>CM038670.1:645786319-647036319 GCA_021605145.1 Aegilops bicornis | reverse complement strand
AATGAAAAAATAAATAAAAATATTATATAGGCATATAATATATCAAAATTTTCAGAAAAATATATTCTACAACTTGAACATTTTTCTAGCACCAAATAAAATATGCAAAAGTTTAAATAAATCAAAGAGTGCTACTGCTCTAATAAAATCCAATAAAAATCATTTTAAAAATACCAAAATGATTTCGAATTTATTTCTCTCCAATTTTTTGATGCAGGGAATCATTTTACCCTATTTTCCATATATTTTATTTTTGGAGAAAAATAATTTGAATCAAACCCGAATAACTCCAAATTGAAAAATAATTCAAACGGGATTTTGAATTTAATTCCTTTAAAACTTCCAACTCATATTTCATATATTTTGAAGAAGTCATTTTATCTTCTCTCATGAAAATCATTGAGTTGCTTAAAGTTTCTGAATTTGAAATATTATCAAATGAAATTCAAATATTTTCAACAACCCTTTTCATTTAATTAAATGGAAGAAGTCATGTCATCTTCTCTATAGGGTTTTATGATGGAAAGTATTTGAATTCACTTAGACCAGAAAGCAAAGGTGAAAGTTTGGGAAAGTCATTTCATTCCCTCTCATTTAACTTTCAAAAAGTTTCGAATTTCACTCACTTTCAGTCAATCAATCACACAATCAATCAAATCTATCTATCTAATATAACATTCCAAAATTTAGAATTTTGGGATGTTACAAGCCTACCACCCTTAAAATGAATCTCGTCCTCGAGATTCGGAGAGGCTAGGAATAAATAGGTTAGGGTCGGGGTCTTCTCAAAATCCATCGATCATCCCAGGGGTTTGGGTGCTACCACCCTTAGAAACATGGTTACGGTTCCATGAAAACTCATATACTCCATCCATTCTTCTTGACAATGTCGGTCTCCTCGGATTCTTGGGAAAATTCCTTTTCTAGGCTCTTCCAGTAGTGGCATAACCTTTTCCTCAATACTTATGTCCTTTCATCTTGGTAGGATTCTTCCGAGACTGGGTCTTCTTAGCTGACGGGTCAGGTGCCAATACTAAACAACTATCGATATCTCATGGTGGTCATTAATTCATGGTTTCTCCTACAGGAAATGGGTCTGGGTTGAACCTCATCGTATAACCTACGATTGGCAACATCTCCCTTGTACAAGGGAAAATTGTCATACCATTCTAAGGCTCATACAAGGTTTTGATCGTCGTCTCTCTACTATAGGTAAGTCACTCAGATTTACCATCACATATAGAAAAGCGAATAATAAGAGTAAGTCGGTAGTGATCAATCCATCCTGCACCCAAATCATTACCTTGTATATGGTATAGCGAATCTCGTATTCTAACACTCGGTCATCCTCACAAGCATTGCAGAATTTCTCTTGTCGACGAACTATGTTCGGATAAATCCATGGATTCTGCAAGCCAGACAAACATCTATCGTTCCTTCACAACTCTCAGGTTTTGCGTTACTCCTATAAGATCATCTGTCGATAAAAATCGTATCTTATTCCAGGGTTTTTCCTTCAGCAAGAGTGTGCTTGCTTCTTGGCAGGTCCTGGGCACATGGGTTATAGCCCATCTCATCACTTGTAATCCTTGAACTCATTATCGGGCAATCGATCATTACTCCAACATCCAGCTTCCCAAAGCATTCTTAATTCCATCCAATTGTACTGTCCTTCTTCCTTCTATTGGTTCCAAACTAAGACGTGATTACTCAGACTCATCATGGAGTTACAATTGCTCCATATCCAACAACATCATATCTCCTTTATATCCAATAGTACTTCATCCCTTCATACTCTTGGGGTATCCCACATATCGAGACCAAACTCACACTTATTTTGTCCGAAATCCACTCCGTGGAATATCCTTATCTTTTCTAAGGGTCAGGGGTCCTCACAGGGTACTACCACCCTTAAAATGCACAAATTCATCCATAGACCATATTTCTCATATCCTCGAAAATGGTCAAAATCTTTCTTCATAGAGTAACAACTCATAAAGATTCAGCGTATGAAATCATGACACAAGGACTTTATTGATTTCATGAATTCATTACAATATCTCAAACTTCCATTCCATAAATCACTCCATATCCCCCAAAAAGAATGCTTTCTACTATGCTTATTACCAATATTAAATTCTCAACTACTTAGCTCCAGCTTTCATCTTGTCGGGACATTTATTTGCATAGTGTCATGTTTCCTTGCAGCGTAAACAAATAACTTCCGATAAGTCTTTAGGATTCTTGGGGATGGTGTCCGCCCTTTGGGCTCTTGGCTTCCTCTTTCTACATTTATCGGTGTATTTCTTCTTTCGACATTTATGGGCATAATGACCTAAGTTCTTGCACCTGTAACAGGTGATATGACTCAGATACTTCTTGCAGAAATTGGGTTGCTCCTGGAATCCAATATATTTCTCTTCCTGGACTTTTCCGTGCAAAACAGGGCTTATATTTCTTGTGGGTCATACATACTCTACTTCCACTATCGGGAATGCTACTAGATCTCCCTTCAGACAATTCTGGGAAAAGTGTCCTTCTTCTCCACACGAATAGCAAGACTTGGCGCAGGTTTTAACTGGGTCTTCTTCGGGTGTGTCCTCCACCTCTTCCTTCATCACAGGTTCTTCTAAAATTCCCATAAGGGCTCCTTTCTTTACTTCTTTCTTCTGCTGTACAGTTCTTTGTATAATGGGGTAAATGTGACACTGAGCAGGGTAGTCAGTAGTCCCTTCACACAAGAAACAAGTGATCTGCCTAGTTGGACATTCTTCAGCTGGGTGACTTCCTTCACAATTAGGGCATTCATCCTTGTGTTCTTTATGGTTGTGTCCTATTTCTCCACAAAGCTTGCATGCACAGGGTTTCTTCATACCATTTCCATAAGGCTTAAAATTCTGGGGCACAAGCCGAGACTCTAGCAGAGTCAACTTAAATTCTTTCCAAGTGGTTACTCCTTGCCATCCATTGATGGTTTGGTAGATCCTCCACCAAGTAGCAGCACCTCTTTCAAAGCACTGAAGAGCATGCTGGGTCATATCCTTTCCGGGTATAGGGTTATTCTCCATGTGATCCTCCATGTTCTGAATCCATCGGTCCGTCTCCAATTGACTCATCGATCCAGAAAATATAAGCTCATCTCCATTCATCCAAAAAAACGAACCGACCTTACCGGGCCGTGTCCGCCTGGGATACTGACCCGGCCGGGCCTTTAAAGCCCAAGGCGCCCAGCCACCCCAGCCCAGCCCCGCGCCCCAAACCCTAGCCCCACTCCCGAGCCGCCGCCGCCGCCCGCCCGAGCCGTGCCACCGTCCCACCACCGCCGTCGACCTCGCCGGAGGTAGCCGCCGCCGCCGGTTTTCATCGGAAAACCGTTCGGTTTTTTTAAACCTAGATTCGTTTTTTAATAGATCGGTTCATTTTTTTTTCTACGGTTTAGTTATTTTGCGGACGTTCGTCTGTACGTTCATTTTAGCGAACGTCGTTCACCCGTTAGTCACAGACAGTGAACGTTCATTCGTTAGCCTGTTCGTCGGTTTTTCCTTTTTCCAGGGTTTTTCCGCGATTATTTTTTATCGTGATTTCTGACCTGATTTTCGTTTTAGTTTATCTTTTCGCTCGTTTATCGGAATCAGGCGATTCAAGCGCCTAGGTCTTTGTCTCGAAGCCCTGTTTTCGTTTTACCAACTTGAACAAGATTTTGGTACTGTAAAATTTGACTTTAGTCCAGATTAGTAAACGGATCTTGTTTCTTTCGTAGTTTGAGTTTCGTTGCTCAGTTTGATTTGATTCTTTTTGCAAATTGAATATCTTCAGTTGAGTTTCAGAATCGGTCTTCTTATTTGAGTTTTACCCGTGCATCTTTGATTGATTGCTTATGTATGCTATTGTTTGTTTGCGATAGAATTCCCGGAGTGTGAAGCGTGCTACTACGAGTCACTAGGTTTTGCAGATCGTCAGCAAGGAAAGTAACACATTGATCATACTCTTTTCGTACTCAGTTTTTTATGCATTAGACTCAATCCTCAAACACTGCATGATTAGGAAGAGATTTACTTGTGGGTATTGGGAAGTAGATGATGAGGTAGAACCTATTGCCCTGTTTATTACCAAACCTTGGGAGTTACTTCTACGTTATGCTTATACTGCTATGCTATGCTCATAGACGTGGTTTGGCTGAGTGAATCCATGACAGATGTGAGATGATTATTTGATGGTTCAACTTAAGGTGGCAACTTTAATACACATCTGGGTGGATTGCTTGTTTTGGGCACCTGGAGAATCCAGTGTTGTCCTAGGATATCCCGGAGTACCCGTGTGATAATCCTACGGCCTGCCACCCAGGCTCAAAGGGATTTGAGATATTTCATGCTAGAAACTTCCGTGTGCAGCCACAAGCTATTATGGGCTCTAGCATAGTTGAGTAAGTTGCATGACCTCTTCAAGTGGTAGGCTAGCAGATGTAGAGGGATATAGGTTGGTACTGTCTACCCGGGGTTAGAGTTAATGCTTTGGAAAGACTGTGTCTCGGTCATACGTTTCTCAAACACCATGAAGTGTGAGAAATTTAACGGAGGAGATCGAGTCTTGTGGGGAAAAGTGCGCAAACCTCTGCAGAGTGTACAATCTAATCATGGTTAGCCGTGTCCCCGGTTATGGACATCTTGAGTATCTAGTACTTGGATTATCATATGTATCTCATCACTCTAAATTAATTTGTTGGGTTGATAATTACTTTTAATTGGGATTGAGTTGGAGGTACCTTCTCAATGTTGTTCAACCACCATGATAGTTAAATAAAATATATTCCTTTTTTGTATGGAAAAATTGGCTTTTCGCAAAACAATATAACCATAGAGCCTTTTCACCAGCCAAATATGCATATAGTGATAGCATTATTTCTGTTCTTGCTCTAATGTGTTATATTGCCAGCATATTCCATGTGTTGTCCCGTTTTCGGGCTCCAACGTATCATGTTGCAGACTTTTCAGACGACGAGTAAAGGTGCGATAGGTCATTGTTGTGCATCTCAGCTATCCCGTTGGAGTTGATGGACTCACTTATCTTCCAAGTCTTCCGCTATTATCTTATTTAGATGGCCTTAAGCCATATTTATTGTGATAAGTTCTCTTTTGAGACATTTGATGTAATAAGTGTGTGATTGCTACTCTGTTATAAATCCTTCAAGTACTTTGTGTGTCAGCATTACCGATCCAGGGATGACACGGAAGCACAGAGACTTGACCGTTTGAGGTCGGGTCGCTACAGCTAGGTCTCCCCTAGATTGGATCTCTCTTTTGTCCTCTATTTTTCATGACAGTTTCTAAGGTCCAGCACCATTTCTTTTATAAATGAAGATCCGTAACTCCGATCGGGCTGAAATTGAGGGGATTTTTCCCTTATAATTATGTTTCTTGTAGCCTAAGAAGATCTCCAACCGACTTAAGGGCTACCCACATGGGACCCTGGCATGGCTAGGGGTTGGTCTCGCCACCTGGTCGTGTGGAGCCCTTGGGCATCATTTTGCATTGATTCCTTCAACAAAAAATCACATATACTCCATAAAAAATCATATTAAATCGCTGGGTATTTTGACCTTCCTAGATATTGATTTTCTGTAAAACGAAAAACATGCAGAAAACAACAACTGGCACTGGTCACTATATTAATAAGTTAGGCCATAAAAATAACATAAAAGTGCACCAAAACCATATATAACTGATGTTAATAGTGCATGAATACTTCATAAATTATAGATATGTTGGAGACATATCAAGGAGAAACTTGGCCAGGCCGAGCTCATGGTCCTCACCCTTGAGCAGCGCACCTACAACTCCATGGGTACGTGACTTTGACCTCTTATTTTTCTGTCATAATCTTTATTTGTTCATACAATTTTGATGTTGTTTTGCATCTGCCGAGAAGAACATGACCGAGCCTGATGCCCAGCTCCGGATAACCAAAGAGCAGGCCTGATACGTCTCCAACGTATCTATAATTTATGAAGTATTCATGCTATTATATTATCCATCTTGGATGTTTAATGGGCTTTACTATGCACTTTTATATTATTTTTGGGACTAACCTATTAACCCAGAGCCCAGTGCCAGTTTCTGTTTTTCCCCTTGTTTCAGTGTTTCGCAGAAAAGGAATATCAAACGGAGTCCAAACGGAATGAAACCTTCAGGAGCATGATTTTTGGAACGAACGTGATCCAGGAGACTTGGAGTTGAAGTTAAGGAAGCTTCGAGGTGGCCACGAGGCAGGGAGGCGCGCCTGCCCCCCTGGGCGCGCCCCCACCCCCATGGGCCCATCGTGGCTCCCCTGACCGACTTCTTTCGCCTATATATATATATATATATATATATATATATATATATCCATATACCCTAAAAACAACGGGGAGCAGAATAGATCGGGAGTTCCGCCGCCGCAAACCTCTATAGCCACCAAAAACCAATCGGGACCTGTTCCGCACCACCAAGGGGGATCCCTCACCGGTGGCCATCTTCATCATCCCGGCGCTCTCCATGACGAGGAGGGAGTAGTTCACTCTCGGGGCTGAGCGTATGTACTAGTAGCTATGTGTTTGATCTCTCTCTCTCTCTCTCTCGTGTTCTTGATTCGGCACGATCTTGATGTATCGCGAGCTTTGCTATTGTAGTTGGATCATATGATGTTTCTCCCCCTCTACTCTCTTGTAATGGATTGAGTTTTCCCTTTGAAGTTATCTTATCAGATTGAGTCTTTAAGGATTTGAGAACACTTGATGTATGTCTTGCATGTGCTTATCTGTGGTGACAATGGGATATCACGTTATCTACTTGATGTATGTTTTGGTGATCAACTTGCGGGCTCAGTGACATTGTGAACTTATGCATATGGGTTGGCACACGTTTTCGTCTTGACTCTCCGGTAGAAACTTTGGGGCACTCTTTGAAGTACTTTGTCTTGGTTGAATAGATGAATCTGAGATTGTGTTATGCATATCGTATAATCATACCCACGGATACTTGAGGTGACATTGGAGTATCTAGGTGACATTAGGGTTTTGGTTGATTTGTGTCTTAAGGTGTTATTCTAGTACGAGCTCTATGATAGATCGAACGGAAAGAATATCTTCGTGTTATTTTACTACAGACTCTAGAATAGATCGATCAGAAAGGATAACTTTGAGGTGGTTTCGTACCCTACAATAATCTCTTCGTTTGTTCTATGTTATTAGTGACTTTGGAGTGACTCTTTGTTGCATGTTGAGGGATAGTTATATGATCCAATTATGTTATTATTGTTGAGAGAACTTGCACTAGTGAAAGTATGAACCCTAGGCCTTGTTTGAACACATTGCAATATCGTTTGTGCTCACTTTTATCGCTTGCTACCTTGCTGTTTTTATATTTTCAGATTACAAAAAACCTATATCTACCATCCATATTGCACTTGTATCACAATCTCTTCGCCGAGCTAGTGCACCCTATAAAACTTACCATTGTATTCGGTGTGTTGGGGGACACAAGAGACTCTTTGTTATTTGGTTGTAGGGTTGCTTGAGAGAGACCATCTTCATCCTACGCCTCCCACGGATTGATAAACCTTTGGTCATCCACTTGAGGGAAATTTGTTGCTGTCCTACAAACCTCTGCACTTGGAGGCCCAACAACGTCTACAAGATGAAGGTTGTGTAGTAGACATCAGGCCCATGATGCTCGGGATGAGTCGTTCGACTCCTAGGAAGAGGAGGAGGTGGAGCAAAAGGCGACGTCCCTTCTCTAGCAGGAGTAAGAGGAATTTTGAGCTACTCGGGACCAAGTCATTATCGTCAAAGACGATCTCTGCAGGCATATGGAACAATATGACCAGCTGAAGTTGGAAAAGGACTCCTTGGATGTGGGATTAAAAAGAAAGTGATGGACCTCAAGGAGGCCAAGCAGTGCTAGGCTAGCGCATAGGAGGAGGTCAAGCAAGACGACGATATCATAGTCGGCCAGCCGTATCTTTTGAAGTGTAATTTCGAACGTCAAGATTATGTCGGGCTAATGAAAGCTTGGCATAATTCAGCAAACTTTGTTGTCCTCTCCCGGAGTGCCGATGTGGCTTTCCATGATGTCTTCAAGGTGATGTGGCCTGGGAAGCTCTCCTAGACAACCTATTCGGGTTGCCGTCCATTTCCAAGGAGCAGCACTTAGGATTGGCGCTTGGAAGGCCCTACCGCCTGGGAAGAGCTCGACAAGCCTGGGCCATGCTCCAGTCCCATTACCCGAAGCTCAACATCCGACTCATATCCGAGGTCGGACCTATTAGGCCGGACGGGTAAGACATGAAGCCTGGCAACTTATTTGGTGCAGTGATGGAGTTTGCTCGTATGACCGAGGAGGACTATCACATGCATGACATGCTAGAGTAAGGATGATTTTTGGGAATCATAATAGACAAAATAAATTCCGTACTACAAATCAAAACCAAGATCACTATGAAGATGCATACAAGGTTAGATCTGATCGTTACCAACTTCGAGTTGCAGTGGAAGAAGAGTTGGTGTAGATCATTCTTAAAGTCCCTCGAACCATCCCAGGAACGGTCCCTCCAATGAAGATCGAAAGCACGAGCTCTCTATTGATTGCACGAGTACAAGATCGATGATCCGGCAGTGTTTCATCGTCCAGAGCTAGGCGTCAACGGAGAACTAGAGTTGGGAGGAGCGAGAGGGGGGCCGAGATAATGTGAAAAAATCGTGTCTCAAGAGGGGCTCCCCCTTAGGTATATATGGGTGGAGGAAGGGATAGGCCTACTTGGAGGAGGGGCCTCCGTCCCTTGTCGTGGCGGCCAAGGGGTGGGCCCTACCCCTCCAACCCTAGCCACAACAAGTTGGCTTTGGTCTCCAAGGCTAATGGGGGCCTAAAGGCCCATGTGGCTGCCCCCTAATAAGCCTAGGTATTTTGGGCAGCCCATGGCACCTATAATAATTCTAGGGGGCTCTTGTTAAATTTGGAGCCCCTCTACATTATTATTTACGACCTCGGAACTTTTCCACCTATCGGGTTTCCTCTTGTTCTCTGAAACGCTTTTGTTTTCCCCGAAACACTTCAATTCTCTCTCGAAACAATTTATATTATCTTCAAAACTTTACCGAAGATATTCTCATAAACTCCTAACTCCAATAGTACTCAACCGATCATATACCCATAAGCGTATGACCATGCAGGTTTGGCACAATATAGACATGAACAAAACACCTTTTGTTCAATGATCAATAATCGGCCCGTGGACATCAATATTGACCCCTATGCTCACACGACTGATTCTTAATTTACTTTTTCTTCACGATACTTAAAAAATGAGGTGACATATATCGTCCCATGGGTCAAATAGATGATCACTATGCCATTCTTCTCGTTTCAAATTTTGTTCTGTTTCTATGGCACCCCGGCTAAGAGCAACCGGTTTACCTTGCATTGCTAGCCCAGAGATCTAGTCTTCTGGCAACACACAACAACTTGGTACAAAAAACAACAGCTTTATAGATGCTAGCGGAAACATAGGTTCGATGTTACGTCAGGTAGCGAGGCCAAGCGGCACACACGGCGTGGATGAATAGTATGTATATTATTTAATGAACATGAAGGGTGCCTCGATCACGACAACTATGCGGCAGTGGAACGACAACGAAGCGGAACTCCATAGCACAAGGACACCGATGTGGACACGATCTAGACACGGGAAGCACTCCGATCCAATAAGACTTTCTTGAAATCTGGCATGACACGCCAAGTCAGTACATTGAATGTACTTGCAAGCTCACAACAAACATAAGCATAATGGCAACCAATAATATGACAATTAAGTAGGTTAAATGCAATGCTTCAACATACTACTCATGCAGTGAATCATACTTGTGCACCGAGTCCCTCGGACTCTCTTACCAAACGGGTTACCTCGTAACCAACATCATCAAAATGGTGATCACTCCCGGATCACAAACGAAACCAACACTTTGGTTCCCACAATGACGACCATCTTCATGGTCTCAACAATCTCATCACATAACCAATGTCAACCATATATAGCTTTAGTGTGCAAGATTAACTTAATTATGTTGATCCATGGTGTGACCTACTTACGAGTTGTGTCCGTAATCGAGGATGCGGCTATCGATAGATTTAATAAACACTCTGCCCACACCACGGAACCCATGGCCTCGCACTCCCATTCGGGTGGACCAACGGCATTCTGATAGAACCCTCCCATTGCCATGACACTCTCTCAGCCACTTCGACCAACTCCCCTCTTGGGCTAAGTCATGGGTGGCCTCAATGTCCACCAAAGACATCCAATGGCCACCGTCATGGCAAAACAAACAAGGTCCCAAACAGGGACAAGGTAACATAACAACAACGGGCACACAAGGTTATGTCTGCTTACCGGGCCAGGGTACACCGCACGCCCATGACCTTCCCTCTTTGGAGGCACCGACCAGAGGCATGACAACAGACCGAATAAAGGCCTTCCCATAAAGGCAAATGTGGTTGCACGGGGAAGCTTGATCCGGTGGCACCATGACTCAATCAACATTATGTTCAAGTTGAATTATCATTAGGTTTAACTTGAAATAAAAGAACTCGAGTCATAGTATGCCATGAACATGCAACTATCTGACATGCACTATATCCACATAGCACTAAAGTAAATGGATCAACATCATAGATTCATTCTACTTGAACTACTAATCACTTTAACTCACTGGTTTCAACTTCACTAGTTTTCAATCCCATCATTATTAGTTATCCCCTTAACATAGTAATATCAATAATCCATTTATGAAAATGATACCAATCATAACCAAATCATATCCATACTAACAAAATAACTCTACCGCCACATACTAGTCCATGCACTCAAACTCTACTATAAACTAAGCACTTCAATCATTACAAAGTAAACTAGCATAATAAATATTCATTAAATGATTAAATGCATGAAATAAACCATATTCAAGTTGGAAAAATCATTATTATTGAAATGACACCATGCAAATATTGGTGTGGCTTGCCTTAGCACAGAGGAGGGTCACACACCTCCTGGTTTTCTTCTAGGTAAGCTTATCCTTCAGAAAATAAATAAAACAACAAAAAGAAAACATGAAGAACAGTTCTGAAATTCACCTGAAATCCTAGACAACAGAGGAAAATCTCAAATTTTGTGTGATGCTAGAATATTCCAATACAAACACAATGCAAAAAGAATCAATTCATTTGGACTTATGGTTTAACAGTTATGGCTGGTCAAAGTTTCTGGTCAAAATTTGAATTAAATTCAAATAAAAAGAAATGCAGGGGGTGATGTCAAAGGCGTAAACCCGCGGGGCGCCACCACTTATACAGCTTCGGGCGCAGCTGAGTGGCTGACAGTGGGCCCCCACTGTCAGGTTTAGAGGGAGAGGAAGGGAAACAGAGGAGGGGCGGCGAGTCACCGGCGATTCTCCGGCGAGGAGAGGTCAGCTGCCGTCGTGGAGGGGGATGGACGCGCAAGACTATGGTGAGTCTTTACGTACCCAAAACGTGGCTAGGGGTGGTCTTCTCCAGAGACGTCGACGGAGGAAGCTCGTCGGAGTTGGTGACTCCGGCAAGGTAGGGCGTTTCCAGGGGCTCTAACTGGTTCAGCGAGTACCAGTGGGTCACCAGAGACACGCCGGAGGAGTTGGTCGAGTTCGAGTGGCTTCGGAGGGGTGGGAAGCAGCAAAGGGGATCACCAGTGAGCTCGGGTCTGGAACGGCGGCCAGAGGCCTGCCCGGCTGGGCTGCGGCCATCTATTGCATCGTGGTGGTTGTGTGAGTGTGTTGAGGTGCTCGGAGAGGCTGGGGAGGGGCTTTATTTATAGGTGAGGGAGGAGGGGGCTCGGGCTCCGCCGGAGTTCTCTAGAGATGGCGCCCGGCGACGAGAGGCGTCAGTGAGAGGGGGAGAAGAAGCCGTGGATCACACGACCACTGTGGGAAGGAGGAGACGAGCACAGGGGCTCGGGTGGCGACGAGAACAGGGGCACGGGTGCATTATACGCTTGGCCGCGTCGTGCCCCTGCTTGTTGCGGTGAGCTCCGGCGTCGGCGAGCGCCAGGGGGGAGTTAATGGCTTCGGGACGATGATGCTGGTGTGGTTTTGCAATGTGTGGCGAGCGGGGAAGTGAGCACGAGTGCAATAGGGGCGTCGGCAGCATCCAGAGCGCGCCGAACAGCTACCGAACACCTTGTCCACGTGCGGTCACCACGTGAACTACATCACACGACCTGGGTTGTGCAAACTGTGTTTGGCGTGTAGTCCTTGCTGGTTTGGGTAGATCCAAGCACTTGAGTTGAGCACAGGTCGACTGGGTAGGAGTGTGGCTTCCTGGCAAGTTTCTGGACATAAACTAGTGAGGTTAAAAGAGAGAGATCTAGAGAGAGTTCGGAGTTGATCTTTGGTGGTTAAGGGTTTCTTAGGAGGGTAATGAAGCCCTAAAAATTTCACCTTCATTCGATCAAGGAAAAATACACTTCCTTTGTAAAGTGCATTTTCTGGCTAGAACAGAAAATATTTTCTGTAGAAAAAATATTCCAAATAACTATGAAATATTTTTGCACAGAGAGGTGTGCCAAGGTCCAAAGAATATTCATAAATTTTCTCAGATTTTTGTGGCAGGAAAAATGAGGGTTGCTTTGGAGCATATGTGACTGAAGTGATTTTCAGAGAAGAAATGTTATGAAAAATATTCCTATGGCCATTTTGGGGTATATCAGGGAGGATATGAGGTGCTATAGAGGGGCATGAGTCACTTGGGTGAAAATAAACGACATGCCCAAGTGGTTAAGTCCAACTAAGTTGATTTAAAACTCCAAATGCAAATCAAATGGCAATGAAATCCAGGAAAAAGAAAAAGAGCAAAACCAGGATGTCACAAACCTCCCCCACTTAAGATAAATCTCGTCCTCGAGATTCGGTTGCTCGGGAAAACAATTCTGGATAGGATGCCCTTAAAAAGTCCTCTCTTTCCCAAGTTGCTTCTTCCTCGGTGTGATGCTCCCACTGTACCTTACAAAATCTTATCACCTTATTGCGAGTGACTCTTTCCGTTTCATCCAATATTCAGAACGATTTCTCCTCATAGGTTAAATCCTTTGCAAGATCCATCTCTGCCATATCAGTTCTTTTCTCGGGTGGCGAGATACACCTCCTCAACTATGAGACATGGAACACATTGTGCACTTTTGACAATTCCGGTGGTAGTTCCAACTGAATAGCGACTGTACCAACTCTGGACATGACTGGGAACGAACCAGTATATCTGGGTTCAAGTTTTCCTCGGGTCTGAAACCTCTTGACTCCTTTCATGGGTGTGACTCGGAGGTACACATACTCTCCGGGTTCAAAACTGATCCGATAGTGCTTTGAGTCATAGTAGCTCTTTTGTCAGGACTTAGCCAATTGCAGTCTATCTCGGATCTCCTTGACTTGCTTTTCAGCCTCCATCATTAAGTCGGTTTCGAAAATGCGGCTATCTTCGGTTTGAGACTAGTTTAGCGGAGTGCAGCACTTACGGACATACAAAGCTTCATATGGTGACATCTTGAGGCTGGTTTGGAAACTATTGTTGTTGGAGAACTCAGCATAAGGCAGACAATCTTCCCACTTGGGTCCCTGGGCCAAAGCACATGCTCGGAGCATATCTTCAAGTATTTGATTTACTCGCTCAGTCTGCCCGTCTGTCTGAGGATGATACGGGGTGATGTACTTTAGTGCGGTCCCCAAGGCTTGATGGAGACGTGACCAGAATGCTGAGGTAAAGAGAGAACCTCTGTCAGAAGTAATAGTTCAGGGCACTCCATGTAAACTGACGATTCTGGACACATATAGCTGTGCGAGTTGATCAGCTTGGTAGGTAGTTCGAATGGGAATGAAGTGAGCTACCTTTGTCGGCATGTCCACCACAACCCATACTACATCATTGCCTCGGTGAGTCCTTGGTAGACCTGTGACAAAATCCATGAAGACATCGTCCCATTTCCATTGTGGAACGAGCAAAGGTTGAAAAAGTCCGGCGGGTTTGTGAGGTTTCGCCTTTACTTTGTTTCATATATCGCAGCAAGCAACAAAGTAGGCGATGTCCTTCTTCATTCCATCCCACCAAAATGCCTGAAGAAGGTCTTCGTACATCTTGGTACATCCTGGATGGATCGAGTAGGAAGATTCGTGCGCTTCTATCAAGATCTTCTTTCTCAGGTCCGCTTGCTCAGGTACGCAAATCCATCCTCGAAAACTTAGAGTACCTTGCTCATCCTTAGAGAAATCATGGGTCTTGCCTTCTTGCATACGCTTGACATGGTGTTGCAGGACTGAGTTATCTTGCTGGGCCATGCGGATTTCTTCTTCAAGGGTAGGGGTAACTTCCAATATATTGGCAAGGTCAGCCTCAACAATAACCAGGTTAAGCTGAGCGATCTCTTCTTGGAGTTTGGGACGCAAGGACTCCATTAAGGCGTTCACATTGGCGGGCTTGCGGCTAAGGGCAACGGCAACCACATTAGCCTTACCGGGATGGTAATTTATTCCAAGATCATAATCCTTGACCAATTCGATCCATCTTCGCTGTCGGAGGTTCAGGTCAGGTTGGGTGAATATATACTTGTCGGTAAATATCTGACATCATTTGCCAATGAAGTAGTGCCCCCAAATTTTTAATGCGTGCACAACTGCGGCCAATTCCAAATCATGGGTTGGGTAGTTCCTTTCGTGCGGTCGTAGCTGTCGAGATGCGTATGCTACAACCTTGCCATCCTGCATGAGTACACATCCAATACCTCTCCTGGATGCATCACAGTATACATCAAAGCTGCGATAGATGTCTGGGAGGGTCAACACAGGTGCTGACGTCAATCTGGTCTTTAACTCATTGAAGCTTTTCTCACAGCCCTAAGACCTTACAAATTTATTATCCTTCTTGAGTAGTTCTGTCATTGGCTTGGCAATCTTAGAGAAGCCTTCGATAAATCGGAAGCAATATTCGGCAAATCCAAGAAAACTCCGGATCTCAGTCACTATCGTGGGCGCTGTCCATTCAAGCACGTCCTTTACTTTGCTTGGGTCCACGGCTATGCCTTCTGCTGAAAGAACATGCCCCAAAAATCTGACTTGTTTGAGCCAAAATTCACATTTGCTGAATTTCGCATATAGCTGATGATCACGGAGTCTCTGCAAGACTGCTCTGAGATGTCCCTTGTGTTCTTCTTCACCTTTCGAGTATATGAGAATGTCATCAATGAAGACCACCACAAATTTATCCAAGAAGTCCATGAATACTTTATTCATCATACGCATGAAAAAAGTGGGGGCGTTGGTGAGGCCGAATTTCATGACCGTATATTCGTAAAGACCGTATTGAGTGGTGAATGCGGTCTTAGGAATATCCTCCTTCTTTATTTTGAGCTGGTGGTATCCGGTCCTCAAATCAATCTTGGAGAATACTTTTGCTCCACTGAGTTGGTCAAACAAATCATCAATCCTCGGAAGCGGATATTTGTTCTTGATAGTGACATCATTCAACTAACGGTAATCCACACACATTCGAAGACTGTCATCTTTCTTGTGCACGAAGATTGCGGGTAATCCCCATGGTGAAGAGCTTGGACAGATGTATCCTTTCTGAAGCATCTCATCAACCTGTTTCCTTAATTCCACTAATTCGGAGGAAGGCATCCGATAATACTTCTTGTATAATGGTGCGGTCTGATAATCCCCAAGTGCAGGGAATCATCATAGCAATTTCCAATGGTGGAAGTGATAAGTATGGAGTGTCGAACTCACAAGGAGCTAAAGGTAAGATCAATATTCTCTCAAGCCCTATCTACCACTGATACGACTTTACGTGCATCGAACATTTGCTTCCACTAGCAACGAGAAATAAAATTACGTTGTGGGTATGAAGAGGATAACTTTGTATGGTATCGGAGGGCTAAAACATAAAAGTAGGTGATGTTATCATAAAGTTAGAATATACTACTAAATATTATAAATAGCGAGTGTGGAATAATGATGGATCTGTGTGCGGACTTGTCCTAGGCAATTGTTAACAAGACCAATAGTCGTCATTGCAATTTCATATGAGGGAGAGGCATAAGCTAACATACTTTCTCTACTTGGATCATGTGCACTTATGATTGGAACTCTAGCAAGCATCTGCAACTACTAAAGATCATTAAGGTAAAACCCAACCATAGCATTAAAGCATCAAGTCCTCTTTATTCCCATACGCAACAACCCCTTACTCGGGTTTGTGTTTCACCACTCACCAACCCACTATAAGCGAATCATGAACGATTGCAACACCCTACAGCTGAATCCCTTACGCTTACTTGGCGACACGGAGGGCACCATAGGACAGCATCAAAGTAAAACATACAACTCATACCAATCTAGATCATCAATAAACCCAAAGACAAAAGATATCTACTCAAAACATCATAGGATGGCAACACATCATTGGATCATAATATGTGGCATAAAGCACCATGTTCAAGTAGGGATTACAGCAGGGTGCGGGAGAGTGGGCTGCTTAAAAGAGATGAGGATGGTGATGATGATGGTGATGTTGATGAAGACAATCACCGCGGCGATGATTTCCCTCTCGATGGCACTCCGGTGCCACCAAGAGAGAGGAGGAGAGGTTCTCCCCCTTGTGCTTCCTCCTCCATGGCCTCCCCCCTCTGGTCCTTGGCCTTCATGGTGATGATGGCCCCTCCGGGATCCTCCTCCATGCCCTCCAGTGATGATGGCCCCCTCCGGCAAGGTGCCAGAGAGGGCCTAGATTGGTTTTCGGTGGCTATGGAGGCTTCTAGCAGCGGAACTCCCGATCTAGGTTAATTTTCCGAGGTTTATGTATTTTTAGGAATTTTTGGCGTCGGTCTCACGTCAAGGAGGTGGCTGAGGCGTCTGACGGTGTCCTGGACTAGGGGGTACTCACCACGTCATCTCCCGATCTATTAGATTGGGCCGAGGACCCCCATGGCCTTATACTCATGGGCCAGTTCGGACAGCTGCCGCATACAAGGAAGATTCCACAAGACTTGGTGATCAAGACAAGGACTCCTCCCCACCGGTGTATTCGGCTAGGACTCTTGTTATCCTAGGCCTCTGGTGCATTATATAAACCGAGGCCAGGCTAGTCGATAGAGAGAACAACAATCATAATCATAGGCTAGATCGCAGGGTTTAGCCTCTACGATCTCGTGGTAGATCAACTCTTGTAATACTCATATCATCAAGATCAATCAAGCAGGAAGTAGGGTATTACCTCCATCGAGAGGGCCCGAACCTGGGTAAACATTGTGTCCGCCGCCTCCTGTCACCATTAGCCTTAGACGCACAGTTCGGGACCCCATACCCGAGATCCGCCGGTTTTGACACCGACATGGTGCTTTCATTGAGAGTTCCACTGTGTTGTCACAATAAAGGCTTCATGGCTCCTTCGATCATTGGCAACGATGCGATCCAGGGTCAGGTCAGGTTTGGAAGCTTAAACTATACTGCCGACAACCGCAGAGAGTTGATCTTCGACGGATTCGAGCCCATGTCAGTTGCACCGCACAGTCACGACGAGCACGACTTAGCTTTGCTGTCGGACGATGTTCGGGAGATCACACCTGTGGCTACTCCGGCCTCAATCCGGAGCAGATCATGCCGTCCGATGACAGGTGGATAGACCCCGCCATGGAGGCCGCACACTCAGCGGCGATAGGGCCGAATACCGACTTCACCTCCTATGAGACATGTGCTGTTTTTCTGGACATCGAACTTGTATCTGCCGCCACCGCCTCCTCAAGTGTCGTTTTAACGATTGCTTCACTGGAATTGTGCGAAATTGAGTCTATAGCAACCCTGGAAAATTTTGTCGAGTTCCGATGGAGGAATCTCCGGCAATCCGCGATATACCGGAGCCCTGTCAAAACTGGATAGGAATCTGGATGAGTTTAGCGCGTGGTGTCCAGCTTCTAGCTCGGACGTCCTTTGGAAGATTCAACCGTTGAACGGCTGCCGAATTCCTATATCTACCACCCCTCAAAATTTCAGCTCGATCCGACCGTCCAAACTCCGGGAACCTTCCGATTAGTGCATCACTTTCTGGATCTGTTTTCTGCGCGAGGACGAATCCGACCCGAATTCATCTTTTTTATGAATGGGATTTCGGACATTCTTTTTGAAGTAAGTTTGGTATGGGGTATTGTGTTTTGTTCCCAAACACATCCCGCTAATTTTGAAGTCTTTTCCAATATGATCTTCACCATTGTGCTGGTGTCAAACCAGCCCGACAACGTTAACTCTCTGTTTTGCCGACATGCTAGACATGTTGTCACTTTATTGAGCCGAGCTCAACTTCTTCGAATCATCATCTCAGCAACCCGAACAAGAGTTCGGCATCGCGAAGGATAAATCATCACCAACATCACCGCCCCATGGATTACACAGAGCGGGCACACCGGCATCGCCGCACGGTTACTTCATCAAGCCGGCATTTACCACGTCATGACCGGCATCTGTCGGATGTGGGGTTCCGGCAAACCCTTAATGTTTAAACACTGGGGTGCGCACGAAGTCTCTCCCTTCTACCGATCTACGTTGTAGCTCGCTAAGATCTCGCGGACGAACTCGACCAACTCGCAACACAAGAAGACACGAGGTTTATACTGGTTCGGGCCACCATTGTGGTGTAATGCCCTACTCCAGTGTGGTGGTGGTGGATTGCCTCTTGGGCTTAAGATGAACAGGTCAAGGGAAGAACTGCCTCCTGAGGTTGAGGTGTTCTTGTGCGTATGAACTTGTGGCGTGAGGACTCGATCCGAGCCAGTTCGGGATCAGTTCAGGCTCGCTTGAGTTGCCCCTACTGTGGTGGCTAGCTCTACTTATATAGGCCCTGGTCCTCTTCCCAAATATCGAGCGGGAAGGGAGCCAACGACGGCGGGCAAATATGAAGGGGGACAGCTAGTACAAGCTATCCTAGCAAAAGCGGTCTTCGCCTGCGAAAAGCTCTTGGATGACGCCGTCTTGGGCTCCACGATGACCTCCGCCTTGCCGTCCTCCTGGTCTTGGTCTCGTTGCACCAATATGGAAACCTTTGTCTGATGCCTCGATATTCTTCGCCTGCGCTGGCCTCCTTAGCACCAAAGAGGGAATAGGGACGCTGCGCGCACTGGCGCCCGCCTGGCACCCGCCTGGTACCGTTCGTCATGGCTCACGTCACGAAAGCCTCGTGAGGTTTGCCTCGCCTTGATAGCTCCGCTCCTCGTGAGCCTGCTTGGCTAGAACACTCCAGAGGCAGTCTTGCATCGTCCGCCTCGCGAGGCTTGGACCCTCGCGAGGGTCTTGGGTGCCTTGCTGACGAAGATGGGACGTACGGCCTGCTGCTTGGGCACGCTGTGGGCCGCAGGCAGGCATGTTTGGGGACCCCCGTTCCCAGAACACCGACAGTAGCCCTCGGGCCCAAGGTGCGATCGGGCTTGGCTTCGCAGTGAAACCAAGGGTCAAGTTCGGAGCACCGTGGGCCCCCAATGCCTGCGGCCTTGGTCGACGCGTGGCGGTTGATTGGACGTGGGCGTCTCCACTTCCCCATGTTTCCTTGGCAACTGCTTGTTCCGACAAAGGCTGGCGCCGGCAGTTCTTTGCTTCCTTGCCTCTTCCTTGCCTCGCTCCAGATCCCCTTTCTCGCTCTTTGCCGCCGCTATCTCCAGATCTGCTCCACTCTCATCTTGTACCCGCCATCCATGGCGCCGCGCAAAGTCAAGACTTCCTCGTCTCCGGCTTTGTACGAGCTGGCCCTTGAGGCGCCCACCGTCATGGAAAAAATTCTTGCTTCCGTGCGCCTGCCGACGGCGGGCAAGAGCAATGAGTGGGGGAAGACGGAGCTCCTGCTCGCGTCCGACGAGCCAGAGCCTGAGGGGAGCACCTTCTTCCCCTTCTTCTCGAGCAGCGTTGCCGTTGGGTTGGTCCCCCCTTTCTCTGATTTCTTTTATGAAGTCCTCGACCACTACGGGTTGCAGGCGTTGCATCTCCATCCCAACTTTGTCCTCCTCCTGTCCATCTTCGCCTACTACTGCAAGGTGTACCTGGGTGTTATGCCGTCCGTGATGCTCCTTCGGCATTTCTTCTTCCTTCGCATCAGCGGCGAGCACACCTCCGGGTGTGCTAATTTCGCTGCGTGCGGCAAGGCCAACTCGATCTTGAGCACTGGGAAGAGGGCCGACAACATCCGATCCAAATGGGTCATGATGGATGCTCAGCGCGCCAACCCGCGTCTGGCATTGCCAACAGCGACGGCCCCTCCCAACGGGGGGTGGCCCAAGGCGGAGCGTGTCGACGAGCAGGCATCGCTGGTGTTGGGGCAGATGATGACTGACCTGAGGCCGGGCAACGCGAGGGCGGCCAAGGTAACGGGGGCAATGCTCCTGAGGGAGTTCTTGACGCTGCGGGTTGCACCACTCTAGGCGCGCGCGCGCCTCCTCTGGGAGCTTGAAGAAGAGGAGAACAAGACCCGCCTGAGGCCAGGGTACCTGCCTGGTGATGAATTGGATGCCGTCCTGCGCCTCATAGTCGGGGATAACCAGGAGTATCCACCTAGCGCTTTCGTTCCCCTGTTCCAGCGCAGGGACCGGGAGGAATTTTTCGCCTCCAGGCCGACCTTTGATGCGCGCGGGCTGGTGCATCGCGCCTCGGGAGTTCCTCTGACACGAACCGGTGGAGGTGTCTTCTGGTGAGTCCCGCAGAGAGGGAGAAGAGGAGGACGACTCGAAGAAGACCCTGGAAGAGGTGGGGGAGACTTCCCCCCTGAGCAAGGACGAGATTCTCCGCGCCCTTCCTGATGATGCCGAGGCCGACGCCTTCCAAGGGGAGAGGGAGCAACCCCTCATCCTGATGAAGGGTAGGTCGCCGCTGGTAGCCCATGGTGCCGCCTCCGCCCTGGCACCTCCTGGGCTGGCTCCGGCTGTGCCTCTGCTCCGCCTGGTGCCGCCGGAGCCAAAACGCCTGCTCCTCAGTTCCCGAAGTTGTCATAATTCAAGCTACTCAAGCGGTCAGTGGAATACGTCGCAGTGGATCGGTAAGTGTCTTAAGCTTCACCTTGCCCTTTCTTTTACTCGTTGTTTCCTGATACTCGCCCTTGGTTGATCAAGCCGACATCTTCGGCGAAGAAGAGGAAAGAAGACGCAGCGGCCGTGCCCTCCGCGGAGAAAGGAGGCAACATCGCCCGCATCTCCCCGGCCTGATCGTCCTCGTGCGGCCCCATGGCCCCACTGGCTCCGGAGGTGCCGGTACTTGGCGCGGCTGACGAGGTCCCAGCTGCTCCGGAACCCGCGGTCTCCCAAGCCCTGGTGATGATGTCGCTTCCTCCCACTGCTGCATCTCCACTCCCTGGTCCTTCTGCTCCTGCTACCGTCTTGGAGCGTGCCCTTGCGGAGATGACCCAGCTGCAGGCGGATGTTCTGAGCGCGGACCCGTGCCTGGTTGCCGGGCGTCTGGAGCTAGCCTCTGGCCGGCTTCACTCGACTTGGCGATTCAGCAGCGGTCTTTGGGCCAGGCTGCTGCGGCTTCCGAGAAGGAGAAGCAAGGGGCCGCCAATGCTTCAGCCGATCGTGAGGCAGCGCTAAAGGACGCCAAGGCCACCCGCGACCACTGCCAAGTGCTGGAGGGCGAGCTGCAGAGCCTGCGCGACAAGCACGCCGAAGAGGTGCGCTGCCGCCAAGCGAAGGAGGAGGAGATGAAGGCCCGGGAGGAAGCCGTCAAGAACCGTGATGCAGAGTTGGCGGAGCTGGGAAGAAGCAGGCCGCCGAGCGCAACCGGTTGGAAGAGTTGGAGCGGAAGATGAGGACGAGGGAGGCCGATCTTGATGCCAAGGCGCGAGTCCTGGCACAAGACTGCGTGGCCATTGCCGATCTCGAGAAGAGGTCTCGCAAGGCACTGATGAGGAGGTCATTCATGGTCTCGGTCCCATGGCAGAGGCAGAAGCTCGCGTCCTATATTTAGCCACGCTGACTCGCGTCTTTAGCCACCTGCACCTTCGTGACCCCAACGCTTGCCTTGATGAGCTGCTGGAGCCTGTAGCTGAAGATCAGTACGTGGCGGCTGCCGCGGCCGTGCAGGATCAGGTGGGGGCCTTGCTGCGGAGGTTCCGTGGCTTTGTCTCCGCTCCTCTGTCCGGCATCGTCGACCTTGCAGCTGGTGGTGAAGAAAAAACCGCTCACGAGGGAGCGCCTTCCGCAGGCGACGGCAACGTCTAGAGATGACCCGCGGCCATTCTTCCCGTTCCGTTCCTGCGACATGCAACAGGCCTCGTGGAGGCATTTAGACTTTTATTTGGTATTGTGAGGACAATATGCTTATAATATTTGCTTCGAGATTTCGCAATTTCCTTCCTATTTGCTTTGATTCTGCGTCGGCAGAGCCCAGCCCCGCGCATACCTCAACCGCCATTGGGCCGACCGGAGACCAGGACGGACCAAGGAGTGAGGGGCTACGTGACCGATTAGGCTCTGAGTCGCGATGCTCAGGAGTCCCCTTGACGCGCATAAACAGCATATAGGGAGAGTTCGTGGGGTAGATTAATGTTCTCGTCGGCGGGGCCCGCCCCGCATACTTCAACCGCCATTGGGCGACGGAGACTAGGGCGGACCAGCGAGTGAGGGCTACGTGACGATTAGGCTCTGAGTCGCGTTGCTCAGAGTCCCCTTGACGTGCAAACAATTGCCATACACCTGCCCTCGCCGAGGCCTCCGGGCCGCGATGCCCAGTCCGGGGGACCTGGTTAGGTGGCGTCTTGGCTTGGCGTGCAGCGCAGCCCCATGCCCAGCCCCATGCGCGGCTTTCCCGAGGGAGGCGTTGCGGTAAGGCTGGGCGCGCCTGGGCTCCCTAAGGTTGGCACGACCGTGGGGTCGCCCTCGATTGTTTATCACCGGTAGCGGAGCATGGTGCTTCGCTTGTGTGCAGCATAGCCGCTCCTCGGCGATGTCGTCGGCCGGCCACGGAGCATGGTGCTTCCACTTGGGCATGGGATGGGGGCCCCTCGGGGAGGAGCCCCAGGCGTGTACAGCCCATACGACACGTGGCTTCCACGGCAGGGCTGCGAGGTGTATCTGGGCACTCGTGAGCCAGCGCGGGACTCATGAGGCCCTACCTCAAGGCGGGTTGCGCCTGATCTTGAGTCTTGGTGACTGTGTGTTCCTGGAAGGTAGTTAGATGCAAGCACTCTACGTCCTCAAGTCCCGGCCCTCGAGCGAGCTCAGCCGCCGCTGGTATGCGAGGTCGCGATGCCGTGGTCAAGGCCAGGGTGTGAGGGCCGGAGAGCCAGTAAGAGCTCCTGAGTCGCGATGCTCAGGAGCCCCCCTTTTAACGTGCAAGCGGATTGCATGGGATAAACAGACCCACGGCGGGCGGCAATCGAGCAGGCGATAGCTGTTGGCAGGTTAAGCATGAAGAGCAGATCAACTTGGATAGATGCAAGACGATACATGCCACTGGGTCTGGCCCGAGCGGCCTGCGGATGATGCAGCCCGAGGGGCGCCCCTAGCAAAGTAAGCTAAAGACATAAGCAAAAGGGGTACATGCCACAGGGATGGACCCATGTGGCCTGGGAATAATGTAGCCCGAGGGGCTCTCCCAGCTTAAACGAGCTTGGAAGATGTCACCTGGTTCTGCAGACGAAGTAGAGTTGGTGCGTTGAAGGAATGGCTCCTCATGAGCCACCGGGACCCTGAGCCTCGGGAGGCTCTAGGGGTTCAGGAGGTTCCCTGAAGACCGTCTCCATCTCCTCCAGGACGACGCGGAAGTTGGCCTCCTAAGCCGCCAGGACTTGCCGCACGTTGCGCTGAAAGGCTGACGCCACGCTTGGAAAGCCGAAGGGCATGCGAACGTAGCTGTGTGGTGGGCCCTCGCAGCGGCCCACATGCGATGGCCAAAAGCACTCATGAGATGCAGCCCTGTTGAGCCCTGGGACGTCGACGCAGACACGCAGCCCGGCATCCTTGCCTGGATGGGGAGCTGCACCTTGTGAGCGGCTGTGGCCGCGCACGGCTCTTGCTTCTTGCAATTCCTGGGTGGTCTTGGTGATGAACTCCTGGGTGGTGGCCACTCCTTGCCCTGTGCTCTCCTGAGGACGGTGTGCCGTGAGGAACGCTTCCAAGTGGTGCCCAAGCGCCTCCCTCGTGAGGTTGGCAAGGTATGAGGCTCTCCAGAAGATAGCCCCCGAGCCCTGCCTGAGGAGGGCGTCGGGCACGCTTTCCAATGCGGTGGAGGGAGGCGCCCCTGGAGCGGGCGCTGATCCTGACGAGGCTCCTGCCGCGACGCCATCCTCCTGAGGTCCTGCGCGGCGCGACTGCTTCTTCTTGGGGATGGCCTCCGGAGGGCCTTCACTTCTGCTGTCGGGGTCGTCGATTGCTGCGGCTTGAAAGGCGCGCTCGAGGGAGCACACCGCATCCCTCTCTTCACACGGGACCGTGATGATTCCTCCGCTTCCTGGCATCTTGAGGACGTTGTAGCCATGGTGAGTGGCGCCATGAACTTGGCGGGGCTGGATACCCGAGGATGGCATTGTACGGTAGGCGGATGTGCGCGACGTTGAAGTCGATGAGCTCGGTGCGATAGTTCTTGCGCTCCCCGAAGGTGACAGGCAGGCAGACCCGCCGTATTGGTGTGGTGGAACCGTCGGTCACTCCTGAGAAAGGCTTGGTTGGCTGGAGCTGCTCATATGGCACTTGGAGGTTGTCGAACATATCGACGGAAGGACGTTGAGCCCTACGCCGCCGTCGATGAGAGTCTTTGGTGACTTGCACATTGCTGATGACGGGGGAGCACAGCACAGGGAGGGCGCCGGCGGTGGCTGCGAACTTGAGCTGATCTGCTGAGTTGAAGGTGATGGCACATTGGGACCACCTGAGCAGGCGCGTGGCCTCGAGCTTGGGGAGCACCGCGTGCACCTCGCGAGCGAACTGTTTGAAGATGTGCTGAGAGGCTGGGGCCTGGGCATCGCTCAAGATGCAGGCGATCGCACGCGGCTCCTGAAAGCCCCCAGCCCCCTCATCCTGGTGGTGGTCATCGTTCCTCCTTGGTGGCGGCAGCAGGGGAAGACCGGCCTTGCCCTGTGGGCGATCCTCATGAGGCGGATCCCTCCAGGCGCCCTCGCGAGGTTGGTCCTGCCAGCGGTCCTCACGAGGCCGGTCGCGCCACTCCTGGCGCGGCCCACGGTCGTCCCAGCGTCAGCCTCCGCGGATGTAGCCCCGGTCATTGCGCTCAGGGCGTCGACCGTAGCGTCCTTCCCGTATGGCTCTGAGCTCTTGGCAGTCGCTGGTGTTGTGGGTGTTCAGGTTGTGGAAGGCGTAGAACGGTCGGCCGTTCTTGGATGACTCGGGTTGATCTCTGCCTTGCTTGGTGTCGGGCTCGGCTGCGAGCACTACTGCCTCTTTTCCCTTCACGTCCTTGGCCTTGGCCTTCTTCTCCTCCGCTCCTGCAGCTGGCAGCTCAAGGAGAGAGAGGCGCCCGTCCTCAGCTCTTGCGCACTTGGTCGCTAGGTTGAACAGCTCCTGAGATGTGTAGAGCTCCTCGTGGATAGCAAGCTCTTCCTTCATCTTGACGTCATGAACGCCGTCCGAGAACGCGGAGATGATGGCTTCGTCCGTGACATTGGGGATCTTGAGGCGGGTGTTGTTGAAGCGCTAGATGTACTTCTGGAGGGTCTCTCCTGGTTGTTGCTTGATGCGGCGTAGATCACCTGCGGCTGGTGGGCGGTCGCGAGTGCCCTGGAAGTTGGCAACGAAGCGGTCGCACATCTCGTCCTAGGAGGAGATTGAGCCGTGTTGCAGGTTTAGGAGCCAGGAACGGGCCCCATCCTTCAGAGCCATGGGACACCAGTTCGCCATGACTTCTTCGTCGCTGTTGGCCGCTTTGATGCTCAGCTCATAGAGCTGCAGGAACTCCGCGGGGTCGGCGGTGGCGTCATAGCGAGGAGGCAGATCTGGCTTGAACTTGCCTGGCCAGGCGACGCTACGCAGTTCAGGGGTGAAGGCGCGGCAGTCGGCCATGGTCGCCGGGGCCCGCTTCTGAGGTGGAGCTTGGTCTTCGCAAGGTCCGCGCTGCGCCACTACAGGTAGCGCGTGGTCTTGATGAGGTGGCACGGGGAGCGCCGGTGCAGCTTCTCGCGGCCGCGGGATTTCTTGGCGGGCGCCGTGCGCGGTGGATCACGCCGCGGAGGCACGCGCCTTGGTGCCAAGGCACTGTCTTGGGGTTGAGGTGGTGGAGGCATGCCATGAACCCCGTCGCCCGCGGCTGGTTGATGGGGAGGCAGAGAGTGGGACCGCGCCGGAGAGCCCCCTACGGCGCGGACGAGCTCGGCGACTCGATCGAGCCACTCCTCATAAAGGTCGTCTACGGGGCGGTAACTCAGGAGCTCGTTCGCCGCAATGAGCGCGGCCAGTGCCTCCATGGGAGCGCGGTGCGCGTGAGACAAAGAACCGACAGTGGTAAATGATGGAGTAGCGGTGCGGCCGTCCTGCCGCAGCGAAGGATGCAGCGAGGACGCCTGTTGCTCGTTCCCCGCGGGGCCGGTGGCAGTGTTGGCGGCAGGAGACGGAGAATGACGAGGTGGCCCGTCTCTACGGGAGCCGCCTGAGGGACGCGGGCGGAGAGGGCAGCCCGACGCTCAGCTCGAGCACGGCGAGCGTCCGCCATGGAAACGATGGAGCGATGGAGGAACGAACTGATGGAAGGGAAACTACGGTGCACCCCTACCTGGCACGTCAAATGTCGGATGTGGGGTTCCGGCAAACCCTTAAGGTTCGAACACTGGGGTGCACGCGAAGTCTCTCCCTTCTACTGATCTACGCTCTATCTCGTTAAGTTCCCGCGGACGAACTCGACCAACTCGTAACACAAGAAGACACGAGGTTTATACTGGTTCGGGCCACCGTTGTGGTGTAATACCCTACTCTAGTGTGGTGGTGGTGGATTGTCTCTTGGGCTGAAGATGAACAGTTCAAGGGAAGAACTGCCTCCTGAGGTTGAGGTGTTCTTGTGCGTATGAACTTGTGGCGTGAGGACTCGATCCGAGCCAGTTCGGGATCAGTTCAGGCTCGCTTGAGGTTCCCCTACTGTGGTGGCTAGCTCTACTTATATAGGCCCTGGTCCTCTTCCCAAATATCGAGCGGGAAGGGAGCCAACAATGGCGGGCAAATTTGAAGGGGGACAGCTAGTATAAGCTATCCTGACAAAAGCAGTCTTGGCCTGCGAAAAGCTCTGGGATGACGCCGTCTTGGGCTCCATGATGACCTCCGCCTTGCCGTCCTCCTGGTCTTGGTCTCGTTGCACCAATATGGCAACCTTTGCCTGATGCCTCGGTACTCTTTGCCTACGCTGGCCTCCTTAGCATCAAAGAGGGAATAGGGACGCTGCGCGCACTGGCGCCCGCCTGGTACCATTCGTCATGGCTCACGTCACGAAAGCCTCGTGAGGTTTGCCTCGCCTTGATATCTCCGCTCCTCGTGAGCCTGCTTGGATAGGCCACTCCAGAGGCGGTCTTGCGTCGTCCGCCTCGCGAGGCTTGGACCCTCGTGAGAGTCTTGGGTGCCTAGCTGACGAAGATGGGCCGTACGGCTTGTTGCTTGGCCACGCTGTGGGCCGCAGGCAGGCAAGTCTGGGGACCCCCGTTCCGAGAACACCGACAGGATCGGCAGGACCACACTGTTGCTTTTTCAAGCCAATGTCCATCACACCGGCCTACTTCGACATCTCGGCTGGACCGGGAGCTCCGCCACCTCTTCATCAACCTACTCCGAAGACTTCGACGTCACTAGCCGACCCACCTCGTCACGTTTGCTGGACCGAGGGCTTTGCCTCGGCAAGCCGACCTTTGCCAGCGTCACCATGCCGTTGCTTTATCGCCCATCAGGCAATGGGTGTGCGGGTCGAGTCCCAGTTTTGGGAATCACCTTTCTTCGGATTGCTACAACAAAAAAACCAGGTGCTATTAATCCTAGTATTTTTTTGCTAGTTTGGGTTAATTTTTCCCAAAGAATTATTACTCTGATTTGTCCATCATATGTATGCAGGTCTATCAAATGGTGGTCACATTAACGACGATCGCATGGTGGTTCGGTCAGGTTCCGTACATAGTCTGGCGCACGCCGCATCCGGAACTCGGACCGACCGGTGAATTCAGGCTTTGCCACGCCTTTACCGCATCACGCCGACCCCCTACATCGACATTGACTTCGGCGCCAGGCCATATTTCTTTCATTACTCACTTTGCATAAATTATTTATTATGCAACGATTTTATTAATTATTATTATTACTATTATCTCCGGTTTTCACTGTTTTTTGTGCACAGGAAAATGATCCGGGTCGGGCAGTATCATCAACTCGGCGTACTGACATACCACGTCACCTCGGCTGGACGGGGGGCTTCGTCAACACCTCATTAACCCACGCTGGGGACTTCGGCTTCACTCTGCCGGCCTGCATCGACCGTGCTATGTCACCACTTCGGAGTGCCGAGCTCTTTGCTCCACCACCTCGGGACTGGCTTGGGGGATGGAACCTTGTCCCACATCAAGCTCGGACTGCGTCATCAATACCAAACACATTAACCTGCTAAGTTGCCTTCATGCTCAAAGTTTTAAATTTTTAACTTGTGTTCGGTTCGACCAAGCATTATACCTTTTTGGCAAAAAGTTTCTTGTGAAAAAAATCCTTGTCATAACCTTGTTTGTGACAAACAAATTTAAATACCAAGTTTACTTGGGGGATTCCTTTATGAAGCCTTTCCTCTTGCAAATGATTACACTTGTACGGCTTTGTTCCTTGTTCGTGTATTACGCCACAATATGCACCATGTTCACTTAAGCGATTTGCAAGCTGGGTTGCCTCGCTCGTGTGTTTACCCCTACGTTCCCGATTGTTCGGCTAGGGAGTAAAGGGAGCACCTCTGCGATTGTCACGATTGGGTCATCCGAGACGGACCTCAGACTGGGTGAAGCCGAAATCTAGCGCTCTTATGGTTTTCAATTATGGTCGGCACACAACGGAACTCATGAGTACAAAAAATCTATTGGACAAGTCTCATAGTAGCAATGAGCAACCGAAGAAAGGTATCAGTGGGGGTACTATTTTCCTCGAAGATGCTTCTTACACTTCGTCAGTAATATAGCATAAGTTCCTGGCCCGGCGCTTTATGCATTCTGACCTTATGGCCTGATTGCCTGGTTATCGGAAACATCGTTGATATTCTCGACAGCTGGAGTACATAACACTTTTCGGCTCTTGACCGAAGAGGGAGAAGCCGACGGTCAGTTAAGACGCGTTTAAAGTTCGGGTGAACACAGATATGATATAAGTACTTAGGTACATAGAATAATTTTACATACAATTCTTTTACCCAAGTCACTTGGGGGCTCTTAAATTTATGTGAGCCGTTTTATAATAAGTGTTCTTCCTCTTAGTCGTTGCAAAGTTTTTATTATTATTATTTATCACTCCTTTTTTCGACACGAGTGTGTGGTCACTAGCCAGGGAGCCTAATTTCCCTCTCAAAGCCGCTAGAGTTTAGTTTGCTAAACTGGCCTAATGAGAAGTACTCCGCCTTCGGGATAGGAGGTTGAAGCCGTAGGCTGACCCGCTTGAAGTCTTGAGATAGGATGTATCATGTTAAAGCACGACAAAAGTACTTTTTTTCTAAAGTCCAATTTTCAGATAGGCACCGAACACTTGATCTAGTTCAGGCGTCCAGTTTTTACTGAAGTTTTTGGTTTACCAAGTCTATGGCACTTTTAAGCTATTTGTGTGTTTCCAGCATTAGTCTCGTAGTGCGGCGCCAGAGACCTTTAGAGATTCAGAAAAAAAACATTCTCAGATATTGCCATATATGCATCGGTTTCGAATTGTGTCTTCGGTCAATAGTTGGGTTGCCCGGCTCCTGTGCTTGCCTCATACGTTCCACTTTGTTCGGCTAGGTGTGCAAAGGGAGAACCACTGCGATTGTGCTTCCAGCTCGCATGGTTAAGAACCTCAATGGAGAAAGCCGAAAACTGACTGTCACAATACGTGTAAACTGGTCAGCGATCCGATGACTATGTTAAATGACGGGCCGTTCATAACATTGGCCGGAGTGTTTACGGCTTGACATCGGATGTTGCCGAACACTAACCGGGGGCTCATAGCTAGCTTCCCTAGTTTAAAGCTCCTATGACTAAGCGAAAGTAATAAAGCCCGCATATCTGATTGCCTCGTTTCCGCTAACACAACCGCCTTCGGGCACCGAGACGTCGGCTAAAGGTTCTCTTGTTATTGCGGAAAACCCTGCATAGTATCTACAAAAGGGTATAAGCCGACGCTGGGCCACTTTCAACTGATAAAAGGTCGCAATAGTCAAAACAATGATGTAAAGTACTTGGATACATAGAATCATTACACATAATCTATGATTTTACTCTGGATATCGATCCTTAATTCGGCCACCCGTGCCCACATTAAGGCTCGGGGGCTACTGGGCTTTGGCGCTCATTATTTACAAATATTAAAGGGCACATCGATCCCCTGATCTGGTGTTGCCACCCGACCGATGTCCGGGGGCTACTGCATTGCCTATTTCAATGCAGAAAATTCCAACTGCCAAGTGTTCGGCTTGACCGAACTATGGGCAAACGTGTCTTCGGATAACAATAGGTACCATTTGGACCTATTCGGCATCAAGCTAAATATATTACGGCAACTTTTCAAGAACCTCTCTCAAGGGCCCGTTCGCCAATCACTATTATCTCTAATATATTGCACTGTGTTTTTATTCCTATGTATACAGCCGAGCTAGGAGCTGATCCTCAAGCCGATTTCGCGCATCGGCCCGAGTCTCAGGGGCTACTGGGAGCAGCGGTTTCATGTTTTCCTTCAGGTACATCTCGGGTTTTAGACTGATACAAACCTTGAGGGCTACTGGATATACATATACTCGCTATATACCTTGGCAGAGAATAAACTGCACCAGTTAAAAATATTCACAAAAAATCAGCCCGCTGTCGGGTGGTGCAGCACCTCGGAAGCAGTCCGGCATAAAGCTTGGGCTAAACTCCTTTGACTTTTTTGAACCAAGGTGATCTATGACACCTCGGATATAGTCCGGCGTTGGAGCTCGGATACAGTCCGGCGTTGGAGCTTGGACACAGTTCGACATTGGTGCTTGGCTGCAAAGGACACTTGAATGCAGTCCGGCGTTGGGGCTCGGATGCAAGAGGACACCGCCGCACGGGAACAACTTCAAACCCAAGGCGTGGCATAAAAATAACAAGGCGTTGATAAAGGTCGAAGACTTAAAGGGCTCCTCGGATACCCGACGTATAAACTCGTCAGATTTAGCTCGGCAATCCTCAAGACAGATGTTGGGAAAATTTGTTGAACTAGTTTTCAAGACTGACGACCGAAGATGAAGAACAGTTCGGAAGAATCGAGGAGCGTCCCTAACTTGAAGACCGGTTCAGGGGGCTGCTGACGGTGTCCAAGACAAGGGGGTACTCACCACATCATCTCCCGATCTGTTAGATTGGGCCGAGAACCCCCATGGCTGTATACTCATGGGCCAGTTCGGACAGCTGCCGGGTACAAGGAATATTCCCACTACTAGGGAAAAGGCTAGCAGCAGCGCGGGTTTTAGGTGTATCAGTAGCGCGGGGAGTGGCGCTACTAATAAGGCGCTTCTGACTAACACATAGCGATGGCGTGCTCACCAGCCATCTTGCTACACAAGTGTAGCAGCAGCGGCGCTTAGTGGAAGCTTCGCTCGCTAGTAGCTCTAGCAGCGCTCTGGCTGGGCCAGCCATCGCTATCATGGCGCTGCTGCTAACTTTCAAACACTCTCTGCAGCTAATTTTAGTAGTTTTTTTGTTTTTTTCGGCATATTTGTTTTGTATTTGAACAGGCTTTATAGAAGAATCTTTAGCACATACAAATGTTATCATGATACACATACAAATGCCTGCGAGACCACAAATGTAATCATAGCATATACATACAAATAGTCTCATCATAATCATCATCCAACACAAAGTGGTCTCTCGTCATCATCTCAAAAATAGCGATACAAGTCTCGATTACTTGCAAATACATCGTCATCCATCTAAACAATGATATACGCGAGAAGAGCTATCACTTTGAATACATGAGTTCGTATCCCTCTCTCGCATTAGCGTGAACCTAAACTAACTACTGCATGTCGCTCGGAAACCGGAAACCGGTACAACTGGGCCTGGCATTCCGGCCACTTGTCGTATATATACTCCCGGCGTAGCACTTATTCACCATCGATGATCTATGCACTTGCATCGTCACATGAGTCGATGATATGCAACATATATATATATATATATATATATATATAGTTGAGCAACAGAAAGAGACAGACTTGGCAAAAATAGAACCAACATATCATAAGCATAAATAACAAAGTTCATCGTACCCCAAAATGCCCTAACTAGAGTGATTTTCGCTAGTCGAGGAGGAGGACGGTTTAATTACATCACAGATAAAGTTTCACCGTGCATAACTCAAAGTTTTGTCATACGTAAAGTATGGACTAAGCGGACACATTGTCATATATCGACAATCACTCCAACATGTCGTTCCATCCATCCATGTCGTGGAGATAGTCCCCAAGCCTAGTGAAAGGCTTGTGTCGAGACGCTGAGCGGCTACCCATGTTCGGACGTCTTCCGCCGACATTTGTCCTTCTTCGTAGAACATCCCTGTTTTTCCAACGACCTCCTTCATGATGATTTGGGCAAGTTCGCTGGATGTGATAGAACTCGGCTCAAGTCGATGATCCTCGATATCTCCTCGTTGTTTGCCCATTGCGTAATATGGGCATCGCCGGATGTAGGTGACATGCGAAGGTTACGGTGATCCCGTCTGTACTCTAGCATGTGGTGTAGGACATAGAATCCATCATTAAGAGAATCGTTCGGTTCTTTGGATGCAGCAGGTTGGTCTTATGGCGAAGGCGAGCCCGCCGCCCTTCTCTTCTTGTCCCTAACCTCTCCAATCCTTGTTTGGTAGTAAAACATAGCACTGTCGAGAACATCCTTGATGTGGGTGTAATCCTTTTTGTGAATGTTCTTCGACGAGTCCAAGTAAAGAGCGTGGGAGAATCGGGGGTATAGGATGATGAGGACGGCGCGCCCGCCGCTGCGCAAAATAAGTACACCTCAAATTACTTAGCCTCCACCGTGCAAATGAATGACTGAAGTCGAAGGAAGGATAGCAGCGCGGATGACTTACACGGGATGATAAGGAACGAGAATCGCCTCCTTGTCCTTATTGGCGAGCATGAAATTGACGATGTATTCCCTCGCGTATACACGGTGCTCTGCGCAGACTCCCAAGAAGCCCTCGTGCATGTAGTATGCAGGTCAGCGACACAGATATGAGATATCTGCTCAAACCTGATGATGTAGTTCATGTGCAAGGCATAAAGGCGGACAAATGTAAAATCCAGCTTCTTCACGTGAAACATGTCGAATATGTAATCGAATCGGAGGAAGAACTTATCCGCGGGGAAGCTGTCGATGTACGACACTTGCCACGGAACGTTAACCACGTAGAGTGGGTATCCTGGATCTGTCGAGGCGATGAGGCCTTTCTCTACCAGCAGCACATCGTCATGAAGTCTCCTTAGATCGCCGAATCTGGCCCCTAGCGCTCTTGCAGGTAGGATTGGTTGACCGGGGATATGCCATTTATCCTCATCGGGGATATCTATATGGTCCTGAAGCCGAGGCTGCTGGATCATAGAATCAGCTTTTTTTCCTTTCCTCGCTCTCTTCCTAGACTTCTTTACTACCGGAAGGTCGTCCATAATACGTTGAGACGGCAATTCAGGCACCGACTCATGACGCTCAAACCCTGAGGAGGCGCCAGTATAGACATACTGTTCAGCGCCACCATCGTCCTCATCCTCTTCCATGGCGACGTCATCAGCGACTAATGGAGCCTCCTCCTTACCCCGTCCGCTATCACCCAACCTGACACACGACACTAATTGGGTAGGTGGGGTGTTGATGTTCATACCTTGCTGAGGCTGCGTGCTCGTGGGTGTGCTCCCGACCGCCTCCAGAGCAAGCGGAACTCTTTGGCCACAACAGGACCAACCCATTGCAACAATCACCAAGCCGCGGTGTCTCCTCGTCATCCACCAAAGAGTATTGGAGGAGGCAAATTCTTGTGGCCCGGTTCGACACTGGCCACGGAAACCTTGAAGACGTTCGGGGGGATCGGCCGACTGTGGAACAATGGTTCCTTCGGCTCCATTATCGTCGCCTTCCCCATGTCCACCTTCTGGTCACCGATGGTGTACAATATGGTGCACGGGGTTTCGTCGGCCTGCAAAGAAAAGTCTGCGATGTGAGACATCCGAAAGGCAACAAAAATGGGAGATTATACATTTATCTTGAAGAGGGCCGGTGTGACAGATACCGTGAGGGCGTCGAGCTCAGCCAAAGACGAAGCACCGCCGAGCACGTCTGGTGCGGGAGCAGGTACTCCCAAGAAGTCAGCAAGGGGAAAGTCCTCTGCATTTTTTTTCTGGATTTTGCCTTGTCCAAGTGAAAACACCCGTTACCAAGTGTTGGGGATATTACTACTGGGTGTAAACCGGCCAGGAGAGGCCGGGTTAACTTCATCAGTAGTCAAGTATGCTTGAAGCCCGTGAGGATATTCTATAGGGGCCCAAGGCCCAGAACCGGTTTAAGGCGTGTAGCCATGAACCGGCATTAGTATGTAACTTGTGTTGTAAGTTAGAAATGCAGATCAACCGGACACGTCTATGAGCCGGTCTCGGGACTTTGCAAACCGACGGGTGTCACCCATGTATATAAGGGGACGACCCGGCGGCGATTCAGGACAACAGACAACAACTCGAGACTTAGGTGAAGCTTATTTGCTCCCTAGTCATCGAAACCCCCATCAATTCCATCACAACTAGACATAGGCTTTTACCTTCATCGAAGGGGCCGAACTAGTATAAGCTCTCTTGCGTCCTTGTGTCCGCTTTAACCCCTTCAAGCTAACCCGTAGCGATGGCTCCACGACTAAGTCCTTTCATGAGGACATCTGCCTTGACAAAACCATGATAGTTGGCGCCCACCGTGGGGCTATCGCACGATGGTTTCAAGTTCTTGGAGGGCAACTTCGAAGGACTCAAGGGTTATGTTGTGGGCCGGATGACCAAGAGTCATCGCGGCAAGCTCTACATCGACGATTCAGGCTGGGGCCCCGAGGCCGGCTCGATTGAGTATGGGTACCGGGCCTTTGGTGGCATACACGTCTTCATCGGCAAGATCGGTGAACCGGGCCCTGAGCCGGACATCTGCACCGACCTCGTTGAAATGGCTCAGCGTGCGAGATCTGCCCAGGTTAAACCGGCCGTGAAGCGTGCCTTCGTGGGAGTCATCCATGGAGGAGAAGATGAAGATGGATCGGAATCTGGTAGTGAGACTGTCGTGGAATTGTCACGGCAGATGTCCTCATGAAAGGACTTAGTCGTAGGGCCATCGTACGGGTTAACCTAGAGGGGTTAAAGCGGACGCAAGACACGGGAATTATCTTGGTTCGCCCTTCGATGAAGGTAAAAGCCTACGTCCGGTTGTGATGTGATTGATATGATTTCGGCGACTAGGGAGCAATAGCTTTGCCTTAGCCTCGAATCCTCCCCCCTAATCCGCCGCCGGGTCGTCCCCTTATATACACGAGTTGACGCCCGGCCGGTCCACAGAGTCCCGATCCGGCTCATACAAGTGTCCAGCTCGGTCTCTTCTCTCTTGTCTTACAACACAAGTTACAGCACTAAGGCGGTTTTACATAAATGGACCTTAAGTCGCCTCTGGGCTCCGGGCCTCCTCCGTGGGCACGGATCACGGACGAGGTAAACCGGCCCCTCCAGGCGGTTCACACTCGATAGTTGTGTCCCCAACATTAGGCCCAGTTGACTTGAACCGGTTCAAGTCAATCTTCAACACCTTCGAAACTCTTTGATCTCCTTTCATATTTTGTAAACCGCCATCCGCTTGAACCGCCGTGACGTCATCCTCCGATTTCCATGTCAGGGCACCTTGACGTCATCTTTAATAAAGAAATCCAAACAGTAAGATTCCCTTCATTTAATGCTATCCCGGAAATCGAGGCGGCCGCTGCACCGTCCGCCGCTTTTGACTCCTAAATTCTCGCGCCCGTTGATTGCTCCGGTCCCTTATAAATAGACCGGTCGCCCCTTTCTCTTCTTCTTCTTCCGCTCTTCTCCTTCCTCGCGACGCTCTAGCCCTGAAGCTCCGCCGTCGCGCCCGACCTTCGAACGATGCTTCATCGCCGGGCACTGCATCAACTTTGACCGTGTCGAGTTTTGGCGCTCCTCCGCGGTTTCCGCTTTCGTCGAGTAAGGTTCCTCTCAAGCCCTAGATCCCATCTCAGAGATCCTGTTCATCACGCAGTTCATATCAGTTTCTTCTCACTTGCTCCGCCATGGCCGTCGCCTCAGCCATACCGTGCATCTTGTATAAGTGATCGCTCCGCCGTCCATTGAACTCTTTATGCACCCTTCCTTTTGTTCAGATCCTCGAGTTTAGAATATCTGAACCCTCCTGCTCTTTATGAAAGTTTGCATAGGTCGTAAAGTTTTTCTTACTAGAGCTTCGGTAGATCTCGATTACCTCCATTCGTATGTGAAAACTGTTTCTGTCCATACTTAGTAGATCTTTCAACTCTGCCATTCTCGGTGGTTTAACTTTCGACAACTAATCCGTCACTCCATTAGCCCTCAGTTAAACCGGAACGGGAAGCCGGATGCTGAATCACCGGTTTTAACAATGTATGATATGCCTGAACCGTTTAATGGTAAACCGTCTCTTCCTTTCTTTCGCAGCTTAGTCTTCCGGAATGGCCCCTCAATTCTCAGCTTGCAATTGGGTCCGGTCCAAAATCACGAAACACAACTGAACGGGCTATGTCACCATCGGGCGGTTTGGCGCCAAAATGTCCTCCATCGGGCGTGTTCCGGATGGCGAAGTTTCCTCCCGAGCCACAAGAGGGTGAAGTAATCGTGTTTATGCAGCACTTAGACGGGGTTCTGCCCGCCCGGTTCAAAATTTTTCCGGGACGTCCTCGCAAGTTTGAAACTCCATCCGCAGGATATCGGCCCGAACTCTGTGTCAAACATATGCAACTTCCAAGTCTTCTGTGAAGTCTACCTTTAGGAAGAGCCCTCTGTGGAGCTATTCTGGGATTTCTTCCACTTGAACCGCCGTACGGAGTTTTCTGATGGTCCCAACACAGAACTAGGCGGCGTTTCAATCCAGAAAAGGAAGGAAGCGGACTTTCCTCACGCCAAACACCACAGCCATCCAAAGGATTGGAACCAAACCTGGTTCTATTGCGGAACACCGCTCCCGCTTAGCGAGAATCCCTTGCCGGGTTACCGTCCTCACCGGCTCAGAACAACCATCCGCTGCCTTCACGCTTAACCGCCGGAACGGAAGAACTTTGCACCTCGGATCATAAAACTCCGGGCTCTAATGGCCAATGGACTAACGGGTGTGGACCTTGTGCGATCTTTGGGTTTCTTGGGGCATCTTGCCCTTAAGCCGCCCGGCGGATTGATGCACGAGTATATCGGCAGCCTCAAAGACCCTCAAAGGCGTCACGAATTACCAATAGCTGAAATTGAGGTTACAGAGGCTGTAAAAAGATGCTTGATGAGCCAATCTCCGTCTGCAGCCTAACCGGGTTGGCTCCGTTCTGTGTTGCCAACCCGCCACCTGCGGTAAGACTTTGCTCACTGCTTTTCGGGCTTTTAACATTTGTTGATATTCATTAATCCTTGCTACCTCGCAGGTGACAGATCATACGGAGAGCGAACCAAACCGGCCCGAGCTCCAGTATAAAGTCCAAGGCTACCAAAAGGTCAGAAGAAAACCGCCGGGTCTTCTGATCCGCCGGAAGATGGAGAATCTGATGCTGAGGTAAAACTTGATATCCTTACGAGGGAGCCGCCGTAAACCGGCTCTCCTCCTTGTATTTCTTCTTATGATTTATCCCTCTTTATTCTTCCCTTTACTGACAAATTTAATTCCCAGGATGATGCCGAAGCCAGCCATGCCGACCATTTTGAGGTAATCCTTCTTTCTTCCGACCCCGACCTCGTGCCGGTTAAAAGAATTAAATCGTCGCCCGTTCGGAAAGTGAAAAAATCTCATTCTTATGCTTATCTCGAAGACACAAAGAGCAAAAAGCGCCCGTACAACCCGGCACGATGGTCAACAGATTCTCTCCTCCGGTTTACGGATACACCAACCCGGAGCGTCGTCCGGAGGTGACTTGTTCTCTGAAAAACGTTATCCCTTAAAAGGTTTCTTCCGATGTCCTCTCAATCCGTCGACCCGAATTATCGTGCCTCTTCCAACTCCTCTGGCGGTTCATCAACCACGCAATCGCCTCCGCTTAAAGTTGCTGCGGGGTATGTAATCGCTGTCCATCGATTCGATTTACAACTGCCTTGGTTGATTTGCCTTAATCAATTACGAACATTGCAGCACCAAGGCTCGCTTGAGTAAGAAAGCGAAAACCCTTGACCCTACTTCGGATGTTGATCGAGAAAAGACCGGAACAAACCCACGAAAACCACAGAAGTCGCCAAAGATAGCTCGCGAGTTGTACAAAAACGATCTTGGCGATCCGCGGAAAGCTGAACCGAGGTCCAAATGGAAACTTCACGGCCTGCTCCACCAAACCCGCCGATAGAGCGAGTCGTAATAGTTGAACCGCCCGAGCGAGTAAGCAAACGTCAAGCCCAAGAAGACCGCCCGAAAATGACGATGTTATTGTGACAGGCAGCTCTACGCTGCTCCTAGCCAACCGGTCGCTTTAACAAAACATAGTGCCAAGGGCGAGTCAGCCGCCCGTGAGTAAAGATAAAGGCAAAACAGACACATCGACGACAACTTCTCCGCCCAAGAACTGCACTCGGGTTTACGAACGGCTCTATACCAGCCGTGACTTTGAAGCTGATGCAGTAAACCGGATGAAGGACCGCTATGAGGTAATGAATTATGTCTTTCCTGTACTTTAGTCTGTATAGTAGCCCCCAAGGGTCGGTTCAACTTAGCATAGTTAAACGGGACTTGATTTCACTACCAAATGGCAAACTGAGATCAACTAGCCATTAGCCCCCAAGTGCCAAGGTGAATATGTATATTGAGCTTGGGACTTGATAATGAGACACCTAACATGCTTCCTTTGTTACCAGAATGAAATAGAGCGGCAAAGCGTGCAACTCAAAGACCTGCGAGCCAATCTGGAGACTCGTGGCGAAACCACTAAGGCCAAGGGCGAATTGAGAACGGCCTTGGCCACTATGGAACAGCTGAAGGAGTGGTATAAATCCGAACAAGCCAAGCTGGGACACCGAGAAGGCGGTTTGAAAAAGCAGGCGGAAGAAGCGAAGCAGCCCTTAAACCGGTGACCGAAGAGCTTGCCGGACTCAAGCGCCAAGTGCATGCCATGACCTCTGCCGTCTTTGGTAAGAAACTATGCACTGACTATCTTAATTTTGATATTTCCGCCGGTTTATCCTAAGTTGTCTTAAACCGGTGCAGGCAAACGTATTGCACATATGGGCTCTGATGTGCGGAAGAAACTGAAGGCCGCTTATACGCTGATTGAGCAGCTGTATACCGGCGCCCAATGAGTCATCATGCTACATCATACGACAAAAGCGGCGCCGTCCTCGATCGGAGAAACCACTGGACCGGTTGTCCATGGTTCCGGGCAACGAAGAGTTGAAGCGATCCAGCGGCTCGTCTTTGGCACCTTGGCTCGGCAGCGCCAAAGGCGTGGATAGCAGATCTTGATCCGGCTGACATAGCCAAAGGTTTCCCCAGTGCTCAAGAGAATGGTGAAGCCTTTGATAACGACGCCTTGAAACGGATCACAACGGAAATGCGTCCGCTGGCGAGTCAACTGGCAGACGAAGCCAACCTGACGGTTCACCGCTCTTTTTATGACGCCAACAACAAGCGGGTGGATTTTGTCATCCCTGAAGTCGCGAGCCTTGTTCCCCAATCCGTAAGCACACTTACGCCCACAGCGTTGATCCGGCTGAGCTGATAAGTGAAGAAGTTGTCTTCGTGCCTTAACCGGATTGGTGGTCTACCAATGACTTCCGGGCTTTGGGTGAGGAAGAAGAAGAAGTTGAACCGACGTCAGGCGCCCCCTCTACCTCACGTCAACCCGGCGAAGCAGCGTAACTCGTCAAGCCGGGTGACGCCTCCGAAGCTTAAAGGCATAACCCCACATGAAACGCCGGGCCTCAAAAGGCTTTGTAATAGGATAGTCAGTACTTTGTTTTGAACAATGCCGTTTACAACCTCAGTCTGTAAACTTTTGCATGGCGCTGCTGGATACTTTGGTTTTGAAGTAATGAATCCTTCAACATATTTTGCCTGCAATCACAAATTCTTAAACCGCCATGGCGGCTGGCGCCTCTAGCCGGATTGTGATACCAATATATTTATATAAGAAAATATCGAGGTATACGATCAAAATTTTGTGATACAAACATACCTGCCAGTGTTGGGCACACAGTTGGCTTTAGCCAATCCTGAAGCGGAGGCTTTATAAACCATCACCGTCAAAGGAGAACAATCCTTGCGTGTATAATACCGATTTACCGTGTAAATCGTGTCGGGTATGATAAGCCCCCTGTTACTCCATAATGGGATGTTAACAGCAAAATCAAACCGGAACAATCAATCGCCGGAAAAAATGGACCAAATTCTGAAAACTTGAATCCGGTTGAAAGAAGGTTTGACGGTTTAAGAACACAAACAAAAGAAAAATGATACGTATAAAAACACATGGAATCAAAAACAATGACAAAGACTGTTTTGCAAGAAGAGGCTTTATTGAGTCTCGATGAGATGGGCGTTACCATGGTCGGACGGGACCAAGCTCCTATAAGGTGTAGCGATGGTTCAAGTCAGCTAGGTCCCCAACTGACATCGTGGCATTACGCCGATCAAGTGGTATTCCATTGGTTCGGGTTCGACCAAGCCCCCAAGTGATTCTATGGCCTTAGGCCGACCAAGAGGCGTGACTGGTTCAGACGTGACCATGTCCCCAAGTGATCTGGTGGCTTTTGCCTGTCAAGAGGTGTTGCATTGGTTCGGACACGACCAAGCCCCCAAATGATCTGGTGGCTTTCGCTTTGCCAAGAGGTGTTGCATTGGTTGGACGCGACCAAGCCCCCAAGTGACAAAAATTTCACAAAACCAAGGCCAAGGGTTAAACCGAGGCCGCTTCACGACAACATCTCCATGTACCCAAACCGGACTTTGATACTGAGCAGATACCCGCTTTAGCCGAGGATCCGGTTTATTGCCTTTATTCATAATATATACATTGTGTTAATATGTACATAAGTGGAGCCAATGGCTCCGGGTATAATAAGGCGAAGATGAGCTATGTTCCACGGCTGTTGGTCTCTTCCTCTGACGTGCGTGAGTCCTTTCGCTCTCGAACATCAATCAGATAGTAGGACCCGTTGTATAGATTCTTGCTGACCACAAAGGGCCCCTCCCAAGGTGGGGATAGCTTGTGCATATCTTTCTGGTCTTGAATGAGCCGCAACACTAAGTCTCCTTCCTGAAGGTTCTGGTTTTAACCCGTCGGCTGTGATACCGACGAAGATCCTGTTGGTAAACCGCCCGAGCGAGCAGCTGCCATATCGCGCTCTTCATCTAGTCGATCCAAATCGTCTTGCCGTGCTGCCTCGCTTCTCTGCCTCAACATAAGCTGCCACTCGAGGCGAGTCGTGACGGATATCGCTGGGAAGGACCGCCTCCGCTCCATAGACCATAAAGAACGGCGTGTATCCGATTGGATCGGTTGGGGGTAGTATTTATACTCCATATCACCGATGGTAGCTCTTCCACCCAACAACCCGGCGTCCTCTCTAAAGGGACCATAAGCCGGGGTTTGATACCTTTCAAGATCTCCTGATTAGCTCGTTCCGCTTGACCATTGGATTGCGGGTGGGCTACGGAAGAAACATCAAAATTTGGATGTGCTCTCGTTCACAAAATTCCTTCATAGCTCCTTTGGACAAATTGGTTCCATTGTCCGTAATGATCTTGTGTGGAAACCCAAACCGAAAATCACCTTTTGATGAACTGAACGCCCGTGGCCGCATCACACTTGCTAACAGGCTCTGCCTCAACCCACTTGGTAAACTTATCAACCGCCACCAACAGGTGGGTCTTTTTGTCCTTGGACCTTTTGAAAGGTCCAACCATATCCAACCCCAAGTCGCAAAGCGGCCAAGTAATTGGAATCATCCTCAATTCTTGGGCTGGCACGTGAGCACGCTGGAGAACTTTTGGCAACCATCACATCGTCGACCAGATCCTCCGCATCGGCATGGGCGGTCAACCAATAGAAACCATGGCGGGCGCTTTGGCCACCAAGGACTTTGAACGGCGTGGTGACCACAATCCCCTTCATGGATCTCTCGCAATATCTCACAGCCCTCTTCGGGGACACACAACGCTGAAGCATACGACACACCTTTGCAATGGTGCAACTTCGCCATTAACAATGGTCATAGACTTAGACCGCCGAACTATCTGTCAGACCCAACGTCTCATCTTACGGTAACTTCGCCCGGTTCATGTATGCCAAATAAGGGGCGTCAATCCGGAATGACATGCGGGGCCGCCACCAATTGAGCCTCCGGATCGTGGATAGCCAAACCAATTTCATCGGGAAGCTTAAGCGACGGATTGTGCGATACATCAAGGAAAGCGTTGGGTGGGACGGTTTACGTTGAGAGCCCGGCCCGGCTTAAAGCATCACCGCTTCGTTCTTCCGACAATCCACATGGTCCACCGATATCCTTTAAAATGTCCTGCAACAACATCCACCTCCCGACGATATGCAGCCATGAGTGGATCTTTGGAATCCCAAGTACACGATACTTGTGAGCCACCAAGTCCGAGTCACCAAAGCATTTAACCCGGTGAGATTCATTTCTTTAGCCATCCGGAGACCATGGAGCAAAGCTTCATACTCAGCTGCATTGTTAGTACAAAGGGAACATTAGGCGGAGAACGTAACAGAACTTGTCACCTCGCGGGGAAGTTAATACGACTCCGACCCCGAGCCCTCAATTGCTGGACCCATCAAAGTGGATGGTCCAATAGGTATGATCCGGCTTCTCTTGAGCTTGCAACTCCGTCCAATCATTAATGAAATCCACAAGTGCACGAGACTTTACGGCCGTCCGAGGCACATACCTTAAACCGTCGGCCCAAGTTCTATAGCCCACTTAGCAATCCGACGATCGCTTCCGGTTTTGTATGATATCGCCCAAGGGGCAGGCCGACCCTTTGTGATGGGGTGCCCTTGGAAATATTGCTTTAGCTTCCGCCTTGCCATAAAAACCCGTATACCAGCTTACGCCAATGCGGATATCTCTGTTTAGACTCAATGAGGACCTCACGATGTAATAAACCGGCCGTTGAACCGGATACTCCTTCCCCGCCTCCTTCCGCTCCACCACGATGGCCACGCTAACTGCCCTGGCATTAGCAGCAACATATAACAGCAGCGGCTCTTTGTCAATGGGGGCGGCTAGAACCGGCGGGTTGGCCAACTGCCGCTTCAAATCCTCCAATGCTTCATCAGCGGCTGAACTCCAAACAAACTGATCCGTTTTCTTCAACATCTGGTACAAAGGAATGGCTTTCTCGCCTAGACGGCTGATAAACCGGCTTAGCGCAGCAATCCGGCCTGCCAAACGCTGGACGTCATTGATGCACTTTGGCTTAGCCAAGGAGGTGATAGCCGTAATTTTTTCCGGATTACCTTGATCCCCCTGTTGGACACGAGAAAACCCAATAACTTGCTCACGGAACACCAAAGACGCACTTGGTCGAGTTGAGCATCATCTTGTACACCCGCAGGTTGTCAAAGGTTTCCTTTAGATCCTCAATCAAGGTTTCTTTCTTCCTTGACTTAACCACGATATCATCCACATAAGCATGCACGTTACGGCCGATCTGTTCGTGCAAGCAACTCTGAGCATAGCGCCGATAAGTCGCTTAGGCGCTCTTGAGTCCAAAAGGCATAGATACATAACGAAGGCTCCAAAGGGGTGATAAACGCCGTCTTCTCCTGGTCCTTAACTGCCATCTTAATCTGATGATAACCGAGTACGCATCCAAAAGCTCAAACGCTCACAACCCGCCGTAGCATCAATAATCTGGTCAATGCGGGGGAGGGCGAAAGGATCTGCTGGACAGGCCTTGTTGAGATCTGTGTAATCCACACACATGCGCCAAGTGCCATTCTTCTTAAGAACCAACACTGGATTGGCAAGCCACTCTGGGTGAAAGACTTCGACGATAAACCCTGCTGCCAAGAGCCTAGCAACTTCTTCTCCGATGGCCTTGCGCCTTTCCTCATTAAACCGCGAAGAAACTGCTTTACGGTTTGTATTTTGGGTCAACATTAAGAGTGTGCTCAGTGAGTTCCCTCGGTACACGGCATGTCGGAAGGCTTCCATGCAAAAATGTCCCAATTCTCACGGATGAACTTCGATGAGCGCGCTTTCCTATTTAGGATCCAAGTTGGCACTGATGGTGAACTGCTTGGACGAATCGCCGGGCACAAAATCAACAAGCTTCGTCTCAGCCGCCGATTTGAAATTCAAGTCCAGATCATGCTCCGTAGTTGGCTTCTTCAAAGGGGTCATATCCGCCGGATCAACATTGTCTTTATAATATTTTAGCTCCTCAGTGGCACAAACCGACTCTGCGTAAGCCGCATCACCTTCCTCGCACTCCAAAGCGATCCGGCGGCTCCCATGAACCGTTATCGTTCCTTTGTGACCCGGCATTTTCAGCTGTAAGTAAACATAACAAGGCTGTGCCATAAATTTAGCATAAGCCGGCCGCCCAAAGAGGGCGTGGTAAGGGCTTTGAATTTTCACCACCTCAAATGTCAATGTTTACGATCCGAGTCATGTTCGTCCCCAAAGGTCACCTCCGAGCTATCTTACCAACCGGTGCGCCGACTTGCTGTGCACCACTCCGTGAAACACTTGTCTTTGGATGGCCTAAGATGCCTATCCGTCAACCCCATACGCGGAAGGTCTCGTAGTACATGATGTTGATGCTGCTTCCTCCATCCATAAGAACCTTGGTAAACTTGTACCCTCCTACAGGGTGCCACCACGGGGCTAGCTGACCCGGATTGTAGACCGGGGAGGATGGTCCTCTCTGCTCCACACGATCGGTTGCTCGGACCAGCGCAGTGTAATGCGGCGCAGCAGTTCAACAACGCTGACCGCCCGCTTCAAGTTTTCGGTCTCGTCTGTCCAAGCTGGTGGTAAAGGCGTGGTCGCATCCACCGTTCAACTGCTTTGGGTTACTTTGATAACCCGACCGCTGCTGTTGTTGATTGTAGCCCCTTGGTTACGATTGTTCTAACTGCTTACGATTACTTTGATTATTACGATTGCCTTGCCCGCCGGATTACCACGAATCACTGGGCGAATTTCCTCCACCGTAACCCGGGCGGACCACGAACCGCCGCCAGCCCTTGATCATACCGGAAAGAGTTGGAGTTTTGAACTCCTGCATAATGTAACAATCCTTCCAAAGGTGGTTCGCGGTGCCTCCTTCGTCCCATGCTTGGACAAGGTTGATTCAATATGAAATTCAAAGCGATCCGGATTGTGACCGCCCGGTTTGATTGCCTACCCCTCGCGGCTGACCCTTGTCCTGTGGCGTTGGTGTTAACCACAAAGCCCATGTTGCCGTTAAACTACGGTTGTTCCCTCCATTGCCTGTCGAATGATGCTGCTAGCCCTTAAAGTTGCCGTTCTGTTTTCCCTTCCCCACTTCATCATTCTCAGATTCGGGATCCTTGGTACTATCAGAATCAGCGTACTATACCAAAACGCCCATTAGAGTGCCCATGTCATGGCAAAAACGCTTCATGCGGCCCGACTTCAATTTCAATGGCTCGAACCGCAATTGGCTTCCAAGGTCAAGATCGCGGAATCGGGGTTGATCCGGTCTGAAGAATGTAAAACTTCCGAACGCGGCGCACCCAATGGGTTGTGGATTCTCCTCCGCCGGACACAAGCTGCTAAATCCACCACGGACATGGGCTGCTTACAGGTATCTTTGAAATTTTGAATGAATCGGGCTGCATAAGCGGGTCCACGAACTGATAGAGTTAGGCGGCAAATTTTTCAACCAAGTCCGGGCCGTTCCTTCCAACATCATTGTGAAGTACTTCGCACATGCGGCTTCATCCACATCTAGCATCTCCATGGCCATCTCATAGCTTTCTATCCACGCTTCTGGAGCCAAATCGGCAGTATAATTGGGCACCTTGCGCGGCCCCTTGAAGTCCTTGGGCAAGCGCACGTTGCGTAAAGCGGGGACGAGGCAAGGCACCCCCAAAGAGCCAGACATGACCCCTGGTTCGAAGATGGTCGGACGAACCGGCGCGGGCGGATGATCCTCTGCTTGTGCTGCTAACTCGGCCTCCCTACGTGCCCTGGCGCGGTCCACTACCACTTGAGCATCCTCAAAGCCGCCCGCCGGGTTGTTGCCTTGGCGGACCACGCTGCGCATTGCTTGACACGGCCGGTTAAATCGGCGTGTCGGCTATAGCTCCGGCTTGGGCGGGGGGTGGAGTGGATCCGATCCCGACTGTATGAATACGCTTCTTGCTGAGCCAGGGCCGTCCTGAGGAGCTCCTTAACCCGGCGTGTCTCTACAGCCTGTGGTGAATCACCTTCAATTGGAATCGCCTCCAACCGTGCCGCAGCCGCCACGAGGTTATCCATCGGGTTGGAGTAGTGACCCGGAGGTGTCTGCAGTGCAGGGCGCACGGTATGATGGCGAGGTAGATCTATCGCGCGGGGCTGAACCGGTGCGGCCGTCCAGTGCTTCCGGCGGTTTACCAACGGCGGCGGATTACTGGTCCCCTTACCGGGTATTGAAAAGCTCTCTTCCCTCAAAAACCGAAGGTAAACGGGACCTGTACTTCCTTTTCATGACTTCATGTGACGCGCTCTGATCCAGCATGAGCCTATAAGCCTGCGCAGCCAAAGCGGCCCGTTCCGCCGCCATCCTCACGTCCGCGGCCGCCAGGTCCGCTTTAGCTTTAGTGATCTGTTCCTTCACCTTTGCAATCTCTGCGTTGTGCAGGTCCTGATCCGGTGGATTAGCCTCTGCCATGAGCACAGCCAACGCGTCGAAAAGCTCTGACAAAACTTGAGCCGGCGGGCGCCGCAGGCCTCCTTCCCGGCTGCCATCACCGCTGTTGAACCGGCGACCGAGGCGCCATGATCGAAGAGTGAAGCGCCGCTGCGTCACCCGCCATGAAGATCCCAACCCGGTTGGGTAGATCGAAGGGTCCGGAATACTCTCACCGTCGGAACAGCCCCGATCTGGCCATCTTGCGGTGGTATAGAGACTTCGGTTTCTCCGGCCGACGATTAAATCGCCAGAGTAGACAACAGTTTCGTCACCAGATGCTGATCCGTCTCGCAGCCTCCGTGGACGACTCCCACGAAAACATGCTCGACCGCCCGGTTTAGCCAGGCAGGACTCTTCTTCGCCCGCTGAGCCGTCTCGGCGAGGCGGTCAGACGTCCGCCCAGCCCTGGCTCGCCCGATCTTGCCGATGAACACGCGTGTATGCCGCGAAGGGACCCGGTACCAGTACTCAAGCGAGCCGCCTCGGGGCCCCGTGCATCGTCGATGTAGAGCTTGTCGCGACGACTCTTAGTCATCCGCCCATCGTGCATAACCTTCGAGTCGCTTCGAACTTGCCCTCTAAGATCATCAAACCATCGTGCGATAGCCCCACGGTGGGCGCCAACTGTCGTGGAATTGTCACGGCGGATGTCCTCATGAAAGGACTTAGTCGTAGGGCCATCGTACGGGTTAACCTAGAGGGGTTAAGCGGACGCAAGACACGGGAATTATACTGGTTCGGCCCCTTCGATGAAGGTAAAAGCCTACGTCCAGTTGTGATGTGATTGATATGATTTCGGCGACTAGGGAGCAATAGCTTTGCCTTAGCCTCGAATCCTCCCCCCTAATCCGCCGCCGGGTCGTGCCCTTATATACACGGGTTGACGCCCGGCCGGTCCACAGAGTCCTGATCCGGCTCATACAAGTGTCCGGCTCGGTCTCTTCTCTCTTGTCTTACAACACAAGTTACAGCACTAAGGCGGTTTTACATAAATGGACCTTAAGTCGCCTCTGGGCTCCGGGCCTCCTCCGTGGGCCTGGATCACGGACGAGGGTAAACCGGCCCCTCCAGGGCGGTTCACACTCAGTAGCTATGTCCCCAATAGAGACCGTCGTTTATTCCGGCGACGAGTCCTTGATCGGAGAAACCGAATCATTGTATCAACTACAAAGACGGCCGGATTGGGGGCTGTTCCGATGGCGACAGTATTTCGGACCCGTCTGATCTGCCCAACCGGGTCGGGATATTCATGGCCGGTACACAGGCGGCGGCTCACTCTTCGACCGCAGCAGCAATGTTCTCCGGGTTAGTAGCGGCGGCAGGGGCAGGAGGCCCTATGCACCCGCCGGCTAAAGTCTTATCTTATCTGTTTGATGCGTTGGCTATGCTTATGGCGGAGGCTAACCCGGCGGATCACGACGCCCACAACGCGGAAATTGCAAATGTGAGGGAACAAATCACTCAGGCCAAGGCCGACCTGGCAGCCGAGAACAGCAGGATGGCCGCAGAGCGGGCCGCTGTGGATGCGCGGGCCTATAGGCTTATGCTGGACCACAACGCGTCGCATGAAGTCTTGAAAAGGAAGCATCGGTCTCGCCTGCCGACGGTTTTCGATGCCAGAAACCTCTTTAATACCCCAGGAGCAGGGACTAGTAACCTGCCGTGGCTAAACCGGGCGGAGGCACAGGCGGGTGCGCCGGTTCAGCCTACCGATGGAGCCGCCTCGGCAGAATAACATCGTACCTCAGCACTGTCTGAGACACCTCCGGTCATTATTCCAATCCAATGGACAATCTTATCGCCGCCGCTTCACGGCTGGAGGCCATCCCGATTGAAGGTGATTCTCCACAAGCGGTGGAGACGCACCGGGTTAAGGAACTTCTTCGAACAGCCTTGGTTCAGCAGGAAGCATATTCATATAGCCGTGACCGAATTCATTCCACCCCCCGCCCAAGCCGGAGTTACAGTAGGTGGATGGATGAACCGGCCGTATCTAGTAATGCACGGAAACGTGAAGCGCCCCGTGGCCATAACCCGGCAGGTGATGCTCAGGAAGTGGTGGACCGGGCCCGCGTCTTGTAGGACGCCGGGTTAGCAAAGACCAGAGGCTCGTCGACTTCGCCGGTTCGTCCAACCACCTCGATCGAGCCAGAGTCACTTCTAGTTCTTTGGGAGTGCCTTGTCTTGTCCTCGCTTTCGCAATGTGCGCTTGCCCAAGGATTTCAAGGGCCCGCCATAAGGTGCCAAATTACACAGCCGATTTGTCTCCAGAAACATGGATAGAGAGCTATGAGATGGCCATGGAGATGCTTGACGTAGATGAAGTGGCATGTGCAAAGTATTTCACCATGATGCTTGAAGGGACAGCATGTATTTAGCTAAAGAGCTTACCAGCCAATTCTATTAGGTCATGGGCCCAGTTGCGAGCTCGGTTTATCCAGAATTTCAAGGATACATGTAAGCAGCCAATGTCGATAGTGGACTTAGCGGCCTGTGTCTAGGAGGAAGGAGAGTCAACCACCATTGATGCGCCGAAGTCTCGGAAATTTTGCACTCATCGACAAGATCAACGCCGACTCCGCGGTTATAACTTTGGAAAGCAACTGCTGGTTTAAACCTCTGAAGTTGAAATTAGGACGGATGAAGCACCATTGTAACGATATGGGGACCCTCATGACTGCGTTAGTGAAGTATGCTGATTTTGATAGTACCAAGGATCCCGAGTCTGATGATGACAAGATAGGGAAGGGAAAGAAGAACAACAAATCTAAGGGGCAGCAACATAGCACGACAGGTCGTGGTAACAGAGGCAAGCGTAAAGCGGATGGCAGCATGGATTTTGTTGCTAATACTAGTCTTGGCAGGCGAGGGCGGCCGACGGAAGGTTAAACCGCCGAATCGCGGTGGAGCTCTAAACCCCAACCCGGACCGCCTGACCTATCTATTAAACCAGCCATGTCCAAAGCACGGGACGAAGGAGGCGCCAGCCACCCACCTTTGGAAGGATTGCTATATTATGCAAGAGTTCAAAAATTCTAATGCTTTCCGGTATGATCACGGATCAGGTGGTGGCTCAGGATCTGGATTCCATGGGCCGGGTCACGGTGGAGGAAATGCCGATTCAGGCTTCAATGGAGATTAGGGTGGACATAACAATCAAAACAATCAGAGTAGCCAGGGTGGTTACAACCAGCAGCAGCTATCGGGTTATCAGAGCAACCCAAAGCAGTTGAATAGAGGGCAATATCATGTATTCACCACTAGCTTGGATAAACGAGACCAGAAGCTTCACAAGCGAGCAGTGAATTCTGTTGAACCGGTCGTGCCTCGTTATTTACGCTGGTCCGAACAGCCAATCATATGGAGCAGAGAGGACCACCCTCCCCGGGTTGATAATCCGGGTCAGCTAGCGTTGGTGGTGGCACCTCAGGTGGGAGGTTATAAGTTCACCAAGGTGCTCATGGATGGAGGAAGCAGCATTAATATGTTGTACTATGAGACCTTCCGTCGTATGGGGCTAACAGACAAGAATCTTAAACCATCCAATACGGTATTCCATGGTGTGGTACCTAGTAAGTCAGCATATCCTGTTGGCAAGATAGCTCTGGAGGTGGCCTTTGGAGATGATCATGATTCCAGGTCAGAAACATTGGTTTTTGAGGTGGTTAAGATCCAGAGGCCGTACCACGCTTTATTTGGGCGGCCGGCTTATGCCAAGTTTATGGCACGGCCATGTTATATTTATCTGCAGCTCAAGATGCCGGGTCACAAGGGGACCATAACAATTCATGGAAGTCGCAAGATTGCCTTGGAGTGTGAATAAGGTGATGCGGCCTATGCAGAGTCGGTTTGTGCCACGGAAGAGTTGAAGTACTACAAGGATAATGTTGATCCGGCGGACATGACTCCGTTGAAGAAGCCAACCACAGAGCATTATCCGGCTTTAAAGTTCAAATCGACAGCTGAGACTAAGCTTGTTGACTTTGTACCTGGCGATTCGTCCAAGCAGTTTAGTATCAACACCAACTTGGATCCGAAATAGGAAAGCGCTCTCATCGAGTTCATCCATGAGGACCGGGACATTTTTGCATGGAAGCCTTCTGACATGCCAGGTGTACCGAGGGAACTCGCTGAGCACACTCTTAATGTAGATCCTAAGTACAAACCGGTGAACCAGTTTCTCCGCTGGTTCAACGAAGAAAGGCGCAAAGCGATTGGAGAGGAGGTGGCCATGCTCTTAGCGGCTGGCTTTATTGTTGAAGTGTTCCATCCTGAATGGCTGGCTAATCCGGTGCTGGTCCTTAAGAAAAACGGCACCTGACGCATGTGTGTGGATTACACAGATCTTAACATGGCTTGTCCAGCAGATCCTTTCTCCCTCCCCCACATCGATCAGATTGTCGATGCTACGGTGGGTTGTGAGCGTTTGAGTTTTCTGGATGCATATTCTGGTTATCATCAGGTCAAGATGGCAGTTAAGGACCAGGAGAAGACGGCGTTCATAACTCCCTTTGGAGCCTTCTGCTATGTATCTATGCCCTTTGGGCTCAAGAGCGCCCAGGCAACTTATCAACGGTGTGTACAAAATTGCCTTCATAAGCAGATCGGCCGTAATGTACATGCCTATGTGGATGATATTGTGGTTAAGTCAAGGGAGAAGGAGACTCTGGTTGATGATTTGAAGGAAACCTTTGATAACCTACGGACATACAAAATGATGCTCAACCAGACCAAGTGTGTTTTTGGTGTACCGGCAGGCAAGTTATTGGGTTATCTGGTGTCCAACAGGGGAATTGAGGCTAATCCGGAGAAGATCACAGCTATCACCTCCCTGGCTAAACCGAAATGTATCAATGATGTCCAGCGCTTGGCAGGCCGGATTGCTGCGTTGAGCCGGTTTATCAGCCGCCTCTGTGAGAAGGCTATACCTTTGTATCAGATGCTGAAAAGAGCGGATCCCTTTGTCTGGAGTCCGGCCGCTGTGTAACACCCCGAGTGTCATGCTACAGTAATCCCCTGTTAATGGTGCCATGTCATCATGTTACTATTGCTAATCTTCACTTGATCCAAATCACAATTCAAATTCAAATCTAATCTAAAGTCAAAAATTCATATTTGCCAAACCTGAAAACTAAAATGTTCAAAGTGTGGCAAATAATCTCTGGTTATTTGTCATGTTGAAACCTATATTTTAGAGTGTGTTTTAATGCCCTAAGCTAATAAAGCGTTGGCCAAGGCTTTAATTAAAATGCTTTTCTAATTTATGAAAATCAAAACATTTCAAAAGCCTCCCAAACTTTTTGTGTAGCAACTCATTATTTCCTAGTATTTGTTCTGTCCACCTCCACATTTTTGCAAAGTCATTTTTGTGGCTTAAATGCAAATGGAGGATGTTAAAAGAAAACAGAAAAATAAAAGGGAGAGCAGAAATAAAAGAAAAAGGAGCAAGGCCCCAACCCCGACCTGGGCCTCGACCACCCGACCGGCCCAGCCTACCAACCACCGCCCCGGGTCACCTCTACTCCCTGTTCCTCCGACCGGGGTCGCAACAGGGGCGAACCCCATCGGACCCGTTCACCGGCGTCGGCAAGGGGATAAGGTCCCCAGCTCTCTCTCTTCCTCCCCCGCTCCACTCATTCCCCACGTCTCCCCTCTCTCGCCTCCCAGATCCACGCGCTCCTCCCCCTCTCTGTCTCGCTCGCCCGCCTCACTCGAGCGCCATCGCCGCCGTCCCCCGTCGTCACTGCGGTCACCGTCGACCCCGAGCTTAGGCTGCACGTCCACGAGCTCCGCCGGGGTCGACTCCTTCGAGCGGTGGCCTCAGCTGGAGCTCGGAGGCGCTGCAGCACCGGATCCCCTTCGTCCTCTTCTCCGGCCGCCGCGGAACTCCGTCGACCTCCCCCGACTGCTTCTGCTACTAAACTGAGCACCGGCCTTCGTGAGCCCCTACGTGAGCGTCTCTCCCTCTCCTCTTCCCCCTCTATTTGCGATCTGCTGCCCCGTAGCTACCCGACACCGCCGCCACGCGCTGCCGTCAGCCATTGCCGGCGTGCAGCTCGAAGCGTAGCCGCCCGAGCCCTTCCGTCTTGACCGTCATGCTTCTGGCGCGCCCAGGAAACCGCCAAGCCACCTAGCTCTCTCAAGACCCCCGAGAGCCACGTTACATTTCACACCGAAGGACCGCCGCCGCAAACCTCGTCGCCGGCGCCGTTTCCGGGCAAGTCCGGCCGTGCCTCTGCCACTGTTCGACGCGTCGTCGTTCGCCCGTTCGAACGCACCCTCGCGCGCGCGAAACGACCCCCTGTGGACGAATCCCGCCGCTCTCCCGATCGCTCGGCCGTCGAAATGGTCGCCGGAGTTAGCTCCGGCGCGTCTCCGCCCGGTGCCGAGCGGGCACCCACGTGGCACCGTCCCGTGCCACTGACTGGTGGCCCCTAGTGGACCCGCTGACTGGTTTGACCAGTCAACCGTGCTGACGGGGCAGCCCCCAGGCACTGACATGTGGGGACCCCTCTGTTATATTAGTCTAATAACATTTTATAAATAATGATGATTAGTTAACCTAAAACACTCGCTGACGCCCGGGGCCCACGCCCCTATCCCTGTTAGTTTAGTTAATCCACTATTAAGCCAGCAGAGGATGACATGTGGGTCCCAGTGGCCCCATTGGTCAGCTTTGACCAGTCAACCGGACTATTGACTGCTGATGTCACACCTATGTCATGCTGATGTCATAATTCCTTTTCTGTTAATTTAAGTAATTCCAGAAAAGGCTTTAATCTTTAGAAATTCAAAGAAAATAAACCGTGCCTCGGATGAAAATGTTTTCTATATGAAAGTTGCTTAGAAAAATCCAACGAATCCGAATACGCGGTCCGTTCATCTGTCACATGCCCCTAGCATGCTGAAAATGGGACATTCCCCCTCCGGTCATCTGTCTGACACAGGTCCAGAACCGGGAAAACATTCTCCGGTCATCTGTAGCCTTACGTTAGATCACACTCGGCACAGCTTATTGCCATGTTATGCTTTGTGATGCTATGCTTGCTTTATATTTACTGTTTCTCCCCCCTCTTCTCTCTGGTAGACCCCGAGACCGATGCCGATGCCCCTGTGATCGACTAAGTCGACGACAACCCTCCTTGCCAGAGCAACCAGGCAAGCCCCCCCTTTAATCATCCCGATATCGCCCATTCCATTCTCTCATGCTTGCATTAGATTTTGCTGCTGTTATCGTTTGCACCTATTCTGATGCATAGCCTGCTTTTGTATCTGCTGTTGTACCTTACCTGCTTATCCTAAACTGCTTAGTATAGGTTGCTTAGAGATACATCGGTGACCCCCACTTTGTCCCGACTGCCCCGCTAGATAATCAGAAGACCCGATCAACGGGATCGAAGACCAGGCCCCGACCACCGCACATTACTTCCCCTTAGTTGCTCGACACTACTGGGTTACTATCAAGTACCGAGGGTGAGACCTCATCAGCACTTCTGATGTTAACCCTGTAGTGTAGTTATTCGGTCGTGGTCATCGAGGGTGATTTCCTCTTTAACCACTTCCGATACAACTCTGTCGTGCAACCCCTCAAGTGTGGACCTCGAGGGTGAATCCTATTACGTTCACCTTGATGACTACATCGAGTGGAATTCACCGGGGGTGATTCCTCGGGTTTACCCCTTGATGTTTGGACACACAGTTACTATGACTACTATGACTTTACACTGAGACATGTTACTAAAGACGGGTCGACCACGAGGGTGCCGCGAGCTTAATTGCAGTGATGTGGAGTCGGGTTGACTGGAGGGTGCCCGCGAGATAATTACGAGGTGTGGCGGGCATTCCTATCCCTTGCCGCAAGTCCTCGAGGCAGGGCAACGGGTCACATCTTTCGTGAGTCTCGCTTGTTACCGCGTTCCTAATCCACTACGATTTGGATATTTGATCCGAGGGCCTCGCCTGATAGCACTAACCATCACGTGGGCATAGTATGGGCGTTCAAGGCGTGTACTTGATCGAAGCTTAATAGGACGTCGGCCCGACGACGACACGCGCCGGGTTGGACTGCGTAAGCGCCTGCCTTGTTGAAGGAGGTAGCTAGGTCTGCTCACCGGCCGCCCAAGCAACGTGCAGGAGTTCTCGGGGAGATGGCCCATGACCCCTGGGGGCATAGGTTTAGTCTGGCGTGCTGGCCACTCTATTAAGCCTAGGTCGGGTTGTGGCGTATTGTTTGGCCGAGGCCGGGCATGACCCAGGAAAGTGTGTCCGGCCGAAGTTAATCGAGCATGGTGGGTAAGTTGGTGCACCCCTGCAGGGAAAAAACATCTATCGATAGCCTGTCCTACGGTAACGGACACTTGGAGTTGTATCCCGATCGATACAACTAGAACTGGATACTTGTGATGAGAATTGGATGGTGATGAGTAATGGATTGTGATAATAACTGGATAGTATGGCTCTGGGATTAATTTCTCGCAGGGAGTCGAGAAAGGATCTCTGGCTGAGGTTGATAACACTACTACTACTTTACTTTATGCTACTCTACTCCCCCATGTTGCTGCAAGATGGTGGTTTCCAGAAGATGCTAGTCTTTGATAGGACTAGGCCTTCTCTCTATTCTGGCATTTCTGCAGCCCAGTCCACATATATAGCCTTCCTTTGATAATGTTGCATATGTAGTGTAGATCCTTGCTTGCGAGTAGTTTGGATGAGTACTCACAGTTTCTTTGTTTCCCCTTTTCCCCATTCTTTCTTCTTTCTGGTTGTCGCAACCAGATGGTGGAGCCCAGGATCCAGACGACACCACCGACGACTACTACTACCCCGAGGGTACCTACTACTACGTGGAGGCCGCCACCACTGTGAGTAGTTAGGAGGAGGCTCAGTGAGGAGGCCTTGCCTTTTCGATCGTTGCTGCTTTTGTGCTAGCCTTCTTAAGGCAAACTTGTCTAACTCATGTCTGTACTCAGATATTGTTGCTTCCGCTGACTCTTGTATAATCGAGCTTATGTATTCGAGCCCTCGAGGCCCCTGGATTGTAATATAAAGCTTGTATTGTTTTAATTTGTGTATAGAGTTGTGTTGTGATACCTTCCCGTGAGTCCTTGATCTTGATCGTACACATTTGCGTGCATGATTAGTGTACGATTGAATCGAGGGCGTCACACGCTGATAAAGCATTGGAGGACTTAAAGCGGCAGCTAGCCAATCCGCCTATTCTTGCTGCTCCGATTAACAAAGAACCGTTGCTACTATATGTGGCAGCTAATGCTCGTGCAGTCAGCGTAGCTATTGTGGTAGAGCGCAAGGAGGCGGGCAAGGAGTATCCGGTTCAGCGTCCGGTTTACTATATCAGCGAGGTGCTTATTGAGTCCAAGCAAAGATATCCGCATTGGCAGAAGCTGGTTTATGGAGTTTTCATGGCAAGCCGGAAGCTTAAGCAATACTTCCAGGGACATCCCATCACAGTGGTCAGCTCTGCTCCTTTGGGAGATATAATTCAGAACAGGGAGGCAATCGGCGGATTGCCAAGTGGGCTATAGAGCTTGGGCCGCACGGTTTGAAATACGTGCCTCGGACGGCGATCATGTCTCAAGCACTTGTGGATTTCATCAATGATTGTACGGAGCTACAAGCACCTGAAGAAAAACTGGATCACACCTATTGGACTATTCATTTTGATGGGTCCAGGCAATTGGAGGGCTCGGGGGCTGGAGTCGTATTAACTTCCCCACGAGGTGATAAGTTCTGTTACATTCTCCGCTTAATGTTCCCTTGTACTAACAATGCAGCTGAGTATGAAGCTTTACTCCATGGTCTCCGGATGGCTAAGGAGATGAATCTCAGCCGAGTCAAGTGCTTCGGTGACTCGGACCTGGTGGCCCAACAAGTGTCTGGTCCTTGGGATTCTAAGGACCCGCTCATGGCAGCATACCGTCGTGAGGTGGATATCATTGCAGGCCACTTCAAGGGATATCAGTTGGATCATGTGGACAGACGGAAGAACGAGGCGGCTGACGCTTTAAGCCGGCTGGGCTCTCAGCGTAAACCGGTCCCGCCTAATGTCTTCTTAGATGTCCTTCACAACCCATCGGTCAAGCTCCCTGGTGAAGAGGATTTGGCTATTCCTGATCCGGAGGCTTAGTTGGTAGCGGCTCTGCATATCATTCCGGATTGGACGATTCCTTATCTTGCGTACATGAACCGGGGCGAGTTACCAGAGGATGAGACGCTGGCCAGACAGATAATCCGGCGATCCAAGTCCATGACTATTGCCAATGGCGAGTTGCATCATTGCAGTGTGTCAGGAGCATTTCAACGTTGTGTGTGGCCATAGGAAGGTTGTGAGATCTTGCGCGAAATCCACGAAGGAGATTGTGGTCACCACGCCGGTTCAAAATCTCTGGTGGCTAAGGCGTTTCGTCACGGTTTTTATTGGTTGATTGCTCATGCTGATGCGGAGGACCTGGTTAAGCGATGTGACGGCTGTCAGAAGTTCTCAGGACGGTTCATGTGCCGGCTCAAGAATTGAGGATGATTCCAATTACTTGGCCGTTTGCGACTTGGGGGCTGGATATGGTTGGGCCTTTCAAACGGTCCAACAACAAGAAGACCCACCTCTTGGTGGCGGTTGACAAATTTACAAAGTGGGTGGAAGCGGAGCCCGTCAGCAAGTGTGATGCAGCCACGGCGGTTCAATTCATTAAAAAAGTTATTTTCCGGTTTGGCTTTCCACACAGCATCATTACTGATAATGGTACCAATCTATCTAAGGGTGCTATGAAGGAGTTCTGTGAACGTGAGCACATCCGGCTTGACGTTTCATCAGTGGCTCGCTCATAGTCCAATGGCCAGGCAGAGAGAGCAAACCAAGAGATCTTACGAGGCATCAAACCCCGGCTTATGGTTCCTTTGCAGCGGACGCCGGGTTGTTGGGTTGAGGAGTTACCATATGTGTTATGGAGCATCAATACTACGCCCAACAGATCGACAGGATACACACTGTTCTTCATGGTCTACGGAGCGGAGGCGGTTCTCCCCAGTGATATCCGTCATGATTCACCTCATGTAGCAGCTTATGTTGAAGCGGACAACGAGGTAGAACGGCAAGACGCTTTGGACCTGTTGGATGAGGAGCGTGACATTGCAGCTGCCCGTTCAGCGATCTACCAGCAGGATCTTCGTCGCTATCACAGTCACCGAGTTAGAACCAGAACCTTTCAAGAAGGAGATTTGGTGCTCCGGCTCATCCAAGACCAGACTGATATGCACAAGCTATCCCCACCTTGGGAGGCACCTTTCGTGGTCAGCAAGAATCTGCACAACAGGTCGTACTATTTTATTGCTATTCGAGGGCATAAAGACTCGCGTACAGCAGAGGAGGAGACCAACAGGCCGTGGAACATAGCTCATCTTCGGCCCTACTATACTTGAGCCATAGGCTCTACTTATGTACATATTATGACAATGTATATATTATGATCAATACAATAAACCGGAGCCTTAGCTAAAGCGGGGTCTTTGTTATTTTTACATCATGAGTGGTTACATGGAGTTTTATCTTAAAGCAGTCTCCGGTTTACCCCTTGAGTTAGCTTTTTAACAAAGCTTTATATCATGTTACTTGGGGGCTTGGTCGTGTCCGAACCAATGCAACACCTTTTGATAGGCGAAAGCCACGAGATCACTTGGGGACTTGGTCACGCCTGAACCAGTCACGCCTCTTGATCGGCCTAAGGCCACAGAATCACTTGGGGGCTTTTGTCGAACCCGAACCATCGCTACACCTCTTGATCGGCGTAATGCCATTGCATCATTTGGGTACCTGGCTGATATGAACCATAGCTATGCCTGTTGGGGGCTTGGTCGTGTCCGACCATGGTAATGTCACTTGATCGGCTCAAACAGCCTCTTTTGGCAAAAGATTTTGTCTTTGCCTTTTGCTTGAAATTTGTTTGCCTTTTTGCATATTTCTCTTGTTATGTTCTTAAACCGACAATTATTAAACCGATTCAACTGTCAGTTGATGGGACACAGTTTGTTGTTCATCCGGAGACACTTTGCCCGGTTTGATTTTTGATAAAAATCCTATTATGGAGTAACACCGGTGTTCATCTTAACCCAGAATGGTTTACCTCGTAAACCGACCCTATATACACAGGAGCTGTCTTCTCCTTCAGCAGAGCGGGTTTCTTACAACTCCGCTTCAAGATTGGCACAGCCAACTTCATGCCCTACGATAGCAGGTATCATATATTCCCATATTTTATTATATTAAAGTATTATCTTTAGTTTCATATACATGGATATGATGACCCGCCTGGTGGTACGACCATAATGGCGTTTTAAGCTTTTTTGCTGCAGACAACAGTTTAAGGTTGATGATTCAACAAAAACATAAATTGCAATAAATATGCACGAAGGCATATCAGCACAAAGTGTGGCAGCTAGTCTATTACAAGGCAACATAGTGCCTAGATAAGATAATTGTTTTTTTGCCATAACATAAGGCAGCAGTAATGTAAACCGGCCTCTGGTTTATGCTTGATCGCCAGCTTGGCCTGATGGTTACGGGTCATCCTGCGCCGCTTCAGCTTCTGATTCCCTACCCAACGGCTGGAAATCAACAGTTGTCCAGTCGATTCCCATTAATGCTTGGAATACGGCTTCATCATTGATCAACAACGACGGTTCAATATAGGGAGCGTAAGTATGCTTATGGATTGGCGGTATAAGGTTCTCCGCTTCAGGAATCGGTGCAGGCACTCGTTTATTTTCTCCATCATATTGGGCTTGATAGTGAGACAGATTTTCTTCTTCAACCAATTGGCAAGCCAAAGGGCGCACTTCCCGGTTTATCATTCGGAGATCCTCTTCCCTGAATTTTGTCCCGTCTTCCTTCAAGCTTGGGAAGCCCTGCGCCGCTTCAATAGGATCAAAATCCGGCACCCACGCTTTGGCCCGGATTAAGGCGTTTATGGCACCAGTTCTAGCAGCAGATTTCTTTAATTCTTCAAACCGGGCAGGAAGCATTGACAACCTTTTTAGGGTGTCTTGGATCAAGGTCGGTGCCGGGTTGTTATGAGAAGCGGTGCTGCTGATCCGTTGCGCACCAGTATAGAGTTGCTCTATCAATGTATAAGAGGCTTTCAATTTCTTCCGCACGTCTGATCCCAAGTGGCCAATACGTGTCCCTGTATCATTCAAAAGGGTTAATAAACTGGCAATTTCATGAGAAGGCTTCATTATGTCAGAAATCAAAGAAGACTTACCAAAGACAGCGGCGGTCATGGAATGCACTTGCCGCTTTACACTGGTTAGTTCATCCACCACCGGTTTGAGGGCAGCTTCAGCGTTTTCTGCCCGTTCAGTTAAAGCGGCCTTTTCAGTGGCCCAATCCACCCGCTCCTTGTTGAAGCCCTCCTTAAGCTTTTCCATGACGCTTAAAGCGCTGGTTAATTCATTCTTTGCTTTGTAGGTTTCAGCTTGCTGGGATTTCAGGTTTTCTTGGAGATCAGCGATTTGGTTTTCCTTCTTGCTCAGATCAGCCTACATACAGATAATCATTGGATAAAGCTTAAAGAGCAGAGTTGAAGTACCAACCCCATAATAAGTTATGCCCTTGGTACTTGGGGGCTAATGCATATTTTCTTTCCATCCTACAATTTATATATAAGGTCCCATGCTCAATACAAGTATTCAACTTGGCACTTGGGGGCTAATGACTATTTGCTCTGTCGTTAAGTAATGCTGGAATTCTTATGTTATACAAGTCCCGGTTTAACTACATTAAGTTGAACCGGCCCTTGGGGGCTATCAGAGTTGACAGTTTGCAATATACAAGCAGAGAGTCATATGGAATTTACCTCATATTTGTCCTTCATCGTATTCACCAGACCGGCTTCATAATCACGGCTGGTATATAGCCGGTTCAGATAACTGGAATGAAGATCTTGGGGGTTCAAAGCGGCATAAGTTGCCAAATCGGCATTCCACTTGCCTTTACCAAACGCAGTAAATTCATCCTTTGCAGTGTGCTTGGACAAGGCGACAGGATTACCTGGCTCGGAATGGCCAAAGCCAGTAATAACAACATCGTCATCCTTGGCTTCGCCGGTTCGCACTGGGGTCGCCGGTTTATCCGTATGCTTTGGTGGACTCGCTGTCTTGTCAGTTTGAGCAGGGCTCATGGGTTGATTTGAAGGGCCGGTGGTATCAACATGTGCCTCTTCAACAGTAACATCATGATCTTGCAATGGTGGGTCGGTCAGCATATCATCTTGGATGTGTTCTTTGGGATTTGGTATTTGGGTCGGTTCAGGAGCATCGTCTTCTGCCTCTTTGTCCAGGCGAGCTTTCTTGCTTGGCCTAGGCTTGGCCCTGAAAGGAAAAAGACGGATCAGTACAATGAACATTGAAAGTGGTATACCAAACAACATTATCAGGAATATGGCTCACCCAAGCACTGTCTTGAGTGGTGGGAGTTGGGTGCCTGTCGACTCGCCAGAGGAAGAATGAGAAGTCACCTGATAATCGGAGTCAGATAGATTAAGAGGTTGATGAATGCAACCCGCTTGAGGATAAGCATTGACGAAACATTTAGAGACCTCTGAACGGCGTTTTCAAACCGGACTATTCGGTAAACCGGTGGAGGTGACTACCTGGCATTGTCTTGCGGGTTGCGACGAGTTTCATGCTGTTGTGTCTTCATAAGAAAGTTTCGATCCAAGTAAGCAAGAGGATGAGAAAATTTAACTTTCCGGTTTGCCCGACGGATTTTTACTGAAGGTAAAGGGTTTGAATCGGAAGAAAGAGCGATTACCTCTACAACACCAACATGACTAGCTTCAGCATCATCCTGGCAATAATCATTATCAATAAGGCGTGTAAAAAATAGACCAAGTGAGTCAAGTTCTACCACCAGATCCGGATTACCCACATCATCGCCACCGGTGGATCGGAGGAGGCGATGGTTTTCTTTCTATTTGCTGGTTTCTTCACAACTTTGGTCTTGGGCCGGGTTATTGCCACCGGTTTCTCTTGTGGAGTCTTCCTGCTGCAAAATGGATCATCACCCTGTTTGAAAGATGTTAATATCAACAAAGAGTACTTAAACATAATCAGATTCTATAAAGGCATAAGATATGAGTCTTACGACTGGCGGTTTGTTAATGGCAGAAAAGGGAGCCATGCCGGTTTGGGCGCAAGCAGCTTCTGGTTCGTTTAACATCCTTTTAACAGCTTCAGTAACTTCATCGTCTGTCAGCTGGATCTCAATATGCCGTAGAGGGTCTTTCACGTCTTCGGTGTATTTGCACATCAAACCGGAGCGCAGGCTTAGGGGCAGTATACTCCAAGATATCCAGCAGCGAGCAAGATCAACTCCTGTCAACCCGTTGGCCATGAAGGCCCGGAGCTTGGATAGTTGAGGGGCATATTTGCTTCTCTCCTTAGCAGTCAGTCTGTGAGGGAGGGGATGTGTGTTGCTTAGCCGCTCTGGACGATAACCCGGTAAAGGATTTTCTCCCTCAGGGGAGGTATCCTTGCAGTAAAACCATGTTGAATTCCACTCATTGGGATGGCTGTGCAGTTTGGCGTGAGGGTAAGTGACCTCTTTCCGCTTTTGAATCGCCACACCACCCAACTCTGTGTTGGGACCATCAGAAAATTCAGTGCGGCGGTTTAGATGGAAGCAATCTCTGAACAATTCAACTGTGGGCTCCTCTTGAAAGAACACCTCACATATTACTTGAAAGTGACAGATATTGGTTATGGAGTTGGGGCCAATGTCTTGTGGACGCAGTTGGAAGTTGGCCAAGACATCCTGATAAAACTTTGAACCGGGTGGACTGAAGCCCTGGGCTAAATGATCAGCAAAAACAACAACTTCTCCATCCTTGGGTTCTGGAGGACACTCCGGGCCAGGGACCCTCCAGTGAATGACGTCTTTTTTGCCTAAAGCGTCGGTGCGGACTAAGTTATCCAGTTGCGTTTCAGTCACTCGAGAAGGGACCCAGTTACACTCGTACACTTGCTTGGCCATGATGTAATCTGCAAAGCAGTAATACCGGTTCAAGAATATGTTGGAAGGCTATATATTGATACATTCATTGTTAAACCGGAAGAAGTTGCTTATAAACCGGAGTTCTGCAAGGTGGCAATACATAACCGGAAAACCCTGGCGGTTCAACAAGGGGACTAATGGTATATGCCGAGTTGTCAATTTCTCTACAAAGTTAAACCGCCTAGTCTGAAACATTGATGAATCAAGAGTGGATGTGCGAAAACAGGTTCCACAAAAGCTTGTCACAGTTTTGGATCTGGAGCATATTCAGAAAAGAAGTAAATATTCAAGGTCTAAAACGGAGCAGTACCGAATCAATGAGCAAGGATGCAGGGAGATCTATGACCTTGAGATGCATAGGTGACAGCGGATGCTAAAAACTACCGCTACGCAGAACAAGGATTCGCAGACTTAACTAAAAGTTATCATATGAGCAAGAAGCAAGTGATGAACACCGAAGAACATGGAAACCCTAGAACAGATCTATGGTGAAAGGATAGAAGACTTACCGGAGCTGAGGAAGAAGCGGAAGGTCGCCGCGATGCTTTGGTAGGTTCAGGGTGATGCAGCGGCCAAGGTTGGTGCAGAAGTTGACGGCGGCGGCGGAGCTCCGAAGCTGGGCGGCGCGAGGAAGACGAAGCGGAGAGGCACGAAGGGGAAAAAAGAAATGACCCTTCGGTCTTATTTATAAAGCAAGGGACATGTGTCAGCCGCGAGTTTGGAAACGGAGCTGTCGCCTCGATTGTTGCAGACCAATTAATGAAAAGATGCTATATACAGTTCTTTATGATAGATGACGTCATGCCGGTTCACCACAATCTGAGAAGACCACGTCACGGCGGTTTAGCCAAGAAGATGTTGAAGACGAAGATTTTTACTAAGGATTGACATGAACCTGTTCAAATCAATCTGGGGCCTAATGTTGGGGATATTACTACTGGGCGTAAACCGGCCACGAGAGGTCGGGTTAACTTCATCAGTAGTCAAGTATGCTTCAAGCTCGTGAGGATATTCTATAGGGGCCCAAGGACCAGAACCGGTTTAAGGCGTGTAGCCGTGAACCGGCATTAGTATGTAACTTGTGTTGTAAGTTAGAAATACTAGAGACCGAACTGGACATGTCTATGAGCCGGTCTCGACTACAGAACCGACGGGTGTCACCCATGTATATAAGGGGACGACCCGGCGGCGATTCAGGACAACAGACAACAACTCAAGACTTATGCGAAGCTTCTTTGCTCCCTAGTCATCGAAACCCCCATCAATTCCATCACAACTAGACGTAGGCTTTTATCTTCATCGAAGGGGCTGAACTAGTATAAAATCTCTTGCGTCCTTGTGTCCGCTTTAACCCCTTCAAGCTAAACCGTAGCGATGGCTCCACGACTAAGTCCTTTCATGAGGACATCTGCCATGACAAAACCACGACACCAAGGAAGTAGACAAATATGCAACCACCTATTTTGCGGCAGCTACCGCTGTTGCGACTGTCTGAGATGATTTCTTCTCAACTGCAATCTCAACCTTCTTGTCGATGTTTTCTTTAGTTAACCTCCGTCTTTCCTTTCTCTCCTCCGTGGTCTCACGGTAGTACTTCTTCCACGTGGCGCCGTCTCCGACACCGTGCACGCATCCATACGGCGGTCAAGTATCCATCGGTTGTCGTTTCATTATGTTGAACGCCCGGTTGAATGGAGTGTCTGTCAGGACCCCGATTCCATGTCACATTGACCTAGCCGGTAACACCTCATATCACTTTGCGGCCTCACGCACGGTATTCCCACGGGTGTCGCCTTTTGGCTCATGTATATGATCATGTCGCTAGCATCCACATGACAGAGAACCCGGGCCGACATGGCTAGTCGTGAACCCAAAGCGGCGCTAACCCATGGGGACAGACATACATGAATCACATCGAGCATGTCGGTCATCAACGTGTGAATCCGGGCTATAGCACTGGCTAACAGGACTCCATTATCCCGGCTGTAGAAAGGCTTGGCAGACTCCGGATGTCACCAAGTGACATTTCCCGAAGGGGACGTATATAGGAACGAAGGGAAACACATGCCGGCCAGTCAAGAGTCCAAAGCAGTAGTGCTGGGCTAGCAGGACTCCGGTGAACTGGGCTATAGCGGACTACTATCACTCAGGAACGCTAGACTACATTTCCCCATATGAGAGGTTGCCAAGGATAAACAACTAGATTGTCGGATCCCACACATACCAAGCATTTCAAACATACACACAATATGCTCAATATGTGTAAATACAACATGGCATCACAACATAACTCTACGACTCAAATATTTATTCATTAGGCTCCGAGGAGCGGGATATTACAAACATGGGTCTCATGACCCAACACTCAAGTCATACAAACAACAAGCACATGCGGAAGCTTATCATGTCTGAGTACAGACATCTACAAATGGAAAAGGCTTGAGAAGCGTGGCTATCCACTAGATCCTGCCGAGGGCACAAGATCGTAGCTGAGGTAACAAGCTAAACGTCGAAGTCCAAGAGGAACTACTAGCGAGACTGACGTCTCTCTGGAAAACATAAAATAAGCAAACGTGAGTACAAACGTACTCAAAGAAGACTTACATCGTAACTAACTACATATGCATCATTATCAACAAAGGGGTGGTGGAGTTTGACCGCAGCAAGCCAGCTTTGACTCGGTGGCTATCCTGAACTACGATCGCAAGTAACTCTTTTGAGGTGGCGCACACGAGTCCACATATTCATCATATCAATACACCACTATGGATCCGATCCCGTCTTCCTACGGGAACGCCATCCATAGCACTCACGCTTGTCTTGCGCATTTTAGAGTATCCACTTTCACTTGTCTATGAACTGTTATAGGCAACCCAGAAGTCCTTTTCCGCGGACACGGCTATTCGAATAGATCATACTAACACTTCAGGGGTGTACTTCTTCACACACGCTCTCACCACTTACCGCCGTTTACACGACATGTACTCGGCAACCTTCAAGCGGAAGCCCAACGTGGGTGTCGGCCACGTCCTACCTAAACACTCAAGTCCCTAGTCCAGGTTTCTCGCCTATTCGGTTCCATCCGCAGGAGTCCGCCGAGGTTTCCACTAATGGCCCCGAACGATGTGTGCAGGTTCCCGAGATACCAAACGGGCATTCAGTACACCGGGCCACGGTGTATCTACCGCACCATAGCCCACCCCTAGGGTCAGCGCTACGCACGGCCTCCAACACATATCCTACAAACACCAGAAACTAGTTGCTACTCCTGGACAGAGAACAAGGGTGGTTAAGAAGCCGAGAGGGTCCATTGGTTTCGAGCCCAATGCATGGTAGTAACTGTTTCATGGATCACAAACACAGATCTTAGTTCCTGAGGACGGCTGCAATGAGACAACCCACCATGTACTCCTACATGGCCTCTCACCGCTACCTTTACCAAATCGTGTTCACACACTTAGCTCTCAACAGTAAGTAGGACATGTTCACACACCTCCGATTCATCCCCGATGAATCGGACTGACACAACTCTAAGCAATAGCAGGCATGACAAACAAGCATGAATGAGTAGGCACATCAGGGCTCAAACAACTCCTACTCATGCTAGTGGGTTTCATCTATTTACTGTGGCAATGACAGGTCATGTAGAGGATAAAGGGGTTATCTACCGCAGCATGTAACAGTTGAATCGTTGTTGTCCTAATGCAGTAAAAGAGAGCAGGAACGAGAGAGTGGGATTGTATCGGAATGAACAAGGGGTTTTTGCTTGCCTGGCACTTCTGAAGATAATATAGTTCTTCATCGGTGTCATCGAACTCATCGCTTCGACGTCAGCTCATCGGAGGGGACAAATACCGGCAAACAAGTAAGAACACAATCAATGCAGTGCACAATATGATGCATGATCATGACATGTCAGAATGCTGTGATTTGAGCTAATGCAACTAGCAGCAGATTAAATGAAGTTGGTTTGAATCCAAGATTGAAATTCAAACTCCATATATGGATATTAAATTGCCATTTATATACTTTGTGCTAAACAGCAGCTATAAGTTGTTCTAACATTCATGAAAATGGTACAGATGGATAGATTGGATTTTTCTGATCATTTTTCATATATAAATTATTTCATTTGGAGCTACGGTTGATTTTCTATGATTTTTAGAAGTTTTGGATATTTTCTAAAATAAATAAATCATTTTTGATTTATTTTAAATCCTAGAAAATATTTACTGCGTCAGCATGACATAAGGCTGAGGTCAGCAGGTCAACTGACCACATCCGGATCAACCTGACCAGGGGGGCCCACTGGTCAGTGACACATCTAACTAACAGCGTTAGTTAGCGTTAGATTAAGCACTAATCTAGGTTAATTAGCTCTAACTAAACCTAACTAAGAATTAACAGTATGGCCCACGCATTAGTGACCCCTGGGGTCAAACAAGGACAAACCCAGGTCAACTCGCCGGAGTTGACCATGACTCGTCGCCAAGGAGTCGAGAGGCAGCGGAGGCGCCGGGTTTCGCCCTCCGGCGACCAAAAGAGTGGCGGAGGGGCTCTACGTGGTGCTGGGACTCGCGCGCATCCAACATGACTAGCAGCAGCAACCGGGGTGGACCGAGCTCGCAGCGGCGGCCGGAGTTCGGGCGGGCGCGGGTTCGGTGTTGCGAAGCACGGCAGGAGCAGCTGGAGGGGGTTTTGGGCTTCTGGCGTTGCGCTGAGCACGGCTATGTGCTCGGTTGCAGCTATATGTGACGGTGGCCACGGCGGCGACATGGCCGGCGGAGCCAAGCTCTCAGCTCCGGCGGAAGAGGCGGCTAGAGGGCGGAAACGAGCTCGAGGAGGAGGGGAAAAAGCGGCGGAGCTCACAGTGGATCGAACGGAGGGGTCGGCGATCTCGGGGAAGGCTTGGACGACGTTGGAGCCACGGCGGTGATCGTCGGACCCGAGGTTGAAGATGACGTTGATGGCGATGATGCAGGGCACCCGGCGTCTCGTGGCTTAACGGAGAGGTCGAGGGAGAATTGGCGGGGCTCTTGGCATATCGTAGGCGCGAGGGGAAGGCTCAGCATGCTGGCAACAAGGCGAGAGGCGACGACGGTGGCGCTCGGTTGCGGGAGAGAGAGCGGGTCAGAGGAGGGAACGAGCACGGGGGAGGGCGAGGGAGTGAACCAGGGAGCTGCGTGGCGTCGCGGGAGGCGTCCAGGGCGTCGAGGGGGAGCGGCAAGCAGGAGGTGGCCCGTGTGGCGCTGGCCACGCCGCCTCTCGTCCTCCCGGCAAGGAGGAAGACGACAGGAGGGGCCAGTGGGCTGGGCCGTGCATAGGCCGGCCACTTGGGCTCTGAGCACGCCAGTAAGAAGGCCTGTGGGTTTCTCTCTCTCTCTGTTTTTCTGTTTTCTATTTTCTGTAGTTTGTTTTGATTTAGTAATAATACTAAACCATTTCATAAAATCCTGAAAACAATTTTGGGTGCTTTCTGAATTATTCCAGTGACCCTTAACAATTTCCAACATTCTTGGAGCATCTAAAATATATATAGCATTTAAATAGTTCCAATTCAAATATGTTTGAATTAACTCAGAGTCCAATATGTCCTGCAAAATGTGAACCATTTTTGGTAGATGCTTCCACCTTGATCCGTAAATGATGAACATTTTTAAAGGGCATTTTGAAATCGTCGAAAAATATTTGGTTGAACCTATTTGAATTCCTTTTGATGCTAGGGTTTGAACATCCCCATTTCAAATTTCTAAGAAAATTAAACATGATGATATGATGATCATGCAAGGACAAGCAAAGGCTAAGCTAGGGTTGTGACAACTCACACCCACTAAACAAGAATCTCGTCCCGAGATTCAAGAGTAGGGTAAGGTGAAGGGGGAAACACAAGCTATCATAGTCTTCACGATCCAGGTTACACTTTATAGGAACGTTGACACGATCACCATCTTTGTCTCGACGTATTGCCTTGAGAACTACATCCAACATGACAACGAGAAGAAAAGGGGGAATTTAGAAGAATCGATCTTCTTGAGGTTCGAACAATTTAGGATCATCTTAATGATCCAAGATCAACTCATGGAATGAGACATAAAAACATCTCCGGAGCGGAGAGGTAAGACATGCATCAGTAAGGACGGAGGAAACAATTTTACAAGGGTTTCAAAATAGCGAGGGAAGTTGCCATGATTCCAAAACGGGGCACCTCAGGGGAGGTGACGCAAAGAACTATTCCCTTAAGTGGCAAAAAGAATTACTTTTGATTCAGAGATCATTGAAACTCTTCATACCAGCCTAAGGCAATTCACAATGATCGTTTGGCGGAGTGCAAAGGAATGGCATACCCAGACTAGAATGGATGATGTGGACTACCTTGTTGAAGACAACGCAATGGATGATTTTTGCTTATCTTCGGAGGTGGAGGGGACCAATGGTAGGTCCACTTTTGAGGATGATCTTAAACAGGAATTACTAAGGCAGCCCATAGTGAAATGGCACAATGGGGTGCAAGCTGGGAACAAAATGTAACTGTTGGGAATGTTCCAACCATCATATCTGCCTGAGATTCAGATCCGATTGGTAATAGGATACTCCAGACTCAGCATGTCTGAAAAGGGAAGGGTGCAACACAAATCGACGAGATGATGTTGCGAGATTCTCGGAGATGGACTATGGTAGTGAGCTCCAAAACATGAGCGGGTTCTGCTACAAACATGTGAACATGTTGTTCGAGACAAGCATGACCACATAGTAGTCTTATAATAAGACACTACCGAGTTCAGGTGGGGAACCATCAACGAGGATATCGAAGTCCCTACATAAGTCCGGATTAGCTCTTATGAAGGAACTCCTTCTCCTTGAACAAATCAATCAGTGGCTTGGTGTGCTAGGAACACATGTAAAGCGCAAGTTGCAAGTCTCCGAACCACAGAATACTTCGCACGTATGCATGACCGATTTGGGATGATTCCAAAGAAGCAACATTGACTTTCTCGAATCCACGGCGGCAACTTGCATCAGATGCACATGAATTAGAGGAAGTCACTACTTTCATCCAAACATATGCTTCATGAACAAAACACGAAGAAATGCTTACACAAGTTTCCAACAATAGGTTGATGTTCAACATGACTCATGGGGGAGACAAAATGCTGCTGATGGGCTCAACAACAACTCATCGGAATTTCCATATCACCGACTTCCACCATCATGTGAACACGGTGATAGCATTGGTCAGACCAAAAGATGTAATGGTATATGCTCGAGGGATCAACCACGAGTAAGACAACATCACGAATATCGTTGGTTCTGATTTGACTTGATGATGGCCCATACTCAAGTCAAGGTTTTGACAAGGCAATAGATCCAACAACTGATCACGAGGACCAATCAATGAAGATATCATCTTTCTTCAACACACACTCAAAAGGATATCCCTAAAAAATGAACTAAGTCGGACAAGCTTTCATCTTCCAACTCTCCAAGTTGTTGTTTAGCTTAACCAACTAGCTCAGGGTTATCCAACACGGATTCTTGGAGAAGGGGTGGTTTACAAGAAACCAACTTGATCACGAACTTAACATAGCGGTCAGGAGACAACCTGGTAGCACTTCCAAGAAGATATTTGGAAAGTCACGAACCACCGATACGTTATGAAGCTCGAGAACAATCTTGCTTTTCAGGGCAAGACGATATGATCAAATAAGCAAGCGATTGAATAATCCTAACTCATTGCTCAAAGGGTGCACCAGAAATAAGGACTAGGTAGCATGATCAATCTTAGTATGATGATTTAATAACCAACACACTAAGAATGAGAATATTGTCCATTAACTACCAAGCAACGAGGTTGCTAGGAGTATAGATTTCACACATCACAATTCACTTGTCGGCAATCCAGTTACATCAACACGGGACCGAGGAATGAATAATGATAGCGACAAGTATCACTACGTCAAGAATTCATAAAAGAAGGTGCAATTCTCATGACGTTCCTGACATAAAGATGGTAACACTCCAGGTGGAACAGAATCAGAAGCTGGATTGGCATTTTGATCTGCGTAATACAACTACTTTGACCCAATCCTAGAAATGGACAAGGTACTGGAGTTTGTTTTTCCTAGTCATTCCAGAATAGAATGGCTTGACGGACCACAAGGATAATAGTCATCGATAAACACGAATGAACAATTACTCCTGACTATCAATTGATAGACGAAGGTCGGAATACAACTGAAGAGGGACAACTCAAAGGAACATATAACTTTTCGAGTTGTGGAGGCATGGATTAGTATGTCGAGCAAAGTTCAACATTTCTTCCGAATAGCCCATGCGGAAAGGGTAGAACTGGCAAATTCACAATTACAAATGGAGAACTCCTCAAGAGTACTCTGGTTGTGATCCTTCGGTTCAGCGAGGAACTTCTGCCATAAGCGGTTCATAGTATTTGGAAGAATATTTTTGGCCTTATCCAAGGTAGTCATGTCCTCATCAGAAGGAGATACCACGGACCTCGAGGACTATCGCAAAGTTACTAGTATCCTAAAGGAACTAGCAAACACTATCAACATGAGGTAAGTAGGGGGAATCTCGGGTTCAAAAACCCAGGAGTAGAATGCCTACTACTAAATGGCATCACGGGATGCTTTCGAGAATGGTGGCCAGAGTTATCACACCGGGACACAAAACATGGCTAGATTACTAGGTGGTCTTCTAAGACACCTATGGTCATAATAATAGTTCCAATATATATGTCGAGGCAACAGAGTACCTCAACTCAGCAATTAGTGTGATTAACCTGGCCCAAAGAGACATCGGAAATGGGAAGAAGGAATTTGCAAATGCATCAGATTGTTTACCTGGGATAACTCGGACAGCATAACGGCTGTAAATGCTCAAAAAGATTTGAGACATCATGCAAAAAATGGTGGCATAACCACTCAACAACATCATATCAAGGTCTCGAGATCAACAGCTAACATACGGAAGTAGTAAAAACTGAACTGAGACTTAAAACCAATAATCTTAAAAGTCTATGGATTAGTAACACGTCATCCTGATAGATAGATGAGAAGCCTAGTTCTTAAACCCCGTAGAAGAGAAGAGGTTGACTCAGATCAGATGGCCATGAGGTATAAGGAGTAAAAAGAGCCTTACTTTCCTTCCACAATCAATTCCCTTACATAACTAAAGCATTTCTAGACACAACTTCGACCAGTTTGGCTTGGTAATCCTCTGACAGTCGAGCTCACGATACCAACGCTGTCAGGACCCTGATTCCAAGTCACATTGACCAAGCCGGTAACACCTCATATTACTTTTCCGCCTCACGCACGGTATTCCCACGGGTGTCGCCTTACCATGGCCCGGGACCGTTTGCGCCTTTTGGCTCACGTATATGATCGTGTCGCTAGCATCTACATGACAGAGAACCCGGGCCGACATGGCTAGTCGTGAACCCAAAGCGGCACTAACCCATGGGGACAGGCATACATGAATCACATCGAGCATGTCGGTCATCAACGTGTGAATCCGGGCTGTAGCACTGGGCTAACAGGACTCCGGTATCCCAGGCTGTAGCAGGCTAGGCAGGACTCCGGATGTCACCGCGTGACATTTCCCCGAAGGGATAGACATAGGAACAAAGTGAAACACATGCCGGCCAGTCAAGTGTCCAAAGCAGTAGTCTTTGGGCTAGCAGGACTCCGGTGAACCAGTCAGAAGCGGACTACTATCGCTCAGAAGCACTAGACTACATTTCCCCATATGAGAGGCTGCCAAGGATAAACAACTAGATTGTCGGATCCCACACATACCAAGCATTTCAAACATACACACAATATGCTCAATATGTGTAAATACAACATGGCATCACAACATAACTCTACGACTCAAATATTTTTCATTAGGCTCCGAGGAGCGGGATATTACAAACATGGGTCTCATGACCCAACACTCAAGTCATACAAGCAACAAGCACATGCGGAAGCTTACCATGTCCGAGTACAATCATCTACAAATGGAAAAGGCTTGAGAAGCCTCGCTATCCACTAGATCCTGCCGAGGGCACAAGATCGTAGCTGAGGTAACAAGCTAAACGTCGAAGTCCAAGCGGAACTACTAGCGAGACTGACGTCTCTCTGGAAAACATAAAATAAGCAAACGTGAGTACAAACGTACTCAGCAAGACTTACATCAGAACTAACTACATATGCATCATTATCAACAAAGGGGGTGGTGGAGTTTGACTGCAGCAAGCCAGCTTTGACTCGGTGGCTATCCTGAACTACGACTGCAAGTCACTCTTTTGAGGTGGCGCACACGAGTCCACATATTCATCATATCAATACACCACTATGGATCCGATCCCGTCTTCCTACGGGAACGCCATCCATAGCACTCACGCTTATCTTGCGCATTTTAGAGTATCCACTTTCACTTGTCTATGAACTGTTATAGGCAACCCAGAAGTGCTTTTCCGCGGACACGGCTATTCGAATAGAACATATTAACCCTGCAGGGGTGTACTTCTTCACACACGCTCTCACCGCTTACCACCGTTTACACGACATGTACTCGGCAACCTTCAAGCGGAAGCCCAACGTGGGTGTCGGCCACGGCCTACCTAATCACTCAAGTCCCTAGTCCAGGTTTATCGCCTATTCGGGTTCCATCCGCAGGGAGTCCGGCCGAGGTTTCCACTAACGGCCCCGAACGATATGTGCAGGGTTCCCGAGATACCAAACGGGCATTCGGTACACCGGGCCACGGTGTATCTACCGCACCATAGCCCACCCCTAGGGTCAGCGCTACGCACGGCCTCCAACACATATCCTACAAACACCAGAAACTAGTTGCAACTCCTGGACAGAGAACAAGGGTGGTTAAGAAGCCGAGAGGGTCCGTTGGTTTCGGGCCCAATGAATGGTAGTAACTGTTTCATGGATCACAAACACAGAACTCAGTTCCTGAGGACGGCTGCAATGAGACAACCCACCATCTACTCCTACATGGCCTCTCACCGCTACCTTTACCAAATCATGTTCAGACACTTAGCTCTCAACAATTGGACATGTTCACACACCTCTGATTCATCCCCGATGAATCAGACCTGACACAACTCTAAGCAATAGCAGGCATGACAAACAAGCATGAATGAGTAGGCACATCAGGGCTCAAACAACTCCTACTCATGCTAGTGGGTTTCATCTATTTCTTGTGGCAATGACAGTCATGCAGAGGATAAAGGGGTTCAACTACCGCGGCATGTAACAAGTTGAATCGTTGTTGTCCTAATGCAGTAAAAAGAGAGCAGGAGCGAGAGAGTGGGATTGTATCGGAATGAACAAGGGGTTTTGCTTGCCCGCACTTCTGAAGATAATATAGTTCTTCATCGGTGTCATCGAACTCATCGTCGGTACGTCGTCTACTGGGAGGGGACAAATACCGGCAAACAAGGAAGAACACAATCAATGCAGTGCACAATATGATGCATGATCATGACATGTCGGAATGCTGTGATTTGAGCTAATGCAGCTAGCAGCAGATTAAATGAAGTTGGTTTGAATCCAAGATTCAAATTCAAACTCCATATATGGATATTAAATTGCCATTATATACTTTGTGCTAAACAGCAGCTATAAGTTGTTCTAACATGCATAGAAACGCTACAGATGGATAGATTGGATTTTTCTGATCATTTTTCATATATAAATTATTTGATTTGGAGCTACGGTTGATTTTCTATGATTTTTAGAAGTTTTGGATATTTTCTGAAATAAATAAATCATTTTTGAGTTATTTTAAATCCCAGAAAATATTTACTGCGTCAGCATGACGTAAGGCTGAGGTCAGCAGGTCAACTGACCACATCCGGGTCAACCTGACCAGGGGGGGCCCACTTGTCAGTGACACATCTAACTAACAGCGTTAGTTAGCGTTAGATTAAGCACTAATCTAGGTTAAGTAGCTCTAACTAAACCTAACTAAGAATTAACAGACCGGGCCCACGCATTAGTGACCCTGGGGGTCAAACAAGGGTCAAAGCCAGGTCAACTCGCCGGAGTTGACCCGCGGCTCGTCGCTGGCGGAGTCAGAGACGGCGGAGGGCGCTGGGTTTCGCCCTCTGGCGACCAAAAGAGCGGCGGAGGGGCTCTACGTGGTGCTGGGACTCGCGCGCATCCAACACGACTAGCAACAAGAATCGGTGGACCCAGCTGAAACGAAGCCATAGCCGCGGCCGTAGTTCGGGCGGGGCGGGTTCGGTGTTCTGGCACGGCAGAGCAGCCGGAGGGGGTTTTGGGCTTCGGCGTTCGCTATGAGCACCGCTATGTGCTCGGTTGCAGCTATATGTGACGGTACACAGCGGCGACATGGCCGGTGGAGCCAAGCTCTCGGCTCCGGCGGAAGAGGCGGCTAGAGGGCGGAAACGAGCTCGAGGAGGAGGGGAAAAGCGGCGGAGCTCACAGTGGATCGAACGGAGGGGTTGGCGAGCTCGGGGAAGGCTTGGACGGCGTTGGAGCCACGGCGGCGATCGTCGGACCCGAGTTTGAAGATGACGTCGATGGCGATGATGCAGGGCACCCGGCGTCTCGTGGCTTAACAGAGAGGTCGAGGGAGAATTGGCGGGGACCTTGGCATATCAGAGGGGTGAGGGGGAAGGCTCAGCGGCAATGCGTAGAGGCGCATTTACGGTGGCGCCTTCATGGGAGAGAGAGCGGGTCGGAGGAGGGAACGAGCACGGGGGAGGGCGAGGGAGTGAACCAGGGAGCTGCGTGGCGTCGCGGGAGGCGTCCAGGGCGTCGAGGGGGAGCGGCAAGCAGGAGGTGGCCGTCGGTGGCCACGCGCCTCTCGTCCTCCTGGCAAGGAGGAAGATGACAGGGGAGGGGCCAGGTGGGCTGGGCCGTGCTAGGCCGGCCACTTGGGCTACAGGCACGCCAGGTAAGAAGGCCCAGGTGGGTTTCTCTCTCTCTGTTTTTCTGTTTTCTATTTTCTGTAGTTTGTTTTGATTTAGTAATAATACTAAACCATTTCATAAAATCCTGAAAACAATTTTGGGTGCTTTCTGAATTATTCCAGTGACCCTTAACAATTTCCAACATTTTTGGAGCATCTAAAATATATATAGCATTTAAATAGTTCCAATTCAAATATGTTTGAATTAACTCAGAGTCCAAATATGTCCTGCAAAAATGTGAACCATTTTTGGTAGATGCTTCCACCTTGATCCAGAAATGATGAACATTTTTAAAGGGCATTTTGAAATCATCGAAAAATATTTGGTTGAACCTATTTGAATTCCTTTTGATGCTAGGGTTTTAACATCCCCATTTCAAATTTCTGAGAAAATTAAACATGATGATATGATGATCATGCAAGGACAACCAAAGGCTAAGCTAGGGCTGTGACAGTGTCCCACTTGGGCCTCGCCAATGCCTCAGACGGCGAGTCGCTTTCGGCTGCAATCCGGTGCTGCTCTCTCTGCAAAAGGCACAAGGATCGTTTAAAAATATGACTAACGTGTGCAGTCGAATTGATCAGAAACTAAAATTACCAGCAGTCTCATGAACTCCGTAATGACCAGTGTTGTCTCGTAAACCTTCTTCACTGGGTCCAAAAAGTGCCGGGCCCTCAGGACGTCACGCTCCTACGGGAAGGTGAAATCCGCCAAGGGGTCTGGTATGCCCAGACTCGCGGCTTCCGCATCCTCCTTGGCCCATTAGGACCTCTTGCCGCCGTAACCACGACTTCCGAGGTGATGGCTCCCAATGTTCCTCTCTTGAAGCCCCTTCATGTACTTGGACTTTTTTTGGCAGCTTTGGCCTCGTAAGCCTCCTTGAATATTTGAAACTGCTCTTCCGTGATTGTCGGATTATCCTTTACAATCTCGGAGTAGGGTTCCTTCTTGTCGATGATCCTTGCTTTCACTCGAGTTTTCCAGGCGGCCAACGCGTCGCTAAACTTGGTCATGGCGTGTTTGTTTATCTTCTTCATTGTCAGGTCCTCGTCTGGATCTTCATAATCCTTCTCATTCCGGCCCGGGAACAAGAATATCTGGTGAAACTTTTTTAGGAGGGAGCTCCTCATAGTTTCTATCTTCTGTAGTTTCTCATCGCTGATGGTGGCGGTTGTCCGTACGATGCAGCCTATTTGATTGTCGTAGCATCGACGCGCTTCCTCGGGCGCCTTTGGCTCACAAATGTCGTCGTCCACCTCCGTGACCACCAGTCTAGTAGTCCTGAGTTTGTTAGGAAGCCGCTGCCTCTTTGCTTTCGGTTCTACAGTACCGGTTCCGCTCCCCGAGGCAGCACCAGCCTCGATCTCGGCGCGGTCTCGATGCGGTCTGAGTCTCAGCCGATCTCAGCCTCAAAGAACGGTCTGCGTGTGTCGGTCTTAGTCCCCGATGCCACCGGTGGGCCCAGCAACAACATCGGTTGATCGTCGGTAAGGCTAAAAAATTCGTCTGCCGCCTAGTAGACATCGTCGCAATCACCAGAACCCTGTCCTTCATCGTTGCTAGCCATGTTTCCTATGATTAAATCTAGTCAATTAATTCTAGACCTAATAAAATGAATAATGACATAAAAAAGGCCTATTGTTTTGCAGGAACGTTGACTCCTTCCTGGTGCGGCAAATCCCGGGCACTCGATATGTCCTAGTTTGTAGCACAAGTCATGCCGAAATTCACGGAAAATTTCGGCATGACCTTTGCCAAAAAGTGGACAAATCGAGAACCTGAAATTTGTCGGAACGGAAATGAATCAACATTCCGGCAAAACATATATAGGCCACTCAGCTTCATTGAAACAACAAAGCCACTTGGGCACAATCGAACCACTTCAATGAAAAGATATAACATGACCACTTCAATGAAAAGATATAATCAACAATAAAAGTCTAGGAAGGGATCATCTTTAAAATAAAACTTGCCTAAATAACCTAGATAATTAACCTAATTAAACTAGTTAACTTGACTAGTTCTCTGTCAAAGCCCTAACTAAATTTTTGCAGTAACCTAGATAATTAACCTAATTAAACTAGTTAACCTAACTACTTCTCTGTCAAAGCCCTAACTAAATTTTTGCCCTAACCTAGATAATTAACATAATTAAACTAGCTAACCTATGCATGAGGGAGAGAGAGAGAGGAGGGGTGGGGGCTTACAAAGGATGGCTCCGGTGGTGGCGAGGGAGGCAGGGGCGTCTCCGGTGACAGCGAGGGAGGCAGTTGTGGCGAGGGAGGATCCGATGGCGTCGACGGCGGATCCGGTGGCGTTGATGAGGTCGCGCGGCTCCGTGGCGTTGGGGGCGGCTCCGGTGGCGTCGACGGCGCATGGCTCTGGTGGCTCCGGGGGTGTCGACGTCGGCAGGAGACGGCGGCGAAGTGGGGCGATGGCGAATCGGGGAGATGGCGGCGGGGTGGGTCGAGAGATTTGGGGGGCAAGTGGTGACCAGGGGGAAACGGTTTTTTGGTTAAGTCAAAATTAGCTGTAGCGCGTTTCACAAAACGTGCTATAGCTAATGTAGCTATAGCGCTTTTTACAAAACGCGCTACTTCTATAGCTACGTAAATTTCTCCCTTTTTTTATTTCCTTTTCTACTTCTATAGCGGGGGTCTAAGAAATGCGCTGCAGCTACGTTAGCTATAGCGCCTCTTACGAACACACGCTACAGCTATGCCTTTCTCTGTTTTTCGCGTTTTCATTTATTTTTCTTTACATTTTATTTTTTTTCTTTCTCCTTTTTCTGTTTCTTTCATTTTCATTTACTTTTCTATTTGTTTTTCATTTTATTTTATTTCTGTTAGAAGTAGCGCTCTTCTTAGGAAACACGCTGCTACTCATGCCCTAGCGGTAGCGCGCTTCCTCCAAGCCTGCTACTGCTATGCGTAGCCTACCGTTCCACCAATGGGAATATTAGTAGTAGCGCTTTTACGGCCACACGCGCTACTACTACAATTGTATCCGCAGCGATTTTTTCTGAATCACATCGCTATCTAGCACTAGCGCCCTTTTTTGACCCGCGCTGTTGCTAAATTTCTGTGTATAAGGTTTTCCCTAGTAGTGTCCACAAGACTTGGTGATCAAGACAAGGACTCCTCCCCATTGGCGTATTCGGCTAGGACTCTTGTTATCCTAGGCCTCTCGTGCATTATATAAACCGAGGCCAGGCTAGTCGATAGAGAGAACAACAATCATAATCATAGGCTAGCTCGTAGGGTTTAGCCTCTACGATCTCGTGGTAGATCAACTCTTGTAATACTCATATCATCAAGATCAATCAAGCAGGAAGTAGGGTATTACCTCCATCGAGAGGGCCCGAACACAGGTAAACATTATGTCCCCGCTTACGTGTCACCATTAGCCTTAGGCGCACAGTTGGGACCCCTACCGAGATCCGCCGGTTTGACACCCGGCAGCGTCCACGAGGCAGGCCCACGCTACCGGGGGGTGGGTGTCGGTGTCAAAACCGGCGGATCTCGGGTAGGGGTCCCGAATCGAGCGTCTAAGGCGGATGGTAACAGGAGGCGGGGACACAATGTTTACCTGTGTTCGGGCCCTCTCGATGGACGAATACCCTACTTCCTCGCTTGATTGATCTTGATGATATGAGTATTACAAGAGTTGATCTACCAAGAGATCGTAGAGGCTAAACCCTAGAAGCTAGCCTATGATTATGATTGTTGTTGTCCTACGGACTAAACCCTCCGGTTTATATTGACACCGGAGGGGGCTAGGGTTACACAGAGTCGGTTACAAGGGAGGAGATCTACATTTCCGAATTTCCAAGCTTAACTTCCACGCAAAGGAGAGTCCCACCCAGACACGGGACAAAGTCTTAAGTCTTGTATCTTCATGGTCCAACAGTCCGGCCAAAGTATGTAGTCCGGCTGTCCAAGGACCCCCTAATCCAGGACTCCCTCAGTAGCCCCTGAACCAGGCTTCAATGAAGATGAGTCCGGCGTGCAGATTGTCTTCGACATTTCAAGGAGGGTTCTTCTCCAAATTCCGAGTACCTGTCGAGTAGTGTCCGGCTTCCCATGAATGTTGCACTCCTTGGCTTCTGCGCCTAATAATGGCTATCTTCCACATGTCGAGCGGATGCGAGAAGTCGGGGCATTTTCACACTTGCCACCCTAACCATGTGAGTAAATCGTCTATTTAAAGAGCCGAGGATCCTCAGATCCAGATCACACCATCCTCCCACAGCGAGTATCCATCGGAGCGCGCCCGGAAAATTCCATCCCATCATGGCCGGCCATCGCAGCTCCTCCTCTCGCTCTCGTAGCACTAAGCCAGGCAATTGGAAGAAGTGTTCCGTCCCCCACAACCAATTAGTAGAGTTACAGACCCAGGGGTTTCTCCCTCCTCACAGATATGGTCCCCGTCCGAGCCGGACTAGCCACTTACAACGGCGGGGAACAAGCAGAGAGCTTTCCCAACCCATCCATGGGGGAGCGGGTATGCCTTGTCCCTTACTTATTAAGGGGACTCGGATTTCCAATCCATCCGTTCCTCCACGGGCTCCTGGAGTTCTACGGCCTCCAGCTGCATAGGTTTACTCCCGCCTCCATATTACACATCGCTGGCTAAGTCGCCCTTTGCGAGCTGTTTCTGGGCTACGAAGCTCATTTTGAGCTATGGCAGAGGCTATTCTGCCTCATGCCCTATACACAGGAGGGGTCAATATATCAATTGGGCGGAGACGAAATATGGCGCATCGCCGGGACCGGATATCTGTCCGGTACTCAGAAGAAGACATCTGAAGACTGGCCTTTGGAGTGGTTTTATATGGAGGACGTCCCCCTTCCGGACCCTATTCGGATGAGCCTTCCTGAGTTCAATAACGCCCCTTTGAAGAAACGCCACAGCTGGCGTCCTTGGAGCCCCCAGGAGGAAGATAACAGAGAGGTCCTTTACCTGATGGGCTGGATTAAAACGCTGGCCAAATCAGGACTGACAATAATCGAGGTTATGTCAATTTGTATAATGTGGGGGGTGCAGCCACTTCAATATCGGGGACAACCCATCTGGCACTTCAATGGAGAAGACGATGCCAGCTGCTAACGTGGGGACAACACCGGATGTTCCTCCTACAGAGGATGCGGATAGGTTGTCCGCTACAAATTCTGAAGTGGAGAGTGCCATGAATCACAGGCGTCGCCGGGCCATACTCCGCGACCCTGGTTTCTCTGAAGAGGCGTTCGATGCCTTCAACTCAGGAGACACGTACATCCGAGCTGCTCAAAAGGGCCTGGCCAGAGCGACAGAGCAGTATGTAAAGGATACACGGGTAAGAAAATCTAATAATTATGTATACTAGTAGCCCCTGAGACTTGAAACAGTTGGCACAACTGATTTAAGGATCATTATATGCGTAGGTTCTTATGGAGAAGAATACCCAGTTGTCTCAAGAGCTGGAGGAATGCAAAGCCCAGCTACGGGTCATGATTCTACGGAATGGAGGACTCCAAGAAGGCCCCATCTGGTAATACTTGTCTTGATCGAAAAGAATGAAATGACAGGTACCAGTTAGTATTTGGCATGCATGCAAATCTAACAATAGATTCTACAGATGACACCGGAGTGAATCCGGAGGTCGTGCGAGGGGATGAGCAACATGCTCAACGACAGCTAGAGGCTGGCGAGAGAGTGCTTACGCATGTTAGGCGGGAGAAAAACAATCTCCAAGATGCCAATACCTGGCTGGGCGTTGAACTGAAAGATGTTCGGGCCCAGCTTGCTGACTCCGTAAAGGAGAATAAGAGGCTTCGACGCGGCATTTTTAGTAAGTTGTTGAACGAACTTGTATCGAGTTCGGCGAAGAAACCGGCTAACAGAGTTATATCTGTAGGTATGCTGACGGGTCGTCCCACAGAGGAGATGCCCTGGTCTGCGGGTGATCTTCTGCCAGAGCTCTCACAACTGCACGAACAAGTTCGGCAGGTGATGCAGGGCATTGCCCAGGCCTTGTGGCCATCCGCCTCCCTGCCAGGAGGCATGGGGGAGCTCGTAGAGATGCTCAAGGGAGCACGGCGGCGCTTCCGATTATGGAAGATATCGGCCTGCCGACAAGGTGCAAAGGAAGCCTGGGCCATGGTGAAGACTCGATATACCAAGGCTGACCCGAACCACATGGCCGAGGTCAGACCTGTGGTGTCTGATGGGAAAGAGATCCCCGTCAGTTTGGTGTATGACCAGGTGAAATTAGCGGCAAAGTATTCCCAACAGGATTGTAGGCTAGACAGCCTGTTGGATGGTATAGAAGAAGAATTTAGTCAGTCTAAGTGACTATGTACTTCAAGTGACATATATTGTCCCTAGCCGGATTGTAAATCATTTGTCATGGCAGACCTTTTTGCTTCGACCTCCGGACCCGACAGTCCGGAGTGTATCCGAATACCCGCTCAGTTATGTAAAAACTGGGGTACGCGTGGAAACCAGACGTAGGGGTCATAAGTGCTTGAACAGACAAGTACCCAACTAGCTATGTTATATTACATGGTTAGTAAGAAACATCTTCCAGGGAGAATAGTTCCGTTAAAGGTTCCTTTCCCTGGGTATGCATGCATTAATGTGCATGTTCGAACTGCGAAAAGAGACACGGGATATAAACATCTAGGGGCATGTATTACAATAAGTAAAAGTCATCTTTTGTTCACCGACCGAATATTCCCTTAAGAACGCTAGCTTTCGGCTTCACCCAGTCTAAGGTACACGTCCACGACTCCAAAGAAGAATAATCGCAGATGTGCTCCCCTTATGCCCTAGCCGAATTAATGGGAACATAGGGCATAAACACAAGAGCCAGGCAACCCGGCTTGGCCAAAACCGGAACATAGTTACTATATAAGAAGCCCCCGGGTATAATGGCGAAGAAAAGGTACATGTGGAAAAGTAACACATGTGCAGGGGGCATAGAGCCCGGAACATAGTTATATTAAGCTTCTATATAAGAAGCCCCCAGGTATAATGAGCACGCCTGGCGCGTCAAGATTGTTTAGTCAACACACATTTTAACCTTTTAAGGCCGTGAAGAAAAAGGGAAGAAAGAAAGAAAGAAAGAAAGACAAATAGCGGATATGTATATATATATAAAAAAATTGACGGAGGTAAGGAGACAAACATAGAGTCCGGCACTAGGCGTAGAACCTTCGGAGTCTGGCCGCGTTCCATGGGTTTGGCTCGAGTCGATTGTCCGATGCATCCCGCAGACGGTACGCTCCACCGGTTAGAACTTTGTCAATAACGAAGGGACCTTCCGATTTGGGCTTGAGCTTGTCCTTTTTCTTCTCTGGTAGGCGTAGAACGAGTTCGCCAACTTTATAAGTTTTGGCCCGTACTTCTCTGCTTTGAAACCGTCGAGCCTATTGCTGATAGAATGCGGAGCAGGCTTTTGCCACGTCATGCTCCTCCTCCAGGGCGTCCAAACTGTCCTGCTGATCAAGCTCGGCTTCTTTCTCTTCGTACATGCACACTCAAGGTGAGTCATGAATGTGTCGTAGGGCAGTACTGCCTCTGCGCCGTACACCATAAAAAACGGTGTGTATCTGGTAGAGAGATTCAGCATGATCCGCAGCCCCCATAATACGGATTCGAGCTCCTCGACCCAGTGCGTATCTGATTCCTTCAAGGATCGCACTAATCTGGGTTTAATGCCACTCATAATAAGACCATTTGCTCGCTCGACTTGACCATTTGTTTGGGGGTGATAGACAGAGGCATAATCGAGCTTAATGCTCATGTTGCCGCACCAAGTTTTTACCTCGTCGGCTGTAAAGTTAGAGCCGTTATCGGTGATGATGTTGTGGGGGACTCAGTAATGGTGTACAACCCCGGATATGAAGTCTATCACTGGTCTGGACTCGGCCGTTTTAACTGGTTTGGCTTCTATCCATTTGGTGAATTTATCCACCATGACCAATATGTACTTTTTCTTATGGCTTCCTCCTTTAAGCGGTCCGACCATATCAAGCCCCCAGACCGCAAAGGGCCAAGTAATGGGGATTGTTTGGAGAGCGGTAGGTGGCATATGTCTTTGGTTTGGAAAAAGCTGGCAACCGATGCAATCTTTGGGCGATGTCCTCGTATGCCTTTCGGGCCGTCGGCCAAGAAAAACTCTGGAAGGCCTTGCTTACAAGGGCCCGAGCTGCAGCGTGGTGGCCGCCGAGTACAGCATGAATTTCTGCCAAAAGTTGTCGTCCTTCCTCTTCGGAGATGCACCTTTCAAGTACTCCGGTAGAGCTTTTCTTATAAAGCTCTCCCTCGTGGACCTTGTAGGCTTTAGACCGCCGCACAATGCAATGTGCCTCGTTTGGTTCCTCAGGGAGTTCTTTCCTAGTTAGGTAAGCCAAGAAGTGTTCTGTCCACGGGACGATGACAGCCATAATCACGTGGGCCGAAGGTGTTATTTCGGTGGCAGAGCCTCCGATTACGTCAGAGTGTTCGGGATCTGGCGTTGTGGCCGGGTCCGAACTGTTGTTGCCGGTCTCCCCTTCCCACACCATGGATGGCTTAAACAGCCTTTCCAAGAAGATATTAGGTGGGACAGGGTCGCGCTTAGCGCCGATGCGGGTGAGGATATCCACCGCTTGATTGATTTCTCGGACCACATGGTGGAATTTGAGCCTCGAACCGAGCTGACATTTTGAGGACGGTGTTGCGATGGCCGCCATTTTGGGTCCTTGGTGTCAAAGTCTCCATTTATTTGAGATATTGCAAGGTTCGAATCCCCACGCACCTCTAGGCGTTGAATTCCCATGGAGACTGCCATCCGGAGACCATGCAACGGGGCCTCATATTCTGCTGCATTGTTGGAGTCTGTGTATAATATTTGGAGTACGTATTGGACTGTGTCTCCGGTGGGGATGTCAGACGACGCGCCCCAGAACCAGCCAAAGATCTTAGAGCCGTCAAAGTGCATGATCCAATTGGAGTACGCGTCGTACTCTTTAGGGAGTTCGGCTTCTGTCCATTCGGCGATGAAATCGGCCAGTACTTAATGGCTCGCCGTGGTTTGTATGTTATTTCGAACGGGAGGAGCTCAATAGCCCATTTTGCAACCCGGCCTGTGGCATCGTGGTTATTTATTATGTCATTGAGTGGTACTTCAGAGGCCACCGTAATTGAACACTCTTGAAATTAGTGTCGTAGTTTCCATGATGCCATGAAGACCGCGTATGCTATCTTTTGATAATGTGGATACCATGATTTGCATGGAGTGAGGACAGTGGATACCTAGTATACCGGCTTTTGAAGCGGGAACTTATGTCCGTCCGTCTCTCGTTCGACGATGAGCACTACGCTTACAACTTGTTGTGTTGCCGCTATATATAACAGCATTGGTTCGCTGATATTTGGCGCGGCCAAGATTGGGTTGCTGGCCTAGACGGCTTTTATTTCTTCCAATCCGGTCGTGGCCGCATCCGTCCACTCGATGTGTTTGGTGCGTCGAAGAAGGCGATAAAGAGGTAGTGCCTTTTCCCCCAATCGGGAGATAAAGCGTCTTAAGGCAGCCACGCATCCAATTAATTTCTGGATTTGCTTGGAAAGGTCTGTTGGGATAGCCAACTGTGACAGAGCTTGGATTTTTGCCAGATTTGCTTCAATTCCTCTATTGGAAACGATGAAGCCCAAGAGCTTACCGGCGGGCACGCCGAAAACGCATTTTTCCGGATTGAGCTTGATGTCATATGTTCAGAGATTGTCGAATGTGAGCCTCAAGTCGTCTATTAAGGATTCGACGTGTCTGGTTTTAGTGACCACATCGTCTACGTATGCCTCCACTATTTTGCCGATTTTTGTTTCCAGGCATGTCTGAATCATGCATTGATAGGTTGCACCGGCATTTTTGAGCCCGAAAGGCATGGTGTTAAAACAGAAAGGGCCGTATGGAGTGATGAATGCCGTTGTAGCTTGATCGGACTCCGCCATCTTAATTTGATGGTATCCGAAATATGCGTCGAGGAAACACAATGAGTCGTGTCCTGAGGTAGCGTCGATCATTTGATCGATGCGGGGGAGGGGGAAGGGATCCTTGGGGAAAGCCTTGTTAAGGTCCTTGAAATCGACACATAGGCGCTACGATTTGTCCTTCTTTGGTATCATTACCAGGTTTGCCACCCAGTTCGGATGTTTTATTTCTCTAATGAATCCGGCCTCGAGTAACATGGCTAGCTCCTCTCCCATGGCTTGTCGCTTAGGCTCTGAGAAACGCCGAAGAGTCTGCTTGACCGTCTTGTATCCTTTTACAATGTTTAGGCTATGCTCGGCCAGCCTGCGTGGGATTCCTAGCATGTCTGAAGGATGCCAGGCGAAGATGTCCCAATTCTCACCCAAGAACTCCCGCAGTGCAGCATCTGTTGTGGGGTTCAGCTGTGCCCCGATGGATGCTGTTTTTGTAGGGTTCGTTGGATGGACCTGGAATTTGACTATTTTGTCTGCTGGTTTAAAAGAGGTGGACTTGGGTCTTTTGTCGAGTATCACGTCGTCCCTGTCCACTTTGGAGCACAGCGCAATTAGTTATTCGGCCGCAAGGGCTTCGGATAACGCCTCGAGGGCTAGTGCGGCGGTTTTATTTTCGACGCGGAGTGCTATGTCCGGATCACTAGCTAGAGTGATGATTCCATTGGGCCCGGGCATTTTGAGCTTCATGTACCCGTAATGGGGTATAGCTTGGAAGATCGTGAATGCCTCCCGCCCTAAAAGGGCGTGGTATCCGCTACAGAATAGGGCCACTTGGAATGTGATTTCTTCGGACCTATAATTCTCCGCGTGCGTCAATACCACATCTAGTGTGATTTTTCCCGCACATCGTGCCTCCCGACTAGGGATGGTTCCTCTGAAAGGTCGTCTTTGCTTTGCTCAATGCGGCTCTTGTCTATTTCCATTTTGTTAAGAGTCTCCTCGTAGATGAGGTTTAATCCGCTGCCACCGTCCATGAACACTTTAGTAAGCCGGAAGCCATCCACAATTGGACTAAGGACCAAAGCGGCTGGTGCTCGGGCTGTTCGGAATTGAGGTTAAATCCTTTGGCATTGAAGGTTATGGCCGTGTCGTTCCATGGATTTATTGCTGCAACGTAGCAGACTTCGGCAAGGCCGCGGAGTGCTCGCCTGCGCCTATTATTTGAGGCAAAGGTCTCGAAGACTGTCAGTATTGTATTGTTATTTTCCACGGAATGGTGCTCTGTGGTATTGTTGATGAGGAGATCCTCGCCGCTCTTGGCCACCTGCCGGAGTATCCAACATGCTCTAAGGCTGTGTGTTGGCATGGTATTCGGTGTACTGTGAATTTTGCATGGCCCATTGAGCCATCCCTCCAATACAGTTCCACGCCCTGTAGTGGGCTTTGGTTTCTTTGTAATTGAATCGGGTGAATTACGAGAGTACACCCTTTTAGTTCAGACAGGGGCCCAGAATTTTGTTTGGGTTTTCCAGGCGCTTTCCATTGCACAGTACTTTTGTATTATGGCCGCCAAGTCAGCGAAGTGTGCTATGTCACGGCGACTTATGGCGTTGAGGATTCCCTTATTCGTGCAATTTTTGCAAAAGAATGAAATTGCGTCTTCCTCGCGACAGTCCTTGACCTTGCTCATTACAAGGAGGAATCTGGCCCAATAGTGATGTACTGTCTCTTGGGGCTCTTGTCTAATGTGGGAAATATCACTTATGTCTTGGTGGGTGGGTAGATTTAGGTCCAAACCCTGACCCGATCTGAGACCCAGGGGCGGAGGAGTTTCCGAGCTTGGCGATTCGAGCTCGGGATGTTACCCAATAGTTACGGCCCATTGTCGATTCCGAGTTCAAGCTTGGGCCATGTCCTCCCATGGATGGGTATCCGGATCAGAGAGCTCGGGAATCCGGACATAGTTTGTCCTCAAAATAGAGGAAGAATCGCTACATTGCTCCTCCACCACCGCTATCTGATGGGTGACCGGCGGAGAGTTAATCTCCCTTTGGTTGGGTTTAAGCCCGATCCGATCATAGTCCATAGTGACTCCCAGGGCGGCGTGCGATCCAAGAGCTCGTTCAAGGAAGAGGGCTCCATTGGATCCATCTGCTCGGCGAATCCCGAGCCGACGTGGATGATGTTTTGGATGACTCGAGAAGTCATCGTCGGCGCGACAGCTGATACGTCTCCAACGTATCTATAATTTTTGATTGCTCCATGCTATATTATCTACTGTTTTGGACAATATTGGGCTTTATTATCCACTTTTATATTATTTTTGGGACTAACCTATTAATCGGAGGCCCAACCCAGAGTTGTTGTTTTTTGCCTATTTCAAACGGAGTCAAAACAGAATGAAACCTTCTGGAGAAGTTATTTTTGGAAGGAAAGCTACCCGAAAGACTTGGAGTGCACGTCAGGAAAGAAACGAGGAAACCACGAGGCAGGGGGGCACGCCCACCCCCAGGGCGCGCCCTCCACCCTCGTGGGCCCCTCGTGGCTCCCCTGACGTACTTCTTCCTCCTATCGGATTGAGTCTTTAATGATTTGAGAATACTTGATGTATGTCTTGCCGTGCGTATCTGTGGTGACAATGGGATATCACGTGATTCACTTGATGTATGTTTTGGTGATCAACTTGCGGGTTCCGCCCATGAACCTATGCATAGGGGTTGGCGCACGTTTTCGTCTTGATTCTCCGGTAGAAACTTTGGGGCACTCTTTGAGGTTCTATGTGTTGGTTGAATAGATGAATCTGAGATTGTGTGATGCATATCATATAATCATACCCACGAATACTTGAGGTGACATTGGAGTATCTAGGTGACATTAGGGTTTTTGTTAATTTGTGTCTTAAGGTGTTTTTCTAGTACGAACTCTAGGGCTGTTTGTGACACTTATAGGAATAGCCCAACAGATTGATTGGAAAGAATAACTTTGAGGTGGTTTCGTACCCTACCATAATCTCTTCGTTTGTTCTCCACTATTAGTGACTTTGGAGTGACTCTTTGTTGCATGTTGAGGGATAGTTAAATGTTCCAATTATGTTATTATTGTTGAGAGAACTTGCACTAGTGAAAGTATGAACCCTATGCCTTGTTTCCTATCATTGCAATACCGTTTATGCTCACTTTTACCATTAGTTACCTTGCTGTTTTTATATTTTCAGATTACAAATACCTTTATCTACCATCCCTATTGCACTTGTATCACCATCTCTTCGCTGAACTAGTACACCTATACAATTTACCATTGTATTGGGTGTGTTGGGTACACAATAGACTCGTTGTTATTTGGTTGCAGGGTTGTTTGAGAGAGACCATCTTCATCCTACGCCTCCCACGGATTGATAAACCTTAGGTCATCCACTTGAGGGAAATTTGCTACTATCCTACAAACATGTGCACTTGCAGGCCCAACAACGTCTACAAGAAGAAGGTTGTGTAGTAGACATGAAGCTCTTTTCTAGCGCCGTTGCCGGGGAGTTGAGTGCTTGAAGGTATATCTTTAGATCTTGCAATCGAATCTTTTTGTTTCTTGTTTTATCACTAGTTTAGTTTATAAAAGAAAACTAAAAAATGGAATTGAGTTTGTCTCATACACTTCATCTTTTTAATATCTTTCGTGAGTATGATGGGAAGGAAAATTGTGCTCAAGTACTAGAAGAAGAATTACATAGAATGCTTGGATTACAATATGTGAATGATGAGCATGATTTCAATGTTGTTAGTATGAATTCCTTGAATATCCATGATGCTAATGATATGCAAAGCCACAAGCTTGGGGAAACTATGTTTGATGAAGATGATATTTTTTGTCCCCCAAGCTTTGATGAGCGAATTTACTATGATGAAAGCATGCCTCCTGTCTATGATGATTATTGTGATGACACGTATGCTATAAAGAATAATGATAACGATGAAACTTGTCATCTTGATCTTAATTTTCAATCACATGATAGTTATTTTGTTGAGTTTTCTCCCACTACTATTGATGAGAATAGATTTGCTTATGTGGGGAGTAGTAAAATTTCTATACAAGTAGATCATGAAAAGAATGATTTAGGTGCTGGTAATATTGTTGAATTCATTCATGATGCTACTGAAAATTATTATGAGGGAGGAATATATGCTTGTAGGAATTGCAATAATATCAAGTTTCCTCTCTATGTGCTTAAAGTTTTGAAGTTATGCTTGTTTTCCCTTCCTATGCTAGTTGATTATTGTTCCCATAAGTTGTTTGCTCACAAAATCCCTATGTATAGTAAGTGGGTTAGACTTAAATGTGCTAGTCATATTCTTCATGATGCTCTCTTTATGTTTCAATTCTTATCTTTTATGTGAGCATCGTTGAAATCATCATGCCTAGCTAGGGGCGTTAAACATTAGCGCTTGTTGGGAGGCAACCCAATTTTATTTTAGTTTCTTGATTTTTGGTTATGTTTAGGGATAAATAATCCATCTAGACTCTGGTTAGATGTGTTTTTATGTTTTAATTAGTGTTTGTGCCAAGTAGAACCTTTGGGAAGACTTGGGTGAAGTCTTTATGATCATGCTGTAAAAAACAGAAACTTTAGCTCTCACGAGATTAGATTCAAATTTTTACTGGAGAGTGATATTCAGTTGATTCTTTTTGCAGATGAATACTAGACAAATTACTCAGGTCCACCAATTTATTTTAGAATTTTTGGAGTTCCAGAAGTATACATTTGATACAGATTACTACAGACTGTTCTGTTTTTGACAGATTCTGTTTTTCATGTGTTGTTTGCTTATTTTGATGAATCTATGGCTAGTAAAATAGTTTATAAACCATAGAGAAGTTGGAATACAGTAGGTTTAACACCAATATAAATAAATAATGAGTTCATTATAGTACCTTGAAGTGGTGTTTTGTTTTCTTTCGCTAACGGAGCTCACGAGTTTTCTGTTAAGTTTTGTGTTGTGAAGTTTTCAAGTTTTGGGTAAAGGTTCGATGGACTACGGAATAAGGAGTGGCAAGAGCCTAAGCTTGGGGATGCCCAAGGCACCCCAAGGTAATATTCAAGGATAACCAAGAGCCTAAGCTTGGGGATGCCGCTGAAGGCATCCCCTCTTTCGTCTTCGTTCATCGGTAAATTTACTTGGAGCTATATTTTTATTCACCACATGATATGTGTTTTGCTTGGAGCGTCATTTTATTTTCTTTTGCTTTGCTTGCTGTTTGAATAAAGTATCAAGATCTGAAATTATTAATTGGGAGAGTCTTCACATAGTTGCTACATTATTGAACTACTCATTGATCTTCACTTATATCTTTCGGAGTAGTTTGTCGTTTGCTCTAGTGCTTCACTTATATCTTTTAGAGCACGGTGGTGGATATGTTTTAAAGAAACTATTGAACTCTCATGCTTCACATATATTATTTTGAGAGTCTTAAATAGCTTGGTAATTTGCTTAAATAATCCTAATATGCTAGGCATACAAGATTTGTAAGAATTCTTATGAGTGTGTTGAATACTATGAGAAGTTTGATGCTTGATAATTGTTTTGAGATATGGAGATGGTGATATTAGAGTCATGCTAGTTGAGTAGTTGTGAATTTGAGAAATACTTGTGTTAAAGTTTGTGATTCCCGTAGCATGCACGTATGGTGAACCGTTATGTGATGAAGTCGGAGCATGATTTACTTATTGATTGTCTTCCTTATGAGTGGCGGTCAGGGACGAGCGATGGTCTTTTCCTACCATTCTATCCCCCTAGGAGCATGCGCGTAATACTTTGCTTTGATAAACTTGTAGATTTTTGCAATAAGTATATGAGTCCTTTATGACTAATGTTAAGTCCATGGATTATACACACTTTTCTCATCCTTCCACCATTGCTAGCCCCTCTAATACCGCGCGCTTTTCGCCGGCATCATACACCCACAATATACCTTCCTCAAAACAGCCACCATACCTACCTATCATGGCATTTCCATAGCCATTCCGAGATATATTGCCATGCAAGTTTCCACCGTTCCATTTATTATGACATGCTCCATTATTTTCATATTGCTAGCATGATCATGTAGTTGACATTGTATTTGTGGCAAAGCCACCGTTCATAATTCTTTCATACATGTCACTCTTGATTCATTGCATATCCCGGTACACCGCTGGAGGCATTCATATAGAGTCATATCTTGTTCTAAGTATTGAGTTGTAATTGTTGAGTTGCAAGAAAATAAAAGTGTGATGATCATCATTATTAGAGCATTGTCCCAGTCAGGAAAGGATGATGGAGACTATGATTCCCCCACAAGTCGGGATGAGACTCCGGACGAAAAAAAAGAAAAGAAAAGAGACCATAAAAAAGAGAAAAGGCCCAAATAAAAAAATGAGAGAAAAAGAGAGAAGGGACAATGCTACTATCCTTTTACCACACTTGTGCTTCAAAGTAGCACCATGATCTTCATGATAGAGAGTCTCTCATTTTGTCACTTCCATATATACTAGTGGGAATTTTTCATTATGGAACTTGGATTGTATATTCCAATGATGGGCTTCCTCAAATTGCCCTAGGTATTCGTGAGCAAGCGATTTGGATGCACACCCACTTAGTTTCTTTTATTGAGCTTTCATATACTTATAGCTCTAGTGCATTCTTTGCATGGCAATCCCTACTCACTCACATTGATATCTATTGATGGGCATCTCCATAGCCCGTTGATACGCCTAGTTGATGTGAGACTATCTTCCCCTTTTGTCGGTGTACTAGAGTAGGGGTACCCTAGTATCCCGTGCTGCGTGCCTGGACGATTCTTGACACCAGCGGCAGGGTTTGCCTCGTCACCGCCAAGATCCTCCGTGACTCCTCTGGAGCCATTCAAGAACAAAGTATTTGATTAAGAAGACAAGGCCCCGTCAAGAGGAGCTTGCCGGGAAGGCCACTCACGGCATGCAGAAGACAAAGCCCAGGCAAGAGGAGCTTGCCGAAGGCTCGAGCGCCGACAAGCCTCCGGACGCGACAAGGATTCGGCCGCGGCAAGGTGCTTGCCCTTGCAAGCAACCGCTCTCCATCTCCGCTCCAGCTCATCCGACAACGTGTCGCCATGGGACCATTCCATGCGCGGCGTGTCGAGAGGCTGAGCAGCCAGCGGAGAGCAGCGATAAGCGGCGCCGACAAGCTTGCCATCGTGGCGGCGGTGGCGCACTGACCGACGGTCTGTTACTGTTTGGGCGACACCGACGGGCATTTATTGCTTTTGTCCCTTGCCGTCAGAGTTAGGTATTTTGCATCATACAATCGCTCGGTAGGTGTACCAACTCCTGTTTTTACATTTGTACCCTCGCCTATGTTGCCACCTGTCGGAGACCCCTTGAGCATATAAAAGGAGGCCCATGCGCAACGTAGGGGGGGTTGGAGGTTCGGTTCATTCGACTCACCAGAGACCAGATACACTCACGCTAGGTTTTGTAGCTCGCGTCGCTCCCTAGCAAGAACACAATACATCAAACAAGCAGCGGTGAGTTTTATCTCTCCGGAGAGCTCCGCTGGGTAAACTACTAGTGTGCCTCGTCTCGATCCGCTCTTCGTGCGATCTCCGCCCCCCTCCGAACCACAAAGGGGCCTGGTCCGCCGGCCCCATAGGTGTTCGTGGGTACGATCCGCCTCCCCGACCTCTTTGGCGCGCCAGGTCGGGGGGCGTCGAGGCCGTGTGAATCTGATCCGACGTTCAAGAGAGCTGCGTCCTCAACATCTTACTCACCATGCCACCGATGTTGAAGGCTTGGCGGCAGCAGCCATCCGCGTCGTACCCACCCTCACCGCAGCAAGCGGGTGGTGGGGCAGACGCCCGGCGGAGGAACGGGCGCCCGGCCGAAGGTGTTCGCGATGTTGCCAAGTCCAAGGACAAGGCCCGCAAACCTCGGCGTCCGCGCATCCCCGCGCCCATCTCAGAGACGCGGGACCAACTACGCCACGGCGTTCACAATGCCATACGCTCGTTGGATCGAGACCCTCAAGACCAGCATGCGCGCCAACATGCCGCACGAGTGAAATACGGTCGCTGGGCGGTGTGCTGCTCCTTCTAACGTAGTTAGAAGTCCGAGCATATCCCGCTCCTCGCACTGCTCGCCAATGCCACCCACTACTCCAGCAGAAGCTGGCGAGAGCTCACCGCTCCTCGACTACCCTCCAACGGCCAATAAGGTCGACGAGTGGAGGGCCACTATCCGAGCCTCATCGGCTTTGCCACGGCGACACTCGCGGCAACCAACGCCATCATTGCCGCGGCAAGACGACAAGGCACGAGCCGGTGGCGGCGAGACTGTCGAGGTGCAACCACCATGCACTCTCCGCCACGAAGGCCAAGATCGCCGACTCACCGGATCCACCTCGGCAATGACTCCACCGCGTCGCCGGATCCAGCGAGCTCGCCGCGATCAGCGCCAAGTTCTTCATGAGCGACAACAAGAGGACGCTCGAACTCAGATCGAGCGCCGGAGAGAATCGCGACGTCGATCCGACAAAGCGCCATGGGCCTTCATGACATGCGCGCCCGGAGGAGCCAGCGACTTGCCGTCAGACGCTGTAGGTTTCCCTGCGTTCACTCGTGAGCTGCGGCAAGTCCAAAGGCCCAGCCGGAAAAACTTCAAACCAGATGTGCGGAGAAGTATGATGGCGGGACGCATCCGTCGGAGTTCCTCGCATCTACACCATCGCGGTGCGAGCTGCGGGGGCGGGACGACAAGATCCTCGCCAACTACTTCCCGCCGTGCTCAAGCCCAACGTCGAGATCTTGGCTCATGCACTTGCCGGACAGCTCCATATCCTCTTGGGCAGATCTGTGCCATCGGTTTGTTGGCGCCTTCACAGTGGCCACAAACCTCATGGTCAAGAGAGTGACCTTCATCTGCCGCCCGAGAAGGAAGGAGAGTCCTGCGCAAGTTCATTCAGAGATTCAGCCGTGTGCACTATAACATCCCAGATGTCCACCCTGCCGCGGTGATCAGCGCGTTTCATCAGAATGTGCGGAACCGCAGGATGAGGGAGGAGATGGCGATGTGCAAAGTCAAGGACGTTAGTGAGTTGTACGCCTTGGCCGACAAGTGTGCTCACGCTGAGGAAGGGAGGAGACTCCCAGGAGATAATGCGGAAGCAGGATCTGACAGTGAGGAGGCCGCCCCGGCAAAGAAAGGCCGGCGGCGAGGCAACATGAAGAAGAAAGGTAGAGTAGTGCTAGCTGTTGAGCAGTCCGGCAACGGAGGTGGCGACAAGAACGCCAAGGCTGGTGGCTCCGGCAAGGAGGTTGCCGCTGACGCCCACCACCAGTCGGCGGTGGCCGCCGACAAGCAGGACGGCTCCGGCAAGCAGTACTGCAAGATCCACCGCACCAAGGGCCACGACCTCCAGAGCTGCAAGAAGGTCGAGCAGCTTGTCAAACAGCAGAGAGCTGAGTACGAGCGGCGCGACAAAGAGAAGGCCCAGGAAGGTTACGGGGAGCAAGCAAGAAAGCGTCCGGCCGGGAGGACGCCTTGGCAAGGCCAAGCAACGGCAAGGAGACAGACCTCCCAGCGGCGCGACAAGGATGAAGATGATGACGACGACGAAGATATGGAAGACGACGACGCCGATGAGCAGGAGTTTGAGAAAGCCAGAGGTCCTCTGCGTTGGCGGGTGCTTCCTGCATACCTCCCACCGCCAACTCAAGCAATGGATGCGGGAGGTCAATGCAGCGGAACCATCTGTAGAGTCACGCAAGCCTCTGAAGTGGTCCAGCACGCCTATCGTTTTTGATATTGAGGACCACCCTGATCGCATAACTGCGGTCGGGTGCTTGCCGATGTTGGTCTCACCAACCATCCACAACCTCAAGGTCACCAAAATGCTAGTTGACGGCGGGGCCGGCTTGAATCTGATCTCCTCCGCGGTGCTCCAGAAGCTTCAAATCCCTGACAGCGAGCTCGAAGAGACCGGCACCTTCCAAGGAATCAATCCAGGAAGGAGCAAGCCGAAGGGGAAGATTACGTTGCCGGTGACGTTTGGCAGCGAGCTGAACTTTAGGACTGAGAGGGTTACATTTGACGTAGCCGATTTCCCATTGCCTTACAATGGGATACTTGGCCGTCCAGCACTCGCCAAGTTCATGGCAGCCTCTCACTACGCCTACAACTTACTCAAGATGCCAGGCCCGATAAGCGTCATCTCTGTCCATGGCGACAAGAAGGGTGCCCTTATCTGCCGACAAGATCTACTGGATGCAACAGCCATGACAGATTGCCAAACACTTGCCGCTGAAGCTCACAGGGGAAGAAGACAAAGTCCAAGTCCGGCAAGAGCTCTGATGCTCACTCCGGCAAGCGCACCTCTTCGGAGTGCTGCACTACCGTCGAGGACGCACCATCGAGCTCCACCGGCAAGTGCAAGAGGATGGTAGCTCCGCCAAAGACCAAGAAGGTGCCCGCCAAGGAGGACGGCACTGGTGGTACCTTTACCATCAGTGCCTCTCTCGACCCTAAATAGGAAGGCGCGCTCGTTGCTTTCCTACGGGCGAATGTCGACGTGTTTGCATGGCAACCGTCTGACATCCCCGGTGTTCCCAGGAAAGTGATTGAGCACCGCCTGGCCGTTTGTCCTCATGCGCGGCCCGTCAAGCAAAAAGTCAGGAAGCAAGCAAAGAGTGGCTGATGTACTTTGATGGTGCCTTCGCCGCAAAGGCGCCCGGTGCCCGGCGTTGCTTATCGCACCCAACGGAGAGCACCTCAAGTCGTAGTCCGGATGCACTTTCCCAAGGAGCAAGCAACAAACAATACCGCAGAGTATGAAGGTTTGCTTGCCGGTCTCGAGATCGCAGTGGACCTTGGGATCAAAAGCTTATTGTCGGTGACTCGCAACTTGTCGTCCGCCAAGTGAACAAAGATTACCAGAGTCCGTTGATGGAAGCCGACGTTGATGAAGTGAGGAAGCTAGAAGAGAACTTTGACGGCCTGCAAATGGAACATGTTTCAAGAGCTCAGAATGATATTGCTGACGGCCTGTCAAAGTGCGCTGCACTTAAGTTGCATGTGGAACCAGGGATTTTCATGCTCAAGCTGACTCAGCCAACCGTAACACCATCAACTGGACAAAGCAAGAAGAGGAAGTTGATCTCTGGTGACTACTTTCCGCAGAAGCTTCCGAAGCCGTCGTTGCGAAGGTCCCCAAGATCAACACCAGCGATCTTTGAGGCGATCTGCTCCGACAAGCCCTGTGGTTTGTTTCGTTGAAGCGACGCTTCCGACAAGTTTTGCTCGGCAAGCTTGCGGGAGCGTCAAGCTTCCGCAGAGCCGCAGGTTCTTGCCGTAGAAGCTGATGTTCCCGCGGCAGCAGATGTGCCTTTGGTCCTTGTTGTCGAGCCTAAGCTCCAAAGATGGGCACAAAGCAGATTGTCCATTTCCTTCAGACAGAGAACTTCCCAAGAGCGAGAAGAAGCGGAAAGAGTAGCCCGGCGGTCAAGTATGTACCAGTTTGTCGACAACATATTGTATGTAAGAAGACTCAACGGTGTGAAATTGAAGTGTATTCCCGGGGAAGATGGATGTAAGCTGTTGGCGAGATACACGGAGGCATATGTGGTCACCACATTGGCGCAAGAGCACTTTCGCCGGCAAAGCTTTACGGCAAGGTTTCTTCGGCCGACAGCCCTCCGTGATGCAACCGCACAAGTAACCAAGTGTGAAGCGTGCAGTTCCATTCCAAACAGATACACCAGCCAGCTCAAGCTCTCCAGACGATCCCTTTATCCTCGCCATTTTCGGTCCTGGGGCTCGACATCCTCGGCCCCTTCCCCGAAGTTGTCGGGGCTTTGAGTACTTGTACGTCGCCATCGACAAGTTCACAAAGTGGCCGGAAGTGGAAGCGATGAGGAAGGTGACAGCAGTCAGCGGTCAAGTTCTTCAGTCGATTGTTTGCCGTTTGAATCCCTAACAGGATCATCACCGACAACGGCACACAATTCTGAAGTCGCACCTTCATGCAAAGACGTCCAAGATCTTGGCGCCAAGGTCTGCTTTGCTTCCGTTGCTCACCCGAGAAGCAACGGTCAAGCAGAGAGGGCAAATGCTGAAGTGCTGCGCGGGCTCAAGACCAGAACTTTCGACAGGCTGCACAAGTGCGGAAGTGTTGGGGAACGTAGTAATTTCAAAATTTTCCTACGCACACGCAAGATCATGGTGATGGCATAGCAACGAGAGGGGAGAGTGTCTGTCACACGCACTCAGAGACCGAAAGCGGAAGCGTTATAACAACGCGGTTGATGTAGTCGTCGTCTTCACGATCCGACCGATCCAAGCACCGAACGTCACGGCACCTCCGAGTTACGCACATCGTTCAGCTCGATGACTATCCCGGACTCCGATCCAGCAAAGTGTCGGGATGAGTTCCATCAACCTGACGGCGTGGTGGCGATGATGATGCTCCACCGACGTAGGGCTTCGCCTAAGCTCCGCGACGATGTGACTTCTCCGGCGGGGCTTCGCCTAAGCTCCGCGACGATATGACCGAAGTGGAATATGGTGGAAGGGGTACCGCTGCACGGCTAAGGAACGATCCGTAGATCAACTTGTGTGTTAGGGTGCCCCCCTGCCCCGTGATATAAAGGAGGGAGGGAGGAGGAGGCCGGCCCTAGAAGGCGCGCCATGGGGAGTCCTACTCCCACCGAGTAGGATTCCCCTTTCCTAGTCCAACTAGGAGTCCTTCCATGTATTGGGAGTAGGAGACAAGTAAGGGAAGAGAGAAGGGAGGGAAGGAAGGGTGCGGCCCCTCCCCAGCCCAATTCGGACTAGGCCATGGGGCGCGCGGCCTGCCCTAGGCAGCCCTCTCTTTCCCGCAGGGCCCAATAAGGCCCAATACTTCTCCCGGCGAATTCCCGTAACTCTCCGGTACTCGAAAAATACCCGAATCATTCGAACCTTTTCGAACTCCGAATATAGTCGTCCAATATATCGATCTTTACGTCTCGACCATTTCGAGACTCCTCGTCATGTCCCCGATCTCATCCGGGACTCCGAACTCCTTCGGTACATCAAAACTCATAAACTCATAATATAAGCATCGCCGAAACCTTAAGCGTGCGGACCCTACGGGTTCGAGAACTATGTAGACATGACCTAGAACTATTCTTGGTCAATAACCAATAGCGGAACCTGGATGCCCATATTGGTTCCTACATATTCTACGAAGATCTTTATCGGTCAAACCGCATAACAACATACGTTGTTCCCTTTGTCATTGGTATGTTACTTGCCCGAGATTCGATCGTCGGTATCCAATACCTAGTTCAATCTCGTTACCGGCAAGTCTCTTTACTCGTTCCGTAATACATCATCTTACAACTAACTCATTAGTTGCAATGCTTGCAAGGCTTATGTGATGTGTATTACCGAGAAGGCCCAGAGATACCTCTCCGAGCAATCGGAGTGACAAAACCTAATCTCGATTCATGCCAACTCAACATATACTTTTGGAGACACCTGTAGAGTACCTTTATAATCACCCAGTTACGTTGTGACGTTTGGTAGCACACAAAGTGTTCCTCGGTAAACGGGAGTTGCATAATCTCATAGTTGATTGAACTTTGTATAAGTCATGAAGAAAGCATAAGCAACATACTAAACGATCAAGTGCTAAGCTAACGGAATGGGTCAAGTCAATCACATCATTCTCCTAATGATGTGATCCCGTTAATCAAATGACAACTCATGTCTATGGTTAGGAAACATAACCATCTTTGATTTAACGAGCTAGTAAAGTAGAGGCATACTAGTGACACTCTGCTTGTCTATGTATTCACACATGTATTATGTTTCCGGTTAATACAATTCTAGCATGAATAATAAACATTTATCATGATATAAGGAAATAAATAATAACTTTATTATTGCCTCTAGGGCATATTTCCTTCAGCCTCCCACTTGCACTAGAGTCAATAATCTAGTTCACATCGCCATGTGATTTAACATCAATGGTTCACATCTATATGTGGTTAACACCCATAGTTCACATCGACATGTGACCAACACCCAAAGGGTTTACTAGAGTCAGTAATCTAGTTCACATCGCTATGTGATTAACACCCAAAGAGTACTAAGGTGTGATCATGTTTTGCTTGTGAGATAATTTTAGTCAACGGGTCTGCTGCATTCAGAGCCGTGAGTATTTTGCAAATTTATATATCTACAATGCTCTGCACGGAGCTACTCTAGCTAATTGCTCCCACTTTCAATGTGTATCCAGATTGAGATTCAAAGTCATCTAGATTAGTGTTAAAACTTGCATCGACGTAACCCTTTACGGACGGGCTCTTTTATCACCTCCATAATCGAGAAATATTTCCTTAGTCCTCACTAAGGATGTCTTTGACCAATGTCCAAAGGATCTACTCCTAGATCACTATTGTACTCCTTGCCAAATTCGAGCAAGGTATACAATAGGTCTGGTACATAGCATAGCATACTTTATAGAACCTATGATCGAGGCATAGGGAATGACTTTCATTCTCTTTTCTATTTTTCTGCCGTGGTCGGGATTTGAGTCTTACTCAATTTCATAATGCTTTGCAACACAGGCAAGAACTTTTCTTTGACTGTTCCATTTTGAACTACTTCAAAATCTTGACAAGGTATTTATTGAAAAACTTATCAAGCGTCTTGATCTATCTCTATAGATCTTGATGCTCAATATGTAAGCAGCTTCACTGAGGTCCTTCTTTGAAAAACTCCTTTCAAATACTCCTTTATGCTTTGCGTAATAATTCTACATTATTTCCGATCAACAATATGTCATTCACATATACTTATCAAAAATGTTGTAGTGCTCCCACTCACTTTCTTGTAAATACAGGCTTCTCCAAAAGTCTCAGAAAACCATATGCTTTGATCACACTATCAAAGCGTTTTTCCAACTCCGAGATGCTTGCACCAGTCCATAGATGGATCACCGAGCTTGCACATTTTGTTAGCTCCTTTAGGATTGACAAAACCTTCTGGTTGCATCATATACAACTCTTCTTTAATAAATCCATTAAAGAATGTAGTTTTGACATCCATTTGCCAGATTTCATAAAATGTGGCAATTGCTAACATGATTCGGACAGACTTAAGAATCGCTACAGTTTGAGAAAATCTCATTGTAGTCAACACCTTGAACTTGTCGAAAACCTTTTGTGACAAGTCGAGCTTTGTAGATAGTAACACTACTATCAATGTCCGTCTTCCTCTTGAAGATCCATTTATTTAACATGGCTTGCTGATCATCGAAAGCAAGTCAATCAAAGTCCATACTTTGTTCTCATACATGGATCCTATCTCAGATTTCATGGCCTCAAGCCATTTCATGAATCTGGGCTCATCATCGCTTCCTCATAGTCCGTGAGGTTCATCATGGTCTAGTAACATGACTTCCAGAACACGATTACCATACCACTCAGTGCGGATTTTGCTCGAAGACCTACGAGGTTTGGTAGCAACTTGATCAGAAGTTTCATGATCATCATCATTAACTTCCTCACTAATTGGTGTAGGAATCACTGGAACTGATTTCTGTGATGAATTACTTTCCAATAAGGGAGAAGGTACAATTACCTCATCAAGTTCTACTTTCCTCCCACTCACTTCTTTCGAGAGAAACTTCTTCTCTACAAAGGATCCATCTTAGCAACGAATAACTTGCCTTCGGATCTGTTATAGAAGGTGTACCATATTGTTACCTTTGGTTTTATATTATGACGCAATTCTCGTTTTTGGGTTCGAGCTTATCATGTGAAAACTTTTTCAAATAATCATCAAAACTCCAAACTTTAAGAAACGACAGCTTAGGTTTATCGTTAAACCATAGTTCATACGGTGTCGCCTCAACGAATTTAGATGGTGCCCTATTAAACGCGAATGCAGCCGTCTCTAATGCATAACCCCAAAACGATAGTGGTAAATCGGTAAGAGACATCATTGATCGCACCATATCAAAATAAAAGTACGGTTACGACGTTCGGACACACCATAACGTTGTGGTGTTCCGGTGGCGTGAGCTGTGAAACTATTCCACTTTGTTTTAATTGAAGACCAAACTCGCAACTCAAATATTCATCTCCACGATCAGATCGCGAAACTTTATTTTCTTGTTACGATGATTTTCTACTTCACTCTGAAATTCTTTGAACTTTTCAACTATTTCAGACTTATGTTTCATCAAGAAGATATACGCATATCTGCTCAAATCATCTGTGAAGGTCAGAAAATAATGATACTTGTCACGAGCATCAACACTCATTGGATTGCATACATCGGTATGTATTATTTCCAATAAGTCAGTAGCTTGTTCCATTGTTCCGGAGAACGGAGTTTTAGTCATCTTGCCCAAAAGGCACGGTTCGCAAGCATCAAATGATTCATAGTCAAGTGATTCCAAAAGTCCATCGGCATGGAGTTTTCTTCAAGCGCTTTACACCAATATGACCTAAACGGCGGTGCCACAAATAAGTTGCACTATCATTATTAACTTTGCATCTTTTGGTTTCAATATTATGAATATGTGTATCACTATGATCGAGATCCAATGAACCATTTTCATTGGGTATGTAACCATATAAGGTTTTATTCATGTAAACAGAAACAACAATTTATTCTCTTACTTAAATGAATAACCGTATTGCAATAAACATGATCAAATCATATTTATGCTCAACACCAAATAACACTTATTTAGGTTCCACACTAATCCCGAAAGTATAGGGAGTGTGCGATGATGATCATATCAATCTTGGAACTACTTCCAACACTCATCGTCACTTCCCCTTCAACTAGTTTCTGTTCATTCTCAGAACTCCCGTTTCAAGTTACTACTCTTAGCAACTATACCAGTATCAAATACCGAGGGGTTGCTATGAACACTAGTAAAATACACATCAATAATCAGATATCAAATATACCTTTGTTCACTTTGCCATCCTTCTTATCCACCAAATATTCAGGGGTAGTTCCGCTTCCAAAGTGACCGGTTCCATTGCAGCAAAAGTACTTAGTCTCAGGCTTAGGTCCACACTTGGGCTTCTTCACTCGAGCAGCAACTTGCTTGCCGTTCCTTTTGAAGTTCCCCTTCTTCCCTTTGCCCTTTTCCTTGAGACTAGTGGTCTTGTCAATCATCAACACTTGATGCTCTTTCTTGATTTCTACCTTCGTTGATTTCAACATCACGAAGAGCTCGAATCGTTTTCGTCATCCCCAAAGATACTATAGTTCATCACGAAGTTCTAGTAACTTAGTGATGGTGACTAGAGAATTACATCAATCACTATCTTATCCGGAAGATTAACTCCCACTTGATTCAAGCGATTGAAGTATTCGGACAATCTGAGCACATGCTCACTAGTTGAGCGATTCTCCTCCATCTTTTAGCTATAGAACTTGTTGGAGACTTCATATCTCTCAACTCGGGTATTTGCTTGAAATATTAACTTCAATTCCTGGAACATCTCATATGGTCCATGACGTTCAAAACGTCTTTGAAGTCCCGATTCTAAGCCGTTAAGTATGGTGCACTAAACTATCAAGTAGTCATCATATTGAGCTAGCCAAACGCTCATAACGTCGCATCTCGCTCCTGCAATAGGTCTGCTCACCTAGCGGTGCATTAAGGACATAATTCTTCCGTGCAGCATTGAGGATAAACCTCGGATCATGGATCCAATCCGCATCATTGCTACTAACATTTTTCAACACAATTTTCTCTAGGAACATATGAAAATAAACATATGAAAGCAACAACGCGAGCTATTGATCTACAACATAATTTGCAAAATACTACCAGGACTAGGTTCATGATAAATTTAAGTTCAATTAATCATATTACTTAAGAACTCCCACTTAGACAGACATCTCTCTAGTCATCTAAGTGATCACGTGATCCAAATCAACTAAACCATAACCGATCATCACATGAGATGGAGTAGTTTTCAATGGTGAACATCACTATGTTGATCATATCTACTATATGATTCACGCCGACCTTTCGGTCTCCGTGCTCGAGGCCATATCTGCATATGCTAGGCTCGTCAAATTTAACCTGAGTATTCTGCGTGTAAACTGGCTTGCACCCGTTGTAGATGGACGAGAACTTATCACACCCGATCATCACGTGGTGTCCGGGTACTACGAACTTTAGCAACGGTGCATACTCGAGAGAACACTTCTTGATAATTTTAGTGAGAGATCATCTTAAAATGCTACCGTCAATCAAAGCAAAATAAGATGCATAAAGGATAAACATCACATGCAATCAATATAAGTGATATGATATGGCCATCATCATCTTGTGCTTGTGATCTCCATCTCCGAAGCACCGTCGTGATCACCATTGTCACCGGCGCGACACCTTGATCTCCATCGTAGCATCGTTGTCGTTTACGCCATCTATTGCTTCTACGACTATCGCTACCGCTTAGTGATAAAGTAAAAGCAATTATGTATGCTTGCATTTCATACAATAAAGCTACAACCATATGGCTCCAGCCGATTGCCGATAACTTCGGTTACAAAACATGATCATCTCATACAATAAAATATAGCATCACGTCTTGACCATATCACATCACAACATGCCCTGCAAAAACAAGTTAGACGTCCTCTACTTTGTTGTTGCAAATTTTACGTGGCTGCTACGGGCTTAAGCAAGAACCAATATCACCTACGCATCAAGACCACAACGATACTTTCAAATAGACTCCGTTTAACCTTCTCAAGGACCGGCGTAGCCACACTCAGTTCAACTAAAGTGAGAGAGATGACACCCGCCAGCCACCTTTAAGCACGAGTGCTCGTAGCAGTGAAACCAGTCTCGCGTAAGCGTCTGGCGTAATGTCGGTCCGGGCCGCTTCATCTCTCACAATACCGCTGAACCAAAGTATGACATGCTTTGGTAGGCAGTATGACTTGTATCGCCCACAACTCACTTGTGTTCTACTCGTGCAAAACATCAAACCATAAAAACCTAGGCTCGATGCCCTTTGTTGGGGAACGTAGTAATTTCAAAATTTTCCCTACGCACACGCAAGATCATGGTGATGGCATAGCAACGAGAGGGGAGAGGTTCCGCCCATGTACCGTGAGACCGAAAGCGGAAGCGCGTTATAACAACGCGGTTGATGTAGTCGTGCGTCTTCACGATCCGACCGATCCAAGCACCGAACGTCACGGCACCTCCGAAGTTACGCACATCGTTCATTTCGATGACTATCCCGGACTCGATCCAGAAAGTGTCGGGATGAGTTCCGTCGACCGACGGCGTGGTGGCGATGATGATGCTCCACCGACGCAGGGCTTCGCCTAAGCTCCGCGGCGATGTGACTTCTCCGGTAGCGAGGGCTTCGCCTAAGCTCATGACGATATGACCAAGTGGAATATGGTGGAAGGGGTACCGCACACGGCTAAGGAACGATCCGTAGATCAACTTGTGTGTTCAGGGTGCCCCTGCCCCCGTATATAAAGGAGGGAGGGAGGAGGAGGCCGGCCCTAGAAGGGCGCCATGGGGAGTCCTACTCCCACCGGGAGTAGGATTCCCTTTCCTAGTCCAACTAGGAGTCCTTCCATGTATTGGGAGTAGGAGACAAGTAAGGGAAGAGAGAAGGGAGGGAAGGAAGGGTGCGATTCTCCTCCTAGTCCAATTCGGACTAGGCCATGGGGGGCGCGGCCTGCCCTAGGCAGCCCCTCTCTCTTTCCGCAGGCCCAATAAGGCCCAATACTTCTCCCCGGCGAATTCCCGTAACTCTCCGGTAGTCCGAAAAATACCCGAATCATTCGGAACCTTTTCGAACTCCGAATATAGTCGTCCAATATATCAATCTTTACGTCTCAACCATTTTGAGACTCCTCGTCATGTCCCCGATCTCATCCGGGACTCCGAACTCCTTCGGTACATCAAAACTCATAAACTCATAATATAACTGTCATCGAAACCTTAAGCGTGCGGACCCTACGGGTTTGAGAACTATGTAGACATGACCTAGAACTATTCTTGGTCAATAACCAATAGCGGAACCTGGATGCCCATATTGGTTCCTACATATTCTACGAAGATCTTTATCGGTCAAACCGCATAACAACATACGTTGTTCCCTTTGTCATTGGTATGTTACTTGCCCGAGATTCGATCGTCGGTATCCAATACCTAGTTCAATGTCATACCGGCAAGTCTCTTTACTCATTCCGTAATACATCATCTTACAACTAACTCATTAGTTGCAATGCTTGCAAGGCTTATGTGATGTGTATTACCGAGAAGGCCCAGAGATACCTCTCCGGCAATCGGAGTGACAAAACCTAATCTCGATTCATGCCAACTCAACATATACTTTTGGAGACACCTGTAGAGTACCTTTATAATCACCCAGTTACGCTAGACGCTTTGGTAGCACACAAAGTGTTCCTCCGTAAACGGGAGTTGCATAATCTCATAGTTGCAGGAACTTTGTATAAGTCATGAAGAAAGCATAAGCAACATACTAAACGATCAAGTGCTAAGCTAACGGAATGGGTCAAGTCAATCACATCATTCTCCTAATGATGTGATCCCGTTAATCAAATGACAACTCATGTCTATGGTTAGGAAACATAACCATCTTTGATTTAACGAGCTAGTAAAGTAGAGGCATACTAGTGACACTGCTTGTCTATGTATTCACACATGTATTATGTTTCCGGTTAATACAATTCTAGCATGAATAATAAACATTTATCATGATATAAGGAAATAAATAATAACTTTATTATTGCCTCTAGGGCATATTTCCTTCAGGAAGAAACTGGATCGAAGAGCTGCCGGTGGTTCTTTGGTTGATCAGGACGACGCCAAATCGAGCCACCGGCCAGACACCCTTTGCTCTAGTCTATGGAGCAGAGGCAGTTCTCCCCACGGAACTCGTATACGGATCGCCTCGAGTGCTCGCTTATGATGAGCTTGAGCAAGAGCAGCTGCGACAAGATGACGTGCTCCTTGAGGAGGATCGCCTTCGTCATTGTCAGGCGAGCTGCTCGCCTACCAAAGAAGCTTTGTGTCGCTACCATAGCCGCAGAGTTAGTGCCAAGTCTCGAGGAAGGCGACCTTGTTCTTCGGTGCGTTCAGTCCGCCAAGAATTCAAACAAGTTGGCCTTGAAGTGGGAAGGCCCTTATCAGGTGAAACGAGTCACTAGGCTTGGCGCTGTCCTCCTTGAGACCGAAGATGGCATCCCGGTGAGCAACTCCTGGAACATTGAGCATCTTCGTAAGTTTTAACCATAGGGTGCGGTTGCCGGAACCCGTTCCGGCAACCACCTTTTGTACAAGTCTTGCCGCTGTTGCATGTAATCCTTTGTACAAAGCCGAGCAGACCCGATGTATCGATAAAGCTCATGTGTTGCGCACAACTTGTCAAATTCATGCTTTCATCAGTTTATTGCATGTTTTGACTAACACTTTGTGCAGCAACCACACCCGGTAAGCAAAATCGAGCCGCTCGGCTCCATAACTTTATTTCCTCATCTTTCCCTTTTCTCAAAGAAAGGAAGGCTCCCTCGCGCACAAGTTAACCAGGGGGAAGGAGAAGATAATACTATGGACCTGGCACCGCTCGAGGAAGTTTCACCATCGGAAGCAAGAGATGTAAAAGCTAAGTTGCCAAAGTTTGAGCAATCAATTTTAAAATTTTAAGTTATATTCCTCGAACGATAGTACTTTGTACGGAAAACCTGTGCAGAGGAACCAACTTCATGAGCTAGTCGCGCCTTACTTTGTTTCGAGTCCGCTCAACAACTTAAGTGAGCTGCGGCTAGTCGCGACAAGGTTGTTTGTCGGAGGCGGCATCGCCAAAGAGGCTGTCGACGTTCGCACTCGGCCTTTCATGGCAAAAGTGCCCGCACCGACAAGTCCCCCAAATGCGTAAGGCGTAAATGTACAAAGGAAGGAATCAAGTAGAGGAAATAACGTTGCATTGATCGCCTAAGATAGAGTATATTACAAAATAACTTGTCGCTGATCTAACAAAAGTGTTCTAAACATGATCAGCAGCGACAAGGGAAAGATAAAATTGGCGGCCTAGTCTACGCGGTCGCCATCGATCCGCTTGATCTTGTTCACCTTGTCCACAATGGGTGCGACAAGGGCTTTGAGCTCCTCCACGTTGGCATCGGCCGGCAGGGATCTGAGGACGCCGTTAAGGTTGAGGCCCGGATTGCGGAAGGCCACCTTTATCAACACCTTCTCGAGGGCTCCTGCATAGATCTGGCGTGATTCCTCGGCCAGCTGCTTTGGGACTTCTTCTCGGAGTCGCCGGAGACCCGTCACCATGCCTTTGAAGAATAAGCTGAGTTTGGCCGGGTTGGAGATGCTCGCTTGAGGAGTATGCAAGGTCCGCCATCCCCAGCTCCATCACTCGTTGTGGATGTCGGCGGCGGTGTCCACAAGACCTTCACCCAGTGCTCCACGCCTCCCTCAAGGTGCTCTGGTGGAGGCAGCATTCGCCAGCAGCTCCTCCTTGGCCTTGATCGCTCCAACAAACCCACCTCCCGCTCTCTCTGGCGCCGTCCAACGCCCGCGCCAGTGGTGGTCGATTCAGCTCAAGATCCGCCTTGGAATCCTTGGCGGCGTCGAGCTCCTTGCCCCTATCGGCGAGACGACTCTGCAGCTCGCAAGAGTGTAGGCGTCCTTCTCACGCTCATGCTTGAGCACGGCAAGCTCTTCGCCACTCTTCTTGAGGCTGGCCTCCAGCTGTGCCACCTTCGCCTTCAACTCTCCCTTGGCGGCCTCGGCGGCTGCGGCAGCATCCTTCGCTTCCTTAAGCGCCCCGCCAAGTGACTCCTCGCTGCAAGGTCTTCTTCGTGGTTGTCCAGGTTGACCTTCCGCTGCGCCAGCTCGCTTCCCTACGCTGGAGAGCTTCTCGGCGGTCACCGCTCCTCCTCACCAAGGCCTTCTCAAGGATAAAGGCCGTGCGCTCTTCGCGAAGGTTGCCCCCGCTTCGCTACGTCGCGGAGAGTTTCTTGGTTGGCGCCCGAGCTCTTCTGGCGCTTCTCCATGTCCGCTCCTGCCCTTGCGACAAGTGCTTCCGGGACTCCAACTTGGCTTGCCGGGCGCGGTAGAGCGACAGCAGCTTCTTCAAGAATTGCTCCTCCTCGAACTTCGCCGCTGCTTGGTGCGGCCCACCAGCCACCAAGCAGAGGCGAGTAGCTCGCCGTCGAAGGTCTCTCCTCGACCGGTGCCACAGAGCTCGGTTCCTGTGGGAGTTTGATGAAGACACCCTCGCCGGCCTTCGGTAGGCGCGGCTGGGGCTCCTCGAACTGACGCCGCAGCTAGCGGCCGGGAGTCATTTGTCGGTGTAGCGCTGGCGCCTCCTGCGGCCTCGGGGCCGTCAATGCGATCGCCCGACCCTCGCCAGCTTCTGCGTCGGCAGCCTCGGTGCCTTCGCCAACAGGCTCGTCGGCGACGACCTCTTCTTCCACAAAGAACGACCTCTTCTTCCACGACGGCGGCCTCGCCGGTGTTGCTGCCGCTTCCTCCTCGCCGAAGCCTCGACCTCCATCGGCTCAAGGCCGACGAAGAAAGAGCAGTCAAGCAAATGTTCAAAAAGAGAAACAAAAGAAAGCAAGCCGGAGGGAAATTTTCGTGTCCCTTGCCGGAGGGTCACTGGCGCTGTCCCTTGCCGGGGTAGCCTCCCTTGCCGGAGTGGCCTCCCTTGTCGGAGGGCGCTCCCTTGCCGGAGATTCCTCCCTTGGCGGCGTAGTGGCAGCAGACAGGATTTCGGGGGCGGCTTCCGAGCCCTCCTGATGAGGCTGCTCTGCTCCTACACAATCAAACAATCAGGTATCAACGAGAAAAGGAGCACCCCTGCACACCTAATAGTAAGGAGAAAACCGCGCACTTACTTTGGGGGCTGTGCTGGGGGCTGTTCTGAGGAAGGGTTGCCGGGTCCGGCAAGGGGGTCTCGGACGCGTCCCCTGTTGCCACGGGAGAATCGTCCTCAACGACGCACTGCCGGGATCTTGGCCCTCTTCGACGCTCGGGCCAGCGGCCACGAAAAGGAAAGAGTCCAGAACGAAGCAAATCAGGTTCAAGATGAAGCAATAAAATTGAAGAAATACAAGCACAATCTCAAGAGCTTACTCTTCGCCTTCCTCCTCGGAGCTGAGCGCAGAGAAGTCAAACTCCGGCTCGCCTCCGGTGCGACGAGGCGGGGGAGTGGGCTCTCTTGGCCGCTTGGCGGAGGCGTCGACGGTGGCCTGAGAAGATCCCGCCCCAGTTGTCGCAGCGGTGTGGGGCGCTCTCGCGGCAACCTCGCTTGCCTTGATGAAGCGCGTCGCCGGGCTGGCTTCTTTGTGGGCGGTCTGCCGCCCGACTCGTCTCCGTCCTTGCGGAGACGCCTCTTCGGCGGAACCGGGGCTCACCGGGCGGCAAGTCACCGGGTGGTGGAGAAGAAGCGCCCTCGGCGGGTCCACTCGACCCGCCTCGGGCTCGACAAGCTCGTCCTCGCCGGCGATCTCCTTCGCTCGGCAAGGCTTGCCGCCTTCGCAGCGTCCGCCTCCTCCGGTATACCCGAAGGCTCCAGCGGCAGCGGCTGCCGCCGCCTCCACCCTGGTGGCAATACGCGCCATCTCCTCGTCGGTGGTGTCGCGAGTGAGCCTTTTTTGCTCGTCGGAGCGGATCGGCACTTCTTCCAAGTCGTGAAGAACTGCTGCACGACCTCGTCGGGGGGTCCTGCCAGGTTGGAATGATCCCATGGGAATCGCACAACGGCATCATGGCGCGGATGCGGTCGAGTGCCGAGTTGTTGCACAATGGGACGACCCCCCTCGGCAACCTAAACCACTCAGGGTGGTCGGGGTCGTTCTTGAACAGCTCTAGCAGCATCGCATCCAACTCCAAGACAGTGAAATTCCAGTTCAAGCCTGGGCGCAGCCTCATGATGTCTGCCGCATTTTGGAACTCCCAAGCAGGCCTCGTCCTCTCCTGCAAGGGAGCGATGCGGCGGCGAAGGAAGTCTGCGCCAACTGCGCCTACGGTTAGTCCGGCAAGCCTGAGGTGCAAAATCCAGGTCACAGCTATCTTCAACCTGGCATCCTCCGGCGCCAAGTTACTCCAATCTTCGCCACAAGACTATTGGGGTTTGGCGACGGCAAAGGAAGGGCTGCGGGTTCTCCTCACGACCCAACACCAATTGGCTCTCCACTCCTCCCACTTGTTGCGGAACTCTCCTTCCAGATAGGCTTCTTTCTTGCCGATCCTGGAGACCCAAGCTATCCCTCCGGCCAAGCGGCTCTCCTCTCTTGACGCGGGGCACGAAGAAGTGGCGGAAGAGTGCCACATTTGGGTGGACTCCGACAAAGTTTTCGCAAAGGTGCGCGAAAACTGCCATGGTCAAGACGGTGTTGGGGGTGAAATCAAGGAGGCGGAGGCCAAATGTGTTCATGATATCGCAGAAGAACTCGGAAAAGGGCGGGCAAAGCCCGCAATAGAAGAAAAGGGCAAAAAAGGGGTACCCAGTTGGGGCCAAATCATAAGCGGAGGCGGGGAGTACCTTCGTGCGCGGATGCGCACGCGTCTCCCTCGACCAAAACAGATAGAAGACATCCCACAGCTCCCTTGCGCCGAGCTAGGAGGGGGGGAAGATGGCCCGCTCCTTGCGCAGCGCCGCAAGCCGCTGCGCCTCGGCCGACTTGACGCCCTTCTCCTTGTCGGCTTTCGGAGCCATGGCGAGGGAGGCGGAGGAGGCCGACGACGGTGAGCGCGCTTGTGGCGAAAGGGGGCGGGGCGCTGTTCTCTTCGCATTGGAGAAGAAGGGGGGAGCGGCGGTGGTTTTCTTGACAAGACAGCAATGGCGGAGTGGACGGCCTGCCCCTGTTTTCTCCGCTTATAAAGAGGGGGAGGGGGCGGACGTTCCGCTTTTCCTAATAAAGAAACCCCACGACCACACCCACGATCTTCGCACGGCGCCACGTCCGTGCGTGCCGTTAGTGGGGTCGTGGTGGGTCCGGGGCGAAGGCGACGTGGTCGAGGCCGTGTGACTGCAGACTGTTTTGGGCCTGGCCCGACAGCGCACTGCACGTGCCCAGTTCGGGCTCTGTCGGTGTACTAGAGTAGGGGTACCCTAGTATCCCGTACTGCACGCATTGCAGCACCCCGCGGCAGGGTTTGCCTCGTCACCGCCAAGATCCTCCGTGACTCCTATGGAGCCATTCAAGAACAAAGTATTTGATTAAGAAGACAAGGCCCCGGCAAGAGGAGCTTGCCGGGAAGGCCACTAACGGCATGCAGAAGACAAAGCCCCGGCAAGAGGAGCTTGCCGGAAGGCTCAGGAGCGACAAGCCTCCGGACGCGACAAGGATTCGCCGCCAAGCAACCTCTCTCCATCTCCGCTCCAGCTCATCCAAAGAACGTGTCGCCATGGGACCATTCCATGCGCGGCGTGTCGAGAGGTCAGCAGCCACGGAGAGCAGCGATAAGCGGCACGACAAGCTTGCCATCGTGGCGAAGCGGTGGCGCACTGACGGTATCTCTGTTGTGTTTGGGCGACAATCGACGGGCATTTATTGCTTTTGTCCCTTGCCGCCGAGTTAGGTATTTTGCACTGCATAATCGCTCGAGTAGGTGTACCAACTCCTGTTTTACATTTGTACCCTCGCCTATGTTGCCACCGTCGGAGACCCCTTGAGCATATAAAAGGAGGCCCATGCGCAACGTAGGGGGGGTTGGAGGTTCGGTTCATTCGACTCACCATAGACCAGATACACTCACGCTAGGTTTTGTAGCTCGCGTCGCTCCCTAGCAAGAACACAATACATCAAACAAGCAGCAGTAGGAGTTTTATCTCCCGAGAGCTCAAGCTGGGTAAACTGCTCGTGTGCCTGCCTCGATCCGCTCTTCGTGCGATCTCCGCCCCCTCCGAACCACAAAGGGGCCTGGTCCTCCGGCCCCATAGGTGTTCGTGGGTACGATCAGCCTCCCCGACACCTTTTGTCTTCTCCACAACCACCATTCTATTCCATATATAGTGCTATATCCATGGCTCACGCTCATGTATTGCGTGAAGATTGAAAAAGTTTGAGAATGTCATAAGTATGAAACAATTGCTTGGCTTGTCATCGGGGTTGTGCATGATTTACATACTTTGTGTGGTGAAGATAGAGCATAGCCAGACTATATGATTTTTTAGGGATAACTTTCTTTGGCCATGTTATTTTGAGAAGACATAATTGCTTTGTTAGTATGCTTGAAGTATTATTACTTTTATGTCAATATTAAACTTTTGTCTTGAATCTTATGGATCTGAATATTCATACCACAATTAAGAAGAATTACATTGAAATTATGCCAAGTAGCATTCCACATCAAAAATTCTGTTTTTATCATTTACCTACTCGAGGACGAGCAGGAATTAAGCTTGGGGATGCTTGATATGTCTCCAACGTATCTATAATTTTTGATTGCTCCATGCTATATTATCTACTATTTTGGACAATATTGGGCTTTATTATCCACTTTTATATTATTTTTGGGACTAACCTATTAACCGGAGGCCCAGCCCAGAGTTGTTGTTTTTTGCCTATTTCAGTGTTTCGAAGAAAAGGAATATCAAACGGACTCAAAACGGAATGAAACCTTCTGGAGAAGTTACTTTTGGAAGGAAAGCTACCCGAAATACTTAGAGTGCACGTCAGGAAAGAAACAAGGGAGCCACCAGGCAGGGGGGCGCGCCGTCCACCCTCGTGGGCCCCTCGTGGCTCCCCTCACGTACTTCTTCCTCGTATATATACCCATATATGCTAAAACCTTCGGGGAAGAGAATAGATCGGGAGTTCTGCCGCCGCAAACCTCTGTAGCCACGAAAAACCAATCGGGACCCTGTTCCGGCACCCTGCCGGAGGGGGGATCCCTCACCGGTGGCCATCTTCATCATCCGGTGATCTCCATGACGAGGAGGGAGTAGTTCACCCTCGGGGCTGAGGGTATGTACCAGTAGCTATGTGTTTGATCTCTCTCTCTCTCTCTCTCTCTCTCTCTCTCTCTCTCTCTCTCTTGTGTTCTTGATTTGGCACGATCTTGATGTATCGCGAGCTTTGCTATTATAGTTGGATCTTATGTTGCTTCTCCCCCTCTACTCTCTTGTAATGGGTTGAGTTTTCCCTTTGAAGTAATCTTATCGGATTGAGTCTTTAATGATTTGAGAACACTTGATGTATGTCTTGCCGTGCGTATCTGTGGTGACAATGGGATATCACGTGATTCACTTGATGTATCTTTTGGTGGTCAACTTGCAGGTTCCGCCCATGAACCTATGCATAGGGGTTGGCACACGTTTTCGTCTTGATTCTCTTGTAGAAATTTTGGGGCACTCTTTGAGGTTCTATGTGTTGGTTGAATAGAGGAATCTGAGATTGTGTGATGCATATCATATAATCATACCCACGGATACTTGAGGTGACATTTGGAGTATCTAGGTGACATTAGGGTTTTGGTTGATTCGTGTCTTAAGGTGTTTTTCTAGTATGAACTCTAGGGTTGTTCGTGACACTTATAGGAATAGCCCAACAGATTGATTGGAAAGAATAACTTTGAGGTGGTTTCGTACCCTACCATAATCTCTTCATTTGTCATGCGCTTTTATGGTTGGATGCATAAAATCTTAATGCAAAAGAACGTCACTTTATATTGCCACTTGTGATATGGACCTTTATTATGCAGTCCGTCACTTTTATTTCTTCCACATCACAAGATCGTATAAAGCTTTTTTTTCTCCACATTAATAGATCATACATATTTAGAGGGCAATTTTTATTGCATGCACCGATGACAACTTACTTGAAGGATCTTACTCAATCCATAGGTAGGTATATGGTGGACTCTCATGGCAAAACTGGTTTAAGGAATTTTTGGAAGCACAAGTAGTATCTCTACTTGGTGCAAAGAATTTGGCTAGCATGAGGGGGAAAAGCAAGCTCAACATGTTGGATGATCCAAGACAATATACTTTATTTCAGATACAAGAAAACATAACCCATTACGTTGTCTTCCTTGTCCGACATCAACCTTTTAGCATGTCATATTTTAATGAGTGCTCAAAATTACAAAAGATGTCCAAGATAGTATAATTATATGTGAAATCTCTCTTCCTTCAATATTCTTTCATGAAATGTTCAAGTGACCAATTCTATGGTTGCTAACTTTCAATAAGTTTACTACCTATACTTATTCTATGTGAAGTCATTACTCCCCATGGTATAAGCATATGAAACATATATAAATTCAGGTTTATGATATTTCAATTATTCAACCACTTACTCATAGGATATACGTGAAGCACGTGAGTAAATGACAAACTAATCCAAAAGATAATAGTGAAGGACACTGAGTAGTAAAACAATTAACTAGCCATGGGAGGATTCTTTTTCATTTGATAATTCAGATCCAATGATTTTATTCAAACAGCAAGTAAATTTTAAAATACGCTCCAAGCAAAACACATATCATGTGACGAATAAAAATATAGCTCTGAGTAAGGTATACCGATAGTTTTGAAGACGAAAGGGGGGATGCCTTCCGAGGCATCCCCAAGCTTAGGCGCTTGAATCTTCCTTGAATATTACCTTGGGGTGCCTTGGGCATCCCCAAGCTTAGGGTCTTTCCACTCCTTATTCTCCTCATCTCGATATCTCACCCAAAGCTTGAAAACTTCAATCACACAAAACTTAACGAAACTTCGTGAGATAGGTTGTATGATAAAGGGTAAACCATTCACTTTGGTACTGTCAAAGACAAGGTTCATAATTTTTCTCACACAATGCCTACTGTACCATATCATTTATATTATTTATATTGAGAAATGTAATCCATAGAAACTAGAAAACAAGCAAGCTATGAAATGAAAACAGAATCTGTCAGAAACAGAACAGTCTGTAATGATCTGAACAGCAACCATACTTATGATACTCCAAAAATTATGAAATAAATTGGCAGACGTGAGTAATTTATCTATTAATCTTGTTAAAAGGAATCAACTCAAAAGAACTCTTCTGTAAAAAATGACAGCTAATCTCGTGAGTGCAAAGTTTCTGTTTTTTACAGCAAGATCATATTAACTTTCACCCAAGTCTTCCCAAATGTCTTACTTGGCACTTTATTGAAACAAAAGATATAAAACATGATTACTACAGTATCTTAATCATGTAAACACACAAAAATAGTAAGGGTAAATATTGGGTTGTCTCCCAACAAGCGCTTTTCTTTAATGCCTTTTAGCTAGGCATGATGATTTCAATGATGCTCACATAAAAGATAAGAATTGAAACATAAAGAGAGCATCATGAAGAATATGACTAGCACATTTGAATATAACCAAATTCCTATGCCTAGGGATTTTGTGAACACATAATTTTATAGGAACAAGAATCAACTAGCATAGGAAGGCAAAACAAGTATAACTTCAAACTTTAAGCACATAGAGAGGAAACTTGATATTATTGCAACTTCCACAAGCATATATTCCTCCCTCATAATAATTTTCAGTAGCATCATGAATGAATTCCACAATATAAACATCATATAAAGCATTCTTTTCATGATCTACAAGCATAGAAATTTTTTTCTACTCTCCACATAAGCAAAATTCTTCTCATTTGGAATAGTGGGATCACTAATTCCTAAAGTTGTCACTTTTCCAAGCCCGCTTTAGATGATAGTATTATTCATACGCCAAAAGATATAATTTAAGTTCATGTATCATTCTTTAATTAATATAGACTAACCAATATCCAAGCTCAAAATATATAAGTGAAGCACATGAAGCATTCTATAAAACCATACTCAAATGATTTAACTGAAGCACAAAGAGCGATTCTATAAGATCATACTTAAAAGATATAAATGAAGATCATGAAGTATTCTATAAATAAATTAAGGGCTATCTCATACTAGCATGGTTCTTAAAGGAAAAACAAAAACATAAAGGACACAAATCATGTGAACAAAACAAAAACCGAGGTATAACGATATTTGTTGAAGAAGAAAGATGGGATGCCAACCGAGGCATCCCCAAGCTTAGATGGTTGAGTATCCTATGAAATATTTACTTGGGGTGCCTTGGGCATCCCCAATCTTGAACTCTCGCCTCTCTTTATTCTTCTCATATAGATAGTTCCTCGATCATCGAACACTTCATCCACAAAAACTTAACAAAAACTTTGTGAGGTCCGTTAGTGTAATAAAGCAAATCATTACCTTTAGGTACTGTAATGAACTCATTCTTTATTTATATCGGTGTTAAACCTACTGTATTCCAACTTCTCTATGGTTCATACCCCCCGATACTAGCCATAGATTCATCAAAATAAGCAAACAACACGCGAAAAATAGAATCTGTCAAAAACAGGACAGTCTGTACTAATCTTGAAGTTTAGTGAAGTTGTGTAACTCCTAAAATTATGAAATAAATTTTAAAATTTGAAAAAATTGTACATAAGTAATGTGCAAAAAGTTTCAGACCCATTTGACCTTCCAGTAAAAAAATGTAAATTCACGCACAAAAGCCAAAGTTTCTGTTCTTGTTCTGCACATAGTAAACAAGCAATCTAATCATCCTAAAACCAAAGCTTGATACATTATTTTTATAATACAATGGATATACACAAGGGGATAATTATTTACAGAGAAACTTCCATGAAAAATTCTACATTGTTTCCGTGAGCATGAACACAAGTGCTCAAGGTCGACCCTCACTTCTTCAATTCATAACTTTCCAATCACTTCTCTTTTTGAAAAACTTTTTAGGCATGAGAGGCAAGTAATTTTTTTTGGTATTTTCATTCTTTAATTTTTTTGTATGTTTCACCCACAACTAAACAGAAACAAAATGGTAAAAACAAAATCTACTTAGTGAAGAAAGCAAACAAGCACGCACAAGAATATCAACTCCACGCTATTGCTCCCCGGCAACGGCGCCAGAAAAGAGCTTGATAATCCCCAAGTGCAGGGAATCATCATAGCAATTTCCAAAGGTGGAAGTGATAAGTATGGAGTGTCGAACCCACAAGGAGCTAAAGGTAAGATCAATATTCTCTCAAGTCCTATCTGCCATTGATACGACTCTACGTGCACCGAACGTTTGCTTCCAAATAGCAACGAGAAATAAAAACTACGTTGTGGGTATGAAGAGGATAACTTTGTATGGTATCGGAGAGCTAAAACATAAAAGTAGGTGATGTTATCATAAAGTTAGAATATATTACTAAATATTATAAATAGCGAGTGTGGAATAATGATGGATCGGTGTGCGGAATTGTCCTAGGCAATTGTTAACAAGACCAATAGTCGTCATTGCAATTTCATATGAGGGAGAGGCATAAGCTAACATACTTTCTCTACTTGGATCATATGCACTTATGATTGGAACTCTAGCAAGCATCCGCAACTACTAAATATCATTAAGGTAAAACCCAACTATAGCATTAAAGCATCAAGTCCTCTTTATTCCCATACGCAACAACCCCCTTACTCGGGTTTGTGTTTCAGTCACTCACCAACCCACTATAAGCGAATCATGAATGTATTGCAACACCCTACAGCGGGAATCCCTCACACTTGCGCGACACGGAGGGCACCATAGGACATCAAAGTAAAACATACAACTCATACCAATCTAGATCATCAATCAACCCAAAGACAAAAGATATCTACTCAAAACATCATAGGATGGCAACACATCATTGGATCATAATATGTGGCATAAAGCACCATCTTCAAGTAGGGATTACAGCAGGGTGCGGGAGAGTGGACCGCGTAAAAGAGATGAGGATGGTGATGATGATGGTGATGTTGATGAAGTCGATCACCTTGGCGATGATTCCCCTCTCGATGGCACTCCGGTGCCACCAAGAGAGAGGAGAAGAGGTTCTCCCCCTTGTGCTTCCTCCTCCATGGCCTCCCCCCTCTGTTCCTTGGCCTTCATGGTGATGATGGCCCTTCCGGGATCCTCCTCCATGCCCTCCGGTGATGATGGCCCCCTCCGGTAGGGTGCCAGAGAGGGCCTAGATTGGTTTTCGGTGGCTACGGAGACTTCTGGCGGCGGAACTCCCGATCTAGGTTAATTTTCCGAGGTTTCCGTATTTATAGGAATTTTTGGCGTTGGTCTCACGTCAAGGAGGTGCCTGAAGCATCCACGAGGCAGGCCCACGCGCCTGGGGTGGGCGCCCCCCGCCCTCGTGGGCGCCCCGGGACTCTCCTGGCCCAACTCTTTTACTCCGGGGTCTTCTTTTGGTTCATAAAAAATCGTCAAAAATTGGCACATCAATTGGACTCCGTTTGATATTCCTTTTCTGTAAAACTCAAAAATAAGGAAAAAACAGGAACTGGCACTGGGCTCTAGGTTAATAGGTTAGTCCCAAAAATCATATAAAATATCATATAAATGCATATAAAACATCTAAGATGGATAATACAATAGCATGAATACTTTATAAATTGTAGATACGTTGGAGACGTATCATGGTCCTGGGCACAAGGTCAATTGCAAACTCAAGCTCTCGATCTGGCGGCATTCCTGGTAATTCCTCAGGAAATACATCTGGAAACTCACTGAGCACGGGAATTAGATCCAATTCTTCAGCTACAGTTGTGAAGACCATTTCTTTCTTGGGTATGCTTCTTCGAGCAAAGAATTGTGTAGTATGACCTTCCCGACTTGTCAATGTCACTTCTCTAGTCACACAGTTGATGCATACTTGATGTTGGGTCAACCAGTTCATTCCCAAAATAAGATCCAACTTGGCAGACTCGATGACTATCAAAGAAGCTGGGAAGAGGACTCCCTTGATGTCAATCTCCAAATTGCGACTGGCCAGATTGCTTTTGAGCACGGATCCCGGGGATTGTACCATCATACTCTTTCCCAAAATCGAGCAAGGAAACTTGTTTTGGGCAACAAAACTCCGCGAAATAAAAGAGTGGGAGGCCCCAGAGTTAAACAAAATTATTGCAGGTATGCTATTAACAGAAAACATACCAATGATGACTTATGGGTCCTCTTGGGCTTCTTTTGCAGAGAGATGGTGAACTTGCCCTTGGATGGTCTTCTGGCCAGGGTATGGTCCCATGTGGTTGACTTGCGGCTTAAATGGAGCAATTGACTTGCCGCTCTTGGGGCACTGTCTGGCGTAATGTCCGGTTTGCCCACAATTAAAACACGGATTGTTGCGCTGACACTCTTCGCGTACCGGGCTGGTCACGACATTCTTGACTTGGGTAGTGGTCTTGTTAACGTTCTGCTACCAATTGGGCTTGTACTCAACCTGAGTCTGCTGCTAGGTATGAGCCTTCTGCACTGGCGGTTCATCCTTCTTACGCTTGAACTTGTGCTTATGGTCATTATAGGCAGGCTTATTGTCGTGCATGAGCTTGTGTTCTCTTTCTGCAATGAGGGATTTGTTTACCAGTGTCTGGAAATCCGAAAAATCGAGCATACTGAGTGTGCATCTGAGGTGTTGATTCAGTCCTCCAAGAAATCTGTCGATATTGCTTTCTTCCGTAGCCACATCATAGAGAGAATAGTAGGCCAAATGGTTGAACTTATGAAGATACTCACTTACTGACAGGCTTCCTTGGGTGAGAGCAAGGAATTCACGCTGCTTGACCTTCATAATACCGGCGGGGATATGGTACTTGCGGAAATGGTCCTTGAATTTAGCCCAAGTGATTTCTTCGTCCGCATGCCACATAGCTTTAGCATTATCCCACCATATAGCGGCAGCTTCCTCAAGATAGTGTGTAGCAAACGGAACCTTGCCAGCTTCCTCGGTGCAGGCAATCTCAAGCTTCTTCTCAATAGTCTGCAACCAATCATCGGCTTCCAAAGGATCGATAACTTGACTGAAACTGGGAGGCTTAGTCCTCTGGAAGTCTGACAACTTAGAGTGATGGCCATTCTGATTTCCATTCTACCCAACCATAGCTTGCACACTTTTCAACAGCTCAACCAGATCATTGTTTCTTCTTTCTTCAAACATGCGCATGATTTGTTCAGTGGATGGTGGATGTGGCGGTGGAGGCGGTGGTTGTGGATACGGCTCGGGGGAATGTCCTTCTTGTTTTGCCGAGCGACGAACAGGGACATCCTCACCAGCATGACTGCTACCTCCCCGTGTCATGCTATTGTTTGTTTTTTCCAAGATGAGGCAACCGAGATGAGCAAGATCCAAAAATGGAAGAAACGCAGGCGACAAACCCGAAAGAAAGCAGCAAAAACCAAGGCGAGTAATAAAAAGTTCCAACATAATTATACATAGACTAATACATGAAAGGGAAACATCATGGCGGGTTCGAGTATGCTCATACATGAAACGAAACATCATGACAAGTACGACTACATCCGTACATCAAGCATCATGACAACTCTGGATACTCTGACGATCTAGTGCTCTGATGGTCCTGCTGGGTGCTCTCCTGATCGGACTCGTATCCTGATAGTCTCCAACGTATCTATAATTTTTTATTGTTCCATGCTGTTATATTATCAATTTTGGATGTTTTATAATCATTTTATAGTCATTTTATATCATTTTTTGGTACTAACCTATTGACATAGTGCCAAGTGCCAGTTGCTGTTTTCTACATGTTTTTACGTCACAGGAAATCAATATCAGACGGAGTCCAAATGTAACGAAACTTTATGGAGCTTTTTTATGGACCAGAAGACACGTAATGGGCCCTGGCTGCGCATGGGGCTGATCCGAGGAGAGCACAACCCACCAGGGCGCGCCAGGAGGCCCAGGCGCGCCCTGGTGGGTTGTGCCGACCTCGGGTGCCCCCCGAACCGCCTCTTTTCTCTATAAATACCCCAATATTCCCAAAACCCTAGGGGAGTCAATGAAATATTGATCCAGCCGCCGCAGAGTCCAGAACCACCAGATCCAATCTAGACACCATCTCGGATGGGGTTCACCACCTCCATTGGTGCCTCTCCGATGATGCGTGAGTAGTTCTTTGTAGACCTTCTGGTCTGTAGGTAGTAGCTAGATGGCTTCCTCTCTCTCGCTAAATTCTCAATACAATGGTCTCTTGGAGATCCATATGATGTAACTCTTTTGCGGTGTGTTTGTTGGGATCTGATGAACTTTGAGTTTATGATCAGTTATACCTTTATATTTCCATGAAAGTATTTGAGTTTCTTTGATCTCTTATATGCATGATTGCTTATAGCCTCATATTTCTTCTCTGATATTTGGGTTTTTTTGGCCCACTTGATCTATTTATCTTACAATGGGAAGAGGTGCTTTGTAGTGGGTTCGATCTTACGGTGCTTGATCCCAGTGACAGAAGGGGAACCGACACGTATGTATCGTTGCTACTAAGGATAAAATGATGGGGTCTATATCTACATAGATAGATCTTGTCTACATCATGTCATCATTTTTATTGCATTACTCCGTTTCTCCATGAACTTAATACACTAGATGCATGCTGGATAGCGGTCGATGTGGGGAGTAATAGTAGTAGATACAGGTAGGAGTTGATCTACTAATCTTGGACGTGATGCCTATGTAATGATCATTGCCTGGATATCGTCATGATTATTTGAAGTTCTATCAATTGCCCAACAGTACCCACGGTTTGCTATTTTTCTCGAGAGAAGCCACTAGTGAAACCTACGACCCTGGGTCTCTTTATTATATATTTTCCTTTGCGATCTCCTTTTCCTTTGCATTTATTTTCAGATCTATTAAACTAAAAATACAAAAATAACTTGTTGTGTTTTATTCTTATTTATTTTATTTGGCGTTTGATCTATCAATCTACTACAATTTCCTCACGTCTGTTTGCCCATCTTGGGGCGCCGCTACCCGAAAGGGATTGACAACCCCTTTTACACGTCAGGTTGCGAGGATTTGTTATCTGTGTGCAGGGGATGTTTACGTTGTGTTGCTTGGTTCTCCTACTGGTTCGATGACCTTGGTTTCTTCACTGAGGGAAATACCTACCGTCGCTGTGCTACGTCATCCCTTCCTCTTTGGGGAAATACTGACGTAGTCCTAGCGGACATCAAAGGGAAATTTCTGGCGCCGTTGCCGGGGAGGATCTCCAACATATACCAGGTTCCTAATCACAAATCTCATCTCCTCACAATTTAAATTATTTTCCATTTGCCTCTCATTTTCCTCTCCCCCACTTCACAAAAATTTGCCTTTTATTCACCCCTCTTTTTCCGTTCGCCATTTTTCTTGCCGGATCTATTTTTGAGTGCAATCTTGTTGTGTAATCATCATGACTCAAGAGAACACCAAGTTGTGTGATTTATCAAATACCAACAACAATGATTTTATTGCCTCTCTGATTGCTCCTCCCGCCACTAGTGCGGAGTCTTGTGATATTAATACTGTTGTGCTGAATCTTGTTATGAAAGATCAATTTTCCGGTACTCCTAATGAGGATGTCGCGTCCCATCTTAATACCTTCGTGGAATTATGCGACATGCGAAAGAAAAGAGATGTGGACAATGATGTGGTGAAGATGAAATTATTTCCGTTTCCTTTTCGTGATTCTGCAAAAATTTGGTTCTCTTCTTTGCCTCGCAATAGTATCGATTCCTGGAATAAGTGCAAAGATGCTTTTATCACTAAGTATTTCCCCTTAGAACCCAGATCATGAATTTCAAGCAACTTGAACATGAGCATGTTGCACAATCTTGGGAAAGGATGAAAATTATGCTAACAAATTGCCCAACTCATGGGTTAAATCTTTGGATGATCGTACAAAAAGTTTATGCGGGGTTGAATTTTGTTTCTCGTAATCTTTTAGATACCACCGCGGGTGGTACCTTTATGGAAATTACTTTGGGTGAAGCCACCAAAATGCTTGATAATATCATGGCAAATTATTCAGAATGGCATACCGAAAGGGCTCCTACTAGTAAAAAGGTTAATTCGGTTGAAGAAATTTCTTCTTTGAGTGAAAAAGCTGATGCTCTTATGAAATTGGTTGTTAGTAAAAGTGCTCCTATTGATTTTAATGATATGCCTTTGTCTACTTTGATAGAGAAAAATAGTGATTCCATAGATATGAATTTTATCTCTTGAAATAATTTCAATAACAATGCTTATAGAGGTAATTTTAATCCTAGGCCTTTTCCTAGTAATTCCTCTAATAATTATGGTAATTCCTATGGAAATCAATCTTACAATAATAATAGGAACACCTCTGGTCTTGAGAATAATATTAAAGAATTTATCAACCTGCAAAAAGTTTTGAACACTACCAAGGAAGAAAAGTTGAATAAGATTGATGAGTTGTCTAGAAGTGTTGACAGAATTTCGCATGATGTGGAAAATCTCAAGATGAAAATTTTTGTGCCTAAGGTTGATGAATCAATTAAAGCTCTTTATGTTTCTATGGATGAAAGTAAGAAAAGAACCGCTATGCTTAGAGCTAAAAGAGAATTTTAAGAAAAATTGTTTGCTAGTGATTACTTTCGCAAAAGTGATGAAGATCTTAAAATGATTGGTGTTTCTTCTATAGATTCCTTGTTTAGTGAATTTAAGATTGTTGAAAAAGGGACTGGAGAAGAGTCAACTTTAGTTAGAACGCGTCCCGATGATTCAGAGGGTGAAAATCTTGTTGAGAAAATTGAGAAAAGTGGGTTTGGAGAGGTCAAAACTTTAACTAGTGATGTGCCCACTCTTTTGGGTTCCAAAGACTTTAATTATGATAGTTGCTCTTTGATCGATTGTATTTCTTTGTTGCAATCCATGTTAAATTCACCTCATGCCTACGAATAAAATAAAGCTTTTACTAAACATATTGTTGATGCTATGATGAAAGCTTTCGAAGAAAAATTGGCATTAGAAGTTTCAATTCCTAGAAAATTGCATGATGAATGGGAACCTACTATCAAAGTCAAGATTAAAAATTATGAGTGTTTTGCTTTGTGTGACTTGGGTGCTAGTGTTTCTACAATTCCAAAATCTTTATGTGATGTGCTTGGTCTTACCGATATTGAATCGTGTTCTTTGAATTTGCACTTGGTGGATTCCACTATTAAAAAGCCTATGGGAAGAATTAATGATGTTCTTATTCTTGCAAATAGGAATTATGTGCCCATAGATTTTATTGTTCTTGATACTGATTGCAATCCGTCTTGTCCTATTATTCTTGGTAGACCGTTTTTATGCACTATCTGTGCCATGATTGATATAAAAGAAGGCAATATTAAGTTCCAATTTCCTTTGAGGAAGGGTATGGAACACTTCCCTAGAACAAGAATTAGGCCACCATATGAATCAATCATGAGGGCATCTTATGGATCTCGAACGAAAGATGACAAAACTTAGATCCTTGCTTTATACCTAGCTAAGGGCGTAAAACTATAGCGCTTGTTGGGAGGCAACCCAATGAATAAAATTTATTTTTGCTTTTTGCTTTCTTTTCTTGTGTGTTTGCACAATTATGCTACTTTTATGATTGTGTTTTTTGTGTTTTAGTTAGTGTTTGTGCCAAGTAAAGCCTTTAGGATCTTCTTGGGTGATAGTTGTTTGATCTTGCTGAAAAACAGAAACTTATGCACTCACGAAAATAATTTTCATAAATCACAGAAAAGTGCTTTTGCCCTGATTCATTTTGCAGAAGAACAATATGCAAATTACCCTGGTCTTCCTAATTTTTCAGAATTTTTGGATATACAGAAGTATTCTAAATAGTCAGATCACTACAGGCTATTCTATTTTGACAGATTCTGTTTTCTTTGCGTTGTGTGCTTTTTTTTGATGGATCTATGGTTTTCTTTGATAAGTTTTTGCCATAGAAAGTTGGAATACAATAGATATAATGCAAAAAAAAATATGAGTTGGTTTGATACAGTACTTATAGTAGTGGTTTGCTTTCTTATACCAACGGATCTCACGAAGGTTTTGTTGAGTTTTGTGTGATTAAAGTTTTCAAGTTTTGGGTTATCTTACGATGGACGAAGGAAGGATAGAAGAGCCTAAGCTTGGGGATGCCCCGGAATCCCAAGATATTATCCAAAAAAAAGCAACCTACTAAGCTTGGGGATGCCCCGAGTGGCATCCCCTCTTTCTTCTAACGACCATCGGTATTTTACTCGAAGTTGTATTTTTATTCGTCACATACTATGTGTTTTGCTTGGAGCGTCTTGTATGGTATGAGTCTTTGCTTGTTTTATTTTGTGTTTTAAGTCTTGATCCCTTACTGGACACACCCATTTGAGAGTGCCAAAATTATTTCATCACTTGTTAAAATTACTCTCTATGCTTCACTTAAATTTTTATGAGCTATGGACTTGCTCTAGTGCTTCATTTATATCTTTTTGAGCACGATGTGCTTTAGTATTTTTGAAGAAATGATCTCTTGCTTCACTTAGATTTATTTGAGAGTTAGTAAAATTTTCAAGAAATTCTCTATTGCTTCACTTAAATTAATTTGAGAGAAAGAAAAAAATTATGCTCATGATCTTCACTTATATTTGTTTGAGCTTATGAAAAGCAACACATGAAAATTAGTCCCAAAGTGATAGATATCCTAGAAGGATAAAGTAAAACAAATGTCATGAAGATCATTGGACAAAACAAACTTGATTCTTAGTAATAGTCTTGAGATATGATGATGTGATATGTGAGTTATGTTGATGAGTAATTATGCTTTAGTAAGAATATTGGTGTTAAGATTTGTGATTCCCTATGCAAGCACGAAAGTCAATAGTCATGCAATGAAATTATATCCTACTTGTGGTGCATTATTCGGTGTTAATTATGCTTAATGCTTGCTTATGAGATTATTCGTTTCTTGGTTGGTCGCTTCTCAGTCTTTTGCTAGCCTTCATTTTGCACTAAGTATGATCTCTACTTGTGCAACCAAAAACCTTTAAACCAGTTTTGCCACACGAGTCCACTGTATCTACCTATATGCGGTATTCTTTTGCCGTTCTAAGCAAATTTGCATGTGCCATCTCTAATTTTCAAAATAAACTTCTCTTTTGTGTGTTCGTTTCTCTCGCGGAGTGGTGAGGGGTGGTTAATATTTTCCATGCTGGATGTGTTATTCTCATGATGAGTGTTTATTCACTTGTCATTGCACGAGAGTAAGGCAAAGGTTTTAGGGCTGCCCAGTCCTGAAATGAAAAAAAAAAGAATTTACTTTATGTTGTCAAATAATAAATTCCTTGGAAAGTGTTGGTATGGAGGGCAACCGTGGATACGGCTAGCCATGGAAAGTGAAACTATGGTGGAAAAAGGAATAAACTTTATTTTCTGTTTGGGAACCGCCTATGATATATCTAGCATGGAAAGTGTTCTTGGGAACTCTAAGTCGATATGTTGGTGGGATGGATACACCTCCCAAAATGTTTTTATCTCTAAATTTTTCGCTTTGAGCTCTGGCACCTCTACAAATCCCTACTTCCCTCTGCGAAGGGCCTTTCTTTTACTTTATGCAATTTTTATTTTGAATTTGAGTCTCCATCTTCTCTCATAAAAGCACCAACTAGGAGGCAATATGATCGTACCTAAGTATTGGGTGTAGCTAATATGCGAGTGTGTTTCATGAATGGATCAATGGTTGAGCATGATGGGCTAGGCATAACTTATTTTAGCGTTGATATTTTGAAATACATGGTTGCTTGTTGATATGCTTGAGTACTTAAATTATCATGTCAAAACTAGACTATTGCTTTGAATCACATAAAAGTCCAAATGTCCATGCTATATAGAAAAGAATATGATATGACATGTTAGGCAGCATTCCACATCAAAAATTCTGTTTTTATCACTTACCTACTCGAGGACAAGTAGGAGTTAAGCATGGGGATGCTGATATGTCTCGAACATATCTATAATTTTTTATTGTTTCATGCTGTTATATTATCAATCTTGGATGTTTCATAATCATTTTATAGTCATTTTATATCATTTTTTGGTACTAACCTATTGACATAGTGCCAAGTGCCAGTTGCTGTTTTCTGCATGTTTTTTACATCGCAGGAAATCAATATCAGACGGGGTCCAAATGCAACAAAACTTTACGGAGATTTTTTATAGACCAGAAGACACATAATGGGCCCTGGTTGTGCCTGCGGGGTGCTCCGAGGAGAGCACAACCCACTAGGGCGCGCTAGGAGGCCCAGGCGCGCCCTGGTGGGTTGTGCCCACCTCGGGTGCCCCCCGGACCGCCTCTTTGCTTACTCCAATATTCCCAAAACCCTAGGGGAGTCGACGAAATATTGATCCAGCCGCCGCAGAGTCCAGAACCACCAGATCCAATCTAGACACTATCTCAGATGGGGTTCACCACCTCCACTGGTGCCTCTCCGATGATGCGTGAGTAGTTCTTTGTAGACCTTCTGGTCCGTAGTTAGTAGCTAGAAGGCTTCCTCTCTCTCGCTGAATTCTCAATACAATGGTCTCTTGGAGATCCATATGATGTAACTCTTTTGCGGTGTGTTTGTTGGGATCTGATGAAATTTGAGTTTATGATCAGTTATATCTTTTTATATCCATGAAAGTATTTTAGTTTCTTTGATCTCTTATATGCATGATTGCTTATAGCCTCGTATTTCTTCACTGATATTTGGGTTTTGTTTGGCCAACTTGATCTATTTATCTTACAATGGGAAGAGGGGCTTTGTAGTGGGTTCGATCTTACGGTGCTTGATCCCAGTGATGTATGGGGAACCGACACGTATGTATCGTTGCTACTAAGGATAAAATGATGGGGTCTATCTCTACATAGATAGATCTTGTCTACATCATGTCATCGTTCTTATTCCATTACTCCGTTTCTCCATGAACTTAATACACTAGATGCATGCTGGATAGCAGTCGATGTGGGGAGTAGTAGTAGTAGATGCAGGTAGGAGTGGGTCTACTAATCTTGGACGTGATGCCTATGTAATGATCATTGCCTGGATATCGTCATGATTATTTGAAGTTCTATCAATTGCCCAACAGTAATTTGTTTACCCACTCTTTGCTATTTTCTCAAGAGAAGCCACTAGTGAAACCTACGGCCCCCGGGTCTCTTTCTTATATATTTGCCTTTGCGATCTACTTTTCCTTTGCTTTAATTTTCAGATCTATTAAACTAAAAATACAAAAATACCTTCCTGCGTTTTATTCTTATTTATTTTATTTGGCGTTTGATCTATCAATCTACTACAATTTCCTCACGTCCGTTTGCCCATCTTTGGGCGCCGGTACCCGAAAGGGATTGACAACCCCTTTTACACGTCGGGTTGCGAGGATTGTTATCTGTGTGCAGGGGTTGTTTATGTTGTGTTGCTTGGTTCTCCTACTGGTTCGATAACCTTGGTTTCTTCACTGAGGGAAATACCTACCGTCGTTGTGCTGCATCATCCCTTCCTCTTTGGGGAAATACCGACGTTGTCCTAGCCGACATCAGATCCTGAACTGACGACGTTTACGGAAACCTCCGGGTTAAAGGTAACACGACGACGCTGCCTCGAGGGCTCTCCCTCAGGGGCAGGTGCGGGATGAGGCTGGAGCATAGGAGCTGCTGGAGTAGGGAGAAGTGAAGCCCACTCGGTAGGGGCACTGGGGGGAGTCACAGTCAAGGTGCTCGAGCTACTCGAAGGAGTAATCGGGGTGACTGGGGAGGTAGAAAATGGTGCAATATAAGGAGTAAATCCCATGGAAAGTGGAGTGGGATAGGACCTAGCGGCTACTAAAGCAGTGCGAGCACGAGTCAGATCTCAAGCCAGCTCGTGAATCAGAAGGTAACTAGCAGTGATATAGCTGGAAAGGTGGCTAGTAGCGCTATCAGCCGCCGGATCAAAGAAAAGTGGACACGACCATCATCGTGCAGGGATGGATAGTAGTAGAAACACAGGTGGAGTGCTCATACGGATCTTGTTATAGCGTAGCTCAACGAGGATCTCAAACGCAACAAACCGGACAGCCTGGCGGGGTTAGAAGCAAAACCACTCCCGTAAGAACGAGTGTAAGAGCTCGAGGTCAATCGCTGCATAAGGTAACCACTGCGTGATACTCGTATACTAAGTCTGCTAAGCGCTACTGGTGCACCCGATACACTGGGTCGTCACCGTGAGGGTAGAGTCGACGCCATACACTCCGAAGAAGGTGCGGCGAAGTGTACGTTGGCAGCTCCAACTGGCACGCATACGGTACTGGATCCATCTACAGTTACAACCATTAGTTGGTTAGAAATAATAATAAATCAAGTGCATGCAATGCAGCAATCAGATGCTAGCACTACTGGCACTCAAATTAAACTAGCTACCGTTCAACTAACGCATCAGCGGTCTAGCGTGTCCTACAGTCAGTGCGGCTCTGATACCAAGCGTTGTGGCACCCCGGCTTAGAGAAATCGGTTTACCTTGCATTGCCAGCCCAGAGATCTAGTCTTCTGGCAACACACAACAACTTGGTACAGAAAACAACCGCTTTATTGATGCTAGCGGAAACATAGGTTCGATGTTACATCAGGTAGCGAGGCCGAGCGGCACACATGGTACAGCTGGACAGTATGTACATTATTTAATGAACATGAAGGGGGCCTCGATCACGACAACTATGCGGTAGTGGAACGATGATGAAGCGGAACTCCATAGCATAGGGACACCGATGTGGAAATAATCTAGACACAAGATGCACTCCGATCCGATAAGATCTTCCCTGAAATCTGGCATGACAGGCCAGGTTAGTACACAGAATGTACTTGCAAGTCCACAACAAACATAAGCATAATGGCAACCAATAATATGAAAATTAAGCAGGTTAAATGCAATGCTTCAACATACTACTCATACAGTGAATCATACTTGTGCACCAAAAACCTCAGACTCTCTTACCAAATGGGTTACCTCGTAACCAACATCATCAAAACGGTGATCACTCCCGGATCACAAACGAAACCAACACTTTGGTTCCCACAACGACAAACATCTTCATGGTCTCAACAATCTCATCACATAACCAGTGTCAACCACATAGCTTTAGTGTGCAAGATTAACTTCATTATGTTGATCCATGGTGTGACCTACTTACGAGCTGTGTCCATAACCGAGGACGCGACTATCAATAGATTTAATAAATACTCTACCCACACCATAGAACCCATGGCCTCGCACTCCCATTCGGGTGGACCAACGGCATTCCGACAGAACCCTCCCATTGCCATGACACTCTCTCGGCCACTCCGACCAACTCGCCTCATGGGCTAAGTTATGGGTGGCCCCGATGTCCACCAAAGACGTCCAACGGCCATCGGTGTAGCAAAACAAACAACGGTCCCAAAGGGGGACAAGGTACCATAACAACAACGGGCACACAAGGTTATATCTGCTTACCTGGCTAGGGTACTGCACGCCCATAACCTTCCCTTGTTGGAGGCACCGACCAGAGGCGTGACAGCGCACCGAATAAAGGCCTTCCCATAAAGGCAAATGTGGTTGCACTGGGAAGCTCGATTCGGTGGCACCATGACTCGATCAACATTACGTTCAAGTTGAATTATCATCAGGTTTAACTTGAAATAAAAGAAATCGAGTCATAGTAAGCCATGAACATGCAACTATCTGACATGCACTATATCCACATAGCACTAAAGTAAATGGATCAACATCATAGATTCATTCTACTTGCACTACTAATCACTTTAACTCACTGGTTTCAACTTCACTAGTTTTCAATCCCATCATGATTAGTTATGCCATTAACATAGTAATATCAATAATCCATGTATGAAAATGATAGCGATCATAACCAAATCATATCCATACTAACAAAATAACTCGACTACCTCACACCAGTCCATGCACTCAAACTCTACTATAACTAAGCACTTCAATCATGACAAAGTAAACTAGCATAAGCAATATTCATTAAATGATTAAATGCATGAAATAAACCATATTCAAGTTGGAAAAATCATGATTATTGAAATGACACCATGCAAATATTGGTGTGGCTTGCCTTAGCACAGAGGAGGGTCACACTCCTCCTGGTTTTCTTCTAGGCAAGCTTCTCCTTCTTAAAATAAATAAAACAACAAAAAGAAAACATCAAGAACACTTCTGAAATTCACCAGAAATTCTAGACAGCAGAGAAAAATCTCAAATTTTGTGTGTTGCTAGAATATTCCAATTCAAACACAATGCAAAAAGAATCAATTCATTTGGACTTATGGTTGAAGAGTTATGGCTGGTCAAAGTTTCTGGTCAAAATTTGAATTAAATTGAAATAAAAAGAAATCCAAGGAGGGTGACATCAAAGGCGTAAACCCGCGGGAGCCCCCACTTATACCGCTTCGGGCGCGGCTGGGTGGCTGACAGTGGGCCCCTGCTGTCAGGTTTAGTGGGAGAGGGAGGGAAACAGAGGAGGGGCGGCGAGTCGCCGGTGATTCTCCGGCGAGGAGAGGTCGGCTGCCGTCGTCGAGGGGGGGGGGATGGATGCGTAAGTCTATGGCGAGTCTGTACGTACCCAAAACGTGGCTAGGGATGGACGGAGCAGGTTGTAGTGGCCTTCTCCAGAGATGTTGGCGGAGGGAGCTCGTTGGAGTTGGCGACTCCGGCAAGGTAGGGCGTTTCCAGGGGCTCCAACTAGTTCAGCGAGTACCAGTGGGTCACCGGAGACACGCCGGAGGAGTTGGTCGAGCTTGAGTGGCTCTGGAGGGGTGGGAAGCAGCAGAGGGGATCGCCGGCGAGCTCGGGTCGGGAACGGCGGCTACAGGCCTGCCCGGCCGGGCTACGGCTATCTATTGCGTCGTGGTGGTTGTGTGAGTATGTTGAGGTGCTAGGAGAGGCTGGGGAGGGGTTGTATTTATAGGTGATGGAGGAGGGGGCTCGGGCTCAACCGGAATTCTCTGGAGACGGTGCCCGGTGACGAGAGGTGTCAGTGAGAGGGGAGAAGAAGTCGTGGATCACGCGGCCACTGTGGGAAGGAGGAGACGAGCACAGGGGCTCGGGTGGCGATGAGAATAGGGGTACGGGTGCATTATACGCTTGGTCGCGTCGTGCCTGAGGGAGTCCTGGATTAGGGGGTCTCCGGACAGCCGGACTATATCCTTTGGCCGGACTGTTGGACTATGAAGATACAAGATTGAAGATTTCGTCCCGTGTCTGGATGGGACTTTCCTTGGCCTGGAAGGCAAGCTTGGCAATACGGATATGTAGATCTCCTCCCTTGTAACCAACTCTATGTAACCCTAGCCCCTCCGGTGTCTATATAAACCGGAGGGTTTAGTCCGTAGGAGAACAACAATCATACCATAGACTAGCTTCGAGGGTTTTGTCGGCGTTCTGGGAACGGGGTACCTAGACTTGCCAGCCTGAGGCCTGCGGCGTGGCTCAAAGGGTGGCCCAGTACGGCCCATCTTCATTAGCACCAGCTCAAGACCCTCGTGAGGGGCCAGATTGCTGGGCGGACAGGAAGCTTCCTCGAGCCTGCAGCCTCGTCAGTGGCTCGCGAGGAGGCGGAGATATCAAGGCGGGGTACCTCACGAGGTGCCCATGACGCAAGCCATGACGACCAAGAGGCGCCCGGTGAGCGCCAGCCCACGCATGTCCTCATTTCCTCTTTGGTGCAAAGGAGGCAAGTGCAAAGTAGAGCATCAAGCAAAGGCAGCCGTTTGGTGCAACAAGACCAAGACCGTCATAGCGGCAGGAAGGCGGTCATCATGGAGCCCAAGCCAAGGCGTCACCACGAGCCTTTTGACAAAGCGAGGACCAACTTTAGTTAGGATAAGTGTACTAGATGTTACCCTTCAAAATGGCCAATTGTTGGCTCCCTTCCCACCCAATATTTCGGAAGAGGCCCAGGGCCTCTGCATATAAGTAGAGCTAGCCACCACAATAGAGAGAGAATCTTGGCTTGATCCTATCTGATCGAGAGCCTAGCCACAAGAACACCTCACCCTCGCGAGGCTGTTCTTCCTTGTATTGTTCATCATCAGCCCAAGAGGCAATCCACCACACCACACACTGGAGTAGGGTGTTACACCACAATGGTGGCCCGAACCAAAGATAAACCTTGTGTCCCTTGTTTTGCTCTTCGTGTAGTTTTAGATCCTTGCGAGGCGACGAAGTGCAGGTAGGTAGGGGGTGAGATCTCCGCGTGCACCCCAGAGTTCAAACCTAGAGGGTTTGCCGGAACCCGAAATCCGACATTTGGCGCGCTAGGTAGGGGTGCACTGGAATCCATCTTCCGCCGCCCTGTTCTCCGCCGCCCGTCTCATCCATGTCAGACGCTCGTCGGGCCCGCGCCGAGCGCCGAGCCGCTCTCGCCACCCGCGTCGCCCAGACGGCCCCCATCGGCATCCGCCCCCGCCGTTCCCCGTCGCCTGCCGTCAACGCCTCCATCGGCCTAGTGGGGAACGAGCAGCAAGCATCGTCCCAGCATTCGTCCGTGAGGCGAGACGGCCGTACCGCTACCCCTTCACTCGCCCCAACTGGTTCTTCGTCTCGCGCGCTCCGCGCGCCCATGGGGGCTCGAGCCACGCTCATCACGGCAAACGAGCTCCTGCGCTACCGCCCTGTCGACGACGTCTACGAAGAGTGGCTCGACCGCGTCGCCAAGCTCGTCCGCGCCGCAGGGGGCTCCCCCGCATCGTCCTTCTCACTGCACCGCGCCCCGCCTTGCGTGGGTGATGAAGCTCCAGGGGCACCTTAGCCGCCTCTCCCTCAAGAAGGCGCCCTGGCACCAAGGCGCGTGGCCCCTGGACGGAACCCACTCCGTCCGGCACCAGCGCAGCAAGAGCAGAGCTGTCAGGAGGTCCCTCGCCCCCAAGAAGCTGCCCGAGTGCTCCCTGCACCGGCCCGTCACGACCGCGCATCCGCTCCAGCACGCCAAGACCCCGCGCTGCTCTCAGCGGCAGCGCATGGGGACCCGCAAGACCAGACCCTTCGTCACCAAAGGCCTCCCGTGGCCACAGCAGGCTGCCGCGCCTTCACCGTCGAGTTGCGTAGCATTGCGCGGCCCAACAAGTTCAAGCCAGACCTGCCTCCTCGCTATGACGGCACGGCCGACCCTGCGGAGTTCCTCCAGCTCTACGAGCTGGGCATCGAAGCCGCCAACGGGGACGAGAAGGTCATGGCGAACTGGTTTCCCATGGCACTCAAGGACGGAGCCCGCACTGGCTCTGAACACAGCTCCTGGACGAGATGCGCACCCGCTTCATCGCCAACTTCCAAGGCACTCATGACCGGCCTCCCCGTGGCGACATGCGCCGCATCAAGCAGCAGCCAGGAGAGACCCTGTAGAAGTACATCCAGCGCTCCAACAACGCACGCCTAAAGATTCCCATGGTGACCGAGGAGGCCATCATCTCAGCCTTCTCCGACGGTGTGCATGACGTCAAGATGAAGGAGGAGCTGGCGATGCATGAAGATCTGTGCACATCCTTGGAGTTGTTCAACTTGGCGACCAAGTGCGCCAGGGCTGAGGAAGGACACCTTTCCCTCCTCGAGCTACCAGCCGCAGACCCAGAAGAGAAGAAGCCCAAGGTCAAGGACGTGAAGCGCAAGGGGGTTGCCGTGCTCGCGGCGGAACCAGATACCAAGCGAGGCAGAGATCAGCCCGAGTCTTCCAAGGGCAGCCGGTACTGTGTGTACCATGACCTCCACACCCACAACACCAATGAATGTCAAGAACTCCGAGCCGTGCGAGAAGGGCGAATCGGTCGACGCCCCGACCGCAACGATCGAGGCTACGGCCGAGGAGGAGGAAGAAACGCAGGACGCTGGGAAGACCGTGGCCCTCGCCAAGGGTGGCGCGATCGACCTCGCGAGGACCGCTGGCAGGATCAACCTCGTGAGGAAGGTTGGAGGGATTAGCCTTGCAAGGATCGCCCGCAAGGCAACGCAGGCCTCCCTCCTCTGCCGCCACAGCCAAGGAGAAATGAGGACCACCATCAGGACGACGGGGCTGGGGGCTTCCAGGAGCCGCGCGCAATCGCTTGCATCTTGGGTGGAGCTCAAGCCCCAGCCTCTCAGTGCATCTTCAAGCAGTTCGCCCGCGAAGTGAATGCAGTCCTCCGCAAGCTCGAAGCCACGCGCCCTCTCAGGTGGTCAGCGTGCGCCATCACGTTTAGCTCAGCGGATCAGCTCAAGTCTTGTGACCCACAGCCGGAGTCCTCCCGATGCTTTGTTCCCCAATCATCGACAGCGTGCAAGTCACCAGACCCTCATCGATGGCGGAGCAGGGCTCAATGTCACATGTCTCAGAGACATTCAACAATCTGCAAGTGCCTTACAATCAGCTTCAGCCAACCAAGCCTTTCTCCAGAGTCACCGATGGCTCCACAGTTCCGATTGGGCAGGTCCGCCTCCCTGTCACCTTCGGGGCGCGCGACAACTACCGCACTGAGCTCATCGACTTCGACATCGCTCACATTCGCCTACCATACAATGACATCCTTAGGTACCCAGCTGTGGCAAAGTTCATGGTCGTGACTCATCACGGCTACAACGTCCTCAAGATGCCAGGGAGCGGTGGAGTCCTCACGGTGCCTTGTGAAGAGAGAGATGTGGTGTGCTCCCTGGAGCGTGCTTTTCAAGCCGCGTCACTTGAAGACCCAGACCGCAGGAGCGAGAGGCTCCCCGAGGCTGCTCCCAAGAAGAAGAAGACATCGCCTGGCCCGACCCCTCGGGAGGCAGGCCCCTCAGTGGTCGGCCACTGCCTGGGGGCACCTCCTTCTATCGCATAGGAAGGCGCGCCCGGCGCCCTCCTCGAGCAAGGCTCGTGGGCTCTCTCCTGGAGGGCCACCGACCTTGCTAAGGTCACGAGGGAGGCGCTTGGGCACCACTTGGAGGCGTGTTTCAAAGCACGTTTCCCTCAGGAAGGAGCAAGGCAAGGAGGGCCAAAACCTCAGGAGTTCGTCAGCCAGATCATTCAGGAGCTGCAGGAGTCAAGAGTCATGAGTGGCAGCCTCCGCTTACCCGCCATAGCTCCCATTCTAGGCGAGGATGGTGGGCTGCGCGTCTGCATCGACATACCAGGGCACAACCGAGCCACCTCTCAGGAGCGCCTCTGGCCCTCACGCGTGGGGCACTGTGAAGGTCCACCCCACAGCTACGTTCGCATGCCCTACGGCGTGCAGGCACCACAGCTACTGGCCCAGCGCCTTATGGGGAGCATCCTGGAGGCTCAAGAGGCCAGGCGTTCTGCAGTCCTGGCGGAGATGGAGATTGTCTGGGAGGAGCCACCAGCGCCTCCGAAGCCTCCCGAGGCTCCCCGGGCACAGGGTCTCATGAAGATCGGCTTCCGCAACCCACGACGTCTGCTACTTCAGCATCCCTTCGTCTTCAACGTTACCAGGTGACATCCTTCAAGTTTCATTTTCAGCTGGGAGCACCCCCAGGGCTGCATCATTCCCATGCCGCGTGGGTCCGTCCCTGCGGCGTGTATCCCTTTTACTTCATGTTCCTAGCTTACCTTATCAGGGGCGCCCCCTCGGGCTGCATCATCCCCAAGTCGGGCTGCACCCAAAGAACGTCGCCTTCCTCGCACCTATCTAAATGAACTTGCTCCTTCATGATTAACGTGTTTGACCTAGTCGCCCGCTCAATTGACACCAACCGATGGAGCTGCTCCCCAACGGCACGACGCTTGCAATTGGGTCCGTCCCTGCAGCGCCGACAAACCTGAATGGCTGAGCTCTGGCCGCGGCAGCCCCGCACGGCGCCACCTCGCCAGGCCTTCAGTGCCTCATCACCCCTCCAAAGCAACCAATGCTGACCGTCGCTTGTCATGGCGGACTCTTGTTCTTCTTGTGGTGAGCCTGCAGGATCTCTTCAAGGAGCAGCGCCAGGCGAGGCCCTCACGGCGTCTTCTTCACTCTCGTCTGCGTGAACCGCTTGCACGTTAAAGGGGGGGTACCTGAGCATCGTGACTCACGGGCTCCTACTGGCTCTCCAGCCCTCACCCTCAGCCTTGTCCACGGCATCGCGACACAGCATACCAGCAATGGCTGAGACCCGCTCGAGGGCCGGACTCGAGGGCGTAGAGCGTAAAGGGAGCAAAGGCGAGAGGGAAGAGGCACGCGGGGACCTCGCCAGGCGACCCCTCGCCTGCCGATGCGCGGACCTAACGTCACATCAGGAAGCGGTTCCTGACTCCCAAGATAAGTCATCCTCCGGAAACACTAGCTAACACAACACCAACCTCGCACCTAAGGCAATCCCGTGTTAGCAACATCGCGCTCCTTTCTCACCAAATGATGGCTGCTTGAGCGCTAAAGGGGCCCTCCTGAGCGCTAAAGGGGCCCTCCTGAGCGCTAAAGGGGCTCTTACTGGACCCCGGGCCGCTCACCTCCTAGCCTTGACCACGGCATCGCGACCTGGCATACCAGCGACGGCTGAAGCCTGCCTTGGGACCGGGACCTGTCGGCGTAGAGCACCAAGCCCTCGTGAGGTTTGAAAGGAGGAACTAAACTAAGACGGAATGAGCATCTCACACTGCTTCACGACAAGGATCATATTAACAAACAGAACCACATGCACCTTACAAGCCTCCACGGGGCACGTTTTCGATTCCTCGCAGGGAACAGAGGGAGCAGATCCTAAGAACGCTAACTACACGCACCTCCGCAAGAGATGCCATCATCAACAGTGGGCCGTCAGGCACCGGCGCCAACCTCATCCAGATCAGAGGCGGCGGCGGCTTGACGAGCCCGCCCTGCTCCAAGAGCGGCGCAAGCTCGGGGGCTCGTAGCTGTCGTCGCATGTCTCCGGAGTCGCAAAGAGCTCGGCGGAGTCGCTGGATCCTCCGGCGCCTGAGGAGCTGCTGAGGGAGCGATCGGCGGGCCTGGTCCTCGCCGCGGCAGGGCCCCGACCGCCTCTCTCAGGGCAGCACTCCAACCGGCGTCCTTCCGTGTCGAAGACCTTGAAGAACATCATGGAAGCGCCATCGTACTCCAGGTGGATCGTGAGGGCACCCCTCGTCCTGCAGACCCGGGCGATCTCGCCCCAACCTCGAGTTATGAAGACCTTGCCCGGAGCAATGACCGCGACCTCCGCTTCGGTCGCGAGGGTGTTGCAGCCGGCGTGCTACAACCAGAGCTCCAAATATCCCCCCTGCGGCATCACGAAGGCGAATCCAAGACTGAGGAGGCATGGCAGCGTGGAGCACAAACTCTCGGGAGGAGCCCTCGGCATGGACTCCAGGAGCGACAACGCGCACCGCCGTGACCCGCCGACGCTGACGGCGGCGTCGTCCATGGCGCTCGGCGTCAACTCCTTCAGGGCCCTCAAATGGGCGTACAAGGGCAGCGGGAACCCTGGTGGCGGCCGCTCGCACCAGGGCCTCGACACCCCCTGCCGGTCGCCCTCATTCCGACGGCAGAGGGCTAGCCGTTTCTTCGGCGGAAGCGGGTCGGGACCCTCTCGAGGAGCCTTTCCCTTCTCTTTCGCGGAGAACCGGCGGATCGGAGCCATTGCCGCAAAGTGGAGCAAGGGACGGAGAAGAAGGAGAAGCAAGAAGAGATGGACCGGAAGGGCACACGCCATTCCGTACTTATAGCCGGGGAAGGCCAACAGTCGACCTCCACGATTGCAAGTAATCATGACCCTCTTTGCATGCAGGGACTTGTCAATTCGTGCAGTCGCCGAGGCGTCGTGGGGAAGCAGGGACGCCCACGACCAATAACCCGCCACGTGGCGCCCAAGGCCACAGGCTGTTAGGGCCCGCGGCACTTTGCACTTGCCCCTTCGCTTCTCTGCTAAGCCAAGTCCAGGCGCGCCTTGGGCCGGGGAGCTCTTGTTGGCGTTACGGGAGCAGGGTACCCAGACTTGCACGCTTTGCGGCCTGCGGGCGTGGCTCAAAGGGTGGCCCAAGACGACCCATCTTCATCAAGACCAGCTCAAGACCCTCGCGAGGGGCCAAGCCTCATGGGGCGGACGACAGAAGCTTCCTCGAGCCACGGCCTCGTCGAGGCTGGCTCGCGAGGAGGCGGAGAGATCAAGGCGGGGTACCTCACGAGGTGCCCATGACGCAAGCCATGACGACCAAGGGCGCCAGGTGAGCGCCACTGCCAGTTGTCCTCATTTCCTCTTTGGTGCAAAGGAGGCAAGCGCAGCGAGAGCATCAAGCAAAGGCAGCCGTTTGATTGCAACAAGACCAAGACCGTCGCCTTAGCGGCGGGAAGGCGGTCATCGTGGAGCCCAAGCCGGCCACCACCAGAGCCTTTGACAGCGAAGACCAACTTTAGTCAGGATAAGTGTACTAGATGTTCCCCTTCAAAATGGCCAATTGTTGGCGCCCTTCCCTCTCAATATTTGGGAAGAGGCCCAGGGCCTCTGCCTATAAGTAGAGCTAACCACCACAATAGACACAGAATATTGGCTTGATCCCATCCGATCGAGAGCCTAGCCACAAGAACACCTCACCCTTGCGAGGCTGTTCTTCCTTGTATTGTTCATCATCAGCCCAAGAGGCAATCCACCACACCACACACTGGAGTAGGGTGTTACACCACAATGGTGGCCCGAACCAAGTATAAACATTGTGTCCCTTGTGTTGCTCTTCGTGTAGTTTTAGATCCTTGCGAGGCGACGAAGTGCAGGTAGGTAGGGGGTGAGATCTCCGCGTGCACCCCAGAGTTCGAACCTAGAGGGTTTGCCGGAACCCGAATCCGACAGGTTTAGCCTCTATGATCTCGTGGTAGATCAACTATTGTAATACTCATATTCATCAAGATCAATCAAGCAGGAAGTAGGGTATTACCTCCATCAAGAGGGCCCGAACCTGGGTGAACATCGTGTCCCCCGCCTCATGTTACCATCCGCCTTAGACGCACAGTTCGGGACCCCCTACCCGAGATCCGCCGGTTTTGACACCAACATTGGTGCTTTCATTGAGAGTTCCACTGCGTCGTCACCGTGAGGCTTGATGGCTCCTTCGATCATCGATAATGATGCGGTCCAGGGTGAGGTTTTCCTCCCCGGATAGATCTTCGTATTCGGAGGCTTCGCACTGCGGGCCAACTCGCTTGGCCATCTAGAGCAGATCGAGAGCAATGCCCCTGGCCACCAGGTCAGGTTCGGAACTTGAACTGCACGGCCAACATCCGCGGAGACTTGACCTTCGACGGATTCGAGCCCATGCCAGGTGCGCCGCACGATCACGACGAACATGATTTAGCTCTGCCGTCGGACAGTGTTCAGGAGATCATACCAGCAACTACTCCGGCCCTCAATCCGGAGCAAATCGCGCCATCCGAAGATGGGTGGATAGACCCCGCCATGGAGGCCGCACTCTCAGTGGCGATAGAGCCGGATACTGAGTTCACCCCTTACGAGAGCCTTGTTGCCGAACTACTGGATCCATCCCCGGCTACGGACTCCGAGCCGCCTGCGCCCGTGCCTATCGAATCCGATTGGGCGCCGATCACGGAGTTTACCTCCACGGATATTTTTCAGCACTCGCCTTTCCGCGACGTGCTAGATTCATTAAGCTCCCTCTCCTTGTCAGGATAACCTTGGCCAAACTATGTCCGGCTAGAATGGTATGCGGACGACGAAGAAATTCGCTACCCACCCACCACCCATTTAGTAGCCACTGTCGACGATTTAACTGACATGCTCAATTTCGACTCCGAAGACATCGACGGCATGGACGATGATGCAGGAGAAGAACAGGAACCATCGCCCACAGGGCGCTGGACAGCCACTTCATCACATGAAATATACATGGTGGATACACCCAAAGAAGACAATGACGAGGAACGGAAGGATGCAGCGAAAAATAGCTCCATCGAGAAGCCAACAAAGCGTTGGCGTAGGCGCCGCTCCAAATCCCGCCTCGGCAAAAACAGCGATAACAGCGAAACAGAAAACAACACCCCAGTCGACTCCAGGGGAAACGACGACCACATCGACCCAGCGGCAGCGCAGGATGAACCAGCAAACGGAAAACATAGTACGGATCCGCTATTCGAGCACGGCGACGCTGAGGATAAAGCTCATCAATCCCCCTCCGGACAGGAAAACAGTCCGGACGAAGATGCAAACATCATCCCGGAAGAGCACTTGGAACAAGAGAACCTCCGCGGAAGGCTTATTGCCACAGCGAGGAGTCTGAAGAAGTTGAAGCAAAGGCTCAGGGCCGCACAAACTATGCTCAACAGCAGATGGAACAAAGTGCTCGACAACGAAGAAAAGTATGGTGGAAGTTACCACACAAAGAGCTATCCAAAACGCAAGCTATTGCCTGAATTCGACGATGAGGCCATCGAGCCCACACAGCCGAAAAACAAAACGGCCAACCGGTCGAATCAACCACCTTATGGCCGCGATAGAGCGGCTAACAAGGCTGCACATAAGTCAACACACTATCTACATGAGGACTTGCGCCAAAAACCAAGTATGACCAGATCCACCTATGGATCTAGGAAGCGCGCTCCGGCACAAAAGAAAAACCGAATACCACAACTGTCTGAACGCCATGATACATTAAAATACAGAGGCGCCGCACACCCCCTATGTTTCACCGATGAGGTGCTAGACCACAAATTTCCAGAAGGATTCAAACCAGTGAACATAGAAGCGTACGACGGGACCACAGACCCTGGGGTCTGGATTGAGGACTTCATCCTCCATATCCATATGGCTCATGGAGATGATCTCCACGCCATCTACTTGCCCCTCAAGCTTAAAGGACCAGCTCGGCACTGGCTGAAAAGCCTCCCCGAAAACTCAATTGGAAGTTAGGAGGAGCTCAAGGATGCTTTTCGGACTAATTTTCAAGGGACTTATGTCCGACCTCCGGATGCAGACAATTTAAGTCATATAATTCAATAGCCCGGAGAGTCAGCCCAAAAGCTTTGGATCATGTTCCTCACTAAGAAGAACCAAATCGTCGACTACCCGGATGCCGAAGCCTTAGCAGCTTTCAAGCACAGTGTCCGAGACGAATGGCTCGCCAGACACCTCGGCCAAGAAAAACCGAGAACAATGGCAGCCCTGACAAGCCTAATGACCCACTTTTGCACGGGCGAAGATAGCTAGTTAGCCCGCAGTAGCACCAACGACCCAAGCACATCCGAAGTTAGGGATGGCAATGGAAAACCACGACACAGTAAAAGCAAGCGTCGAAATACAGAAGACAACCCAGAGAATACGGCGGTAAACGCCGGATTCAGAGGCTCTCTACCGGGTCAGCGGAAAAAGCCTTTCAAAGGCAGCAGAGATGGACCGTCCATCCTAAACAAGATTCTAGACAAACTATGTCAGATTCATGGCACCCTCAATAAACCTACAAATCACACCCACAGAGAATGATGGGTCTTCAAGCAGGCCAGGCAAGCCGGTAAGCTAAATGCCAAACACAAGGGGAGGGAGACACCAAGCGAAGACGAGGATGAACCTCGCCAGCCAAGCACTGGGGGACAGAAAAAATTCCCACCAGAGGTTAGAACAGTAAGAATGATCCACGTGACGAAGAGGAGAAGCAAACATGCACTCCAAGACACACGTGACGCAGAGCCCGTCACCACTAAGTTCAACCCCCGGTTGGCCTGCCCGATCACTTTTGATCGCAGGGATCACCCGACAAGCATCTGGCACGAAAGATTGGCTGCCTTGGTGTTAGACCCAATAATAAATGGATACCATCTCACACGAGTCCTTATGGATGGCGGCAGTAGTCTAAATCTGATATATCAGGACACAATCCGCAGAATGGGGATAGACCCGACAAAAATCAGCCACAGTAATACTACCTTCAAGGGAGTAATACCAGGCCCATAGGCCCGCTGCACGGGCTCTCTATTACTAGAGGTTGTATTAGGTTCTCCCGAAAACTTCCGAAGCGAAAGGTTAACCTTCGACATCGCTCCATTCCGAAGTGGCTATCAAGCACTACTCGGAAGAGCGGCTTTCGCTCGTTTTAATGCAGTACCGCATTACGCTTCTCTCAAGCTTAAGATGCCCGGTCCATGTGGCATCATCACCATTAGCGGAAACATTGAACGTTCCTTACGAGCGGAAGAATGTGGGACGGCTTTAACAGCCGAACACTAAATGGCCCCTCCAACCAGAATAAAGGATCGGTGTCAAGACCGCGGACACGGCTAGACGAGTCCGGCGCATTACAAGCTATAACAGCTTAGACAAACCCGATATTGGTTTGATGGTTATACCCCCATAGATGGCACCAGGGGCTTCCCGCGTGTAATCAGGGCTAGTTCGGCTCAACTTGACTTATGTTGAATTTTAATGGTTTATTGAAAATAACCAATTTTTTGGCAAGACAACTTTCACCTAAGTTCTTCTCTTTTACAGATGACGATCGCGCCACACCCGTCCAGGATACGGCACAACGGAGACACGGGCGCAGACGTGCAGCAGGGACCCGCTCAAAGGATTCTTTTTAGATTAAGACCATGCGTAAACCTTTTTTACTGTCTCTTGTTGCTCACATCCTCCGGATACTTAGTATAACCGAGAAGGACGCTGACGTTATTAGCATTTCGCCACGTCAGAGCATTGCACGTACCTGGACACTCGGGGTTAATTATCAAGGGCATTGCTTAGCCCGGCATATGTTATAAAGACCGAATACCTTAGGGAGTGTTCGGCGTCGCGAGTTTGGCCTTATATGCTTCAGCTCCGAATCATGTCTTTTGTCAAATGTTGGGTTTGCCCGGCTCCCGTGTTTTGCTACCTTATGTTCCGTTCTATCGGCTAAGGTGGCACCGGGAGAACTACTGCGATTGTGCCTTGGTTCATCCGGATGAGCACCTTAGTAGAGAAAGCCGAAAATTGACTGTCATGATAAAGCGCGAGACTGGTCAACCACTCAATGACTTAGTGGAATCTTCGGGATTCCTCCGCATTAATGAAGGGCCCTTTCCCGGTCATGTAATGTATCGCCCGTGTTCGGACGGCGTGGAGGTACCGAGGGCTATATAGTAGTCCCACCACAAACTCCTATGGCTAGGTGAAAGTGTTAAAGCAATATAGTCTGATTGCCTTGTTCGCTGCGCTACCACCTCCTTAATGGACCAAGACGTTGGATCAAGTGTGAATACGCGTTTTTTGCGAACACCCCCGCTTATATGCGTGGGGGCTGAAGCCGACGACTGCAAACTTTCAGGTTATACATATACATTAACGGCCGCACATGAGGCATCATAATACTTTTAGGCAAAAGTATAAACATAGCCTTTATAATTCAATAAAACATTGTTTTTACAATGGGAATACATGTCACTAGAACATAATATTCTTCGAGCACTGAGCTTCTATTGAACAAGCGCCTTCAAGGACTTCTTCAAAGTAGTTCTCGGCAGATACTCGGCCCACGGCCAAACTCGGGGTTGCAATAGCGGTGGCCTCCATCTCTGCCCAGTATGTCTTGACACGGGCAAGTACCATCCGCGCACCCTCTATGTACGCTGACCTCTTTATGGCGTCGATGTGCGGCACAGCACCAAGGAACTGTTGCACTAAACTAAAATAACTATTCGGCCTCGGCCCTTCCAGCCACAGATGATCCACAATAGACCTCATGGCAAGCCCGGACAATCTATGGAGCTCGGCCCACTCGGTCATTTTCTCATTCAGCAGCAGCGGACACACTGGAACATCGAATTGTGACCAGAACAACTTTTCCACTTCGCGATCTTTTTGATCCTTGAAGTACTTGGCCGCATCAGCAGCACTGGCTGTCAAATCCGCGTATGCGTCTGCAGAACTCCATAGTTGATCAAGAGGGGCATACTTCGGATCTCCGAACTTCGTCCGCAACAAAAAGGGCTTCCTAGCCGCGATATCTCCAGCTTGACGCAGCTCCTCTTTCACCGCTCTGATTTTAGAGCGGGATTCCTTGGCTGCTACCATGGCCTTTTCCAGGTCCGCCGCCTTCGCTTGGCTTTCTTTTTCAAGAAGCTGGTACTGGTCGGCGGCGTCTTTCAACTCAACGGCCATCTTGGCTATTTTTTCCTTGCTTTGGCAATGCACAGCCTGTTCGGCTCTCAGCTCTTCGACCGCCTTTAGAGCGGCTGAATCACTATTCCTGACTTGTTCTTTGGCTCGGGCAAGTTCCGCCCGAAGGGTCTCCACGGCGGCAGCTCCATCTGCAGTCACAACATATTAGAGATACTAGCATCATGCTTCTCTTACTATGTGTTGATTGCCGGAGAAATCACATACCCTGTGCCTCGTCGAGCCGCTTGTTGACAAGTACGATGTCGGCATCTGCCGCATCAAGTTGCCGCTTTAGCTCGGCAAACTCACCAGTCCGGCTAGCCATGGACCCTCCGCCACCGCACATGAAGGCAGACTGATTATCACACAGGGCTATGATCCTCTGTTTGCCGCCGTTCGACGGCAACCAGAGTCTCGAGGCTACTATCCGCATAGGGCACACCTAACATGTGCGATGCATGTAAAAATGTACACTATTTCACGTACCTCAAAGCCTTTCAGCAGACTCATAAAAGCTTCATGCAACCCGCTTTCGGCGGATTAAATCCTCTGAATCACCGTACCCATTAGTGTACGATGCGCTTCTGAGATAGCCGCTTGCTCCAGAAGATCCTTCAGTGCGTCCGATCGCACACCGGATGGTTCCCGACTCTTCATGTTGCTCTCCTTAGGAGCCGCATGCTGAGGACTTCGGGTGGCCGAGGGATTACCCTCTGGCCTTGGCGGATCAGGAGAAACCCTTCGCGACACTACTAGGAAAAGGGCTATAGATGGGATTAACACTAATGGCGCATCAGGGAAGCAGTGCGCCAATACTATATACTAATGGCGCACCAGACAGAAGGTGCGCCACTAGTAATATTTTTTTTCATTTTTCCATACATACTAATGGCGCATCCGAGTGAAGTGCGCCATTACTAGTTCTAACTAGTAATGGCGCACCAGCCACAGAGTGCGCCAGTACTGTATTTTTTTTATTCTTATTTTTGCAAAACTACTAATGGCATCAGTGTCATAATGCGCCATTACTAGTTTAAACTAGTAATGGCGCACTACGTCACGATAGCCTATATATATATATATATATATATATATATATATATATATATATATATATATATATATATATACTTTTTGCAAAACTACCAATAGCGCACCACCTGCAGGTGCGCCATTAGTAACAAGGGTTACTAATGGCGCATTTGTAGGTGGTGCGCCATTAGTAACCTGGGACCCCAACAAGATATTTTGGACATCCACACCTACCCACTCACTTTCCCCACTTCATTCCCTCCACCTCCTTCTCCAAGATTTCGGCTGCCTCCTCCTCCTCACCTCATTTGCACCATAGATTCATCAAAATTTAAGTGGTGAAATTACCTTTTTTTGATAGGTAAGTAAGGGGAAAGCTATCTTCATGTTGTAGATATACTTTTTTTCTCTCTAGCTCGCTCCAACAACGTCCACATGCACTTTTTGTGGCCTAGCTAGATCTATGTATGTTTGTGGTGTTGCATATGTTTGTGGTGTTGCATATATGTTTGTGTTTACAGGTACCGGTATTTGAAATGCGATAGTTGCCAATATTTTTCCTAATGTTGATTCATTTCCGTTTAGTGAGAATTATGGCACTATGCATTCTTTTTGGTCCTATTTTTAGGGAAGGTCATGCCAAAAATTTGTTGGTTCTAAAATATCATTTGCTCTACCTCACAGCGACCATGCTCCGCATTTACGACCGAAGGCATCGCGAATAGGTTTTTGAGCTCCGTGAAGGCCGAGATGCTTCAAAAGAACGAGACGGAGATAAGATGTCCGTGTCGAAGATGCAAGCTAAAGAGCCTTATTGCGGACCCGGATTCCGGGCAGGTGCGGGACCACCTGCTCTTGCGTGGTTTCATGGATGGCTATCGGTGGCAAGGTGATGAAGATGACTATGAAGTCGTCCATGGGGGCCAGGAAAGAAATGAGGAAGGGCAACAAGACAACCACCGCGGCGAGGGCGGGCGAAAAGACGAAGAATCTCCAGGACATGATCACGACGGTGATGCTGTACACAGTCATCATGTAGAAGATGTCGTACATGATGATGAGGAAGATCAAGACAAAGGGCATGATCATGAAGATGAAGATGCCGGAGCAGACGACGATGGAGGCTGGGTGCAGGACCCTCATATTCAAGAGCTGCTTCTCAAGCAGATGGATAACGCAAGAGCTGCCGCCCGAGAGAAAGCCAAGCTGGATCAACTGGAGATAGACGCGGTTACTCCATGGTATGAAGGATGCAGGACCGAGGATACCCGCCTGAAAGTAACGCTCATGGCTCTGGAGATGAAGGTAAAACACAAAATGACCGACGCATGCTTCGACGAGAAGATGTCATTCTGGCACGAACGTCTTCCCAAGGGGAACAAGTGCACGACTAGTTTCGAGGAGGCGAAGAAAATCGTGTGTCCTCTGGATTTACCGCACGTGAAATACCATGTGTGCATGAACAATTGCATCATTTATCGGGACGAGCACGCGGAGTCTACCATATGTCCGGTGTGCGGCGTCACTCGATACAAGAAGAGGAAGAAAGCTCCTCGAAAATTGGTGTGGTACTTTCCGATCACTCCTCGTCTGCAGCGGTATTTTGCGGACCCTAAGGTTGCAAACCTCCTGCGTTGGCACGCGGATAGGGAGGAGAAGAAGCGGGGAGATGACGGAAATGATCCGGAGATAAATAAAAAAGACAAGATGCTGAGACACCCTAAGGATGCGAGCCAGTGGCAAGCGTTGAAATTCGAATACCCAGAATTTGGGAAGGATCCAAGGAACATCGTCTTTGGTAGCGAAACTGATGGAGTCAATCCGTTTGGCAGCCAGAGAAGCACACATAGCACCTGGTCTGTGTTTGTGTGGATGTACAACCTTCCCCCACAGTTTGTGCATGAAGAGGAAGTACATTCACGTGAGTATGCTAATTGAAGGGCCGAAACAACCAGGAACGACATCAATCTGTATCCGGGGCTGCCGAAGAGGAGCCGGACACGCTGTGGAAAACGCCACCAATATGTGGGGACGCTGCAGAGAAAGAATATTTCCCTATGAGAGCCGCACTGCTCACGACGGTGCATGACTATCTCGGTTACGGATATCTCGCGGGGCAGGTAGTCCACGGATTTTCTGGATGCGTAAGGTGCATGGATGACACAATGTATCGCCAGCTAGATAGAGATCCCGGGTCTTCGAAAACCGTGTTCATGGGACATCGAAGGTGGCTTCACGACGATGACACGTGGAGGAAACATAAGGATCTGTTCGATGGTGAAACCGAACCCCGAAAACGCCCGCGTACAAGGAGCGGCGAGGAAGTAGACGAGCTGATGAAAAATTGGAAAGATTGCCCACTGCCGGGAAAGAAGCAAAAGGCGCCAGAGCCGGGAAAGAAGCGAAAGGCGCCAGAGCCGCTGCTGAAGGTATGGAAAACAAGGTCTGTTTTCTGGGACTTGCCGTACTGGAAGATCCACCGTGTGCCTCACAGCCTTGATGCCATGCATATCACGAAGAATGTGTGCGAGAGTCTGCTTGGTACCCTGCTTAACATGCCAGAGAGGACCAAAGATGGGCCGAAAGCAAGGGCAGACTTGAAATCAATGGGCGTCAGGCAGGAGCTTCACGCTAATGATGATGATGATGATGATGATGAGGTGAAGCAGGACACAGAAACTCGTCGCAAAGGCAAAAAGGCCAAGAAGACTGGAAGTGACTACCCTCCCACGTGCTTCACTCTAAGTCAGGAGGAGATCGAGCAGTTTTTCACCTGCCTCGTAGGAGTAAAACTTCCTTACGGTTACGCGGGGAAGATAAGCAGATACCTAGACCCAGCGAAGCAGAAGTTCAGCGGGATGAAGTCTCACGACCGCCACGCGTCGATGACGCAGATACTTCCAGTTGCAATCTGTGGGATCATGGACGCGCACGTCCGTGAAACGCTATTTGGCCTATGCAACTTTTTCGACGTCATCTCTCGGAAGTCAATTGGCGTGAGGCAACTCACAAGGCTACAGGAAGAGATCATGGTGATACTATGCGAGCTTGAGATGTACTTCCCGCCCGCATTCTTCGACGGTATGGTGCATCTGCTGGTCCATATCGTGGAGGATATCATCCAACTCGGGCCGACGTTCCTGCACTGCATGATGCCGTTCGAAAGGATGAATGGTGTCATCAAAGGATACGTTCGCAACATGTCACGTCCAGAGGCAAGTATAGCCGAGGGCTTTCTGACCGAAGAGTGCATCTCCTACTGCACGAATTATCTAGGCATCGAGAACCCCGTTGGTCTGCCGGTCAACAGGCACCTCGGCAGGCTCGCTGGATGGGGTCACCGTGAGGGTCGCCGTGAAATGCATGTCGACTTCGAGGGTCGACTTGCCGACTTTGAAAGAGAAAACCTAGTCGTGCTACAACACATAGACGTGGTCGATCCTTGGGTGGTAGAGCACAAAACCTTTATTGAGAAGACGTACAATGACCGAGGCCAACAGAGGACGGACGGAGATATAATCAAAGAGCACAACTCATGTTTCACGCGTTGGTTCAAGCGAAGCTTCGTTGCACCCTTTACATGAGGATTCTTCCGCGGAAGAACAACTCATATTCGCCTTGTCACAGGGCGCCGAGCACAACCTGATGACCTATGAGGCGTACGATATCAACGGCTACACATTCTATATCGAGAACAAGGACATGAAGAGCGATGGTTATCAAAACTCCGGGGTAACGATGGAATCCTACACCGGTAACGACAAGGACATATACTACGGAAGGATCGAGGAGATCTGGGAGCTGAGCTACGCTGGAGAGAAGGTCCCGATGTTCCGTGTCAGATGGGCCAAGAGCGTCCTAAAAGAAGACCGGTATTTCACCACCATGGTTATACCCGAAGCCAAATCAAGACCCATGGCATAAGCGTCACTGCGAAAAAATGAGCCATGGGTACGGCTTCCCAAGTGGACCAATGCTTCTTCATTACCGACCCGTCAAAGCCCGATCGTGGTTGTCGTGAGGAGAGGCAAAAGGAAGATCATCGGAATGGATGGAGTAGCCAATGAGCAAGACTTACGACAAGTCTGGCGACCGAAGATCGAACATGACGACGACGATAAAGTAGCAGCACAGACCACAAGAAGCAGGACCACCCTACCTAAAGGACGTCTGTTCCACAGAAGAACTCCATTTGCGAAAAAGAAGGGCAAGAAGATTGTGAACAGATAGCTAGCTAAGATCGATTGTATTTAAATCGTAGTCTTCATTTCTCGATTGTATTTCATGGGCACTTTTTGATATCATGAATAATTTTAAATTTCATGGGCACTTTTTGAATTCATGAGGACACTCGATCTCGATCCCCCTCCACCGCTGCCCGGCGAGCACCCGGCCCCGCACCTCCCCCGCTCCACCGCCAGCAGGCACCCTCGCACCCTCCCGCTCCATCGCCCGCCACCGATGATATTTTCAAGTAACAAATTTGAACATATTTTCTAAAAAATTATTACTGTTTTTATAAAAAATATTACTGTTATGATTTAAACAAGTTTGAACATATTTAAACACAAATAAATATCAAACAACATTTAAAATGCAAAAAAAAATATTGGGGAGCCTGGGAATCGAAGCCAGGTCCTACTGGTGTGTGTGCTGCGTGCTGACCAGTCGGGCTAGTGGGCAGGTTCTGATGTGGATTGGGTTAGGTGGAATATAACCTGTGCTCAAACTGTAATAAAAAAACATTCTAATGGCGCACCTCTGTGGGGTGCGCCATTAGTAATCTTCCCCCATCCATACACCACCGCGCCGCTCCTTCCCCCCTTTTCCCTCTCGCCAGACTACTTCGATTCGTCCCACTCCCTCCACCGCGCCGCTCCCTCCCTCGTCCCTCCCTCCACCGCGCCCCCGCCCGCCTGCCCGACACCTTTGCGCCCGCCCGCCCGCGCCCCGCCGCCTCCTCTCCCCTTCCTCCCCTCGGCGCCGCCTCCCCGAGCCCCGCCTCCCCCTCGAAACCCTAGAAACTTCGAAGCCGCCCCACATCCACCATGAGAGGAGGCCCCACGTCCAGCAGGAGAGGAGGCCCGCGACCTCCCCGCCGTCCAGCAGGAGAACAGGGTACTAATCCCTTTTCCGCTGATTTTCTTCTTCATCTCCTCCAATCTCTGAAGCCGTGTTGTGCTGTTGTGTTGTGTGAAGGAAGGACTTGGTTCAACTTGGATACAGAGAAGATGCTGTTGTGGGTTCGACTTGTTTGGATTTGGTTCCCCTGTCACCAAGGTGACCACTTATCTCGCCTCTCTCCCCCTCTGTACAAGTTCATGGTTGTGGAGTGCTATGGTCGATGCTTGTCTCAGCTGTATGCATTTGATTTCAGACTATATAGCTTGTATATGCAAAGTGCCTAGGGTTAAATAGGTCTGTACAGTAACACATTTGCTTCTTATTGTACATGACTATGTTTATTGTGTTGAAACATCTATCTGATCTAATTAGAATGTAATGTGAGTTAAATAGGTCTGATTTTTGGGTAGAGGCAGCATCAATGTATTTGGGTCACTATTGATTGCAAATGTGGACCTTCTATGAAAATGTTTCATTAGTAAAGATGTTGAACACACAACTGTTGTTTACTCTAGTGATAGGAGTAGTAGTGGTGGCCATCTAGTTGGACTACTACTGCTAGGACTTGCTCCAGATTTTAGGATTTCTTTTCTTTTAGGATTTATTTTATTCTAGGACTAGGTTTTTATTATTTTTCTGTTGTGATTGTTTTTTGACCTCTTTCTTTTTCATTTCCTACTATCCTTATCCTAATTATCTTAAATTGTTATGATGTGTGTAACAGGGTTAGATCTTGGATTTGCTAGTGGACTTTGGGAGTTTCTTAGCCAGCTTGGTGACTCCATATTTTTCACTATTTCGCAAGTCTTTTGTAAGCATTAAACTTTCAGCACTACATTTTTTATCTTATGTGTACATCTGTTTGCTTCCAATTGCTATATATGTATTGTTGTTACTAAAAATGATGAAGCTCCTGTCAATTGCTATACATATATATGTGTATGATGATCCTCCTTTCCTGCAGTAGTATAACTAGGATATAAAGCACATTGAACTAACAATCTTGTATGGTGCCTAAACTACAATGATTCGGGAACATCAAATGACATAGCATGTGGATATTGACATAGGATGAGTAGATTAATAAGTGAGCCAAAAGTGATGGACAAACCTCATGCTAGGAATTCTCGAGGGTTGCATCTTTCTGAATGACCCTAATTGTCACTGGCAATATCTGGATAGATTGAAAACAATTTAACTTCAGTACTTTAAGTAATTTGCATGAAAGATTTTTGAAGTCCAACTTGAATCCGTAATTTGATTAGTTCCGTAAATTTGTATGACCACAGATTTGTAAAGTTTCGTAGATTTGTATGACCAAAGATATAGTTCAGATTTGATTAGTTCCATAAATTTGTATGACCAAATATATATTTCAGATTTGTAAAGTTTGATTTGTATGACCAAAGATACAGATTCAGATTTGAATTGTTTCAGAAATTGGTATGACCAAAGATCTTTGTTGTATATAAATGGGCTGCTTTGTAGAACTGTTCTTCATCTTTACGGTGTTGTTGTATAGAAATATGCTGAATTTAGCAAAAAAAAACGGGTCTGGGAGACGCCTTTGCTTGAGGCCCTTGAGAGGCCCTTCGTGTCGTGATGATTTTGCAGGTACCCGAGAGGCCCTTGAGTTTGCGGAATGTCGATTAACTTCCGTTCCGGCAAATTCGGTACTCCATATGTCCTATTTTCAGCAAAGGTCATGCTGAAATTTTCCGTGAATTTTAGCATGACTTTGCTAAAAATCGGACATATGAGGTACTTGCTACTAATGCATGGGCAGGGTATCTTAGTACTTAATTAAGTAGGATCAATCGCCTTTATTCTTGCTGCATTAAACCATAGGTGGCAATAGAGCCAAGTGATTAGGCCCAACTTAGAATTCTCCTCAGCATCGATAAACCCTAGATGATAAACCCAACATAGGTGGCAATAGAGCCAAGTGATTAGTGCAATAAACCCAACATAGGCTTTTAGGGTGCCTCGGCGTCGACAAACCCTAAATGATAAAAGCTTAGCTTTTAGGATGCCTCGGTGTCGACAAACCCTAAATGATGAGACCATGATCTTGTTCCTTGACAATAACCAACTTTTTGACCAAACTTGTTTCCTATTTAGAGCGAAACATGGCCCACAACGATGAGGCCGGCGGTTCGGGCGGCAAGCAATTCTGGGAGCTGTCCCAAGAGTTGGAGGAAGAACCTCACCGCTATGAGGACACCGCGGAAGACAACGATCCTGACTACACAACCCCTAGTGGCGTCGGGGATGACACCACTGATGGTGCCGCCGAGGATGCCACCATCGATGATGGCGGCGCACACACGATGTCGACCAACCAAGAGGCAACAGAAGGATCGGCGCCGAAGCGTGCTCGGCACCGTCGGGGAGGAATTTACTGAAGTGGACTCCGACGGGAATCCGACGGCGCCCAAACAAGTAGTCAAGGGGTACTCGATTCAGCTCGGGTGCATTCTCCAGAGCACCATCTCGATCAACACCGAGAACCTAAGGCGTAAGGACCACGGGAATTTGCGCAGCCTCCTCTTCACGAAGCTGCACGAACGATACAAGTTCTCCGCTGAGTTTGCAAACACACGCCTCGTGGAATAAAGTGAACAGTACCGCCCTCACGAGGATGAGCACGGCCCTGTCTACTTGGAGAAGCACGGTGAAGGCAATGATTGACAAAGGTGGTAGTTATGACAAGATCAAGGCGAAATATCCTTTGATGAGCGAAGATGAGTACAAGGAGTTCAAGATCAAGTGCGAGAGCAGCGCAACCTCCGAATCAAGTCAGTGGGGGAAAGAAATGCGGAAGTTGAAGTTAGGGGTCCACCAACTCGGTCCCGGCGGTTACAAAGTGGCGGAGCCTATATGGGACAAGGAGGACGCGGAGCGTGCCGAGCAAGGCCTACCGCCCCGCTTCGAGAAATACCGTGACAAGCAGACCAGGAACTTTCTCAGGGCCCGGTACAAGGAGGACCCGGTAACAAAGGAGCTTACCATGGATCCGAAGATCAGGGCGCTCGAGCTTGTTCTGGTAAGGAATAGACCCCCGCGTAATTAGCTCCATATGGTTGCATTCTAGTTAATCCCCAATATTTCTAAATGGTTCACGTTCCTTCCGCAGACACCTTTGAAAGCGATGGCGGGTCGTCTCAGAGCTCCCCTTTCGACACCCCTTTAAATAGGGCGTTGAGCGTAATGAAAAACAAGGATAAGCTCAGTAAGCCGGCGTCGGTGGTCGTGTGGCGGCAAAAAGGCTTGTCCATAAAATGGTCGTCATACTATACATTGGTGGGCGAAAGGAGAAAAAGACCAGCTCGGAAAGCCCGATCGCTGCGTGGTTGAAGCACTCAAGGCACAAGTGGCGCGGATTCGAGCTTGTCCAAGAGCAAGTGGAACAACAAGCGGGAGCGAAGCTCAACGCCATGGTGCCTACGTTGATTCATGGGCTGGCGGCGTGGATTGCGGACGGCCAGCGAGGCCTCCCGGTTCCCGGCTTCACGGCCCGACCTTTCGCCTGGTAGCGGTAGCGCCATTCTTTGTCTCCAGCGGCGCCATTGGTGTCTCCGGCGGAGGCGTATTCGTGTCCCCGGCGCCGGCACGGGCATTGGAGCTTAATGCACCCGGGTGTACGCCGGTCGGAACCTCGCCAGCAAGCGGCCCCTCCGTCAGTTGCATGCTCGCCGTTGGCGGTGCCTCGACATTAGCCGAGCTCGACGGCATCACGGTAACTAAGCCTCTCGGCCGATGACTTCATCTCCTTGCCTTTGGTAGGCATCCACGACGCCCTAAATGTTTTCGCGGCGCCGCCGACGTTCCTTGCACTCTTACGCACTTCGTGGGCGGCGAGTTGGTCGATGTCGCCAAGGGCAGAATCGTTCAACTGGGCAACCCCGTGTTCCACGGTAATCCGATGCCACCCACAGTGTATAGGGTTGAAGTGGTTCGGGTGCTGCCAGGCTGCGACGAGCTGTTACCTCCAATTCGACCGGCTGGGGCGGCGAAGAAGATGAGATGACCCTCGGCGCTGCGTAAAGCGGCCCTGCGTTGGCCGAAGAGCCAGATTCATTTGGGGGCGGGGGACACCACCCCACAGACAAGACCGCCAGTCGTGCCGGCGCCATGGCAAGAACGCCGCAACGCTACCGGACCTTCCGGACATCCTTATGGCACAGGATCCGGACAGCCCTATGGCACAGGATCCGGACGGCGACGACAACGACGACGGTACATTTACCAAAGTTGATAAGTACTTTGCCGAACATGGGTACGCTGACGAGTTCTGCGGGCCTCTTTCTCAAGAACCCAACCAAGGCGACCACGATCTAGCTGATGCAGCGGAGAAATCCAATTACAGCGAGGCGTCAAATGCGGCGTTCGGTTCTCGAGACACGCCTCCGGCTCCCGCCTTCACCGAGCCTCGAGATAGCTGAGGTGCGAAATATTATCAGCCCCAACACGCTCAAGAAGGCTGTGCGTGAGCGAGAACTTCGGTCCCATTACAGGAGATCAAGAAGAAGGGGCGAAGCGAAAAGACTAACAAAGGCGCGGTGCGAGCGGCCCAAGGCACCGAGTTTGATCCGTGCTCGGGGCGGGCCACCTTCACCTAAGGATATCTCGAGGAGGGTGCATGTGGCGGGTAGGGCGATGCTACAGCCCAAATATGCGGAATGTTGCAACGGTGCTATGCGGAGTCTGCACGCAGCGGTGTTCTTTCTTTGGAGAAGCGGCGTCTGAGAGAGAATGATGTGGCATACCTGGTTTTCGTGGCCAAGGTGCCAGAGGGCAAGGGCTTTGTGGATGGCGACATCGGGGGTACGATCGTCATGCGGTTTGATGACATCTTTGCTATGTTTAACCTTCATCCACTGCACTACACCTTTGTTCGGCTGTTTTCGCTAAGTATGGAGATGCGGATCATTAGAGACAAGACCCCGGACATCGTGATAGTCGACCCCTTCTACATGCGTGCCAAGCACTTGAGCAGCGGGGGACCGCCAAGTTGCGAGTTCACACCTTGAAGGCGTCATTCGGCAAACCCGAGATAAGGATAACTTCCTTGTGGCTTACTTTCCGAGTAAGTCATCCCTTAACCGCCCGTAACATATGATTTCTTAGATTTCGATTGTTCTTTTCTTCTAACATTTACGTGTTACGTGCGGTGACACACATTGCACACTCATCCTCTTAAGCCGAAATATTCCATGGCCACGTATTTCAACCCGAACCGTAACTCCAAGATAGACTACACAAATGTCAAGAAAGTTCTTGATGATGTTCTCCCCCTTCGCCAAATCTGGAGGCACCTTCACGAGGCAGTTCGTAAATGCGGCAAGCACATGTTCTCACACAATCTGAAGTTCTCTTTGCGTCAAGCAGCCGCTGGCGGTCGAAGGATGCCTACTACGCCCTCCATCACATGCGGCGATCGTGAGACCATCATCAACTTCGCTACCGGATAATCTCAAAGATTGGGCGCGAGCTTGTCGGGCAGTCCAGACGCGGACCTCGGACAAGAATTCTTCGCATCCGATCGGAGTTTGCGGACATCATCCATCAAGATGTCCTTCATACCTCGGGCAGTTCTTCCTCGGATATCAACCGTCAACAGTGAGATAGATGAAACGCTACAAATGCAGGGTGACAAGGACCGCGATTTCATGACCATCACGACAGACGGCGGCTTCATCCACGCTCCTGTCCGATGAGTCGAGTCGAAAGTAGTAATGTGTAGTTCTGAAACATTGATTGGCTCATGTTTTAATTAAACTTTAATGAATTCGTATGTCTCTTTGGTTTGGATAATCGTTCAACTTAGATGTAATCGATGCTATTTATTAGTAGGACCATGAATCGTGCTATTAATGTCTTGCTTTTCTCTTTCGATCCTTTTGTTGCATACTTACATATTGCTTATGTATTATGCATTGTTTGGCTTGTGCATAGAGATGCCGTCATATGTCATGTACAAGGGTAAGGTTCCCGGAGTCTCTGACATTTGGGAGGAGTGTCGGAGACAGGTTCACCATTTCAGCGATACTTGATTACAAAGGGTACACCACTAGGGCGGAGGCCGAATCTAGATACGCCCGCTATCTAGCGGGAGAGAGGAGGGCGTTGGAGGAACTGGATGAAGACCAGTTTGATCGCGATGATGCTCTTCGTGATGACCGCAGTTCTCTTCTATGTGATGGTAGTTTAGATGATCGATATCGACTTGTAATGTGAAGACAAACTCGATACTCGCGGTCTTGAGACTTGTAATGTTTTATCTTTTTTCGGTCTTTTGAATTCGGATACTAATATGATGAATTGTATTCGGAGACTAATCTTCTATTGTATTCGATAAATCTGCTCTTCTTTGTGTCATTGTCTATATTACATCGATAATATATTTTGTAACCTGTGCAAAAATTAGAAAAGTAAAAAGAAAACCAAATATTCATACTAATGGCGCATCAGCTCAAGGTGCACCATTAGTATGCCAAAGGATACTAATGGCGCATCACAACAGAGTGCGCCATTAGTATGACAAAGCACATGGTTACGTATGGCCCCCCGGAGGCACACTAATGGCGCATGGTGTTACATACTAATGGCGCACTGTGTGGTGCGCCATTAGTATACCAGATACTATTGGCGCACCAGTGGTGCGCCATTAGTAAAAAATACTAGTGGCGTGATACTAATGGCGCACCGGTAGTGCACCATTAGTAGGCAAAACCGGTGCGCCATTAGTAGGCCTTTTCCTAGTAGTGCGATGACACTTCAGCGTCGCCCGCCTCATGAGGCGGGGTGGCATGGGGAGGTCTTTCACTCTCCATCATCTCCGGAAGAAGATCCCCCGAAGATGAACTCTGTCGAGAAGGGCTACGATCCGAACTGCAAGATATATGCTTCAGTTATTGTCCTCGGTGGTAAAGTAGGATATAAGTGCTTTTTTACTTATAGCTCGGCGGAGGGCTGATCCCCTTGCAGACACTGCGCGGCAAGGGTACCCCCGAGGCAGGACCCTCTGGCGAAGATTTCTTCCCCTGTTTGGAAACCTTTGTTTCCAGGTCTTCAGAGGTGGTCCTCTTCCTTCCTTGGGGAGAGGGAATTTCAGATTCTTCTCCCCGGTTATCCTCCTTCGCGGAGGCACTAATTCCCCCGGTTTGGATGAATAATGAGTGAGGCCTGCTTTTAGCCTCTTTATTCCCCCTTTTATCTTCCCTGAGGGCGCCTGATAAGGCGCCGGCTCGAGCATTCTGGCCAGTACTGGATCTGCTGAGCCTTCGGGAAGGGGAGCCGAACACATGATCATCTTCACTTTTGTTACCCAGTCCTGGTCAAAGAGCGACTTTTTGGAATGATGTTGAGATAACTAAAAAGACAGCTTATTTGGCCACGGGATTAGTTACTTGGGTATCTGGGCGATTGCAGCTCAGACCCGCATCCTCGATGAGATCCGGACACCTTATTTGTGGTCCGAAGAACAATTTGTACATCTCTTCGAGCGTCATGCCGAGGAAGTGTTGAATAGCCCGCGGTCCTTCCGGGTTGAACTCCCACATTCGGAGGGGTCGACATTTGCAAGGCAGGACTCGACGAACTAGCATTACTTGCATTACCGTTACCAGGCCGACATCTCTCTCGAGGAGATCTCGGATGTGACTCTGCAATATTGGCACATCGTTTACTGGCCCCCAGTCCAGCCCCTTGTTGATCCATGACGTCAGTTGTGGAGGGGGGCCCGAGCGAAAGGTAGGGGCGACCACCCACTTGGTACCTCGGGGAGCTGTGATATAAAACCACTCACGTTGCCATAAACTGGACACCTCCGGGAAGGAACCCTCTGGCCATGGAACATCGGCGCCTTTGCTTATTGCGGCACCTCTGCACTCTGCGTGTCGCCCCTCAATCATCTTCGGCTTCACATTGAAGGTCCTGAGCCATAAGCCGAAGTGTGGGGTAATGCGGAGGAAGGCTTCACACACGATGATGAACAATGAGATGTGAAGGATGGAATCCGGGGCCAGATCATGGAAATCCAGCCCATAATAGAACATGAGCCCCCTAACAAAGGGATCTAGAGCAAGGCCTAGCCCTCGGAGGAAGTGAGAGATGAATACAACGCTCTTGCCGGGTTCGGGAGTGGGAATGACCTACCCTCGAGCAGGCAACCTGTGCGAGATTTCGCCGGTCAAATACCTGGCCTCTCTTAGCTTCTTGATGTCTTCCTCTGTGACAGAGCAGGGCATCCACCGACCTTGAAGGTTGGATCTGGACATGGTTGAAGGTCCGAAGCGCCTGACCTGAACCTTGGGTGTTGGAACTCGAGGTGGGGGAAGGATTCGACTGAGTGCAAGAAGAACAAGGACATGCCTTCGCCTCTTTATAAAGGGGATGAATATCAAGCGTCCTCCGCGTGGCCGTTTGGGACTTGCCTAAAATCGAGGAGTCGTACCAACGGGCACGATTGGGTTACCTGCATCCGTATTGATGAGAATCCCGTAATAAGGGGGACACGATTCTGCTTCACAAGACGTGCCAATAAAACCGCCTCACAAAACGTGCAGTGGCAGGCTGATTGAGAAAGACGGTTCATCATGGCCAGACCACGGCAATACGTCACATTATGAAAAGCGGTCGGCAGATTGGATTTGTGGAAATATTATTCTCTCTACGATGGTATGTGGAATTTGTTTTGCAGAGCCGAACACTATCCTTGTGTTCAAAATCTTCCATGGAGTATTCGGAGGAGGAACCCGCCTTGCAATGCCGAAGACAAATCTGTGTGTCGGACTCATCGTCATTGAAGCCTGGTTTAGGGGCTACTGAGGAAGTCCTGGATTAGGGGGTCTCCGGACAGCCGGACTATATCCTTTGGCCGGACTGTTGGACTATGAAGATACAAGACTAAAGACTTCGTCCCGTGTCCGGATGGGACTTTCCTTGGCGTGGAAGGCAAGATTGGCAATACGGATATGTAGATCTCCTCCCTTGTAACCGACTCTGTGTAACCCTAGCCCCTCCGGTGTCTATATAAACCAGAGGGTTTAGTCCGTAGGACAACAACAATCATACCATAGGCTAGCTTCTAGGGTTTAGCCTCTACGATCTCGTGGTAGATCAACTCTTGTAATACTCATATTTATCAAGATCAATCAAGCAGGAAGTAGGGTATTACCTCCATCGAGAGGGCCCGAACCTGGGAGAACATCGTGCCCCCCGCCTCCTGTTACCAACCGCCTTAGACGCACAGTTCCGGACCCCCTACCTGAGATCCGCCGATTTTCACACTGACAATGCCCATGCTCGTTGCGGCGAGCTCCGGCATCGGCGAGCGCCAGTGGGGAGTTAATGGCTTCGAGACAATGATGCTGGCGTGGTTTGTCAAGGTGTGGCAAGCGAGGAAGCGAGCACGAGCGCAACAGGGGCATCGGCGGCATCCAGAGCGTGCCGAACAGTTGCCGAACACCTTGTCCACGCGCGGTTCCCACATGAACTACATCACGCGACCTGGGCTGTGCAAACTGTGTCTGGCGTGTAGTCCTTGTTGTTGGGTTGATCCAAGCACTTGAGTTGAGCACAGGTCGTCTAGGTAGGAGCGTGGCTTCCTGGCAAGTTTCTGGACATAAACTAGTGAGGTTAAAAGAGAGATATCTAGAGAGATTTAGGAGTTGATATTTGGTGATTAAGGGTTTCTTAGGAGGTTAATGAAGCACTAAAAATTTCAGCTTCATTGGATCAAGGAAAAATACACTTCCTTTGTAAAGTGCATTTTCTGGCCAGAATAGAAAAGATTTTCTGTAGCAAAAATATTCCAAATAACTACGAAATATTTTTGCATAGTGAGGTGTGCTAAGGTCCAAAGAATATTCAGGAATTTTCTCAGATTTTGTGGGCAAGAAAAATGAGGGTTGCTTTGGAGCATATGTGACTAAAGTGATTTTTGGAGAAGAAATGAATATTTTTAATTTATGAAAAATACTGCTATGGCCATTTTGGGGTATATCAGGGAGGAAATGAGGTGCTAGAGAGGGGTGTGAGTCACTTGGCTGAAATCAAGGACATGCCCACGTGGTTAAGTCCAACTGAGTTGATTCAAAATTCCAAATTCAAATCAAATGGAAATGAAATCCAGGAAAAAGAAAAAGATAAAAAACCAGGATGTCACACTTTTCTCCTTATCGTGTTCTGGCATCCCCATGAGCAAGTCATGATTTGTCCGTCTGCATTTGACGATGGTGGCTGTCATACCGAGAGGGTCCTCAGAATATTTTTCGATCAATGGTGGAGCAAATCCAAGTATCGAGCTATTTAGTTTGTTAGCATACATTTCTGATGAACCTGTAAGTTGCCGTTATTATTATCATGTTACAATTGATGTTAAAACAACACCAAAGTGCATCGTCCAGTATGAAGTGACTTGATATTCTCGTATGGTCTAAGGAATTGTGCATAAGTTAACTACCTGTGTTATGGAGACTATGTACTTTTGAGTAGGTAGAGAAGTCATCGCCCTAACATGCTCAATAAAAATATACCTAACAGAAGGGCCATGACTTGACACATTGTGCATATGTTTTCAAGGCAAAAAAATCGGGAGCCACACGCACCACTAGAAAAGAATGGTTTGGAAGAAATGTGCACCATCAAATTTCATTTTTCCCTCTTTGGGTGGCTATTCAAAATAGCATTTGGACCAGATAAAATTTGGCCAAATTGTGGCTTCCAGCTTTTTACAATAAGAGAGCAAGAATTCACAATCCCCCTCTTGTACAAATGCGGTTCACCATGATTATGTGGGGAATGGCCAAAGGAGTGGCTTCGCCTCGCGAGCCTAGACACTTCCTGTTGGAATGCAGAACATTCCATCAAGGAGTGGTGGATCAACATTTCTGATAAAAATATTCCTAATAGAAGGGCCATGACTTATCTCCCCACTCAAAAGTTAGGTAGTTTAACATGGAAGAAATAAAAGTTTTCCACCACCGGTTATAAGGATCCTCCATCACGCCATCAAGATGGAAACCCTTTGAACTATTTTGCGTGCAGAACATTTGAGACAAATCATGTCATGAGAGTAATGGCCTTGATGTAAACATCCTTAAGTAACATGTATAAAGTCATGTCATCGTCTAAAAAGCAGTTTTTAAGGAAAAATATATGATTAACTTCAAAATAATCAAAGTTTTCACAAAGAAATTATCTAAGGTCATCAAAATTCTATAATAATAATAATTAGGACCTAACATTAGATGTTTTCGATAAAACTGAACCAGCAAAGATGCTTTCAAGGTGCAGGTTTCATAGCACGAAAGTGCCAATGTTAAGGGAGCCCCCTTTTAACTCCTAATATATTCACATGTAGCTCTCATGCATGTTACAAAAAAATGTATTGGCATACCCTTTTTATCTCATTCTAACATAGTCACATGCATCTCTCCTACATGTTTCAAAAAATATGTTAAGGGAGACCTAAAGGACAATGCTTGGATATCCATAAAATTTCTACTCAACCATCAATGGCCACATTCCTAAGTTTGTTTCCTTGAACAAGCCTCTGCATTATATATCCTGATGATGTCAATATGGATGACATTATTTCATAACACGCGACTAGTGGCTAGCACTCAGGTGCCCCTAGTTACAAGTTAAACTTTTTGGGACCTATGCGCACCACTACAAAAAAGAATGGTTTGGAAGACATGTCCACCATCGAAGGTCTTTTTTTCTTGGTCCGATATTCAAAATAGGATTTGGACCACGTAAAGTTTTATAAATTGTGGCTTAACAAAAAAGAGAGCAAGAATATGCAGGCCGCCACTTACATAAATGATGTTTCACCTTGAGTTTACGGGGAATGGCGAAGGAGTGGCTCTGCCTAGCGAGCATAACACTTCCTATTGGAATGCAGTGTTGGGAAACGTAGTAATTTCAAAAAATTTCCTACGATCACGCAAGACCATGGTGATGGCATAGCAACGAGAGGGAAGAGTGTCCGTCCACGTACCCTCGTAGACCGTGGCGGAAGCGTTATATCAACGCGGTTGATGATGTAGTCGTGCGTCTTCACGATCCGACCGATCCAAGCACCGAGCGTCACGGCACCTCCGAGTTACGCACACGTTCACTTTCGATGGCGATCCCGGACTCGATCCAGCAAAGTGTCGGGGATGAGTTCCGTCAACCTGACGGCGTGGTGACGATGATGATGCTCCACCGGCGCAGGCTTCGCCTAAGCTCATGACGATATGACTTCTCCGGCGCGGGGCTTCGCCTAAGCTCATGACGATATGACCGAGGTGGAATATGGTGGAAGGGGCACCGCACACGGCTAAGGAAAGATCCGTCGATCAACTTGTGTGTCATGGGCGCCCTGCCCTTTGTATATAAAGGAGGGAAGGGAGGGCTGGCCGGCCATAGAGAGGAGGCGCACCGGGGTTTCCTACTCCTACTAGGAGTAGGATTCCCCCAATCCTAGTCCAACTAGGTTTCCCCAAGTGGGAAGGGAGAGAGAGGCGCCCCTTCTCCTAGTCCTAATAGGACTAGGGAAGGGGAAAAGGTGCGACCAGCACTTGGGCCCCCTTTCTCCTTTCCACTAAGGCCCATGTTGGCCCATTAGCATTCGGGGGTTAGGTAACCTCCGGTGCCTTGGTAAAATTCCCAATTTCACCGGAACACTTCCGATGTCCAAACATAGACTTCCAATATATGAATCTTTATGTCTCGACCATTTCGAGACTCCTCGTCATGTCCGTGATCACATCCGGACTCGAACAACCTTCTGCATCAATACTTATAAACTCATTATGAACTGTCATCGAAGCGTTAAGCGTGCGGACCCTACGGGTTCGAGAACTATGTAGACATGACCTAGAACTATTCTCGGTCAATAACCAATAGCGGAACCTGGATGCCCATATTGGTTCCTACATATTCTCTGAAGATCTTTTATCGGTCAAACCGCATAACGACATACGTTGTTCCCTTTGTCATCGGTATGTTACTTACCCGAGATTCGATCGTCGGTATCCAATACCTAGTTCAATCTCGTTCTTTGGTAAGTCTCTTTACTCGTTCGTAATACATCATCTCACAACTAACACATTAGTTGCAATGCTTGCAAGGCTTATGTGATGTGCATTACCGAGAGGGCCCAGAGATACCTCTCCCATAATCGGAGTGACAAATCCTAATCTCGAAATATGCCAACCCAACATGTACCTTCGGAGACACCTGTAATGTACCTTTATAATCACCCGATTACGTTGCGACGTTTGGTAGCACCAAAGTGTTCCTCGTGCAAACGGGAGTTGCATAATCTCATAGTCATAGGAACATGTATAAGTCATGAAGAAAAGCACTAGCAACAAACTATACGATCAGGTGCTATGCTAATGGAATGGGTCATGTCAATCAGATCATTCAACCAATGATGTGATCCCGTTAATCAAATAACAACTCCTTGTTCATGGTTAGGAAACACAACCATCTTTGATTAACGAGCTAGTCAAGTAGAGGCATACTAGTGACACTCAGTAGGTTTATGTATTCACACATGTATTATGTTTCCGGTTAATACAATTCTAGCATGAATAATAAACATTTATCATGATATAAGGAAATAAATAATAACTTTATTATTGCCTCTAGGGCATATTTCCTTGATCTCCCACTTGCACTAGAGTCAATAATCTAGATTACACCGTAATGATTCTAACACCCATGGAGTCTTGGTGCTGATCATGTTTTGCTCGTGGAAGAGGCTTAGTCAACGGGTCTGCAACATTCAGATCCGTATGTATCTTGCATATCTCTATGTCTCCCACGGACCAAATCCGGATGGAGTTAGGCGTCTTTTGATGTGCTTGGTTCTCTTGTGAAATCTGGATTCCTTTGCCAAGGCAATTGCACCAGTATTGTCACAAAAGATTTTCATTGGACCCGATACACTAGGTACAACACCTAGATCGGTTATGAACTCCTTCATCCAGACTCCTTCATTAGCTGCTTCCAAGCAGCTATGTACTCAACTTCACATGTAGATCCCGCCACGACGCTTTGTTTGGAACTGCACCAACCGACAGCTCCACCGTTTAATGTAAATACGTATCCGGTTTGCGATTTAGAATCGTCCGGATCGATGTCAAAGCTTGCGTCGGCGTAACCGTTCTGACGAGTTCTTTGTCACCGCCATAAATGAGAAACATATCCTTAGTCCTTCTCAAGTACTTAAGGATGTTCTTGACCGCTGTCGATGATCCACTCTGGATTACTTTGGTACCTGCACCTGCTAAACTTACAAAGAAGGCACACATCAGGTCAGTACACGACATTGCATACATGATAGAGCCTATGGCTGAAGCATAGGGAACATCTTTCATTTTCTCTCTATCTTCTGCGGTGGTCGGGCATTGAGTCTTACTCAACTTCACACCTTGTAATACCGGCAAGAACCCTTTCTTTGCACGATCCATTTTGAACTTCTTCAAAACTTTATCAAGGTATGTGCTTTGTGAAAGTCCTATTAAGCGTCTTGATCTATCTCTATAGATCTTAATGCCCAATATGTAAGCAGCTTCACCGAGGTCTTTCATCGAAAAACTCTTATTCAAGTATCCCTTTATGCTATCCAGAAATTCTATATCATTTCCGATCGGTAATATGTCATCCACATATAATATCGTAAATGCTACAGAGCTCCCACTCACTTTCTTGTAAATACAAAGCTTCTCCAAAAGTGCAGATAAAACCAAATGCTTTGATCACACTATCAAAAGCGTTTATTCCAACTCCGAGAGGCTTGCACCAGTCCATAAATGGATCGCTGGAGCTTGCACACTTTGTTAGCTCCCTTTGGATCGACAAAACCTTACGGTTGCATCATATACAACTCTTCTTCCGTAAATCCATTCAGAATGCAGTTTTAACATCCATTTGCCAAATTTCATAATCATAAAATGCGGTAATTGCTAACATGATTGAGACGGACTTAAGCATCGCTACGGGTGAGAAGGTCTCATCGTAGTCAATCCCTTGAACTTGTCGAAAACCTTTTGCAACAAGTCGAGCTTTATAGACGATAACATTACCATCAGCGTCGGTCTTCTTCTTGAAGATCCATTTATTCTCAATTGCTTGCCGATCATCGGGCAAGTCAACCAAAGTCCACACTTTGTTCTCATACATGGATCCCATCTCAGATTTCATGGCCTCAAGCCATTTTGTGGAATCTGGGCTCACCATCGCTTCTTCATAGTTCGTAGGTTCATCATGTTCCGGTGACATGACTTCCGAATAGGATTACCGTACCACTCAGTGCGGATCTTGCTCTGGTTGATCTCTGAAGTTCTGTAGAAACTTCGATCTGAAGTTTCATGATCATCATCATTAGCTTCCTCCCTATTTGGTGTAGGTGTCACGAGAAACTGATTTACAGGATGTACTACTTCTCAATAAGGGAGTAGATACGATTATCTCATCAAGTTCTACTTTCCTCCCACTCACTTCTTTCGAGAGAAACTCCTTCTCCAAAAAGTTTCCGAATTTAGCAAAAAATCTTGCCTTCGGATCTGTGATAGAAGGTGTACCCAACAGCTTCCTTTGGGTATCCTATGAAGACACATTTCTCCGATTTGGGTTCGAGCTTATCAGGTTGAAGCTTTTTCACATAAGCATCGCAGCCCCAAACTTTCGAAAGCGACAACTTTGGTTTCTTGCCAAACCACAGTTCATAAGGCGTCGTCTCAACGGATTTAGATGGTGCCCTATTTAAAATGAATGTAGCCGTCTCTAAAGCATAACCCCAAAACGATAGCGGCAAATCAGTAAGAGACATCATAGATCGCACCATATCTAATAAAGAAATGCGATTCTGACGTTCGGACACACCATTACGTTGTGGTGTTCCGGTGGCGTAAGTTCTTGAAACTATTCCGCATTGTTTCAAATGTAGGCCAAACTCGTAACTCAAATATTCTCCTCCACCATCGGACTGTAGAAACTTTATTTTCTTGTTACGATGATTTTCCACTTCACTCTGAAATTCTTTGAACTTTTCAAATGTTTCAGACTTGTGTTTCATTAAGTAGATATACCCATATCTGCTCAAATCATCTGTGAAGGTGAGAAAATAACGATATCCGCCACGAGCCTCAACATTCATTGGACCACATACATCGGTATGTATAATTTCCAATAAATCTGTTGCTCTCTCCATAGTTCCGAGAACGGTGTTTTAGTCATCTTGCCCATAAGGCACGGTTCGCAAGTGCCAAGTGATTCATAATCAAGTGACTCCAAAAGTCCATCAAGATGGAGTTTCTTCATGCGCTTTACACCGATATGACCTAAGCGGCGATTGCCACAAATAAGTTGCACCATCATTATCAACTCTGCATCTTTTGGTTTCAACATTATGAATATGTGTATCACTACTATCAAGATTAAGTAAAACAAACCATTCTTCAATGGTGCATGACCATAAAAGATATTATTCATATAAATAGAACAACCATTATTCTCGATTTAAATGAATAACCGTCTCGCATCAAACAAGATCCAGATATAATGTTCATGCTCAACGCTGGTACTAAATAACAATTATTTAGGTCTAATACTAATCCAGAAGGTAGATGTAGAGGTAGCGTGCCGATTGCGATCACATCGACTTTGGAACCATTTCCCACGCCAAGATCGTCACCTCGTCCTTAGCCAATCTTCGCTTAATCCGTAGCCCCTGCTTTGAGTTGCAAATATTAGCAACAGAACCGTATCAAATACCCGGTGCTATGCGAGTATTAGTAAGGTACACATCAATAACATGTATATCACATATACCTTTGTTAACTTTGCCGTCCTTCTTATCCGCCAAATACTTGGGGCAGTTCCGCTTCCAGTGACCAGCCTGCTTGCAATAGAAGCACTCAGTTTCAGGCTTAGGACCAGACTTGGGTTTCTTCTCTTGATTAGCAACTTGCTTGCCGTTCTTTTTGAAGTTTCACTTTTTCTTTCCTGTGCCATTTTTCTTGAAACTAGTGGTTTTGTTAACCATCAACACTTGATGCTCATTTTTGATTTCTACATCCGCGGATTTCAGCATCGCGAATAGCTAGGGAATTGTTTTGGTCATCCCTTGCATATTATAGTTCATCACGAAGCTCTTGTAGCTTGGTGGCGATGATTGGAGAATTACATCAATGACGCAATCATCCGGAAGATTAACTCCCAGTTGAATCAAGTGATTGTTATACCCGGACATTACGAGTATATGTTCACCGACGAGACCGTTCTCCTCCATCTTACAGCTATAGAACTTATTGGAGACTTCATATCTCTCAATCCGGCATTCGCTTGGAATATTAACTTCAACTCCTGGAACATCTCATATGCTCCATGGTGTTCAAAACGACGTTGAAGTCCGGTTCTAAGCCGTAAAGCATGGCACACTGAACTATAGAGTAGTCATCGACTTTGCTTTGCAGACGTTCACAACTTCGGCGCAGCCCTTGCACCGGGCACGGCACCTAACGGTGCTTCCGGGGACGTAATTCTTCTGTGCAGCAATAAGGATAATCCTCAAATTCTGGACCCAGTCCGTGTAATTGCTGCCATCATCTTTCAACTTTGCTTTCTCAAGGAACGCATTAAAATTCAACGGAACAACAAAGACGAGCCATCTATCTACACATCATAGACAAGCAAGATACTATCGGTACTAAGTTCATGATAAATTTAAGTTCAATTAATCATATTACTTAAGAACTCCCACTTAGAAAAATATCCTCCAATTCTCTAAGTGATTGCGTGATCCATATCAACTACACCATGACCGATCATCACGTGTGATGGAGTAGTTTCAATGGTGAACATCAATATGTTGATCATATCTACTATATGATTCACGCCGACCTTTCGGTCTCCGTGTTAGAGGTCATATCTTATATGCATAGCTCGTCAAGTATAACCTGAGTATTCCGTGTGCAACTGTTTTGCACCCGTTGTATTTGAACGTAGAGCCTATCACACCCGATCATCACGTGGTGTCTCAAAGACGAAGAACTTTTGCAACGGTGCATACTTAGGGAGAACACTTCTTGATAATTTAGTAAGGGATCATCTTATAATGCTACCGTCAATCAAAGCAAGATAAGATGCATAAAGGATTAACATCACATGCAATCAATATAAGTGATATGATATGGCCATCATCATCTTGTGCTTGTGATCTCCATCTCGAAGCACCATCATGATCACCATCGCCACCGGTAGCGACACCTTGATCTCCATCGTAGCATCGTTGTCGTCTTGCCAATCTTATGCTTCCACGACTATCACTACCGCTTAGTAATAAAGTAAAGCATTACATCGCGATTGCATTGCATACAATAAAGCGACAACCATATGGCTCCTGCCAGTGCCGATAACTCGGTTACAAAACATGATCATCTCATACAATAAAATTTAGCATCATGTCTTGACCATATCACATCACAACATGCCCTGCAAAAACAAGTTAGACGTCCTCTACTTTGTTGTTGCAAGTTTTACGTGGCTGCTACGGGCTAAGCAAGAACCGTTCTTACCTACGCATCAAAACCACAACGATAGTTTGTCAAATAGACTCGTTTTAACCTTCTCAAGGACCGGGCGTATGCACTTTCGGTTCAACTAAAGTTGGAGACAGTCTTCCACAAGCCATCTATGTGCAAAGCACGTCGAGGAACCGGTCTCGCGTAAATGCAGCGTAAGGTTGGTCTGGATCGTCATTCAACAATACCGCTGAACCAAAGTATGACATGCTTTGGTAGGCGGTATGACTTGTATCGTCCACAACTCACTTGTGTTCTACTCGTGCATATGACATCTACGCATAAAACCTGGCTCGGATGCCACCGTTGGGAAACGTAGTAATTTCAAAAATTTTCCTCACGATCACGCCAAGACCATGGTGATGGCATAGCAACGAGAGGGAAGAGTGTCCGTCCACGTACCCTCGTGAGACCGTGGCGGAAGCGTTATATCAACGCGGTTGATGTAGTCGTCGTCTTCACGATCCGACCAATCCAAGCACCGAACGTCTGGCACCTCCGAGTTACGCACACGTTCAGCTCGATGGCGATCCCGGACTCCGATCCGGCAAAGTGTCGGGATGAGTTCCGTCGACACGACGGCGTGGTGGCGATGATGATGCTCCACCGACGCAGGGCTTCGCCTAAGCTCCATGACGATATGACTTCTCCGGCGCAGGGCTTCGCCTAAGCTCATGACGATATGACCGAGGTGGAATATGGTGGAAGGGGCACCGCTGCAGCTAAGGAAAGATCCGTCGATCAACTTGTGTGTCATGGGCGCCCCTGCCCTCATATATAAAGGAGGGAAGGGAGGGGCTGGCCGGCCATAGAGAGGAGGCGCACCGGGGTTTCCTACTCCTACTAGGAGTAGGATTCCCCCAATCCTAGTCCAACTAGGTTTCCCCAAGTGGGAAGGGAGAGAGAGGCGCCCCTTCTCCTAGTCCTAATAGGACTAGGGAAGGGGAAAGGTGCGCCAGCACTTGGGCCCCTTTCTCCTTTCCACTAAGGCCCATGTTGGCCCATTAGCATTCCGGGGTTCCGTAACCTCCCTGCTTAGTAAAATTCCCAATTTCACCCGGAACACTTCCGATGTCCAAACATAGACTTCCAATATATGAATCTTTATGTCTCGACCATTTCGAGACTCCTCGTCATGTCCGTGATCACATCCGGACTCGAACAACCTTCGTGCATCAATACTTATAAACTCATTATGAACTGTCATCGAAGCGTTAAGCGTGCGGACCCTACGGGTTCGAGAACTATGTAGACATGACCTAGAACTATTCTCGGTCAATAACCAATAGCGGAACCTGGATGCCCATATTGGTTCCTACATATTCTCTGAAGATCTTTTATCGGTCAAACCGCATAACGACATACGTTGTTCCCTTTGTCATCGGTATGTTACTTACCCGAGTTTCGATCGTCGGTATCCAATACCTAGTTCAATCTCGTTAATGGTAAGTCTCTTTACTCGTTCCGTAATACATCATCTCACAACTAACACATTAGTTGCAATGCTTGCAAGGCTTATGTGATGTGCATTACCGAGAGGGCCAGAGATACCTCTCCGAGCAATCGGAGTGACAAATCCTAATCTCGAAATATGCCAACCCAACATGTACCTTCGGAGACACCTGTAATGTACCTTTATAATCACCCGATTCACGTTCTGACGTTTGGTAGCACCAAAGTGTTCCTCGTGCAAACGGAGTTGCATAATCTCATAGTCATAGGAACATGTATAAGTCATGAAGAAAAGCACTAGCAACAAACTATACGATCAGGTGCTATGCTAATGGAATGGGTCATGTCAATCAGATCATTCAACCAATGATGTGATCCCGTTAATCAAATAACAACTCCTTGTTCATGGTTAGGAAACACAACCATCTTTGATTAACGAGCTAGTCAAGTAGAGGCATACTAGTGACACTCTGTAGGTTTATGTATTCACACATGTATTATGTTTCCGGTTAATACAATTCTAGCATGAATAATAAACATTTATCATGATATAAGGAAATAAATAATAACTTTATTATTGCCTCTAGGGCATATTTCCTTCATGCAGAGCTTTCCATCGACAATTGGTTGATCAACATGTCTGATAAAAATATTCCTAATAGAAGGGTGATGGCTTCCCTCCCTACTCAAAAGTTGGACAATTTAGGATGGAAAAAACACAAGAGTTATCTACCACAAGTTCGTGTTGCAGACCATCCTTCATGACACCGTCAAGATAGATGCAACCCCTTGAACTATTGTGGGTGAAAAACATTGGAGAAAACAATTATGTGAGGAGAGTAGTGACTTTGATGTAAACATCCTTAATTAACATGCATAAAGTCATAGCATCATATAAAAAGGAAATTTTTAGGAAAAATAGAGGATTAAGTCCTAAATATCAAATAATTCATAAAGAAAATTTCTCCAAAATTAGTAATTAGGACCTGACATGATATGTTTTTGATAAAAAAAGCAAAAAAGCCACTTCGAGGAGAGGTTTATACCACCTCGGTGAAAATGTTCAGGGAGGCCCCTTTTGACCTCCTAATATATTCACATGTAGCTCTCCTCCATGTTTCGAAAAAATATGGGATCCGCTATTTATTTCCTAATATATTCACATACAGCTCCTGCATATTTGATTTGTTTTAAGGGAGCCCTGAAGGCCAATGCTTGGATATCCAATATCAAAATTTCTGCCTAATTTTTAATGGCCCACATTTCTAAGTTTGTCTCCTTTGACAAGGTTTCGTGAAATTTATCTTGACGATTACACCAGGGATGACATTTTTTGAAAACACACGACTAGTGGCTAGCACTAAGCAGTTTCCGATCTCGAGGCAAAAAATGGGAGCCATGCACACCATTATGAAAACAATGGTTTGGAAGACATGTGTACCATCGAAGGTCATTTTCCCCTCTTTTGTTGGCTATTCTAAATAGCATTTGGACCACATAAAGTTTGTCTAAATTTTACCTTCTGGCCTTTTAACAAAAAGAGAGCAAGAGCCCGCGGTCCGCCTCTTGTACAAATGCCGGTTCACCATGAATGTATGGGGAATTACAAAAGTTGTGGTTAGCCTGCATAAGCTTTGGACACTTCCTATTGGAACCCGAACATTCCATCAAGGAGTGGTGGATCAACATGTCCGATAAAAATATTCCTAATAGAATGGCCATGAGTTCTCTCTCCACTAAAAAGTTGGACAATTTAAAATAGGAGAAACACAAAAATCTGCCTGAAGTTTGCGCTGCAGAGCATCCTCCTTCACGTTGTCAAGATAGAGGCAACCCTTTGAACTATTTTGGGTGCAGAACATTTGGGACAAATCCTGTCAGAACAGTAATGGCCTAGATGTAAACATCCTTAACTACCATGTATAAAGTCATATTGTTGTCAAAAATGAATTTCTCAGGAGAAATATGGGATTAAGTCTAGAAAATCAAAGAATTCACAAAGTAAATTTTCTAAGGACGTCAAAATTATATGGTAGTAATAATAACTAGGACCTAATTAGATGTTTTCATAAGATTAAACCATCTAAGATGCTTTCAAGGTGGAGGTTTCATAGCACGTCGGTGACAATGTTAGGGGAACTCCCTGTTTACCACCTTCTAATATATGGGCATTCCCTTTATAATTTTGTCTACACGTAGATCTCTTGCATGTTATTAAAAATGTATGGCCACCCCCTTTTTATCTCATTCTAATATATTCAAATGCATCTCTCTTGCATGTTTCAGAAAAAATGTTAAGGGAGCCCACAAGGACAGTGCTTGAATATCCATAAATTTTCTACCCAATCATCAATGGCCACATTTCTGAGTTTGTCTCCTTGGACAAGCCTACACGATATATATCTTGAAGATGACACCGAGGGTGACATTATTTCAGAACACACGACTAGTGGTCAGCACTCGATGGCCTCCGATTACAAGTTAAAATTCTTGAGAGCTATGCGCACCACTATGAAAAGAATGGTTTGGAAGACATGTCCACCATCGAAGGTAATTTTTGTTCTTATTGGTTGGCTATTCAAAATAGGATTTGGACCACACAAAGGCTGGCCAAATTGTGGCTTATGGCTTTTTTACAAAAAAAAAAGAGAGCAAGAATCTACAGTTCGCCTTTTGTACAAATGGCGGTTCACCTTGAGTCTGTGGGGACTGGAAAAGGACTAGCTCCGCCTAGCGATCCTGGACACTTCCTATTGGAATGCATAACGTTCCATCAAGAATTGGTGGATCAACATGTCCGATAAAAATATTCCTAATAGAAGGGCGATGACTTCTCTCCCTACTCAAAAGTTGGACAATTTAGAATGGAAAAAACACAAGAGTTTTCTGCCACGAGTTCAAGGCTGCAGCCCATCCTTCTTGATGCCATGAAGATAGAGGCAACCCTTTGAACTATTATGGGTGCAAAACATTACGACAAATTATGCGAGGAGAGCAATGGCCTTGACATAAACATTCTTAACTAACATGTATTAAGTCATATCATCGTCTAAAAGGACATTTTCAGGAAAAATATAGTATTAAGTCCTAAAAATCAAAGAATCCGCAAAGAAAATTTCTCCAAAAGTAATAACTAGGACCTGACATGACATATTTTGTAAATTAAACCAACAAAGGTACTTTCGAGGAGGAGGTTTATACCACGCCAGTGAAAATGTTCAGGGAGCCTCCCTTTGACCCCCCCCCCCCCTTCTAATATATTCAAATGTAGCTCTCCGGCATGTTCTAGTAAAAAATGGGATCCCATTTTTTATCTCCTAATATATTCACATGCGGCTCTCCTGCATATTTGAAAAAAAATGTTAAGGGAGCCCTGAAAGCCAATGGTTGGATATTCAATACCAAAATTTCTACCTAATTTTGAATGGCCCACATTTCTGAGTTCGTCTCCTTGGACAAGCGTCCATGATATTTATCTTGACAATGACACCGAGGATAAAACACACGGCTAGCAATGGACAACCTCCGATTACAAGGCAAAATTTTTGGGAGCCATGCGCACCAGTACGAAAGAAATGTTTGGAAGACATGTGCACCATTGAAGGTTATTTCTCTCCCTTTGGTGGACATTCAAAATAGCATTGGACCACAATTTTTTTGGCTAAATTGTGGTTTCTGGATTTTTTACAAAAAAAGAACAAGAATCCGCGATCCATTTCGTGTACAAATGCCGCTTCACCGTGAGTGTATGGGGAATGGCCAAAGGAGTGGCTCCGCGTCGCGAGTCTGGATACTTCCTATTAAAATGCAGAGCATTCCATCAACAAACAGTGGATCAGCATGTCTGACAAAAATATTCCTAACAGAATGGCCATGATTTGGGACTAATTATATCAGGAGAGTAATGCCTTGATGTAATAATTTACTCTATGCAAAACCCTCTCTAACTTCATGTCAGTGAATGGATGAGGCAAATCTTTATGCCTTTGAAATTCGAAGGAAAAATAATCTTCCGTTGCCCATGACCATGCGCCAAGCTCCAGTTCAAACAAATGAAAACATGGCTTTTTAAGTCTAACTGTTTTACAATACTCATATGTTTGTCTAATTTATATCCAAAAATATGCTTGTCTGGTGAAAACATCTCGATTGGAACAACGTTGAAGCTTAGGTGCTCGTCCGTCCACGTTTGTTCCTCGTAGTACGCACGACAAGACGAAAAGAAGGAACGAGGAAGAAACAAACGGGGGCAGATGGGCAGACGTATCACCATAGCATCATCTTATATATTCCATTGATTCCTCCATCATTATCTCGTGGTATAGTACCTATCACCTAGGCCCAAAAGGGGCGAAACAAAACTAGAATAGAGATAGAAAGAACTAAAAAAAAAGGGAAATTATCTCCGATTCCATACTGCGGGCGCACGACGCTTCTACGGTGAGATTTGAGTACGTGTTAAGAACAGAGGCTGTGATTCATGGCGTCCACGGGAGACTGTTTGAGAAAGTTGGGGAGCCCAATCTTTTTGCCGGTTCTCTTGACATCGTCCTGCACCTTCCTCCGGTACTCCCCGAAGGTGAACGGCCTGTACGGCGACGGCTCGCCGCATGTGCCGACCGGCGAGTCGTACGACGGGCACAGGAAGTAGGCGACGGAGAGGCGCTCCGCCTTGGGGTTGGCCACCACTTTGTGCTCCACGCTCTTGTACCTGTTGTTGCTCCACGCCTGAAGCATCCAAATGCAGAGAACCAGAATAAGACGACGAAAAATGCGTCCACACGGAAAATAGTACCACCATCTGATGCGACGGTCGGGTACACCTCTCTGCTTGGTCAAAACCCCGGCACGTAGTACGTATATGGGGTAAAACGCCGAGGAGGAGACTGTTACCTGAAACAGATCGCCGATGTTGACGATGAGCGCGTCGGGGCGGGGTTTCACGGCGACCCAGCGCGCGTCCTTCATGAGCTGCAGGCCCCCGACCTGGTCCTGGCAGAGGATGGTGAGGAAGTCGCTGTCCGTGTGCGGCACCAGCCCGAACGTGTCCGGCGCGAACGGGCACGCCGGGTACCTGTTGAGCCGCAGGAAGCACGTCGTCCCGTCGCACCCCGCCGGGAACGCCGGCTCGCCGCCCCCCGCATCGTGCCCGAGGTCCTCCGCCAGCGCCGCCGCCACCGTGTCCGCCACACGCGACATAGCGTCCGCCACCTCCTGCATCACGGCCCTGCTCGCGCGACAAAACTTTTGCTCGTCAGTCATCAATAAAACTACTGCACACGACTCGTGGTAAAATTCTCGCCTAGTGTGACTAGTGACCGTGGTAAACACACGTATGTAGCCAGATTAGATTTCATGGTGATGTGCTATTAAAACAAGTGTTCATGCATGTACCGTTTCGACCGATGGTCGTGTGTATTGTTCGTTCATACACGTATGCTGCTAGCCTGAGATATTTCTCTATCCGCACACTGTACACGGAAGGGTACCCCGCAGCACACAAATTAATATTCGGCGTATGTATCATGGTCCTGGGGATGGGGTTGGTAGGCTGGTTCGATGGACACGAAGGCGTTAAATTCGGTTAGTGTACTAAAAGCGCCCATGTTTCGTGGGCACATACGCAGCCGCACACATGATATCGTCATTCATCGACCCAAACAAAGCCGAATTAATGTAGTTGACAGGAAAGTTTTGCCCCGTGCCTCCATCTTCTTCCCTTCTACTAGAATAATAGTACTACACATATATATGCCGACAGCAAAGGAATATAACGATCGCGCGCATAATAACTATCAAAAGTGCTCTTTCGTCCTTGGACTCACAAATGAAAAAAATCTCTATCGACGGAACTGATGATTAATGTAACTAATTATAATTAAGCACGTTCGCTAAATGTCTGCCGGAGTAAGTATTAGGGTAACAAGAAGAGGCATGCATATGGGCGGGCGTACGTAAGCACGTACCTCAAGGAGCTGAGCTTTCCGTAGTCGCAGTCCTCCCGGGAGATGCTGGCGAGCGGAACGTGGAAGGCCTCCGACCACGAGAGGTGCCGGAGCGACGTAGCCGTCGGGTTGCCCCACCGGTACGAGCCGTTGAGGAGCCCGGCCTTCTCCTTGGTGTCGAACGGCAGCCGGAACAGTCGCGCCTGCTCGCGCCTCATCTCCTCCAGGAGCTCCCGCCCCACGCCGTGGTTGATCACCTGGAAGAAGCCCCACTCCGACGCCGCGGTCGCCATGGCGTCCGCGCACGCCTTCCTCTCCCCCGCGTCGCCGCTCGTCAGGCGCTTCAGGTCGATCATCGGCAGGTCGCGCTCCAGCACGGCCACGCTCTCCGACGCCGGCGCCGGCGCAATGCCGCCGCGGTGGAGCTGGTCGCTGCGCAGCAGCGCGCGGTAGCTGTTCGCCAGAGGTGGATCAATGGCTGGCTCGGCGAAGGCCGGCATGGTCGGTCGACGGAGAGAGAGATAGGTAGCGTAGACACGTGCGTACGTCTAGCTAGCGCGCCTGTGATGGACCAACAGGTCCTCGTGTCACACGCAGTGCACACTCACTTGCTTAGCTTAGCTACCACTGGGCCGCTCGCTGGGCAGTGGCTATGGCGAATCGCGGTGCTACGAAAGATCAGGGAAGCGAGAGGCCTATATATAGAGAGGAGGACCGGGCGCGCGGCGCTAGCTATAGGCTATAGCTAGTGGTTGCCCGGTGGGCGGAGAGCTGGACATGTGCTCGATCGCACGTTCTTTCTTGCATGGGGCGCTCGCCCGGCCGCCTTTACTTACGGACGGTGGATCGGGGAATAGCCTAGCCGTTTCGAGCGATCCTCTGAGTCGTCGCGCGATTAAGACCGAGCGACACTTGTGTGGGGGCGCATCAAGTTATGGGGGCCTTGTCTTTGACCGCGCAACTTGAGGCTCCATTCAATGCCAAAAGTGTTTTTGAAGAAGTGGAAGCTCCGGGTAGACTCGGTGCATTGCATGCGTGACGGATGTTGCAAAAGGTCCAAATTCATACTCCCTCCTTTCCGGTTTATAGAGTTTATCTTAAAATTTTAGTTTTTCCATTTTATAAGGCTCAATTTAATTGTTTTCTATCACATGTTCAGATTTCAAGGTGCATTAAATCATTGCATGCAAGTACTAAGAGAAAATTGATCAATGCATGTAATTTATGCATGCATGCATTGCAATTAATGCATTGGTAAACATATTTTTTTGAAGAAAACAAGAGCATTAATTGAATGCTTTCGCAAACTACAAAAAATATTCGACCACTTACCATCTGGTGAGAATTTTAAATTGAGCATTATAGACAGGAAAGGAGGGAGTACTAGCTACTTGTTGTTTCTTGAGATGCACATCACGCAATATTGGCCTTCTTCTCCATGGCACTTACTCTAATGTTGATGTACTAGTACTGTGGGTGCATGCATGACTCAATTAATGCGGCTTCCGACGACAGGTAAGTGCAATTTTGATCATTCCATCCTTCACCATTCTTGGTACTACTCGCATAGCTTCTAGTTAGCTGGCTCTATCTCGAGTGGTTAATTAGATGACTAGCTCAAGCATGATGGTTGCACCACCATATCTAGTGTTAATTACTTATTAGTTACTCCCGCGTTCCATAATACTTGCATGATTTTAGTTCAAATTTAAACTAAAACCATAACACAATAAATACTATGGAACGGAGGGAGTGTTTACGTATAAATGTATTGCATAGTCTCTTCTATCAGATCAGTCTTTTGGTTGCATTGGCTAGACCATACACTTCTACATGGTATTGGAGCCAATAGGTCTTGAGTTTAAAACCCTGCTGGCGTAATTCGCTTGAGAGAAGAGAGAAAGCAGCAAGTACAAGGTAGTACGCCGTGACCCGTTTGCATCCTGCCGTTCAATTTTGAGTAGTGCTGCATACAACATGCTGACACCCCGATAGAGGCTGCTCTTTAGACTTACGATTTTCCATTAGATCGGTCTTTTTGTTGCATTAGATAGAGCATGAAAAGAAGTAACTAATTACTTGAAGAAGTTAAGTGAGATATTTTGTCGACCTCGCTTGGAGAGAAGAGAGTAAGCAGCAGGGACAAGGTAGTACGCCGTGACCCGTTTGTATCCTGCCGTTCAATTTTGAGCAATGCTGCATGCAGCATGTTGAGCCCCCGTGGGCAGGCTGACACCCCGATAGAGGCTGCTCTTTAGACTTACGATTTGCAATCAGATTGATTTTTTAGTTGCATTAGCTAGAGTATGCATTTTTGAAGGAGTAACTAATTGCTTGAAGAAGCTAAGTGAGATTTGTCGACCTCGCTTGAAGAAAAGAGAGAAATAAATAGCAGGGACAGGTAGTACACCATGACCCGTTTGCATCCTGCCGTTCATTTTCGAGCAGTGCTGCATGCAGCATGCTGGATCCTCGTGGGCAGGCTAACACCCGACAGAGGCAGCTCTTTGGACTTACGATTTGCCATCCCTGTCTCCAGCCTCACAAAAGGCACAACAAGCTCGGCAAGTGCACATGAAGAGAAACAGGAACACAGAACAGCCCAGAATTAACCAATTCTCAGATTTGCTACTCTAACAGGATTTTAATATCCAACATACTAAGTATGCTCGAGTCCATTACTAGCTGGAGTAGACAAGAGCATTTTCTTGTGCCAAACAACTGTACATATTAAATACTGAAATTATGTACTAAGATATTTGTATTTTCTATAGTAGTTGTATAGTGGAGTGGGAATATATTTTATGATGCCGACTACAGGAATTCAACGGCTTCACACGCTGACGCGCACAGTAGGATCACGTGTAGGCTTCGTCCTTATATTTTAGGGGCCAACTGCTTTACCAAGGCAGAAGAGAAGGAGCTGGAAGCCTCACATCGCGCGAACACGCCATGTTCCACCGCTAGAAAGGAACATGTACGTACGCCCGCCGCCATACCTGTGCTTGATGTGCTCTAGCTAGCCTGCCATATAGCAACAACTGGCACCTTACCCTTCTGAGATTCTGTACAGCGATGTGAAAAATATCTCTAGGGGGTAGTAGTAACTAGATACTTCTAGACCCAGAGGGCAAATCTGCCTCGCAGCTCATGGTGACCGAGGTGAGTGGCGGTCTGAGGGGGAAAGAATATCTGGAATGTTATCCTCTAGTTCTGCAGTCAAATGATCAAATGAGCGAGCAAAAAATCGGGAGTGTGACTAGACCGATATACACGCAGCCGGGGACTGATGTGCCACGGTGCTCCGGGGACACGTCAGCACTAGATATGTTATCGATCGGCTTACTCAGACTTCGTTTCTTCTTCTCTTGTTGACTACTACTACAAGACTGATGGATACATACAGTTCAAGTTAATACAGTTCAAGACTGATGGGTATGTTATCTATCGGTTTAGTCAGACTTCGTTTCTTCTTCTCTTTTAGGAACCACTAGGCATCAGAATGTCTTGCATCCATCAGACTAGCTGCTTGCTGTTGGATTAGTAATTTGTCATGCGTCCGATGCATGAATAGAATGGCTTGAGGTAACGTGGGCCTAGGAGCGTACATGCATGGTCTACTAATTGAGTTTTGCTTCCTTGCAACTGCTTCCCTGAAGTACGTGCCACCGATGCTTCGTTTTTTATCTCTCGCAACAGGGATAATTTTTTTAAAAAAGAAGGATGATCCCCGGCCTCTGCATCTAGGAGATGCATGCGGCCATTTTACAAAGTAGTACAACAATATGCCTGAATCCGCCATCTTGATAACATCTGCCGCTACTCCAATCATATGATGAAGGGGTACAAACTAGGCCAATACCCAGACCTCTCACCTAAGCCTAACATCTAAAGCCGGAGGCCCCGACCGAGCCACATACCAGGTCCAGGTCACAAACCGGTCCGACACACTCACATGTGTCGTTGCCGCCATCTTCCACTGGTCCATCTTCAGAGCAGATTGAGGTGCCAACCTTGGCAGGTACCTCCGCCATCGACGCCATCATGACGCCAAACGATGACCTCCACCTACGCGAGTCCATCTCCAAGCTACGGACGCAGACCCATGCTAGGATAGGGCCGCACCACCGCCGTTGCACACCACCCACAAGCGCCACCCAGCCCCAAGGTTCCCAAAGCGGCGCCTTCAAGAAGGGGACGACGCCGTGAGTGCTGCCGCCGCCCAACAAAGTTAGGGCTTTCGCCCGGGAGACCTAGGGGAAGGGGTGAAGGAAATATGCCCTAGAGGCAATAATAAAGTTATTATTTATTTCCTTATATCATGATAAAATGTTTATTATTCATGCTAGAATTGTATTAACCGGAAACATAATACATGTGTGAATATATAGACAAACAGTATGTCACTAGTATGCCTCTACTTGACTAGCTTGTTAATCAAAGATGGTTATGTTTCCTAACCATGAACAAGGAGTTGTTATTTGATTAACAAGGTCACATCATTAGTAGAATGATCTGATTGACATGACCCATTCCGTTAGCTTAACACTTGATCGTTTAGTATGTTAATGCTTTCTTCATGACCCATACATGTTCCTATAACTATGAGATTATGCAACTCCGTTTACGGAGGAACACTTTGGTGCTACCAAGCGTCACAACGTAATCGGGTGATTATAAAGGAGTACTACAGGTGTCTCCAAAGGTACTTGTTGGGTTGGCGTATTTCGAGATTAGGTTTTGTCACTCCGATTGTCGGAGAGGTATCTCCAGCCTTCTCAAGAATGCACATCACTTAAGCCTTGCAAGCATTACAACTAATGAGTTAGTTGTGAGATGATGTATTACGGAACGAGTAAAGAGACTTACCGGTAACGAGATTGAACTAGGTATTGGATACCGACGATCGAATCTCGTGTAAGTAACATATCGATGACAAAGGGAACAACGATGTCGTTATGCGGTTTGACCGATAAAGATCTTCGTAGAATATGTAGGAACCAATATGGGCATCCAGGTTCCGCTATTGGTTATTGACCGAGAATGGTTCTAGGTCATGTCTACATAGTTCTCGAACCCGTAGGGTCCGCACGCTTAACGCTTCGATGACAGTTCATTATGAGTTTATAAGTATTGATGCACGAAGTTTGTTCGAGTCCCGGATGTGATCACGGACATGACGAGGAGTCTCGAAATGGTCGAGACATAAAGATTGATATATTGGAAGCCTATGTTTGGACTTCGAAGGGTTCCGAGTGAAAACAGGAAGTTCTTAACACCGGGTTACGGAACCCCGGGGGTATATGGGCCTTCATGGGCCACAAGGGAGAAGAGGAAGGGCCGGCCAGGTGGGCTGCGCCCCTCCCCTCTAGTCCGAATAGGACAAGGAGAGGGGCGCGCCTTCCCCTTTCCCCTTCCCCAATCCTACTCCAACTAGGAGAGGGGAGTCCTACTCCCGGGAGTAGGACTCCTCCTTAGTCACGCCCTCTAGGGCCGCCACCTCCCCTTGTCTCCTTTATATCTGAGGCAGGGGCACCCCATGACACACAAGTTGATCTACGGATCTTTCCTTAGCCGTGTCTGGTGCCCTTCCACCATATTCCACTTCGGTCATATCGTCAGAGAGCTTAGGCGAAGCCCTGCGCCGGAGAAGTCATATCGTCCACGGTGCTTAGGCGAAGCCCTGCGTCGGTGGAGCATCTACATCGTCACCACGCCGTCGTCGACGGAACTCATCCCGACACTTTCTTTGGATCGGAGTCCGGGATCGTCATCGAGCTGAGCGTGTGCGTAACTCGGAGGTGCCGTGCGTTCGGCGCTTGGATCGGTCGGATCGTGAAGACGTGCTGACTACATCAACCGCGTTGTTATAACGCTTCCGCTTTCGGTCTACGAGGGTACGTGGACGGACACTCTTCCCTCTCGTTGCTATGCCATCACCATGGTCTTGTGTGATCGTAGGAAAATTTTGAAATTACTACGTTACCCAACAAGGGGAAGTGAGGGGATCAGTCCATACCAACGCCTCCAAGGAGGGGAACGACGCCCTCAGGCGTCGTCGTCGACTCATCCGGCCATGGCCAACAAGGGATTTCGCTCGAACTAGATCCCCTCCACCAACAGCGCCTCCTGTACAGAACCGGCAATCCAAGGAAGCGCGGCCCGACGAGGAAGGCCCGTACGCCGACCAGGGGAGGAGGGGAGGCACCAGATCGCGCGCATCGGCCACCGCAGAAACCGCCGCCGGCCGCCAACGACCATCGGATCCCGCCGCCCGCGCGGCCGGGACGCCAGATCCACCGCCCGCACGGCTACTAGCTGGTCATGCCTTGCCAATGGAGCCGCCGCTCCAGATCCGGAGTTCCCCACGCAGAGGCAGGGCAACCGAGGCCCCGCCGCCACCATCCTTGGCGCCCCGGGCTTGCCCGACGGCTGCCTCAGGCGGCGGCGAGGAAGGGAGGAGGAGGAGGGGCGGCTAGGGAGGAGGAGGGAGGAGGAGGAGGGGTGGCTAGGGTTGGGAGGGAGGAGGAGGGAGGAGGAGGGTTTATTTGAAAAATTGGACGAGGAGTTATTTGAAATATAACAGACTGTTTCTTCTCTTCTTTTTTTTGCCGGGGATAACAGACTGTTTCGAACATAGCAAACTTTACTTTCATCGCGATTGGAATTTTCTTCAATCTGGTTTTTTGTATTTAACGGTTTCTTTTCAACACGGCAAAACAAATGTTCCCATAGATACAAGAATTTGCTTCAATTGCGACTGAAATTTGTTCCAATCTGACAGAACCTTTTGCCTTATGCAATGGTATATTTTATTTTCAAAACATCACAAATATTGTTTCCCCAGAGTAACGAATACAAATAAAAAGACATATACAAATACAAATGTGCTCAGTTTGCTTCCATCATACAAAAATCAAGCTTCCACACAAAACTTGCTTCATAATCCATAGTCAGTTTTTCTCCAAGCGGACTTGCGCGTATGGTTAGTTTGCTTCCAAGTGGATGACCATAACACTCAGCACTGAGATGCATGATCACATGCCGCACGCCATGCCCATCAGTGACTACCGTGTTATCCTCACCATAGGCAAAGCATGTTTCTTCGCTCCCGCCAACCTTGCAAAAAATTAGAATTTAGAAGTATGTCATGCTTGATGTGTACACAAACATTATTCGCACGATACAAATAAAGCATGAAAATGAAGCAAACCAAATAAATGTGGAAGCACAAGTGTGAAAGATATGAAGCAGACTATGCACAGTGAAAAAGCATAACTATGTGGCGTATGAAACAAATTGTACACCATGAAGAAAAGTATGATTCATATGAAGCATGAAAGTTTGAATGCTTGTTTCTAAATGAGAATACAAAAGATATCTACGTAGTCATTCAAATTAAGTTCCGAAAGGGGTGAAAAGGTGAATGTCTTGTGCATAATATATGTGAAGTTTAGAAAACATGAGTTAGTTTTCAATTAAGTAAATACATGACGTTTGAAAACATACATGAATTGTGCAGACGAAGAAAAACTAAACTCATTATAGAAGCACAAATTTGAAATGTACAAAGCAAACTAGGCTCAACGAAGAAGCATATATGTATGGAGCGAGCTGCTACGGACGTCCGATGCAAAAAATACAATATGTATGAAGCATGTACGGTTATAAGCATGGTCACAACCTAGATCAGATGTAGGCTGATTCGTACAACCTACCGCAACATGGGATAAACAAAGATATTGACGTAGATATAGGTCACACAAATTTTAGAACACAATTATGCCCGAAACCAACTAGCAATGCATGGATTGGAAAGTATTATGAGTAGAAAACTCAAACCCTGGGTCATATTGGGATGGGGTGGGCGTAACCTTCAGTAATCCACTTATGGTGGCTTCATTCCCAAATAGACGATGCTCCGGCGACCGCGTGCCACAACTGCAAGTGGAGCAAGGTCGAATCTTTGTGGAGATAAACACGATGACTATGCAGTTTGCGAGGTCATTAACAAGCAGTCTGTGGGCCAGTCCCGGGGCATCCACTGGGCGGCACACTTGCGATATGGAGGGGAGGCCGGGCGGCGAAGGTGGATGACGAGGACAGTGCAGAGAATGGGCGGGTGCGTGAGAGATGGGGACCAGATGAGATGAGTTGATTTTGGCAAGTTAATTCGAGATACAGAGTGATTACCGTAGGGGGTGACTCGGAAAACAATTTTAGGGCATCACTCAGCCGTGAGATCCAACAGGGATCGACTACATGTGGCTGGTCTGACGAATCCTTCTTTGCAGACGTCTGGCCGAAAGTGTTCCCCTTCTCTTATTCACTACTACTACAAGACCGATGGATAAAGCTCAAGTTAATACTACAACCTCCGTCCTGATTTACTAGTCTCCTTTGTATTTTGGGTCATATTTTGATCATGTTTTCAATTAATAAAATATACTCCCTTCATCTTGGTGCATAGAGCGTGTGCATAGTTCTAAGTCGCTGATTTGACTAATTAAAAATGTGTTATATGTCATCAAAAGCATATCATTGGGTTCATAAGCGTATGTAGTTCATAAATATATTTTCTGTTATGTATAGTACATATTTAGCTATTTAAATTCATGACATAGAACTACACGCACGCCATATGCACCGTGATGGATGGAGTAAGTTATACTCCCTCTATTCCTAAATATAAGTCTTTCTAGACATTTCAATATGAACTATATACGGAGCAAAATAGTGAATCTACACTCTAAAATATTTCTATATACATCCGTATGTAGTCCATTTTAAAATCTCTTAAAAAACTTATATTTAGGAACGGAGGGAGTACGTAGAAAAAATAATATCATTGAAGACTACGTTCAAATATGAATTCAACAATATAAGTTTTGATGACATGCATTAACATTCGTAAGCTTTAACCATCATTAAACTTCTCCAAAATTCTAAGCTGGCTAAGACCGGTAGGCGGGCGAATGAGGTGGCACATTGGATTGCTAAATTTAGCTTTGATAATAGAGCAGAGGGTACTCTTTGTAATAGTTTCCCGTCCTGTGTGGTGGATGTGTAAGAAACGATAGTAAGAACCATTCGTTAAGTTGATATATGTGATGTATTTTTCACACAGAAAAGAGAACAACGTTGCAGGCTATGATATTTTTGTAAGATCAATAAGTAGGTCTAGACGGGGGTGAAGACTACATGCTTCGGAAGATACATGCACAATTTTAGGAGTTTGGCATCACGTAAAGTGAATGAACATTTGGTACTCGATGTGTTCAGCACAACTCAAGCAATACAAACGTGCCGGCCTTTGTTAGTCCTTGTAATGACCTCACCTTCAAATACTCTATCTCCAATCCATGTAACAAATAAACGTGTCCCATTGCATAAACCCAATGGTTGGTTCATACTCCTCGTGAGCATAATGGGAACATATACTCTTTGTGCGAATGCTTGTAGCCCATAGAAATCTTTCACCTTAATTAGTAATGATGATTAATCACTACAATTGAGCAGCCATAGATATTTTCATTTGTAGCGAACTACTCCCTTCGTTCCATAATATAAAATCTTACTATTGTTGGGGAACGCAGTAATTTCAAAAAAATTCCTACGATCACGCAAAATCTATCTAGGTGATGCATAGCAACGAGAAGGGAGAGTGTTGTCTACGTACCCTCGTAGACCGAAAGCGGAAGTGTTATGACAACGCGGTTGATGTAGTCGTACGTCTTCGTGATCCGACCGATCCTAGCACCGAACGTACGGCACCTCCGCGATCTGCACACGTTCAGCTTGGTGACGCCCCACGAACTCTAGATCCAGCTGAGGTCGAGGGAGAGTTTCGTCAGCACGACGGAGTGATGACGGTGTTGATGAAGTTACCGACGCAGGGCTTCGCCTAAGCACTACAACGATATGACCGAGGTGGAAATTCGTGGATGGGAGGGGGGAGGGGCACCGCACACGACTAAACAATCAACTTGTGTGTCTATGGGGTGCCCCCATCCCCCATATATAAAGGAGTGGAGGAGGGGAGGGCCGGCCCTCTCTATGGCGCGCCCCAAGGGGGATTCCTACTCCTAGTAGGAGTAGGTTTCCCTCCTTCCCTAGTTGGAGTAGGAGAGGAAGGAAGAGGGAGAGGGAGAGAAGGAAAGGGGCCCGGCCCCCCACCCCAATTCGGATTGGGCTTGGGGGACGCGCCCTCCACCTGGCCGCCTCCTCCTCTCTTCCACTAAGGCCCATTAAGGCCCATTGACTCCCCGGGGGGTTCCGGTAACCTCTCGGTACTCCGAGAAATGCCCGAACTCATCCAAAACCATTCCGGTGTCCAAACATAGCCTTCCAATATATCGATCTTTATGTCTCGACCATTTCGAGACTCCTCGTCATGTACGTGATCACATCCGGGACTCCGAACAACCTTTGGTACATCAAAACACATAAACTCATAATATCGATCGTCATCGAACTTTAAGCGTGCGACCCTACGGGTTCAAGAACTATGTAGACATGACCGAGACTCACTTCCGGTCAATAACCAATAACGGAACCTGGATGCTCATATTGCTTCCTACATATTCTACGAAGATCTTTATCGGTCAAACCGCATAACAACATACGTTGTTTCCTTTGTCATTGGTATGTTACTTGCCCGAGATTCGATCGTTGTTATCTCAATACCTAGTTCAATCTCGTTACCGGCAAGTCTCTTTACTCGTTTCGTAATGCATCATCCCGTGATTATCTCATTAGTCACATTGCTTGCAAGGCTTATAGTGATGTGCATTACCGAGAGGGCCCAGAGATACCTCTCCGAAACACAGAGTGATAAATCCTAATCTCGATCTATGCCAACCCAAAAAACACAATTGGAGACACCTGTAGAGCATATTATAATCACCCAGTTACGTTGTGACGTTTGATAGCACACTAAATGTTCCTCCGGTATTCACACATGTACTAAGTTTCCTGTTAATACAATTATAGCATGAATAATAAACATTTATCATGATATAAGGAAATATAAATAACAACTTTATTATTGCCTCTAGGGCATATTTCCTTCAGTCTCCCACTTGCACTAGAGTCAATAATCTAGATTACATTGTAATGATTCTAACACCCATGGAGTCTTGGTGCTGATCATGTTTTGCTCGTGAGAGAGGCTTAGTCAACGGGTCTGCAACATTCAGATCCGTATGTATCTTGCAAATCTCTATGTCCCCTTCCGACACTTGATGACGGATGGAATTGAAGCGTCTCTTGATGTGCTTGGTTCTCTTGTGAAATCTGGATTCCTTCACCAAGGCAATTGCTCCAATATTGGCACAAAAGATTTTCATTGGACCCGATGCACTAGGTATGACACCTAGATCGGATATGAACTCCTTCATCCAGACTCCTTCTGCTGCTTCCGAAGCAGCTATGTATTCACACATAGATCCCGCCATGACGCTCTGCTTAGAACTGCACCAACTGACATCTCCACCGTTCAATATAAACACGTATCCGGTTTGCGACTTAGAGTCATCCGGATCAGTGTCAAAGCTTGCATCGACGTAACCATTTACAACGAGCTCTTTGTCATCTCCATAAACGAGAGACATATCCTTAGTCCTTTTCAGGTATTTCAGGATGTTCTTGACCGTTGTCCAGTGATCCACTCCTGGATTACTTTGGTACCTCCCTACTATACTTATAGCAAGGCACACACAGTGCAGTACACAACATTGCATACATGATAGAACCTATGGCTGAAGCATAGGGAATGACTTTCATTTTCTCTCTATCTTCTGAAGTGGTCGGGCATTGAGTCTCACTCAACTTCACACCTTGTAACACAGGCAAGAACCCTTTCTTTGACTGGTCCATTTTGAACTTATTCAAAATCTTATCAAGGTATGTTTGTAACGCCCTCGATGCGGCTATATCTCCCACGTGTCGAAGCACGACTTAGAGGCATAACCGCATTGAAAGCAATGTCGCAAGTGAGGTAATCTTCACACAACCCATGTAATACATAAGGGAAAGAGATACATAGTTGGCTTACAATCGCCACTTCACACAATACATGAGTAAAACATTACATCATACAGATACAATCAAGGTCCGACTACGGAACCAAAATAAAAGAAGACTACCCCAAATGCTACACGGATCCCCGATCGTCCCAACTGGCTCCACTCTTGATCAATCAAACGAAACAACACAATGAACAAGATCTTCATCGAGCTCCTACTTGAGCTCTAAAAGGCCACTGCACAATTTCATCGGCACACCGCAAACTGGTTTTGGAAGTATCTGTGAGTCACGGGGACTCGACAATCTCACACCCCAGATCAAGACTATTTAAGCTTATGGGTAGGAGAAGGTAGTGAGATGGAGCTGCGACAAGCGACTAGCATATCTGGTGGCTACATTCGCAAAAGCAGGCGAGAAGAGAAGCAAGGCACGGTCGAACAACTATGATCAAGAAGTGATCCTGAAACTACTTACGTCAAACATAACTCCAACACCGTGTTCACTTCCGGACTCACGAGAAGAGACCATCACAGTTACACCTTGATTGATGTATTTTAATTAAGGTCAACTTCGGTTTTCTACAACCGGATATTAACAAATTCCCATATGCCTCATAACCGCATGGCACGACTTTGAAATATAATACCTGCAGGTGTCCCAACTTAGCCCATTATAAGCTCTCACGGTCAACGAAGGATATTCCTTCTACCAGAAGACCCGATCGATCTCGGAATCCGGACTACAAGACATCTCGACAATGGTAAAACAAGACCAAAGAAAGCCGCCGAATGTGCCGACAAATCCCGATAGGAGCTGCACATATCTTGTTCTCGTGGCACACCGGATGAGCGATCCTTACAACTAAAACCGGACCCCAAGTTTCCTTGAGGGGGCGCCGCAAAGCGCTCTAGTTTGGGCCAACACTCGGAGGAGCATTGGCGGGGGTTAAAATAAAGATGACCCTTGAGTCAGAGAACCCAAGGGAAAAAAGGCTTAGGTGGCAAATGGTAAAACCGATGTTGGGCCTTCTTTGGAGGAGTCTTATTCAAAGCGAACTATCAAGGGGGTCCCATAAATCACCCAACCGTAAGGAACGCAAAATCCGGGAACATAATACCGATATATGGCCGGAAACTAGGGCGGCAAGAGTGGAACAAAACACCAGGCATAAGGCCGAGTCTTCCACCCTTTACCAAGTGTATAGATGCTTTAATTAAAGAAGATATATTGTGATATCCCAACAAGTAAACATGTTCCAACAAGGAACAACATCTCCATGTTCCAACAAGGAACAAACTTCATCTTCACCTGCAACTAACAATGCTATATGAGGGGCTGAGCAAAGCAGTAACATAGCCAAACAACGGTTTGCTAAGAAAGGATGGTTAGAGGCTTGACATGCCAACATGGGAGGCATGATATAGCAAGTGTTAGGCATCGTAGCATAGGCATAGCAAAAGAGCGAGCATCTAACAAGCAAAGATAGAAGTGATTTCGAGGGTATGATCATCTTGCCTGAAATCCCACAAGGAAGAAGAACGAGTCCATGAAGAAGACAAACGGACGTAGTCGAACGAATCCTCACAACTCCGGAACGAAACCGAAGCTAATGAGAGAAGCAACCCGGAAACAAACAACATAGTAAACAACCATCACATAAACACGACATGATGCACAATCAAGTATATGATGCATGTCCGATTTAATGAGCATTGCATGGCAATATGCACAAACAAAATTACAAGTTAAATGGAGCCCAATATGCAACGAGTTGCATATTGATGAAACACCACATCAACAATTTAGTTTAATCTCGTTTAGGTACTCAACAATATTAAATGTTGTTAAACATGGCAAGAGGTGAAGCATAATAAAACTATACCATCTAAACAATTTAAATGGGGCGGATATAACAAACAACAAATCCGTAAATCCCCATATGCATTTAACAAATTAATGGAAAAAACAAATATAAACATTTAAATGTTGTTATCATGATGCGGATGACATATGCACGTTTTAAGCAATTTTATGAAAATGTTGACATGAGCATGTTATGAAGCATTTGTCATTGTGGCGGAAAACGAAAGGGTGCCACGGCGACGAATCCGAGAATGATGCCACAGCAACATTCCGGTCCGGGTAACTCATGGAGGTACCGGTGCAAAAGGAAGCGTGCAGATGCGTGTCATGCAAGGATGGTGGGGTGCTCCCGGACTCCGGGTTCCCACGGGACGGTGGCATGGCAAACGAGGAACGTGCAAAGACAATTCGGACACGGTGCAAAACTCGAGCATCTCATACAACACACAAGCATTCGTTCTCGGAAGGTCGTCTCGGGGTTATACCTTCAAAGCGTGCATTTTCGAAGCGGACTGAGTTCGTCGAAGGAAGTAGTGGTACACGGCGACGGTAGTGGAAGTAGTGGTTCACGTTCGTTTTCGAAGAGGTACTTGACGGGTTCGAATCCCTTCGGGGTTGTCGTGGTACTTGCGGTCTCGGCGATGGTAGTCGTACATCTTGTAGTGGAACTTGGGCGTAGTGGTAGACGGCGACACGTGGTAGATGAACTTGGCGATCCGAAGGGGTACTTGGCGAACAACGGTCGTCGTGGTACTTGTCGAAAGGAATCCACAGAGGCCGTCTTGGCGAAAGCATGTCGACGGTAGTTGTTCCAGGCAGGTAACAGTAGTTGTACACAGTTCGTAGATGTTCATGTCGCTGTAGTCGTTCACAGGGCCCAACACAGGGTCTTGGCGAAACCAGGGTGCATCTTGGCGGTCTCGTCTCAGTCTTCAAACCAAAACGAAGCAAGGCAAAAGACTCGGTGCGGTGGTGGTCGGCAGGCGCACGAAGGGGAAGCAGGAGCAGAGGTGTGGCGGAGCTCGGGACGCCATGGCAGCAGAATCTCGGGGCCGAGGACGAGGTCGAGCAGAAGGCAGGGAGGCTGCGGGCTCCTCTGGGCGCAGACGAAGACGGCGGCGGGCACGAGGAGAAGACAGGGGGCCGCTGAACGAGCTTGAGGGCGACGGAGGGCCGCCGGAGTTGGCCGTCCCGGTGGTGTTGCGGAGGCCGGGCGCGGGGCTGATGGAACGGGGTGCGACGAAGACGAGGAGGCCGACGGGGCTCCGGCCTGGCTCTCTTCTCCGGCGAGGGCGGAGCACGGGAGCAAGGGGAGGACCCCGGCGAAGAACAGCCTGATCTGGCAGCGGCGACGGGCTCCGGTGGCTGGCGGCGGATGCAGGCGACGAGGAGGAGGCCGAGGGGACGGGACGAGGGCGCGGCGCTCCTCTCTCTCTCTCTCTGCGACGGCGCAACGAGGGAGGAGGGGATCGAGCGCGGCGTGGCTCGATGGGTGCGTGTGTGTGAGTGGCGGCGTTGTGGGAGGACGAGAGGAGGAGGGGATCGATCCCGATCGGGACGAGTGGCTGGACTCCTCTCTGCGTGTGGCAGCGGAGGAGGAGGACGATGGGGAGAGGGGATCGAGAGGAGGGGCGATGGGATCGAGCGATGGGTGTGTGGCGGCGCGAGGGACAAGGCGCTCGGGGAGAGATGGATCGAGCGAGGGGGTCGGGCTAGGGTTAGAGGCGCAGCAGCTGGGCCTGTGGAACGGGCCTTAGAGGCTGGGCCGGCCTGGATGGCCTGCTGGGTTCTCTTCTCCCTCTCTCTTATATTTCTAACAGAAAGCATTAGAGAGAAGGAAAATGAAGAGGGGGGGTTAGGGAAAGAAAATGCGCAAGGGGATAATTTTCCCGGACTCGCAAAAATATGCTCGTTCCAAGAAAAATAGAAAGGCCACGGTTGAAAGATGTAAATTCAAACTCATTTGAATTTAATTCAAATGGGTTTGAACTAGGACTTGATAAAAGGAAGGTCCCAAAATTTTCGGATTTTTGGTGGAGCTCCGGAAAATGACGGAATAATTTATGGGCAAGGTTGGAGACCAAGAAATGAGATAACAAAGGCATGGAGAATTATTTGCAAGTGTGTTATGTTGATACCGAAACAATGGAATAATTTTATTATAGCTCCCTAAATATCGAGAGGATATGTTTTAAAGAGAATCACCAGGTGTATTCCCTCGATTTAAATGGATCAAAGATCCATGCCATTTATTTAGTTGAGTTGTAAAAGATTTATGAGATGAAGGCATGATGACATGATGCAATGCAAAAATAAAAGAGCAAGCACAAAAGAAACACACGGCGAAACTCGGAATAGCTGGAAGTCTTCTGGAGCGTCGGTCTCGGGGCGTTACAACACTCCACCACTACAAGAGGATCTCGTCCCGAGATCTAGGATGGCACCGGAGAGAGACGGGAGAGGAAGAGGTAAAACAAAGTCGCTTCTTTGACAAACGAGTGAAACCACGAACCTTGAGAGGTTGAACAAAGTGAAAGAAAGGATACAATGAAGATGAACGAGATTGAGAGCACTCCGGTAGAAAAGAGAAACAAGGAACATTACTAGAACCTTGTAGGTTAAAAGACATAAGAAAAAAGGGTTGCAATGGACAAGAAGTACGTGCAAGCACTCCACTCCGGTAGAAACTAGGTGTACAAGGAACGATAAGGATCAATTACGACAACACTCCGGTTGGAAATGGAAGATAAAGAATATGATCTTGGCAAAATGAAAGCACTTGGATGAGACTCCAGTTAGAAGAGGAATGATATACAGAACCCTCCAGTTAAAACAAGATAGAGAAGGAATAAGAATGATATAATTTGGACAGCACTCCGACTATAAATGGAAGGAATTGAACATGATCTTGACAAGATGAGAGGATACTTGATGAAAGAAAAGAGGATACTTGATGAAATCAACAAACACTGCCTCTGGAACTATTGAAAAAATGGCACAAGGGGTAAGAAAGATTTCAGACCGCTTTTCTGGTTAAATGGATAAGCAAGAAAAGAATATAATCTTGGCAAAAGCGAGATGATGGGACGAAGAGAGCAACATCACAATGCCTCCGGAAGAAATAATAGAATATAGATCATTGGAATAATAGAATGGAGAACAAAATGCCAACTTCTTCCACAAATGAGCTTGGAAAGCACCCTTCCAAGAAGGTTATAACGGAGTTGTTGGAAAACCAACAACGAAAAGAATAAGCTTGTAGTGGGCTTATGGAAACATCTCAACACTTGAGGTGAATACATGCCACTACGAAAAACAATTGATTGCTTGAGAGCAACAAGGAGATGAAAACTTGATTCGCCGAGAGAATAGGAGAAAACTTGGATCATTGATAAGCACCACAATAGCAACATTCCTTAGGGAAGGCTTTAGGTGAAATCTATACCAAGATAACTCCAATGAAGAGACTGATGGATTGAGAAGAACTCATGCTCGAAGGAGTTGATGGGTTTAACTACCTCATTCTTGACAACTGTTGAATCACGAAACATGAATGAAAATTGTCAAGAATGATATAACACCACCTCAAAAGATAAGGTATAAAGAATTGCACTTCGGAATGCAAGATGAAGAATGCTTGAACTCCTCAAAACAAAACATGTGTTGAGCACCATGTTAATTTTTGAGTATAGCTTGGCGGATCTTAACTTCGAGAAAAACTTGAAGGACAAATCGAGAAATAAATGAATCCTTGACGAACCACCATGTAGAGCCTCCATGAAGAACTCCGGTAAACAAAAGGATGATAGAATGAAAGAGAAGTTGACACACATGGTGAAGCCTTGCAGTGATAAGATGAAGCTTTGAAATGATATAACCGAGAAAACTTGGAACTCCGGAAAGAAAAGATGAACAAATGAAATAAAGAATTTTGATGAACCTCCGAAATAAGGAATTGAATTTACTCGATGGAACAAGAATAAGAATTACATTATGCTGATCCTTCACCAATTAAATTGATGACAAGCAACAGATTTGGCATACTACTTATTCTCATTGAAAATGATTACAGATAGAGATATTGCTCAACTTGGGAAGGTCTTCAACGATCCACCGGTAGGATTGGAAAGAACGAATGAATCTATATGATAACGAAGGAAGAGAACTCTTGAACGAACCACCGTAAGAATTGAAAATGAACGAAAAAAGATAAAGAAACACCGGGAAGAATTAGAAAATGAACCAAGATACTTGAGAGAATTTAGATACAAGTGAACGCGGAGATCCCGAGCTGATTAGATAATACTTGAATGATGCACCGGTATGATTTGGAGAACGAGAGCTGAAAGCTGGAATGAATAATTCTGAGATGACGGGCTCCGAAGAATCAAACTGAAAAGACTCCTGAATTGCTTCGGATGGGTGAAAAGAATTCTCACAATCAAAACAATTATGAGGATGGCAACAAACTAGAACCATGAATCTTGAAGAGAATGGAGAAGGATTTAAGAGAAACTCTTCTTTGGTCTTCAAATGTTGAGAATGACGATGAGAAACACCAGCATGAATTGTTGAGGCACTCCGGAATGAAAATTGGAAAGGTTGAACAAACGATGAAAAAAATTTGAAAGATCTTGGAGAAAGACATTTGACTGATGAAAACCCATTCTTACGTCAAACTTAGAAAAGAATTTTTAGAAGCTCCGGAAAAAATTAGAAGAGTCAGGTAAGATCCTGGAAAAAGACCTGTGGGTTAGGGCCCACTCAAAAGAACCACCGTTGAACAATTGTTTGAAAAGAGATTGCACGGTTGAATTAAATGGCTCAAGAGGGATAACAACTTCGAGAAATCTTGCACGGATTAGGAATGAAAACACGAATCTTCCGAGATAATCTTTAGCACTCCTAAACAAATGAATAACAAGAAGTGAAAAATTAAGAGGTGCACCGGCATGAGAAAACATTTGAAACTAGGAAGGGAATATGATCAACACCGAAAACTTGACTTGAGTCCACCGGAGAAGAAAAGAACGAAGAATAATAAACTCGAAGCTTCCTTTAGCATCTTCATGAGAATCACCGGATAAGAGCATTGATGAAAAGAATGAAGAGACTTCACAACAATAAAATGGGTACTTGGTTAGGGATATATGAGTCCTTGACGAAAAGGGTGGGAGGGCGGGGAAAACAAAGACAACCTGGGACGGATGAAGCAAGCACCCTTGCAAAGAACTGAGAATTGATCTCGCGAATGGGGAGAATGATGGGATCATCTTGAAGAGAAGCGCACCGGTGAGAAGAAATTGAGATGACAAACTCGAAGATCAAGAAGGATTAGTATTCACATACAAATATGAGAACACCATTTAGAATAATGTATGGAATCCACATTTGACTTCGAAGCAACTCGAATAGCACAACTCAAATCAAAAACAAAGGATTTGGCTTGCAGAATAAGCCGGAACAAATACATATGGTAGAGATTTACCCAATCCATATCATGCATCTGTCGGAAAGATATTCTAGGAGCTACTTGAATTCCCACCTATAAACGCCCGAAACTTTCTGGTTATGCAATCTGGTGTTGGGGATACAGGGGACACAAAATATATCACCCAAACTAACAATACCTAGATCCAAATTGTATCCATCCTTCAACACATAACCAAGAAAACTCCGAAATCGTGTACCTCAACCTTGAAAAACATCCGTTATACTGAGTTATGGCAATACTCTCGAGCTCGCCCGATCTTTGGGTTATCGAGGTTATCTCACCAACAACTGCATAAAAGAGATTTTCGATGTCGGCAAAGCTCGGTATTCGTAATCAGCAACGATAAAATTGTGACGACAACACCTCGGAGCTCAACTCCCCGGGACACTGCCACAACCCCTAAATGACAGGAGGCACCAAGAACAATGTTCTCGTCACAAAACCATCGGAACGATTCCAAGATACCCGCGCGATCCTAAAAAAAATTAGTGAAATTTGAGGAGAGAAGAGTCAAAACTTCTACGTCAGGAGACCTCACCAAAGCGACGAAGGGACTGAGGAGTAAAAAGAATCCCACTCTCCGATATATAATCCTAAGACTCAAAACATTTTTGTTCTAGACTCAACAACGCCAAAGAAACAATCAGCGGGGCTCCTAAGTCGGGATGGCTCGATACCAACTTGTAGCGCCCTCGATGCGGCTATATCTCCCACGTGTCGAAGCACGACTTAGAGGCATAACCGCATTGAAAGCAATGTCGCAAGTGAGGTAATCTTCACACAACCCATGTAATACATAAGGGAAAGAGATACATAGTTGGCTTACAATCGCCACTTCACACAATACATGAGTAAAACATTACATCATACAGATACAATCAAGGTCCGACTACGGAACCAAAATAAAAGAAGACTACCCCAAATGCTACACAGATCCCCGATCGTCCCAACTGGGCTCCACTCTTGATCAATCAAAGCGAAACAACACAATGAACAAGATCTTCATCGAGCTCCTCCTTGATCTCAAAAGGCCACCCGCACGGTTTCATCGGCACCTACAAACTGGTTTTGAAGTATCTGTGAGTCACGGGGACTCGACAATCTCACACCCGCGAGATCAAGACTATTTAAGCTTATGGGTAGGAGAAGGTAGTGAGATGGAGCTGCGACAAGCGACTAGCATATCTGGTGGCTACATTCGCAAAAGCAGGCGAGAAGAGAAGCAAGGCACGGTCGAACAACTATGATCAAGAAGTGATCCCGAAACTACTTACGTCAAACATAACTCCAACACCGTGTTCACTTCCCGCACTCCGAGAAGAGACCATCACGGTTACACACGCGATTGATGTATTTTAATTAAGGTCAACTTCGGGTTTTCTACAACCGACATTAACAAATTCCCATCTGCCTCATAAATCATGGGCACGGCTTTGAAAGATAATACCGCAGGGTGTCCCAACTTAGCCCATTATAAGCTCTCACGGTCAACGAAGGATATTCCTTCTACCAGAAGATCCGATCAATCTCGAATCCGGACTACAAGACATCTCGACAATGGTAAAACAAGACCAGCAAAGCCGCCGAATGTGCCGACAAATCCCGATAGGAGCTGCACATATCTCGTTCGTGGCACACCGGATGAGCAGTCCGTACAACTAAAACCAGACCGCAAGTTTCCTTGAGGGGCGCAAAGCGCTCTAGTTTGGGCCAACACTCGTGAGGAGCATTGGCCCGGGGTTAAAATAAAGATGACCCTTGAGTCTGTAGAACCCAAGGAAAAAGGCTTAGGTGGCAAATGGTAAAACCAATGTTGGGCCTTCTTTGGAGGAGTCTTATTCAAAGCGAACTATCAAGGGGGTCCCATAAATCACCCAACCGTGTAAGGAACGCAAAATCCGGGAACATAATACCGATATGACGGAAACTAGGGCGGCAAGAGTGGAACAAAACACCAGGCATAAGGCCGAGTCTTCCACCCTTTACCAAGTGTATAGATGCTTTAATTAAAGAAGATATATTGTGATATCCCAACAAGTAAACATGTTCCAACAAGGAACAACATCTCCATGTTCCAACAAGGAACAAACTTCATCTTCACCGCAACTAACAATGCTATAAGAGGGCCGAGCAAAGCGGTAACATAGCCAAACAACGGTTTGCTAGGAAAGGATGGTTAGAGGCTTGACATGGCAACATGGGAGGCATGATATAGCAAGTGTTAGGCATCGTAGCATAGGCATAGCAAAAGAGCGAGCATCTAACAAGCAAAGATAGAAGTGATTTCGAGGGTATGACCATCTTGCCTGAAATCCCGCAAGGAAGAAGAACGAGTCCATGAAGAAGACAAATGGACGTAGTCGAACGAATCCTCACAACTCCGGAACGAAACCGAAGCTAACGAGAGAAGCAACCCGGAAACAAAAAAACAACATCGTAAACAACCATCACATAAACACGACATGATGCACAATCAAGTATGATGCATGTCCGATTTAATGAGCATGGCATGGCAATATGCACAAACAAAACTACAAGTTAAATGGAGCCCAATATGCAACGAGTTGCATATTGACGAAACACCACATCAACAATTTAGTTTAATCTCGTTTAGGTACTCAACAATATTAAATGTTGTTAAACATGGCAAGAGGTGAAGCATAATAAAACTATACCATCTAAACAATTTAAATGGGGCAGGATATAACAAACAACAAATCCGGTAAATCCCCATATGCATTTAACAAATTAATGGAAAAAACAAATATAAACATTTAAATGTTGTTATCATGATGCGGATGACATATGCACGTTTTAAGCAATTTTATGAAAATGTTGACATGAGCATGTTATGAAGCATTTGTCATCGTGGCGGAAAACGAAAGGGTGCCACGGCGACGAATCCGAAAATGATGCCACGGCAACATTCCGGTCCGGGTAACTCATGGAGGTACCGGTGCAAAAGGAAGCGTGCGGATGCGTGTCATGCAAGGATGGTGGGGTGCTCCCGGATTCTGGGTTCCCACGGGACGGTGGCATGGCAAACGAGGAACGTGCAAAGACAATTCGGACACGATGCAAAACTCGAGCATCTCATACAACACACAAGCATTCGTTCTCGGAAGGTCGTCTCGGGGTTATACCATCGAAGCGTGCATTTTCGAAGCGGACTGAGTTCGTTGAAGGAAGTAGTGGTACACGGCGACGGTAGTGGAAGTAGTGGTTCATGTTCGTTTTCGAAGAGGTACTTGACGGGTCCGAATCCCTTCGGGGTTGTCGTGGTACTTGCAGTCTCGGCGATGGTAGTCGTACATCTTGTAGTGGAACTCGGGTGTGGTGGTACACGGCGACGGTAGTGGTACACGTGGTAGATGAACTTGGCGATCCGAAGGGGTACTTGGCGAACAACGGTCGTCGTGGTACTCGTCGAAAGGAATCCACAGAGGCCGTCTTGGCGAAAGCATGTCGACGGTAGTTGTTCCAGCAGGTAACAGTAGTTGTACACGATTCGTAGATGTTCATGTCGCTGTAGTCGTTCACGGGGCCCAACACAGGTCTTGGTGAAACCAGGGTGCATCTTGGCGGTCTCTTCTCGCCTTCAAACCAAAAGCGAAGCAAGGCAAAAGACTCGGTGCGGTGGTGGTGGCAGCGCATTTAAGGGAAGCAGGAGCATAGGTGTGGCGGAGCTCGGGGCGCCATGGCAGCAGAATCTCGGGGCCGAGGACGAGGTCGAGCGTATGCGGGAGGCTGCGGGCTCCTCTGGGCGCAGATGAAGACGGCGGGCACGAGGAGAAGACAGGGGGCTGAACGAGCTTGAGGGCGACGGAGGGTCCGGAGTTGGCCGTCCGGTGGTGTTATGCGGAGGCCGGGCGGGCTGATGGAACGGGTGCGACGAAGACGAGGAGGCCGACGGGGCTCCGGCCTGGCTCTTCTCCCGAGGGCGGAGCACGGGAGCAAGGGAGGACCCGGCGAAGAACAGCCTGATCTGGCGGGCGGGCTCCGGTGGCTGGCGGCGGATGCAAAGCGACGAGGAGGAGGCCGAGGGGCGGGACGAGGCGCGCGCTCCTCTCTCTCTCTCTCTGCGACGGCGCAACGAGGGAGGAGGGATCGAGCGCGGGCGTGGCTCGATGGGCGCGTGTGTGAGTGGCGGCGTTGTGGGAGGACGAGAGGAGGAGGGATCGATCCCGATCGGGACGAGTGGCTGGACTCCTCTCTGCGTGTGGCGGCGGAGGAGGAGGACGATGGGGAGAGGGATCGAGAGGAGGGGCGATGGGATCGAGCAATGGGTGTGTGGCGAGAGGAGAAGGCGCTCGGGGAGAGATGGATCGAAAGCGAGGGGGTCGGGCTAGGGTTAGAGGCGCAGCAATGGGCTGTGGAACGGGCCTTAGAGGTCGGGCCGGCTGGATGGCTCTTTGGGTTCTCTTCTCCTCTCTCTTATATTCCTAATGTAAAGCATTAGAGAGAAGGAAAATGAAGAGGGGGGTTAGGGAAAGAAAATGCAAGGGGATAATTTTCCCGGACTCGCAAAAATATGCTCGTTCCAAGAAAAATAGAAAGGCCACGGTTGAAAGATGTAAATTCAAACTCATTTGAATTTAATTCAAATGGGTTTGAACTAGGACTTGATAAAAGGAAGGTCCAAAAATGTTCGGATTTTTGGTGGAGCTCCGGAAAATGACGAAATAATTTATGGGCAAGGTTGGAGACCAAGAAATGAGATAACAAAGGCATGGAGAATTATTTGCAAGTGTGTTATGGTGATACCGAAACAATGGAATAATTTTATTATAGCTCCCTAAATATCGAGAGGATATGTTTTAAAGAGAATCACCAGGTGAACTCCCTCGATTTAAATGGATCAAAGATCCATGCCATTTATTTAGTTGAGTTGTAAAAGATTTATGAGATGAAGGCATGATGACATGATGCAATGCAAAAATAAAAGAGCAAGCACAAAAGGAACACACGGCGAAACTCGGAATAGCTGGAAATCTTCTGGAGCGTCGGTCTCGGGGCGTTACAATGTTCTTTGTGAAAGTCCAATTAAGCGTCTTGATATATCTCGATAGATCTAGATGCCCAATATATAAGCAGCTTCACCGAGGTCTTTCATTGAAAAACTTATATTCAAGTATCCTTTTATGCTATCCAGAAATTCTATATCATTTCCAACCAACAATATGTCATCCACATATAATATTAGAAATGCTACAGAGCTCCCACTCACTTTCTTGTAAATACAGGCTTCTCCAAAAGTCTGTATAAAACCATATGCTTTGATCACACTATCAAAACGTTTATTCCAACTCCGAGAGGCTTGCACCAGTCCATAAATAGATCGCTGGAGCTTGCACACTTTGTTAGCATTCTTTGGATCGACAAAACCTTCTGGTTGCGTCATATACAACTTTTCTTCCATAAATCCATTTAGGAATGCAGTTTTGACATCCATTTCCCAAATTTCAGAATCATAAAATGGGGCAATTGCTAACATGATTCGGACAGACTTAAGCATTGCTACGGGTGAGAAAGTCTCATCATAGTCAACTCCTTGAACTTGTAGAAAACCTTTCGCAACAAGTCAAGCTCTGTAGATAGTAACATTACCGTCAGCGTTAGTCTTCTTCTTGAAGATCCATTTATTTTCGATGGCTTGCCGATCATCGGGCAAGTCAACCAAAGTCCACACTTTGTTCTCATACAAGGATCCCATATCAGATTTCATGGCCTCAAGCCATTTTGCGAAATTTGGGCTCATCATCGCTTCCTCATAGTTCGTAGGTTCGTTATGGTCTAGTAACATGACATCTAGAACAGGATTACCGTACCACTCTGGTGCGGATCTAATTCTGGTTGACCTACGAGGTTCAGTAGTAACTTGATCTGAAGTTTCATGATCACTATCATTAGCTTCCTCACTAATTGGTGTCAGAATCACTGGAACTGATTTCTATGATGAACTACTTTCCAATTCGGGAGAAGGCACAATTACCTCATCAAGTTCTACATTCCTCCCACTAACTTCTTTCGAGAGAAACTCCTTCTCTAGAAAGGATCCATTCTTAACAACGAATATCTTGACTTCAGATCTGTGATAGAAGGTGTACCCAATAGTCTCCTTTGGGTATCCTTTGAAGACACATTTCTCCGATTCGGGTTCGAGCTTATCAGGTTGGAGCTTCTTCACATAAGCATCGCAGCCCCAAACTTTCAGAAACGACAACTTGGGTTTCTTGCCAAACTACAGTTCATAAGGTGTCGTCTCAACGGATTTAGATGGTGCCCTATTTAACATGAATGCAGCCGTCCCTAAAGCATAACCCCAAAACGATAGAGGTAAATCAGTAAGAGACATCCTAGATCGCACCATATCTAATAAAGTGTGGTTACGACGTTCGGACACACCATTACGATGTGGTGTTCCAGGTGGCGCAAGTTGCGAAACTATTCCACATTGTTTCAAATGAAGACCAAACTCGTGATTCAAATATTCTCCTCCACGTTTAGATCGTAGAAACTTTATTTTCTTGTTACGATGATTTTCCACTTCACTCTGAAATTCTTTGAACTTTTCAAATGTTTCAGACTTATGTTTCATCAAGTAGATATTCCCATATCTGCTCAAATCATCTTTGAAGGTTAGAAAATAACGATACCCGCCGCGAGCATCAACACTCATTGGACCGCATACATCAATATGTATTATTTCCAACAAGTCTGTTGCTCGCTCCATAGTTCCGGAGAACGGAGTTTTAGTCATCTTGCCCATGAGGCATGGTTCGCAAGTATCAAGTGATTCATAATCAAGTGATTCCAAAAGCCCATCAACATGGAGTTTCTTCATGTGCTTTACACCAATATGACCTAAACGGCAGTGCCACAAATAAGTTGCACTATCATCATTGAACTTATATCTTTTGGTTCAATACTATGAATATGTGTATCACTACTATCGAGATTCAACAAAAATAGACCACTCATCAAGGGTGCATGACCATAAAAGATATTACTCATATAAATAGAAAAACCATTATTCTCTGATTTGAATGAATAACCGTCTCGCATCAAAAAAGATCCAGATATAATGTTCATGCTCAACGCTGGCACCAAATAACAATTATTCAGGTCTAAAACTAATCCCGAAGGTAGATGTAGAGGTAGCGTGCCGACCGCGATCACATCGACTTTGGAACCATTTCCCACGCGCATCGTCGCCTCGTCCTTAGCCAATCTTCACTTAATCCGTGGCCCCCGTTTCGAGTTGCAAATATGAGCAACAGAACCAGTATCAAATACCAAGACGCTACTGCGAGCATTAGTTAAGTACACATCAATAACATGTATATCAAATATACCTTTCACTTTGCCATCCTTCTTATCCGCCAAATACTTGGGGCAGTTTCGCTTCCAGTGACCAGTCCCTTTGCAGTATAAGCACTCATTTTCAGGCTTAGGTCCAAACTTGGGATTCTTCACTTGAGTAGCAACTTGCTTGCCATTCTTCTTGAAGTTCCCCTTCTTCCCTTTTCCCTTCTTCTAGAAACTGGTGGTCTTGTTGACCATCAACACTTGATTCTCCTTCTTGATTTCTACCTCCGCAGCTTTTAGCATCACGAAGAGCTTGGGAATTTTCTTATCCATCCCTTGCATATTATAGTTCATCACGAAGATTTTGTAGCTTGGTGGCAGTGATTGAAGAACTCTGTCAATGACACTATCATAAGGAAGATTAACTCCCAGTTGAGTGGTTGTGGTACCCAGACATTCTGAGTATATGTTCACTGACAGAACTATTCTCCTCCATCTTGCCGCTATAGAACTTCTTGGAGACTTCATATCTCTCAATCCGAGCATTTGCTGGAAATATTAACTTCAACTCCTGGAACATCTCATATGCTCCATGACGTTCAAAACGTCGTTGAAGTCCCGGTTCTAAGCCGTAAAGCATGGCACACTGAACTATCGAGTAGTCATTAGCTTTGCTCTACCAGACGTTCTTAACGTCATCAGTAGCATCTGCAGTAGGCCTAGCACCCAGCGGTGCTTCCAGGACGTAATTCTTCTACGCAGCAATGAGGATAATGCTCAAGTTACGGACCCAGTCCGTGTAGTTGCTACCATCATCTTTCAATTTAGCTTGCTCTAGGAACGCATTAAAATTCAACGGAACAGTAGCACGGGCCATTTATCTACAACAACATGGACATGCAAAAATACTATCAGGTACTAAATTCATGATAAGTTAAAGTTCAATTAATCATATTACTTAAGAACTCCCACTTAGATAGGCATCCCTCTAATCATCTAAGTGATCACGTGATCCAAATCAACTAAACCATGTCCGATCATCACGTGAGATGGAGTAGTTTCCAATGGTGAACATCACTATGTTGATCATATCTACTATATGATTCACGCTCGACCTTTCGGTCTCAAAGGTTCCGAGGCCATATCTGCATATGATAGGCTCGTCAAGTTTAACCCAAGTATTCTGCGTGTGCAAAACTGGCTTGCACCCGTTGTATGTGAACGTAGAGCTTATGACACTCGATCATCACGTGGTGTCTCGGCACGATGAACTATCGCAACGGTGCATACTCAGGGAGAACACTTATACCTTGAAATTTAGTGAGAGATCATCTTATAATGCTACCGCCGAACTAAGAAAAATAAGATGCATAAAGGATAAACATCACATGCAATCAATATAAGTGATATGATATGGCCATCATTATCTTGTGCCTTTGATCTCCATCTCCAAAGCACCATCATGATCACCATCGTCACCGGCTTGACACCTTGATCTCCATCGTAGCATCGTTGTCGTCTCGTCAACTATTGCTTCTACGACTATCGCTACCGCTTAGTGATAAAGTAAAGCAATTACATGACGATTGCATTTCATACAATAAAGCGACAACCATATGGCTCCTGCCAGTTGCCGAGAACCGTTACAAAACATGATCATCTCATACAACAATTTATATATCATCACGTCTTGACTATATCACATCACAACATGCCCTGCAAAAACAAGTTAGACATCCTCTACTTTGTTGTTGCAAGTTTTACGTGGCTGCTACGGGCTTAGCAAGAACCGTTCTTACCTACGCATCAAAACCACAACGATTTTTCATCAAGTGTGCTGTTTGAACCTTCTACAAGGAGCGGGCGTAGCCACAGTCGATTGAACTAAAGCTGGAGAAACAGACACCCATTAGCCACCTGTGTGTGAAGCACGTCGGCAGAACCAGTCTCACGTAAGCGTATGCACAATGTCAGTCTGGGCCGCTTCATCCAACAATACCGCCGAATCAAAGCATGATATGATGGAAGAAGTATGACTATTATCGCCCACAACTCTTTGTGTTCTACTCGTGCAGATAACATCTACGCATAGACCTGGCTCGGATGCCACTTTTGGGGAACGCAATAATTTCAAAAGAATTCCTACGATCACGCAAGATCTATCTAGGTGATGCATAGCAACGAGAGGGGAGAGTGTTGTCTACGTACCCTCGTAGACCGAAAGAGGAAGCGTTATGGAAACGCGGTTGATGTAGTCATACGTCTTCGCGATCCGACCGATCCTAGCACCGAACGTATGGCACCTCCGCGATCTACACACGTTCAGCTCGGTGACGTCCCACGAACTCTAGATCCAGCGAGGGAGAGTTTCATCAGCATGATGGCGTGATGACAGTGTTGATGAAGTTATCGACGCAGGGCTTAAGCACTACAACGATATGACCGAGGTGGAAATTTGTGGAGGTGGGCACCGCACACGGCTAAACAATCAACTTGTGTGTCTATGTGGTGCCCCCATCCCCCGTATATATAGGAGTGGAGGAGGGAAGGACAGGCCCTCTCTATGGCGCGCCCCAAGGGGGATTCCTACTCCTAGTAGGAGTAGGTTGCCCTCCTTCCCTAGTTGGAGTAGGAGAGGAAGGAAGAGGGAGAGGGAGAGATGGAAAGGGGGCCGGCCCCCACCCCAATTCAGATTGGGCTTGGGGGGCACGCCCTCCACCTGGCCGCCTCCTCATCTCTTCCACTAAGGCCCATTAAGGCCCATTGACTCCCCGGGGGGTTCCGGTAACCTCCCGGTTCTCCGGAAAATGCCCGAACTCATCTGAAACCTTTCCGGTGTCCAAACATAGCCTTCCATTATATCGATCTTTATGTCTCGACCATTTCGAGACTCCTCGTCATGTCCGTGATCATATCTGGGACTCCGAACAACCTTCGGTACATGAAAACAAATAAACTCATAATACCGATCGTCATCGAACGTTAAGCGTGCGGTCCCTACGGGTTTGAGAACTATGTAGACATGACTGAGACTCACTTCGGGTCAATAACCAATAGCGGAACCTGGATGCTCATATTGGTTTCTACATATTCTACAAAGATCTTTATCGGTCAAACCGCATAACAACATACGTTGTTCCCTTTGTCATCGGTATGTTACTTGCTCGAGATTCGATCATCGGTATCTCAGTACCTAGTTCAATCTCGTTATCGGTAAGTCTCTTTACTCGTTCCATAATGCGTCATCCCGTGATTAACTCATTAGTCACATTGCTTGCAAGGCTTATAGTGATGTGCATTACCGAGAGGGCCCAGAGATACCTCTCCGAAACACGGAGTGACAAATCCTAATCTCGATCTATGCCAACCCGACAAACACTACTGGAGAAACCTGAAGAGCATCTTTCTAATCACCCAGTTACGTTGTGACATTTGATAGCACACTAAGTGTTCCTCCGGTATTCGGGAGTTGCATAATCTCATAGTCTTGGGAACATGTATAAGTTATGAAGAAAGCAATAGAAACAAACTAAACGATCAAAGTGCTAAGCTAACGGATGGGTCATGTCAATCATCATTCTCTAATGATGTGATCCCTTTCATCAAATGACAACTCATGTCAATGGCTCGGAAACTTAACCATCTTTGGTCTACGAGCTAGTCAAGTAGAGGCATAATATTGACACTTTGTTTGTCTATGTATTCACACATGTACTAAGTTTCCGGTTAATACAATTCTAGCATGAATAATAAAATTTATCATGATATAAGGAAATATAAATAAAAACTTTATTATTGCCTCTAGGGCATATTTCCTTCAATTATATCCAATATACTCACATATTGGATGTAATATGATCTTATATTACGGGACGAATGGAGTATTTTTCAAGCAGCTGAAGGAAAAAAATCTCAACCTAATGTAGTACTATTTGCAAATGGATTTTTGGGGTACAACAAAATCCTACCAAAAGCAAACAATTGATTGTAGATAACCTTAGATTAAGGGAAAACATAGGAAAAATCTTAAAACAAAAAATAGAAGAATAATGACAACCAAATAAGAAAAAAAACTTTAATGAACTAGTTGGCCTCAAAATATCCATTGGCTCAGACCAGTAAAGCAGCAAAGCCACTCTCAGTAACACATGGACAGTGGCCTCTTTGCAGTAAATTCATCTAGTTTATATTATAATGCATGCCTGAAAGACTAAAAGTATATGGATTTGGAGTTTAACAAATACGGGAGTATAGCTCAATAAGTTTTTTCCCTCACGGTGGATTTTGTTATGCTTTATGCGCTTGATTCGCTTGGTCCTCATGATGTGCTTCTTCTCGCCGATGCACTTCGTGCTCTTCATCTTGGGAGGCGAAACTCTTCTTGTTGCCGTCGTAGTTCTCCTTCTAGACAAAGTTGTTGTGCCCGGTCGTCTTGGGCATGTTGCTCATGAGCTTCACGTTAACGGTCAACTATGCGGTCTTGAAGTCAATTGCCTAGATGGTGTGGTGGAAGTTGTTATTGATGGTGGTGATGACGTCAAGACCTATATGTACTTGCGTCGGATGGTAGCTCGGACGCATGTGCACTTGAGCCATTGAGCATAGTCCGGAGGATGATGAAGATGGTGATGATTAGCGATTGTTGAACATGTCTTGAATGCGGTCCATTGGCGTGTTGTTTGGGATATAACCCCGAGGTGTGACCCGCCCAGGAGGGGCCGGGTTACACCGTTGGTGATTCATGGCAGAGGGCCCAAGTGGGCCCAAGAAGACAAGACATGAAGATGGTGGCTCATAAGCAGGCTATTGAAGGCCCAAGACTCGGAGGTGGCTTGAGACCCGAAGGTGTGAGCCGCCGATCATGACTTGCTCTGTACGGCAAGGAAATTAGAACCAGGGTCGGTTATGTTGTGTGACCTGACCCGGACTGTTGTAAGCCGTCGGACCTCAACCTGTGTATATAAAGGCGAGACCCGGCGGCGGGTTAACTCAAGAAACAACCAATCGATAGCTAGGTCAAGTGTATTCGCTCCCTTGTAATCGGAACTCAAGCAATACAACTAGAAGCAGGAAGTAGGCTTTTACCATGTTGCGAGGGGCCGAACCTGGGTAAATCCCTTGTGTCCTTTGTCCCGTTCAACCCCTTCGAGCTAACCTACGTTGCGATGGCTCCACACCTAAGTCCATTCACTAGGGCATCTGTCGTGTTAAATCCATGACAGTTGGCGCCCACCGTGGGGCCAGAGCACGGTGGTTTCGAGTTCTTGAAGGGCAATTTCTCAGGGATCGAAGGATACGCCATGGGCCGGATGACCAAGAGTCGCCACGGCAAGATCTACATCGACGACGCTGGCTATGGAGATGTTCGATGTTAATGATGTTGTATGTGCCAAGTACTTCACCATGATGTTGGATGGACCAGCTCGAATCTGGTTGAAAGGGCTACTTGCCAATTCCGTCACTTCATGGGCTGAGTTGAAAGCGCTTTTTCATTTAGAATTTTAAAGGAACATGTAAGCAGCCGCTGTCGATTATTGATCTGGACTACTGTGTGCGGAGAGAGGATGAGTCGGCCCACCATTGGGTTCGCCGGGTCTCAGCCATTAGCCACTCATCGGATAGCATTGCAGCAGGCACTGTTGTTCTGATTTTGGAGAAGAATTGTCATTTCACACCTCTCAAGCAAAAACTTGGGTGGCTTAAGCGTCACTACAATGACATGGGAGAGCTCATGGTGGCTCTCATCAAGTATGCTGACTCAGACAACACTAAGGACCCTGGATTTGAAGATGAAAAATCCAAAAAGGGGAAGAAGAGCGGTAACGGTAAGGTGCAACAACAGAACGTGACAGGGCATAATGGTCATAATCAGGGCAATGGTGGTAAGCGCAAGCAAACCGATGGCAGGTCCGATTTTTTGGCTAAGACTAATGCTCACTATAAAAACCAGTGTCGTAAGGGTAAGCCGCAATTTGGAGGACCAAAATTAACCTGAAGGCAATGCTTAATGACCCTTGCCCAAAGCATAGTTTGCCCGGTCAGCCGTCAACTCAAGATGGGAATGGGCCGGGCCGGCCCGCTGGGTCACTGACCCGGCCCGAAATCTCGAGGCCAATGGGCCAGGCGGGTTGGCCTCAAATCACAAAACGGGTTAGTGGAGCCGGCCCCGTGTGACCCGATGGACCAGACGGGTCGACCCAGCGCTAACCTAGTCCTCCATCTCTGCCGCCGCCCCCCACAATCTCTGTAGCCGCTCACGATGATTTCTTCCGCCGCCAGCAGCCGCCGGCCATCTCTGCCGCCCCCGACATCCCCCGACCTTCTCTACCGGCCGCTCCCGACCTGCTGCCGCCGCTAGCTGCCCCTGAACATCTCTGCTGGCCTGCTTCCGCCGGTGTTCCTCCCGCATGTCGTTCATCGTCTTTGTCACCGTCGAGCTCGCTGACCTGCGGTCCCGTCCACCATCTACCTCGCCATTCCGGTCGCCGTCCTCATCGTCATCATCACGTAGGTGAGACTCTTGCCGGCTTCCTCCTTGTCCCAGCGCAGCTGCAATGACTGGTCTAGTTTAGGTTCTTGGTCAGTGTTGTCTGCAATTGTTTCAGTAGTTGGAGCTTGGAAGAGACTGACAAGCATGGGACTTGTTTGATTGTTCTCAAGAAGAAATAGTGCTTCAGTTGAGCTCCTGTGTAGCAGCAGTTTTGTTTTTTGTGCAGCATGACTTTCTTTCAGAGTGGCCATGAAGCATGCCTTTCGGTCCTCTGATCTGAGGAAGAGTAATTAGTGTTAGTTCCTGTTGTTGGTTACTAAATAAACCAGAATTAATTGTCTTGTGAAACAATTTTACTCTGTTTTTTTGTTGAATCAACAAATTTTACTCTGCTGATAGGATGGACAAACTGAAGTATGTGGCTAGCATGAGGGTGCCAGTGTATGCGACTTCATAAGTTGATGATGCTCACGAAAAACCTTCCTAGAGTAGTGCATATGTCCAACTGTGAGTTTCTTTCTATTCCTCGAATGGCCGTTTGGTGTGGTGTTCTCCTAATTTGTTTCCTGACAAGCTAGGTGCTGTGGGCGTGCTGCATTCGAAGCAACAGTGGTTAGAAGATGTAGTTAATGCTTAGATTTTTTATGTGATATAGGGTCCTGTGACTTCTTTTTCTTGGGCTAGCTGCCAGGTTGAGTTTGCGTATATGCATATCAGTGTAGCTGATCCATCGACAAGTCTAGCATTTTTAGTGTCAGTTCAAGGGATGCTTTACTGGCAGCGATTTCTTCACTATTTCTGTAGTGTTGCTCAATGGGATGCTTTACCGGCAGTGATTAGACAGTAAACTAAACTGTCCGGTTTCTTATCTCCATGCATCTGCTGTTGATTTTGAAAGTTAATGCTCTCTAATGTTCCTATATTTCCCTCTGATCAGAAAAAATGGAAGAGGAAGAAGGGGACCATGAGGCACACCAAAGTGGTGGTTCATCGTTGATATCCGGTGCGACAATGAGAAGGGCTCAACCACCCCCAGGGGTGTCTCCTTCTTCGATAAACATTTGTAGAGCTTATCACAGTCAAATCTTCCTTTTTCTTGGGATGCAAATTAATTATTGCTAAAATAAAAAAATACTCGTAATTGCAATGTTAACACTCGTGTCCTTTGCTCAGCAGGACGTTCACAAGACACTTGTATGGTTGATTTTGAAGATGAGGCTGATGAAGAAGATGTTGACTATGAAGAAGAAGAGGAAGGAGAAGAAGATGAGGATGAAGAAGAAGAAGAAGAAGAAGAAGATGATGATGATGATGATGAAGAAGAAGAAGAACAAGACGAAGAGCGAGATAATGTGGATGAAGTGGGAGGGGCTGAGATCATTGACATGGGATCATTTTCTGAACCGGGAAGAAATTTTTTGTCTAAAGTGTGGAAAGAATATGAGCCTATCCGTGTTGATGGCATAGTTGTAGCTGCTGAGTGCAAACACTATTCAAGGAATATTTGTGCTGAGCGTAAACATGGAACAAGTTTGTTGCGCAAACATTTGAAGTGATGCAGGGAAAGGAAGAAGGTTATTAGAGTTTCTGGACAGCTGAGTGCTTCTATCATGAGTCCTGATGGAGTTGTAATGGGGCTTTGGACCTTTAATCAGGCATTAGCATGCCGAGAGCTTATGAGGATGATAGTCTTGCGTGAATTGGCATTCTCATTGGTGGAGTATGATGGATTTAGAAGATTTGTCTCTAATCTAAATCCTAGCTTTAAGATGATATGTAGAAAAACAGTGAAGGAGGACTACATGAAAGCAATTAAGGAAGAGAAGAGAATTCTGCAAAGGATGTTCCAAAACTCCAAATCCAAGATTTCTTTGACTACAGGCCTATGGACATCAAATCAGACAGTGGGGTACATTTGCATCACAGCCCACTTCATTGGTGAGGAGTGGAAGCAAGAAGAGGATAGTGAAATTGCAGCTATGGAGACGCCTTGAACAGGAGCTGCAATGTTCAACATCATGGTGAATTTCATAAGAGAGTGGAATATTGAAGATAATCTCTTTGCTGTGACGCTAGACAATGCATCGAACAATGGTGCAATGATGAAGCTATTGAAGGCACATCTCCAGCTTAAGAAGATGTTACCTGGTAGTGGCACTACAAGAAATATGTCAACTAGTGACCTTCTGTCAGTGACCCTGGAAGAATTGGTCATAGATCTATGACCATTTCAGACCAATTGGTCAAAAGCTGTTCGAGGGGCTCCAAACCCTAAACCATTGCGACCATTTTGGTCGAAGGTCGTAATTTCCTTACATGAAATGGTCACAAAGCAAGCGATTGCTAGTCCGCTGCCTTATTTCTAGTTGTTAATGACCAATATAGATGGTCATAGCCTTGTAGATTGTGGTGGGTTGTGATGACTAGGCGTCATCTCATCAGTTTTGCCTATGTGTCATGTCCATGTGGCAGTTTTGCCCCTAGGTTGTGAAGCAACCTATATTTCTATTATTCCCAAAATTCCCAAAAAAATCTCATAAATGTTTTGGATCATATGTTCATCAAATATGTCAAAAACATTCCTTGAATATTTCAAAAATAATTCGAAAATATTCATTTTCCTATTTTGTTCAGAGCAGCACTTTGTGAAGGAAGTACCACTTTGGCATGTCCAAATAGTATCCATTTTCTCTGATTGCTTTCCTATGCCCAAATAACCATGCTCCACCAAATGCCAGCTCAATCCATTCATTATTTTGAGCCGAGCTTCAACATTCGTATTTATGTCCAGTGTGGTACTTTGTAAAGCAAGTACCACCTAGGCTCCTCCTTTTGAGGTGAAAATTTGTGAAGACGGTCTTCTTAGTAACTGATCATCCTCGGCCAAAACTCACGCCCATTAGCCATGTGCATTTCCGTCTGCAAATCAAACACTTGGCTGCTTATTCATGTTTGAGCATCGATCGGTCTCCTCGTGAAAATCTTATGTTGTGATTTTCTTCCTAGCACCTACCTAGGGAGTGCCCAACCCACTAGACATACCTAGGCCGCCCAGAACATATGGCAACGCCACGGTCACGCGGTGACCACGCGGCGGGCATGCGAGTTTACGCGCTCTAGAGTTGGGGCCCTCGGCCACCTCCCAAACCTCGACGTATCGCCACCAAACCATGTATTTATGATTAAATAGGTAATTATGTAACTAGAAATGATTTTTGGAAAAAATAAATAGCAAACTATGAGGCAGTCATAGTTCAAATTTGACCCGCTTCCAACCTGAATCCATGGAAATTTGTCTTTTTCACGAGAGGTGGATCAAAACTTTTTGCACCCAACCATTTTGTCAATTGTGCATTAAATATGTCCTAGTATTTTAGAAAATTGATTTGGTCCAATTTTGCAACAATTATTTTGGAGGTCCTTCACAAAAAAAACTCCTTGTGGGCACTCGGAAAATGGAAAATGGTTTTTTCGTCCAAATAAAATGAAAACTTCCTTAGGCAACATTGTGTGCCATTCCAATATGCACCCTTGTGCACAATATGAGATCATTTGAACAAACTATGCCACGAATGTGGCCATAAGATTGATCATTTGGCTTGAAAGCCATGAATTTTCACACATGATAGCTCATTTCTGCGAACACTTTTTTAAAATAATTGCCGTATTACAAGTTTCTTATTTTTCCTGGGAACTTGGCCACATATAATGACACAATGCGAAGGTTTTCCAATTTTTTGATTTTTTTGAATTTTTTATGCCCGTTTCAAAATGCGGTCAAAACGGCGGGAATGACCGTTCCTAGCTAGTGGCTGAATCTTGCAATTTTTTTGGTCTTTCTCTGATTAAATATGTACTTATGTACCTAGAAATGATTTTTGGAAAAAATAAAGAGCAAACTATGAGGCAGCTGTAGTTCAAATTTGACCCGCTTCGGTGAATCGGTAGAATTTGTCTTTTTCACCAGAGGTGGATCAAAACTTTTGACACCCAACCATTTGGCCAATTGTGCATTAAATATGGCCTAGTATTTTATAAAAATGATTTGGTCCAATTTTGCAACAAATATATGGTAGGTCCTTCACAAAAAAAATATCATTTCAAGCACTCAAAAAATGGAAAATGTAATTTCCGTGCAAAGAAAATGAAAACTCCCTCAGGCAACATTGTTTGGAATTACAAGATGCACCCTTGTGCACAATATGAGATCATTTGAACAAACTATGCCATGAATGTGGCCATAAGATTGATCATTTGGCTTGAAAGCCATTGATCTACCATAACATTTGGGCATTTCTGTTATGGCTGATGTTCGACGATGGTGGCGACGATTTGTTGATGCGTGGGGTGTCGAAGCTCTTGGTGTGGGGTAGTGATGCGTGGCGTCGCAGGCTGCCGGGTGGTGGCCACCGGTCATGCACACGAGGATGGTGTCGCAAGGTTGCCGGGGATTCCAGTAGAAGGTGGTGCTGCAAATAGTCACTGGTGATGCAACATAGCATCGCCGCGGACCGCGGGTGCTGTGATCCAACATTGTCGGGACCGATGGAGTTGCAATGAAGCATTGTCAGGCCGCGAGTGTTGTGATGTAATATCGTCAAGGGTCGCCGGAGTTGCAACGAAGCCTCCCCGAGTTAGTCAATATTGTATAATATTTTTGAAAATGAAGTGGTGCCCTTTTGCAGCAAATATTGGATAGGTTATTTACATGGGTGAGAAAATATGTAAGAGCAAAAAAAGAAAAAAAAACAATTGCATAAGCTTAATCATCATTGGTGGAAACATGTGTGCCATGGATCCATGACATGGCACAGATCCATCCATCCATCTTTTCATCCCACATCCATCCATCCATCCACCCACCCACCCACCCATAGTCCCACACCCACCCGCTGTGTCCCACCCACCCACCACTGTGCCGATCACGGAGAGAGATATGCACGAGAGAGAGCTCTCCTCCTCCCCTTCCAGATCGCCGCCGCCACCTCCCCTTCCCTCGCGCCGCCACCACCATCGTCCCTCCCTCCCTCGCGCCGCCCATTCATCCGAGCCTGACGACGCCATATCCGCGCGCCGCCCATCGTTCCCCATCTTCCGCTCCCTCCCTCCACCTCCCGCAGCAGATCCAGCACCCTGCAGCCTCGGCGTCGCGGCCGGCTGGCTCGGCGGCGCGCGCGTGCTTCGGTGCACGCCGCTCCGTCGAGCTGGCCGGACCATGATGGCATGCGACCTAGCGTTTGCAGGATCCTCGAACGGCCGCCGTCCACCTCGCTGTAGGGAGGGGTTCGTCGTACTCCACCCTAGCAGTCGATCCCAGCCGTCGCTGCTTAACCAGCCTCCTCCTCTGGTGTCTCCGTGAGGGCGCTCGATGCCAGGCAGGTCGTCGACGCGCCGGACCTCAAGGCCGGTCGTGCTGCTCCTTTTGCCTGCGTCCTTCCCCGACAACGTCCCCATGGCTAGGGTTTCGGATGCGATGGCGCCTCCGTCGATGGTGCGGCTCTGGTGACTCTTACCTCACCCCACACGCAGCTGCCCATTCATCCGAGCCCGACGACACGAGCTCAAGGTACTCCCTTCCACTCATGGTAGATCTGTTCAAGTGATTAGGTTTCTGACTATCTGTGGTGTTGTACGTTGGCGGTGAGGAGCAAGGGGGCCGAGAAGCCGGCCGCCAAGGGAAGAAGGGCAAGGCCGGCAAGGACCCCAACAAGCCCAAGATGGTGCCCGACGCCGTCTTCATCTTCATGTATGCCCAACGCACACGTCCGCCCCAGGATCCGCACGCTCCTCTTTCGCTCAGCATGGTGTCCTGCGTGCTGTGCTACCTCGTGGGTCAGAGCAGCGAGGCTGCTCCGTCCGGAGAGAACCAAGACAAGGTAATCGCCCCTACTTCTCAATTCTCATGCATCTTTGTCATGCAGGATTGTGTGTTCTGACGTGCAATTTTCTGGTGCCATTTCTGATCTTCACTGACAGTGAGTGGTCTGAGCGATTCAAGATTCAGCAAAGGGGATAGCTGCATAGTGGATCAGAGTACATTTGGTGTTCCACTTATCTGAAGCTTGCATACCTTAGAATCCCTTATCTGTGATTCTGTATCTAGTTTTTGCCCGAATCTGTGTGGCTTTGAACTTTGGTGATTGTGTGCGAGTGGCATCCAGAGTTAACTCAAGTTTATCATAAGCCCTCTATGCTTGCGGTTTACGAATCTTGAATTTCCAAGTCATTTGGTTCAGTTAAATGATGATTTTGCTCTGCAATTATCAGCCAATGACATTCACTAGGCGATAAGGGAATGATGCTTCTCTGTGATGAAAAAAGATTGTTATAGTTAAGTTTGAATCAGGCGAACAGTGTTGATATTTCTGTTATAGTTAAGCTAGAAAAGTTTGTATTTGATATTTCTGTTATAGTTAAGCTAGAAAAGCTCCTGCATCAGCACTCCTAATTGGTACTTTATTGTTTGCATAATGTAGTTGCTGCGACATGTATATCAAATACTGGACTAATAGTAACAGCTCTTTGCATCCATCAAATTTGTAGATGATTCAGTGAGCAACAGGTTTTACATTAGGTGTTTTGGTTTCAGTATGGATTCTTGGTGGGGTTGTGGCTTCTTGCTTGTTGAGCTCTCATTTACAGTTACCTACTTGTGGTTGGCGGGTGCAGCACCATACCAACTTGAAAAATTGCTTCTGTTTTGCCTGATTCTTGGCAAGTTTGGTCTCTGAATTGCCAAGTGGTAATAGTAACCAGTAATGGCGATATTTTTGTGTGTTCTTAGTTTATCTCAAGTCATGTCTAGTTAGGCCTTTCCACCCATTGATAGGTACCACTGATTTGGACTGGTGTTTTCCTGAAATTATATGTTGGTTTCATTTCATCAGCTGAGTAGAAAGGCTTTCTTTTTGTATGCAGGTTCTTCAGAAAGAAGACCAAGGCGTTGTGTGTTCAGGAAGTACTCCCAGGTAGATATATAGATGCTTTCAATTCTGTTGGGTCCATTCTCTCCTTTTGATTTACTTCGCTTGTAGTAGAATTCTTTCACTCCTCTTGTAATTTTCTGAATGACTTTGCAGTGGTGCTTCGGCGGCTTCTAGACCCTCTCCTGGATGTGGTGATGGTCACACCACAGCCATGGTGTGGCTGAGCCTCTGCTACAGCTACAACCTCCCTCTGGTGAGCTCCTCCCCGTTCCTTCTTCTCTGATGTAGCTCCTGCATGGCCTTGGCCATGATTTGGGTTGGATGTGGGGCTCTACTAGTTACTTCTACTGGAGCTCTCTGGTGATAAATTCATGCGGTTCTAGGGTCTGTCAGTAGCTGCCCATGTGTACTTGCTTTATATATGTGCTCCTGTGATCATGGTAGTGTTGATGCTTAACTTTCGAGTATCAGGTGGTGGTGGTTTTGACAACAGTTACACACAAAGCTTGTAAATAATAACCTAAAAGCTAATTTTTGCATGAGAGCAAACTGGTGTAGCTAGCTGGACTATGCGGCCATGAATCAGGAAGTAGCATATTCAGTTTTGCTAATAGAAAATAAATGTATTAAAAACTGCATAATAAGTGCTTGTTCATGTTTGGTTTTCTCTAACCTTTGTTTGTATGATTGAGGGAAAATTTACTTGGTTATTTTCTCCAAAATGTGCTTGTAACATTCATTTTTATGATCTAAAATTGCCTTCCTGTGATGATGCAGGTGCCCAGTTTGTGCTCGCTACCGAAGGAGCTCCATGTTGAAGAAGATTGAACACACTTGTAGAGCTACAGGGTTAACACCAGGACAGCTTGTAGAGCTTGTAGAGCTTGTATATGTATTGAGCTTGTAAATGTATCACGTGTAGAGCTTGTAGAGTATATGTTATTTGTACAATAGGAGCTCTGTACTGAATCTGGCTGATAATATTTGGAGTATTATGTGTGTGTTGTTTGTTTGTGCCAATTTAAATACTGGTTATTTATTTACTGTTAAATTGAAATATGAAGAATATGAACTGGCTAGCTGGGACCCACGTACCTGAACCTGACATCTGGGACCCATTTGACTAGTGGACCTTTTTATATTACAAAAAACTAAAACTTTCTAGCGAGAAAATGCCACGGCCCCAAAATGAGAAGGCTTAATTGTTGGGCTTGGCCCATCTACCTAGCCAAAATTAATATGAGAAAAAAAACACAAATAGGCGAATTGTTGGGCTAGGCCCATGTAGAAAATCGAATTGGACCGGCTGAATCTTGTGCCACATCGACTTGCCATCTTTGGATGCCTACGTGGCACAGGGAGGTTGCTAGTGACCAAAACGCCACAGTGGACATATTTTGGTCATAAACGTCTTCGACCATTCCGGAAGAAAGGTCGCTATAGTCGATTCTGACCGCCAGCTTTTGACCTTCTCTTTTTGGTCACAAAAAGGTCGCAAATGAAAAACCATGACATTTCAGTGACCAATAGTGGTGGTCACAAGTTGACATATTTCTTGTAGTGTGGCAAGTTGTTTCACCAACGTTGTGCCGCCCATGTCATAAATCTGATATGTCAAGTAGGATTGAACTTCCTTGGTCCAGTGATCAACATGATGCGTGAAATTGTTAAATATATTCGAAGCTCACCAAGTCGAAAGGAAAAATTTCAAGAAATAGTTGCGCAGCATGGTGTATCATGTGGAGAACTCCAAGTCTTGATTTTCCAACTCGCTGGAACTCAACCTACATGATGATTGATATAGCAAAGGAGTATCGCGGAGTGTTTGACTCTTTGGCCATTCAAGATAAACAATATACCTTCAAGCCATCTTTTGAGGATTGGGAAAATGCGAAGATGTTTGCGAAGCTCTTTGAAGGTATTTTATGAAGCCACTAATGTGATATCTGCACAAAATATCCAACTGCTAACTTGTATTTCCATGAAATGTGGAAAGTGAAGTGACCTTAGAGCAACAACATTATGAAGAGGATTTACGAGATGGGTACAATGGTCAAATATATGAAGAGAAAATTCGTAAGGTATTGGAAGATGACATGGTTGAGCCTTTGTATTCCGATGATTTCGGACCCACAATTCAAGTTGAAATATATTGAGTTCGATTTGGCCTAGAGTTCGAGGAGCGAAGCTGCAGCAATGATTGCTAAAATAAAAAATGTGTTCCAAGGGTTGTTCAAGGAATACCTCCAATTGAATGGCAATGGCTCAGATCCCATGTCACAAGGAGGTGATGATGACATGGCTGTAAGTGGTGAAGATCCTATGGTTGATTGGGACCAGCATGTCACCCTCACTGCTCGATCAACAAATTTGGATTCTACCGAACTTGATTCGTACTTGTCAAAGGTACCCATCCGCCGAAGTGATCAATTCAATATCCTTGCATGGTGGCGCACCAACTCGGTGAATACCCAACGCCGAGTCGCATGGCGTGAGATATCTTGGCGGCTCCTGCCTCTCTACGGTGGCATCCGAGTCCGCCTTCAACACAGGAAGAGAGTCCTATCAGATTTTCAAAGTCGAATGACCGCATAGCGACACTTGAAGCTCTTGTTTGCTTACAAGATTGGATACAGCCACCGGTAAAAGCCATACGACACAAGTTTCTTCTTTGTTTCTTATTAATGCTTAAAGTTTACAAGTTTCTTCTTTTTTTTCTGCAGCTAATACTCAACGTAGCTTGGCTTCAGTTCATGACATTATAATGGACTTACAAGGTATGAGAAACCTTCTGATGTATATAGTGCCATGTATATGAAAGTACACTTAAAGTATGAATTCTGCTTTTTAATGAGGGATTTCATATCTACAGTTTGTTCCAGGGAACTATTTGCAAGATGCAGCCCAATCATGTAGATGAATATATAGAGTGTTTTACACACAGAACTAGTGCTGTTAGTTTTGATTTCCCCAAGTTATAGTTGATCTCCAATATATATATTTCATTTTCCATTCTTGCTTGTTGATATGCTTACGAGAATCGGGAATATTCTCTTTGTTCTAATCTTTGTTGCGGAGTGGATGACGGGTAGTGTATGATGGATATTTAGAAGTGTATTTTGTTGCAAACTTGATCATGAATTGGTTTTCTGGAACATGCCTTTGCTACTAAGAATATTCCTCTGTTCATAAATATATTATTTAGTTTTTTTGAGGGATAAATATACTATTTAGTTGATGTGCACATAATTACTCTTGTAACATTTCTTTGTAAATACAGATATCGAGGATTGATGATTGTTGGAGCAATTCATGTTAAACCTCAAGCAGATGATGAAGCAAAGATATGTCAGCTTTCTCTATAACCTACTTGATGTGAAAAGTTTAGCATGTTGAACTTGTAATCTTTTGATCTTGTCCGAGTCTGTTGGATTGAGGTCCTTAGCTTGACGTTCTTTGAAACTTGTAATCTTTTGATCTTGTTCGAATCTGTTGGACTGAGGTCTTTAGCTTGATACTCTTTGAAACATGATCTCGCCATTTTACTAAATGTGAAAAGGTTAGACCTTGTCATTTCTTGTCTTGTGTACACATTTGCTGACATCTATTTTTTGGGGACTTATTAGTAATTTCGCGAGGCCACAAATGTTGGACGGTGCAAACATTTGGTTCAAAAAACCTGTAATCCTCTGGAATGTGTAAACATTTGCTAAATTTTGGGTTGGCCTCATGTGGCCAATGGGTCAATGGGGCCACAAAATTCTGATGAAATGGGTCGGCCCATGGCCTCACATATTGGCCTTGGGGCCATGGGGGCCGGGGCCAGGGCCGGGTCGGCCCATTCCCATTTTGACCGTCAACTCATGCTTGGAAGGACTATTTTATCATGAAAGACTACAAAAATTCTAACTTCAACCAGAATCACGGCAATAATAATGGCCCGCCTGGCGGGTCAGGATCCGACTCACAGGGGCCTGATTTTGGCGGTTGCGGCTCAAACTCTGGGTATCAAGGACAAGGCAACCAGGGCGGTTATAACCAATAGTCTGGTCAGGGTAACCAGCAGCATCTGTCCGGATAGCAGAGCAATCCAAAGCAGCTTAATAGTGGTCAGTATCATGTCTTCACCACGAGTTTGTGTAAGCGGGATCAGAAAGTTTATAAACATGTGGTCAGTGCGATTGAGCCGGCGGTGCCTCAATATGTGTGATGGCCAGAGCATCCAATCAGATTGAGAATCCGGGTCAATTAGCATTGGTGGTAGCCCCTCTGGTGGGGGGTTATAAATTCACTAAAGTGCTCATGGACGGTGACAGTAGTATCAGTATCTTTATTATGATACTTTTCGCAGGATGAATTTAACTGATAAGGAGCCTAAGCCGACCTCTACAGTTTTTCATGGTGTGGTCCCTGGTAAGTCGGCATACCCAGTAGGGAAAATTGCCCTAGAAGTGCTTTCGATGATGACTATGACTATAGAGCAGAGATGTTGTGGTTTGAAGTGGTTAAAATCAAGAGCCCTTATCATGCCTTGTTTGGGCGGCCGGCTTACGCCATGTTTATGGCGCGGCCTTGTTATGTTTACTTACAGCTTAAAATGCCAGGGCGTAAGGGCACAATTACAGTCCATGGCGATCGAAGAATTGCATTGGAATGTGAGGAAGGAGATGCTGCATATGCTGAGTCGGCTTGCGCCACAGAGGAGTTCAAATTTTATAAAGATAATGTTGACCCAGCTGATATGTCCCCTCTAAAGAAGCCTCCACTGAGCAAGACCCTTTGTTGAAGTTTAAGTTGGCTGATGATACTAAACAGGTTGACTTTGTCCTTGGCGACTCATCTCAGTAGTTCACCATCAGTGCTAACATGGATCCTAAATAGGAGATTGTGCTCATCGAGTTCATCCGTGAGAATCGGGACATCTTTAGATGGAAACCATCAAACATGCGGGGTGTACCGAGAGAACTCGCTAAGCACACTCTTAATATTGATCCTAACACTGGTACACATCGGTGCTATACAAACGGTTTTTGACCCCTTTCCACGGCAACATTTGGAACCGTCGCCTAGTGAGTGATGGCGATAGGGGGGTCCTTCCCACACGACCCAGAAACCGTCGGGGATATGCCCTCCTGGCACACACGCTTGGCAAAATGAGGTCGTGTGCGACCGGCGAGCGCTCAAATACGGAAGTACGTACAGTAGAGCTAAAAAATACAATTATACAGGCGAAATTATTTCCGGTCGCAAGTACATCCCACACAGTCAGTCTCCGCTAAACATTTTCGTTCGTATGTACATCCCACACAGTCGCTCCTAGGAAAACGTTTCCTTTCACATGTACATCACACACAATTTTCCCCGTTAAGTCGTTTGTGATAGCGTTGCCATTGCACACGATATTAACAATTTTATCGTTTGCGTTATTGAATGCATCACACAGGGTGCGTAGAAGAAACTATGTGGCAAAGGCTATCCATCACACACAGTTTTTATGTGGTAAACGTTTGCGCCAGATGGCCTAACGCAAACAGTTTTCAAGAGGATGTCGTGTGTGATTGTTCATTAATCTAACACGGTTTATTCCTAGAAACCGTGTGCGTTATTGAATGTATCACACACGGCGTTTTCTGAATAACCGTTTGCAATAGAAAAACCCAATTAGCATGCTAATTATCCGATTATTAATAATCCATTTATTAATCTAATTGACATTTCATATTAAGCACACAATATATTTCATTTTCATAATTGAAATACATCAGTACAACATCATATAGCTTGACTCAGCTACCCCATTACACAACTACACCAGCAGCAAGTTTCACATGCAACATCTATAACCTTTCAAAATTAGCATCATAGACGGTACATAGACAAATGTATCTCATCTGGAAAATTGCAGAAGCAGAAGGCGAATATTGACCCTTCATTGATGTTGAAGGTCTTTGTAACTTTAGGCCAGTTCCTGTGGATGATTGACCGTCCATCCTTCGTCCTCTTCAGGAACACTTCAATATTGAACCGTGGGTGTTGTATGAATACCTTCCTCGCCTCCTGACCATACAGGTGGTTTGAGAGGTAATCATCAGTGAACTGCTTTGGAAAGGCCTGAAAACAAGGATGTGCATAACTATCTTCTCTATATTTGAAATGGGGCAAAGTCAAAAAGAAGGCAAGGTATAATAGTCAGTACCATCCTATAGTGAACTGATGTCTTCTTTGTTGTGCACAGAAAGATCTTGTTTTTTTTTGTCGCTGATTTCTTTATCCAAACAATCTTTCTGAGTTTCTTGACTTGACTGATATTCATGGACAACTCATTTCCCCATATGCAAAAAGGGTCGAACAGTGGGTCAAAACCTCTGACAGCAGGACCTACATGTGCAAGACCAAATTGTCAAAAACCTAAATATTAGAATGGTTGCTGCAATTGCACAATAATGTGCTATTAGACAACGAACCATGCATGTGCTAACCTCGATTGTAAACCTCAGCGCTTCCCATTGTTTCCCAAAGAACACATATAAGGTAGTTAGTCATCGTGTTAAGTAAGGGTTCGCATGCTATCGATAAAATATGTTGAAGAAATAAGCACATTGCAGATTCATCAGTTAATTCAAGCCACATGGAAAACTCATTTATCCAAACCAAGCATGATTAAGAATCGGGAAATATAGCACCAGATATGTTTCTCATGTATTAAGTGCAGCCAAATTCGATTTATTACTCGCATGCACAACAATACAAAATTCTACCCACGACAATTGGACATCGCATTGGAGAATTGAATCAAGCAGTTAACTAAACACCACAACAAATGAACCAAACATTAACTCGGCACCACATTACACAATATAACATACTCCTAATAGAAGATCACACAGTTAACCAAACCAAGCATGCTTAACAACTTGGAAATATAGCAATTGTATTTGTTTCCCATGTATTTACTACAGCCAAATTCAATTTATTCCTCACATGGTATACAATAACAGAATGCACCCACAACTATTGAACACCGCATTGCAGAATTGAACCAAACATAACAGTTAACTAAACACCACAACAAATGAACCAAACGTTAACTGAGCACCACATTGCACAATATAACATACTCCTAATAGAAGATCATACAGTTAACGAAATCAAGCATGCTTAACAACTTGGAAATATAGCAATTTTATTTGTTTCCCATGTATTTAGTACAGCCAAATTCGATTTATTTCTCACATGGTATACAATAACAGAGTGCACCCACAACAATTGAACATCGCATTGCAGAATTGAACCAAACAGCCAACCGCGTCGCGTCGTCGGTGCGCGAGGCGTCGGCGGTGGCCTCGACGGCGAGGTGCTCCTCCAAGATCTGGGGGTCGACACGAATGGCAGTCATCGCAACCTCACCCGCGTGTACGGCCGTGATTTGCTTCTCCGTTGCCAAATGCTCCTTGAGATCCTGGCTATACTGCGCACACTATGGCTTAGGGCGGCACTTATTTGGTGGAGGGGTCGGTGATTTAGGTGGAAGGTGTCGCGCCGATGTTCGGGGCATGTGGGATGTGGAAGGAGGAGGAGGATGGGGGTCGGGTGTGGATTACCTGCCTGGATAGGCGAGGCCGAGCAGCATGAAGGAGGGTCGCCGATGAGGAGGCGGCGCTGCAAGCAAGGAGTGAAGGTTTCAACTTGGAAAGGAAGGCGGAAACAGGGGAAATGTGGATTTTGGTAAGTGGAGGGGGCGGGGAGGTAGATATTTCCGCGGAAGCCGAAATTTTGGAATTGCTTCAGCGAAAAAACTGGCGCGCAAAGTGTCATCAAACACGGTCCCTTATGCAGAACTGTGTAAGATATGTGAACATCAAAAACGATTCAGATAGCTTAACCCGTGTGTGATGAGTTTGAACGTCAAAAATTTTGGTACGAATTTCCCTGGTTACAGTGGTCATCCACGTCATTGCATAATTTGGGTACACAAAGGAGACTACAGCACACCCACACTTCTTAATCGAGCGAGTTCAACAATTAAACAGAGCTAGCTGACCTAAACATTACTCTAACAAATTAAGGACCGACACTCTTAATTAAACAAAACAAAGAGTACTACTACGGCTGGTGCTCGTCGATCTCCGCCGCCGCCTCCATGTCCGGCTCACGCCCGACGGTCTCCTGGGGAAGGGGCTCCATGGCATCAATTGCACCATACTCGGCAAGCATCTCGCCATCCGCGTCCGCCATATCTTTGGAATAGGGCGCCACGAGCTGGGCGTGGCGGCCGCGAACTGGGCTTTGGCGGGGTCTGTCGTGGCAAGGTATGCCGCGCAGGAACGGACGGCTGCTCGAACTCTCTCGGTGATTGCCAACTCTTCGGCCGTGGGTTGCCGACCGTTGTCGGAGAAACTTCGTTCGATTTGTTGGGTGACCGCCAGGAGCTAGGCGTGGAAGGCCTCGACATAGTCATGGGCGGCCTCCATCAGGGCTAAGGCCGCCGCTGCGGAACAGACAGCTGCTGTGACGCTCTCGCCAGTTGTTATCCCCGAGGCAGATGTTGTTGCCGCCACCTGAGAAGCAACAGCGGCCGTTTGGGCTGCCTTGGCCGCCCGGACGCAGATTGCGGTCGCCCTCACGAAGCTTGTTAGCACGCGCCTGGCGGCTGCCGCCGCGCTCTCGCCGGAGTGGGCCGCCGAAGTTGCCCTCACGACACGGGTCCACGTCCCCATCTTTCACCGGCGATGATTTAACAGTGAAATGATATTTGAGGAGTGGGCTAGTGTGCTTGACACTCCGATGGTGCTCCAAGATATTTGGTGCTGCATCTCACACGGTTGGTGATAATAAACTATGTGCGGTCTACTTGATTTTTCGTCTTGATTTGAATTACGTAATGGGGTCACAGCTGCAAAGGATTGTGTTAGAATTGCTAGAACTTTATCTGCAGTGAACATGCAACTATAGGTGTGTCGCTAAAAAAATTGGAATTATTCAAGGTTTGTTTGGACGTTTTTATACATTAACTTGGTTTTGTAGGCATTTCAGGTGCATAATACAAATTTGAACTACACACACATGCTCCAGTGCATATAAACGGGTTGAAAAATCAAATAAGTGTCCTTGGTTGCATGCTTAGGTCCCATGCAAGAAATGGGAATGAATGTCAAACACCCTGCCACCGTCACTCGGCCGCAAACATTGAGATATCTGGTTTTTAAATTCTAGTAAATCCAAAACTCGTCTGAACTTCATGAACTTGGCATGCTATCATGGAGCGGCATTAACATGCCGTGGTAAAATTTTTGTCCCATTTGGGGCAGGTTTGGGTATAAGCTTCTCCCAAACCAGAGCTTCTCACAACAAGCGTGATGGTTTCGGTAGGGAACGTGCCACCTTTGGGGACGAAACGATATCCATTGCCTCTTATTGCTTTCAAAAAAAAATTTAATGTCAACATAGAACAACAGGAGTGTTGTGTTTAATTTTGGAATTTTTCAGGATTCGTTTGGAAATTTTTATACATTAACTCGGTTTTCCAGGCATTTTATGTGCATAATTCAAATTTGAACTACATGCACATGCTCGAGTGCATACAAACTGGTTGAAAAGTCAAATATGTGTCCTTGGTTGCATGCTTGGGTCCCATGCAAGAAATGGGAATGAATTTAAAAAACCCTGCCACCGTCACGCGGCCGCAAACATTGAGATACTTGGTTTTAAAAGTCTAGTAAATCCAAAACTGGTCTGAAATTCATGAAACTTGGCATGCTATCATGGAGCAGCATCAACATGTCGTGGTAAAAATTTTGTACCATTTAGGGCAGGTTTGGGTATAAGCTTATCACAAACCAGAGCTTCTCACAATAAGCGTGATGGTTTCGGTAGGTAAGGTGCCACCTTTGGGGACGAAACGATATCCGTTGCCTCTTATTGCTTTCAAATTTTTTCTAGTGTCAACATAGAACAACAAGAGTGTTGTGTTTAATTTTGGATTTTTGGGGTTCGCTTGGACATTTTTATACATTAACTTGGTTTTGTAGGCATTTTAGGTGCATAATTCAAATTTGAACTACATGCACATGCTCCAGTGCATATAAACTGGTTGAAAAATCAAATCTGTGTCCTTGGTTGCATGCTTAGGTCCCATGCAAGAAATGGGAATGAATTTCAAACACCCTGCCACCGTCACACGACCGCAAGCATTGAGATACTTGGTTTTTAAATTCTAGTAAATCCAAAACTCGTTTGAAATGCATTAAACTTGGCATACTATCATGGAGAGGCATCAACATGCTGTGGTAAATTTTTGTCCCATTTGGGGCAGGTTTGGGTATAAGCTTCTCACAAACCAGAGCTTCTCACAACAAGCGTGATGGTTTCGGTAGGGAACGTGCCACCTCTGGGGACGAAACGATATTCGTTGCCTCTTATTGCTTTCAAAAAATTTCTAGTGTCAACATAGAACAACATGAGTGTTGTGTTTAATTTTCGAATTTTTCGGGGTTCGTTTGGACATTTTTATACATTAACTGGGTTTTCCAGGCATTTGATGTGCATAATTCAAATTTGATCGCAAACGTGCCTAGCAGGATTTGTGCAACTCTTGATCGCAAAAGTTTTAGTTAGAACACCCATATGCAAACCGACAGATTCGCTAGGAAGCCAAGAGAAAATGTGCTGAGCAGGATCTCTGCAGCTCTTGATTGCAAAAGTTTTAGATAGAACACCCGTATGCAAAGTGAGAGCTATGGTCTTCCCCCTTAAGTCGACGGAAAATTCACAGCGTAGGATTTGTGCATCCCTTCAACGCAAACGGTTGTTTTGGATGACCCGTGTGCAACCACATACAAACAATTTGGTAAGATTTGCATCTGTCATATTGGGTATGTTGCCATTTGTCAAACTGGAAAGATTGACATTTGTTGATCTAGTAACATTGCCATTTGTCAATCCTCGTAACACTATGATTTGTCAAAATATGCAGCTAAAAATCACTAGCACGATCTAATTTTTGCAACTAAAATTCAGTAACTAAGCATAGACTTCATTCATAGATTAACCAGTCGTTCTTAATTTATACAAATAGTTCAACTCGACAGCTGAACCGACCAAACTTTTCCCCAATTGTTGCCAACCACGTACTGAAATAGCTAGTTCAACTATATATACTAGCTAATTTTAAGTCGTTATGATTCCACCACACATCTATAGTCAGATGAACTGAACAAAATAGGCCCTAAATACTACTACTACGGAGGGGCTTTATGCTACTTCTGGCAGCCTCTCCTCTGCCGAGCGCGCTCAGTAAGAGGCAGGGGAGGAGGAGGAGCCTACCGACAAGCTGGACAAATGCAATACGGTGCCTACCGCTGCTGCACGTTCAGTGACGCTCGCCAGCTCGAATGCCCACTGCCGCTCCAGACGATCCCTCTTGAAGCGGCTGGACTGCTCGTAGATCTCCTGATTCCTCACCTCTGCGTTGGCGCGTGCTGCGGCCACGACTGCGGTAAGGCTCTTTGCATGCTCAACGAGGCGTTCCTCCTCTCGCGGGAACTCGATGTAGCGCGCAAGGTCGCTAACGCACATGCGGGCCACCACCTCCGCCTCCCTCCTTCGGGCGGCGGTGGCAGAGCGGGTGATGATCCCGGCGATTGACGGTGGGCTGGCGGCCGCGGCGGCCGGCAATGGGGTGACGACCACTTCCCGCCTTTGGGCCACGGTGGCGGAGCGGGTGAAGGCCGGCAGTGGGGTGGCGGCCACGACGGCCACCTCCCGCCTTCGGGCCACGGTGGCGGAGCGGTTGATGGTCGGAAGTGGGGCGGTGGCCACAACGGCCACCTCCCGCCTACGGGCTGCTACCTCTTGAGCATGCGCTGGTTTTCCCTTGAAGAGGAAAGGGTGATCCAGCAAAGTAGCGCAAGTATTTCCCTCGGTTTTTTAGAACCAAGGTATCAATCTAGTAGGAGAGAACACACAAGTTACCTAGTACCTACACAAACAATCAAGAACCTTGCAACCAATGCGATAAAGGGGTTGTCAATCCCTTCACGGTCACTCGCAAAACTGAGATTTAATAAAGATAGTAAAGTAAATATTTTTGGTATTTTTGTTGTATAGATTGGAAAGTAAAGATTACAAAATAAAAGAACGGCGACAGAAATTGGAAAGTTAATGGGAAACTAATATGATGTAAAATAGAAGATTATATGATGGAAAATATACCCGGGGGACTTAGATTTCACTAGTGGCTTCTCTCAAGATAGCATGTATTACGGTGGGTGAACAAATTACTGCCGAGCAATTGATAGAAAAGCGCATAGTTATGAGAGTATCTAGGCAATGATCATGAACATAGGCATCACGTCCGTATCAAGTAGACCGAAACGATTATGCATCTACTACTATTACTCCACACATCGACCGCTATCCAGCATGCATCTAGAGTATTAAGTTCATAAGAACAGAGTAACACATTAAGCAAGATGACATGATGTAGATGGATAAACTCAAGCAATATGATATAAACCCCATCTTTTTATCCTCGATGGCAACAATACAATACGTGCCTTGCTGCCCTAACATCCTTTGGGAAAGGACACTGCAAGATTGAACCCAAAGCTAAGCACTTCTCCTATTGCAAGAAAGATCAAACTAGTAGGCCAAACTAAACTGATAATTCGAAGAGACTTGCAAAGATATCAAATCATGCATATAAGAATTCAGAGAAGAACCAAATATTATTCATAGATAGACTTGATCATAAATCCACAATTCATCGAATCTCGGCAAACACACCGCAAAAAAGTAATACATCGAATAGATCTCCAAGAACATCGAGGAGAACTTTGTATTGAGAATCAAAGAGAGAGAAGAAGCCATCTAGCTAATAACTATGGACCCGAAGGTCTGTGGTAAACTACTCAGACATCATCGGAGAGGCTATGGTGTTGATGTAGAAGCCCACCGTGATTGATTACCCCTTCCGCGGAGCACCGTAAAAGGCCCCAAGATGGGATCTCACGGGTACAGAAGGTTGAGGCGGTGGAAAAGTGGTTTCGTGGCTTCCCCTAATGTTTTTAGGGTATAAGAGTATATAGGCGGAAGAAATAGGTCGGTGGAGCTCCATGGGCCCCACGAGGGTGGGGGCGCGCGCTCCTGCCTCGTGTCCGCCTCGCGGAGTTCCACTTCAACTCCAAGTCTTCTGGATTGCGTTTGTTCGAAGAAATATCATCGCGAAGGTTTCATTCTGTTTGGATCGGTTTGGTATTCCTTTTCTGCAAAACACTGAAATACGCAAAAAACAGAAACTGGCGCTGGGCCTTCGGTTAATAGGTTAGTCCCAAAAATAATATAAAAGAGCACATTAAAGCCCATTAAATATCCAAAACAGATAATATAATAGCATGGAACAATAAAAAATTATACATACGTTGGAGACGTATCAAGCATCCCCAAGCTTAATTCCTGCTCGTCCTCGAGTAGGTAAATAATAAAAACAGAATTTTTGATGTGGAATGCTACCTAACGTAATTATCAATGTAATTTTCCTTATTTTGGCGTGAATGTTCAGATCTGAAAGACTCAAGACAAAAGTTTAATATTGACATAAGAATAATAATACTTCAAGCATACTAACAAAGTAATCATGTCTTCTCAAAATAACATGGCCAAAGAAAGTTCATCCCTACAAAATCATATAGTTTGGCTATGCTCCATCTTCGTCACACAAATTACTCAAATCATGCACAACCTCGGTTTCAGCCAAGCAATTGTTTCATACTTTAGTATTTTCAAACTTTTTCAACTTTCACGCAATACATGAGCGTGAGCCATGGACATAGCACTATAGGTGGAATAGAATGGTGGTTGTGGAGAAGACAAAAAAGAGGAAGATGGTCTCACATGAACTAGGCATATTAATGGGATATGGAGATGCCCATCAATAGATATCAATGTGAGTGAGTAGGGATTGCCATGCAACGGATGCACTAGAGCTATAAATGTATGAAAGCTCAACAAAAGAAACTAAGTGAGTGTGCATCCAACTTGCTTGCTCACGAAGACTTAGGAAATTAGAGGAAGCCCATTGTTGGAATATACAAGCCAAGTTCAATAATGAAAATTCCCGCTAGTATATGAAAGTGACAAAATGAGAGACTCTCTATAATGAAGATCATGGTGCTACTTTGAAGCACAAGTGTGGAAAAAAGGATAGTAGCATTGTCCCTTCTCTCTTTTTCTCTCATTTTTTAGAGACTCCCCTTTTCTTGGAGACTCTTTCTCTTTTTTTTTCTTCACACGGGATAATGCTCCAATAATGAAGATCATCACACTTCTATTTATTTACAACTCAAGAATTAGAACTCAATACCTAGAACAAAACATGACTCTATATGAATGCCTCCAGCGGTGTATCGGGATGTGCAATGAGTCAAGAGTGACATGTATGAAAAAATTATGAATGGTGGCTTTGCCACAAATACGATGTCAACTACATGATCATGCAAAGCAATATGACAATGACGGAACGTGTCATAATAAACAGAACGGTGGAAAGTTGCATGGCAATATATCTCGGAATGGCTATGGAAGTGCCATAATAGGTAGGTATGGTGGCTGTTTTGAGGAAGATATAAGGAGGTTTATGTGTGATAGAGTGTATCGTAACACGGGGTTTGGATGCACCGGCGAAGTTTGCACCAACTTCTCGAGGTGAGAAAGGGCAATGCACGGTACTGAAGAGGCTAGCAATGATGGAAGGGTGAGAGCGCGTCTAATCCATGGAGTCAACATTAGTCATAAAGACTCACATACTTATTGCAAAAATCTACAAGTCATCAAAACAAAGTACTACACGCATGCCCCTGGGGGAAGGGTTGGTAGGAGTTAACCATCGCGCGAACCCAACCTCCACACAAAGGAAGACAATCAAACAAATACCTCATGCTTCAAATTTGACACAACGGTTACCATACGTGCAAGCTATGGGACTTGCAAACCTCGACACAAGTATTTCTCAAATTCACAATTACCCTACTAGCATGACTTTAATATCACCAACCTCATATCTGAAAACGATCATCAAGCATCAAACTTCTCAAAGTATTCAAAGCACTTTATATGAAAGTTTTACTATACCCATCTTGGATGCCCATCATATAAGGACTAGTTTTATAACCAAAGCAAATTACCATGCTGTTCTAAAAGACTCTCAAAATAATATAAGTGAAGTATGAGACATCAATAATTTCTATAAAATAAAACCACCACTGTGCTCTACAAAGATATAAGTGAAGTACTAGAGCAAAATTATCTAGCTCAAAAGATATAAGTGAAGCACATAGAGTATTCTAATAAATTCTGATTCATGTGTGTCTCTCCCAAATGGTGTGTACAGCAAGGATGATTGTGGTAAACTAAAAGCAAAGACTCAAATCATACAAGACGCTCCAAGCAAAACACATATCATGTGGTGAATAAAAATATAGCCTCAAGTAAAGTTACCGATAGACGAAGACGAAAGAGGGGATGCCTTCCGGGTTATCCCCAAGCTTAGGCTTTCGGTTGTCCTTGAATTTTACCTTGGGGTGCCTTGGTCATCCCCAACCTTAGGCTCTTGCCACTCCTTATTCCAAAATCCATCAAATCTTTACCCAAAAACTTGAAGACTTCACAACACAAAACTTAACAGAAAATCTCATGAGCTCCGTGAGTATAAGAAAACAAACCACCACTTTAAGGTAATGTAATGAACTCATTATTTATTTGTATTGGTGTTAAACCTACTGTATTCCAACTTCTCTATGGTTCATACCCCCGATACTACTCATAGATTCATCCAAATAAGCAAACAACACACGAAAAACAGAATCTGTCAAAAACAGAACAGTCTGTAGGAATCTGTAACTTTCGAATACTTCTGTCACTCCAAAAATCCTGATAAATTAGGAAGTCATAAGCAATTTGTTTATTAATCTTCTGCAAAAAAGAATCAACTCAAAATCGCGTTCCTGTCATTTATGAAAATTATTCTCGTGCGTGCAAAATTTTCTGTTTTTCAGCAAGATCAAATTAACTATCACCGTAGGTTATCCTAAAGGTTCTACTTGGCACAAACACTAACTAAAACACAAAACCACAACTAACCAGAGACTAGATGAATTATTTATTACTAAATAGGAGAAAAAAGCAAAGAAAAAAGTATAATTGGGTTGCCTCCCAACAAGCGATATCATTTAACGCCCCTAGCTAGGCATTGATAATTTTAATGATGCTCACATCAAAGACAATAATTAAATCACAAAGAGAGCATCATAGAACACATGATAAACACATGTAAGTCTAACATACTTCCTATGCATAGGCATTTTATTGGCAAACAATTTATCATAGCAAGCAAAAACTAGCATATGCAAGGAAGCGGAAAGAAACAATAGCAATCTCAACATAACGAGAGGTAATTTAGTAACATGAAAATTTCTACAACCATATTTTCCTCTCTCATAATAATTACATGTGGTATCGTAATCAAATTCAATGAAATAGCTATCAAATAAAATATTTTCAACACAATCCACATGCATGCGAAGTTGACACTCTTCCAAAATAGTGGGATTAACATTAACTAAAGTCATGACCTCTCCAAACCCACTTTTATAAAAAATTTCATAAGATTGAATATTCTCCAAATATGTGGGATCTAAAGTTGACACTCTTCCAAACTCACTTTCAATAATATTGCAAACACTATTATCAATCTCATATTCATCACGGGGCTTAAATAAATTTTCAAGATCATAAAAAGAATCACCCCAATCATGATCATTGCAACAAATAGTAGACATAACAAAACTAGCATCCCCAAGCTTATGGTTTTGCATATTACTAGCACAATTGACATTAATATAATTTATAATAACATCATTGCAATCATGCCTTTCATCGAAGGAATTATCAAGTATGGGTGCAATAGCAACGATCTCATGTTTAACATAAGGAACTATAGCAAATTCATCTTCATAAATATTGGCATCATGGCCACAAGAATAGCAAGCATCATGTTCATTAATGGATATTTCAATCAAATCATGGAATCATCATTATCCATAGATTCATGCGTATCATTATTTTCTTCCAAAGCAACGGTCATTCTCTCAATAAATTCTTTGACATAGACATTATCAGCATAGTTTTCATAGCAATATTTAAGTATGTCAAAATTTTCAGATTCGTAGAGAGTTATATCATACGTTTCAATCAAAGAAGCAAATTCATAAGCACCATTAAAAGCAACAAATTCTTCAATTTTTTCGATATCATAGTACATATAAACACCCTTTGCATAAGAAGATCAGATTCCATTTTCATTAAACTAACATAGGTAGGGAAGGTGTTTTTAGGGTTCTTAGAGCAACAAGTAAAATCATAAATTTCACAAAGATTTCCAAGCATAACATAGCAATCTGTTTATTCCCATAAGAGTCTCCCTTTTTCAGACACATGGTGACGCACAAAATGAGCATGCTCATCTAAAGATTTCCCATCAACTAGGCTAGTTGGGGTTTCAGCACGAGCGCATAAGGATCGAAGATGATCCAAGTAGAACACTTTAAGTGGATCCATATCAATAGATTTTTAGCAAGCAAAGATGCAAGCAAATAGAAGGCACGTGGAAACACAAACAAAAAGACATACAGGAAGAAGGCGAAGAAAAGACAAAGGCAAAGGTTTTCAAAAATCATTTTAGAAGTGGGGGAGAGGAAAACGAGAGGCGAATGGCAAATAATGTAATGCGAGGGAGAAGAGTTTATGATAGGTACTTGGTATGTCTTGACTTGAGTGTAGATCTCCCCGACAACGGTGCCAGAAATCCTTCTTTCTACCTCTTGAGCATGCGCTGGTTTTCCCTTGAAGAGGAAAGGGTGATGCAGCAAAGTAGCATAAGTATTTCCCTCAGTTTTTGAGAACCAAGGTATGAATCCAGTAGGAGATAACACGCAAGTCACCTAGTACCTGCACGAACAATCAAGAACCTTGCAACCAACGTGATAAAGGGGTTGTCTATCCCTTCACGGTCACTCGCAAAACTGAGATCTAATAAAGATAGTAAAGTAAATATTTTTGGTATTTTTGGTGTATATTGGGATGTAAAGATTGCAAAAGAATGTAAAATAGAAGATTATATGATGAAAAATAGACCCGGGGGCCATAGGTTTCACTAGTGGCTTCTCTCAAGATAGCATGTAATACAGTGGGTGAACAAATTACTGCCGAGCAATTGATAGAAAAGTGCATAGATATGAGAATATCTAGGCAATGATCATGAACATAGGCATCACGTCCGTGTCAAGTAGACCGAAATGATTCTGCATCTACTACTATTACTCCACACATCGAGCACTATCCAGCATGCATCTAGAGTATTAAGTTCATAAGAACAGAGTAATGCATTAAGCAAGATGACATGATGTAGAGGGATAAACTCAAGCAATATGATATAAACCCCATCTTTTTATCCTTGATGGCAACAATACAATACGTGCTTTGTTGCCCATGTTGTCACTGGGAAAGGACACCGCAAGATTGAACCCAAAGCTAAGCACTTCCCCTATTGCAAGAAAGATCAATCTAGTAGGCCAAACTAAACCGATAATTCAAAGAGACTTACAAAGATATCAAATCATGCATATAAGAATTCGGAGAAGAACCAAATATTACTCACAGATAGACTTGATCATAAATCCTCAATTCATCAGATCTCAGCAAACACACCGCAAAAAAGTATTACATCGAATAGATCTCCAAGAACATCGAGGAGGACTTTGTATTGAGAATCAAAGAGAGAGAAGAAGCCATCTAGATAATAACTATGGACCCGAAGGTCTGTGGTAAACTAGTCACACATCATCAGAGAGGCTATGGTGTTGATGTAGAAGCCCTCCATGATCGATTACCCCTCCGGTGGAGCGCCAGAAAAGGCCCCAAGATGGGATCCGGCGGTGGAAAAGTGGTTTCGTGGCTCCCACTAATGTTTTTAGGGTATAAGAGTATATATAGACGGAAGAAATAGGTCGGTGGAGCTCCATGGGGCCCACGAGGGTGGGGGTGCGCCTATCACACTGGGCGCGCCCTCCTGCCTCGTGACCACCCCACGGAGTTCCAAACTTCAACTCCATGTCTTCTGGATTGCGTTTGTTCCAAGAAAGATCATCCTGAAGGTTTCATTCCGTTTGGTATTCCTTTTCTGCAAAACACAGAAATAGGCAAAAAAAAAACAAAAACTGGCACTGGGTCTTCGGTTAATAGGTTAGTCCCAAGAATAATATAAAATAGCATATTAAAGCCCATTAAACATCCAAAACAGATAATATAATAGCATGGAACAATCAAAAATTATAGATACGTTGGAGACGTATCACGGGCCGCGGCGGCGGAGCGGGCGATGGCCCTGGCTTTCGATGGTGGTGTTGTGGCAACGGCGGCCGGCAACAACTGCCGACGGGTAGCGGCGGCGGAGTGTGTGGTGGGTGTTCCGCGCACAACCAACAGGGACGCACACGCACTACACTACACCGAAGACTGATCCGCCGCCCCGGTGTAGCCTCCCAGCTGGAGCTGTCCTCTAATGACAACAGAGTGGCTGAGCGACGACGACGGACCGGTGCCATTGGCGGTTGTGCGAGAAGCAGACGAGATAAGCTATAGGGAGGGAGGGGAAAATGCGACGCAGGACTCTCCGGTCGTAAGGGTTTATATAGCAGGCCAGTAAGTATTGGGATTTTGGGGGATTTCACCGAGTCGTGCGAGAAACTTGCACGGGAACCTGCGAGGTTGTGCGGGAAAGGGCTCACCGACGATTCATTGGCGCCACTTCGAGCCACTGTTTGGCCAAAAGAACGCCCCCGCGCGCCGCGCAAGTTTGCACTATAAGCCGTCTGCGGCAGCGGGGTGACAAGACATGCGAGAGGAGGACGAAAGGACACATACACATACGGTTAATACAAAAAAAACATTTGCGACTTAATTACCTACTATACCCCCGTCCTAGTTTATAAGTAGGATTTAACTAATAAAATACGAATGCATGTCGCCAAAGATTATATTGTTGGATCCGTGTTTGAACATAGTTTCCAGTTATACAATTTTTGTAACATGCATTAACACTTTTTGGTTAAATTTAAGGTTATATACCAGCAAGCGTTTGCCCGCAACACACACAGCTTATTCCATCACAAACAACTCGGATGGATCAACTGTATGCCACGTATCGCACACGCAACTCTAATCTGATTCGTGCTTGATGTCTCCGACATCGCTCGCATAGTTCGTCTTATTTGCCACGTATCACCGCGCCGGCCTCTGCTCGCGTCCCTCGGCAAGCTCTGCTCGCTGTTAGGCACCGCGGCGCGCTTTGCTCGCGTCCGTCGGTGCGCTCAGCTTGTGGACAACTTTTCCTTGCGTGTTTGATACGTCTCCAACGTATCTATAATTTTTGATTGTTCCATGCTATATTATATTCTGTTTTGGACATTATCGGGCATTATTATACACTTTTATATTATTTTTGGGACTAACCTATTAACCGGAGGCCCAGCCCAGAATCGCTATTTTTTTGCCTATTTTGGAGTTTCGCAGAAAAAGAATATCAAACGGAGTCCAAACGGAATGAAACCTTCGTAAACGTGATTTTCGGAACGAACGTGACCAGAGGACTTGGACCCTACGTCAAGACATCAACCAGGAGGGTATGCGGTAGGGGGCGCGCCCTCCACCCTCGTGGGGCCCATGTTGCTCCACCGACGTACTTCTTCCTCCTACATATACCTACGTACCCCCAAACTACCAGAGACGGAGCCAAAACCCTATTTCCACCGCCGCAACTTTCTGTACCCGTGAGATCCCATCTTGGGGCCTTTTCAGGAGCTCCGCCGGAGGGGGCATCGATCACGGAGGGCCTCTACATCATCTCCAAGGCCTCTCTGATGAAGTGTGAGTAGTTTACCTCAGACCTTTGGGTCCATCGTTATTAGCTAGATGGCTTCTTCTCTCTTTTTGGATCTCAATACAATGTTCTCCCACTCTCTTGTGGAGATCTATTCGATGTAATCTTCTTTTGTGGTGTGTTTGTCGAGATCCGATGAATTGTGGGTTTATGATCAAGATTATCTATGAACAATATTTGAATCTCCTCTGAATTCTTTTATGTATGATTGGTTATCTTTGCAAGTCTCTTCAATTATCAGTTTGGTTTGGCCTACTAGATTGATCTTTCTTGCAATAGGAGAAGTGCTTAGCTTTGGGTTCAATCTTGCGGTGTCCTTTCCCAAAGGATGAGGGGCAACAAGGCACGTATTGTATTGTTTCCATCGAGGATAAAAAGATGGGGTTTATATCATATTGCATGAGTTTATCCCTCTACATCATGTCATCTTTCTTAATGTGTTAATCTGTTCTTCATGAACTTAATACTCTAGATGCATGCTGGATAGCGGTCGATGTGTGAGTAATAGTAGTAGATGCAGGCAGGAGTCGATATACTTGTCGTGGACGTGATGCCTATATACATGATCATACCTAGATATTCTCATAACTATGCTCAATTCTATCAATTGCTCGACAATAATTTGTTTACCCATCGCAATACTTATGCTATCTCGAGAGAAGCCACTAGTGAAACCTATGGCCCCAGGGTCTATTTTCCATCATATTAATCTTCCGTCAACAAGTTATCTTTGCATTATTTATTTTTATGCTTTATCATAAAAATACCAAAAATATTATCTTATCATCTCTATCAGATCTCACTCTCGTAAGTGACAGTGAAGGGACTGACAACCCCTTTATCGCGTTGGTTGCGAGGTTCTTGTTTGTTTGTGTAGGTGCGTGGGACTCGCGCGTGGCCTCCTACTGGATTGATACCTTGGTTCTCAAAACTGAGGGAAATACTTACGCTACTTTGCTGCATCACCCTTTCCTCTTCAAGGGAAAACCAACGCAGTGCTCAAGTGGTAGCAAAAAGGATTTCTTGCGCCGTTGCCGGGGAGTATGCGCACAAGTCAAGCCATACCAAGTACCCATCACAAACTCATCTCCCTCGCATTACATTATTTGCCATTTGCCTCTCGTTTTCCTCTCCCCCACTTCACCCTTGCCGTTTTATTCGCCTTCTTCCCGTATGCCTTTTTTGCCTGAATTTCCTTGTGCCTTCTATTTGCCTGCATCTTAGCTTGCTGAAAATATATTGATATGGATCCACTTAAAGTGTTCTACTTGGATCATCTTCGATCCTTATGCGCTCGTGCTGAAACCCCAACTATCCTAGTTGATGGGAAATCTTTAGATGAGCATGCTCATTTTGTGCGCCATCGTTTGTCCTAAAAAGGGAAGCTCTTATGGTATCATATAAATAGTTTGCTATGCTATGCTTGGAATCTTTGTGAAATTTGTGATTTTACTTGTTGCTCTAAGAACCCTAAAAAACACCTTCCCTACCTATGTGAGTTTAATGAAAATGAAATCTTATCTTCTTATACAAAGGGTGTTTATAGTTACTATGATATTGAACAAATTGAAGAATTTGTTGCTTTTAAGGGTGCTTATGAAGTTGCTTCTTTGATTGAAAAGTATGATATTACTCTCTACGAATCTGAAATTTTTGACATACTTAAATATTGCTATGAAAACTATGCTCATAATGTCTATGTCAAAGAATTTATTGAGAGAATGACCGTTGCTTTGGAAGAAAATAATGATTTGCATGAATCTATAGATAATGATGATTCTGATGATTTGATTGAAATATCCCTTGATGAACATGATGCTTGTTATTCTTGTGGCCATGATGCCAATATTTATGAAGATGAATTTGCTATAGTTCCTTATGTTAAACATGAGATCGTTGCTATTGCACCCATACTTGGTAGTTCCTTCGATAAAAAGCATGATTGCAATGATTTTACTATAAATTCTCTTGATGTCAATTGTTCTAATAATATGCAAAACCCTAAGCTTGGGGATGCTAGTTTTGCTATGTCTACTACTTGTTGCAATGATCATGATTGGGGTGATTCTTTTATGATCTTGAAAATTTATTTAAGCCCCATGATGAATATGAGATTGATATTAATGTTTGCAATAATATTGAAAGTGGGTTTGGAAGAGTGTCAACTTTAGATCCCACATATTTGGAGAATGTTCAATCTTATGGTATTTTTGATAAAAGTGGGTTTGGAGAGGTCATGACTTTAGTTAATGTTAATCCCACTATTTTGGAAGAGTGTCAAATTTGCATGCATGTGGATCGTGTTGAAAATATTTTATGTGATAGTTATTTTGTTGAATTTGCTTATGATCCCACATATAATTATTATGAGAGAGTAAAATATGGTCGTAGAAATTTTCATGATGATAAATTACCTCTCGTTATGTTGAGATTGCTATTGTTTCTTTCCGCTTCCTTGCATATGCTAGTTTTTGCTTGCTATGATAATTTGTTTGCCTATAATATTCCTATGCATAGGAAGTATGTTAGACTTAGATGTGTTTGTCATGTGTTTCATGATGCTCTGTTTGCGCTTCAATTCTTGTCTTTGATGTGAGCATCTTTAGAATTATCAATGCCTAGCTAGGGGCGTGTTAAACGATAGCGCTTGTTGGGAGGCAACCCAATTTTATTTTAGTTTTTTTGCTTTTTGATTCTGTTTAGGAATAAATAATTTTTCTAGCCTCTGGTTAGATTCGTTTTAGTGTTTTAATTAGTGTTTGTGCCAAGTAAAACCGTTAGGATAACCTACGGTGATAGTTATTTGATTTTGCAGCAGAAAACAAAAACTTTGTGCGCACGAGATTAGTTTTCATAAATCACATGAATGTGCTTTTCAGTTGATTCTTTTTGAAGTAGATCAATAAATAAATTATGTGAACTTCCTAATTTGGAGGAATTTTTCACGTTCCAGAAGTTTGCGTTAGTTACAGATTACTACAGACTGTTCTGTTTTTGACAGATTCTGTTTTTCGTGTGTTGTTTGCTTATTTTGATGAATCTATGGCTAGTAAAATAGTTTATAAACCATAGAGAAGTTGGAATACAGTAGGTTTAACACCAATATAAATAAAGAATGATTTCATTACAGTACCTTGAAGTGCTATTTTGTTTTCTTTGGCTAACGGAGCTCATGAGATTTTCTGTTAAGTTTTGTGTTGTGAAGTTTTCAAGTTTTGGGTAAAAGATTTGATGGATTATGGAACAAGGAGTGGCAAGAGACTAAGCTTGGGGATGCCCATGGCACCCCAAGATAATCTAAGGACACCTAAAAGCCAAAGCTTGGGGATGCCCCGGAAGGCATCCCCTCTTTCGTCTTCGTCCATCGGTAACTTTACTTGGAGCTATATTTTTATTCACCACATGATATGTGTTTTGCTTGGAGCGTCTTGTATTATTTGAGTCTTTGTTTTTAGTTTATCACAATCATCCGTGCTGTACACACCTTTTGAGAGAGACACACATGATTCGGAAATTGTTAGAATACTCTATGTGCTTCACTTATATTTTTTTGAGCTATATAGTTTTTGGTCTAGTGCTTCACTTATATCTTTTAGAGCACGACGGTAGATTTTTTTATAGAAACTATTGATCTCTCATGCTTCACTTATATTATTTTGAGAGTCTTGAAATAGCATGGCAATTTGCTTTAATTATAATTTCATGAGAAATTTGATACTAGATAATTGTTTTGAGATATAAAGGTGGTAATATCACAGTTGTGCTAGTTGAGTAATCGTGGAATTGGAAAATACTTGTGTTGGAGTTTGTGATTCCTGTAGCATGCACGTATGGTGAACCGTTATCTAACGAAGTCGGAGCATGAGGTATTTGTTGATTCTCATCCTTTGTGTAGCGGCTGGGATCGCGCGATGGTTAACTCCTACCAACCCTTCCCCTAGGAGCATGCGTAGTAGTACTTTGCTTCAAGGGCTAATAAATTTTTGCAATAAGTATATGAGTTCTTTATGACTAATGTGAGTCCATGGATTATACGCACACTTACCTTTCCGCAATTTTCTAGCCTCTTCGGTACCGTGCATTGCCCTTTCTCACCTTGAGAGTTGGTGCAAACTTCGCTGGTGCATCCAAATCCCGTGATATGATATGCTCTATCACACATAAACATCCTTATATCCTCCTCAAAACAGGCACCATACCTACCTATTATGGCATTTCCATAGCCATTCCGAGATATATTGCCATGCAACTTTCCATCGTTTTGTTTATCATGACACGCTCCATCATTGTCATATTGCCTTGCATGATTATGAAGTTGACATTATATTTGTGGCAAAGCCACCATTCATAATTCTTTCATACATGTCACTCTTGATTCATATCCCGGTACACCGCTGGAGACATTCACATAGAGTCACATTTTGTTCCAAGTATTGAGTTGTAATTCCTGAGTTGTAAGTAAATAAAAGTGTGATGATCTTCATTATTAGAGCATTATCCCAAGTGAGGAAAGGATGATGGAGACTATGATTCCCCCACAAGTCGGGTTGAGACTCCAGACTAAATAAAAAAAGGAGGCCATAAAAAAGAGAAAATGCCCAAATAAATAGAAATGAGAGAAAAAGAGAGAAGGGACAATGTTACTATCCTTTTACCACACTTTTGCTTCAATGTAGCACCATGATCTTCATGATAGAGAGTCTCTTATTTTGTCGCTTTCATATACTAGTGGGAAATTTCATTATAGAACGTGGCTTGTATATTCCAATGATGGGCTTCCGCAAAATGCCCGAGGTCTTCGTGAGCAAGCAAGTTGGATGCACACCCACTTAGTTTCTTTTGTTTGAGCTTTTATACACTTATAGCTCTAGTGCATCCGTTGCATGGCAATCCCTACTCCTTGCATTGACATCAATTGATGGGCATCTCCATAGCCCGTTGATTAGCCTCGTTGATGTGAGACTTTCTTCTTTTGTCTTCCCACATAACCCCTACCATTATACCTTGTTCCACCATAGTGCTATATCCATGGCTTGCGCTCATGTATTGCGTAAGAGTTGAAAAGGCTGAAGCACATTACCAATTGCTTGGCTAAAATCGGGGTTGTACATGGTATGCATATTTTGTGTGGGGAAGATGGAGCATAGCCAGACTATATGATTTTGTAGGGATAACTTGCTTTGGCTATGTTATTTTGATAAGACATAATTGCTTGGTTAGCATGCTTGAAGTATTATTGTTTTTATGTCAACATTAAACACTTATCTTGAATCATATTAAATCTGAACATTCGTGCAACAATAAGAAAAATTACATTGAAATTATGGTAAGTAGCATTCCACATCAAAAATTCAGTTTTTATCATTTACCTACTCGAGGACGAGCAGGAATTAAGCTTGGGGATGCTTGATACGTCTCCAACGTATCTATAATTTTGATTGTTCCATGCTATATTATATTCTGTTTTGGACATTATCGGGCTTTATTATACACTTTTATATCATTTTTGGGACTAACCTATTAACCGGAGGCCCAGCCCAGAATTGCTATATTTTTTGCCTATTTCAGAGTTCCGCAAAAAAAAGAATATCAAACGGAGTCCAAACGGAATGAAACCATCGGGATGTGATTTTTCGAACGAACGTGATCAGAGGACATGGACCCCACGTCAAGACATCAACCAGGAGGGCACGAGGTAGGGGGGCGCGCCCTCCACCCTCGTGGGGCCCACGTTGCTCCACCGACGTACTTCTTCCTCCTACATATACTTACGTACCCCCAAACTACCAGAGACGGAGCCAAAACCATATTTCCACCGCTGAAACTTTCTGTACCCGTGATCCCATCTTGAGGCCTTTTCCAGAGCTCCGCCGGAGGGGGCATCAATCATGGAGGGCCTCTACATCATCTCCAAGGATTCTCCGATGAAGTGTGAGTAGTTTACCTCAGACCTTCGGGTCCATAGTTATTAGCTAGATGGCTTCTTCTCTCTTTTTGGATCTCAATACAATGTTCTCCCCCTCTCTTGTGGAGATCTATTCGATGTAATCTTCTTTTGCGGTGTGTTTGTCGAGATCCGATGAATTGTGGGTTTATGTTCAAGATTTTCTATCAACAATATTTGAATCTCCTCTGAATTCTTTTATGTATGATTGGTTATCTTTGCAAGTCTCTTTGAATTATCAGTTTGGTTTGGCCTACTAGATTGATCTTTCTTGCAATAGGAGAAGTGCTTAGCTTTGGGTTCAATCTTGAAGTGTCCTTTCCCAGTGACAGTAGGGGCACCAAGGCACGTATTGTATTGTTGCCATCGAGGATAAAAAGATGGGGTTTATATCATATTGCATGAGTTTATCCCTCTACATCATGTCATATTTCTTAATGCGTTACTCTGTTCTTCATGAACTTAATACTCTAGATGCATGCTGGATAGCGGTCGATGTGTGGAGTAATAGTAGTAGATGCAGGCAGGAGTCGGTCTACTTGTCACGGACGTGATGCCTATATACATGATCAAACCTAAATACTCTCATAACTATGCTCAATTCTATCAATTGCTCGATAGTAATTTGTTTACCCATCGCAATACTTATGCTATCTCGAGAGAAGCCACTTGTGAAACCTATGGCCCCCGGGTCTATTTTCCATCATATTAATCTTCCGTCAACAAGTTATTTCTGGCACCGTTTATCTTTGCATTATTTACTTTTATTATTTATCATAAAAATACCAAAAAATATTATATTATCATCTCTATCAGATCTCACTCTCGTAAGTGACCGTGAAGGGATTGACAACCCCTTTATCGCGTTGGTTGCGAGGTTCTTGTTTGTTTGTGTAGTGCGTGGGACTCGCGTGTGGCCTCCTACTGGATTGATACCTTGGTTCTCAAAACTGAGGGAAATACTTACGCTACTTTGCTGCATCACCCTTTCCTCTTCAAGGGAAAACCAACGCAGTGCTCAAGAGGTAGCAGTGTTCAACTGCTATATGTATACATATATGGTTGCTCGCCGTTGAGGCGACCGGGGAGCGCTCTGCTCGCGTCCCTCCGTGCGCGCTCTGTCAGCGGTTGGGATGCGCACGATCACGTCGGCGGCCCCATATGCATGCGGTTGCATCGCGTGCGTTGCCACGCGATGCAGTTATGTGCGGCACGATGGAGTTACGCGCTGCAAACTAGAACTGCCGTCAGGGCCTGCCGATATTCCTGGCCATCCGGCTTCCCCTTTAATTCCCGCGGCCATTATAACCTTAGTCTCTTCAACCTTTCGATCGCGCCCCACAACACAACAAGCACACCCACGACGACACATAGAGATGGGATGTCTAGCGGCGCTCCAATGGAGTTCGGCGAGCATAGAGTGGAGACCCACACGAGGGAGATGGATCTCTTGGTGGTTTACGCCATCGACCCAGCCGTGGTGGACATCTACATCAACAACGTTGAGCAGTTGCTTTCTCGAGACAAGTACAAGGTGGTCGGCATCGACCTCCAGTACACCGCCGGTCGTCCCAGCATAGATCGGAAGGTTGCCGTTGCCCAGTTGTGCGTGCACCATCATGTCCTCATCTACCACTACTGCATGGCCACAGAGCCTTGCGAACGTTTCAACAGATTTGTCAACAGCACCAACTACAAGTTCGCCACGGTGGAAACCACCGACGATGTGAAAGCGCTTAGTGTTACGGGCTTTGCCTGCAAGAACATTGTCAAAATCCGTGACCACTACAGGGTCTGGGGCAGCATGAAGAAGGACTCCCTGGTTGAACTCGCCTCGGCCATCATCGACCCGTACTACGAAAAGATGAAGCATGATGCCCAGAGAACAAGTCCCTTATCCTGGCACAGGGCCTGGATGCGGCAACTGGATGAACCTCACCTCACGTTCGCGGACAAGAGCATGTACACATGCTACGAGATGCACAGGCGGATCGTTGACATGAGTAAGTGCCTCATTACCCAAATCGACGAGGCCGGATCAAGCCACAAGCAGAGCAAGCGTCACAAGAAGTAGATGATGATCAGATGATCGTTTATGCTAGTTAATCATGCATGAGATATATAGTTTACTTTATTGGTGTGTGATACGTCTCCAATGTATCTATAATTTTTGATTGTTCCATGCTATTATATATTCTGTGTTGGATGTTTAATGGGCTTATTTATACACTTTTATATTATTTTTGGGACTAACCTATGAACCGGAGGCCCAGCCCAATTTTTTTTGCCTATTTCAGTGTTTCATAGAAACAGAATATCAAACGGAGTCCAAACGGAATGAAACCTTCGGGAACGTGATTTTTGGAACAAACGTGATCCACAGGACTTGGAGTGGACGTCAAGAAGCAGACGAGGAAGCCATGAGGTAGGGGGCGCGCTTACCCCCTGGGCGCGCCCTCCACCCTCGTGGGCCCCTCGTGGCTCCACCGACCTACTTCTTCCTCCTATATATACCTACGTACCCCGAAAACATCCAGGAGCACCACGAAACCCTATTTCCACCGCCGCAACCTTTTGTACCCATGAGATCCCATCTTGGGGCCTTTTCCGGCGCTCTGCCGGAGGGGGAATTGATCACGGAGGGCTTCTACATCAACACCATAGCCTCTCCGATGATGTGTGAGTAGTTTACCTTAGACCTTCGGGTCCATAGTTATTAGCTAGATGGCTTCTTCTGTATCTTTGGATCTCAATACAAAGTTCTCCTTGTTTATCTTGGATATCTATTCAATGTAATCTTGTTTTGTGGTGTGTTTGTCGAGATCTGATGAATTGTGGGTTTATGATTAAGATTATCTATGAACAATATTTGAATCTCCTCTGAATTCTTTTATGTATGATTGGTTATCTTTGCAAGTCTCTTCGAATTATCAGTTTGGTTTGGCCTACTAGATTGATATCTCTTGCAATGGGAGAAGTGCTTAGCTTTGGGTTCAATCTTGAAGTGCTCGATCCCAGTGACAGAAAGGGAAACGACACATATTGTATTGTTGCCATCGAGGATAAAAAGATGGGGTTTATATCATATTGCATGAGTTTATCCCTCTACATAATGTCATCTTGCTTAAAGCATTACTCCGTTCTTATGAACTTAATACTCTAGATGCATGATGGATACAGTCGATATGTGGAGTAATAATAGTAGATGCAAGCAGGAATCGGTCTACTTGTCACGGACGTGATGCCTATATACATGATCATACCTAGATATTCTCATAACTATGCTCAATTCTATCAATTGCTCGACAATAATTTGTTTACCCAATCAGACATTTATGCTCTTGAGAGAAGCCACTAGTGAAACCTATGGCCCTCAGGTCTATTTTCCATCATATTAATCTTCCAACACTTAGCTATTTTTATTACCGTCTATTTTATTTTGCATCTTTATTTCTCTTTATCATAAAAATACCAAAAATATTATCTTATCATATCTATCAGATCTTACTCTCGTAAGTGACCGTGAATGGATTGACAACCCCTTTATCGCGTTGGTTGCGAGGTTCTTATTTGTTTGTGTAGGTGTGTGGGACTCGAGTGTGATCTCCTACTGGATTGATACCTTGGTTCTCTAAAACTGAGGGAAATATTTATGGTACTTTACTGCATCACCCTTTCCTCTTCAAGGGAAAACAAACGCAGTGCTCAAGAGGTAGAAGTGTGTGGAAGTGTCATGTGTGTAGTAGCCACCTATGTAAGTGGATGTTTAATTTGGTTATGCAACCATGTCCTTATAAGTGTGTGTGTGTGTGTGTCTATATATTTATATATATATATATATATATATAGGATAACACTATTCTAATCCTAGGATTAGAATAGTTATTTGCATCACAGCAACCCCTATAAGGGCCTGATGGACCCCTCATGAACTTCCCTGAACTGCCCGGCCCGACCCGAGACGCCCCGACAAGAAACTACCCGATCCCGAGACGCCTCGACAGGATCCACCTGATCAACTCGATCCCGAGCCACCCCAGCCCCCCCTCCTCGCCGGTCCTCCCCTCCTCACCGTCGATCTTCACCGGATCCGCCGCCTCCCCCCGTCTACAGCTCCTGGCCGGCCGGATCTGCCGCCTCCCCTCCTTCCCCAGATCCTATCCGGCCGGATCCACCGCCTCCCCTCCGTCTCTAGCTCCTGGCCGACCACCGACGCGGGCGAGCGAGCGACGGCGGACGCCGGCGCGAGGGAGCCCGCGTCGCCTGGACGCGGGGAAGCCGCCATGGACTTCAGGAAGCCGCATCCTCGTTCCATCCTCACCGCCCGACGCCTTGGTAGACCAGATGCCGGGCCCGCCGCAACCTACGGCGAACGGAGCGGCCAACGGAGCAACTCCTCGGCGGAGGCGGCATCGGCGGCACCTTCAAATTCAGCAACAATACATGAACTTCCTCCCAATTTTTGCCTTCTTCTTCAATCTTGCCTTGGCTGACCTTCTTGCTTCGTGCAGATGAACTTCGCGCCCTCTACAAGTCATGGAGTGCCATGGAATTCCTCTCCTACCCCCACGACAAATTGTTCTCAAGGTGGCCTATCAGCTGCTGGAAAAAGGTTGGCCGAACTTCTAGCCAGGGTATGGTTGAACTTCTTCCTTCTGTTTGTTATTTGCTTATAGCCATGTGAAGTTCTGGTAGTGTGTGAGCCTCAGTCCAGGCTACAAACAGCATTGTAAAATCTGCCTGCTTACAGCCATGTGAAGTTCAGGTAGTTTGTGAGCCTCAGTCCAGGCTACAAACAGTAGAAAATATGCCTGCTTTTTTGCAATCACATGTGAAAAGCCATGTGAAGGTCAATTATTAAGTGTATAAGAGTTCAGGTTGGTATGTATCTGGTTCTGTGCAAAAAAATAAAAGGAAAATAGAACATGCATGTGATCTCACATTGAAGGTCAGGTCGGTATGCACTAGTGGTTCAACCATTCAAACTTATGAAGGTTTAGGTTTTCTAACTGTAGACAGTATTTCCCCTTTGCAAAACAAGAAGTTCAGGTTGTGGAGAGTGCTCAGTTCAGGTACATATAAGTAATCAAATACTATAGAATTAACAAAATGTGAGGTTCACTGTGTGAAGGGTGCTTAGTTCAGGTACAAAAGTATTGGTAGATCCTTAGCTCAGTGCAAGTGTGATGCCTGTCCTAGGGGAAAAATATGTACATGAACACCACTTTTATATGAGAAGTTCATACTGTGAATAATGCTAAGTATAGTTACAAAGGTATAGGCAGATGTAACTTGTGTGCTAATAAATATTTTTTTCTTTTATGTCAGCAAGACGAGAGACGCATGAAGAATCTTAGAAGTTCCCAGCAGCAAGTACACAATCCCAAGCATGTACACGTTGCACCACCCCGTCAATGGGTCACACCTCAAACGCACCAACAACATTGCCAACCTGCTCTAGACCAAAAATGGATGACACCCAAAACACATGGAGACTTCCAAGATGCTGGGTCATAGCCTTATCCGCACAACTTTGCGCCTCCACCTAATTGGGTGACACCGGAAATCCACCGCAGATTCTTTGTATCCACCAGCAGACTCCCAAGCACGCCGATGGAGGAGGGGGTTAGCTCAAGTCCTGCGTGTAACTCTGGAGGTTATCATGGTGTGCCTCATGAATGCCAAAGGGAAGCGACTAAACCGGATTCCAGGAAAAATCCAACAGGAATACACACACGGAGGAGAATGCTCACACTACCACAGTTGGATCCTGCTGCTGCTGCTACAAGTCAGAATTGTACGGGACATAAGGTAGATGGATTGCTTCACAAAACAAAAGAGAAACCAAGATCAGGATCGCAATACCTCCACAACCACCTCAAGCAAAAAGGACGCAAACAAGAGAGAGGCCATCTTCAGCCCTCCTTCCTCCTCGTGATCCACTCCTGCATCCTGCTATGATTACTCCGCCGTGCCCCATCCCAGAGGGACAGCAGCAGACTCCGGTGGAGTTGCGATCATACACGCACGTAAGTGAAACAAAAATATTTATATACGCATCTTGTATTATCTGCAAATTTTCTGCTCCCTCCAGGATAACAAGTTCATAAACTGCATTTTAACGTGCCCTTTGGATTATTTTTTCTTTTTTCTGCAGATGCCGTATCTCCCGGATTATCTAATACCAAGACTAAAGATGCGATTCCAAGATGTAGAAAAAGCAAGGGAATTTTATAACAGATACGCCAGACATGCTGGTTTTGGAATCAGGAAGATGGGAGGGAATGACAATCACAAGTATTTTGTTTGCATGTTCCAAGGGAAACACACAACTTCTGTTTCAGAGGCTGACAAGCAGCGAAACTAAACATCGCAGAGGACAGGCTGCAATGCAAGAATGAGGGTGAAGGTGCAGGAGAATAACTCATGCGTGGCAGTAGACATTGAGTACAATCATAATCACCAACTCATGGAAACTGGTGACATGTTGGTATTCTTGCACCTCACACAAGAATTATGACCCCACTATTTTGGAGTACGTAAAGCTCCTGCAGTACCATGATGTCAAGCACACAACAATCATGTCCATGCTATCTGAAAATGAAGATGGAAGCTAGTTCCTAAGCATGACCGGACAAGACCTACTAAACCAGTAAGTATTCAAAACATCCACATACTGCAATGCACATAGCATCGTAAGTCACAACCCTTTGCTAGCAAAAATAACAAAATGCATGTTTGCATCTAATTTGCAGGAAAGCCATGAAGGCAAGGAAAGATGATTTGGATGATGTGTTGAAACTTGTTTCATTCTTCAAAGACATGAAGGCAATCAATGATGAGTTTTTCTATGACATACAAGTAGACAAGGACAAGTCAATCAAAAACATTTTCTGGTCCAATGCAAGCTGCCGAGGAGCGTATCAAGACTTTGGCGATTGCGTAACATTTGACACAACTTACAAGACCAACAGATTTCATATGCCTCTGGGAGTGTTTGTTGGAACAAACCATCACTTGCAGTCAACAATATTTGCTGTTGGCCTTATCAGAGACGAAGATGCAAAGTCATTCAAGTGGATGTTCGATACATTTGTACGGTGCATGAACAACAAGCACCCAACTTGCATTATAACAGGTGAGTTCAAAAAAAACTCTACAAGTTTCATCATCTTTTCAGTCTATGGGTCTGTATTGGGTATATTTGGTTTTATCTGAAAATAATGTACAACAAGCAGTTCAACCACTGTTAGCACAGAAGTCCAACTAACAGTACAAGAAAGCAAAATTATCTGTCACATGTTTAGAAAAAAATTAGTTATGAATGCGAAGTTCAAGTACAGGAATCATAGAAGTTCAAGGACAAAAGTTGTAAGAAAAATATATTTAACATGTTCAGAAAAATATAGATATTTATGTGAAGTTCAAGCACTGGTACCACAAAAGTTCAAGAACACTGCTGCAAGAAAATTTTGAGTGTGACACTACTAGGTAGTCCTACTGGTACATGTTAAGTTCAAGCACTGGTACCACAGAATTTCAAGAACACTATTGTAAGAAAAAATACATGTGACAATTTTGGTAGTCATATTGCTACAAGTGAAGTTCAAGTACTTGTACAACATAAGTTCACCATCACCGCAAAAGAAGCAAGTTTCATTTTTTTAATTCATGCAGACCAGTGCCCGTCGATGGCGAAAGTTATACCACAATCATTTCCAAACACCGTCCACAAGCTATGCCATTGGCACAACCTGAAGAAGTACAGGGAATACCTCGCGTTGCTGTACAAAAAGTATAAAACATTCAAAGAGGAGTTCACAGCTATTTGAAACTGGCCGTTGATGCCAACGGAGTTTGAAGATGCCTGGGCTAAACTCGTGTACAAGTACAACCTGGAGAACGACCAGATGATGATCCAGGTGTGGAGTGATAGGAAAATGTGGATTTCAGCATATTACAAGAAGATTTTCTGTGCCAGAATGACTTCCACACAATGAAGCGAGAGCATGAACCACGTGCTCAAGAAAGAGTTTGTCAAGGGTACCCAGAACCTACACAAGTTTGCTAGGCGGGTAAATGCTTGCATACAAACTCGGATGCAACAGGAGAACGAGCAAACAATGACCAGCATGGTATAAAGACAAAAAAACACCCCCATCATATTGTGTTTTCCTTCAAACATGTGCACTTTGAATTTAAAAAAATGAAAACCATGACTCTGCTTCGACTAATATCTTAGTTTTTGACATGTGCAGACCAATCCTGTGACAAAAACAACTTATGGCTACGAGGAAGACATGTCTATCAAGTACACGAGAGCCGTGTACACCGAGATGAGGAGTAGGATGAGAAAAGCCACGCTATTTCGCGCAAAGCCTACAGCAGAGCCCACTAAGTACCTTGTGTACTACCACAACAAGGCTGGCCATGATGATGAAGAAATATTTTCCTGGTCAAAGCATGAATTCCAGGGTGTAGCTGACCCAAAGAATGAAATATACGAGTGTGAATGCAAGCTTTGGACACACACAGGTGAGCGGAAAAACAAACTCATTAACTAGCTAAACTAGTAGTATCATATCAAAATATATGAAACTCATTGCTGGCTCACAAACTATGTATTCTGCATTCATCACAAAATGCAGGCCTGTTCTGCCTTCACATAATGAACATACTGGACTACCTAAAGCCTGACAAATTTCCACACAAGTATATCCTCAAACGGTACACAAAGACTGCAAAATCACAACCAACCTTTGATACAAGGGACTACAACACAACCGCATCGGATGGCAGCTCAAGACTATCGAAGCAAGACATCTTGCTGCAGCTAAATTTGATGGTTAACAAGAAATCGATGATATGTGACCAGCACTATGACAGAGCCTACTATGTTCTCAAGAGGCTCGTGGAAGTGCTTGATGCAATACATTCAGCAAATCGAGCGGATGCCGATGAATGGATGGCTCAAGAGGATGCTGAAATTGAAGATGACCTTCATTATTATGCAGCTGAAATGCTAAACGTCGCTGCTCAAGCCAACCAATGCAAGCAGGGTGTTGACCAATCAATGGAGCAACAACAGCAACAGACGATGAAACTGCCGCTGTACTCTGAAACAAACGGTAGGAAGAAAATTTCTGCAGCAAAGAAAAGTGACAAGAGAGCTCAAATAAAGGCACCACTTGCAGGAAGAGTCGTCGTGCTCGATGAGAACAGAGTGCCACGTGGACATAGGAAATGCAATGTGTGCAACCAAGTTGCGGGACACAACAAGCTCACCTGTCCAACACTCTTGGAAAGAAACTATGCCGAGGAGGTCAAGCAACCCAAAGTTCAAAAACAGCAGCCCAAAGTTATAGAACAAAAGAAGGGACCACACCCACAGAAAGCAAGTAGCAGGCTTTGTAGCATATGCAAGCAGTATGAACCACATAATGCAAGAACATGCCCGAAGCATGCATATGCTGAAAAGACAAGCAAAAAGCCAAAGAAGAAACAAAAAGCAAAACCTAGAGCCAGCAACAAGAAAGTGGTGGAAGATGAAGAGGAAGAAGAAGATGAAGACACAATTGGAGAAGAGGAAGACAAAGAGGAAGAGGAAGTGGAATGCGAGGAGGAAGAGGAATAGGATGATGAAGAGGAAGAGGACGATGAAGAGGAATAGAAAGAGGAAGATGAAGAGGAAGAGGTACAATTTAACCAAAAACCACTACAACCAAAGCCTAGGAGGAGCGCAAGGCTGATGAACAGTTAGACTAGGTCAATTAAACAAAGCGAACTTATGCCATGTCAATGTGCAGAATATTATTCCACTTTTGAAATAGTAGTTTAGGAGAAGATTACTTGAACTTTTATTGTTGAAGTTTCAAAGAAATTATACAGTAGAAGTTCAAGTAAAGCTTACTACAGAAGTACTGGTATAGTATAAGAGGAGGTGCTGGTGATGTATTGCATGAGAGAGCAAGCAGTAATAAATTGAAAAATATAGACTATGAAGTTCAAGTAATATTACAGCCGAAGTCCTGCTATATTATGGTAGGAAGTGTTGTGCTGGTGATGTATTACATGCAGAGTGCAAGCAAGAATAAAAATGAAAAATATACACTATGAAGTTCAAGAAACATTATAGTGGAAGTTTTGGCATATTATGGCAGGAGGTGCTGATGTTGTATTCCATAAAAGAGCAACCAACAAATAATTATACATTATTAAGTTCAGGTCAGCTTACAGAAGAAGTTCTGGTATATAAAATCGATGTAGGAAAAAATATGCTTAAATTTTTTAATGTTTTGACGTATGAACTAAGGTTAGCAAGCCTAAGACAACGTGCTCAGATATAAAGTTCTGTTTGGATACGTGCAGAAGTTCATGTATAATGCCGACAAAAACATAAAGAAAAGTTAAGGAGTGTATGAGAATATTTTTGGACAAAGTTATAGTTGAAATCCGTTCGCAGTTGAAAAATCACAGAAAACAAATATAGATTCTATACAAAAGGCTACGTATTGGTTGGGTTGAAAAATAACAATACATTACACAACACAGAAAATCCTAGCCATCTGAAACCAGCAGCCCAGCCAGATCTCAAGCAGAAGTTCAAAATCAAAGATCATATGTTGGGGCCCAAAATTAAACAACACAAAAAAACGAGCAGTTCAACCATAGGCATGGGAGAAATTCAGGTACATCTGTTGGGGCAAAACATACTACACATGGATACTAAAAATGATGCATTATATTGAAATTCACAAGCCAAATCGTTCTTCACACCAAATACATTTGTCCTCAAATATCATAAGTAACAGTGCTGCAGCTATAGATACACAAATCACTAAACAATTCTTACAACCAAATCTTTACAGAATCGTTCCAATCATTATCAAACCTAAATCTTTACGAGATCAAATCTACACTGAAACTAATGATTCGAATTCACGGGCCCAAGGGCTGGATCTCTTTAGTAAGCTCTGCACGCACGACTTCATTCTTCTCGCTAAAGATTAGAGTGTGCATGAACTCGGCCTTCCAGTCATTTGCAGCAGCCTGCCAACAGGAAATGAAACGATGGTTTAGTAAAGGATAACTAAAACCACAGCAGGAGCGTCTCAGCAAAAACACACAACAAAAATGAAAGGATGATCAGACAAGAACAAGGACAAAACATACCTCCACATCACCAAAATCATCAACAAGCTCATCGCCATCATATGTAGAGCAGAACTTCATGGAAAAGAAACCACAATCATTATTCACTGGCTTTGGAACATCGATAAAATTTGGCCTCTTTGCAATAGTCACCCAGTTAGGCTGCTTGCTCGCTTTCTACGCAGCCTTGCCGTACACCTCCTCGAACAACCCAACAAATATCTTGATCTGCAAGAAATGCCAAAATAACATGAAGTTAAAAACATGTTAACCAAAATAGTTAGGTTCAGGTACATAAAAGGGACACTTGCATATGATCCAGCTAAACAAATACCAGAAGTTCAACTGTCAAATGATAGTCAGTTCAAGCAGTATTACCAAAACAGAGACAGAAACATATTTTGTCAACACAAGCCATAGTAAACTTCATGTCAAACAAGCAGATATGAAAGGAGGTTCAGGCTAAGAAACACTCATGATATTTTGGCAGTCTCCATGGAAACTTGTTCGCGACGTTCCCTTATTGTTGTAAGGAAGTGAATCAAGGATGTCAATGCTCCCACGATATCTATTCAGCACATACACATTGTAGTGCGCCACTGTGTCAAATGGCTTGAATAGTACCAAAAAACCTGCCAAGAATGAAAGAAACGGTGAACACAAACTATATAGCATAGGTATTGAACAACCGGGATGAACACAGGTTTCTTTACAAACTCAGCAAAAGGATGTACATAAAATTTGAAAAAGCAACAGTTATGAAAAACTAACCAGCTTTGCGTTAAGAAGGTCTTCTTCCTTGCGAACAAACATTCGGAGGAGACCAACATATTTTTTTGCATCGAACTTTGGAACTGTTGCAGCAAAGAAATCATACTCCAGGCAGTACTGTGCATTCACAAAAACACAATTAAAACACCTCCCAAATGCCACTACAACAAAACTAGAGAAAAAAGGGAGATAGGGATGCAAAGAACTAAAACCTGTATGAAGTAGGGACTAAGTACAACCACACAAGACTAGTGAATATCTCAGAGGTCTCCGGCTTATCCTTCCACAAATTTATGAGATAATCCATTATGTCTCCTTCCATCTGCTGCCCTTCACAGAAAAGGGTATAAAGGACACGTCCTGTGAGGTCAATCACATTCCCAGGGATGGTAAACATGAAGTAGCTTGTGCTGCACATTTAAAAGGATGGGAAAAAATATTAGAAGTTCAGATACAATAACAAAACATAAGTTCAGATACTATAACTCAAAGGCTGGGAGAGATAAACAGAAGTTCAGATACTATAACAATGTAAGTTCGTGACTATAACTCCAAGGCAAGGGAGAAATGAATGTAAGTCCACATACTACAACAACAGAAGTTCAGACACAAAATAGCATCTCTGGCAGCAACAAAGTTAAAAATAAGAAAACTTACTCAGAATACTTCTCCAGACCCTCTTTACTAAGCACATACTGTCTCAACTTCCGGGCCTCGGATAGATGAGGGCAATTGTATTTTTTTAGGGGAGCGACAGCAAAACGCCATTTCAAAGGCAATCTAGATGCTCGCTTGGAGGTAGTTATGTTGCCAGACTCAACTGCCAGTGTCCTCCTGGTGATGACAACATTCTTCCCACCTCTCCCAGCAACAGTACCAGTAGCAGATTTACCATTCTTCGGGCAAGCAATCTTTTCAAAATCATCATCAAACGAAATCACTTCTTCTTCGGCTGCTTCGACTGCACCAACCTTCCTAGAGCTAGGGGTTTCTGGAGTACCACAAATACCACCAGCCTGCTTCCCCAACTTGGAAGGAATAAGGGTTTGAGTTCTATCATCTTCTCTCAGAGTTGTACTCATCAATTCCTCCCTAGGCTGGTATTCCTGTGACCCGACGAATGAGTAGTGGTAATCGGTCAAGTCCAACGGATCCACCGTCAAAGAAAAGGAGGAGAAAAAACACCATTAAATATAACCGAAGTTCAGGCACAACACAAATGTGCAGTCCAACTAAATATAGATGACATGGTTACTACTCAAGCTGATCTAAAAAATTTAGTTGCATTTAAAAACTAAAATAAGTTCAGGCACAAACAAAGGCACAATTCAAGATAAACTGATGAACTGGAGAACATTCAACTACAGCTAACAAAAGCATAGAAAGGCATCATCTCTGAACTTCAAGGTGAAGAAATGCGCGTGTCCAAGTAAGCAATGGAAGGAAAAAATATATTGAAACAAAACACACAAGCAAAATAAAAAAGATAAAAATGAAGTTCATGTACAAGAAATGCTCCTCTCCATCTGAAACCAGCAGCCCAGCCAGATCTCAAGCAGAAGTTCAAGTTCAAGAAAGAATGAAGTTCATGTATAATAAAAGATGCAGTACAGGTAAGCAATCCAAGTTCCAATACTTACATGTGTAGTAGCCAAACAGAGCTTGGAAATCTGTCTCAAACAGGTTGGAAGAAGCGATTGAGTACAACCATGTCTTCCTGATATCCGCGATATTTTCATGGGAATAATTTGCAAGAACCCCATCATGATACGAATTAACATTCGTAAGCATGAAGAATCCGCAGTCGATACTGCCATCAAACACAAAAAAGAATAGTGTTAGAACAGAAAAGAAAGCCAACAAATAAAAGACGCCGCAGATTAAGTATAACTATAGTTAAATAGAAGTGATAGAGAGAAAAGTGGAACTTATACTTGTTAGTCTGCTGGGGGACATCAATCCAATCCAAAGCGAAATTGTCGATAGAAAGAGGACTGAAGGGTGTCTCCCTGTCGTTGCTGGCATCGTTCCAAAGCTTCTTGATGTTATCAGTCATCCGCCGAAACAAAGCGTATCAAGCATACCATCATCGTCGGTCCATAGTAGGAATCGAGAAGTTGATACCTTGAATTCTTCAAAGTCAAGGAATATCGACACCCAATGACCGACACCACCCATGGAAGCAGAATCTCAAAGTGGTCAAAAGTGGGGAAAACAACCTGGAGCAACATAAACACATGTATCATTGAAAACTGAAAATTAATATCAAACGGTACAAAGAAAAGTAAAACAATACAAACACCGTGGATCTTAATGCAAAACTAATAGAGAGGCAAAAGAACAAGATATTCCATACCGAATCATGTGCATCCATGCTATCTGGACCAGTCGCCAAGAAGTACTTCCTCACACGGGAATCAAATTGACCTCTAAAAATCTTATCCTAAAATAATGCAGACAACACCAACATATGAAAATACAAAATGGGACAAACAAGTTTTAACTAAAAAATGGTAAGGAATATAACGGAAAAGAAATCACTATATGGTTGACTTACACAAACCCAATACGGCAGGATGAGTTTGTCTGATCCCTGGTACTTCGCACGTAGACAGTAGAGTGCAACCTCAGCCACATTAGATCGAAGCATTCCGCGAGGAGCAAAAGATATTGCTACATCCTCAACAGATGCTTCACACTCCATGTTTTCGAACATAATCATTGATCTAAAACAAGGAAACAGAAAGTAAAAGAAGTTCAGCATCAGGAACTCAGGGAGTTCATAACACATGTAAGCATAGAAGTTCAGCTACATCACAACAGGCAGTACAAAAAGGCCGTAAGTTCAAAGACCAGAGAAGTAAAAATAGAAGTTCAGCATCATAGAGTAAATAAGTTCAGGTATGAAACCACAGGCAGTTCACAGGGGGTATATGGATGTAAAAATTGAACAACTTCACTCACCTCTTGGAACAAACATTCTTAAGCCTAATTACACTGTAATAAAAGTCATCAACCTTCTTTTGGATGACAGCAAGGTCACTATCTGCTCAGCAAAAACAAATAGCAATTAAGAGGAACACTCAAGCACATAGATTCACGACGGTTTAATTAATAGCAACATTCAAGCACAACATTCAAACACAAGCACATCTCAGCATTACAAACACCCCCCACATAGAAATAGGTTCACTAAACTTTATTTTACAACCCACACGACAAAGCACTAAACCAGAAGTTCGACTTGCACCACACAGGCAGTTCACAGGGTTATCATGGACAAAAACAAACAACAAAAAGGATAGGGATGGGGAAAGAAGAGAGAAGCATGCTCATCTCTTTATGGATTCTTTCCTAGACCAGTGCCAGCACTGGAATGATCAACCTCCTCTCCATAGCTATCGCTTTCAGTCTCTTCATCATCATCTCCAGTTGACATTGCAGCGTCGTCGGGAAGGACATCAGCAGAAGCTGGAGCAGCTGGAGAATCTGAAACAACAAAAACCATTGGTTCTCTTGCACTAGGAAGAGCTGGAGAACTAGCATCAACAAAAACTGATGGCTCTGCTGCAGGAGACTTCTCCGGGCCTGCAGCAGCACTACCACCAGTCGGAACAGCAGCCTCAACGGGATCTTCCTCCAAAATGATATCTCCAGCTGTCTTGCCTTGCTCAGCATCAGAAACCTCAGCTGTCTTGCCCTCCTCAGCATCAGAAACCTCAGCGCCAGTGGACCACTGAGGTTCAGTCGGGTCCACTCCGTCAGAGCAGTCGGTGCCTGACATGGACTTGTCTGCAACCTTCTCTAGAGGAACACTAGCATCATCATTCTGCGGCAAGAACAGAAAGTCATTACAAAGGGCCACATAGTGATAAAAATGCATAAACAAGTAAAATAAAAAACGAGACAAATGGACAAGAAAAATGATACCTTATTTTCACTGCCATGAAACTCATCAACTAATATATCACTAGAGGGAGAAGGTTCATGCATAGGGGCAACTTCATGCAAAGGATCAGCTTCATGCACAGGTAAAACATCCTCCTCAACCCTAGCACCATCATCAACAGCCTAAAAAATCATGTAGAAAACCAATACCTAATCAGCAGAAGTTCATGTTACATAATCAGAGAAGCTCAGCTATCACAACTGACACACAATGGAAGTCCAAATACAGTAAACATAGCAGGTCAGATATCAAACTATTCTAAGATACAATAGGGAACAAAAAGGGCCAGTCATCGAAGTCACAGCTGAAGTTCAAGTTCTATAAACAGAGAAGGTCACCTAGCAAACACTAGTACTACAAAGAAAAAGTTTACGACACATGAAATCAATAAGGGTCACCTATGACTACAAACAGTAATAATTGAAAGCTAACCATGAACACTAGTGCAAAAGAAATATCAAAAGCCAACATAAACAAACCTCTTCAGTATGCTCCACGTGGCCTCCTTCACGACCTGAACGAACAGAATCCTGCCTCTGAATATGTCTCACAACAACACTTGCCTCATCTTCAAAAGGCTTGCAACGAGTATCCTGCATTTCCTTGAACAACCCAAAGCTACTCCGGAGGTGGGAAGTGCTCTGAAGAAGCTCTTCAACACATCTAGCTTCAATTGACAAGACCTCCTTCGAAGACTCAGCATGGAATCCGTGTCTGGGAGGAAGGATCCCATCAACGCGACTAAGACGCTCTACAGTTGAAGGAACACGGGCCAACTCCCCACAAACAGTTTCAAGAAGACCATCAATCCTAACCAGGGAAACATTGGCAGATTCAAACAAACTCTCGGAAGACACGCCACCTGCAGCACTAACTCAGGCAGAAGAATCTCCTGGATCTACAGGGGGGCACCAGTATTTACATCTCGGGAGAAATAAAATCTCGGAGAACTTCCACTACCTAGGCCGGGGGCACGAGGCGTAGTAAGAACAGGACATTCGATACGCCTAAAGAACACAACCTCAACCTATGTTTTCCACTGCATAGAAAAACAAAAGTCAACGCGTCAGAAAACAAATGAAGCAACATGGAAACAAAAAATATAGAAGTCAGTACAAGAAGATCAAGTTAAACTACACAGGAAAGAATTATGCATAGAAACACTCGCACGCAGTCTCCCAAACACCCAGTTGGATGGGTCATCATCACCCTTCTTGACCAAGTCAGCCGCAACAAGCTCATGAAGCTTGGCCTGATCCATGAAATTGACGCGAGGGGTCCTCAAGTCAATATTAGGCGTCTTGCCAATGATAAGGCAGTCCAGATACATAAGAAGCGGCACGATGGCACAGCCTGTGACAACTTTTCCTCTGCTAGTACCTTGCTGATACCTAACAACAGCACTTCAAATATCATCAACAACCAACTGGCAGCAGTCCATTTCTGCCATATCCTCAAACACAAGATTCTCAGCCATTGCTCCCTCCCTGGACACTCGTGTAGACGTTCCAGGGATAACCACCTTCATGAAAACAATCAGGTAAAACACCTGCAGAGCAAGATCCTTGGTCTTGATGTCGTCACTCCTAGCATACCCAAGCTTGCCCTTCAACCTCATAACAGCATCATCAAACCCATCATTCGAGGGCCTAGGAGGGGTACGATTACCTTGAGGGAATCCAAACAGATGGTGAATAGCATCACTTGTAATACGCAGAACCTTGTTCGCCTCACCTATGTCCAGAATCATGGTTGTAGGGTCAACCCTCGTGTAGATGTTGCCCATCAAAGGACGAGAAATGTTGAGATCAACCTTCAAGTCAAACACACAAACAAAACCAGCCTTGATAACCCTCGTCTTGTGCCTAAGTTGTAGCATTTCCGCACATGTCTTGACCTCTTTCAGTGAGCAGCGAAACTTCTTGTTAAAACGTTTCGCCTCATCTCCTCCTTGACCACTTTCTTCGGGCGCTTCACAAGCTGAACTGAAAAAAAAATGCAATGACAAGGAGAAAAGGCAGATCAATGAGATATACAGGCTACACCAAATTCCACTAATGCCTACATACACAGTACATTTCAGAAGTCCAACTATGTCTACATAGGCGGTACAACCATGTATGACCAGAAGTAAAGATGCTTTCAAAAATGTTGGAAATTTACATAGCAGAAGTTCAACCATGTACACCAAGGCAGTAATAAAACATGTATTTCAGAAGTCCAACTATGTCTACATAGGCAATACAACCATGTATGACCACAAGTTAACATGCTTTCAAAAATGTTGGAAATTTACAAAGCAGAAATTCAACCATGTACAACAAGGCAGTAATAAAACATTATACCAACAAGTTAAGCTAGTTTCTTCATGTATATATCCAGAAGTCCAACTATGTACACAAAGGCAGTAATACCATAAAAGCAAAGCAGATCGGCTAATTTATTCGTCTATATGGAGCAGAAAGTCAGCTATGTACGCCAAGGCAGTCCTAAAAACACAAAAACTACAACAAATAGCGACAAATACTCTAAAAAGCGGTAAACACGAGACATTCATACCTGATTAGCGGCAGCATCATCATCGTCGTCGTCCTCATCATCAGCGTTGAAATCGGCATCATCCTTGTCCTCTGGATTAACACGAGAACGCTTCTTCTCACCCTTGTTGACCTTTGCAGGTGCAACCTTGCGCTTGACGCCGCATTTCTTCCCCTTACCATATGCACCAGCACCAAGCGGAGATCACACAAGGACTACGGCATGGAGTACCACCGATGCCTAGCCCTTCATCTTCAGCAAGTTCTGCAGGCCTTGAAGCACGTGGGCTCCTCCGAGGAGTAACTTCACCAACGAAATGCTTCTTCAGAGCGGTCTTCTTGATTTTCTTCTTAACAGGGACAACCGTGCCATCAGTGCCACACGACACGTCTTCCTCAACCGTGAGCACAACTTCATGAATAGATCCAGGAACATCAGAACCTTTCTGAAGGTGGGCCGCCCTCTTCTTCTCAAAATCTTCTTGCTTCTTCCTCTTACGTTCGTCCTGCAGAAGAAGCTGAAGAGGCACATCCTCAGGTTGCGTGACATGTTCAGTGCCATCAACAGACTGTGACTGCGTCTCTGACATCTGAAGATAGCACAAAGGATGCAGAATCAAATCACAACCTTTGACTGACTGAGCCCCCTGCTCAGCAGCAGCAGGGTTTTCTGATAAATCCAACTCAGATAAAATATCATTGATGGTGTTCACAGCTTCCTCCTCTGTGGACACATCTGCAAAGAACACAAAAAATCAAAGCAAAAAATAAAAAAGTCAAAAGAAAAAACAAAAACAACCGACGGGAACAAGTTAAAAAAACATGGCTCGAGAATTTAAAATGAAAAGAAAAGGGGTTTCACATACTAGGTGAAGCAAGAGCAGCAGAAGCAAGATCCTCGAGGCTTGAAAAATTATCAAGGATCGGAGCAACCTCAGCAATCATAGTCAAAGAAATAATGGGTGATTTAGCCTCATTAGATATTGGAGCATCAGTATTAACTTCTGAAGCTCCATCTTGATCGCACGCATTTTTTTCAGAACTATTCAACTCATCACCAACTACAAAAGATGCAAGTAAAAAGGCAGCTGAGTTCTAATCCGCAATCCTACACCAAAGGGACTTCTACTTTTACATCAATGTCCAATACCCATAAGTTCAACAATACCTAACAAAGCAGTAAACACAACAAACAATCAAAAATTTACATACTAAATATGAAAAAAATCTACACCAAAGGGGCTACTACATATAAGATGAATGTCCGTAAGTTCAACAATATATAACAAAGCAAAGAAACAAAATGTGCATAATGTAAGTTCAACCAAAGTTCATTATAAACAAACAATAATTAAAACCAGAAGTTCAACTATGTGACCCAAGCAAGTAGCACATAAAAAAGATGTAGCATGACCACAAATAGTATTTCACAGGCAAACTAAATATCAATACCATGAACATGATAAAAAATAAAGCAAAGATATACACTATAAATATGAAACATTTGGGAAGTCCAACAACACTTGGTGACATAGTTTCACCCGCAAATCATCAACTAAAAAGTAAGCAACACTCTACTAACTCAAACAAAGGGTAAAATGCATACACATAACCTTTGTTAGAAGTTCACACTATTAAGAATGGCAGTCCAACAAGAAAACTAAGTGAAGATATGGGCAGACATATGTAAGAATACTGCTATTTAAAATACAACATCCAACTACATTAAGATACCTGGAGAAGGTTTCGAAGCCATGACAACACAACCGCCTTGACGAATGCAACTCCAAACACTAGAACAATCTACTCAAAACAGAGGATTGATTGCATATAGTTAGCAAGTAGAAAATCATACAAAAAAAATACAAAAAGAAACTGAATCAAACCCTAGGATGAAACAACTAGAACATACCAACAAGTATGAAAAGATGAACAGTAGCACATCTAGGCAAGCACAACAAAAAATGTATCCATAAACTAACTAGAATGTCACAGACATAATCTAGACTTCGAAATCCACAACACTAATGCAATTAGATACATCAGATCCAACATCAACCATCATACCACACCCTCTCTTACATGCATCTGACTGCTAAAATCAACAAAGGGGAAATGAAATCCACACAAGTCTGAAGGGACAAATAGCACACACAAGCATCTCACAAAATAAATCTGACCACGGGGGAATGCAATCCAACCACCACACGCACAAGAACCTTACCTAATTTCCCACCAAACCATCAAAAGAAGGGGGTAGGAGGCAGACGCGAGAGCACACAGAAGAAACATGCAGGCCTCGACAGATCTGGCGAAACTAAATGCAAGCATTAGGGCGGCGGCATTTGTACCTCTCCAAACGACACCCGCACGCACGAATCCGCAGCGGTTCTTCCACTCCCCACAATGCCACGCACAACTTGCAACCGCGCAGGCAGTTGCCACCCTCGCTTTAGAGCAGAAGAGAGCGGGCTGGGCGAGGGAGAGCGGGGCGTGGGGGAGAAATAGGAGCAGGGGCGTGCGCCAGTTACACCACTCACGAGGGCAGGGGACAGGGGCGGAGAAATCAGGGGGAGTTGGAGGGGACGAAGGCAGCGGAGCGACGGAGAGGGGGGAGAGAGCGAGCGACAGGGGGAGAGGGGTTTTCTGATAGCTGGTGGCGAGGGAGATGGTCACTTAATGCCTCTCTGTCGTGGGCGTTGCGGCGCTGGTGAAATTACAGTTTTACCCCCCAACAGCTAAAAGTGTAAATACATCTATAGATAAATGAATGCACCATTTGAATGCATCTATTATAATGAGATAAGATCACACAACAACACTGTTGATATCCTTAAAAACCAAAAATTGATGGCAAATACACTACCAAGGGAAGAAAAATACATACACAAATATGCACCTAGAAAAACAAGAGAAAGAAGTTCAAAAAATAAAGAACAGAAGTTCAGGTACTCTAATCAAGGAAGTAAAGGCATATGAATAAATAAACACTAAGAAACAAAAGAAGAATTTCAAGTACAAAAACAGATGAAGTTCATATCTAACTAAAATACACAACATAAAAACAAGATAGATAGTGGGGTCACGGATCTGACGGACTCGCCTCCGCATGCGACGACGCGGCACACCGTGTCGTCATTTGCTCCGGCTCGTTCCTGTCACGGCCTCGCAGGGGGAGGGGAGGGGGGTCCCGATCCCCTCTCCCCCCTGCTCGGCCTCGCGCTACCGCATTGCTGCGTGCTAGGTTTTGACAGGACGCAATGCGGTTATTCTATTTCCACCCCCACCGCACGCACCCCAGAGCCACACCCCTAAGATAGATAGTGGGGTCAAGGATGTGACGGACTCGCCTCCACATGCGAAAACGCGGCACGCCACATCGTCGTCTGCTCCGGCTTGTTCCTGTCTCGCCCTCGCGGGGGGAGGGGAGGGGGTCCCGACCCCCCTTCCCCCTGCTCGGCCTCACGGTACCGCATTGCTGCGCGCTAGGTTTTGACAGGACGCAATGCGGTTATTCTGTTTCCACCCCCACCGCACGCACCCAGAGCCACACCCCTAAGATAGATAGTGGGGTGACGGATGTTATGGACTCGCCTCCACGTGCAATGACGCGGCACACCGCGTCGTCGCCTGCTCCGGCTCGTTCCTATCACGGCCTCGCGGGGGGAGGGGAGGGGGTCCCGACGCCCCTCCCCCCTGCTCGGCCTCATGCTACCGCATTGCTGCGCGCTAGGTTTTGACACGACACAATGCGGTTATTCTGTTTCCACCCCCACCGCACGCACCCAAGAGCCACAACCCTAAGATAGATAGTGGGGTCACGGATGTGAAGGACTCGCCTCCGCATGCGATGACGCGGCACGCCACGTCGTCGTCTGCTCTGGCTCGTTCCTGTCTTGACCTCTCAGGGGGAGGGGAGGGGGGGTCCCGACCCCCTCCCCTTGCTCGGCCTCGCGCTACCGCATTTTTCAATAGGCGCAAGGCCGATTTTGATGTCTACAAATATTTAAATCCAAGAAATAACAAAAAAAAAATTATAAATAAGAAGTTCAAATAGTGAAGATATAGAAGTTCGGAGTTTTTTAAAACCTCAAATTAACTTGTTAAAAACGATTATCATACAGAAGTTCAGGATAGTTATTCACTGAGGAGCAACAACTATTATAAGTACAAAAACATACTGGAAAAAAATAAAAATTATACGCATATCCGTCGGCCAATTCCATGGCTGCTCATGGGACTAAGTCAAAAAAATCCAAACCAATGCAAAGAATGAAAAATAACATAAAAAAGAAAGAAATACAAAGGACTTGCTGCACTACCTTGCAAAGAAAGAAAAACAGAAGTTCACGTATGAACAACATAGAAGTCCAGCTTCTACAACGACCATTAAATGATCTAGAAAAAGTGGATGCATACTTGGGCTAATCCCATGATTGCTCATGAGACAAAAGTCTAAAAAGAACATGTCAAGAATTAAAATTACAGAACAAACAAACAAAGAAAATATAGAGCACCATGCACCTTCGCCTTGCAAATGTGGAATTCAATGTGGAAAACCAGAAGTTCAACCATTAATAAAATGGAAGGCCAACTTCAATTGAAGATAGTGGATGATCAAAAAACTATCCCAAAACATAGATTAAAGGAAAAGAGGATGCATGTGCCTGTGGTCCAGCTCCACACTTACACACGTGACAACAGCCAACAACATAAAACATACCTGATTTTTTATACAACAACAACAATAGACTAGATCGTATTGCCTCATCTCCAAAAAGCATGCGTAAAGAGCACACAATTCAACTACGGATGTTATAGCAGTCCAACTTGTACAACAGAACGTAAAATAATTGAAAAAACAACCCGAACAAATTTGGTTCCCAGATTTAATCGTTTGGGTAAATTCCAACATGTCAACATCCATTTTGAACGTCGTCATACTCCAGATAAAACATCAAAAAATGATCCGCCATCAAGTTGTCCGCTCGAACAACGAACCACTGCGGGAGGCAGAAGGTCCAATCCACTTTTTCGGAATGAATGAGCCAGCCAAATCAAATTAACAACGCGGGAAGGATTCAACCGCCATTTCGAACGTCATCATGATCCAGATAAACAAGAAAATGATTCCCATCATACCGTCCCTCGAACAGAAAATCACGGTGGGAGGCAGAAGATCCAATAACCGGATTTTGATTTGTATGAGCCCGCATAATCAAATTAACAACATGGGCAGCATTCTGTCTCACTAATGCACGCAAATCTGCCGCCAATTTGAACAGCAAAACTACAAATCTACAACAGCGGCCGGAACTACTCCGGCGGACGAAGAACAGAGGCGGTGGAACATCAAATCGAATTCGTTCGAAAATAACAACAAAACATGCAGTAAACTCGGTGTGACGCCCGGATAATCAAGCTACAGTAATCTCTACTTATGACTCCATGTCACCTCCGTTACTGTCGCTAATCTCGCGTTAGTTCAAAACGATTCGAATTCAAATTTGGATTTTTGGCAAACAAACAAAGTTTTCAAACTTCAAAACAAAAATGTTCGGACCGTGTCAAATATTGCATAGATAATTATCGTGAAATAAACATATTTTTATAAAATGCCTAAATACTTTTTAATGAATTAAAATAGAAAAGAAAGTAAGTAAAAGAAAGAAAATGCAAGGGGTAAAACAAACATAAAAAAAATAAAGAGAAAACCCCCGCTTCAAGCCGCTTCGCCCAAAGAAGTTAAGGCCCAACCTGCCAGCCCACTGCCCAAATGTCCACCCCACGGCTTAACCCCCACTCCCCCTGTGCCAACCCTAGCCGCCACCCACTCGCTTCCCTCCCAAGACGCCTTCTCTCCCCTTCCCCGTCTGGATCGGGGCCGAGGGCCCCGACCCCCCCCCCCTATCACCGACGCCGTTGCCCGCCACCATGCCGGAGCCGCCTGGATCTCGCCGACGCCTCTTCCCCGCCGGACTGCTTCTCCTCTCCGCCGTCGTCCCCGACATCCTCCCCACGCCCCACTGCCCGGACCCCAACAGCCCCGGTGAGGCCCCGGGCCGTCCCCCTCGCTATTCCGCCCATTCCGCTCGCCGTCGACAATGTCGTCGCGCCCGCCATCGACCTCCCCAGCTGCCCGTCCGGTCGTACCGCCAGACGCGCCCACCACGATTGCCCCGCCTCGCGCCCGATCCACGACCGCGTCGTCGGCGTCCACGCTTCGCCCAGCGTTTTGGCGATCGCGGCCCTCTCGCGCTTGCCGCTTGGCTCTGACCTTGACCCCGCACTTTGCTCGACCCGCTCCTCACGCCCGGCCGTGCCCTATGCATCGCGTGCACACTGCGTCGCCCGTCTTTGAGCTCCACGCCCGAAGCTCGCCCACCGGCCGCCCGCGTCGTCCGGGCTTGCCGTGCCCGTGGCCGGCGCCTCCCCCTGTCGATCTGGGCATTGCCCAATCGGGCCGGGTGCCTGCGCCCGTAACCCGCGCCGCCGGCCGATGCCGAATCGGCGTAAGCCCTCTGAGCCCTTGACTAGGGGCCCCACGCCTGTAACGTAAAATGAAATAATAAAAGGAATAATAAAAATAAAAATAAAATAAATAAATAGATAATAATAATTAAATTAATTAATTAACGAATTAATTAAGTTAATTAATCACAATTAGATTAACCTAATTAATTGTTAGTTAATTAATCAAACAATGACAGTGGGGCCCACCCCCTAATTAATTAGGATTAGTTTAATTAATCATAATTAAAATGTGTCAGCGACCAAAGTGGGACCCATCGGTCAAAGTTGAGCAAATAACCTCGTTGATCGCCGACATCAAAGATGACATCATGCCGATCTCATTAATCTATTTTCCGAATTAATTTAAATAATTAATTAAATTCCAGAAATTAATAAAATCTTTAGAAAATCATATCTTTTAATCCGTAACTCGGATTAAATTATTTTCAACATGAAAGTTGCTCAGAACGACGAGACGATCCCAGATACGCAACCCGTTCGTCCACCACACACCCCTAACATATCAAACTCGCAACTTTCCCTCCGCCTTCGCTCAAAAACGCGAAACACCGGGGATACTTTCCCGCATGTTTCCCCCCCCCCCTTCACCGGTATCACCTACTACCGCGTTAGGGCACCCCTTCACCGGTATCACCTACTACCGCGTTAGGGCACACCGAACACCGCGTATTGTCTTGTTACGCTTTGTGATGCTTTGATTTCTCTATTATTTATTGTGTTCCCTCTCCGTTACTTCTTTCCGATAGACCCCGAGACTGCCGGTGACCCCCAGTTCGACTACGGTGTTGACGACTCGTCCTTCTTGTCTGTGCAACCAGGCAAGCCCCCCCTTTGATCACCAGATATCGCCTACTCTTCTCTATACTGCTTAGTGTAGCATGTTACTACTTTCAGTTAATCCTATACTTCTTTAGCTTCGTCCTTGCTACTCAAGTTGTTACCTTTACCTGCTATCCTATTACTTAGTATAGGATGCTAGTGTTCCATCGCTGGCCCTACACTCTTGTCCGTCTGCCATGCTATACTCTTTGGTCAGTGATCACTTTGAGGTGATCACGGCATATACTATATACTTTACATCGTTACATTACCGTGATATCGTTCGGAGATGGGGGTCGAAAGGACGGTGGCTCCATCCCGGTAGAGGTGGGCTGGGTTCCCGACGGCCCGATCGTTACTTTGTGGCGGAGCGGCAGGGCGGGTTGAGACCACCTAGGAGAGAGGTGGGCTTGGCCTTGGTCGGCGTTTGCGGAAACTTAACACGTTTAACGAGATCTGGGTATTTGATCTGAGTCTGGCCATTTGCTCTATATGCACTAACCATCTACGTGGGAGTAGTTATGGGTATCCCGGCGTCGTGGTATCACCAAGCCTTCGTGGACGTCGCCGATCGAGCGGCGCGCCCGGATTGGACCGCGTAACGTGACTTCGCTTCGTAATGGAGGTTACTAGGTCTGCTTCCGCCGCGTTACAGAACGCAAGTGTGTGCTAAGGCGATGGGCCCGCACTGGCGCTTAGGTTTAGACCGGCGGCTGGCCTCTCACAGTTGTGCCTAGGTGGGGCTGCGACGTGTTGATCTTCCGCGGCCGCATGACCCGTAAAAGGTTGTCCGCCAAATGGGATCGAGCGTGTTGGGTTATGTGGTGCACCCCTACAGCGAAGTTTATCTATTCGAATAGCCGTGATCTTCGGTAACAGGACGACTTGGAGTTGTACCTTGACCTTATGACAACTAGAACCGGATACTTAATAAAACACACCCTTCCAAGTGCCAGATACAACCCAGTGGTCGCTCTCTCTTAGGGATATGAGGAGGGGATCGCCGGGTAGGTTTATGCTATGCGATGCTACTTGGAGGACTTCAGTCTACTCCCTTCTACATGCTGCAAGACGGAGGCTGCCAGGCGTAGTCTTCTACGTGATTAGATATCCCCTCTTATTCTCGGTATTCTCGCAGCTCACCCATTGATATGGCCCTTTACACATATATCCATGCATATGTAGTGTAGCTCCTTGCTTGCAGTACTTTGGATGAGTACTCACGGTTGCCTTGTTCCCCTTTTTCCCCTATCTCTACCCGGTTGCTGCAACTGCACGATGGAGCCCAGGAGCTGCACGCCACCGTCGATGACGACTACTACACCGGAGGTGCCTACTATCACAGCCACCGACGATTTACTCAGGAGTAGTTAGGAGGATCCCAGCCAGAGGCCTGCGCCTCTTCGATCTCAGATCCCAGTTTGTGCTAGCCTTCTTAAGGCAACTTGTTTAACTTATGTCCGTACTCGGATATTGCTGCTTCCACGACTCGTCTATGATCGAGCACTTGTATTCGAGCCCTCGAGGCCCTCGGCTTGTATTATGATGCTTGTATGGCTTATTTTATTTTTAGAGTTGTGTTGTGATATCTTCCCGTGAGTCCTCGATCTTGATCGCATTACACGCTTATGCGTGTATGATTAGTGTACGATTGAATAGGGGCGCCATAAGTTGGTATCGAGCCATTTGCAGAGAATCCCCTTTCCAACTCCTTGGTCAAGTCGAGTCTAGACATTACAAAACTTTTACTAACATGGCTGTGTGCCTTACGGGCCCACGCCGCCATTGGGTGGTATTAGGATCTTTTACTCCTCGACCTTTACTCGGGACTCGGTCTCTCCTCTATTCGGGTTAAATCAATTTTACTAAATCTAACATTAGGGTCTCGTTATCACTTTCACCCGGAGAGCCCCATATTATCGATGGTCGCTCACGCACTGTAAGACCCTCAAGATACTCTCCATTGTTAACTCGAGAACTTGTGTTCATCGCGTTTGCAATTCCTTCCACCGTAAACCCTTATGGATAACTACTTGCGCTTGTTATTCTTACCGTCAACCCCAGCTTGGTCTTGTTATTACAAGATACCTGAAAAACTCTTCGTGGTTTCGATAATCCTTTGAGCTTACTGCCTTGCTGTTCTTTGCCACATGGATACCCCTTCAAATAAATCCTCGCACTTGTCGAGTATCCGCTCATCCCCAGTTGTTCATGTGTTTCACAAAAGTCTTCGAAATACTATTCGATCTGCCGAAAATCCTCTGGAGCCTTTAGCTCTTGAAATGCTTGTCTGCCTGCATTTTGGTTAATTCCAAATGACTAGCAATATTCATGGGTGTCCTTTGCCCTTATCATCTTGGGTCCCTTGATTCAATATGTTGCGAATATTGCAATCCTTAATTAGATCCTAGAATTCATCCTTTTGGCTCAGACGTCATTTTAAACATGAGCTGGATCTCGATCAATCAAATTGCCATCGATTGTACCCCTAAGCCTACTCAACTTATCCATCCTTGATCAGAGCATTGCTTCTGATCCCCTGATTTGGAAATCATAATTCTTTTGCCTTTGAACTTTGAATTGGTCAGATGTTTCTATAATCAGATCTCCTTGCATTCTCCTTCCTCTAGTTGAGTACCGATGCTCACATCAGATCCCTTGTGGACCATCGGTTCCTTTGTTGGATTTTATCCGATGTTGTCCTTCATATTGAATAACCTTGAGAGCCTTTCCATGAGTATATAATGCCATTGGTAAATTGTATCATCTGCTTTTGAACAATGCTCTACTTTTGAGCTTGTATTAATTACCCCGAAGTTTGTGGTATATGTTTGTAAGATGCCCGGATGGGTTGAACCTATGCCTTCCTTAATATGTGTGAACTCGGAAGTTTCCACGAGTCATACTCATCTGATATTTCACCAGGTAAAACTTTCAACATTAATGCCTTTATCAAAGCGAGAAGTGAATGGAAGGTTATACATTGAAGAAGTGGGAGTCGACCTTGAACTTTGTGTTCATGCCCATGGACACGATGTAGATCCTATCATGGAAGCTTCTTGTAATAATAACTTTTGCTTGTTATAGTATCATCTAGTATCCGTGAATTGATCTTTTGCAATCGTGGTTCCGCCATGTTCTCCTTTTAAATACCATTTCTTGGACAAGTTGAGGTACTTGTCTTCTGCAGATCATTGCACCTGTCCAACCTTTACTTGCTCTACCGTTGAGTATTAAACTCTGGTATCTCAAGAATATCATGGGACTCCATAACTTATTATGGGTTCTTCATCAACTATTATTTCTCACTGATTCCAAATTTCTCGGGTTCTGGGTTGTTGTCAATCGAGTACAATGATTCCACATTTTGGTTCGATAACCCTAAGTAATTTTCGTTGCTTACGAGTTTATTAATCCTTTAAGTCTTTCCTAGTCTGATCGGCTAATACCTGGTCCTCCTTTTCGGAGCACAAATTTCGATGATGAGCTAAACTTACGTCGATCTTCCTCGTCATATCAGTTCGCCTTGAACAACAAGCTTGATTTCAAGTTTGTGTCCTACCCGTGGTTCCAATAACCTTCCGCTTCATTATTCCTTTGACTTGATGTCGTCACTGATTGATTACATCTTCATGAAATCTCTCGACAAATGTGTCGTGATCATCATCAACCTTATGAGCTCTTCCGGGATATCAATTGAGTTCATGATGAGAAATACCATCCTTGCCCCGATGATTTGTGTTACCTTTGACCACTTATTTGCCTTTCGCTCAACACAAACTTGTTCGTGTTTTGAGTTATACCTTGAGATCCCTACTATCCAGCATTTGTTCTTCCTTACCTTGGAGTATTACCATCTTTTAATATCAAGGATGTGGTGAGGATTGCTCCACCTCTTAAGAAATTCTTGTTAGGGAACGTAGTAATTTCAAAATTTTCCTACGCACACACAGGACCATGGTGATGGCATAGCAACGAGAGGGGAGAGTGTTGTCTACGTACCCTCGTAGACCGTAAGCGGAAGCGATCACAACGTAGAGGAAGTAGTCGTACTTTCTCCTCGCGATCCTGCCGATCCCAAATACCAAGCATTCGGCACCTCCGAGTCGATGATGACGTAGAGGAAGTAGTCAGACGTTCTCCTCACGATCCAACCGATCACAGCGCCATACTCGGCACCTCCGAGTTCTTGGCACACGCTCAGCTCGATGACGCTCCACGGGCTTCGATCCGGCAAAGCTCCGGGAGGGGAGTTCCGTCGGACGACGGCGTGGTGACGATCTTGATGTTTCACCGTCGCAGGCTTCGCCTAAGCACCGCTACAATATGACCGAGGTGGAATATGGTGGAGGGGGCACCGACACGGCTAAGGAACGATCTCAAGGATCAACTTGTGTGTCTATGGGGTGCCCCTGCCTCAGATATAAAGGAGCAAGGGAGGAGGAGGCCGGCCCTATGTTTATGCGCCAGGGGAGTCCTACTCCCACCGGAGTAGGATTCCCTTTCCTAGTCCAACTAGGAATCCTTCCATGTAAGGGGAGGAAGGGAGAAGGAAGTGGAGGAGTAGGAAGGTGGCGGCCCCTTTCCCTAGTCCAATTCGGACTAGAGGGAGGGGGCGCAGCAGCCTTTTTCCTCTTCCCACTAAAGCCCATCAAGGCCCATTACTTCTCCGTAACTACCCGCAGTACTCAAAATACCCGAATCACTCGGAACCTTTCCGAACTCCGAATATAGTCGTCCAATATATCGATCTTTACGTCTCGACCATTTCGAGACTCCTCGTCATGTCCCCGATCTCATCCGGGACTCCGAACTCCTTCGGTACATCAAAATACATAAACTCATAATAACCGTCATTGAAACCTTAAGCGTGCGGACCCTACGGTTCGAGAACAATGTAGACATGACTGAGACACATCTCCGGTCAATAACCAATAGCGGGACCTGGATGCCCATATTGGTTCCTACATATTCTACGAAGATCTTTATCGGTCAGACCGCATAACAACATACGTTGTTCCTTTTGTCATCGGTATGTTACTTGCCCGAGATTCGATCGTCGGTATCCAATACCTAGTTCAATCTCGTTACTGCAAGTCTCTTTACTCGTTCCGTAATACATCATCTTACAACTAACTCATTAGTTGCAATGCTTGCAAGGCTTTATGTGATGTGTATTACCGAGAAGGCCCAGAGATACCTCTCCGACAATCGGAGTGACAAAACCTAATCTCGAAATACGCCAACCCAACAAGTACCTTTGGAGACACCTGTAATACTCCTTTATAATCACCCGATTCGTTGTGACGCTTGGTAGTACCAAAGTGTTCCTCCGTAAACGGGAGTTGCATAATCTCATAGTTATAGGAACATGTATAAGTCATGAAGAAAGCAATAGCAACATACTAAACGATCAAGTGCTAGGCTAACGGAATGGGTCATGTCAATCAGATCATTCTCCTAATGATGTGATCCCGTTAATCAAATGACAACTCATGTCTATGGTTAGGAAACATAACCATCTTCGATTAACGAGCTAGTCAAGTAGAGGCATACTAGTGACACTCTGCTTGTCTATGTATTCACACATGTATTATGTTTCCGGTTAATACAATTCTAGCATGAATAATAAACATTTATCATGAAATAAGGAAATAAATAATAACTTTATTATTGCCTCTAGGGCATATTTCCTTCAGTCTCCCACTTGCACTAGAGTCAATAATCTAGTTCACATCATCATGTGATTCAACACTAATTTTCACATCTGTATGTGATTAACACCCATAGTTCACATCATCATGTGACCAACACCCAAAGGGTTTACTAGAGTCAATAATCTAGTTCACATCGCTATGTGATTAACACCCAAAGAGTACTAAGGTATGATCATGTTTTGCTCGTGAGAGTAGCTTAGTCAACGGGTCTGTCACATTCAGAGCCGTATGTATTTTGCAAATATTCTATGTCTACAATGCTCGCACGGAGCTACTCTAGCTAATTGCTCCCACTTTCAATATGTATCCAGATTGAGATTTAGAGTCATCTGGATCAGTGTAAAAGCTTGCACCGATGTAACTCTTTACGACGGGCTCTTTTATCACCTCCATAATCGAGAAATATTTCCTTAGTCCTCACTAAGGATGTTCTTTGACCAATGTCCAAAGGATCTACTCCTAGATCACTATTGTACTCCCTTGCCATATTCAGAGCAAAGTATACAATAGGTCCTGTACATAGCATAGCATACTTTATAGAACCTATGATCGATGCATAGGGAATGACTTTCATTCTCTTTCTATCTTCCGCCGTGGTCGGGTTTCGAAGTCTTACTCAATCTCACACCTTGTAACACAGGCAAGAACTCTTTTGACTGTTCCATTTTGAACTACTTCAAAATCTTGTCAAGGTATGTATTCATTGAAAAACATATCAAGCGTCTTGATCTATCTCAATAGATCTTGATGCTCAATATGTAAGCAGCTTCACCGAGGTCCTTCTTTGAAAAACTCCTTTCAAATACTCCTTTATGCTTTGCGAATAATTCTACATTATTTCCGATCAACAATATGTCATTCACATATACTTATCGAAATGTCAGTAGTGCTCCCACTCACTTTCTTGTAAATACAGGCTTCTCCAAAAGTCTCAGATAAAACCATATGCTTTGATCAATCTTATCAAAGCGTATATTCCAACTCCGAGATGCTTGCACCAAATCCATAGATGGATCGATGGAGCTTGCACATTTTGTTAGCTCCTTTAGGATTGACAAAACCTTCTGGTTGCATCATATACAACTCTTCTTTAATAAATCCATTAAAGAATGTTGTTTTTGACATCCATTTGCCGGATTTCATAAAATGTGGCAATTGCTAACATGATTCTGGACAGACTTAAGCATCGCTACGGTGAGAAAGTCTCATCGTAGTCAACCCCTTGAACTTGTCGAAAACCTTTTGCAACAAGTCGAGCTTTGTAGATAGTAACACTACTATCGATTGTCCGCCTTCCTCTTGAAGATCCATTTATTTAACATGGCTTGCTGATCATAGAGCAAGTCAATCAAAGTCCATACTTTGTTTCTCATACATGGATCCTATCTCAGATTTCATGGCCTCAAGCCATTTCGCTGAATCTGGGCTCATCATCGCTTCCTCATAGTCCGTAGGTTCATCATGGTCTAGTAACATGACTTCCGTAACATGATTACCGTACCACTCAAAGTGCGGATCTTACTCTGGAAGACCCTACGAGGTTTGGTAGCAACTTGATCTGAAGTTTCATGATCATCATCATTAACTTCCTCACTAATTGGTGTAGGAATCACTAGAACTGATTTCTGTGATGAACTACTTTCCAATAAGGGAGAAGGTACAATTACCTCATCAAGTTTCTACTTTCCTCCCACTCACTTCTTTCGAGAGAAACTTCTTCTCTAGAAAGGATCCATCTTAGCAACGAAAAACTTGCCTTCGGATCTGTGATAGAAGGTGTACCCAATAGTTACCTTTGGGTATTCTATGAAGACGCACTTCTCCGATTTGGGTTCGAGCTTATCGGTGAAAACTTTTCACATAAGTATCAAAACTCCAAACTTTTAAGAAACGACAGCTTAGGTTTACCGTTAAACCATAGTTCATATGGTGTCGTCTCAACGGATTTAGATGGTGCCCCATTAAACGTGAATGCAGTGCCTCTAATGCATAACCCCAAAACGATATTGGTAAATCGGTAAGATACATCATTGATCGTACCATATCAAAATAAAGTACGGTTCTGACGTTCGGACACACCATAACGTTGTGGTGTTCCGGTGGCGTGAGCTGTGAAACTATTCCACTTTGTTTTAATTGAAGACCAAACTCGTAACTCAAATATTCATTTCCACGATCAGATCGCAGAAACTTTATTTTCTTGTTACGATGATTTTCTACTTCACTCTGAAATTCTTTGAACTATTTCAGACTTATGTTTCATCAAGAAGATATACGCATATCTGCTCAAATCATCTGTGAAGGTCAGAAAATAATGATACTTGCCACGAGCATCAACACTCATTGAATTGTATACATCGGTATGTATTATTTCCAATAAGTCATTAGCTTGTTCCATTGTTCCGCAGAACGGAGTTTTAGTCATCTTGCCCAAAAGGCACGGTTCGCAAGCATCAAATGATTCATAATCAAGTGATTCCAAAAGTCCATCAAGATGGAGTTTTCTTCATGCGCTTTACACCAATATGACCTAAACGGCAAAGTGCCACAAATAAGTTGCACTATCATTATTAACTTTGCATCTTTTGGTTTCAATATTATGAATATGTGTATCACTATGATCGAGATCCAATGAACCATTTTCATTGGGTGTGTAACCATATAAGGTTTTATTCATGTAAATGTAACAACAATTTATTCTCTTACTTAAATGAATAACTGTATTGCAATAAACATGATCAAATCATATTTATGCTCAACACCAAATAACACTTATTTAGGTTCCACACTAATCTCGAAAGTATAGGGAGTGTGCGATGATGATCATATCAATCTTGGAACTACTTCCAACACTTATCGTTACTTCCCCTTCAACTAGTTTCTGCTTATTCAGAACTCCTGCTTCGAGTTACTAATCTTAGCAACCGAACAAGTATCAAATACTGTGGGCTACTATAAACACTAGTAAAGCACACATCAATAACCTGTATATCAAATATACTCTTGTTCACTTTGCCATCCTTCTTATCCACCAAATAATTGGGGTAGTTCCGCTTCCAAAGGACTAGTTCCATTGCAGAAAAAGCACTTAGTCTCGTGCTTAGGTCTAGACTTGGGCTTCTTCACTCGAACAGCAACTTGCTTGCCGCTCTTCTTGAAGTTCCCCTTCTTCCCTTTGCCCTTTTCCTTGAAACTAGTGGTCTTGTCAATCATCAACACTTGATGCTCTTTTCTTGATTTCTACCTTCGCCGATTTCAGCATCACGAAGAGCTTGGGAATCGTTTCGTCATCCCTTGCATGCTATAGTTCATCACGAAGTTCTACTAACTTAGTGATGGTGACTAGAGAATTCTCATCAATCACTATCTTATCTGGAAGATTAACTCCCACTTGATTCAAGCGATTGAAGTACTCAGACAATCTGAGCACATGCTCACTAGTTGAGCGATTCTCCTCCATCTTTTAGCTTTAGAACTTTTGTTGGAGACTTCATATCTCTCAACTCGGGTATTTGCTGGAAATATTAACTTCAACTCCTGGAACATCTCATATGGTCCATGACGCTCAAAACGCCTTTGAAGTCCCGATTCTAAGCCGTTAAGCATGGTGCACTAAACTATCAAGTAGTCATCATATTGAGCTAGCCAAACGCTCATAACGCCTCGTGCATCTGCTTCCTGCAATAGGTCTGTCACCTAGCGGTGCATCAAGGACATAATTCTTCAGGCAGCAATGAGGATAAACCTCAGATCACGGATCCAATCCGCATCATTGCTACTAACATTTTTCAATACAATTTTCTCTAGGAACACATATAAAAACATAGGGAAGCAACAACGCGAGCTATTGATCTACAACATAATTTGCAAAATACTACCAGGACTAAGTTCATGATAAATTAAAGTTCAATTAATCATATTACTTAAGAACTCCCACTTAGATAGACATCTCTCTAATCCTCTAAGTGATCACGTGATCCAAATCAACTAAACCATGTCCGATCATCACGTGAGATGGAGTAGTTTCAATGGTGAACATCACTATGTTGATCATATCTACTATATGATTCACGCCGACCTTTCGGTCTCCGTGTTCCGAGGTCATATCTTATATGCATAGCTCGTCAAGTATAACCTGAGTATTCCGGTGTGCAACTGTTTTGCACCCGTTGTATTTGAACGTAGAGCCTATCACACCCGATCATCACGTGGTGTCTCAAAGACGAAGAACTTTCGCAACGGTGCATACTCGGGAGAACACTTCTTGATAATTTTAGTGAGAGATCATCTTATAATGCTACCGTCAATCAAAGCAAGATAAGATGCATAAAGGATAAACATCACATGCAATCAATATAAGTGATATGATATGGCCATCATCATCTTGTGCTTGTGATCTCCATCGCCAAGCACCGTCATGATCACCATCGCCACCGCGCGACACCTTGATCTCCATCGTAGCATCGTTGTCGCCTCGCCAATCTTATGCTTCCACGACTATCACTACCGCTTAGTAATAAAGTAAAGCATTACATCGCGATTGCATTGCATACAATAAAGCGACAACCATATGGCTCCCGCCATTGTCGATAACTCGGTTACAAAACATGATCATCTCATACAATAAAATTTAGCATCATGTCTTGACCATATCACATCACAACATGCCCTGCAAAAACAAGTTAGACGTCCTCTACTTTGTTGTTGCAAGTTTTACGTGGCTGCTACGGGCTGAGCAAGAACCGTTCTTACCTACGCATCAAAACCACAACGATAGTTTGTCAAATAGACTCCGTTTTAACCTTCTCAAGGACCGGGCGTAGCCACACTCGGTTCAACTAAAGTTGGAGAGACAGTCTTCCGCAAGCCATCTATGTGCAAAGCACGGCGAGGGAACCGGGCTCGCGAAGCGTCACGCGTAAGGTTGGTCCGGATCGTCTCGGCCCAACAATACCGCTGAACCAAAGTATGACATGCTTTGGTAGGCGGTATGACTTGTATCGTCCACAACTCACTTGTGTTCTACTCGTGCATATGACATCAACGCATAAAACCAGGCTCGGATGCCACCGTTAGGGAACGTAGTAATTTCAAAATTTTCCCACGCACACAGGACCATGGTGATGGCATAGCAACGAGAGGGGAGAGTGTTGTCTACGCACTCGTGAGACCGTGGCGGAAGCGATCACAACGTAGAGGAAGTAGTCGTACTTTCTCCTCGCGATCCTGCCGATCCCAGCCAAGCATTACTCCGGCACCTCCGAGTCGATGATGACGTAGAGGAAGTAGTCGACGTTCTCCTCACGATCCAACCGATCACAGCGCCGTTACTCCGGCACCTCCGAGTTCTTGGCACACGCTCAGCTCGATGACGCTCCACGGGCTTCGATCCAGCAAAGCTCCGGGAGGGGAGTTCCACAAGACGACGGCGTGGCAGGACGATCTTGATGTTTCACTGCCGCAGGCTTCGCCTAAGCACCGCTACAATATGACCGAGGTGGAATATGGTGGAGGGGGCACCGCACCACGGCTAAGGAACGATCTCAAGGATCAACTTGTGTGTCTATGGGGTGCCCCTGCCCCGTATATAAAGGAGCAAGGGAGGAGGAGGCCGGCCCTATGTTTATGCCACAGGGGAGTCCTACTCCCACCGAGTAGGATTCCCTTTCCTAGTCCAACTAGGAATCCTTCCATGTAAGGGGAGGAAGGGAGAAGGAAGTGGAGGAGTAGGAAGGTGGCGGCCCCTTTTCCCTAGTCCAATTCGGACTAGAGGGAGGGGGCGCAGCAGCCTTTTTCCTCTTCCCACTAAAGCCCATCAAGGCCCATTACTTCTCCCGTAACTACCCGTACTCGAAAATACCCGAATCACTGAACCTTTCCGAACTCCGAATATAGTCGTCCAATATATCGATCTTTACGTCTCGACCATTTCGAGACTCCTCGTCATGTCCCCGATCTCATCCGGGACTCGAACTCCTTCGGTACATCAAAATACATAAACTCATAATAACCGTCATTGAAACCTTAAGCGTGCGGACCCTACGGTTCGAGAACAATGTAGACATGACTGAGACACATCTCCGGTCAATAACCAATAGCGGGACCTGGATGCCCATATTGGTTCCTACATATTCTACGAAGATCTTTATCGGTCGAGACCGCATAACAACATACGTTGTTCCTTTTGTCATCGGTATGTTACTTGCCCGAGATTCGATCGCTTGTGATCCAATACCTAGTTCAATCTCGTTACCGGCAAGTCTCTTTACTCGTTCCGTAATACATCATCTTACAACTAACTCATTAGTTGCAATGCTTGCAAGGCTTTATGTGATGTGTATTACCGAGAAGGCCCAGAGATACCTCTCCGACAATCGGAGTGACAAAACCTAATCTCGAAATACGCCAACCCAACAAGTACCTTTGGAGACACCTGTAATACTCCTTTATAATCACCCGATTCGTTGTGACGTTTGGTAGTACCCAAAGTGTTCCTCCGTAAACGGAGTTGCATAATCTCATAGTTATAGGAACATGTATAAGTCATGAAGAAAGCAATAGCAACATACTAAACGATCAAGTGCTAGGCTAACGGAATGGGTCATGTCAATCAGATCATTCTCCTAATGATGTGATCCCGTTAATCAAATGACAACTCATGTCTATGGTTAGGAAACATAACCATCTTCGATTAACGAGCTAGTCAAGTAGAGGCATACTAGTGACACTGTTTGTCTATGTATTCACACATGTATTATGTTTCCGGTTAATACAATTCTAGCATGAATAATAAACATTTATCATGAAATAAGGAAATAAATAATAACTTTATTATTGCCTCTAGGGCATATTTCCTTCAATTCTTGGTATAGTGATACTTCTCACCATCACCATTCTTTCTTGGTCCGCGGTTGATTCCAACCGGGGTACCAACAAGTGAACTATGTTGTTTGGATTCTGCCCTTCTAGCAACCCTATTGCTTTGAAGTTAATGGTCGGCCGTTCATTCTTAGACTATTGATTATTGAATCATCATTCCGACATTGGTCGTGCAGCCCAACCCATATTTCAAAGCGCACCTTTCAACCAATGTTTAATTGTGTATGTTTTCCTCGAGCATACAACATTATATCATTTCAATCAACAAGTGTCATCTTCTAGTTCACATTATTGTGGAAATCCATCCGCTTTGGAATTCTCGATGAATTGTCGCCGAGCCCATCAGCCACCTCCTCATCCTCACCTTGGTTTAATGATGAACTATTGCTTCAGAACCCGCTCCCATAGTTGATTTCCGAGAATCTTGCAATGTCATTTCGTCGATTTGTGTTGCACCTTTTCCGCTTCGGACATCCCGAGACCGAGGTATCATGACACCAATTGGATCTGAATCTCGGTCGATATGATGGTTGGGACAACTTTCCAGAGTTATGTTGTTGGTCCATTGATGACCCGTAATATGAGGTCATGCCTAGCACCCCCCCCCCTGGCTGGAGGACCTATCATTATAATTTCTTTTGCAAGGATAACCATTCCTCCTGGAGGAAATTGTAGGACTTATTTTATAAGTTAATCCTGATGGATCATTGGTGTATCCAAAGTCTGGCCCTTGATTGAAACACCATATCATTGCTACCTGAAGCATGTTTGTGGTACTCCGGTTTTCAACAAGAACATTTGAAGCCCAATGCTAAATGTTACTTGCTCTATTATCCAGGCACCGTTGTATGGGTAGTGTCATGAGAATTCTCTCCCCTTATCGAAAGGGGTTCTTACGTTATATCCTGGCACGAATATCATGATTTAATCTCTGCTTGTCCTTGGGAAGGATATACCCCTGAAATATGTGTTTAAACACATTTTCCTTTCCATTGTTCTGTTTAATCTGATGATCATCTTTTCATTTATATTGTTTTGATTAATCTTGTTGTGATCTATATGATGTAAGCAGTATTAATCCACTGCTTATGTAGACACCTCGGTGTACAACCCTAACAGTAAGACCCTGTTACTTTTGTTGATGACATTCCGGTAACCACCGATGGACGAGAACTTTGCCTATTGGTCCGCCTCGTTTCAATGAGCAGGAAAATGGTTCTCTTCGTCCCTCGCCCTAGGTACCAACATTGTTGCCAACAAAACCGATGTGCTATCCTCTGACATACCTTGTTATCTTGACCATGCAAATATTAGCGCCTTCCTGCTTTTAACCCACATGGTGGGCCCATAACCCACAGTTCCACAGGATCGAAACCTGACTCTCCTGTACACCCTGTTGTCAGAGTTGTTCCTCGTGCTTGACTTTGTATGTAATTCACGGGCCACTTGCCTGTTGATCTATTCTGGTATCGGACACGATACTTATTCCCGTTGCTCTGAACCCCTTTCGCACTCTGCTTCAGGCAATGAACGATTGCCTATCCGCTTGAAACTTCTTATTACACCGTCTTACTTTGCTCTCGATGTGTGTCATTTGTTCAACTCGAGAGATACTCATATGTTTATTCCTGGGATACCCCCAGATGAATTTCCCTTATAACATCCTATCATTGTAGAGCTGCCCTTACCTATTCGTAAGTACGATGGAGCTCCCCGAAGAAAGGACGACAACTTCATCATGATGCTTTGGAATAAAGAATTGAAGGCATCAACGAAAGGGATTAACTTCTTCAAGAAGATCCATTAGAATAACCAGAACTCCCCCCCCCCCTTACTCCCCTCTTAAATCTCGGGATGTGAGTTCTTGTAGTGGAGGAGAATTGTGACGCCCGGATAATCAAGCTACAGTAATCTCTACTTATGACGCCATGTCACCTCCGTTACTGTCGCTAATCTCGCGTTAGTTAAAAACGTTTCGAATTCAAATTTGGATTTTGGCAAACGAACAAAGTTTTCAAACTTCAAAACAAAAATGTTCGGACCGTGTCAAATATTGCATAGATAATTATCGTGAAATAAACACATTTTTATAAAATGCCTAAATACTTTTAAATGAATTAAAACAGACAAGAAAGTAAGTAAAAGAAAAAATGCAAGGGGTAAAACAAACATAAAAAAAAGAAAGAGAAAACCCGCTTCCCCCCGGGCTTCGGCCCAGCAAGCCAAGGCCCAACCGGCCAGCCCACCTGGCCCAGCCGGTCCACCCCGCCAGCTTAACCCCCCACTCCCCCTAGGCCAACCCTAGCCGCCACCCACTCGCTCCCTCCCGCACGCCTCTCTCCCCTTCCCCGTCTGGATCGGGGCAGAGGGCACCGACCCCCCCTTTCACCGACGCCGTTCCCCGCCACCATGCCGGAGCTGCCTGGATCTCGCCGACGCCTCTTCCCCGCCGGCCTGCTTCTCCTCTCCGCCGTCGTCCCGGCATCCTCCCCACGCCCCCTTGCCGGACCCCTACAGCCCGGTGAGGCCCGGGCCTTCCTCGCCATTCCCCATTCCGCTGCCGACAAGACCGTCCGCGCCGCGCGCCATCGACCTCCCCTGGCTGCCCGTCCGGCGTACCCATCGGACGCGCCCACCACGGCCCTAGTTGCCCCCGCCTCCGCGCCCAGTCCACGACCGCGTCGTGGCGTCCACGCTTCGCCAGCGTTTCCGCGCATGCCCTCGCGCCTTAAGCCCGCTTGGCTACGACCTTGACCCCGCACCACTTTGCTCGACCCGCTCCTCACGCTGGCCGTGCCCTATGCACGTGCACACTCGCCCGTCACCCGTCTTTGAGGCTCATAGGCCGTGCTTTCGCCATCGGCTGCGCCCGTCCGGCTTGCGGTGCCGTGGCGTGCCTCCCCTGTCGATCTGGCATTGCCCAATCGGGCCGGTGCTCAACGCCCAGAATCCAGCAGCGCCGCATACCGGCCCGATGCCGAATCGGCTGGCCCTCTCACATCGACTTAGGGGCCCCACGAGCGTAAAATGAAATAATAAAAGGAATAATAATAATAATAATAAAATAAATAAATAGATAATAATAATTAAATTAATTAATTAACGAATTAATTAAGTTAATTAATCACAATTAGATTAACCTAATTAATTGTTAGTTAATTAATCAAACAATGACAAGCCAATTTCCCCTAATTAATTAGGGTTAGTTTAATTAATCATTAATTAAAATGTGTCATCGACTGCTGGGACCCATCGTCAGGTTGACCAGACCCTGTTGATCGGCCGACATCAGCATGACATCATGCCGATGTCATTAATCTATTTTCCTAATTAATTTAAATAATTAATTAAATTCCGTAAATTAATAAAATCTTTAGAAAATCATATCTTTTAATCCGTAACTTTCGGATTAAATTATTTTAACATGAAAGTTGCTCGTAACGACGAGACGATCCCGGATACGCAGCCCGTTCGTCCACCACACACCCCTAACATATCAAACTCGCAACTTTCCCCCTCCGGCTCCTCTGCCCGAAAACGCGAAACACCGGGGATACTTTCCCGGATGTTTCCACCCCTTCACTTGTATCACCTACTACCGCGTTAGGGCACCCCTTCACCGGTATCACCTACTACCGCGTTAGGGCACACCGAACACCGCGTATTGTCTTGTTACGATTTGTGATGCTTTGATTGCTCTGTTATTTATTGTGTTCCCTCTCCGTTACTTTTTCCGATAGACCCCAGACCGCCATGACCCCAGTTCGACTACGGTGTTGACGACTCGTCCTTCTTGTCTGTGCAACCAGGCAAGCCCCCCCTTTGATCACCAGATATCGCCTACTCTTCTCTATACTGCTTGCATTAGAGTAGTGTAGCATGTTACTGCTTTCAGTTAATCCTATACTGCATAGCGTGTCCTTGCTACTCATCAAGTTGTTACCTTTACCGCTATCCCTATCGCTTAGTCTAGGATGCTAGTGTTCCATCGCTGGCCCTACACTCTTGTCCGTCTGCCATGCTATATTATCGGGCTGTGATCACTTCGGGGTGATCACGGGCATATACTATATACTTTACACTGTTACATTACTCGTGATATCGCTCGGAGATGGGGCTGAAAGGACAGTGGCTCCATCCCTGTAGAGGTGGGCCAGGGTTCCCGACGGCACCCGACAGTTACATAGTGGCGCAGCGCCAGGGCAGGTTGAGACCCCCTCGGAGACAGATCGGCCAGGCCCTGGTCGGCGTCATGGATACTTAACACGCTTAACGAGATCCGGTATTTGATCTCGAGTCCGCCATTTGGTCTATACACACTAACCATCTACGTGGGAGTAGTTATGGGTATCCCGGCGCCGTGGTATCACCGGCCTTCGTGACGCCGCCGATCGAAAGCGGCGCGCTACCGGATTGGACCGCGTAACGTGACTTCCTTTGTAATGGAGGTTGCTAGGTGCCGCTTCGGCCGCGTTCGCAATGTGCGTGTGCTAAGGCGATGGGCCCCGAACCCACAGGCGCTTAGGTTTAGACCGGCGTCTTGGCCTCTCTGTTGTGCCTAGGTGGGGCTGCGACGTGTTGATCTTCCGCGGCCGGGCATGACCCGGAAAAGTGTGTCCGGCCAAATGGGATCAAGCGTGTTGGGTTATGTGGTGCACCCCTGCAGGGAAGTTTAATCTATTCGAATAGCCGTGATCTTTGGTAATAGGACGACTTGGAGTTGTACCTTGACCTTATGACAACTAGAACCGGATACTTAATAAAACACACCCTTCCAAGTGCTAGATACAACCCGGTGGTCGCTCTCTCCCTGTGGATACGAGGAGGATCGCCGGTAGGTTTATGCTATGCGATGCTACTTGGAGGACTTCACTACTCCTTCTACATGTCAAGACGGAGGCTGCCTGTAAGCGTAGTCTTCGGCTGTGATTAGATATCCCCTCTTATTCTCGCATTCTCGCAGCCTCACCCACTGATATGGCCCTTTACACATATATCCATGCACATGTAGTGTAGCTCCTTGCTTGCGAGTACTTTGGATGAGTACTCACGGTTGCCTTGTTCCCCGTTTTCCCCCCTATCTCTACCTGGTTGCTGCGACCAGACGATGGAGCCCAGGAGCCAGACGCCACCGTCGATGACGACTACTACACCGGAGGTGGCTACTACTACGCAGCAGCCGGCGATTTACGCACTGTGAGTAGTTAGGAGGATCCCAGCCAGAGGCTGCGCCTCTTTCGATCTGTATCCCGCTTTGTGCTAGCCTTCTTAAGGCAACTTGTTTAACTTATGTCTCAGACTCAGATATTGCCGCTCACGACTCGTCTATGATCGAGCACTTGTATTCGAGCCCTCGAGGCCCCTGGCTTGTATTATTATGCTTGTATGACTTATTTTATTTTTATAGTTGTGTTGTGATATCTTCCCGTGAGTCCCTGATCTTGATCGTACACGTTTGCGTGTATGATTAATGTACGATTGAATCGGGGGCGTCACAATCGGACCTAAACCTAATTCTCATCCTCTTAGAGATTCTAGAACATCCAGTACATGCAAAAAACTTGTAACAGACCCATTTTCATCACCACCCGAGAGCAAATCCGCCAACATGCTAGATTCCGAATCAAAACAGGCATTTAGATTATAAAAAATGTGTCCACATTACACGTACATCACAAACAACACGAATGATCAGAAAAACCCGCGGTAGAAGGCACGGTTGCGAAGATACCCGAAGGTCGGGTTCGTACAGAGGGAAGTTCATGCTGTGTAACTCAGGCAGTTCAGGTTGTGATCAGAATAGTGTTTATGTATGTATGTATGTATGTATATATATATATACATACATACATATATAGGACACCACTATTCTAATCCCAGGATTAGAATAGTTATTTCGATCACATCAGCCCCTATATAGGCCCTGATGGACCCCTCCCGAACTTCCCTGAACTGCCTGCCCAACCAAACAGAATCCCACCCGATCCCTAACCGCCCCGACAGGATCCACCTGATCCCCTGATCCCGAGCCGACCTACCCCCCTCCTCGCCGCTCCTCCCCTCGATCCCCGACCTCCTCCCCTCCTCAGCGCCGATCTTCACCGGATCCACCGCCTCCTCCCCACCCCCGTCTACAGCTCCTGGCCGGCTGGATCCGCCGCCTCCTCCCCACCCCCGTCTACAGCTCCTGGCCGGCCGGATCCGCTGCCTCCCCTCCTTTGCCAGCTCCTGGCCGACCGGGTCCGCCGCCTCCCCTCCTTCTCCAGCTCCTGGCCGGCCACCGGCCTTGGGCGAAGGAAGCGGCGACGCCGCGGCCGAGGGAGCTCAACGTCACTGACGCCGAAGCCGCCATTGACTTCAGGAAGCTGCATCCTCGTCCGATCGTCACCACCCGAAGCCTTGGCAGACCAGATGACGGCCTCGACGCGAGCTATAGCAAGCAGCGCGACCAACGGAGCAACTCCCCCGTAGAGGCGGCATCGGCTGCGCCCTCAAATTCAGCGGCAAAAGTACATGAACTTCCTCCCAATTTTGCCTTCTTCTTCAATCTTGCCTTCTCTGACCTTCTTGCTTCGTGCAGATGAAGTTCGCACCCCCTGCAATACATGGATTGCCATGGAATTCCTCTCCTACCTCCACGACGAATTCTTCTCAAGGTGGCCTATCAACTGCTGGAAAAAGGTTGGCCGAACTTCTAGCAAGGGTATGGTTGAACTTCTTCCTTCCTTTGGTTTTTTATTTGCTCACAGCTATGTGAAGTTCAGGTGGTGTGTGAGCCTCAGTCCAGGCTACAAATACTACAAAATCTGCCTGCATTCACATTCACATGTGAAGTTCAACTAGTAAGTGTGCTAGAGCTCAGGTTGGTATGTATCTGGTTCTGTGCAAGAAAAAGGAAAATAAAACATGCATGTGATATGACATGAAGGTCAGGTTGGTATGCATCATTCAAAACTCATGAAGGTTCAGGTTTTTTAACTATAGACAGTATTTCCCCTTTGCAAAACAAGAAGTTCAGGTTGTGGACAATGCTCAGTTCAGGTACATATAAGTAATCAAATATTGTAGAATTAGAAAACAGGATGTGAAGTTCATTCTGCGAAGGGTGCTCAGTTCAGGTACAAAGGTATTGGCAGATGCTCAGCTCAGTGCATAGTGTGATGGCTCTCACCACTTTTATATGAGAAGTTCAGTCATGAATAATGCTAAGTTCAGTTACAAAGGTATAGGCAGATATAACTTGTGTGCTAATAGACATTTTTTTGTTTTATGTCAGCAAGACGAGAGACGCATGAAGAAGCTTAGAAGTTCCCAGCAGCAAGTACACAATGCAAAGCTTGTACGTGTTGCACCACCCCCTCAATGGGTCACACCTCGAACGCACCAACAACATTACCAACCTGCTCCAGACCAAAAATGGATGACACCTGAAACACACGGATACTTCCAAGATGCTGGGTCACAGCCGTATCCGCACAAGTTTGCGCCTCCACCTAATTGGGTGACGCCGGAAATCCCCCGCGAATTCTTTATATCCACCAGCAGACTCCCAAGCACGCCGATGGAGGAGGGGGTTAGCTCAAGTCCTATGTGTAACTCTGGAGGTTATCTTGGTGTGCCTCGTCAATGCCAAAGCGAAGCAACTAAATCGGATCCCAGGACAAATCCAACAGCAACACACACATGAGGAGAGCGCTCTGCACACTACCACCGTTGGATCCTGCTGCTGCTGCTACAAGTCAGAATTGTACGGGGCATAAGGTAGATGGATTGCTTCACGAAACAAAAGAGCAAACCAAGACCAGGATCGCAATACCTCCACAACCACCTCAAGCAAAAAGGACGCAAACAAGAGAGAGGCCATTTTCAGCCCTCCTTCCTCCTCGTGATCCATCACGCATCCTCGCTATGATTACTCCGCTATACCCCATCCCAGAGGGACAGCAGCCGACACCGGCGGAGTTGCGATCATACACGCACGTAAGTGAAAGAAAAAATATTTATATACGCATCTTGTATTACCTGCAAATTTTCTGCTCCCTCCAGGATAACAAGTTCATAAACTGCATTTTAAATTGCTGTTTGGATTATTTTTTTCTTTTTCTGCAGACGCCGGTCTACCGGATTATCTAATACCAAGACTAAAGATGCGATTCAAAGATGTAGAGAAAGCAAGGGAATTTTATAACAGATATGCAAGACACACTGGTTTTGGAATCAGGAAGACAGGGGCAAATAACAACCACAAGTATTTTGTTTGCGCCGTCCAAGGGATACACACATCTTCTGTTTTAGAGGCCAACAGGAAGCGAAACAAAACATTGCAGAGGACGGGCTGCAATGCAAGAATGAGGGTGAAGGTGCAGGAGGATGACACATGCGTGGCAGTGGACATTGAGTACAATCATAATCATCAGCTCATGCAAACTGATGACATGCTGGTATTTTTGCACTCACACAAGAATTATGACCCCACTATTTTGGAGTACGTAAAGCTCCTGCAGTACCATGATGTCAAGCACACAACAATCATGTCCATGCTATCTGAAAATGAAGATGGAAGCTACTTCCTAAGCATGACCGGACGAGACCTGTTAAACCAGTAAGTATTCAAACACCCACATACTGCAATGTAAAATAGATCCTATCTCACAACCCTTTGCTAGCAAAAAATAAACAAATGCATGTTTGCATGTGATTTGCAGGAAAGCCAGGAACGCAGGGAAAGATGATTTGGATTATGTATTGAAACTTGTTTCATTCTTCAAAGACATGAAGGCAATAAATGATGAGTTTTTCTATGACATCCATGTGGACAAGGACAAGTCAATTAAAAACATTTTCTTGTCCAATGCAAGCTGCCGAGGAGCCTATCAAGACTTTGGCGATTGCGTAACATTCGACAAAACTTACAAGATCAACAGATTTCATATGCCCCTGGGAGTGTTTGTTAGAACAAACCATCACTTGCAGTCAACGATATTTGATGTTGCCCTGATAAGAGACGAAGATGCAAAGTCATTCAAGTGGCTGTTCGATACATTTCTACGGTGCATGAACAACAAGCACCCAACTTGCATTCTAACAGGTGAGTTCAAAAAAAACTATTCAAGTTTCATCATCTTTTCAGTCTATGGGTCTGTGTTGGGTACATTGGTTTTGTCTGAAAATAATTTAAAGAATGCAGTTCAACCATCGTTAGCACGTAAGTCCAACTAGCAAAGACAAGAAAGCAAAATTATATGTCACATGTTTAGAAAAAAATTAGTTATGAATGTGAAGTTCAAATACATGAATCATAAAAGTTCAAGGACAAAGCTGTAAGATAAATATATGTAGCATGTTCAGAAAAATATAGTTATTACGTGAAGTTCAAGCACTGCTACCACAGAAGTTCAACACAATGCTTTAAGAAAAATTTCAGTGCGACACTACTAGTTTGTCCTACTACTAACTGTGAAGTTCAAGCACTGGTACCACAGAAGTTCAGCAACACTGTTGTAAAGAAAAAATACATGTGACTTTCTTAGATACCATACTGCCAAGATGTGTAGTTCAAGTACTTGTACAACATAAGTTCACCATCAGTACAAAAAAAGAATCAAGTTTCATTTTTTTAGTTCATGCAGACCAATGCCCATCGATGGCGAAAACTATACCACAATCATTTCCAAACACCGTCCACAAGCTATGTAGTTGGCACATCATGAAGAAGTATAGGGAATACCTCGTGTTGCTGTACAAAAAGTATAAAACATTCAAAGAGGAGTTCACAGCTATTTTAAACTGGCCGTTGATGCCAACAGAGTTTGAAGATGCCTGGGCTAAACTCGTGCACAACTACAACCTGGAGAACGACCTGATGATGATGCAGCTCTGGAGTGATAGGAAGATGTGGATTTCAGCATATTACAAGAACATTTTCTGTGCTAGAATGACTTCCACACAACGAAGAGAGAGCAAGAACCACGTGCTAAAGAAAGGGTTTGTCAAGGGGACCCAGAACCTACACAAGTTTGCTAGGCAGGTCAATGCTTATGCATAAATTCGGATGCGTATGAGAACGAGCAAACAATGACCAAGATGGTATGATGACAAGTACAAAACACCCCCATCATGTTCTGTTTTACCTTCAACATGTGCACTTTGAATTTAAAAAATGAAACCCATGACTCGCTCGACTAATATCTCACTTTTGACATGTGCGCACCAATCACGTGACAAAAACAACTTACGGCTACGAGGAAGACATGTCTATCAAGTACACGAGAGCCGTATACACCGAGATGAGGAATAGGATGAGAAAGGCCACGCTATTTCGCGCAAAGCGTACAGCCGAGCCCACTAAGTACCCTGTGTACTACCACAACAAGCCTGGCCATGATGATGAAGAAAGATTTTCCTGGTCAAAGCATGAATTCCAGGTTGTAGCTGACCCAGAGAATGAAATATACGAGTGTGAATGCAAGCTCTGGACACACACAGGTGAACAAAAAAACAAACACATTAAATAGCTAGACTAGTAGTATCATATCAAAATTTATGAAACTCATTGTTGTCTCACAAACTATGTATTTTGCATTCATCACAAAATGCAGACCTATTCTACCTTCACATCATGAACATACTGGACTACCTCAAGCCTGACAAATTTCCAAACAAGTATATCCTGAAACGGTACGCAAAGACTGCAAAATCACAATCAACCTTTAATACAAGGGACTACAACACAACCGCATTGGATGGCAACTCAAGGCTATCGAAGCAAGACATCTTGTCAAAATTGAATTTGATGGTTAACAAGAAAGCGATGAGATGTGACCAGCAATATGACAGAACCTACTATGTTCTCAAGAGGCTCGTGGAAGAGCTTGATGCAATACATTCAGCAAATCAAGCAGATGTTGACGAAAGGATGGCTGAAGAGGACGCTGAAATTGAAGATGACCTTCATTATTATGCAAATTGAAATGCTCAACGCCATTACCGAAGCCAACCAATGCAAGCAGGGTGATAGCAAATCAATGGAGCAACGACAGCAAGATATGATGAAACTGCCGCTGTATTCTGAAACAAAGGGTAGGAAGAAAATTACTGCACCAAAGAAAAGTGACAAGAGAGGTCAAATAAAGGCACCACCCGCAGGAAGAGTCGTCGTGCTCGATGAGAATGGAGTGCCACTTGGATACAGGAAATGCAGTGTGTGCAACCAGGTTGCGGGACACAACAAGCTGACCTGTCCAATACTCTTGGAAAGAAAAAATGCTGAGGACGTCAAGCAGCCCAAATCTCAAAAACAGCAGCCCCAAGTTATGGAACAAAAGAAGGGACCACACCCAAAGAAAGCAAGCAGCAGACTTTGTAGCATATGCAAGGAGTATGAACCACATAATGCAAGAACATGCCCGAAGCGCGCATATGCTGAAAAGACAAGCAAAAAGAAAGAGAAGAAACATAAAGCAAAACCTAGAGCCATCAACAAGAAAGTGGTGGAAGATGAAGAGGAAGACGAAGATGAAGACACCGACGATGAAGAGGAAGACGACGATGAAGAGGAAGACGACGATGAAGAGGAAGAGGTACATGTTAAGCAAAAACCTCTACCACCAAAGCCTAGGAGGAGCGCAAGGCTTATGAACAGTTAGAATAGGTCAATTAACACAATGCAAACTTATGTTATGTCAATGTGCAGAACATTATGTCATCCCCTGGTAATATACACTGTGAAGTTCAAGTAATATTACTTCAGAAGTCCTGGTATGTTATGAGAGGAAGTGATGTGCTGGTGTTGTATTGCATGAAAGTGCAAGCAGTAATAAATTGAAAAACATACACTGTGAAGTTCAAGTTATATTACTGCGGAAGTCCTGGTATGCTATGGCAGGAAGTGATGTGCTGGTGATGTATTGCATGAAAGTGCAAGCAGTAATAAATTGAAAAACATACACTTTGAAGTTCAAGTAAGATTACTGCACAAGTTCTGGTATGTTATGGCAGGAAGTGATGTGCTGGTGATGTATTGCATGAAAGTGCAAGCAAGAACAAACATGAAAAACATACATTGTGAAGTTCAAGTAATATTACTGCAGAAGTTCTGGTATATTATGGCAGGAGGTGCTCGTGTTGTATTCCATAAAAAGAGAAACCAGAAAATAATCATACATTTTTGAAGTTCAGGTCAGCTTACAGAAGAAGTTCTGGTATGTAAAATCGATGTAGGAAAAAAATATGCTTAAAAAATAAAGTTTCGCCGCATAAACTAAGGTTAGCAAGCCTAAGACAACGCGTTCAAATGTGAAGTTCTACTTGGATACGTGCAGAAGTTCATGTACAATGTCGACAAAAGATAAATAAACGTCACCAATATTTCTGCACAAAGTTACATATGAAATACATTGGCACTTGAAAGAACACAAAAAAACAAATATAGATTCTACGCAAAAGCATACATATTGGTTGGGTTGAAAATTACCAATACATTACACAACACAGAATATCCTCTCCATCTGAAACTAGCAGCCCAGCCACATCTCAAAGCATAAGTTCAAGTCTACGATCATATGTTGGGGGCACAAAAATAAACAACACAAAAAAATCAAGCAGTTCAACCAAAACCGAGGCAGAAGTTCAGGTACATCTGTTGGGGCAAAAACATTCAACACATGGATACTGAAAAACGACGCGGTACATTGAAATTCACAAAGCCAAATCATTCTTCACACCAAATACATTTGTCCACAATATCATAAGTAATAATGTTGCACCTATAAATACACAAATCACTAAAACATTCTTACAACCAAATCGTTACGGGATTGTTCCAATCATTATCAAACCTAAAATTCTGTACGAAATCAAATCTACAATGAAACTAATGCTTCGAATTTACGGGCCAAAGGACTGGATCTCTTTAGGGAGCTCTGAACGCATGACTTCATTCTTCTCGCTACAATCAGAGTGTGCATGAACTCAGCCTTCCAGTCATCTGCAGCAGCCTGCAAACAAAGAAAGGTGAAGCGATGGTTTAGTAACGGATATCTAAAACCACAGCAGGAGCGCCTCAGCAAAAACACACAAGAAAAATCAAAGGATGAGGAGACAAGAACAAAGACAGAACATACTTCCACATCACCAAAATCTTCAACAATCTCATCGCCATCATACGAAGAGCAGAACTTCACGGCAAAGAAACGACAATCATTACTCTTCTGCTCCGGAACATCGATGAAAGTCGGCCACTTTGCAAGTCACCCAGTTAGGCTGCTTGCTCGCCTTGTATGCAGCCTTGCCGTACACCTCCTCGAGCAACCCAACAAATCCCTTGATCTGCCGGAAATAACAAAATTAGATGAAGTCAAAAACATGTTAACCAAAATAGTTAAGTTCAGGTACATAAAAAAGCGACACTTGCATAAGATCCACCTAAACCCTAAGATGGAAGAAGTTCAACTTCCAAATCATAGTCAGTTCAACCAGTATTACCAAAAACAGAGACAACAACATATTTTGTCAACACAAGGCATAATAAACTTCGTGTCAAACAAGAGAATGTGAAAGGAGGTTCAGGCTAAGAAACACTCACGATATTTTGACAGTCCCCATGGAAACTCGTTCGCGACGTTTCCATATTAGCATAACAAAGTGAATCAAGGATGTCAATGCTCCCACGATATCTATTCACCACGTACATTACATCAGAAAAGCGCCATTGTGCCAATTGGCTTGAATAGAATCAAGAAAACCTGCCAAGAATGAAAGGACCGTGAACACAAACTATAAAAGCATATGTAATCAAGAACCGGATGAACAAAAACTTCTTGACAAACTCAAAGAAACGATGCACATGAAATTAAAAAGCAAGGGTTATGAAATCCTAACCAGCTTTGCGTTAAGAAGGTCTTCTTCCTTGCGAACAAACATTGGGAGGACAACAACAGATTTTTTTGCATCAAACTTTGGAACTATTGCGCCGAAGAAATCATACTCCAGGCAGTACTGTGCATTCACAAAAACACAATTAAAACACCTCCCAAATGCTACTACAACAAAACTATGGCAAAAAGAAGGAGATAGGGGTGCAAAGAACTAAAACCTGCATGAAGTAGGGACTTAGTACAACCCTGTCAGCACCAGTGAGTATCTCAGAGGTCTCCGGCTTATCCTTCCACAAATTTATGAGATAATCCATTATGTCTCCTTCCATCTGCTGCCCTTCACCGAAAAGCCTATAAAGGACACGTCCTGTGAGGTCAATCACATTCACAGGGATGGTAAACATGCAGTAGCTTGTCATGCAGAATACAAAAGGATGGTAAAAAATATATTAGAAGTTCAGATACAACAACAAATGTAAGTTCGTACACTAAAACTCAAAAGGCAAGAGGAGACATAAAATGTAAGTTCGTGTACTACAACAACGGCAGCTCGCATAATACAACAACAGAAGTTCAGACACTATAACTCCAAGGCAAGGGAGAAATGAACAGAGGCCCACATACTACAACAACAGAAGTTTCAGACACCGAGTAGCATCTCTGGCAGCAACAAAGTTAAAGAAGAAGAAAACTCACTGTAATACTTCTCCGCACTGCCTTTACTCAAAGACATACTGTTTCAACTTCCGGCCTTGGATAGATGAGGGTAATCAGATTTTTTCAGGGGAGCGACAGGAGAACGCCACTTCAAAGGAAATCTTGATGCTCTCTTGGAGGAAGTTATGTTCCCAGACTCAACTGCCGGTTTCCTCCTGGTGATGACAACATTCTTCCCACCTCTACCAAAGAATAAAGACCAAAGAAAGACGCTTAACATTCTTTGGGTAAGCAATCTTCTCAAAATCATCATCGGACGAAACACTTCGCTTGGCCGCTTCGACCGTGATCACCTTCCTCAGAGTAAGGGGTTTTTGGAGTACCACGAATACCACCAGCCTGCTTCCCCAACTTGGAAGGAATTAGGGTCCGAGGTTAATCATCTTCTATCGGAGCTGTACTCATCAGTTCCTCCCTAGGCTGGTATTCCTGTGACCCGAGGAATGAGTAGTGGTAATCGGTCAACTCCAACGGATCCACTGTCAAAGAAAAAAGGAAGAGAAAACATCACCATTAAATACAACTGAAGTTCAGGAACATCACAATGTGCAGTCCAACTAATAAAGATGACATGGTTACTACTCAAGCTGACCTAAAAAATTAGTTGGAGTAGAAAACTAAATGAAGTTCAGGCACAACCAGAGGCACAGTTCAAGATAAACCGTTGAGCTGGAAATCATTCAACTACAGCTAACAAAACCATAGAAAGGCATCATCTCTGAAGTTCAATTAGAAAAGAAAATGCTCATGTCCATTTAAGCAATGGAAGGACAGAAATTACTGAAACAAAACACACAAGCAAAATTAAAAAGATAGAAATGAAGTTCATGTACAAAGAAAATGCTCCTCTCCTTCCGAAACCAGCAGCCCAGCCAGATCTCAAGCAGAAGTCCAAGTTCAGAGAAAAATATGAAGTTCAGGTAGAATAAAAGATGCAGTGCAGGTAAGCAGTCCAAGTTCCAAATACTTACATGTTTAGTAGCCAAACAGAGCTTGGAAGTCTGTCTCAAACAGGTTAGAAGAAGCGATTGAGTACAGCCACGTGTTCCTGATATCAGCGATATTCTCATGGGAATAATTTGCAAGAACCCCGCCATGATACGAATTAACATTCGTAAGCATGAAGAATCCGCAGTCGATACTGCCATCAAATGAAGTAAAAGAATAGTGTTAGAACAGAAAAAGAAAGCCAACGAATTAAACACGTCGCAGCTTAAGTACAACTACAGTTAAACATATGTCATAAAGAGAAAAAGTGAAACTCATACTTGTTTTGCTGTTGGGGGACATCAATCCAATCCAGAGGGAAATTGTCGATGGTAAGAGGACTGAAGGGTGTCTCCCTGTCGTTGCTGTCATCCTTCCAAAGCCTCTTGATGTTGTCGGTCATCCGCCGAAACAGGCGTACCGCACATTCATCTCCTAGTCCATAATAGGAGTCGAGAAGCTGGAACCTTGAATTCTTCAGATCAAGAAATATTGAAACCCAATGACCAACACCACCCATGGAAGCAGGAATCTCAGGCGGGTCAAAAGTGGGGAAAACAACCTGAAGCATCATAAACACACGAATCATTAAAAACTGAGAATTAATATCAGAACGGTACAAAGAAAAATAAAACAAATATTAACACCATGGATCGCACTTCAAAACTAATACAGAGGCAAAGAACAAGATATTGCATACCGAATCATGTGCATCCATGCAATCTGGACCACTCGCCATGAAGTACTTCCTCACACGGGAATCAAATGGACCTCTGAAAATCTTGTCCTAAAATAATGTAGACAACACCAACATATGAAAAAAATACAAAAATGAGACGAACAAGCTTTAACTAAAACGGTAAGGAACAAAACAGATAAGAAATCACTGTATGGTTGACTTACACAAACCCAATACGGCAGGATGAGTTTATCCGATCCCTGGTACTTCGCACGTAGACAGTAGAGTGCACACTCAGCCACATTAGATCGAAGCATTCCACGACGACCAAAAGATATTGCAACTTCTTCGACAGAAGCTTCACACTCCTTGTTTCCAAACATAATCATTTCTCTAAAACAAGCGAATAGTAAAGTAAAACAAGTTCAGCAGTAGGAACTCAGGAAGTTCATAACACATGTTAGCACAGAAGTTCAGCTATATCACAACAAAAAGACAAAGACAAAAGAGGCCAGAAGTTCAGCACCAGAGAAGTAAAAATAAGAAGTTCAGGTACATAGAGTTGAGAAGTTCAGGTATGAAACCACAGACAGTTCACAGGGTGTACATGGATGATGTAAATATTGAGCAGCTGCACTCACCTCTTGAAACGATCATTCCTAAGCCTAGTTACACTGTAATAAAAGTCATCAACCTTCTTTCGGACGACAGCAAGGTCGCTATCTGCTCACCAAAACGAAAATAGCAATTAACAGTGTCGGGGAGGCTGATCGTACCCAGGAACACCTATGGGGCCGGCGGACCAGGCCCCTTTGTGGTTCGGAGGGGGGCGGAGATCGCACGAAGAGCGGATCGAGACGAAGCACACGAGCAGTTTACCCAGCTTCGGAGCTCTCGGAGAGATAAAACTCCTACCGCCGCTTGTTTGATGTATTGTGTTCTTGCTAGGGAGCGATGCGAGCTACAAAACCTAAGCGTGAGTGTATCTGGTCTCTAGTGAGTCGAATGAATCAACCTCGAACCCCTTCTACGCTAAGCATGGGCCTCCTTTTATATGCTCAAGGGTCTCCGGCTGTGGCAACATAGGCGAGGGTACAAATGTAAAACAGGAGTTGGTACACCTACCGAGCGAAGGTACAAAGGCAAAATACCTAACTCGATGGCAAGGGACAAAAGCAATAAATGCCCGTCGATGTCGCCCAAACAATGCGACAGAGACCGTCAGTGCGCCACCGCCGCCACGATGGCAAGCTTGTCGCCGCCGCTTATCGCTGCTCTCCGCTGGCTGCACAGCCTCTCGACACGCTGCGATGCATGGAATTGTCCCATGGCGACACATTGCTGGATGAGCCGGAGCGGAGATGGAGAGAGGTTGCTTGCCGGTAGCGCCTTGCCGCTGACAAGCGCCTTTGCCGCGGCCGAATCCTTGTCGGCGTCCGGAGGCTTGTCGCGCCCGAGCCTTCCCGGCAAGCTCCTCTTGCTGGGGCCTTGTCTTCTGCATGCCTCGAGTGGCCTTCCCGGCAAGCTCCTCTTGCCGGGGCCTTGTCTTCTTAATAAAATACTTTGTTCTTGAATGGCTCCAAAGGAGCCACGGAGGATCATGGCGGTGACGAGGCAAACCCTGCCGCTGGTGTCTGAATCGCCTGCAGCACGCAGTATGGGATACTAGGGTACCCCTACTCTAGTACACCGACAGGAGCCCCCGGGCCTGGCCCGTACACGGTGCCGAGCGTTGTCGGGCCAGGCCCAAAATAGTGCACGGTCACACGCGGCCTCGACCACGTCGCAACTTGCCCCGGACCCACCACGATCCCAACTAACAGCACGCACCGGTCGTGGCGCTGCGGCGAAGATCGTGGGCGTGGTCGTGGGGGTTTCTTTATTAGGAAAAGCGGAACGTCCGCCCCCTCCCCCTCTTTATAAGCGGAGAAAACAGGGGCAGGCCGTCCACTCCGCCATTGTTGTCTTGTCAAGAAAACCACCGCCGCTACCCCCTTCTTCTCCGGTGCGAAGAGAGCAGCGCCCGCTTCTTCGCCACAAGCGCCATCATTGCCGGCCTCCTCCGCCGCCCTCGCCATGGCTCCGAAGCCGACAAGGAGAAGGGCGCTAAGTCGGCCGAGGCAGCGGCTCATGGCGCGCAAGGAGCGGGCCATCTTCCCCCCCAGCTCGGTGCAAGGGAGCTGCGGGATGTCTTCTATCTCTTTTGGTCGACGGAGACGCGTGCGCATCCGCGCACGAAGGTACCCCCCGCCTCCGCTTCTGATTTGGCCCCAACTGGGTACCCCTTTTTTTGCCCTTTTCTTCTATTGCAGGCTTTGCCCGCCCTTTTCCGAGTTCTTCTGCGATATCATGAACACATATGGCCTCCGCCTCCTTGATTTCACCCCCAACACCGCTCTTGACCACGGCAGTTTTCAGCATCTTTGCGAAAAATTTGTCGGAGTCCACCCAAATGTGGCACTCTTCCGCCACTTCTTCGTGCCCTGCCGAGAGAGGAGAGCCACTTGCCGAGGGATAGCTTGGGTCTCCAGGATCGGCAAGAAAGAAGCCTATCTAGAAGGAGAGTTCCGCAACAAGTGGGAGGAGTGGAGAGCCAATTGGTGTTGGGTCGTAGAGGAGAACCCGCATCCCTTCACTGCCGTGCGCCAAACCCCAATAGTGCACGGCAGAGATTGGTGTAACTTGGCGCCGGAGAATGCGAGGTTGAAGATAGTCAGACCGGATTTTGCGCCTCGGGCTTGCCGGATTAACCGTGGCGCAGCTTGGCGCAGACTTCCTTCGCCGCGACGCTTCCCTTGCAGGAGAGGAGGAGGCCTGCCTGGAGTTCCAAAATGCGGCGGACATCATGAGGTTGCGCCTGGCCTGAACTGGAATTTCACCGTCTTGGAGTTGGATGCGATGCCGCTAGAGCTGTTCAAGAACGACCCGATCACCCCTGAGTGGTTTAGGTTGCCGAGGGGGTCGTACCATTGTGCAACAACTTCGGCGCCGACCGCATTCGCGCCATGATGCCGCGCAGCGATTCCCACGGGATCGCTCCAACTCGGCAGAGCCCCGACGAGGTCGTGCAGCAGTTCTTCGACGACTTGGAAGAAGTGCCGATCCGCCCGACGAAAGCGTAAAAGGCTCACTCGCGACACCACCGACGAGGAGATGGCGTGTATTGCCACTAGGTCGGAGGAGACGGCAGCGATTCTTGCCGCCACCGGAGCCTTCGGGTACACCGTGGAGGAGGCGGACGCGCGCGAAGGCGGCAAGCCTTGCCGAGCGAAGGGAGATCGCCGGCGAGGACGAGCTTGTCGAGCCCGAGGCCGGGTCGAGTGGACTCACGAGGGCGCTTTCTTCTCCACCACCCAGCCGATTTGCCGCCAAATGGAGCCCCCTTCCGCTGAAGAGGCGCTCCGCAAGGTCGGAGACGAAGTCGGGCGACAGATCGCCTACAAGAAGAGCGCTGGCCACACGACGCGCTTATCACAGTAAGCGATGTTGCCGCTGGAGCACCTCACACCGCTTGGCTAACTGGGCGGGATCTTCTCGTGCCACCGCCGACACCTCCGCTTGCGGCCAAGAGAGCCTACTCCCCGCCTCGTCGCACCGGAGGCGAGCCGGAGTTTGACTTCTCCGCGCTCAGCTCGAGGAGGAAGACGAAGAGTAAGCTCTTGAGATTGTGCCGGGTATTTCTTCAATTTTATTGCTTCATCTTGAATCTGATAGGCTTGCTCGACTCTTTCCTTTTCAGTATACTGGCCCATAGAGCGTCGAAGAGGGCCAAGATCCCGACGGTTGTCGTTGAGGACGATTCTCCTGCGGCAACAGGGACGCGCGTCAAGACCCCCTTGCCGGACCCGGCAACCCTTCCTCAGAGCAGCCCCCAGCACAGCCCCCAAAGTAAGTGTGCAGTATTCTCCTCACCATTAGGTGTGCAGGGGTGCCCCTTCTTCGTTGATACCTGATTGTTTGCTTGTGTAGGAGCAGAGCAGCCTCATCAGGAGGGCTCGGAAGCCGCCCTCGAAATCCTGTCTGCTGCCACTACGCCGCCAAGGGAGGAATCTCCGGCAAGGGAGCGCCCTCCGACAAGGGAGGCCACTCCGGCAAGGGAGGCTATCCCGGCAAGGGACAACGCCAGTGATCCTCCAGTGGTCGAGGCCATGGCTGCGGATCTCACAGGTGTAATTTCCTTACACGAAAATTTCCCTTGGGCTTGCTTTCTTTTGTTTCTCTTTTTGAACATTTGCTTGATCGCTCTTTCTTCGTCTGACGCAGAGCCGATGGAGGTCGAGGCCGGGCGAGGAGGAAGCGCTGGCAACAACACCGGACGAGGCCGCCGTCGTGGAAGAAGAGGTCGTTGTTGTGGAAGAAGAGGCCGTCGCCGACGAGTCTGTTGGCGAGAAGGCCATCGAGGCTGCCGATGCAGAAGCTGGCGAGGGGTCGGGCGATCGTACTGACGGCCCTGAGGCCGCAGGAGCGCCAGGCGCTACACCGACAGCCGACTCCCCGCCACGCTATGCGGCATCAAGCTCCGAGGAGCTCAGCCCGGCGCCTACCTGAAGGCCGGCGAGGGTGTCTTCATCAAACTCCCCTGGGAACCGAGCTCTAGGGCGCCGGTCGAAGGAGAGACCTTTGACGGCGCTACTACGCCTCATTGGCTGGGCGCTGGTGGACGCGCCAAGCAGCAAGCGGGCGAATCTGAGGAGGAGCAGCTCTTTGAAGAAGCTGTTGTCGCTCTACCGCGCCCGGCAAGCCAAGTTGGAGTCCCGGAAGCACTTGTCGGGAGGGCAGGAGCGGACATGGAGAAGCGCGTAAGAGCTCCGTGGCGCCAACCAAAAACTCTCCGCGACGTAGCGTAAGCGCTGGGGAAACTTGCGTAAGAGCGCACGGCCTTCATCCTTGAGAAGGCCGCAGCCGAGGAGGAGCAGCGGCTGGCTGCCGAGAAGCTCTCCAGCAGAAAGCGAGCTGGCGCAGCGGAAGGTCAACCTGGATAGCCACAAAGAAGACCTTGCCGCGAGGAGTCACTTGGCGGGCGCTTAAGGCGAAGGATCTTGCTGCCGCAGCCGCCGAGGCCGCCAAGGAAGAGTTGAAGGCGAAGGTGGCACAGCCGAGGCCAGCCTCAAGAAGAGCGGCGAAGAGCTTGCCGCGCTCAAGCATGAGCGTGAGAAGGACGCTTACACTCTTGGCGAGCTGCAGAGTCGTCTCGCTGATAGGGGCAAGGAGCTCGACGCTGCCAAGGATTCCAAGGCGGATCTTGAGCTGAAGCTGACCACCCTGACGCAGACGTTGGACGGCGCCAGAGAGCGGGAGGTGGGTTTGTTGGAGACGATCAAGGCCAAGGAGGAGCTGCTAGCGAATGCTGCCTCCACCTGCAGCACCTTGAGGGAGAGCGTGGAGCACTGGATCAAGGTCTTGTGGACACGGCCGCCGATATCCACAACGAGCTGATGGAGCTCGGGATGGCGGACCTTGCATACTCCTCCGACGAGCATCTCCAACCCAGCGCCAAACTCGGTTTATTCTTCAAAGGCGTGGTGACGGGTCTCCAGCGACTCTGGGAAGAGGTCCCAAAGCAGCTGGCCGAGGAATCACGCCAGATCTGTGCAGGAGCCCTCGAGAAGGTGTTGATAAAGGTGGCCTTCCGCAATCCGGGCCTCAACCTTAACGGGCGTCCTCGGATCCTTGCCGCCAGATGCCAACGTGGAGGAGTTTCAAAGCCCTTGTCGCACCCATTGTGGACAAGGTGAACAAGATCAAGCGGATTGATGGCGACTGCGTAGACTAGGTCGCCAATTTTATCTTTCCTTGTCGCTGGCTGATCATGTTTAGAACACTTTGTTAGATCAGCGACAAGTTATTTTGTAATATACTCTATCTTAGGCGATCAATGCAACGTTATTTCCTCTACTTGATTCCTTCCTTTGTACATTTCTGCCTTACGCATTTGGGGGACTTGTCGGTGCGGGCACTTTTGCCTTGAAAGCGCCGAGTGCGGAACATCAAGAGCTCGCCGGCAAGGTTAGCCTCCGACAAGCAACCTTGTCGCGACTAGCCGCAGCTCACTTAAGTTGTTGAGTGGACTCGAAACAAAGTAAGGCGCGACTAGCCTGCGAGTTGGTTCCTCTGCACAGGTTTTCCATACAAAGTACTATCGTTCGTGGAAGATAACTTAAAAATTTAAAAATTGATTGCTCAAACTTTGGCAACTTAGCTTTTCCATCTCTTGCTTCCCGATGAGGCTTAAACTTCCTCGAGCGGTGCCTGGTCCATAGTATTATCTTCTCCTTCCTCCCTGGTTAACTTGTGCGCGAGGGAGCCTTCCTTTCTTTGAGAAAAGAGAAATAAGAGGAAATAAAGTTATGGAGCCCAGCGGCTCGATTTTGCTTACCAGGTGTGGTTGCTGCACAAAATGTTAGCCAAAACATGCAATAAAATGATGAAAGCATGAATTTGACAAGTTGTGCGCAACACATGAGCTTTACTGATAGACGGGGTCTGCGCCCGGCTTTGTACAAAGGATTACATGCAACAGCGGCAAGACTTGTACAAAATGTGGTTGCCGGAACGGGTTCCGGCAACCGCGCCCTATGGGTAAAACTTACGAAGATGCTCAATGTTCCAGGAGTTGCTCACCGGGATGCCATCTTCGGTCTCAAAGGCGGACAGCGCCAGGCCTAGTGACTCGTTTCACCCGATAAGGGCCTTCCCACTTCAAGGCCAACTTGTTTGAATTCTTGGCGGACTGAACACGCCAAGAACAAGGTCGCCTTCCTCGAGACTTCGCACTAACTCTGCGGCTATGGTAGCGACGCAAAGCTTGTCGGTAGCGAGTAGCTCGCGACATGCCCTGAAGACGATCCTCCTCAAGGAGCAGCGCGTCATCTTGTCGCAGCTGCTCTTGCTCAAGCTCATCATAAGCGAGCACTCGAGGCAATCCGTATACGAGTTCCGTGGGGAGAACTGCCTCTTCTCCATAGACTAGAGCAAAAGGTGTCTGGCCGGTGGCTCGATTTGGCGTCGTCCTAATCGACCAAAGAACCACCGGCAGCTCCTCGATCCAGTTTCTTCCGCACTTGTGCAGCCTTTCGAAAGTTCTGGTCTTGAGCCCGCGCAGCACTTCAGCATTTGCGTGCCTGACCGTTGCTTCTCGGGTGAGCAACGGAAGCAAAGCAGACCTTGGCGCCAAGATCTTGGACGTACTGCATGAAGGTGCGACTCGTAAATTGTGTGCCGTTGTCGGTGATGATCCTGTTAGGGATTCTGAAACGGCAAACAATCGACCTGAAGAACTTGATCGCCGACCGTGCCGTCACCTTCCTCATCGCTTCCACTTACGGCCACTTTGTGAACTTGTCGATGGCGACGTACAAGTACTCAAAGCCCCGACAGCTCGGGGAAGGGGCCGAGATGTCGAGCCCCGCACCGAAAATGGCTGGATAAAGGGATCGTCTGGAGAGCTTGAGCTGGCTGGTGTATCTGTTTGGAATGGAACTGGCACGCTTCACACTTGGTTACTTGTGCAGTTGCATCCTGGAGGGCTGTCGGCCAGAAGAAACCTTGCCGGAAGGCTTTGCCAGCGAGTGCTCTCGCGCCAATGTGGTGACCACATATGCCTCCGTGTATCTCTGCCAATAGCCTCATCCATCTTCCCCGGAATACACTTCAATTTCACACCGTTGAGTCTTCTTACATGCAGATGCTGTCGACAAACTGGTACATACTGATTGCCGGGCTACTCTTTCCGCTTCTTCTCGCTCTTGGGAAGTTCTCTGTCTGAAGGAAATGGACAATCTGCTGTCCCCATGCCGGAGCTTGCGGCTCGACAACAAGGACCAAAGGCACATCTGCTGCTGGGAACATCGGCTTCTCTGGCAGAACTCGCGGCTCTGCCGGAGCTTGACGCTCCCCGACAAGCTTGCCGGAGCAAAACTTGGCGGAAGCGTCTGCTTCAACGAAACAAACCCTGGGGCTCGTCGGAGCAGACTGCCTCTCAGCATTGTTGGTGTTGATCTTGGGGACCTTCTTGGTCTTTGGCGGAGCTACCATCTTCTTGCACTTGCCGGTGGAGCTCGGTGGTGCGTCCTCGACGGTAGCGCAGCACTCCGAAGAGGTGCGCTTGCCGGAGTAAGCATCAGAGCTCTTGCTGGACTTGGACTTTGTCTTCTTCCCCCCGGGAGCTTCAGCGGCAAGTATTTGGCAATCTGTCGCGGCTGCTGCATCCCGGTAGATCTTGTCGGCATAGATAAGGGCATCCTTCTTGTCGCCATGGACAGAGATGACGCTTATCGGGCCTGGCATCTTGAGTAAGTTGTAGGCGTAGTGAGAGGCTGCCATGAACTTGGCGAGTCTTTGGACGGCCAAGTATCCCATTGTAAGGCAATGGGAAATCGGAACGTCGAATATGACCCTCTCGGTCCTAAAGTTCAGCTCGCTGCCAAATGTTACCGGCAACGTAATCTTCCCTTCGCTTGCTCCTTCCCGGATTGATTCCTTGGAAGGTGCCGGTCTCTTCGAGCTCATTGTCGAGGATTTGAAGCTTCGGAGCACCGCGGAGGAGATCAGATTCAAGCCGCCCCGCCGTCAACTAGCATTTTGGTGACCTTGAGGTTGCGGATGGTTGGTGAGACCAACATCGGCAAGCACCCGACCGCTGTTATGCGATCGTGGTGGTCCTCAATATCAAAAAGCGATAGGCGTGATGGACCACTTGAGGCTTGCGTGACTCTCACGGATGGTTCCGCTGCATTGACCTCCCGCATCCATTGCTTGAGTTGGCGGCGGAGGTATGCAGGAAGCACCCCGCCAACGCAGAGGACCTCTGTGGCTTTCAAACTCCTGCTCATCGGCGCCGCTGCCTTCCATATCTTCGCTGCCGTCATCATCTTCATCCTTGTCGCGGCCGCGGGGAGTTCTGTCTCCTTGCCGTTGCTTGGCCTTGCCGCGGCGTCCTCCCCGGCCGGGACGTTTCTTGCTTGCTCCCCCAGCACCTTCCTGGGCCTTCTCTTTGTCACGCCGCTCGTACTCAGCCCTCTGCTGTTCGACAAGCTGCTCGACCTTCTTGCAGCTCTGGAGGTCGTGGCCCTTGGTGCGGTGGATCTTGCAAGATCTGCTTGCCGAGCCGCCCCGCTTGTCGGCGTCGCCACCGACCGGTGGTGGGCGCTGGCAACCTCCTTGTCGGAGCCACCAGCCTTGGCATTCTTGTCGCCACCTCCGTTGCCGGACTGCTCAACAGCTAGCACTTCTCTACCTTTCTTCTTCCTGTTGCCTCGCCGCCGACTCTTCTTTGCCGCGGCGGCCTCCTCACTGTCAGATCCTGCTTCCGCATTCTCTCCTGGGAGTCTCCTCCCTTCCTCGGTAGCGTGCACGCTTGTCGGCCAAAGGCGTACAGCTCACTAACGTCCTTGACTTTGCACATCGCCATCTCCTCCTCATCCTGCGGTTCCGCACATTACGATGAAACGCTACCGATCACCGCATGGTGGTGGACATCTGGGATGTTGTAGTGCACGGCTGAATCTTTGAATGAATTTGCGCAGGACTCTCCTTCCTTCCGGGCGAGCAAATGAAGGTCACTCTCTTGGCCATGAGGTTTGTGGCCACCGTGAAGGCGCCAACAAACCGATGGCACAGATCTGCCAAAGAGGATATGGAGCTGTCCGGCAAGTGCATGAGCCAAGATCTCGGCGTTGGGCTTGAGCACGAGCGGGAAGTAGTTGGCGAGGATCTTGTCATCCCGTCCCTCCGCAGCCTGCACCGCGATGGTGTAGATGCTGAGGAACTCCGACGGATGCGTCCTGCCATCATACTTCTCCGGCACGTCTGGTTTGAAGTTTTTCTGGCTGGGCCACTGGACTTGCCGCAGCTCACGAGTGAACGCAGGGCAACCTACCGTGTACGGCAAGTCGCCTGGCTCCTCCGGCGCGCGCACGTCAACAGAAGGCCCAGCGCGCTTGTCAGACTGACGTCGCGCTTCTCTCCGGCGCTCGATGCGAGTTCGAGCGTCCTCTTGTTGTCGCTCATGAAGAACTTGGCGCTGATCGCGGCGAGCTCGCGGATCCGATGACGCTGTCGAGGTGGATCCGGTGAGTCGGCGATCTTGGCCGACGTGGCGGAGAGTGCATGGTGGTTGCAGCTCCGACAGTCTCTTCGCCATCGGCTCGTGCCTTGTCGTCTTGCCGCGGCAATGATGGCGTTGGTTGCCGCGGAGCGTCGCCGTTGGCAAAGCCGATGAGGCTCTGGATAGTGGCCCTCCACTCGTCGACCTTGTTGGCCGTTGGTGGGTAGTCAAGGAGCAGCTGAGCTCTCGCCAGAGCTTCTGCTGGAGTAGTGGGTGGCATTGGCGAACGATGCGAGGAGCGGGATATGCTCGGACTTCTAACTACGTTAGAAGGAGCAGCACCCCGTCCAGGCGACCGTATCTCGCTCGTGCCAGCATGTTGGCGCGCATGCTGGTCTTGAGGGTCTCGATCCAACGAGCGTATGGCATTGTGAACGCCGTGACGTTGTTGGTCCCAAGTCTCCTGAGATGGGCGTGGGGGATGCGCGGACGCCGAGGTTTGCGGGGCCTTGTCTTTGGACTTGGCAACGTCGCGGACACCTTCGTCGGCGCCCGTTCCTCCGCCAGCGTCCGCCCCACCACCCGTTTGCTGCGGTGAGGGTGGGTACGACGCGGACGGCTCTGCTGCCGCCGAAGCCTTCTTCTTCGGTGGCATGTTGAGGAAGATGGGGAGGACGCTGCTCGTGTGAACGTCGGATCAGATTCACACGGCCTCGACGCCCCCTACCTGGCGCGCCAGAGATGTCGGGGAGGCTGATCGTACCCACGAACACCTATGGGGCCGGCGGACCAGGCCCCTTTGTGGTTCGGAGGGGGGCGGAGACCCACGAAGAGCGGATCGAGACGAAGCACACGAGCAGTTTACCCAGCTTCGGAGCTCTCCGGAGAGATAAAACTCCTACTGCTGCTTGTTTGATGTACTGTGTTCTTGCTAGGGAGCGTCACGAGCTACAAAACCTAAGCGTGAGTGTATCTGGTCTCTAGTGAGTCGAATGAACCGAACCTCGAACCCCTTCTACGTTGCGCATGGGCCTCCTTTTATATGCTCAAGGGTCTCCGGCGGTGGCAACATAGGCGAGGGTACAAATGTAAAAACAGGAGTTGGTACACCTACTCGAGCGATTATGCAGTGCAAAATACCTAACTCTGACGGCAAGGGACAAAAGCAATAAATGCCCGTCAGTGTCGCCCAAACAGTGCGACAGAGACCGTCAGGTGCGCCACCGCTCGCCACAATGACAAGCTTGTCAGCGCCGCTTATCACTGCTCTCCGCTGGCTGCACAGCCTCTCGACACGCGTGCATGGAATGGTCCCATGGCGACACGTTGCTGGATGAGCTGGAGCGGAGATGGAGAGAGGTTGCTTGCCGCGGCAAGCGCCTTGCCGTGGCCGAATCCTTGTCGCGTCCGGAGGCTTGTCGCGCTCCGAGCCTTCCCGGCAAGCTCCACTTGCCGGGGCCTTGTCTTCTGCATGCCTCGAGTGGCCTTCCCGGCAAGCTCCTCTTGCCGGGGCCTTGTCTTCTTAATCAAATACTTTGTTCTTGAATGGCTCCAAAGGAGCCACGGAGGATCATGGCGGTGACGAGGCAAACCCTGCCGCGGGGTGCTGCAACTGCCCGTGCACGAGTACGGGATACTAGGGTACCCCTACTCTAGTACACCGACAAACAGCAACACTCAAAGCACATAGATTCACGAAAGTTTCAATTAAGACCAACATTCAAGCACAAACATTCAAAACATAAGCACATCTCAGCTGCTACATCAGAAAAGATAAAACCACAACATCATAGACATCACAACCCATGCATTACAAACCTCCACCCACATAGAAAACAGGTTCACTTAACATTCCTTACAACCCACATGACAAACAACAAAACCAGAAGTTCAACTTAGACCACACAGGCAATTCACAGGGGATATCATGGACAAAACCAAACAACAAAGAGGGAAGGGGATGGGGAAAGAAGAGAGAAGCATGCTCCTCTCTTCATGGATCCTTGCCCAGACCAGTGGCAGCACTGGAATGATCAACCTCCTCTCCATAGCTATCGCTTTCGGTATCTTCATCGTCGTCTCCAGTAGACGTTGCAGCGTCGTCGGGAAGGACACCAGCAGCAGCTGGAGCAACTGGAGAATCTGAAACAAGAAAAACTTTTGGTTGTGCCTGTACAGCATCAACATCAACTGATGGCTCTGCTGCAGGAGACTTCTCCGGGCTTGCAGCAGCACTACCACCAGTTTCAACAGCAGACTCAACATGATCTTTCTCCAAAATGATGTCTCCAGTTGTCTTGCCCTTCTCAGCATCAGAAACCTCAGCGCCAATGGACGACTGAGGTACAGTCAGGACCACCCCGTCGGAGCAGCCGGTGCCTGAGACGAACATGTCTGCAACCTTCTCTGGAGGAACACTAACATCATCTTTCTACTGCTGCAAAAAGAAACAGAAAGTCATTACAAAGGGCTGACTGAGCCTCATGCACAGGGGCAGCAAGTCCGTCTCAGGGGCAACAAGACAAATGGACAAGAAAAATGGTACCTTATTTTCACTACAATGAACCTCATCAACTATTACGCCACTAGCGGGAGGCGAGGTTCATGCTTGCGAGGCAACCTCATGCACAGGAGCAGCTTCATGCGCAGTAAAACATCCTCCTCAACCCTAGCATGATCATCAACAACCTACAAAAAAAATCATGTAGAAAACAAATACCTAATCAGCCAGGTTCAGATTGCATAATCGAGAAGGTCATTATCGAATCGACACATAATGGAAGTCCAAATACAGTAAACATAGCAGGTCAGATATCAAACTAATCTAAGATACAAAAGGGAACAAAAAAGGGCTAGTCCTTGGGTTGCGTGACAAGTTCAGTGCCATCAACACACTGCGACTGCGGCTCTGACATCTGAAGAGAGCACAAAGGATCCGGAATGGAATCACAACCTTTGGTAGACGGAGCCCCTCCTCGGCGATGGCAGGGTTTCTGATAAACCCAACTCAGATAAAACATCGTTGATGGTGTTCACAGCTTCCTCCTCTGTGGACACATCTGCAAAGAACACAAAAAATCGAAGCAAAAAACAAAAAAAGTCAGGAACAAAAACAAAAGCAAACGACATGAACAAGCTAAAAAAACATGGCTCAAAACTTTATAATGAAAAAGAAAATGGGTTTCACATACTAGGTGAAGCAAGAGCTGCAGAAGCAAGATCCTCGAGGCTTGAAAAATTCTCAAGAATCGAAGCAACCTCGGCAATCACAGTCAAAGGGATAATGGGTGATTTAGCCGCATCAGATATTGGAGCATCAGTATTAACCTCTGAAGCTCCCTCTTGATCACAGGCATTTTTTTCAGAACTATTCAACTCATCACCAACTACAAAAAATGCAAGTAAAAAGGCAGCTGAGTTCTAATGCACAATCCTACACCAAAGGGACTTCTACTTTGACAACAATGTCCAATACCAAGAAGTTCAACAATACCTAACAAAGCAGTAAACACAAAAAACAAACTAAAAATCTACAAACTATATATAAAAACAATCTACACCAGAGGGGCTACTACATATAACATGAATGTCCAGAAGTTCAACGATATACAACAAAGCTGTAAAACAAAATGTGCATAACAGAAGTTCAACCAAATTTGATTATAAACAAACAATAATTAAAACCAGAAGTTCAACTATGTGACCCAAGCAAGTAGCACATAAAAAAGATGTAGCATGACCACAAATAGTATTTGACAGGCAAACTAAATATCAATACCATCAACATGATAACAAAAAAATACAAAGATATACACTACAAATATGAAACATCTATGAAGTCCAACAACACTTGGTGACATAGTTTCACCTGCGAAATCATCAACTACAAAGTAAGCAAACACTATTCTAACTCTCTAATGGTAAAAAGCATACACTTAACCATTCTTAGAAGTTCACACTATTAAGAATGGCAGTCCAACATGAATACTAAGTGAAGATATGGGCAGACATATGTAAGAATAATGCTATTTAAAATACAAGATACAACTACATTAAGATACCTGGAGAAGGTTTTCAAGCCATGACAACACAACCGCCTTGATGAATGCAACTCCAAACACTAGAACAACCTGCAAAAAACAGGGGATTGATTGCATATAGTTAGTAAGTACAAAATCATACAACAAAATACAAAAAGAAACTGAATCAAACCCTAGAATGAAACAACCAGAACTACCAACAAGTATAAAAAGATGAACATCAGCACATCTAGGAAAGCACAAACAAAAAAAAGAATCCATAAACTATCTAGCATGTGAGAGACACCATATAGACTTCGAAATCAAAAACACTAAAACGAAATAGATACATCAGATCCAACATCACACCACACCCTCTCTTACATGCATCTGAATGCTGAAATCAAGAAAGGGGAAATGAAATCCACACAAGCCTGAAGGGACAAAAAGCACACACAAGCATCACATATACAAATCTGACCACGGGGGAATGCAATCCACCCACCACACGCACAAGAAGCCTACCTAAACTACCACCAGAAGAAGGGGGTACACAGGCGGACGCGAGAGCACAGGGGAGGCGGACTCGACAGATCTGGCGAAACTAGAAGCAAGCATTAGGGCGGGGTAGCACTTGTACCTCTCCCAGCGACCCCCGCACGCACGAATCCACGGCAGTTCTTCAAGTCCCCACGACTCCACGCGCACCTTGCAACCGCGCAGGCAGTTGCCGCCCTCGCTTCAGAGCAGGAGAGAGCGGGCTGGGCGAGGGAGAGCGGGGCGTGTGGGAGAAATAGGAGCGGGGGCGTGCGCTGGTTACTCCACTCACGAGGGCAGGGGACAGGCGCGGAGAAATCGGGAGGAGTTGCAGGAAACGAAGGCAGCGGAGCGACGGAGGGGGAGAGAGAGCGAGCGACAGGGGAAGAGGAGTTTTCTGACGGGTGGTGGCGAGGAAGATGGTCAATTAATGCCTAACTGTCGTGGGACTTGCAACGCAAGAGAAATTACAGTTTTACCCCCTCAACAGCTAAAAAAGTAAATACATCTATAGATAAATGAATGCACCATTTGAATGCATCTATTATAATGAGATAAGATCACACAACGGCACTGCTGATATCCTCAAAACCAAAAATAGATGGCAAATACACTACCAAAGGAAGAAACATACATACATAAATGTGCACCTAAAAAACAAGAGAAAAGAAGTTCAAAAAATAAAGAACAGAAGTTCAAGTACTCTAATAAAAGAAGCAAAGGAATAAGAATAAATAAACCCAAAGAAACAAAAAGAAGAAGTTCAAGTACAAAAACAGATGAAGTTCATATCCAACCCTAAAACCCTAAACCCTAAAAACCCTAAGATAGATAGTGGGGTCACGGATGTGAAGGACTCGCCTCCGCATGCGATGACGCGACACGCCGCGTCGTCGCCTGCTCGGGCTCGTTCCTGTCTCGGCCTCGCAGGGGAGGGGATCCCGACCCCCTCCCCCCTGCTCGGCCTCGCGCTACCGCATTGCTGCGCGCTAGGATTTGACAGGACACAATGCGGTTATTCTGTTTCTACCCCCACCGCACGCACTCCTAAACCCTAAAAAGCCTAAGATAGATAGTGGGGTCACGGATGTGACGGACTCACCTCCGCATGCGATGATGCGGCACGCCGCGTCGTCGCCTGCTCCGGCTCGTTCCTGTCTCGGCCTCGCAGGGGGAGGGGAGGGGGTCCCTCTCCCCCTCCCCCTTGCTCGGCCTCGCGCTACCGCATTGCTGCACGCTAGGATTTGACAGGATGCAATGCGGTTATTCTGTTTCCACCCCCACCGCACGCACCCTAAACCCTAAAAACCCTAAGATAGATAGTGGGGTCACGGATGTGACGGACTCGCCTCCGCATGCGACGAGGCGGCACGCCGCGTCGCCGCCTGCTCCGGCTCGTTCTTGTCTCGGCCTCGCGAAGGAGGGAGGGGTCGACCCCTCCCCTGCTCGACCTTGCGCTACCGCATTTGTCAAGATATGCCAATGCCGATTTCAATGTCTACAAAAAATTTAAATCCAAAAAATAACAACCTCAATTTAACATGTTAAAAACGATTATCACACTGAAGTTCAGGATATTTATTCAGTGAAGAACAACAACTATTATAAGTACAAAAGCATACTAGAAAAAATAATAAAATACGCATATGCATCGCCCAATTACATGGTTGTTCACGGGACTAAGTCAAAAAAATCCAAACCAATGCAAAGAATGAAAAGTAACATAAAAATAGAAGGAAATACAGAGGACTTGCTTTATTACTTTGTAAAAAAGGAAAAAGCAGAAGTTCACGTATAAACAACATGGAAGTCCAGCTTCTACAACGACCCTTACATGATCTGGAAAAAGTGCATGCATACTTGGGCTAATCCCATGATTGCTCACGAGACAAAAGTATAAAAAGGAACATCTGAAGAATTAAAAATACAAAAGGAAACCAAACAAAAAAGATATAGAGCACCATGCGCCTTCGCCTTGCAACTGTGGAATGTAATCTGGAAAACCAGAAGTTCAACCATTAATAAAAAAAGAGAAGTCCAGATCTTACCGAAGATAAGTGGATGATCAAAAAACTATACCAAAACATAGACTAAGGGAAAAAGAGGATGCATGTGCCTGTGGTCCAGCTCCACACTTACACACTAGCTACAACAAAAATTGCAGAAGAAATCTAGTAAGTGTTTCTGATACAAAGGACTTGCTGCATTATCTTCCAGCGAAAGAAAAGAAGAAGTTCAGGTATGACAATGCAGAAGTCCAGCACAGAAACCCGGACAGACCCAACAGGATCCACCTGATCCTTCCCCGATCCCGAACCCGAGCCGCCCTAGCCCCGACAAGATCCAAAGAAGGAAAAGAAGAAGTTCAGGAATGAAAACACAGAAGTCCAGCTTGTACAATGACCATTAGAAGATCTAGAAATAATGAACAAACGAATTCGTCCGAAGCATAAAATCATATGCACAAGATTGCAACACGTCCGCACCCCCTTGGAAATGATCTGGCAACTACCTTTTGACAACTGAAATGACCAGAGGACAAATTTCAAAACCGCTAAAATAACATGTGCAAGAACCCGCGGGAGTGCCAACATCAAATCGCTAGAAATCAAACCGTAAGGACCCTCCCGATTAAAATTTACGGCTTAGTAAGCCTCGAATTTCACTAAAGTACGCAAATCAGGTAAGAAACTTTAAAGAAAAACAAGAAATCAATAGAAGCGCGGGTTGCATCTCGGGCGGATGAAGAACATGGGCGATTTCAAATTTGTTTGAAATAACAAAGAATTTGTGCTCCAAACTCGTACCAAAACCTAATCCCCATCGTTCCAGAACTTTGACAACATCCAAAACATGCATTAAACTTGTAACAGAAACAAGTTCATCACGACCCCGAGAGCAAATCCGCCAACGGGCTAGAATCCGAATCAAAACAAGCATTTAGACTCTAGAAAACGTGTCCACATTACACTTACATCACAAACAACGCGAATGATCAGAAAAACTCGCGGGGGAAGCCACGGTTGCGAAGATAGCCCGAAGGTCAGGTTAGTACAGAGGGAAGTTCAGGCGCGTTACTCAGGCAGTTACATAAATACTATTCTGATCATGGAATCAGAATAATATTCTGATCACAACCTGAATTGCCTGAATAACGCGCCTGACCTTCTTTGTGAACTAGGTTGAACTTCCGCCAACATTGCCCAAATGGGGCTTGCGGTATACCGTTGGAAAGCTATGGACACCAATATCATGACCCAACTTAAATTTTTGGCAAAATATAAGCGGTTTAAGAGCAGTTTTGAAAACCGTTTTTTCTTCACACAAAAAACGTGAATCGTATTTTCGATCGCATTTATAAACCATTTATCGAAATGAGGCATATAATATGGCGTTGGAAAGCTGCTGCAAAACCGCTCCTTACACATGTTAAAAGTTTTCTCTAATTCCCTGTGGTTAAAGAGTAATTTGAAAAAAACGTAAAATTTTGTAAACCGAACAACTGAGTTCGTTTTTTCAATGTCATTTCTAAACGGCTAATCCAATGGACGCATATGATATGGTGTTGGAAAACTTATAAAAATGCGCTACTTTTTCATCTTGAAAGTTTTTTCTAATTTTGAATGGTTTAAGAGTAATTTAGAAATTGGTCCAAGTTCTATCGAGTTCGTATTTTCGAGCTAATTTTTTAACCGTGCGTCCGAATTCTGCAAATGATATGGGTTTGGAAATCTTGAACAAATGCGAAACTTTTTGGTATCTATTATTTCTCCAAATTCTTTACGGTTTTTAGTCTGTTTTGAAAATGGTGAAAAAGGTATTTTCGCTGTATTTTGTACGAACTTTATCGGAATGGCGCAAATAATATACCGCTGAAAAGCTACGAAAAATGCGAAACTTTTTCATGTTGACATTTTTGTCTCAATCCTAGCCATTTTCAAGTAATTTCGAAAACGGCGAGATCATTCATTCTGCCTTTATCGCGGAATAGATTCACCAAAAATGCATCGCGTGAAGTACCTAAACTTCTCGGAATGAAACCTTGAACTTCACTCTGTTTTTCACGTGCTTTTTTTTTCTCGTATATCTCTATCCACTGCTCCTAGCTCACCATCCACTCACCGGAATTGAGCAAGTGATATACCGATGGAAAGCTGCTGTAAACACGCAACTTCCCCGTGTTGATCATTTTTTCATACTCGCAACGATTTTAATAGTTTTTTCATCTGAAATTCATTCAGCATAATAGTTGAACTTCATGTTGTTTTCACGTTGAACTTCAGTGACGTATTTTTGTTTGTACACGCGCCTGAACTTCCCTCTGTACGAACCCGACCTTTGGGCAAATATTTGCAACCGTGGCTTCCCCCGTGAATTATTCTGGTTAGTAGTGTTCTATATAATGTTAGCGTAATCTAGAAAGGTTTTTTAGCAACTAAATACCGGTTTTAAATAGAAATCTCGCTCGCTGGCGGATTTTGCTCTCGGGTCGTTATGACATTGCATTTTTTGCAATTTTACTGCCTGATTTGTTCGACCTGAACTTCCCCTAGTGCTAGGTTGAACTTCCGTCAATATTGCCCAAATGGGGCTTGCGATATATCGTTGGAAAGCTATGGACATCAGTATCATGGCTCAACTTAAAATTTTGGCAAAATATAAGTGGTTTAAGAGCAGTTTTGAAAACCTTTTTTCCTTCATAAAAAAACGTGAATCATATTTTTGATCGAATTTCTAAAACATTTATCGGAATGACGCGAATAATATGGCGTTGGAAAGCTGCTGTAAAACCGCACCTTCCACATGCTGAAAGTTTTCTCTAATTCCTTATGGTTAAAGAGTAATTTGGAAAATCGTGAAATTTCGCAAACCGAACAACCGAGTTCGTATTTTTGATGGCATTTCTAAACGGCTAATCCAATTGAAAAAATTATATGCTGTTGGAAAGCTTATGAAAATGCGCTACTTTTTCATGTTGAATGTTTTTTCTAATTTTGAGTGGTTTAAAAGAAATTTAGAAAACAATACAAGTTCTAGCAAATTTGTATTTTTGAGCTAATTTTTTAACTGTATGTCCGAATACAGCAAATGATATGTCGTTGGAAAGGTTGAGGAAATGCGAAACTTTTTTGTATTTATTATTTCTCCCAATTCTTTATGGTTTTAAGTAAGTTTTGAAAATGGAAAAAAACGTATTTTCGCTGTATTTTCTACAAACTTTAATAGAATGGCGCAAATAATATACCGTTGAAAAGCTACGGAAAATGCGAAACTTTTTCATGTTGATGGTTTTCTCTGATTCTTAGCCGTTTTCAAATAATTGCTAAAATGGCGGGATCATTCGTTCTGCCTTTATCGTGAAACTGATTCTTCGGAAATGCACCGCATGAAGACTTGAACTTCTCGGCATGTCTACTTGAACTTCACTCTATTTTTCACGTGCTTTTTTTGACCGTAGCTCTTCATCCACTCAACGAAACACTCACCAAAATTGAGCAAGTGTCATACCAGTGGAAAGCTACTGTGAACACGCAACTTTCCCGTGTTGCTCGTTTATTCATACTCGCGACGGTTTTAAAAGTTTTTTCATGTAAAATTCATTCAGTGTAGTAGTTGAACTTCTTGCTGTTTTCACGTTGAATTTCTGTGACATATTTCTGTTTTTAATTTTCTCATCCATCGTCAGTGTTACACAAATGATATTCCTTTTGTACAAATCTCTTTCACAATAATTTTTTTAACTTTCTCCGACGAAGAACTTGTACTTATAAGAACAAAACTTTTAGCCTTTACTTTTTTATTCTTTTTTAATACAAAATGCACACCGTGTAGTAAATGAACTTCTGGCAGTTATCAACTTGAACCTCTCTTGGTTACGTGAAAATATTTGAGTTTTCTTACGAATCTTTAATCTGATTTTCCTTAATACTTTTTTATGAATTTTGAAGCGCTCTATTTTTAGTAGTTGAACTTGTTGTTATTTTATTTTTGAACTTCTTGTTTCCATTCTTTAATAACGACGAAAATCTTCTATAATCATTGAACTTCTCCATCTTTTTAATATGGACTTCCTGGTTTTTTTCTTTTATTAACGAAAAAATCCTACTTCCTTGTTTCCATTCTTTAATTTTTGAACTTTCTCAGGGCAAGCACTTGAACTTCTATCAATAAATTTTTTAGCCTTTGCCTTTTCATTCTTTTTTTAATGTAAAATGCGCACCTTGTAGTACGCGAACTTCTGATAGTTTTCAATCTGAACTTCTCTCGGTTACATGAAAATATCAGGGTTTTTATAGATATTGAATGGATCTACCTTTTATTTGGGACTTCTCAATTTTATTTCATACAAAACGAAATAATTCTAGTTTTTGATATGCATCAAACTACATCGTTATTTTATTTTGGACTTCTAAATTTTATTTTATTTAGTAGCAAGAAAAATCTGAGTTTTTAAATTCAAACTTCTTAGTTTTCTTAATCTGAACTTCTCTGGTTTTTTCTTGAAACAGTGAAAATCAAAATGATCTGCTACTCTAAATTGAACTTCTAGGTTTTTATTTATTATTTATTATGACTAAAGTACTTTGTTAGTCTAATTCAAGCTTCTTGGTTTCTTTTAGAAACAGGAAAATCTGAATTTTTATCACCAAATCTAAATTTTCATCACATTTCTTGGTTTCTTTGTTACACGTTTTGTAGATTTTTTTAATTATCATTGTGTTACATGTGAGCACTGTGTAACCATGCAAACTTCTGGAACTAGAGCACATGTACTTTTGAGTACATCCTTTTTGAGAAATGCAAATTTCTTACGCTATGGGAACTTCAATTTGTTTATATATATGAACTTATGTGGGAATTTATATTTTTATTTTCTGCACATGATTTTCATACATGAGACTTTCTATCGTGTTACATATTTTTGAACCTTTTCATTTCTTATATTTGAACTTCTTTCTTTTTATACGCAAAAAAGGAAATAAAACCTCCAGCTTTTTGCACGCTCACAGGGAGAGGAACGCATGTGATTTTTTTGAACTTCTTTGTCATTTAGAATGATTTTAACTAACTTTATGATGTTTTTTTCTTCGAAATTGTAACCAGAATTTTTCTGAAATATGAAAGTATTTTTTTTCAGCTGTAAGTAATGCTCGCTTCTTTTCTTAGACCGTAGGAATAGAAAACGGAACATTTTTTTGGCTGTAAGAAATGATCGCTTGTTTTAATTTGAACTTCAACATTTCTATGTGTTGAACTTTGAAGGAGGGAACTGAAAATCGTGGTGAGATAATTGAAATGCATCATCCTTCTTTAACTAGAGAGGATGTTTCTTGTTTTTTGTTTCAACGGCTTGTAATTCAAGAGGGTCGGCACCAAAGAGGCAAAGAGACAACAAAAACGTAGGCACACCCATTTTTTTATGACAACACATAATTTATTTGGTCCTTTATATAGACTGAATGAATTCACAGAACCAATGGATCGATCATAGATCTCACGGAGACACAGGTCACTCACAAAAAAACAAACATGTGAAATCGCCAATTGAAAAAATACAGAAAAGATGTGACAGACAGATGTTAAAACTGCAAACCTTTTTTTGCTCTGCATGGGCGTCCGAGAAAGAGTGGTAGCAAGGAGCTGCCGGTGCTGGGCACTAGAGTGCTGCACGGTTGCAAGAGCAACTTAGAAGAAGCTAACAGGGATGAAGATCACTTGTTAGGCCATGGGCAGGTCACTTTCTTGCGCGGACACACACGATGGAGCAAAGGGGAGAACTCCATGTCGACCATGGCAGGGAAGCTCGACGTCGTCGCGTCGTTGTAGTCGGCGACGAGCAGTAGGAGGGGCGGCTAGAGCAGCTGAGTTCGCCGGAGCGAGGGGCGGCGAATTTTTCTGAGTTTGCCCCGTGTCCCCCGAAGTGCTCTTCATACTACCGCTGAAGTCCAAATCCACCTTGCCCTGAAGAGGTTCCGTCCTCACGCTGGAAGAAGGTGATGTCCACTGAAACCAAAACAGTATATTTTCCACATTGAGCTTCATCTAGCAGGCAATTGTACGTATAGTGTATACATTGAATTATTTTCAATGTTCAGGCATAAATACAAACAGGGAGAAAAAACAAGAGAGGGAGAGCCGCACGCAAGCGATGTGACCATCAGTTTTTCAATTACTACTCATTCAGGGGAGCCGGGCAAAGCTTCTGCTAGGGCCACACCCATGGCACGGGCGAGGCACGGCTGTCCCCTGCAATTTTACCTGTGGTCTGACGACACGATGAAGATCATGGATAGCACCTCATGAAGGTCAGGTAGGGGCGCATGTTGACCAACAACCGCGGACTTGCAGAGGACTGCCGCAGGAGATGCATGGGTGCTGTCAGGAAGTGAGACATGGCGATGAGTGGTGGGAGCGCGCGGGGCAGCGGTGGGTAGCGGCAGCGTAGGGAGGTCAACCACGCCAGCAGTGAGCTTGGAGGTTGCAGGTGACGCGAGGGAGGCTATGGGGATCGTGGCGGGCAATGAGCTGCAACGGGATGCGTGTGCGCGGGATCCGCGGCCGGCGGCGCGTGGTTTGGTCGGATCCATGGAGGGAAGGTCCTGGCGGCTCCGTAGGGTGGAGGCGGCGCGGCGGTCAGACCAAGGGGCCAGAGGCGGTGCAGTGGCTGGACCAGGAGACGAGATGGCGCGACAGCTGCGTGGGAACCTGGTGGTTGGCATCGCCGAGGCAGTAGGATCTGGGAGAGGGAGGGGCGCCGTCGTGCTAGGGGCGGCGGTGGCCTAACACGCTGACGGGGCCGATGGGGCCGAGTGGCCGGCGGCGGTAGGCGCGCTGTGGTCAGGGCCGGTGGGAGGTGCATCTAGATTTGGGGGTGGGGGTGGGGGTCGACGACGAGGCCGGGCTTGCCAACAGCGGGAGGTGTGCCGGCACCAGGGGTCGGCGGCAGTTGTGGAGGGGAGCGGGAAGGTGGGGATTGGGCGGGGATGGGGATCATGGGGGTTGGGGAAGGTGGGGATCGGGCGTGGATGGGGATCGTGGGGAGATCTTTTTTTTCGTCCACTATACCGATCCGATCCGGGAGTTCGGGAAGGCCACCGCGGCTCCTATATAGCGGCTCCTATGTAGATATATATGTTGTTGTTCTGTATGCAATCCCATCGCACCAACACACACGTCTTATTAGCAGCAATCGTCTGTGTTATTAGCATCAACACGCACATATTTCTGATTACAGACCTGTTTGCTGCGCATCACACACATCTTGTTAAGTTGAACCGTTCCTATTCTCGTGTCTCAATACAAACAGTTCATCCGAGTGAACTGCATGTCGTATATCTCACACAACTTGATCTGGCTGACCGTTTGTTTTGTGTTGCCTAATCACGGACAGTTCATCCGAGTGAACCGTATGCTATACATCGCACACACCTTCATCTGGCTGCCCGTTCCTTTTGTTCCTCTTCATCGCAAACAGTTAATTGAACTGAACTGTATGCCCTGGATTGCACACACAACTAAAATCTGAACCGTGTTTGATGCATCCTCCATGGCAAACGTTTTGCACCTTTTTTACGGGTTTTTTAAACCACCGTTTGCGATTATTGCATCGCACACAGTTTTGTCGAAGGGTCTCTGATCATAGTGTCGCGTTAGCAGCATCCTGTAGTAGTGTAAATTTAAGCTGGTGAAACAGTTCTTCGTGGGTTCAACAAAGAGCGACATAAGGCCATTAGAGAAGAGGAGGCCCGGCTCTTGGCGATCGGGTTCACCGTTGAAGTTTTTCACCCTGAGTGGTTGGCTAACCCTGTGTTGGTGCTTAAGAAAAATGGCACCTGGCGTATGGGTATGGATTATACAGATCTCAATAAGGCTTGTCCATCTGATCCTTTTTCTCTTCCCCGTATTGATCAGATTATAGACGCCACAACGGGTTGTGAGCGTTTGTGCTTCTTGGATGCTTATTCTGGTTATCATCAGATTAAGATGGCAGTTAAAGACCAAGACAAGACAGCTTTTATCACACCATTTGGGGCTTTCTGCTATGTGTCTATGCGTTTTGGGCTCAAGAGTGCAAAGGCGACTTATCAGCGTTGTGTCCAAAATTATTTTCATAACCAGATTGAACATTATGTTCATGCTTATGTGGATAATATTGTTGTCAAGTCCAGAAAGAAGGAGACTCTGTTAAATGATTTAGAGGAGACCTTTGATAATCTCTGGGTCTATAAGATGATGCTTAACCCGGCCAAGTGTGTTTTTGGTGGGCCTGCAGGCAAGCTCTTGGGTTTCCTTGTCTCAGAGAGGGGCATTGAAGCTAACCCGGAGAAGATCAAAGCTATCACTTCATTGGCTAAGCCGGCGTGTGCCAATGATGTCCTGCACTTGGCGGGTCGTATCGTGGCTTTAAGCCGGTTCATAAGCCGCCTGGGTGAGAAGGCAATTCCTTTGTACTAGATGATGAACAAAACAGATCACTTTGTCTGGAGTGATGCTGCTAATGAGGCGTTTGAGGTATTCAAAAAGCAATTAGCTGAGCCGCCAGTCCTTGCGGCTCCCATTGAGAAAGAACCCTTACTCCTATACGTGGCGGCTAACAGTGGAGCTATCAGTGTGGCGATTGTGGTGGAACATAAGGAGACGGGTAAGGAATACCCAGGCCAGAGGCCGACTTATTATGTTAGCGAGGTGTTAATTGAGTCTAAAGCAGCGATACCCACATTGGCAAAAACTGGTATATGGGGTGTTCATGGCCAGTCGTAAACTGAAGCATTATTTTCTTGGCCTTCCTATTACTGTGATACGTCTGCTCCTTTGGGGGATATCATTCAGAACAGAGAGGCCACGGGTCGAGTTGCTAAGTGGGCTACTGAGCTCGGACCCCATGGTTTGAATTATATGCCAAGGATAGCTATTAAATCTCAGGCTCTTGTGGATTTCATCAGTGACTGGACAGAATTGTAGACGCCTGAGGAGAAGCCTGATAACACATATTGGGCTATTCACTTCGATGGGTCCAGGCAATTAGAAGGCTCGGGGGCTAGAGTTATTTTGACTTCCCCACGAATTTTGCTACGTTTTAAGGTTGATGTTTCCTTGTACTAACAATGCAGCTGAATATGAAGCTTTTCTCCATGGCCTTCGAATGGCCAAAGAGATGAATTTAAGCCGGGTCAGGTGTTTTGGCGACTCAGATCTGGTGGCTCGGCAAGTTTCAGGCACTTGGGATTCCAAGAACCCGCTCATGGCGGCTTATTGCCGGGGGGTTGATAATACTGCTGGTCACTTCAAGGGTTATCGGGTGGAGCATCTTGATCGAAGGAAGAATGAGGCGGTCGATGCCTTGAGCCGGCTTGGGTCTCAACGTAAGTCGGTGCCCCCTAATGTGTTTCTTGATGTGCTGCATAACCCTTCAGTCAAGTTACCATCAGAATAGGATCTTGTTATACCCGACCCAGAGGCGCAATTCGTGGCGGCTCTCCATGCTATTCCTGATTGGACCCTTCCCTACTTGGTTTATATGACCCGGGGCGAGTTACCTTAAGACGAAACTTTGGCCAGGCAGATAACCTGGCGGTCTAAGTCTATGACTATTGTCAATTGCGAGTTACACCGATTTAGTGTCACATGTGTGTTGCAGCATTGTGTTTCTCCTGAAGAGGACCGTGAGATTTTAAGAGAAATCCATGAAGGTGATTGTGGTCATCATGTCGACTCTAAATATCTAGTGGCTAAAGCTTTTTTTTCATGGATTTTACTAGTTGACGGCTCATGCTGATGCAGAAGATATCGTCAGTAAGTGTGACGGATGTCAGAAATTTTCTCGACGGGCTCATGTGCCGGCTCAAGAATTGAGGATGATTCCAATTACATGGTCGTTTGCAGTCCGAGGGCTCGATATGGTGGGACCTTTTAAGAGATCTAAGGATAAGAAAACCAACCTTTTGGTGGCAGTTGACAAATTTACCAAGTGGGTTCAAGCAGAGCCGGTCAGCAAGTGTGATGCGGCAATGGCAGTTTAGTTTGTTAAAAAATCGACCTTCCGGTTTGGTTACCCTCATAGTCTAATAACTGATAACGACACTAATCTGTCTAAGGGTGCTACAAAGGAATTCTGTCAACAAGAGCATATTCATCTTGATGTCTCTTCTGTGGCTCATCCGCAGTCTAATGGTCAAGCTGAGAGGGCTAATCAACAAATCTTGAGAGGTACCAAGCCCTGACTTATGGTTCCTTTGCAGCGAACGCCGGGTTATTGGCTTGAGGAGTTACCTTCAGTTCTTTGGAGTATCAATACCACCCCCAACAGGTCAACAGGCTCTACGCCTTTCTTCATGGTTTATGGTGGAGAGTCGGTTCTTGCAAGTGATATACGTCATGACTTGCCTCGTGTGACGGCTTAATTATGTTGAAACTTACAATGAAATAGCTATCAAAATGCACTCAACGCTTTAGACGAGGAGCGTGACCTGGCGGCGGCTCGTTCGGTGATATATCAACAAGACCTACGTCGCTATCATAGCCGCAGAGTTAAGACCCGAGTGTTTCAAGAAGTAGACTTGGTACTCCGGATTATTCAAGATCAAACAGATATGCACAAGTTATCCCCACCTTGGGAAGGACCATTTGTGGTCAGCAAGAACCTGAACAATGGGTCGTATTACCTCATTGACATACATGAGCACAAGGATTCTCGCAAGTCGGAGGAGGAGACCCGCCGGTCGTGGGATATTGCACGTCTTCGGTCATATTACACTTGAGCCGCCAGCTCTTAAATTGTACTTACTTTTGTCAATGTATATAACTATTTATGATCAATACAATAAAGCCGGCATCCCTGAACTACGAGGCCTCTGTTGTTTCATTTTTGAGTATTTGAGCCTTTATTGGTTGATCATAAGGTCACTTGGGGACTTCCAACCACTGGGTTTAGCTTTCATACCCTCTTGGACTTGCTACTCCACTAGGTGACCCACCAAACTCTTAACAGACAATCTTTTCAAAGACCCTGAACTCGTTAAGGTTCAAACGGCGGCTTATGTCACGTGAGAGCCGGCTTACAGTGAGCTAGGTCAAACTAGAACCATTGCAGCCTTGAACGCAATCATGTGGCCTAAGTGACAAACGGTTGTTGCGGCCTTAAACGCAATCATGTGGCCTAAGTGTCAAATGGCTGTTGCGGCCTTGAAAGCAATCATGTGGCCTGAGTGCCAAATGGCTGTTGCGTCCTTGAAAGCAATCATGTGGCCTGAGTGCCAAACGGCTGTTGCAGCCTTAAAAGCAAACATGAGGCATGATTGCCAAACGGTTGTTGCGGCCTTGAAAGCAAATGTGCGACTTCTAAGCCACCTTTTTCGGCCACGCTTTAAAAGCTGGCCTAAGTGAATTTTGAGCTTTGCATATCTTATGTTCGGATTTTAGATGTTTTTATGTTTTCAAAGTTTTGGCTTTAAAGATCCTTGAGTCGCCTGGTTCCGGGTTATGATAATTATGGTTGACTATTTCGGGTTATAACCCACCCGGATTTTTGACTTTAAGTCGCCAATGCATTGTGGCTCATGATTGAATATTTTCGGGTTATAACCCGCCCTGGTATTGGACATTGAGTCGCCAGTTAATTTTGAGTTCACAAAGCTAAGATGATGATTTTGTTTTTTTAAGTCATGAAAGGCTACTACTATTGGGGTTGTCACCCGCCCAGGTTTTTGACGTTAAGTCGCCAGGGCATGTATTTAACCTCTTTTGGTAGGGTAATGGCTAGTATGACCAATTGGATCAAGCCTGTCATAAAAGATTTAACCTGGTATTTTAATAGTTAACATGCACATTGGCATGACAAGGCAGATCATTGTATTGAAAGACTACTCTACTACAAGGGTATCACAAGCCTATAAGTTTGGAGCTCAAATGTTTTTTGGAGAAGAGATCTTGTACCCTGGCCTGAGAGCCGCCTAGTTTATCATTGATTTCTTTCATGACGAGTTGATGACTCCGGGTCATCCTGTGTCGGCTCTTCTTCTTCGCCCGTCTGGAGGTTAGGTGACGTCCAGTTGATGCCGGTTAAGGCCTCGAATATGGCTTCATCATTTATAATGAGGGCATAGTCAAGATCAGGGGCAACGAGGTGCTTACGCCTGGCGGAACAAGGTTCGTCACTTCATGGGTGGGCGGCTTAATCTTGTTGTTCTGATCATCGAAAGCCGGCGTGTAATGCTTCAGATTTAGTTCTTCAATAAGTTTACATGACACATGTCGCATCTTCCTCACGAACTTGTTAAAATCTTGCTCCTCAAAGGCTGACCCGTCATCTTTAAACTCGGGGCATGATACGTCTCCAACGTATCTATAATTTATGAAGTATTCATGCCGTTATATTATGATTGTTGGATGTTCTACAATCATTTTATAGCAACTTTATATCATTTTTTGGGACTAAACTATTGACCCAGTGCCCAGTGCCAGTTGCTGTTTTTTGCTTGTTTTTTACATAGCAGGAAATCAATATCAAACAGAGTCCAAACACCGCGTAACTTTTTGTGGATTTTTTATGGGCCAGAAGACTCCCAGTCGCCCAAAGCAGCACCTAGGGGGTGCCTCGAGGGGGACACAACCCACCAGGGTGCGCCTGGGGGCCCAGGCGCACCCAGGTGGGTTGTGCCCACCTCCGTGGCCGCCCACACCCCCTCTTTGCCCTATAAAATCCCAAATATTCCAAAAACCCTCAGGGTTATCCTAGATCAGTAGTTTTGCTGCTGCAAGGCTCTGTAGCCACCGAAAACCAATCTAGACCCCGTTCCGGCATTCCGCCAGAGGGGGAGATCATCACCAGTGGCCATCGTCATCATCCCGGCGGCCACCATGATGAGGAGGGAGTAGTCCACCCTCGAGGCTGAGGGTTTGTACTAGTAGCTATGTTTTTAATATCTCTCTCTCTCTCTCTACCTCGTGTTCTTGAGATGTCACGGTCTTGATGTATCTCGGGCTTTGTTAATATAGTCGGATCATATGGTGTTTTCCCCTCTCTATCTTGTTGTGATGAATTGAGTTTTTCCCTTTGCGATTTCGTTGTTATCGGATTGAATACTTTTATGGATTTGAGAGCACTTGATATATGTTCTGCGTATGAATACTCGTGGTGACAATGGAGTATCATATTTATTCGCTTGATATGTGTTTTGGCATTCAACTCGCGGATTCCCGCGGTGACATTGGGGAAATCTATGCATAGGGGTTGATGCACGTTCTTGTCTTTGTTTCTCTAGTAGAAATCTTGGGGAACTCTTTGAGGTTCTTTGTGTTGGATTGAGTATTATGAATCTGAAATTTTTGGTGTTATTTTTGTACGAACTCTTGGATAGATCGATCGGATAGAATAGCTTCGAGGTGGTTTCCTGCCCTACAAATAATTTATTCGTATGTTCTCCGCTAGGTAGGAACTTTGGAGTGATTCTCCATCACATTTTGAGGGGTGGTTATATGATACAATTATATTAGCATTGTTGAGAGATTACACTAGCGAAAGTACGGACCCTAGGCCTTGTTTTCAAGCATTGCAATACCGTTTGTGCTCACTTTTATCGATTGCTACCATGTTGTTTTTATTTATTCAGATTATAAAAATATATTTCTACCATTCGTATTACACTTTTATCACCATCTCTTCGCCAAACTAGTGCACCTATACAATTTGCCATTGTATTGGGTGTGTTGGGGACACAAGAGACTTTTTTATTATTGGGTTGCAGGGTTGTTTGAGAGAAACCATCTTCATCCTACGCCTCCCATGGATTGCTAAACCTTAGGTCATCCACTCGAGGGGAAATTGCTACTGTCCTACAAAACTCCATGCTTGGAGGCCCAACACGTGTCTACAAGAATAAAGTTGCGTAGTAGACATCAGGGCACCCGGTGGCGATCCCTTCCGGGTCCAGTTCTGTTGCCCATGCCTTAGCTCGGCCTAGAGCGACGATAGCTCCAGCATGGGCGGCTAATAGTCGACACTCTTTGATTTGAGCTGGCGCGGTTGAAAATTGCTCTAGCATGGTCTTGAGGAGTGTTAGTGGCTTCTTCCCACCTGACAGGGCAATGAGGTTGCGCAGAGTTCCGATGTAAAGATGTTCGGTCAACGAGTACACTGCCTTTAACTTCATCAGCATACTTTCCCCAAGGCTGGCACTTCTGGGGCCTGTTTACAGAAGACGTAAGAGACGCCAGATGAATTAAAAGGATTGCATGAACATAAGTCGCCAGGCGAGTCAAAGCAATATCATTATTGATGTGTAAGGATTTGAATCTTACCAAAGATGGCAGCTGTCATTTGAATAATATGTTGTTTTAAGCCGGACAACTCTTCAGTTACCATCTTAAGAGCAGCTTTTGCGTCTTCAGCTTTCTTGATTAAACCCGCATTGTCAGTTTCCCAGCCGGCTGTCAGCATCAAAATCCGTTTTCAACTTCTCTATAGCTTCTAATGAGGCCTTAGGCTCTGATTTGGCCTTTGAGGTTTCTGATTGCTGCAACTTTAAACCTTGTCTTAAGTCGCCCACTTGCGAATCTTTCATGTTCAATTCTGCCTGGAATAGATAAAAGCAAAGGTTACATAACAAGGAGCAAATTTTTTATCATACAATTCATTAAAGAGTCCCAACCACATTGCAAGCAGTGCACTTGGCACTTGGGGGCTAATCCAGGCCGTTTTAAAGGTTCTTATGACCCGACTTAACTTATCAGTTTAAGCCGACCCTTGGGGGATACATGTTTGGATTTCTTCAAGTAATTACAAGTACGGCTCAGCTTGTTAGTTTAAGCCGGCCCTTGCTAAGGCTACAGATTATCAGGAAGTCCTAAGCATATTCAACATTCCTTCTTATACTTAAGACTTGGCAGTTGTATATGTACATATGGAAAGAAGTTAGTAGCGTACCTCATAGTGCTCTTTCATATGGTTCACTAATCCAGCCTCAAGGTCGCGGCTGGTGTGAAGGCAGTTAAGATAACCAGCGTGGATGTCGCTAACACTGGGAGCAACATAAGTCTCTAGATCCAGCTTCGCTTTGCCTTTTTCCAAAGAATGAGCTTCTTCTTTGGTGCTGTGTTTAGCTAAGACAGTTGGATTCCCTGGTTCCGTGTAGCCTGTCCTAGTAATGAGAACATCATCAGTAGTCTACTTAGGGCTTGACGGCTTGGGATTTGCCTGGTCATCACTGGCAGCCGGGTTGATTTCGGTATGGATTGATTCCAGAGCTGTCCGGTCAGTTTGTGGTGACGGGTCATGGACAGGACCTTCACGATTTTGAGCTGAAGTTTCAGGGGCCTCGGATATTTGTGTTTCTGGTTCCACAGCCTTGGAATCTTTAGAAGACCCACCCACTTCTTGTTTTTTGCCAGGTTTGGCTACGCCTCTACAGTAATAGATGCAAGAGATCATAAGCATATATTGTCACAAACTATCTACGAAGCAAAGTTGTATGCTTACCCTTGGGCAACCTTGAAGACCGGCATTTCAGTGCTTGTGGAGTCACGAGATGATGGAGAGGTCACCTGGTAGTTTGAGTCGGAAAGAGTAAGAGGTTGACGAAAAAGACCAGCTTTTGCCAAAGTAGTTGTTGGGTGATGAGGCACCTCAAGTCGACGCTTGCGAATAGGGGTATTAGGTAAGCTGGAGTTGAGGTCTTGAGACCGGGTCATACATTTGGAGTCATGTTGCTACTTCTTCAAAAGAAAATTGAGATCCAAATAAGCAAGAGGATGAGAAAATATTACTTTCCGGATGACCCGCTGGGTTTTCTTTCTTGGCAAAGGATTTGAGTCGGAGGAGACAGGTATTACATTTGTTACATTTGCTTGGCTTGTTTCTGTGTTATCTTGTGAAGAGTCGGCATCAATAAGTTGCATCAAAAGACAACCAAGGGAATTGGGTTCTACCTCCTAGTCGTCCAGCTTCAGAAGATCTTCCGTTGTTTGCTTTTTATGGTGAATTGGAGCATGGGACTTGGCCACAAATTTCTTAACTGAGGTGGAAGCTTGCGGTTTCCTGGTCCAGAAGGCGGAGTTAGCCTGCATAAGCGTAAAAAGTGATCAAGTCAAGGTATAAAGTTGGGTTAACTTATATTGAAGCAAGAAAAGATAAATACTTACAAGTGGAGCTGGGTTTTGTTTAAAGAATGGGGGTAGGCCCACTTTGTTGCAATTATCTTGACACTCATCAAGTAGGGTCCTCATGGTCTTAAAAACTTCTTCAGCGGTAAAGTTATCTTTGGTGAACCTTTGAGGATCATTTAGTTCACCAGAATATTCATACATTAAGCCGAGGTGGCGGCTTAAAGGGAGTATCTTCCAGGAGACCCGACATGGGGTCAAATAAACCCCAAGTAACCCGTTAGCCAACAAGGCTTTGGCCCTGGAACGGAATGGGAGAGCCACGGCATGCTCTTCTGGAATAATTTTGCTTGGCGGGTCAAAGTTCGATTGGAAGGCCTTTCGAGATCAAACCCGGACCACGGGGTTTTACGTGGCGGAATCACGGTGTTTTAGAGTAAAACCAGGTGGTTACCCATCCCTTGGGGTGACTAGGTAAGACGGGAGCGAAAGTTGTTATCCCTCTGTTGGGGATATAACTATTTGTGTAAGCCGCCCAGGAGGGGCCGGGTTACGCAAAGAAGACTCATCAAAAAGAAGCCCAAGGCCAAGCATGAAGATGGCGGTTCAATAAAGGGGCCGAGGCCCACAGGCGGTTTAAGGCCCATGGTGATAAACCGCCATAATGGCATGACTTGTATCATAAGGTAGAATTAACTAGTCACCGAGCCGGACACTGTTTATGAGCCGTCCGGGACTCTGTAGGCCGCAAGGCGTCCACCCGTGTATATAAGGAACGCCCCGCTAGCGGCTTAGGGCAAGAAACAACTCATCGAGAGCCAGGCATAGCGTATCTCGCTCCCTGGTTATTGAAACCTCAAGCAATAGCAACCCAACTAGACGTAGGCCTTACCTTCACCGTAAGGGGCCGAACTAGTATAACTCTCTCGTGTCCTTTGTCCCATTTAACCCCTTTAAGCTTCCTAGTTGCGATGGCTCCACGACTAAGTCCATGCAAGAGGACATCTGCCGTGACAATTCCACGACAGTTGGCGCCCACCGTGGGGCCAGCGCACGGTGGATTTGAGTTCTTCAAAGGGCTACTTCGAAGGGCTCAAGGGATACACAGTGGGCCGGATGACCAAGAGTCGTCACGACAAGATCTACATCGACGACGAAGGCTGGGGCCCCGACGTCGGCTCAATTGAGTACGGGTACCGGGTCCCCTTTGGCAGAATCAACGTCTTCATCGGCCGGATTGGTGAGCCGGGCCCTGAGCCGGACTGCTGCACCGACCTCGTCGAAACGGCTCAGCGTCACGAGACCCGCCCGAGCTCAACCCGTCGTGAAACGTGCCTTCATGGGTTGCATCCACGGAGGAGAACTTTCTAAAGGATATGTAGATGGTGGTGAAACGGCCGTCCTCTCCGGCGGTGATTCGTCCGCCGGTTCAACAGATTTGTTGTATCTGTTACAGGATGGCGGGCTTAGGGGCTGTTCCGACGGCTCTAGTATTCCGGACCCCTATGAGCCGCCAAGCTGGGCAGGAGTCTTCATGGCTGGTACTCAACCCGGTCAAAACTCAACGGCTGCAACAGCAATAACGTCCGGGTCAGGAGCGGCCGGGGCAGGAGGCCCTGTGCGCCCGCCGGCTCAGGTGCTGATGGATCTCATGGATAAGCTGACGGCCCTGTTAACTACCACAGTCATCCCTGTGAATCAAGATGAGCATAATGCGGAGGTGGCATGGGTGCGTGAGGAGATAGCTCGGGCCAAGGAGGCCTTGGCAGCTGAGGACACTAGGTTAGCTACAGAACGGGCGGCTTTGGATGCACGGGCACAACAGCTACAGTCAGAAGCCTTCCAGCTTAGGATGAGCCTGAACGCATCTAACGAGGTGATGAGGAGGAGGCATCGGAAAACCCAATCTCGTTTACCTCCGGTTTATGATCCTCGGAATCTTTTCACTACACCCGGAGCCGGCCCAAGTAACCCGCGAGATGCAAATCAATTTATGACAGCCGGAACAGGAGGACTGGCTCAACCTCGGGAGATGGCACCTCCTCATGGAAACATGGCACCGCCCCGTTACGTACCGATACTGCCGGGTCACTTTTCCAAACCCATGGAGAACTTGATCGCAGCATCAACATGTTTGGCGGCTCTCCCGGTGGACGGTGACGATCCAACAACAATGGAGACCCGAAGGATCAGAGACCTCGTCCAGACAGCCTTGGTCAGCAAGAGACTTATTCCTACATCCGAGACATGATTAATTCAACTCCTCCGCCTTGGTTAGCTCCGGCTCGTCCAAACCGGAGTCCGAGTTGCAGTAGGCACATGGAGTCAGAAGCTTTGTCAAGCAACGCCCAGCGCCGTAACCCGCCCGGTGGTTATAACCCGGTGCAGGACCGAATACGTCAGCAGGACGAACGGGCGGCTCAGCTATCGGCTCAACAAAGCGGCTCATCGGGACCTTCCAGTTATCCGGCGACTTTTCGTTGAGGCGGGAGTAGCTACGAGAACGGCGGTGTTCCTTGTTTAGTGCCGGCTCTACGTAATGTCACGTTTACCCAAGGACTTCAAGGGGCGTCGGAAGGTGCCAAATTACACGGCCGACTTACGGCCGGGCGTGGATTGAAAGTTATGAGATGGCCATGGAGCTGTTGGAGGTCGGCCGATGCGGCGATGGCTAAGTACTTCACCATGATGTTAGATGGAGCGGCCGGTCTTGGTTAAAGGGCTTGCCACCCAATTCCATTAGTTCATAAGCGAGCTAAAGGCCCGTTTATCCAGAACTTCAAAGACACTTGCAAGCAATCTATGTCGATTGTGGACTTGACAAATTATGGCGAGAAGAGGGTGAATCGGCGACTCATTGGATGTACTGGGTCAAGGAGATAATACATTAAATGCGACAAGATGGATGTCGGCTCTGCAATCCTCATGTTGGATAAGAACTGCCGCTTTGAGCCGGCTGAGACAGAACTGGGCGCCTTAAGCGTGATTGCAATGATATGGGTATCTTGATGGCGGCTTTAGTCAAATCTGTGATTCTGATAGTACCAAGGATCCCGCGTATGATGAGGAAAAGACAGGGCAGGGAAAGAAGAACGGCAATGGAATCAGCAGCATAACCCGATGAATCAAGGAGGCAATAAGCGTAAGGCTGAGGGTAACCCGGAGTTTGTAGCCAACGCCAATGCACAGGGTAACAATCAGAGACGTGAGGGCAAACCGCCCCTCGATGCAGCGGGTCGGGCCCATCTCTTGAGCGATTACTCAATGAGCCTTGCCGAGAACCGTCACCCGGGAGCGACTCGCCACCCACTTATGGAAAGATTGCGCGATCATGAAAGCTTTTAAGAATTCCAACACGTTTGATGGCAATCACGGGTGAGGCGGCTCGAGAGCCGGCGGCTTCCATGGCCGAGCGGCGGTTCAAGTTAAACTTCGGGGACATCAAAGCGATTATAATCAACGGCCCGATGCAGTGGGGGACAACAACAGCGATGGTGGGGTTATCAAAGCCACCGAAGCGGTGAATAGTGGGCGATATCACGTGTTCACCACTAACTTGTACCAAGCGTGACCGGAAAGGTTCATAAGAGGGCCGTGAATTCTGTTGAGCGGCGGTCCCCGTTATTTGAGGTGGTCGAACAGCCCATTGTATGGAGCGGGGAAGATCACCCCTCCGGAGTTGATAATCCGGTCGATTAGCCCTGGTGGTAGCACCTCGGGTTGGTGGATATAAATTCACTAAAGGTACTCATGGGACGGAGGTAGCAGCATCAATATCCTTTACTATAAGACCTTTCGATGCATGGGATTGGTAGAAAGGATTTGAAGACGCGTAACACTGTTTTTCATGGGGTGGTGCACAGTAAATCGGCTTACCCAGTTGGCAAGATTGAACTGGAAGTGGCCTTTGGACATGAGTATGATTCTACAGCTGAGAAATTAACTTTTGAGGTGGTTAAAATCAAGAGTCCATATCATGCTCTATTTGGTCGGGCGGCTTATGCCAAGTTCATGGCGCGGCCGTGTTATGTTTATCTGCAGCTTAAGATGCCGGGTCACAAGGGCACCATCACCGTGCATGGAATTCGAAAGGTAGCCTTGGAATGTGAGGAGGGCGACCCGGCTTATGCTGAGTCTGTTTGTGCACAGAGAAGCTGAAGTTCTATCAAGACAATGTTGACCCGGCGGATATGACCTCTCTAAAGAAGCCAACCACCGAGCATGACCTGGCGATGAAATTTAAGTCGGCTGCTGAAACCAAGCTTGTTGATTTTACTCCAGGTGATTCGTCTAAGCAGTTCAGTATCAGTGCCAATTTGGATCCTAAATAGGAAAGCGCGCTCATTGAGTTCATCCATGAGAACCGGGACATCTTCGCATGGAAACCTTCTGACATGCCGGGTGTACCGAGAGAACTCGCTGAGCACACTCTCAATATTGATCCGAAGTATAAGCCGGTCAGGCAGTTTCTTCGACGGTTCAACGAAGAGAGACAGAAAGCCATTGGAGAGGATGTCGCCTGGCTCTTAGCGGCTGGGTTTATTATTGAAGTTTTTCACCCGGAGTGGTTGGCTAACCTGGTGCTCGTGCTCAAGAAGAACGGCACCTGGCGGATGTGTGTGGATCACACGGACTTAAATAAGGCTTGTCCGGCTGATCCCTTTGCTCTCCCCCGTATTGATCAAATCATTGATGCTACGGCGGGTTGTGAGCATTTGAGCTTTTTGGATGCTTACTCTGGTTATCATCAGATTAAAATGGCAGTTAAGGACCAGGAGAAGATGGCGTTCATCACTCCGTTTGGAGCCTTCTGCTATGTATCTATGCCATTTGGGCTCAAGAGTGCTCAGGCGACTTATCAACGATGTGTACAGAACTGTCTCCATGATCAAATTGGGCGCAATGTTCACGCTTATGTGGATGACATCGCGGTGAAGTCCAGAGAGAAGGAAACCTTGATATTTGATTTGAAAGAGACCTTTGATAATCTCCGGGTTTATAAGATGATGCTTAACCCTTGACAAAGTGTGTATTTGGTGTACCTGCAGGCAAGCTCTTGGGTTTCCTGGTCTCCAAGAGAGGCATTGAAGCTAATCCGGAGAAGATCAAGGCAATTACCTCTTTGGCTAAACCGGCGTGTATCAATGATGTTCAGCGACTGGCGGGTCCTGTTGCTGCTTTAAGCCGGTTCATAAGCCGGTTAGGTGAGAAGGCCCTACGGCATGTCGGATGATGAAGAAAATGGACACTTTTGTCTGGAGTGATGCTACTAATACTGCCTTTGATGATTTAAAGAGACAGTTGTTTGAGCCGCCGGTCCTTGCGGCTCCCATTGATAGGGAGCCATTACTCTTATATGTGCCTGCTAACGCACGAGCCGTTAGTGTTGCCATCGTGGAGGAGTGCAAGATCTGGCAAGGAGCATCCGGTTCAACGGCCGGTTTACTACATCAGTGAGGTGCTCATTGAGTCTAAACAAAGGTATCCACATTGGCAGAAACTTGTTTACGGAGTGTTCATGGCAAGCCGGAAGCTGAAGCAGTACTTCCAAGGTCATCCTATCACTGTGGTAAGTTCTTCCCCCTTAGGAGACATCATACAGAATAGAGAGGCCACAGGACGAGTCGCCAAGTGGGCCATTGAGCTCGGGCCTCATGGTTTGAAGTACATGCCGCGTACCGCTATTAAGTCTCAAGCCTTGGTGGACTTTATCAATGATTGGACAGAGTTACAGGCACCTGAGGAGAAGCCAGATAACACATATTGGACTATTCACTTTGATGGGTCCAGGCAGTTGGAAGGCTCGGGGGCTGGAGTCGTTTTAACTTCCCCCCGAGGTGACAAATTTTGTTATGTGCTCCGGCTTATGTTTCCTTGTACTAACAATGCAGCTGAGTATGAGGCCTTACTCCATGGTCTTAGGATGGCCAAAGAGATGAATTTGAGTCGGGTAAGATGTTTGGGTGACTCATATCTTGTGGCTCAACAGGTATCAGGCAAGTGGGATTCTAAGGATCCCTTAATGGCGGCTTACTGTCGTGAGGTTGATGATGTGGCTGGTCACTTCAAAGGTTATCAAGTGGAGCATATTGATCGAAGGAAGAACGAGGCGGCTGATGCTTTAAGCCGGCTGGGATCTCAGCGAAAGCCGGTGCCGCCTAACACCTTTCTTGATGTTTTGCAAAATCCTTCTTTCAAGGTACCCACAGGAGGAGGACCTAGCAGTGCCAGACCCGGAGGCACAACTGGTAGCAGCTCTTCGTGTTATCCCGGATTGGACAGTGCCATATTTGGCTTACATGACTCGGGGAGAGTTGCCTGAGGATGAGATCTTGCCGAGACAAATCATCTGGCGGTCCAAATCCATGACAATTGTTCATGGTGAGTTACATCCTCGCAGTGTCACTGGAGCTTTTCAACGTTGTGTATCGCCTGCGGAGGGTCAGGAGATACTTCGTGAGATCCATGATGGGGATTGTGGTCATCACGCCGGTTCAAAATCTCTTGTGGCCAAGGCTTTCCGTCATGGCTTTTATTGGCTAACGGCTCATGCTGATGCGTAGGATCTGGTCAGTAAATGTGACGGATGTCAGAAATTCTCACGACGAGCTCATGTGCCGGCTCAAGAATTGAGGATGATTCCACTTACTTGGCCGTTCGCAGTCTGGGGGCTTGACATGGTTGGACCTTTCAAGAGGTCTAAAGATAAAAGACACACCTCCTAGTTGAAGTGGATAAATTCACAAAGTGGGTTGAGGTAGAGCCAGTCAGTAAGTGTGATGCAGCCACGGCGGTTCGGTTCATGAAAAAGGTGATTTTTCGTTTTGGTTTTTCCACACAGCATTATTACTGATAATGGCACTAATCTCTCCAAGGGTGCCATGGAAGATTTTTGTCAATGAGAACATATCCGGCTTGATGTTTCGGCTGTTGCTCATCCTCAATCCAATGGTCAAGAAGAAAGAGCTAATCAGGAGATCTTGAAGGGTATTAAACCCCTGCTCTTGGTCCCCTTACAATGACGCCGGGTTGTTGGGTGGAGGAGTTACCCTACGTGCTTTGGAGTATCAATACTCGCCCTAACAGATCTACGGGTTACACACCTTTCTTCATATTGTACGGAGTAGAGGCGGTTCTGCCAAGTGACATCCGGCATGACTCACCCCGTGTGGCGGCTTACGTTCAGGCTGATAACGAAAAAGCTCGTCAGGATGCACTTGATTTATTGGATGAGGAGCGAGACTTGGCAATAGCCCGCTCGGTGATTTACCAGCAAGACCTGCACCGCTATCACAGCCGTCGGGTTAGAAGCAGAACCTTTCAGGAAGGCGATTTAGTGCTCCGGCTCATCCAGGATCAGTCTGATATGCACAAGCTATCCCCACCTTGGGAAGGACCCTTTGTGGTCAGCAAGAATCTGAACAACGGGTCATACTACCTAATCGATGTTCGAGAGCACAAAGACTCACGTAAGTCGGAGGAGGAGACCCGCCGGCCGTGGAATATCGCTCATCTTCGTCCTTATTATACTTGAGCCACCGGCTCTCAAGATGTATATATTTTCAAGATGTATATATAATATAAAGCAATAAAGCAGGACCTCTGTCCTTTTCACCCTCAAAGGTTTATATGTCTTCTTTATCAGGTGGTGGAAACAACCAACAGGGAGCGGATCATATCTGAATCCGGCTTTCCCTTTGGTCCGACTTATGATCATATCTGAATCTAGCCATGATCACTTGGGGGCTTCCTGTTCAAACATAGGTCGTATTCGAACCAAAGAGAACATAGCTATCGATACCCACTTGATCGGCATACTGCCAAACCCACTTGGAGGCTTCTTGATCATATTTGAATCATAGCTTATCTCCTTTGGGTCTGACGTGGATCGTATTCGAATTGGCATCATTAAACAACTCTTATGGTCACTTGGGGGCTTCTTGTTCAAACATAGGCCGTATTCGAACCAAAGAGAACATAGCTGTCGATGCCCACTTGATTGGCATCGCCAAAGCCACTGGGGGCTATATGATCGTATCCGAATCTTAGCTTAACCCCTTTGGAACGGTTTTCTGGTCGTATTTGAATCAGAAGCCTTTTAATTTTGTCTATTGTTCATCACCCTTTGCAATGACAAGTATTTGATTATTGTGAGATCATTTTTGAAAGCTTTTTTGGGGTGGTCTGTATTCCACCGGTTTAATATTGATCAAGTAAAAATGTTAGTGCACAAACAATCATTATATGTGCCAGTTTCGTGAATAATAAGGTTTATCCTCATTGTCCGGGTCACATAAGCCGGCAAGGTAATCAAATGATCACAGGTATGCTGTTACGATTGTATCTCAAGGATATAACTGAGAATTAGCTTTTATGATATTTTGATTCGATAGTACGGGTTATCAACACATTATGTGACCCCCTATGCCGTAAGTCGCCAAGGGACTTGTGTTTGTTCTGTACGCAGGGCGATGCAATCAATTTCTTTTAAACATAAAGGAAGCAGAAGACTGATGTAAGCCGGAAGCATATAAATGACGGCAGCTTAAGAAAGTGTTGAGTACCGCAAACACGCGCGAAGGCATGGCAAAAATCAAAGTGTTTTTCTACCCTGTTACAAGACTCTTGAGTCTGAATAATGAAGCATTGTTTTTCCTCAAGACATAAACATACGACGCCCGATGGTTCACTCCATTGGTTGACCTGACATGTCCGGGTTATCCTTCTCTGCTCCTCGGTCGGCTACCCTGTCCTGGAAGGTTGATGATGTCCAGTCAATGTCACTCAAAGCTTCAAACTCAGCTTCATCATCTATTAACCCGGCTGGGTCGACTTCAGGGGCAAAAGTATGCTTACGAATTGGAGGGATCGGGCTGACGTCATCGTAGTGAAGCGTTGGGAGTCTCCGGTTCTCGCTGTCATAACCCGGCTGATATTTGGTAAGGTCAGTATCATTCCCAATAAGCGTGGCCACAGGGCGTACCTCCTTCACGCGGGCGGCGAAATCTTTCTCATCAAACATGGTACCAACGTCCTTTAAACTTGGGTATCCAAGAGCGATGTCAGCCATGTCTAGTTCTGGCATAAATGCTTTGGCACGGCTCAATGCAGCTATGGCTTCGGCTCTTGCAGACGCCCGCCTTAGCTCTTGGATCCGTTGAGGTAGCACAGCAAGCCGCTTTAACATTTCAGCCAGGAGATGGGGAACATCATTTGACAAAGCCACAATGGCCAAAGCACGTTGTGACCCGGCATAGAGTTGCTCCACTAGAGTATAAACCACCTTTAACTTGAACAACATGTTCTGATTAAGGTTTGAGCTCCTGGGGCCTGCATTAACAAGTATCAGGTGAGCCGGAGGTAAGATTTGCAATAGTCATCGAAAGAAGGTTTGCAGTATTCACTGTTTGCACAAGTAGCTTACTGAAGATTGCTGAGACCATTTGGGATATTTGGCGCTTTAAGCCGGATAGCTCGGTTGTTGTTTCTGCAAGTGATTTCTCTGCTGTCTCGACACGGGTCACTAGTGAGGCCTTTTCATCAGCCCAGATTTTCTTCTCCGCTGCAAAATTTTTCTTCAACTTCTCTTGTTCAGAGACGCTGAATTCAAATTTGGAGTTGGCCTTTGAATTTCAAGTTCTTGAGCTGCCAGGCGGCTCTTCAGGTCAGCAATCTCCGACTGAAATTGACTTATGGTGGCCTGCATTGGTGCCGGGTTATAGTCAGAATCATGGTAAGATAACATTAAGTCCCAAGTACTTTACAAGCAAAGGTACTTGACACTTGGGGGCTAATGTATGCTGAAGAATTTCAAACTTACAATGCCGGTTCATGGAAATTAAGTCCCAAGCACTTTGCAAGCAAGTTCAAGGTATCATGTTACAACCGGATTAAAAATCTTCTTTCTAAACCGGACAAAGCAGTGCTAAGCAGATTTCTAAGTCTACAACATATTTATTCATAAGCAATAGACTTGGGGGCTGATACAGTAAGTATGGTTAAGAAAAGTAGCATAAGTTATACCTCAGATTTTTGCTGTATTTGCTTCACCATGTCAATTTCCAGGTCACGGCTGCTATGTACTTGATTGATATAGCCAGAGACTATCTCTCCAATGCTCAAATGAGTATGGTCAGCAACATCTAGCTTGGCCTTTCGGCGTTCCAGAAACTCCTCCTTGGCAGAGCACTTGGCAAGGACAGTGGGCTGTCCCAGCTCAACAAACTGAGTCTTCAGAATCTCAATTTCCGGATCAATTGTCTTGGTCAGGCTAGGAGCTTCCGGGTTATTAGGGCTGTTGAGAGTATCTTCGGCGAGTGGATCGGAGGATGGTGCTGGAATATCATAGGCTGGTTCAAGCGGCGGCTGATGGGTAGAACTGTCAGGAGCAGTCGTGCCAAGCTCCGGTTCAGCCGCGACCGGGTCTTGGGACGGCTTACTCTTTTTTCCCCTCTTACTGGGTTTCACTTGCACGCTGTGGATAAAGGCAGAAGGATGAGTACAAAAGCATGAGTAAGGTAAAGCATAAGGTAAGCAAAGTTACATTACCCTGGGGTAGTTTTGAAAGCCGGCATGTTAGATTGCATAGACTCGCCGGAGGACGGAGAGGTATCCTGATAATTGGAGTCGGATGAATTAAGAGGTTGTGAATTAAACCCGCCAAAGGAAAAGCGAGCGTAAATCGGAGATAACCACGGTCCGACGCTTCACAGTTACGTCGGCTAGGCGGAGGAGAGCTCTACATCCTTGCTGGTCCGGTTACGCCTCCGGCTTTCAAATTGCTGTTGCTTCAAAAGAAATTGAGGATCTTGGTAAGCCAAAGGATGTGAAAATCTTATTTTCGGGTTACTCTTGAATTTTACGGCAGACGCAGGGGCTCGGAGTCGGAGGAGATTATAGTTACCTCTTCCTCGACGGCTTGGCTGTTCCCCGTGTCTTCCTAAAAAGATTTAATGCCAGTAAGGTGATGATAAAGAGTTAAGGGAGTTAAAAAGTTACCTCTTCTTCATCATCATCAGTATCGTCAAGTTTAAACATCTCTGAAGCGCTTGGTTTCTTCTTCTTCGAAGTTCCAGTCTTGGCAGCTTTTCTTTCGGCTCTTTTTGCCGCTCTAGCTTGTTTGGCCGCCTCATGGTTATACTTGACCTTCCAGAAGTTATCATCGGCCTATGAAAAATGATAAGGAGTTATGAGTAAAAGCAAGGTATAACACAATAAGGAGTAAGCTATTGAGGTTGATGCCTTACTGCAGGGGCCGGGTTTTTCTTGCAGAAAGGAAGTAAGCCAAAGGAATTACTAGTCACTGTGCCCTCTTTCAACAACATCTGAGTTGTAGCCTCCACCACATCATCTGGTAAGTCGTCGGGACTATGACGAAGTGGGTCATTTTTCTACTTTGGTAGGTGCACATTAAGCGGTGTGACTTAACGGAATCACTCGCCAAGCGACCCAGACTCGGACCAGGTCAATGCCATCTAAGCCATTTCCCAAAAGAGCTTTGATTTTAGTAATGGTGGGAGCAAGTGGCAGGCGTTCAACAATAGTCAGTTTATCCGGCAGCGGGTGGTTGGATTCAAGGTGCAAGGCGCGAAAGCCGGGCAGAGGATTTTCCTCAGCTGGAGAAGTATCCTGGCAGTAAACATCCCTGAAGAATTTTGAACACGGAGTTAGGTCTAATGTCTTGAGGTCTGAGGTCAAAGAAGTGCAAAACATCCCTGAAGTATTTTGAACCGGGTGGAGCAAAACCCCGGCTCATATGATCAGTAAACACGATCACCTCCCCCTCCTTGGGTTGAGGTTTCTCCTCTGACGGATTAGGACCACGATAAGACATGAGCTCCTTCTTAGGCAGATGGCCGGACTTCACGAATTCAGACAAAGTGCTCTCCGTAACAGTGGATTTGACCCAGTTGCAGGTCACGGGAGCATTGGGAGCCTTGGGTGCCATTGTATAAATTGAAGCCTATGACAAAATAAGAGTCTCCGGTTGAAATTTAACCTGGGGGAAAACATTTTAAGTCTATTCAATATGGCGGCTTAAGAAGGAGCCTAATGACATATGGGTAACTATGCAGTGATATTTAAGCCGCTACAGGTATCAAAGGCAGTAAAATTTTCTTAAGTCGCGAGAAGCAAGCAAGGTTGGCAGATCAGTGTCATTTACTTAAACCGGCCATGTGGGCGGTCGTGGTTAAACAAATTTGAAAGAGGCAGTTTTTTTGCTTAAGGGTGGAACAAACAGGTTTCACAAGTTGTGGCTATTATTTTGGATCAAACGGCTGTTCTGAAAACAAAAATTTCTAGACCTAGGACTGGCACAGATGAAGTTCATAGGCTCGAACGGGGCCTCTGTGCAGCGGAAAGGGATCTATTTGCATTTGGAAATGGGTGCGAAACAACCACCGCAATAGTTCTACACATGCGAAGATCAAAAGGGGGCATTGGAGGTAAAAACTGTCAAGGGTTTGGTTCCGGCGGTGACGAACGCCGACAAACTCGAAGAAGCCATAATGCAGATCTAAAACAGGGGAAGAAGGGAACTCACAGATGCAGACTGGCTACGGAGGTCCACCGTTGTTTTTTCTGGTCGGGCTCAGGTTGATGCAGTGGCCGGAGTCGATGAAGACAAGGAGCTTCGCGGCGGCTGCGACGGAGCTCGAGTAACAGAGGCACAGCGAGAGGAAGAGGATGACCAAAAGCAGGGAGAATGGAAGACCTAGGTCGTGCCTATTTATAAGGGGAGACCGACTGAGACTGCGCGAGAAACAAGGAGATTAAACATCATTATCCAGCGGCCCTGATGCCTCGGTTTTCGGAACGGTCAATAAAAGAAAATATCCGTTGGAGGATATGGCGGAATAAAATATGAATTTAAGTAAAGATGACGCTATGGCGGGTTAACGCGGATCCAGAAGATGACGTCATGGCAGGTTAAAAACCTTTACACAGGTAGAAGGTTGAAGGTTTATTTCTTAAGGTATTTTAAGCTTGACATGAACCGGTTCAAATCAATCTGGGGCCTAATGTTGGGGATATAACTATTTGTGTAAGCCGCCCAGGAGGGGCAGATTACGCAAAGAAGACTCATCAAAAAGAAGCCCAAGGCCAAGCATGAAGATGGCGGTTAAATAAGGGGCTGAGGCCCACAGGCGGCTTAAGGCCCATGGTGATAAACCGCCATAATGACATGACTTGTATCATAAGGTAGAATTAACTAGTCACCAAGCCTGACACTGTTTATGAGCCGGCCGGTACTTTGTAGGCCGCAGTGCGTCCACCCGTGTATATAAGGGGACGACCCGCTGGCAGCTTAGGGCAAGAAACAACTCATCGAGAGCCAGGCATAGCGTATCTCACTCCCTGGTTATCGAAACCTCAAGCAATACCAACCCAACTAGACGTAGGCCTTACCTTCACCGTAAGGGGCCGAACTAGTATAACTCTCTCGTGTCCTTTGTCCCGTTTAACCCCTTTAAGCTTCCTAGCTGCGATGGATCCACGACTAAGTCCATGCAAGAGGACATCTGCTGTGACAATTCCACGACACCCTCCGTCTCTGAATTGAGGTCCTACCTAATTCTTGACCCGGGCCATTTTTGCATTCAGTTTGGCGGTTTATATAGAAGAATTCCTTGAAAAGAGGGACTATGGGTGTTTTCTGAAGATAAACCTCATAGAAGATTTGGAAGTGGCTGATATTGGACACTGAGTTCGGCCCTCTATCTTGAGGGTGCAGATTAAAATAATGAAGAATATCTCAGAAGAACCTAGACCCGTGTGGGGTAAACCCTCTAAGTATGTGATCAGTAAAGACTATGATCTCGTCTTCAGCAGGAGTAGGGGGTACTTCCCCATTACTGACTTGCCATCCAAGGTCTTGTTGAAATCGTCAAGGATCTGCTTGGGAACAAAGGACCGTTCCAAGTTGACGATAGTCATTTCTCAGCAGTTGAAAAGTTACGGCCTGGAAAGTGTAAGGTGGTCATGATTATGAGTATATCACAAGCCGTTTATGTGTTGAAAGACGGGTCATCTATGACTAAAAGACACCTTAATTATAAGGTATGATCATCAAAGTTATGAAGTAGCATATTGATAAGTCAAATTACAAAGGCATGTTCGGAGCTACAGGGGGTTATGGGCATTACAGATAAGCCGGCTAAAAGACTGGCGGGTTATAAGACTATTACTTAAGGCACTTCAATGGCGTTGGCAGAGCGGACATATATGAATTTGAGGTTGAAGAAATTCTGCTAAGTGTGAGAAAAACAAGTTTCACAATTTTTTCCCATAATTTTGGATCTACTGCAGCGTTGAAAATAAAAGAAAATGGCTAAACCTAGAACATGGTTGTGGAAGAACTAGCGGACTGATACCGATTCTAAATAAAAAGAAGATCTATTTGAGATGCAATATGGATGCTAAACTGGCTGCCACATTATTTCTATGGTGTTTTTAGATTGGAAGGCAGGATCTGTTCGGAGCTATGAAGAACTGCGATGAAGGCCAACGAACTTGCGAAGGAACGGTGACCTAGTGCGGATCTGAAAGGGCCCAAAAGTGGTACCTGACGGTGGTGATGGTGAGCGGACGTGCATTGTGGTTCTGTGGTTCGTTCAGGTTGATGCAGCGGCCGGTATTGAGGTCGCTAAAAAGGAACGGCGGTAGCGGAGCTCTGACAGCGGCGCTCGACGCAAGGAAGAAGAAGAAGAGAGAGGGACATGGTAAAAGTGAAAAATGAACCCCCATGTGCCTATTAATAAGGAAAAGGTGAAATAGTAAACATCTGGCGCAGAAATCAAGGAGCTATCATCATTATCTTAACAGCAAAGGAACCTCGATTCTCGGAAGGACTGATTAATGCAAAGATCCATTGTGATGTCATGGGATTTTTCTGAAATTAATAACATGACATCATCTTTCGTCATGGCGGGTTATGAAAGTTTGTCAGTTTAAATATTGAAGGATTTTAAGAGATTCGCCAACCAAAGGATGAAGATTAACATGAACCAGTTCAAATCAATTCGGGGCCTAATGTTGGGGATATAACCCCGAGGTGTGACACGCCTAGGAGGGGTCGGGTTACACCATTGGCGATTCATGGCAAAGGGCCCAAGCGGGCCCAAGAAGACAAGACGTGAAGATGGTAGCTCATAAGTAGGCAATTGAAGGCCCAAGACTCGGAGGTGGCTCAAGACCTGAAGGTGTGAGCCGCCCGATGATGACTTGCTCTGTACAACAAGGAAATTAGAACCAGGGTCGGTTACGTTGTGTCCCCGATCCGGACCCTTGTAAGCCGCCGGACCTCTACCTGTGTATATAAAGGCAAGACCTGGCGGGGGCCTAACTCAAGAAACAACCAATCGATAGCTAGGTCAAGCATATTCGCTCCCTTGTAATCAAAACTCAAGAAATATAACTAGAAGCAGGAAGTATGCTTTTACCTCGTTGCGAGGAGCCGAACCTGGGTAAATCCCTTGTTTTCTTTGTCCCTTTCAACCCCTTCGAGCTAACCTACGTTGCGATGGCTCCGCACCTAAGTCCTTTCACTAGGGCATCTGCCGTGTTAAATCCACGACACGCGTCCAACTTGGCGCCGAGATAGTCCTTGTTGCGAGTTTTGATTTCACGCAAGTAAGCATGTAAGTCGGAGGTGAGGTTATCAATACACTCATCCAAGATGGTGTTGGCGCCATTTATAGCTCACTGAGGGCCAAAGTGGTGAGACTCTAAGATGTAGTCGTTCGCCTCTACTTGGTCGTCGAAGACCGCAGCAGGGTACCTTTATCTATCCATAGTTTCCAAAGTTATCTCTTTGCAATGTTGGTCAAGGGCCAAGTGGGCTCACACTTCTCAATGTAAAAAGAGTGCAGTTGTAATGACCCTTGTCCAAGATTTCACACTTACATAAAAACCCTATAGTGTAGCTTGGTATGGGTTAGTGGCATATGTGCACCTAATTTTGTTGTATGAATAAAAAATGTTGAGTATATGTGTTGTGCATATTGTGTATTGGGCCCACCTCCTAGTTGTCTTGTATAGTTGAGGTCGTGGTCCACCGTTGTACATCATATATACGTGCGTTTGCACCTGAGTAATACATCGTGCAATTCCCACAACATACATGGTATCAGTTTCCTAGGTTCCAACCCTAGCTTCCGCTGCCGCCGCCGCTCCAACAGCCGCCGCCGCTCTAGCTGTCGCCGCCACGCCCCTCCTATTGCGCTGCCGCCGCCTTCCGCTCTCCTGCCGCCGCGCCACCCCTCCCCTGCCGCCGCTGCTCCTCCTGATCGCCCTAGCCGCCCGATCCCTACTGTCGTGACCCTCCAACCGCCGCCCCGTACCTGAGCGCCACCGCCCACACCTCCTATCACCGCCGCCTTCCCGCCACCACTATCCCCTACCCTCCACCCGAAGCCGCTGCCCCTGCTCCTCTCATAGCCGCCGCCGCTCACCCAACCCTAACCCTAGCCCTAGCCACACCACCCCTCGCAATCATGTCGTCTGTCACCTCGTCCGCTTCCATCAACTCCAACCCGTTAGCCGACGCCAACCCTCCCGACGTCAATGACATCCGCAACCTCACCATCTATGAGCGGGTTCCAGTTTGTCTCTCCCAGACGGACTCCTCCTACTACGCATGGAAGACATACTTCTCCCTCGTGTTCCAGGAGTACCATCTCATTGATCACATGGACGGCTCCGTTGACTCCAGCCTCGTCCCCGACTTCCATGACTGGTCCACCATCGACGCCACACTCATCCAGTGGTTCTTCCTCACCATCTCGCAAGACCTGTTTCAGACGGTCGTGCGGGACGATGATAACGCCCACGCCGTGTGCACCAAGCTAAACGGGCTCTTCACCGACAATCGTCTTCAACGTCGCGTTTTTTTGCAGCAAGAGTTCTTTGGGTGCCACCAGGACAACTCCACCGTCCACGACTATTGTCACCGCTTTAAGACTCTCATTGACGAGCTTTGGGATATTGGCGCAAAGATCGATGCTGACCTCCTCCTCAGCACGCTCACTGCCGGGCTCAACGAGGACTTCGGGAACACCGCGGCAAACCTCACCCTCATCTCCGAGCCCTCCTTCGCCAAGTTCGTTGCGTACCTCCGACTGGAGGAGCGGCGGATGAAGCAGGTTAAGGGGCGCGCCATCCACACCGCTCTCGCCGCCGGCACCACCCACGGCGGACCCCTGCCGCCCCCCGTTGAACCGATGTGACAGCCCCGACGAGCTCTATCCGGTGGATTCGCCTTCATCCGGCACCACCGCACCGGTTGCTCTCTCTGCTGGCATCGATCTCTGGCACGCTCGTCTGGGTCATCCCAACCCCGTCACCCTTAGCCATATTCTTAGGAGTTTCAGCTTCAGTTGTAATAAGATCAAGGATCACACTTTTCATGCCTGTCGTGTCGGCAAACATGCTCGTCTTTATTTAATAACTCCACCACCATTCCTTCTTTTCCCTTTCAGTTGATTCATAGTGATGTGTGGACCTCTCCTGTTCCTAGTAATTCGGGCTATTTATATTATCTGGTTATCCTTGATGATTATTCTCATTATGTGTGGACCTTTCCTTTGCGATGAAAGTTGGATGCACTCTCCACTTTGACGGCTTTTTACTCCTATGTCAGCACACAGTTTGGGCGTCCCATTCTTGCTCTTCAGACTTACAATGGAAAAGAGTTCGACAACCTTGCTTTCCGCACTTTTTTCCGCACCATGGCACAATTTTTCGTCTCACATGCATGTATACTTCATAGCAGAACGATCGAGCCGAATGCGTCCTTTGCACTCTGAATGACTGCGTTCGCATGCCCCTGTTCCATGCTAACGTGCCGCCTCGCTTCTGGCCGGACGCACTTGCTACCGCATCACTTCTCCTTAACCTTCGACCCTGTCTCTCGCGCTGAAATTACGCACCTCATCACCTCCTCTTTGGTACGCCACCGTCTTCTGATGGTTTGCATATTTTTGGATGCCTTTTCTATCCTAGCACCGCCGACACTAGTCCTCACAAACTTGCACCATGTTCTGTTGCATGCATCTTCATCGGCTACCCTTCTAACTCCAAGGGCAATCGGTGCTATGATCCCATCTCCCATCGTGTGTTCACCTCCCGGCACGTTTACTTTGATGAGCATGTGTTTCCATTTCAGCGAGTACCCCCGGCTGTTCCTCCCGCCACCGATGACGTGGGAGCCTCAATGCCACTCCCAGGGCGTTCGCGCGCCACTCTTGGCCTGCCCCTGGCTTTGAGGCGCGTCACCAGCCGGCGCCTTTCGGTTCAGCGCCCCCGCCCGCGGCGCCTCCTCTGCCCGCGGCTCCCGCGCCCCCGTCCCCGGTGCCTTCTGCGCCCTGCTCACCTGCAGCGTTGGCGCCGCTGGCCCTGACGCTCCCCTCGACCGCGGCCTCGGTGCCCGCGGCCCAGGCTCCGGCGCTCTCGGCGCCCTCTTCACTGGAGACTACGGCCAAACTACCCACGGTCGGTCCGGTCACTTGAGCCCGTACGGGCGTTTTTCGCCCGAGCTCGCGCTGTGCCCCGGACGAGTACGTCCACGCGGCATCCACCTCTACACCATCACCATTGCCATCCTCCGTTCGAGCCACTCTTCGTGACCCGCTCTGGATGGCTGCGACGCTAGAGGAGTTTCATGCCTTGCTGCGCAACCAGACGTAGCAGCTTGTTCCCCGTCCCCAGCACGCCAACGTGATTACTGGGAAGTGGGTATTCATCACAAGCTCCGTCCTGATGGTACCCTCGACCGCTATAAAGCGCGCTAGGTTGCTTGTGGTTTCCGGCGACCTGCTGGTATCGACTTCACCGACACCTTCGCTCCGCTTGTTAAGCCCGGAAGGATCCGCATGGTTCTCCACCTTGCGGTCTCTCGTTCCTGGCCGGTGCACCAGATGGACGTCTTCAACGCCTTCCTTCACGGTCACCTCGAGGAGCAGGTCTTCTGCCAGCAGCCCACGAGGTTTGTTAATCCAGCACTTCCCGACCATGTGTGCCTGCTTTCGCGGTCCTTGTACGGACTCAAGCAGGCTCCTCGCGCTTGGTACCAACGCATCGCGGCGTTTCTGCACCAGCTCGGGTTTCGCTCTACCCACTCGGACACATCGCTCTACGTCTATCATCAGGGCTCTGACATGGCATACTGTCGTGGGAACGACTTTGACAATAATAAGGGATTAGGAAAAGGAGCATGATCTATCAAGATGCAAATGGGTGACACGGTGGTTTTAGCGAGTTCGGGCCTCTCACGGTGGAGATAACCACCCTACGTCTTGTGCTCCGGAGAGGATTTGTTTATATGAGTATGTATCCGGAGATTACAATGTAAGTGAGAGAGAGGTGAACGGATCCCCATGCCTGAGCTAAGTCCTGAGACTAGTGACGAGAGAGAGAGAGAGAGCTAGGAGGAGAAGAATGAGGGCCTGCCCCCAAGTCTAGTGGTGGGGGTGGCTTATATAGAGTGCACCACCCCTCCACCTCCTATGTTACAAAGTGGGGCGTTGATGTCATAATGTCAGCCTGCTACTAAGATGATGCCTCGAGTGCCTTGTTGACTGTTGGTCTTCGCATATCCGAGTGAGTCATACGACCGAGTGGTTGACTGTCATCCGAGTGGACGGTGCATCGATATGTTCGAGTGGATAGTATGTATGTATGAGATTTATCTGTACCCACCTCATGTGTGTACCCCATGCTTTATGATATTTTGACCCTTCGGGGGCCTACCTATTATGTGTGTCCCCAACATTAGCCCCTGAATCGGTTGCGATTTTGCAGAACAAGTTTGTGAAAGGCACAATTCGGCCCGAGTGATTACGGAAATACTCGGTACCTGCCATCGTGCTTTCAAACAACCAAGGTTTGAAAAAATCTCAATGAATTCTGGCACTGCGCTTCCCGACTGATCTGGGGTAAGTACACGCAAGGAGCAACTTGGTGACATTCATTCCTCTCTCAGAAGAGATTAACTCGTGATCAAAGTAGGGTGTGTCATTAAATCTAGGCAACAAGATTGACGCATGGAGTGCTCTCTCAGAGAGATGCCATTCTTATCCCGGAGGAACGTCAATACGAGTCGATTCTGGATCCAAACTTATGAGTTTCACGCTTTGAGTAAGAAGGCTCAAAACAGGTCCACGGAGGAGCGTTTAACTCACCGTATAGCAATTTTTTTGTAGTCGACGGGAGTCTTAGAACTTGTTTGTTTGTTTTTCATCACTCGGACTGGTCAGGACATACTGAGTGGAGATTACTCCAGTGGGGCCACGCTGAGTGCACCCACTGGGTGTAGTCCCTGAGACCGTCGTCGACTGCGGGCAGTCGGCGGGGTTCTGAGAGAACTAAAAAATCTACTTAGTTGGTTTTGATCAAACTTGTTCCTCTCTGACTCGGAAGTCGAGTAGTACTTGAGTAATCTGGAGCTGGTCTTGACCGAGCAAAATGTTTCTTTCTGAGTTCTCTTCCAGTGGGGGCACGCTGAGTGCACCCACTGGGTGTAGTCCCCGAGCCTCTGTCAGACTAGATGAGACTGGCAGAGGGTTTAAGTCTCCTGGTAAACCTCCATGCAGTCGGTACGGTAGATATCTTGGTATAAAATTGAGTCAATCGGGTGGATCGTCAAGCGCTTGGGATGGTAAATAAGCTCAGCCTGGAGCTGAGTCAGTCGGACTAATCTTTGTGCACTTGGCACAGTAAATAAATTCAACCTGGAACTAGATCAATCAAGTGAATCTTCGTGCACTCGTGATACGACTAAAATGTATCTATAATTTTTGATTGTTCCATGCTATTATATTATCTGTTTTGGATGTTTAATGGGCTCTATTATACACTTTTACATTATTTTTGGGACTAACCTATTAACCGAATGCCCAGTCCAAATTGCTGTTTTTTGCCTATTTCAGAGTTTCTTTGAAAAGGAATATCGAACGGAATCCAAACGGAATGAAACCTTCGGGAGAGTGATTTTTGGAAACGCAATCCAGGAGACTTGGAGTGGACGTCAAGGAAGCGACGAGGTGGCCACAAGGCAGGGAGGCGCGCCCCCACTCTCGTGGGCCCCTCGTGGCTCCCCCAACCGACTTCTTTCGCCTATATATAATCATATACCCCGAAAACATCTGAGAGCACCACGAAACCCTATTTCCACTGCCGCAACCTTCTGTACCCGTGAGATCCCATCTTGGGTCCTTTTCCGGTGCTACGCCGTAGGGGGAATCGATCATGGAGGGCTTCTACATCAACACCATAGCCTCTCCGATGATGTGTGAGTAGTTTACCTTAGACCTTCGGGTCCATAGTTATTAGCTAGATGGCTTCTTCTCTCTCTTTGGATCTCAATACAAAGTTCTCCTAAATCTTCTTGGAGATCTATTCGATGTAGTTCTTTTTGCGGTTTGTTTGTCGAGATCCGATGAATTGTGGGTTGATGATCAAGATTATCTATGACCAATATTTGAATCTCCTCTGAATTCTTTTATGTATGATTTTTTATCTTTGCAAGTCTCTTTGAATTACCAGTTTGGTTTGGCCTACTAGATTGATCTTTCTTGCAATGGGATAAGTGCATAGCTTTGGGTTCAATCTTGCGGTGTCCTTTCCTAGTGACAGCAGGGGCAACAAGGCACGCATTGTATTGTTGCCATCGAGGATAAAAAGATGGGGTTTATATCATATTGCTTGAGTTTATCCCTCTACATCATGTCATCTTGCCTAATGCATTACTTTGTTCTTATGAACTTAATACTCTATATGCATCTTTGGATAGCGGTCGATGTGTGGAGTAATAGTAGTAGATGCTTGAGAATCATTTCGGTCTACTTGTCATGGACGTGATGCCTATATACATGATCATGCCTAGATATTCACATAACTATGCACTTTTCTATCAATTGCTCGACAGTAATTTGTTCACCCACCGTAATACTTATGCTATCTTGAGAGAAGCCACTAGTGAAACCTATAGCCCCTGGGTCTATCTTCCATTATATTAATCTCCCATCAACTCGCCAATTTCTGTCGCCGTTTATTTTGCAATCTTTAGTTTCCAATCTATACAACAAAAATACCAAAAATATTTATCTTATTATCTCTATCAGATCTCACTTTTGCAAGTGGCCGTGAAGGGACTGACAACCCCTTTATCGTGTTGGTTGCAAGGTTCTTATTTGTTTGTGCAGTCACGAGGGATTTGCGTGTAGCCTCCTCTTTGGATTGATACCTTGGTTCTCAAAACTGAGGTAAATACTTACGCTACTTTGCTGCATCACCCTTTCCTCTTCAAGGGAAAACGAACGCAGTGCTCAAGAGGTAGCATGAAGGATTTCTTGCGCCGTTGCCGGGGAGTCTACGCACAAGTCAAGACATACCAAGTACCCATCACAAACTCTTATCCCTTGCATTACATTATTTGCAATTTGCCTCTCGTTTTCCTCTCCCCCACTTCACCTTTTCCTTTTCTTCGCCTTCTTCCCGTATGTCTTTTTGTTTGTGTTTCCATGTGCCTTCTATTTTCTTGCATCTTGGATTGCTAAAAATCTATTGATATGGATCCACTTAAAGTGTTCTACTTGGATCATCTTCGATCTATTTGTGCTCGTGCTGAAACCCCAACTAGTTTAGTTGAGGGAAAATCTTTAGACGAGCATGCTCATTTTGTGTGTCATCGTTTTTCTGAAAAGGGGAAGCTCTTATGGTATCAAATAAATAGTTTGCTATGCTATGCTTGGAATCTTTGTGAAATTTATGATTTTACTTGTTGTTCTAAGAACCCTAGAAAACACCTTCCCTACCTATGTGAGTTTAATGATAACGAAATCTTATCTTCTTATGGAAAGGGTGTTTATAGTTACTATGATATCAGACAAATTGAAGAATTTGTTGTTTTTAAGGGTGCTCATGAAGTTGCTTCTTTGATTGAAAAGTATGATATTACTTTCCACAAATCTGAAAATTCCGACATGCTTAAATATTGTTGTGAAAACTATGCTCATAATGTCTATGTCAAAGAATTTATTGAGAGAATGACCGTTGCTTTGGAAGAAAATAATGATATGCATGAATCCATAGATAATGATGATTCCGATGATTTGATTGAAATTTCCCTTGATGAACATGATGCTTGCTATTCTTGTGGCCATGATGCCGATATTTTTTAAGGCGAGTTTGCTATAGTTCCTTATGTTAGTCATGAGATCGTTGCTATTGCGTCCATACTTGATAGTTCCTTTGATGAAAAGCATGATTGAAATGATTTTACTATAAATTCTCTTGATGTCAATTGTGCTAATAATATGCAAAACCCTAAGCTTGGGGATGCTAGTTTTGCTATGTCTACTACTTGTTGCAATGATCATGATTGGGGTGATTCTTCTTATGATCTTGGAAATTTATTTAAACCCCATGATGAATATGAGATTCATAATAGTGTTTGCAATGATATTGAAAGTGGGTTTGGAAGAGCTTCAACTTTAGATCCCACATATTTGGAGAATGTTCAATCTTATGAAGTTTTTGATAAAAGTTGGTTTGGGGAGGTCATGACTTTAGTTAATGTTAATCCCACTATTTTGGAAGAGTGTCAACTTTGCATACATGTGGATCATGTTAAGAATATGTTTTGTGATAGCTATATTGTTGAATTTGCTTATGATCCTACACGTAATTATTATGAGAGAGGAAAATATGGTTGTAGAAATTTTCATGTTACTAAATTACCTCTCGTTATGTTGAGATTGCTATTGTTTCTTTCCGCTTCCTTGCATATGCTAGTTTTTGCTTGCCTTGATAAATTGTTTGCCTATAAGATTCCTATGCATAGGAAGTATGTTAGACTTAGATGTGTTTGTAACGTGTTTTATGTTGCTCTATTTGTGCTTCAATTCTTGTCTTTCATGTGAGCATCATTGAAATCTCAATGCCTAGCTAGGGGCGTTAAACGATAGCGCTCGTTGGGAGGCAACCCAATTTTATTTTTGTTCCTTGCTTTTTGTTCCTGTTTAGTAATAAAAAATTCATCTAGCCTCTGGTTAGATGTGGTTTTGTTTTAATTAGTGTTTGTGCCAACTAGAACCTTTAGGACAACCTATGGTGATAGTTAATTTGATCTTGCTGAAAAACAGAAAGTTTTGCGTGCACGAGATTAGTTTTCGTAAATCACAGAAACGTGCTTTTCAGTTAATTCTTTTTGTAGAAGATTAATAAACAAATTATCTAGTACTTCCTAATTGATTAGAATTTTTTAAGTTCCAGAATTTTGCGTTTGATACAGATTGCTACAGACTGTTCTGTTTTTCGTGTGTTGTTTGCTTATTTTGATGAGTCTATGGCTAGTATCGGGGGGTATTAACCATAGAGAAGTTGGAATACAGTTGGTTTAACACAATTATAAATAAATAATGAGTTCATTACAGTACCTTAAAGTGGTGGTTTGTTTTATTTCGCTAACGGAGCTCATGAGATTTTCTGTTGAGTTTTGTGTTGTGAAGTTTTCAAGTTTTGGGTAAAGATTTGATGGATTATGGAATAAGGAGTGGAAAGAGCCTAAGCTTGGGGATGTCCAAGGCACCCCAAGGTAAAATTCAAGGACAACCAAAAGCCTAAACTTGGGGATTCCCCGAAAGGCATCCCCTCTTTCGTCTTCGTCTATTGGTAACTTTACTTGATGCTATATTTTTATTCACCACATGATATGTGTTTTGCTTGGAGCGTCTTGTATGATTTGAGTCTTTGCTTTTTAGCTTACCACAATCATCCTTTCTGTACACACCTTTTGGGAGAAACACACTTGAATCGGAATTTATTAGAATACTATATGTGCTTCACTTATATCTTTTGAGCTAGATAATTTTGCTCTAGTGCTTCACTTATACCTTTTTGAAACCGCAATTGGTGGTTTTATTTTATAGAAATTATTGATCTCTCATGCTTCACTTAAATTATTTTGAGAGTCCTTTAGAACAGCATGGTAATTTGATTTGGCTATAAAATTAGTCCTAATATGATAGGCATCCAAGATGGATATAAAAAAAGTTTCATATAGAGTGCATTGAATACTATGAGAAGTTTGATACTTGATGATTGTTTTGAGATATGAAGATGGTGATATTAAAGTTGTGCTAGTTGAGTAATTGTGAATTTCAGAAATACTTGTGTTGAAGTTTGCAAGTCCTGTAGCATACACGTACGGTAACCGTTGGGTAAAAAATTTGAAACATGAGGTGTTCTTTGATTGTTATCCTTTGTGTGGAGGTCAGGATCGCACGATGGTTAACTCCTACCAAACCTTCCCCTAGGAGCATGCGTGTAGTGCTTGGTTTTGATGACTTGTAGATTTTTGCAATAAGTATGTGAGCTCTTTAAGACTAATGTTGAGTCCATGGATTATACGCACTCTCACCCTTCCATCATTGCTAGCCTCTTCGGTACCATGCATTGCCCTTTCTCACCTTGAGAGTTGGTGCAAACTTCACCGGTGCATCCAAACCCTGTGATATGACACGCTCTATCACACATAAACCTCCTTATATCTTCCTCAAAACAGCCACCATACCTACATATTATGGCATTTCCATAGCCATTCCGAGATATATTGCCATGCAACTTTCCACCGTTTCATTTATTATGACACGCTTCATCATTGACATATTGCCTTGCATGATCATGTAGTTGACATCGTATTTGTGGCAAAGCCACCATGCATAACTTCATACATGTCACTCTTGATTCGCCATCCCGGTACACCGCCGGAGGAATTCATATAGAGTCATATTTTGTTCTAGTATCGAGTTGTAATCATTGAGTTGTAAATAAATAGAAGTGTGATGATCATCATTCATAGAGCATTGTCCCAAAAAAAGAGAGAGGCCAAATAAAGAAAAAAAAGGAGGCCCAAAAATAAGAAAAGATATAAAAAGGGACAATGCCACTATCCTTTTTTCCACACTTGTGCTTCAAAGTAGCAACATGATCTTTATGATAGAGAGTCTCTTGTTTTGTCACTTTCATATACTAGTGGGAATTTTTCATTATAGAACTTGGCTTGTATATTCCAACAATGGGCTTCCTCAAATGCCCTAGGTCTTTGTGAGCAAGCAAGTTGGATGCACACCCACTTAGTTTCTTTTGTTGAGCTTTCATACATTTATAGATCTAGTGCATTTGTTGCATGGCAATCCCTACTCCTTGCATTGACATCAATTGATGGGCATCTCCCTAGCCCGTTGATTAGCCGCGTCAATGTGAGACTTTCTCCTTTTTGTCTTCTCCACACAACCCCCATCATCATATTCTATTCCACCAATAGTGCTATGTCCATGGCTCACGCTCATATATTGCGTGAAAGTTGAAAAAGTTTGAAAATTCTAAAGTATGAAACAATTGCTTGGCTGAAACCGGGGTTGTGCATGATTTGAATATTTTGTGTGACGAATATGGAACATAGCCAAACTATATGCTTTTGTAGGGATGAACTTTCTTTGGCCATGTTATTTTGAGAAGACATAATTGCTTAGTTAGTATGCTTGAAGTATTATTGTTTTTATGTCAATATTAAAATTTTATCTTGAATCTTTTGGATCTGAATATTCATGCCACAATAAAGAAAATTACATTGAGAAATATGCTAGGTAGCATTCCACGTCAAAAATTCTGTTTTTATCATTTACGTACTCGAGGACGAGCAGGAATTAAGCTTGGGGATGCTTGATACGTCTCCAACGTATCTATAATTTTTTATTGTTCCATGCTATTATATTGTCTGTTTTGGATGTTTAATGGGCTTTATTATACACTTTTATATTATTTTCGGGACTAACCTACTAACCGGAGGCCCAGTCCAAATTGCTGTTTTTTTGCCTATTTCAGTGTTTCGCAGAAAATGAATATCAAACGGAATCCAAACGGAATGAAACCTTCGGGAGAGTGATTTTTGGAACAAACGCAATCCAGGAGACTTGGAGTGGACGTCAAGGAAGCGACGAGGTTGCCACGAGGCAGGGAGGCGCGCCCATGGGGTAGGCGCACCCCCGACCCTCAAGGGCCCCTCGTGGCTCCCCCAACCGACTTCTTTCGCCTATATATAATCATATACCCCGACAACATCCGAGAGCACCACGAAACCCTATTTCCACCACCGCAACCTTACATGCCGTGAGATCCCATCTTGGGGCCTTTTTGGCGCTCACGAGAAGGGTCGATCATGGTGGGCTTCTACATCAACACCATAGCCTCTCCGATTATGTGTGGGTATTTTACCTCAGACCTTCGGGTCCATAGTTATTAGCTAGATGACTTCTTTTCTCTCTTTGGATCTCAATACAAAGTTCTCCTCGATCTTCTTGGAGATCTATTCGATGTAATTCTTTTTGCGGTGTGTTTGTCGAGATCCGATGAATTGTGGGTTTATGCTCAAGATTATATATGAACAATATTTGAATCTTCTCTGAATTCTTTTATGTATGATTTGTTATCTTTGCAAGTCTCTTCGAATTATCAGTTTGGTTTGGCCTACTAGATTGATCTTTCTTGCAATGGGAGAAGTGCTTAGCTTTGGCTTCAATCTTGCGGTGTCCTTTTCTAGTGACAGCAGGGGCAGCAAGGCACGCATTGTATTGTTGCCATCGAAGATAAAAAGATGGGGTTCATATCATATTGCTTCAGTTTATCCCTCTACATCATGTCATCTTGCCTAATGCGTTACTCTGTTCTTATGAACTTAATACTCTAGATGCATGCTGGATAGCGGTCGATGTGTGGAGTAATAGTAGTAGATGCGTAATCGTTTTCGGTCTACTTGTCACGGACGTGATGCCTATATACATGATCATGCCTAGATATTCTCATAACTATGCAGTTTTCTATCAATTGCTCGACAGTAATTTGTTCACCCACCGTAATACTTATGTTATCTTGAGAGAAGCCACTAGTGAAACCTATGGCAGATTTCAGCTATTATTGTGGACAAATTGAAAGCTCTGGGGTTTTCTCTCAAGAAATGGCAGAAAGGGCTATCTCACATTAAAGGAATGATTGAGAAGTGTAATTGGGTAATCCTGTGGCTACATAACTTGGAGGACATGAGGCCTCTGTGCAAAACTGAGTTTAACTTCAGGAAAATAGTTAAGTTGCACCACGAACATAGTTTGCATCTCCTGTTTCTATACTGGAAGAAGAGATGTACCATTAGATATATAAAAGTGGGTGAGGAAAATTCCAAGTTTTTCCAGGCAATGGCAACATAAAGGTACAGAAGGAATTCGATTGCTAGCTTAGCTCTTTCTGATGGTTCAGTTTCCTCAGATCATGACATAATGGCTCAGGAATTCTTGGGTGCTTTCAAGAGTAGAATGGGAACTATAAAGCCAATTGAGTTGGGGGAGGACATTATTTCATTGATCCCTAAAGTACAGGGACTGGAGGTCCTCACAAAGCAATTTGAGGTCAAAGAAATTGAGAAAGTGATTAAAAAATTGCCCGTTGATAAGGCACCTGGGCCTGATGGTTTTAACGTGCTTTTATGAAGAGTTGTTGGCACATCATTTCCAGTGATTTCATTAGGTTGGTGAAGGAATTTCATGCAGGGACAGCTTAGCTGGAGAATCTCAATGATGCATTCATCACATTGATTCCTAAGAAGCCAATTCTTGTAAATGTGGGTGATTTCAGGCCAATATCTCTCACCAGTGTGGGTCTTAAGTTTCTCATCAAACTTGCAGCTAATAGGTTTTAGGAGTAAATCACCAAATGTGTTCATAAGAATCAATATGGGTTTATTAAGTCAAGAACAATTCAAGATTGCCTTGCTTGGACCTTTGAATACATTCACCAGTGCAATCAATCAAAGAAGCCAATCCTTTTTACTGAAGCTTGATTTTCAAAAAGCTTTTGATTCTATTCAGCATGAGGCAATCATAAAAATCCTTCGAGCAAAAGGTTTTGATATTAAATGGATCATCTGGATTCAGCAGCTGTTATCTTCTGGCACTTCTTCTATTCTGCTCAATGGAGTCCCTGGTAAGCACTTTAAGTGCAATTGTGGTGTAAAGCAAGGAGACCCTATCTCTCCCTTGCTTTTTGTGATTGCTGCTGACCTGTTGCACACCATGATTAATAATCTCCTCAGACAGGGATTACTTAATCTGCCTCTGCCAACACACGATCCAGATTTTCCAGTGGTGCAATATGCTGATGATACATTGCTTTTGGTGAATGCTGATAGCTCCCAGTTGGAGGTTCTTAAATCAATACTGCATTCCTTCTCTTTGTCTACTGGTTTGTAGATTAACTTCCACAAGTCCTCAATGTATCCAATCAATGTGGAGGCTTCTGTTGCTTCAGATCTGGCTGCGCTTTTTGGTTGTCAGATAGGCACAATACCTTTCACATATCTGGGTCTACCTGTGGGTACCACTAGGCCAAAAATCATTGATCTGCTGCCTCTAGTGGATTGCATGGAGAGAAGGCTTAGTGCTAGTTCTTGGTTTCTGCCTCAAGGAAATCCCTGCCAATTTACTTCCTTTGTAGTCTGTCCATACCACAGGGCATTCTGAAGCAATTGGAAAGAATACAGAGACAGTGCCTATGGAGGAAGTATGGTCAGGAAAAGGGCCATTCATTGGCTGCTTGGCCCCTAGTTTGCAGGCCAAAAATGAAGGGAGGACTTGGAATCTTGAATCTGGGGTTGCAAAATGAGGCTCTACTCCTCAAGCATCTAAACAAATTTTATAACAGAGCAGATGTTCCATGGGTACACTTGGTTTGGGACTCTTATTATTTTTGAGAGAGTCCCTCATGACACCACAGTCTGTGGTTCTTTTTGGTGGCGAGACATTTGTAAGTTAATGGACAAATTCAGGGCTGTTACCTCTGTCACAGTCAGAAGAGGAGACACAGTACTTTTCTGGTCAGATCACTGGATGATTAACAACTCTTCTGCCCCTCTTCAGGATAGATTTCCAAGGTTGTTTCCTACTGCTTGTAGAAAAATCTTTCAGTCATGGAAATGTTTCAGGCAGGTAAATTGCTGCAAATGTTTTCCTTGCCACTGTCTGAATTGGCCTTTCAAGAGCTCAACTAGCTTTCTTCCATGCTGGGAGAGATCTCCTTGGATGTTGACGGCAAGGATGTCTGGACTTCGAGACATGGAAAGAAATATGAATATTCGGCCAAGAGGTTCTATGACTTTGTCCACCAACCTGTCATGTCTAACCCTATACTCAATTGGGTATGGAGGAGTTGTTGCACCATATCCATAAAAATGTTTTCCTGGCTGGTAATAATGGACAGAGTTAACACCAAGGATATGATTCAGTGCAGACATTGGAAAATCAATGAGGGGCCGGAGTGTGTTCTCTGTTTGACTAGAGTGCTGGAAGACAGAAATCACCTCTTCTTTCAATGCAACTTTAGTGTACGCATTTGGAAGTATCTTCAAATCACTTGGCTAAATAGTGATGACATGGTGGAAATTGCCCTTCATGCCAGGAAGGAGTTTGATAAACCTTTCTTTTCAGAGGTGGTCTTTGTAGCTTGGTGGAACATTTGGAAAGTCAGGAATGATAAGGCTTTTAGACACATTAGGCCTTCTTTTAGGCAATGGAGAAATGGCTTCATACATGATATTACCCTCCTTTCCCACAGGATTAAGAGAAGATATAAGGAGGCTCTGCTCAAATGGATTGTTTTCCTTCCTCCTTGATGTACTTTCAGATGTATTTTTCTTTTCTTTTCAGGTCTGTTTTAGTGTAGCATGCCATGTATAGTTTTCTTCTTCCTTTTCTTCTTCCTTTTCTTTGTTTCTGTTCCTTCTCTTGAGGAAGTGCGACATATTGATGCGTCCATTTTGCATCATGCTTTTATATCGATATTTATTGCATTATGGGTTGTTGTTACACGTTATGTCACAATACTTATGCATATTCTCTCTTATTTTACAAGGTTTACTGAAGGAGGGAGAATGCCGGCAGCTGGAATTCTTGGCTGGAAAAGGAGCAAATATTAGAGACCTATTCTGCACAACTCCAAAAGTCCTGAGACTCCACGAAAGTCATTTTGGGAAATAATAAAAAATATCCAGCGGAAGAAGTTCACCAGAGGGGGCCCCACCTGGCCACGAGGGTGGGGGCGCGCCCTACCCCCCTGGGCGGGTCCCTACCTCGTGGGCCCCCTGGTGGCCCTCCGATGCCCATCTTCTGCTATATGAGGTCTTTCGTCGAGAAACAAATCATAAGCAACCTTTCGGGACGAAACTCCGCCGCCACGAGGCGGAACCAATCTAGGGCTCCGGCAGAGCTGTTCTGCCGGGGACACTTCCCTTCGAGAGGGGAAAATCATCGTCATCACCAACGCTCCTCTCATCGGGAGAGGGCAATCTCCATCAACATCTTCACCGGCACCATCTCCTCTCAAAACCCTAGTTCATCTCTTGTATCCAATTCTTGTCTCTAAGTTCGGGATTGGTAGTAGTAGGTTGCTAGTAGTGTTGCTTACTCCTTGTAGTTGATGCTAGTTGGTTTATTTGGTGGAAGATCATATGTTCAGATCCTTTGTGCATATTAATACCCCTCTGATTATGAACATGAATATGCTTTGTGAGTAGTTACGTTCGTTCCTGAGGACATGGGAGAAGTCTTGCTATTAGCAGTCATGTGAATTTGGTATTCGTTCGATATTTTGATGCGATGTATGTTGTCTATCCTCTAGTGGTGTTATGTGAACGTCAACTACATAACACTTCACCATTATTTGGGCCTAGAGGAAGGCATTGGGAAGTAATAAGTAGATGATGGGTTGCTAGAGTGACAGAAGCTTAAACCCTAGTCTATGCATTGCTTCGTAAGGGGCTGATTTGGATCCATATCTTTCATGCTATGGTTAGGTTTACCTTAATAATTTTGTTGTAGTTGCAGATGCTTGCAATAAAGGTTAATCATAAGTGGGATGTTTGTTCAAGTAAGAACATCACACAAGCACCAGTCCACCCACATATCAAATTATCAAAGTACCGAACGCGAATCATATGAACGTGATGAAAACTAGCTTGACGATATTCCCATGTGTCCTCGGGAGCACTTTTCCTATTATAAGAGTTTGTCCAGGCTTATCCTTTGCTATAAAAAGTATTGGGCCACTTTGCTGCACTTTATTTACTTTTGTTACTTGTTGCTCGTTACAAATTATCCTATCACAAAACTATCTGTTACCACTTATTTCAGTACTTGTAGAGAATACCTTGCTGAAAACCGCTTATCATTTCCTTCTGTCCTCGTTGGGTTCGACACTCTTACTTATCGAAAGGACTACGATAGATCCCCTATACTTGTGGGTCATCAAGACTCTTTTCTGGCGCCGTTGCCGGGGAGTGAAGCGTCTTTGGTAGGTGGAATTTGGTAAGGAAAATTTTATATAGTGTGCTAAAATTTGCTGTCACTTTTTACTATGGAAAGTAATCCTTTGTGGGGCTTGTTCGGGGTATCTTCACCCCGACCAGTAGATAAAAGAGTTGCTCCTAAACCTAATGAACCTACTGAAAATGAATATGAAAATATTCCCTTTGAATTTCCTTCGGGTATGATGGAAAAACTGTTAGCTAATACTTTTGTAGGAGATGGAACAAAGCATCCTGATGAGCACCTAATATATGTGGATGAAGTGTGTGGACTATTTAAGCTTGCAGGTATACCCGATGATGTTGTTAAGAAGAAGGTCTTCCCTTTATCTTTGAAGGGAGATGCATTGACATGGTATAGGCTATGTGATGATACGAGATCATGGAACTATAGAAGATTGAAATTGGAATTTCATCAAAAGTATTATCCTATGCATCTTGTTCATCGTGATCGCAATTATATATATAATTTTTGGCCTCATGAAGGAGAAAGCATCGCTCAAGCTTGGGGAGGCTTAAATCAATGTTGTATTCATGCCCCAATCATGAGCTCCCAAGAGAAACAATTATTCAAAATCTTTATGCTCGGCTTTACGAAAACAATCGCACCATGCTCGATACTTCTTGTCTTTGGCTCTTTTATGATGAAGACTATTGAATTTAAATGGGATTTATTGGATAGAATTAAACGCAACTCTGAAGATTGGGATCTCGGCGAAGGTAAGGAGTCGTATGACACCTAAGTTTGATTGTGTTAAATCTTTTATGGATACCGATATTTTCCGTAAGTTTAGCACTAAATATTGACTTGACTCTGAAATAGTAGCTTCTTTCTGTGAATCTTTTGCTACTTATGTTCATCTCCCTAAGGAGAAGTGGTTTAAATAACATCCTCCCATAGAAGGAAAAGTAGCTGCACCTATTAAAGTTGAAGAAAAGACTGTCACCTATAATGATCCTATTGTTCCTACTTCTTATGTTGAGAAACCACCCTTCCCTGTTAGAATAAAGGATCATGCTAAAGCTTCAACTGTTGTTTGTAAAAGTAATATTAGAACTTATACACCTCCTGAGCAAGTTAAAGTAGAACCTAATATTGCTATTGTTAAAGATCTCTTGGCTGATAATATTGATGGGCATGTTATTCAATTCTGTGGTGAAACTGCTAGAATTGCTAAACCTGGCGCTAAAGATAAACATAGACCTGTGGTAGGCGTGCCTGTTATTTCTGTTAAAATAGGAGATCATTGTTATCATGGCTTATGTGATATGGGTGCTAGTGCTAGTGTTATACCTCATACTTTATACGAAGAAATTAAGCATGAAATTGCACCTGCTGAGTTAGAAGGAATTGATGTTACAATTAAACTTGCCAACAGAGATACTATATCAGCTGTGGTCATTGTTAGAGATGTTGAAGTCTTTTGTGGGAAAACTACATATCCTGCTGATTTTCTTGTTCTTGGTTCCCCACAAGACAACTTTTGTCCCATTATATTTGGTAGACCCTTCTTGAACACTGTCAATGCTAGAATAGACTGCGAAAAGAATGTTGTTACTATTGGCTTGGACGATATGTCTCATGAGTTTAATTTCTCTAAGTTTAGTAGAAAACACCGTGAAGAAGAATTTCCTAGTAAGGATGAAATTATTGGTCTTGCTTCTATTGCCATACCTCCTAGTGATCCTCTAGAACATTATTTGCTAGACCATGAAAATGATATGTTTATGAATGAAAGAAGGGAAATAGATGAAGTATTCTTTAAGCAGGAACCTATTCTCAAACATAATTTGCTGTTGAAATCCTAGGGGATCCTCCTCCCCAAGGGTGATCCCATGTTTGAGCTTAAACCGTTGCTGATAATCTTAAATATGCTTATCTTGATGAAAAGAAAATATATCCTGTTATTATTAGTGCTAACCTTTCAGAGCATGAAGAAGAGAGATTATTGAAAACTCTGAAGAAGCACCGGGCTGCTATTGGATATACTCTTGATGATCTTAAGGGCATTAGTCCCACTCTATGTCAACACAAAATAAATTTGGAAGAAGATGCCAAACCGGTTCGTGATCATGAACGAAGGTTGAATCCTAAGATGAAAGAAGTGGTAAGAAAAGAAATACTAAAGCTTTTGGAGGCAGGTATAATTTATCCCGTTGCTGATAGTCAGTGGGTAAGTCATGTTCATTGTGTCCCTAAGAAGGGAGGTGTTACTGTTGTTCCTAATGATAAATATGAATTGATTCCAAAAGAATTATTACAGGTTATAGGATTGTAATTGATTTCCATAAATTAAATAAAGCTACTAAGAAAGATCATTACCCTTCACCTTTTATTGATCAAATGCTAGAAATATTATGCAAACATACACATTATTGCTTTCTAGATGGTTATTCTGGTTTCTCTCAAATACCTGTATCGGCTAAGGATCAATCAAAGACTACTTTTACATGCCCTTTTGGTACTTTTGCTTATAGACGTATGCCTTTTGATTTATGTAATGCACCTGCTACCTTTCAAAGATGCATGATGGCTATATTCTCTGACTTTTGTGAAAAGATGATTTGTGAGGTTTTCATGGACGACTTTTCCGTCTATGGATCCTCTTTTGATGATTGCTTGAGCAATCTTGATCGAGTTTTGCAGAGATGTGAAGAAACTAATCTTGTCTTGAATTGGGAAAAGTGCCACTTTATGGTTAATGAAGGTATTGTCTTGGGGCATAAAGTTTACGAAAGAGGTATTGAAGTTGATAAAGCCAAGGTTGATGCTATTGAAAGATGCCATGTCCCAAGGACATCAAGCGTATAAGAAGTTTCCTTGGTCACGCCAGATTTTATAGGAGGTTCATTAAGGACTTCTCAAAAATTTCTCGACCTCGACTAATTTATTACAAAAAGATATACCATTTGTCTTTAATGATGATTGTGTAGAAGCATTTGAAATACTTAAGAAAGCATTGATCTCTTGCACCTATTGTTCAGCCACCTGATTGGAATTTACCCTTTGAAATTATGTGTGATGCTAGTGATTATGCTATAGGTGCTGTTCTAGGGCAAAGAGTTGATAAGAAATTAAATGGTATCCATTATGCTAGTAAGACTCTATACAATGCTCAAAGAAATTATGCTACTACTGAAAAGGAATTCTTAGCAGTTGTATTTGCTTGTGATAAATTAAGAACTTATATTGTTGATTCTAAAGTAACTATTCACACTGATCATGCTGTTATTAAATATCTTCTGGAAAAGAAAGATGCCAAACCTAGACTTATTAGATGGGTTCTCTTGCTACAAGAATTTGATTTGCATATTCTTGATAGAAAAGGAGCTGAGAACCCCGTCGCAGACAACTTGTCTAGGTTAGAAAATGTTCTTGATGACCCACTACCTATTGATGATAGCTTTCCTGATGAGCAATTAAATGTTATAAATACTTCTCGTAGTACTCCATGGTATGCTGATTATGCTAATTACATTGTTGCTAAATTTATACCACCTAGTTTCACATACCTGCAAAAGAAAAAGTTTTTCTATGATTTGAGACATTACTTTTGGGATGACCCACATCTTTATAAAGGAGTAGATGGTGTTATTAGACGTTGTGTACCTGAGCATGAACATGAACAGATCCTATGCAAGTGTCACTCCGAAGCTTATGGAGGACACCATGCTGGAGATAGAACTGCACATAAGGTATTGCAATCCGGTTTTTATTGGCCTACCCTCTTCAAGGATGTCCGTAAGTTTGTCTTGTCTTGTGATGGATGTCAAAGAATCGGTAATATTAGTAGACGTCAAGAAATGCCCGTAAGTTTGTCTTGTCTTGTGATGAATGTCAAAGAATCGGTAATATTAGTAGACGTCAAGAAATGCCTATGAACTATTCACTTGTTATTGAACCATTTGACGTTTGGGGCTTTGATTATATGGGACCTTTTCCTGCCTCTAATGGATATACACATATTTTAGTTGCGGTTGATTACGTTATTAAGTGGGTAGAAGCTATTCCAACTAGTAGTGCTGATCATAAAACCTCTATTAAAATGCTCAAAGAAGTTATTTTTCCAAGGTTTGGAGTCCTTAGATATTTAATGACTGATGGTGGTTCACATTTTATTCATGGCGCTTTCCGTAAAATGCTTGATAAATATGATGTTAATCATAGAATTGCATCCCCTTATCACCCACAGTCTAGTGGTCAAGTAGAATTGAGTAATAGGGAGCTCAAATTAATTTTGCAAAAGACTGTCAATAGGTCTAGAAAGAATTGGTCCAAGACACTTGATGATGCATTATGAGCCTATAGAACTGCATATAAAAAACCTATGGGTATGTCTCCGTATAAAATGGTTTATGGAAAAGCATGTCACTTACCTCTCGAACTAGAACATAAGGCATATTGGGCTATTAAAGAGCTCAACTATGATTTCAAACTTGCCGGTGAGAAGAGGTTATTTGATATTAGCTCACTTGATGAATGGAGAACCCAAGCTTATGAAAATGCCAAGTTGTTTAAAGAAAAAGTTAAAAGATGGCATGACAAAAGGATACAAAAGCGTGAGTTTAATGTAGGTGATTATGAATTGCTATACAACTCTCGTTTAAGATTTTTGCGTGAAAACTTCTCTCTAAATGGGAAGGCCCTTACGTTATCGCGGAGGTCTATCGTTCCGGTGCCATAAAAATCAATAATTTCGAAGGCACAAATCCGAAGGTGGTAAAGGGTCAAAGAATCAAACACTATATCTCAGGTAATCCTATAAATGTTTAAACCAATGTTATTGAAACCGTAACCCCGGAGGAATACATAAGGGACACTTTCCGGAACATTTCAGACTCCGAAAAGGAGTAGGTATGTGGTACGGTAAGTAAACCGACTCCAAAACAATTTTTAAGGCAATATTTCTCTGTTTTGGAATATTTAGAAAAATAGAAAAATAAGTAGTAGTCCGGGAAGGACACGAGGGTGGAGGGCGCGCCCCCTACCTCGTGGGCACCTCGTGTGCCTTCCGGACTCCGCTTTCTTGCACGATATGTATTTTGGTCGGTAAAAATTCATTATATATTCTCCCGGAGGTTTTGACTCACGTATCACATAAATATCCTCTGTCTTTGTTTCGAGCTATTGCTGCTGCATATTAGAGCAAGATGTCTTCTCAAGAGTCAGTCGGAGAGAGCCAGGTATCTAATCTGGCACCGGAACCAAGGGCAAACAGCGAAGCTGACCCCTTTGGGCTAGCAACGGAGGAGGAGATGGAGGCTGACTTGATGAGAGTAGATGCCATGGAGGATCAAGAAGTCACTTCTCGCTTCCGAGCTGGAATCACAATGAGGGAACTACAAAGCTCAGCTGTCGGATTTCGGGTTCCGGCAGACCCTCTAGGTTTGAACTCTGGGGTGCGTGCGGAGATCTCACCCCCTACCTACCTGCACCTCGTCGCCTCGCTAGGATCTAAACTACCAAAGGACCAACACAAGAGACACAAGGTTTATACTAGTTCGGGCCACCATTGTGGTGTAACACCCTACTCCAGTGTGTGGTGTGGTGGATTGCCTCTTGGGCTGATGATGAACAATACAAGGAAGAACAGCCTCGCGAGGGTGAGGTGTTCTCGTGGCTAGGCTCTCGATCGGATAGGATCAAGCTAAGATGAGGCGAGATGTCCGGATCTCTCCCAGATGCCTCTACCTGCGGGTGGCTAGTCCTATTTATAGGCAAGGGCCAGGCCTCTTCCCAAGTATTGAGCGGGAAGGCGCCAACAATTAGCCATTTCAAAGGGGAACATCCAAGACACTTATCCTGACTAAAGTTGGTCCTCGCTTTGTCAAAAGCTCTGGTGGTGACGCCTTGACTTGGGCTCCACGATGACTTCCTTCCTGCCGTTCTGACGGTCTTGGTCTTGTTGCACGAAGCAGGTGCCTTTGCTTGATGCTCTTGCCTGCGCTTGCCCCTTTGCACCAAAGAGGAAATGAGGACCTTTGCGAGCTGGCGCCTCTGGCGCCCTTGGTAAATCATGGCTTGCGTCATGGGCACCTCGTGAGGTACCCACCTCGATCTCTCCGCCTCCTCATGAGCCAGACCCACGAGGCCGTGCACGAGGAAGCTTCCTGTCGTTCGCCCATGAGGCTTGGCCCCTCGCGAGGGTCTTGAGCTTGTGTTGATGAAGATGGGCCGTCTGGGCCACCCCTTGAGCCATGGCAGGCCCAGGCGAACAAGTGTGGGTACCCTCGTTCCCGGAACGCCGACAGTAGCCCCCGGGCCCAAGGCGCGCCTGGACTTGGCTGAGCAGAGAAGCGAAGGGGCAAGTGCGAAGCGCCGCGGGCCCTAACAGCCTGCGGCCTCGGGCGCCGCGTGGCAGTTGATTGGACGTGGGCGTCCCTGTTCCCCCACGCCTCATTATTTTGTGCCCAGCTAGGCGGACCCGTGGTTGCACACAGTTATCCCTCTTCTCGCCATTCGAGCGCGTCCTGCTCTTCCTCCTCTCAAGCTCCCGCCTCCGCTTCCAATCCGAATCCTCCCCCTTCCTGACGCCATGGCTCCGACGAAGAAGGGGAAAGGGAAAAAGACTGTGCCTCCACCTCGCTCGCCGTCGCTGACGTCTCCTGCTGTCGATCGATCGATCATACTCAACCGAGAAGGCTTGGACAAGGTCAGCTTTGCCATCGCCACCATCTTCAACGAGTGCGGGAGGACGACGGTCTGGCCCGCGTTTCACTTCTCCATTGACAGAATAGTCACCGAGGTCCGGTATTTCGCCGACGCCCTGTGGGCGGGACTGGTTCCCCCTTTTCCAGTTTCTTCAATGATGTGCTTTCCCATTACCAGATCCACATGATGCATTTGGGTCCCGAATCCATTACTCTTCTTGCCGTTTTCACTTTCGTCTGCGAGGCGATGATGGGCATTCCTCCTTCAGTAGCCTTGCTGCGCCACTTCTTCTCCTTGCGCCTCAGCGACCCCACCCAATGCTCGGGGTGCATGAACTTTTTTACCGCACTAGAAACAGCGGCTTCAGGAATTGATTTCAGTCTTCCTCCGCCCGCGCACCGTTCCATGGCGTTGGCTGTATGTGGATGTCGGGTGCCCAGCCCCTGCTTTGAGCCAACATCTCCCGCTATCCCCAATTGGGCTGGGGCAAGAGGCGCTCCACGAGCTCCGGCTCGTCTTCGTCTGGCGTCGCTTGGCGTTCTGAGGGCGCTTCGGCGTGTGACACCAAGGTGGTGAAGGAGTTCTGTTATGCCGCATTGCCCCTCTCCGGCGCCATTCCGCCGGATGTGGGCCTTGGTAGGCGTGAAGACCGCATGAGGCTCGTGGAGGAGGACTGACGCTGAAGTGTTGAGGAAGGTTCTCGGGATCTGACGGGGACCCCTCCTGGCAGCATCCGGCCGAGGGTGCCCTCATGCCTTTGCTCGAATAGGGGTGATTTCGTGAAGCAGATGCCCAGCTTCGACGAATGGGGGTTGCGCCCCGCAGGCCTCATGGGACCTCGTGTGAACCCAGTTGTGGTGGTTGCCCTTCCGGTTGCCCGCGGTGGTCCTTCCTCGAGTGGCGGAGCAGGGAGGCAAGGGCCACCGGGTCTTTGAGGGGCCTCACTTGACGGATGACGACGCCAGGCGGCACCTCTGGGGCGGCAGCCCCCATGGTCCGCCCTGCGGCGGCTGAAGGCGCTGAGCCGTGGCTGAGGCCCCTGAGGCCCCGACCACAATTCCTGGCGAGGCGACTGGCGACGTACGCCAGGACGACGCCCCTGGCGCTGGTTGCCTCGGTGCTTCTTCCTCGTCACAGCCGACCCTGGGCGAAGCTTCTAAACCCGCTTCAGCGTGGACTTGAGGCTCTCCGAAGAGAAAGGAGGCCTTGGGTGATGATTATCCTTGCCGCTTTCTTTGAAGCGCAGGAAGTATTTCGCCATTGATGAGTAAGCCTTCTCCTTTCTTAATTCCTTACTTTTTCGTTGCTTGGTGATCTCTGCTCACGGGTCCCTTCTGCCGAGCTCATGGAGATGGCTAAGGAGCCATCCCCCCAGGCCTCGCCCTCTCCACCGTCCCCAAGCGCTCCTAGCTCAAGCACTGCCCTCGTGGTGAGGCCGGTTGGAGAGGTGAGCCATCCTGTGCATCATGGCTCTGCGCACCTCACGACCCTCCTTCGCGAGCCTTCCCGAGGTACAGCCAGCCTACCTTGGGCTTTTCGATTGGTCCTGGACAACGATTGCCTGAGTTCAGCCCTGCGCTCTTAATTTGGGAATGGGCTAGCTCTAGGCCGGGCTTACAGGCGTGCCGGCCATCGAGAGGGCGCCAGCCCCCAGCCCCACCGGAGGAGTGCTGATTCGCGGCCCCAGCACACACAGGCGGAGGGCAGCCGCGGAAGACGTGCTCGGCGCACCGGGAGCACCGCGTTCTTCGCCAAGGGTTTCTCGGGAGGGCGGTGTGATGAGCCAGCTTGGTGAAGATCTCGCTAACTTGACGCGCCTTGAGGCTGAGGGCCTGCGTCTGGCTGAAGAGGGGCGCAAGCTGAAGGTGGTTGTTGCCCTTGCGTGCCACCAGCGTGACCTCGACAATGAAAAAGCCGAGGCGTCGCTTGCGGCTTCTCGGGAGGCCCGTTCCCGGGTCGTCGAGGAGGCCCGAGAGGCTGACCGGCGGCGTAAGGTGGCGGAGGAGCGGGCGCGGGAACTCCAGGCCTGGTGCCATTCCCTGGAGTAGCACGTGGAGCTGCGTGAGACGGCCCTTGCATCGATGAAAGGGGCTTTGGTCGACCAGGCAGAGCTCCAGAGGCATGAGGAGGCACTGACGCTGGAAGCTGCTGAACGCGCCCGTGACCTCGAGCAGCTGGAGACGAGGGAGCGCTTGGTGGCGCAGGCGGAGGACAATGTCGCTGCGCGCGAGGTCCGAGTCCTGGAAGAGGTTGATCGCCGGGTGGCGGCGGCCCGCTTGAACCTCGAGCGCGAGTTCGAGGAGAGGTTGGGGTCAATCAGGGCCGAAGCGGAAGGCCGGGCCGCCGCCCTGAGAGCCAAGCTGGATGAAGTGATACGGCGGGATGATGCTTCTCGGGCTGCCCTTGGCATGGCACAGGAGGAGCTGACTACCTCCCGCGCCGAGGCGCTTCTTCTCCATCAACGGGTGGACGAGGCGGAGGCCGTTGCACGGCAGAACGAGGACGAGATATGCCAGCGGCGGATCCGGGAGCACGAGCATGGCCCCATGCTCTCCACGCTCCGGCAAAGAGCTAACACGGCCTTGGGCAACATCTGCGAGGCAGTCGTTGGGGAGCCGCACGTGGTTAACTATGCTGGTAACCTCCAGTTCTTCACTGGTGTGGTGACGCAGCTGGAGGCGCGGTCGGGCAGAGCTAACAGGTTGGTGGAGGAGAGGAGCCGCGCCCTGCTTGGGTGTGCCTTTTCTCTCGTCTTCAGCCATCTTCGAACATGGATCCAAACTTTGACTTTGATGCTGCCATCGCCCCGGTACCCCAGGACATCCGAAACGACTTGGCGCATTGGGTGGAAGACAACGTGGATGCCCTCGTCAGGGCCTTCGCTACTGACAACGACGGCGTGGTCGTGGCTGCTGATGAAGGCGGCGTGGTGAACGTCCCTGACGCCGCTGATGGCGACGCAGAGGGTGAAGGCGAGGCCAGCGACGATTCAGGAGGCGCCCTTGAGGATGCATTGGGGGATTTATCCGACCGATCGCGTCTTGTTCTGTTTCCTTACCTGCCGAGATAGAGTTCGGGCTTTGCCCTGAAGGTTGTAAGAGCATTTTGGGAGGGGGAGCCCCTCATGTAAAAACTTGCATTCAACGTATTAGTAGATGCGATATCACCCGTACGCCTACGCCAAGTGGCTGGCTTTGCGACGAGCTGGCTGGCTTGTTTACCTTCGACCCGCGTGGGCCCCGAGATAGCCTGCGGAGGGCTGTGGTGTCTCGAGTGTCTCCTGAACGAGCCCATTGAACCTGTAATGAAAACCTCCTGAGAGGGCATGCTGACGGCAGTCCGGGCTGCACGCAAGCTAGGCACCTGATGCAAAGTGGTAACCAGAACGCGAGAGATTGCTCGAACGAGACTAAAACACCCCTTCCCCGAACACACACAAATCTCAAGCTCAAATCCAACTTAAATCCAACGGGGGAAAACGACAGCCAAGGGGAAAACCAAGGAAAGCAGAAAAAGGCCGCGTCCGGCACCTAGTCTAGTCTTGGACGTCTTCTCACCAACGCGGAGCTAAGTGCTGCCATTGGGCGTGGGAGGGAGCCCCAGGGCCTGAGGCCGGCACCCCTAATACTCCGGGGCGTGTACAGCCCCACTCATTATTACGTGAGAGTGTCACGGGGCGGCGAGCTTCACGAGCCTTTGGGCCATCTTCACAGGTACCGGCCTTGCTTCATATCGCCAGACGAGGGCCCCGCCTTGCACCACACTCTAGTGCCACCGGCGACGACCGGAAACCAAGGACGTCGCCGATGGGGTAGAGCGGTCGCCAGCGGTTCCCCCGACGACCACGGGTCCTCTGCCGGGGGCAGGCCCTGAGGCACCTCCCCGGCAGAGGGCCTACCTCCTGAGGACGCCTTGCTCCAAACGCCGCGGTGATGATGCTGGATCTCGGCCCCTCTCCTGCAGCCCCCGGCACCCTCCTCCTGAAGGGTAGGAGACTGCGGGATTGGGGCAGCCATCCGCCGCGACGACCTGTACCTCCTGCGATCCTTGGTTAGCGTATGCCTGCTCCTGAGCAATTAGCGGTACCCGATAATCACTGCCTCCGGCACGGTCGATGGGGCTTCCCTGGGGCTCCTGGAAGAGCTCAGCTTCGGGTGTCTCGTCCCCCCAGCTTGGGCCGAGGAGCGAGCCATGTTCGTCCTCCTGCGCGTGCCCTTGATCCATCATGTGGGGCACATACTCTTCCGGGGATGCCACCCCGAATGCTTCACCATAGTGCCCCGTGTGCCACGCAGCCCTGCTTGAGGCGCCCACACAGGGTGGTAGCGCGCTGACCCACCGAGGCCGTGGGCTGTGGCGAGTCCTCCTCCTTCGCTGGCCGGGCGGAGGCAGCGCCATTGTTAGCCCGATCTTGTGACAGCCTGGTTGGCGTTAGTAGCCTTGAAGTCCGCTCGTAGCTGCTTGGCGGCGCGAGGGGCCTCCGCGTGGCTCGCCTGGGGCCTGAGGTGGTAGTTGGGTGCAGAAGGGGTGAGCCCCCGATGCGGCGAAGCCCAGGAGCTCTGCCACCCGCTCCAGCAGCACGTTGCGGCCGCCTTCCAGTAGCCTGCATTGCAGTAGCTCTCGGGCCACCGTGAGCGTGGCCCTTGAGTTCGCCTGCTCTCGTCGCGTGTATGGTGATGTGACCGCGGCATGGTTCGAGGCCCTCGCCGCCGACCGCGCCTGCCGCGGCGTGAGAGTTGACCTTGCTTGGCCGTGTAGCCCGCGGCCCGCAGCACCCTGCGGACCGCGAGCTGCCTGGGGCATGGGGTTGAGGTCGCCCGGGGCAAGCGGCTCGGCGTGGGCGGGCCAGGCCGCCCAGGGAACAGGGTTGCCCGTTGGGTCGCCGGACATGATGACGACGGGGCGCGAGGCAGCAGAAGGTGGATTCCGGTGCACCCCTACCTGGCGCACCAAATGTCGGATTTCGGGTTCCGGCAGACCCTCTAGGTTCAAACTCTGGCGTGCGCGCGGAGATCTCACCCCCTACCTACCTGCACCTCGTCGCCTCGCTAGGATCTAAACTACCAAAGGAACAACACAAGAGACACAAGGTTTATACTGGTTCGGGCCACCATTGTGGTGTAACACCCTATTCCAGTGTGTGGTGTGGTGGATTGCCTCTTGGGCTGATGATGAACAATACAAGGAAGAACAGCCTCGCGAGGGTGAGGTGTTCTCGTGGCTAGGCTCTCGATCGGATAGGATCAAGCTAAGATGAGGCGAGATGTCTGGATCTCTCCCAGATGCCTCTACCCTGCGGGTGGCTAGTCCTATTTATAGGCAAGGGCCCAGGGCCTCTTCCCAAGTATTGAGCGGGAAGGGCGCCAACAATTGGCCATTTCAAAGGGGAACATCCAGTACACTTATCCTGACTAAAGTTGGTCCTTGCCTGTCAAAAGCTCTGGTGGTGACGCCGGCTTGGGCTCCACGATGACTTCCTTCCTGCCGTTGTGATGGTCTTGGTCTTGTTGCATCGAAACGGGTGCCTTTGCTTGATGCTCTCGCCTGCGCTTGTCCCCTTTGCACCAAAGAGGAAATGAGGACACTGCGCGGGCTGGCGCCCACCTGGCGCCCTTGGTCGTCATGGCTTGCGTCATGGGCACCTCGTGAGGTACCCCGCCTTGATCTCTCCGCCTCCTCGTGAGCCAGCCTGACGAGGCCGTGCCTGAGGAAGCTACCTGTCGTCCGCCCCGCGAGGCTTGGCCCCTCGCGAGGGCCTTGAGCTTGTGTTGATGAAGATGGGCCGTGCTGGGCCACCCCTTGAGCCACGCAGCAGGCCGCAGGCAGGCAAGTCTGGGTACACCCGTTCCCAGAACGCCGACATCAGCTATTCCAAACTCGGTTATCCCTTCCAATGTTAGATTTCTTTCTTATGAAAATATGAAGAGGAGTGTCACTTGTTCTCCCGCAGCTATGCAACACCCTTGGGTGCAAGGAGCCTTAGCGATTCTGTGAAAGCTTATGAGGAAATAATGGACCTCAAGCAGCAAGTCAATAAGCTTGAGGAGGAGAATCGCATCCGAAAGGGCATCATCGCGAAGAATGTTTCACCAACCCCGAAGAAGGATATATAATCACATGGGTATGGGCACTCCCCTTGGCAACTGCCAAGCTTGGGGGAGATGCCCCGGTATCATATCACAACCACATCTCCTATCTTTACCGTTTTCCGTAGTTCAATCCTATTAGTAGTATCTTGATCTAGTAGAATAAAGTTTATGGCATGATCTAGTTTTGAGTTTTGCTTTATGATCTCTCTATGTAATCGAGTCCGTGACCTATATAATAAAGATTAGTGTTGAGTCAAGGGCTTGTTTATTTTGCCATGATCTTGAGTGAATAAAAGAGAAAAAAAGAAACAAAGAGTTCATATTGATCTTATTGAGAGTAATGACTTCACATAGAAACGGTATGATGATTGAAAGTTGTTGGGAGTTGGCAAACATAGTTTTGGTCATCGTTGCAATTAATAGGAAGTAATAAGGAAAGAGAGGTTTCACATATAAATATACTATTATTGACATCTTTTATGATTAGGAGCACTCATTAAAATATGACATGCTAAAGAGTTGATGTTGGACAAGGAAGACAACGTAATGGGTTATGTTTTCTTATATCTGAGATAAAGTATATTGTCATGGATCTTCCAACATGTTGAGCTTGCCTTTCCCCCTCGTGCTAGCCAAATTCTCAACACCAAGTAGAGATACTACTTGTGCTTCCAAAAACCCTTAAACCAATTTTTCCATGAGAGTCCACCATATCTACCTATGGATTGAGTAAGATCCTTCAAGTAAGTTGTCATCGGTGCAAAGCAATAAAAATTGCTCTCTAAATATGTATGATTGATTGGTGTGGGAGAAATAAGCTTTATACGATCTTGTGATGTGGAATAAATAAAAGCGACGGACTGCATAATAAAGGTTCATATCATAAGGGGCAATATAAAGTGACGTTCTTTTGCATTAAGCTTTGGTGCATCCAACCCTAAAGCGCATGGCAGCCTCTGCTTCCCTGTAACATCCCAAATTTTCAATTTGGAATGTTATACATTAGGTCATCATGCATATCATATTTTCTCGCATTTTTCCGATCCTAGAAAATTTCACGCAACTCAAGGACCCTCGGAGAGAGTTGGAAGTTTCATAATTTTCATATTTGGGATTTCTCAAATTTTGGAAATAGGATCATTTGGATTTATTTAATTATCTTCATAAAGTTTTTCCTATAAAAATATTTTGAGAGGGAATAATATGACTTTCCCAACATTTAGGAAAAATGAAGATATTATAAATAAATCAAATTTGGTTTTTGAAAGATTTATTTTTGCTTAGGCAAAAATGAGCATTTTAAAAATTTTATGCATGTTTACCGTTTTTAAAGTTCATTTTGTTCGACTCATTTTTAGGAGTCGGGGAAAATTTGTTTTATTTAATTTGGAGTTCATTTGGTATTTTTTTTAATTCGTTTGGTTTAAATTTTAATTTAAAAAAAAGCAGCCTTGCCCACAGGCCAAGGCCCGGCCCGGCAACCAGCCCGGCCCCAGCCCGGCCAGCCGCCCAGCCCACCTCCCTTCTCCCTCGCGCCCGCCCGGAGGAGTCCGCCGCCCGCCGCCGCCCGACTCCGGCTCGGACACGCGGAGCCCCTCGTCGCCCCCTCCCAAGCAACCGGGACGCCCCCCCTCCTATTTAACCGCCCGCCCCCCCTCTCTCCTTCGCCCGCCCCGCCGCCCTCGACCAAACGCCGCCGCCCTTGAAAACCCGCCCGCCATCGCCGAACCGCCGCCGCCCCTCATCGCCCCGGAGCCCTCGCCCGACCCGCGCCACCGCAAACCCGTCGCCCGCCGCCCGGACCTCGTCGGCGATCGCCGGAGGTAGCCCCTCGCCGCCGATCCGATCCGATCCGATCCGATCCGGTTTTCCCCTAATAAACCGACCCGGTTTTATTTAAAAAAAATAGATGTTCGGTTTTTTTAAAAAAAAACCTAGATTGGTTTTATTTTTTTCGGTTTTCCTATTTAGTGAACGTTCACCGACCCGTTCGTTTCAATGAACGTGTTCGTTGGATTTGTTCTGTTAACGAACGTCCGTTATTTAGTTAGTTCATCGTTTTCTTTTAAATCCGATTTAATCCGTTATTTTTGATTCGATTTACGATCCGATTTTCAAATATGTTTTATTTCTTGCTCGTTTATCGAATCAGGTGATTCAAGCGCTGGAGTTTCAGAATATGAAACCGCCGTTCGACTACCCTACTTTCACAGAGTTTTGCTACTGTGAAATTTTGACCTATTTTCAGATTTGTTAAACCGAGTCGTTCTCTCTCGAGTTCCGACTTTCGATGCTTTATTTGATTCGATTCTTTTGCAACTGTGGTTCTTAAGTTGAACTATCTGGTTAGATCTTTTATTCGAGATTTCCCTGTGCATTAGATGATTACTTATTGTATGCTTGTTGTTTGTCTGCGTTAGATCACCCGGAGTGCGCCGCTTGTTATTTCAAATCTCTAGGACTCGCGGATCATCAGCAAGGCAAGTAACACTTTGATCATACCTTTTCTACTACCCAGTTTTATTGCATTAGATCAAACCCTCAAACACTTGCATGATTAGGATCTAATCAAATTGTGGGATGGGAAGTAGATTGAGGTAGTACCTATTACCTGTTTTACTTATGAAACCTTGGGAGTTACTTCTACGTTTGCTTGATTATGCCATGCTATGCTAGTAGACGTGGATTGGGTGAGTGAATATCCATGACAGATGTGAGATTGTTAATTAATGGTTTATTTAAGGTGGCAACCTAAACACACATCTGGGTGGATTGAGGCACCTGGTTTCTATCAGACTTGCACCTGTATTTCTTGGACCGCCACCCAGGCCCAAAGGGATCATGAGATTATTCAAACTAGAAACTTCCGTGTGCAGCCACAAGCCAATTATGGGCTCTGGCGTAGTTGACTAAGTTGTGCGAACTCTTACGGGTAGGCTAGCTGATGTAGGGGATGTAGGTTGGTACGGTCTACCCACATGTAAGGTGCTAAGCGCTTCGAAAGACTATGTCTCGGTCATCCGCTTCTCAAACACCATGTAGTCACGAGAACCAAGCGGAGGCGATCGAGTCTTAATGGGGAAAAGTCAAACCTCTGCAGAGTGTAAAACTAATCATGATTAGCCGTGTCCCCGGTTATGGACGTCTTGAGTATCTAGTACTTGAATATCATGTGAATCTCAACATGTTACTCTAATAATAAAGTTATTGGGTTTTAATGAGTACCTTTTTAATTGGGATTGAGGATGCTGTCAACCATTCTCAATGTTTAACAACCACCATGATAGTTAAATAAAATTATTCCTTTGATGTAGGGAAAAATCAGCTTTATGCAAAAAATGTAACCGTGAGCCTTACCACCGGCCAAATATGCATGTAGTATAGGCTTATTGCTTCATTGTTCTCTATGTGTTACATTGCCAGCATATTCCATGTCTTGACCCGTTTGGGCTGCAACTTTTCATGTTGCGCACTTTTCGAACGACAGTAAGGTGTTAGGCCGTGGTTCTATACTCGGTGATGCCGTTGGAGTTGATGGACTCACTCGTTTTCCAAGCCTTCGCTGTTATTATTAGATGGCCTTAAGCCATATTATTGTGTTAAGTTCCCTTGTGGACAACGATGTAATAAGTGTGTGATTGCTACTCGCTATAAATCCTTGAAATCTTGTGTTGTGTCGACATTACGATCCGAGGATGACACCGAGCACGAGCGCTAGATCCATTCGGTCCAGTCATGACGAGAGAATGGTATCGAGCACACGCCTGACTATAGGACACGACCACTAAGATAAAGCCATAGATCACTATTCTCTTCCCATTTTCTAACTCCTCATCTTTTCTACTCTCTTTAGGATGAAGGACGCCTTGAAGATCAAGTACAACCAACTTTGATGAAGGCACACCTTTTGGATTTCACTTGAAGTAAGTTACCAAGTACTGAACATTGGATTACCAAGCTTCACGGGACTTTCAACGCCACTCTGCACGAAGGCAAGCTGGAAGATTCACGCTCACGTTCCGAAGGACATTCGCCCCAATCACCAAGCCAATAGATAGTGTTTTGATTGCACCAACTTGGAGTCAGGAAAGAGCATGGCAGCTCACATCACCATGGGACGCATTGGAGAAGTTTATCAAGAAGATCTCAAGGACACAATCTACCAGATTTGCGGACGTCGAGATGACAAATGGAAGTCGTCGGCACCAAGAAGGATAGATCCATTGCAGCATTTATCCGGGAGTTAAACCGGCACATTCGGCGCCCAGAGAACCGGATGTGCAATGATATGTTGGAGTTGCGTAATGCAAAGGGAAGGATCATCCAAATTTTGAAGAAGAACTAAAGACAACTCGCAAGGACTATATGGGCGAGATCATAGCTCTAGCAAGGCACAATAACGATCTTAAATGCGAGATTGAAGAACTGAAGAAGAAGTTGGCGCTCGGGAATGAAGACCAGTATGTCAATTGCCCAGCGACTACATCAACATCGACGACACCGATTCGGATCCAAGTGAACCCGACTTTGAAGGCGAAGCAGAGCGGACATTATGGAGTCTTCCACGGTTCAAATTAGTAGAAGTCCCCCACATATTAGTAGTATTCCCTCCATGTAAACATTATAGTGCACGCACCTTTTGCGATAGTTAGATCGTTGTAAGCCTTGTTTGATTGAATGAAGTGATTTTGTGTGTATTTGCTCATGTGCATTTGGGTAGTGATTCCCCTTAGACCTCATTCTATTCTGAATTCTCATCTTTTCTAAACCCATCAGATGCCTCCGAGGCCGACCCGGATTCGCTTTTCCGCCAGAGATCACCCAATGATTCAGCGGCAGAATACCCTGATTCAAACATTGGTGCGTAACCGAGCAACAACAACAACAACAACCCACCGCCACCACCACTGCGGATCATCGACTTCGTTTCCTTAGACTAAATCCGCCGGTGTATTCCAAAGAGCACCGAGCCAATTGTAGCAGATGGTGGCTCCATAAGATAGGAAGGAGGCCGACCACTGCAGGATGCACAGATGGTGAAAGAGTGAAGTTTGCAGCACATCAGCTTGAAGGACCCGCAAGATGGTGGGAGAATTTCACAACCACTTACCACCTGTAGACAACATCACATGGGATCAATTTCAGCAAGCTTTCCGCCTTGCCCATGTTTCAGCAGGAGCTATGGCCATGAAGAAGCGTGAGTTTCGCAACTTACGCCAAGGAGGAAGGACTGTTGGCCAGTACGTGGATGATTTTAGCAAATTAGCACGTTATGCCCCACATGACGTTGCTACTGATGCAGCTAAGCAGGAGAAGTTTCTAGAAGGACTGAATGATGAGTTCAGCATGCCGTTGATGGTAGCCAGTTTCAATAACTACCAGGAGTTAGTAGACCGAGCCCTCATGATTGAAGGAAAGCAGCAGCAAATTGAGAACCGCAAGCGGAAGTATGGGCAAGGGAAGTATAACTCTGGAGCTCAGCAGAAACCTCGTTATACCCCTAAGTCAGGAATTCAATTTCAGCATACCCATGGAGGAGGTAATTCGCATAACCATAACAGCACCAAGAATGGGAACGTTAATGGAGGAAGCAGCAGACGTAATCGCACCAACCCGTCAACACCATCCAAAGTAGACCTCGAGTCATATTACTTGCTTTAAGTGCCGCAAGATGGGCATTATGCCAATGACTGTCCGTAAGGCCGTAATGGAAATGGCAATGGAAGCTACGAAAGAAGCCCAACCCTTTCAATAGAGGACAGGTGAACCACATTGAAGTGGAGGAGGTTGAAGATCAGCCCGATGCACGATGTCGGTAAGTTTTTGGTTAAGTCATTTCTGCGGTTGTTCTTTTAAATCTTTGGTGCATCGCATTCATACATATCAAGGGATTTGTGGATAAGTACAAGTCACCAACCCAAGTCCTTAGGTCACCCATGCTAGTAACCTCACGGGAGGCGAGTACATGGCTAGTAAATGGTGTGATCGATCGCCATTAAGGATTGGACACTATGTTTTCCCCTCGGACCTAATAGTTACGGAATCCCAAGGATTGGATGTGATATTAGGTATGGATTGGTTATCAAAGTATGGAGGAAACATAGATTGCTCCACTAGATCAATTTTGCTCACCACACCGGAAGGAAGAAGGATTAAGTATGTATCACGGCATCGGTAGGAGAGCACAAATTAATTGCTTATCGTGAGTGGTACAGAAGAAGTACCCGATGGTGAAGGATTTTCCTGATGTATTTCCGGAAGAGTTGCGGGGATGCCACCGGATAGAGACATTGAGTTTTTGATCGAGCTTTTGCCGAGAGCAGGCCCGATATCGAAGCGGCCGTATAGGATGCCAAAGACAGGATTAGGCGGAAATCAAGAAGCAGATTAAGGAACTTTTGGATAAAGGTTTTATACGCCCAAGCTCTTCACCTTGGGGATCACCCGTTTTGCTTGTGGAGAAGAAGGATGGATCGTTAAGAATGGTTGTTGATTATCGTGGATTGAATGAAGTAACAATCAAGAACAAGTACCCACTACCTATGATAAATGATCTGTTTGATCGCTTGCAAGGAGCCAAGGTGTTTTCCAAGATCGACTTGCAATCGTGGTACCATCGATTAAAGATTCGGGAGCGGGGCGTACCCAAGACAGCATTTACCACGAGATATGGATCAGATGAGTATACCGTTATGTCATTTGGATCGACTAACGCGCAGCCTATTTCATGAACCTGATGAACAAAGTGTTTATGGAGTTTTTGGATAAGTTAAATCGTGGTGTTCATTGATGACATTTTGATTTTCTCGAAGAATGAAGAGGAACACAAGGAACATTTGCGATTGGTTTTGAGAAACTGAGGGAACACCAATTGTATGCCAAGTTCAGCAAATGTGAGTTTTGGCTAAAGGAAGTTGGATTTCTCGGACATGTTATATCCGGAGAAGGGATAGCAGTTGACCCCACAAAAGTTGAGACCGTAACCAAATGGGAAGCACCAACGACAGTTGGAGAGATTCGGAGTTTCCTTGGACTCGCAGGATACTACCGAAGGTTCATTGAGAATTTCTCAAGGATTGCTAAGCCTATGACAGAATTGTTGAAGAAGGAAAATAAATTCATATGGACTAAGGACTGTGAGGCAAGTTTTCGTGAGTTGAAGAAAAGATTGGTTACCTCACCGGTTTGATATTGCCAGATCAGAATAAGGATTATGAGGTATATTGCGACGCTTCACGTCGAGGACTTGGAGCAGTGCTTATGCAGGAAGGAAGAGTTGTTTCGTATGCTTCGCGACAACTTAAGCCTCATGAGTTAAATTATGCCACTCATGATTTGGAGCTAGCAGCCGTTGTGCATGCCCTGAAGACGTGGAGACATTTTCTCATTGGAAATCATTGTGAAGTATATACGGATCACAAGAGTTTGAAGTACATCTTCACACGTATGAATTGAATCTCGGACAAAGGAGATGGTTAGAGCTTATCAAGGATTATGACATGAGATTGCATTATCACCCGGGAAGGCTAATGTCGTAGCAGGCGCATTGAGCCGTAAGAGCCACGTCAATACCCTAATGATGGGAGGAATACCCAATGAGTTAGCCGAGGACCTTCGAGAGCTATGTTTGGAAATAGTTCGAGAGGCTATGTAGCAACATTGGAGATTGATCCAACGCTGATGGACAAAATCGGAGAAGCCCAAAAGGCGGAACAAGGAAGTTGCCTCTATAAAGGAGAAAATGAGCAAAGGAAAAGCTAAAGGATTTCGTGAGGGCGAGCACGATACCCTATGGTTTGAAGACCGTGTTTATGTGCCCAATGACCCGAGAGATTAGGAAGTTGATTTTACAAGAAGCCCATGATTCACCCTATTCGATTCACCCGGAAATACCAAGATGTATTTGGATTTGAAGAATACTTTACGGTGGACCGGAATGAAGAAGGATATTGCGGAGTATGTAGCAGTTTGTGATGTATGTCGAAAGTAAAGGCGAGAACATCGAAGCGGTAGGATTGTTACAACCATTGCCGATACCCGAATGGAAGTGGGATAAACTAGGCATGGATTTTATCACAAGATTACCAAAGACTCGTTCGGGATATGACTCGATTTGGGTTATAGTCGACCGTTTGACCAAGGTAGCTCATTTTATTCCAGTCAAGACTACCTATAGCGATTGCTAAGTTGGCAAAGATATACATGACCAGAATTGTGTGCTTACACGGAGTTCCGAGGAGCATCGTATCAGATAGAGGAACCCAGTTTACCTCGAAATTTTGGAACCAGTTGCACGAAACTTTGGGAACTAGATTGGAATTCAGTACAGCTTTCCACCCACAGACCGATGGACAGACTGAGAGAGTCAATCAGATTTTGGAGGACATGCTGAGAGCTTGTGCCCTAGATTATGGATCTAGCTGGGATGACAATTTGTCGTATGCCTAATTTTCCTACAACAACGATTACCAAACCAGTTTGAAGATGGCACCTTCGAAGCTTTGTATGGAAGAAGGTGCAGGACACCGTTGTTATGGAATGGCGGGAGATAAATCGGTTGTTTGGACCAGATTTGATTAAGGAGTCCGAGCAGAAAGTTAAGTTGATTCGAGATGTGCTCAAGGTAGCCCAGTCCGGACAAAAGAGCTATGCCGATTCAAAGCGCAGCAATTGAGTATGAAGTTGGAGACAGAGTATATCTCGAGTATCCCCGCTTGAGGAGTTAAGCGTTTTGGAGTTAAAGGAAAGTTAGCACCCGTTTAGTTGGACCGTATAAGATTTTGCAACGCATGGGAGAAGTTGCGTATAAGTTGGAATTGCGGAAGGACTGTCGAGGAGTTCATGACGTATTCCATGTTTCTCGATTGAAGAAATGTCACCCGAGATAGCGGAGGTACCGTTAAGAGATCTTGTGCCATCGAAGCAATTCAGTTGAAGGATGACTTGACATATGAGGAAAGACCGGTTAAGATTCTCGATTATGCCGGTGAGTTACTCATGACAAGGTTATCAAGTTTTGCAAAGTTCGATTGGAGCCACCACACCGAGGATGAAGCCACACAGGAAAGAGAGGAAGTTTTGCTCAAGGACCACCTCACCTATTTTCTAGCCAACCCGAATCTCGAAGGGAGATTCATCTTAAGAGGTAGGTTTGTAACATCCCAAATTTTCAATTTGGAATGTTATACATTAGGTCATCATGCATATCATATTTTCTCGCATTTTCCGATCCTAGAAAATTTCACGCAACTCAAGGACCCTCGGAGAGAGTTGGAAGTTTCATAATTTTCATATTTGGGATTTCTCAAATTTTGGAAATAGGATCATTTGGATTTATTTAATTATCTTCATAAAGTTTTTCCTATAAAAATATTTTGAGAGGGAATAATATGACTTTCCCAACATTTAGGAAAAATGAAGATATTATAAATAAATCAAATTTGGTTATTGAAAGATTTATTTTTGCTTAGGCAAAAATGAGCATTTTAAAAAATTTATGCATGTTTACCGTTTTTAAAGTTCATTTTGTTCGACTCATTTTTAGGAGTCGGGGAAAATTTGTTGTAGTTAATTTGGAGCTCATTTGGTATTTTTTTAATTCGTTTGGTTTAAATTTTAATTTAAAAAAGCAGTGCCGCCCACAGGCCCAGGCCCGGCCAGCCCGACCAGCCGCCCGGCCCACCTCCCTTCCTCGCGCGCCGCCCGCGCGGGAGGAGTCCCGCCGCCCGACTCCGGCTCGGACACGCCGGATCCTCGTCGCCTCCCCAAGCAACCGGGCCCCCTCCTATTTAATCGCCGCCCCCCTCTCTCTCAACTTCGCCCCGCCCGCCGCCGCCCTCGACCCGAAGCCTTGCCGCCCTTGAAAAGCCCGTCGCCGCCCGCCGCCGCCCCTCGTCGCCCCCCCGGAGCCCCTCGCCGACCCCGCCGCCACCCGCCGACCCCGTCGCCCGCCGCCCGGACCTCGTCGGCGATCGCCGGAGGTAGCCCCTCGCCGCCGATCCGATCCGATCCGATCCGATCCGGTTTTCCCCTAATAAACCGACCCGGTTTTATTTAAAAATAGATGTTCGGTTTTTTAAAAAAACCTAGATTGGTTTTATTTTTTCGGTTTTCCTATTTAGTGAACGTTCACCGACCCGTTCGTTTCAATGAACGTGTTCGTTGGATTTGTTACATTATGAGCGTCCGTTATTTAGTTAGTTAAATCGTTTTCTTTTAAATCCGATTTAATCCGTTATTTTTCAGATTCGATTTCTGATCCGATTTTCAAATCTGTTTTATTTCTTGCTCGTTTATCGGAATCAGGTGATTCAAGCGCCTGGAGTTTCGTAACAAACCGCCGTTCCGACTACCCTACTTTCACAGAGTTTTGCTCTTTGTGAAATTTTGACCTATTTTCAGATTTGTTAAACCGAGTCGTTCTCTCTCGAGTTCCGACTTTCGATGCTTTATTTGATTCGATTCTTTTTGCAACCAGGGTTCTTAAGTTGAACTATCTGGTTAGATCTTTTATTCGAGATTTCCTGTGCATTAGATGAGTACTTATTGTATGCTTGTTGTTTATGCGTTAGATCACCGGAGTGCGCCGCTTGTTATTTGAATCTCTAGGACTCGCGGATCATCGGCCAAGGCAAGTAACACTTTGATCATACCTTTTCTACTACCCAGCTTTTATTGCATTAGATCAAACCTCAAACACTTGCATGATTAGGATCTAATCAAATTGTGGGATGGGAAGTAGATTGAGGTAGTACCTATTACTGTTTTACTTATGAAACCTTGGGAGTTACTTCTACGTTTGCTTGATTATGCCATGCTATGCTAGTAGGCGTGGATTGGGTGAGTGAATATCCATGACAGATGTGAGATTGTTAATTAATGGTTTATTTAAGGTGGCAACCTAAACACACATCTGGGTGGATTGAGGCACTGGTTTCTATCGAGGACTTACTGTATTTCTTCGGACCGCCACCCGGGCCCAAAGGGATCATGAGATTATTCAAACTAGAAACTTCCGTGTGCAGCCACAAGCCAATTATGGGCTCTGGCGTAGTTGACTAAGTTGTGCGAACTCTTACGGGTAGGCTAGCTGATGTAGGGGATGTAGGTTGGCACGGTCTACCCACATGTAAGGTGCTAAGCGCTTACGAAAGACTATGTCTCGGTCATCCGTTTCTCAAACACCATGTAGTCACGAGAACCAAGCGGAGGCGATCCGAGTCTTGTGGGGAAAAGTCATAAACCTCTGCAGAGTGTAAAAACTAATCATGATTAGCCGTGTCCCCGGTTATGGACGTCTTGAGTATCTAGTACTTGAATATCATGTGAATCTCAACATGTTACTCTAATAATAAAGTTATTGGGTTTTAATGAGTACCTTTTTAATTGGGATTGAGGATCTTGTCAACCATTCTCAATGTTTAACAACCACCATGATAGTTAAATAAAATTATTCCTTTGATGTAGGGAAAAATCAGCTTTATGCAAAAATGTAACCGTGAGAGCCTTACCACCAGCCAAATATGCATGTAGTATAGGCTTATTGCTTCATTGTTCTCTATGTGTTACATTGCCGGCATATTCCATGTCTTGACCCGTTTGGGCTGCAACTTTTCATGTTGCGAGACTTTTAGAACGACGAAGTAAGGTGTTAGGCCGTGGTTCTATACTCGGTGATGCCGTTGGAGTTGATGGACTCACTGCGTTTTCCAAGCCTTCCGCTGTTATTATTAGATGGCCTTAAGCCATATTATTGTGTTAAGTTCCCTTATGGACAACGATGTAATAAGTGTGTGATTGCTACTCTGCTATAAATCCTTGAAGTCTTGTGTTGTGTCAAGATTCTTGATCCAGGGATGACACTGAGCACAGAGCGCTAGATCCATTCGGGTCTGTCGCGACAGAGAATGGTATCAGAGCACACGCTGACTATAGGACACGACCACTAAGATAAAGCCATAGATCACTATTCTCTTCCCATTTTCTAACTCCTCATCTTTTCTACTCTCTTTAGGATGAAGGACGCGAAGATCAAGTACAACCAACCTGATGAAGGCACACCTTTTGGATTTCACTTGAAGTAAGTTACCAAGTACCTGAACATTGGATTACCAAGCTTCACCGGGACTTTCAACGCCACTCTGCCTGAAGAGGAGCGCTGGAAGATTCACGCTCACGTTCCAGGAAGGACATTCGCCCCAATCACCAAGCCAATAGATAGTGTTTTCAATGCACCAACTTGGAGTCTGGGAAAGAGCATGGCAGCTCACATCACCATGGGACGCATTGGAGAAGTTTATCAAGAAGATCTCAAGGACACAATCTACCAGATTTGCGGACGTCGAGATGACAAATGGGAAGTCGTCAGCTCTGACATAGACTCTTTCTGATGTTATGATAAATTGCAATTGCTTCAAGGACTGAGACTATAGTTTGTTTGTTCTAAATAAAGTTTATGATTCGTACTCTGCATTGTGAATGGATTATTACTTGAACATAAGCAATCATATGACATTTCCTATAAATATTGCTGTTATGAGAATAATCATGATGCCTTCATGTCTGTATTTTGTTTTTATCGATGCCTCTACCTCTAAACATGGGGACATATTTATCGTTATCGGCTTCCGCTTGAGGACAAGCGAGGTCTAAGCTTGAGGGAGTTGATACGTCCATTTTGCATCATGCTTTTATATCAATATTTATTGCATTATGGGCTGTTATTACACGTTATGTCACAATACTTATGCCTATTCTCTCTTATTTTACAAGGTTTACGAAGGAGGAGAATGCATTTGTTGGAATTACAGTGGAAAAGGAGAAAATATTAGAGACCTATTCTGCACAACTCCAAAAGTACTGAAACTCCACGAAAGTAATTTTGGGAAATAATAAAAAATATCAAGCGGAAGAAGTTCACCAGAAGGGCCCCCACCTGGCCACGAGGGTGGGGGGCGCGCCCTACCCCCCTGGGCGCGCCCCCCCTACCTCGTGGGCCCCATGGTGGCCCTCCGATGCCCATCTTCTGCTATATGAGGTATTTCGTTGAGAAAAAATCATAAGCAACCTTTCGGGATGAAACTCCACCGCCACGAGGCGGAACCTTGGCGGAACCAATCTAGGGCTCCGGCAGAGCTGTTCTTCCGGGGGCACTTCCCTCCGGGAGGGGGAAATCATCATCATCGTCATCACCAACGCTCCTCTCATCGGGAGAGGGCAATCTCCATCAACATCTTCACCTGCACCATCTCCTCTCAAAACCCTAGTTCATCTCTTGTATCCAATTCTTGTCTCTAAGTTCGGGATTGGTAGTAGTAGGTTGCTAGTAGTGTTGATTACTCATTGTAGTTGATGCTAGTTGGTTTATTTGGTGGAAGATCATATGTTCAGATCCTTTATGCATATTAGTACCCCTCTGATTATGACCATGAATATGCTTTGTGAGTAGTTACGTTCGTTCCTGAGGACATGGGAGAAGTCTTGCTATTAGTAGTCATGTGAATTTGGTATTCGTTCGATATTTTGATGAGATGTATGTTGTGTATCCTCTAGTGGTGTTATGTGAATGTTGACTACATAACACTTCACCATTATTTGGGCCTAGAGGAATGAATTGGGAAGTAATAAGTAGATGATGGGTTGCTAGAGTGACAAAATCTTAAACCCTAGTTTATGCGTTGCTTCGTAAGGGGCTGATTTGGATCCATATGTTTCATGCTATGGTTAGGTTTACCTTAATACTTTTGTTGTAGTTGCGGATGCTTGCAATAGAGGTTAATCATAAGTGGGATGTTTGTTCAAGTAAGAACAACACCCAAGCACGGTCCACCCACATATCAAATTATCAAAGTACCGAACGCGAATCATATGAACGTGATGAAAACTAGCTTGACGATATTCCCATGTGTCCTCGGGAGCGCTTTTCCTATTATAAGAGTTTGTCCAGGCTTAGCCTTTGCTATAAAAAGGATTGGGCCACTTTGCTGCACTTTATTTACTTTTGTTACTTGTTGCTCGTTACAATTTATCCTATCACAAAAATATATGTTACCACTTATTTCAGTACTTGCAGAGAATACCTTGCTGAAAACCGCTTATCATTTCCTTCTGCTCCTCGTTGGGTTCGACACTCTTACTTATCGAAAGGACTACGATAGATCCCCTATACTTGTGGGTCATCACATATGCCAATGGATGGCTTATCATGGTGGGAGCGAGTAGAACGAGCCGGTGCCTGGAAGCGGGATGAGGTGTAGACACGAATGCCGGCGGACTTTACCCAGGTTCGGGGCTCTGCTAGGAGATAACACCCCTAGTCCTGATCTGTGGGGTCTCCGCATGGTCACTAAGGCACTAGTGAGTACAATGGTGCTCCTAGAGCTGTATGTTAGAGGTAGAAGAAGGCAGACACGCTCTCTCCTTCCTCTAGGTATGAGTCTGGTTCTAACAGGTTGGGAACCGTTTGCATGGGTGTCCTGGGGGGTTTATATAGGCCTACCCCCTAGGGGTACAATGGGAAGCTAGCCGGGTGTAGGACCCGGCTGTCAGTGTCTCTGGTCGCCGGCTTCTCTGCCAGCTACTGGGACCCAACGCCTGGTGGGCCCCGCCGACTGGTCTGGTATGGAGCTGACAGGCCGTTCCCGCCGCTCACGGGTCTTGCCGGCTGCTGATTACTGTAGTCGTGATGCTAATGACGCATGCTTGGTCATGAGGGCGTGGCTACAGTCGAGCCACCTGGTGGGAGATCACTATAGCCACTCCGTGTCTCATCTGCTTAATGGTGCACTGGCCCAGAGGGAGGAAAGGGCCGCCTGCCGGAGGCCGCCTTCCCTTAGGTCCGACTGGCCAGGCCTCCGCTGCCTTCCGGGCTCTCGCTGCCTGGAAGGGCCCGCCACCTGCAGGCCGTACCGATAGGCCGTCGTGGGAACAGGGCTCCGCCTGTCAGGAACGACGTGAAGGGGGAGTGGCAACAGTGCCATGTCGTGCGGAGACCTCCGCCTGTATGGGACACTGTGGTCGCGCCCGGCCCTAGATACGGGGGGATGGGCTACACTGTAGCCTTAGTCTGTCTTGTCTTCTTAATGGGGGCGCAGACTTTGAGGGCGTCGTGGGCCGCCTGCTGGGAGCCGGCCTCTCTGGAGGCCGCCTGCGAGGAGTCGGCCCGTCTTGATGCTGCCTTCTGGAGCTTGGCCGCCTTCTGGCAGCCGGATACTTGGGCCAGCCGGCCATCAGAAGGAGGCGCTTCATCTTGGTGTCCTGAGGGGCGCAGCTGTCCCCGATGTCTTGAAAGGTTCAGGGACTCGGGTTAGGCTACCCGTGGCCCATTACTCCGACAGTAGTCCCCGAAGCTGGTGAGCCGCCGCGGCTGAGGTGCCGAGGAGCCTCAGCAGTTTCCTCCTCCGGGTGCTCTGGGCAGAAGCTTCATCCGACTCCTGGCAAGCCGCATGGTGGGAGTCGGCCGTGTCCAGTCGGATTTTTCTGAAACTTCGAACTCAACGGCGGGAACTAGGTGGCGTACTGGGTATGCCTCCAGGCCCGCCGCCCGTCGTGGGCACGCCACGTGGCATCAAGCAGCCGAGCCAGCGTGCCAGCCCACGCGAGCGATGGGACGCGACAGCAGGCTGGGCCCGCCACTACCGGGCCTCGACGCGCGAGCAGATCCGCTGTGGCCGAGGCGGCTGGTTGAGCTTCTTCGCGGATTTACTGCGTGCAGTAACTCACGCGGTAAACGCGGGGACGTGGGGTCGTGGGCGCAGTCAATCCCATGATCCCACGCCCCGCCCCCTCGGCTACGTAGCCCACGGGCTATAAGTACGGGGAGGAGGGGAAGCGGCAGAGCACGCACGCCCTCCTGCCCCATTCTCATCTCCTCCTTCTTCCTCTCGCCGCAGCGCCCCCGAGCCTCGTCGGAGTGCTGTCGCTGCTCGCCTTCGTTGAGCTCCTCCGTCCCGAGCCCTCTTGGCTCCGCACCAATCCTCAGCTCCCTTGCCGCGCCATTCACCTCGTCGAGCTTTCCATGGCGCGCGAGCGGGGAGGAGACTGTACGTCAATGAAGACCACATCGCCTTTCTCTGCGACACGCGGCGCCTTCCCGGTGAGCCTACGTGAAGGTGTGCGTGCCTCCTGCAGGGGAGATCTCACCGGCGCCGGCGGAGGGCGAGTGGGTCGTCTTCCGCTCGCACTTCATCTGCGGCTTCGGCTTGCCGGCGAGTGGCTTTTTCCGCTCGTTCCTCGAGTTCTACCATCTCCAGCCTCATCATATCACGCCCAACACCGTGATGTTGTTGTCCGCCTTCGTCACGATGTGCGAAGGCTACCTTGGCATCCTCCCCACGATCAAGCTATGGGCAGCGTTCTTCTACACCAAGATGGGCACCTCCGTCCGGGAGGTGGCAGCCCAGTGCGGTGCCTTCATCGCGGTGCGCCAGCCGTCACCGAGGAACACCTTCCCCGCCATCAAGCTGCCACAGTCGGTCAAGATGTGGCAGCAATCTTCTACGTGGGGAACGCCGACCCGGCAGTCGACTTCATCAATCTGCCGTCCTATGAAGCCGGCCCGTTGGCTGAGCCTCGGGCCAACTGGGGCTACAGGGCGAAGCCTGTGTCAGCAGACAGCGCCGCCGCCATCGACCGACTCCGGGTGCTGACCGACGCGGAAGGACTCAAGGCGTCCGACTTGTTGGTCGCCTTTGTCGCACGTCGGGTCCTCCCGCTCCAAGGTCGGCCTCACTTGATCAGCCGGATGAGTGGGCACCGCGACCCATGCCGGCTGAGTACCAAGGAGATGCCGACTGCTGAGGTGGCGAACATGGTGAACGAGATCTCTAACCTCAAGCTGGAGGTGCCCTGGCGGTTCGGCAAGCAGCCGTACTCCCGCGCAGACCCGCCACCAGCCGTAAGGTCTTCAACCTTTCCCTTCTTCAATACTTCGCCTTGATTCCGTCTTGCGGTCTTGAACAGTCGGCCTCTTGCCCTTTGAAAAAGATCTACATGTCTGAGGAAGCAGCCGCCATCGAGGGGGCGGGTGGCCCCTATGCACCGGACCGATCTGTGAGCGACGTGGACGATCCCGACCTGGGGGCGGCCGACTTGGAGGACGACGCCACAGGCGGCGTCTACGGAGCTGGCGGCTCCGAAGAAGGCGGCATCGAGACTTGGCCTGACGACGATGATGAGGAAGACGAGTCGCGCCCTGCACGAGGCGCCGGCAGAGCGGACACGGGCCCCTCCGCTGATCCGACTGCTCGAGGCGGCACGCGAAAGCGTAAACAGGATGCCTCCTTGTTCGGCAGCGCGCCGAAGAAGGCCAAGAATCCGACCGCCGCGACCAGGCGGAAGGAGGCTTCTGCGAAGGTGGCCAAATTTCAGAAGCTCCCGAAGGCGCCTCCCATGGTGTTGGCGTGAGTATCTTTTCTTGTGCTTTTCTTCCTTTCTTGTCGATTCTTTCCGAGCTTCCTTTCTTCGCTTTACTTTTCTTGACTTAGAGCCTCGCTCTCTCTTGAGAAGTCGGCTGCCGCCTCCGTCATTGGGTCGGCGGAGACCTCCACCACCACCCGGCGAATCGATCCGGCCGCAGACTACCAGGAGGCGCGGGAGCGAAATGCGCGGGAGGTGCGCGAGGAGCAGGAAGCCGCCCGCCTGGAGAAGGCGGAGGCAGACAAGGCGGAGGCCACCGCTTTGAAGAAGCTGGCGGAGGCCGAAGCCGATGTCGCGGCGAAGAAGCGGCTTGAAGAAGCCGCGAGCCGCCAGGAGCCGCTGTTTGTCACTCCCTTGAACTCCGCACCGCCACCACCAGAGTTCGTGGTGCCGACTGGGGGAGCCGGCGACGAGCACCCGATCATGGAGAGGGATGGCGGCGATGTCGTCATGCCGGACGTCGCCGTGCCTCTGCCACCACCATCTGGAGAGGCGTGAGACAAACAGCCGGCGGACCCGCCGATGCCGCCAGCCGGAGATGAGATGGTGACGGGCCCGACTCATGAGGTCCGCACACCATCGCGCCGCCAGCTTTACAAAAGGCGGCTTGGCCGCTGGCCCCAGCTGAAACCAAGCAGTCATGAAGTTCTTCGATTCCGGAAGCCGAGCCGTCGAGCGCCGTGCCCGCTGATTGGGTGCGGGGAGGCGGGACGGGCCCTTCGAATCGGGCGATCCTAGACGTCCAGGCCAAGCTCCGGGCCGAGGCCGACGCTCTCAAGCATTGCAACACGGCATTCTTGGACTCGCGAGCGGCCATCCGGGTATGTTTCTTCTTTATTTCTGATTCTTGTACTTCTCCGGGTAGAGACGCGCCCGGCGCACCACTGCGTGTAGTCCACGAAGTTTGGGCCCGGCTGCGGACGAAAGGTGGCTCGGAGCTTTTAATTGGCAAGCTCCGAGTACTAACATTGTCTGATATCTTCACTGCAGGATTATCATAACCTCCGCGCGGCCGCCTTCAACTCCAAAGTCAAGGAGCTGGATCAACGGACCGCCGACTTGTAAGAAAGCCGGAGTAAGTCTTTGCCTTCTTTCTCTGCGGGGGCGCGCTAGCGCACCCGCGGGCTGTAGTCCCCGAGATTCGGGCCGACTGCTGAGCAGTCGTGCCGGATCTCCCCGACAACTGCTCTTTCTCTTTGTTGATATTGATATCTTTCTTCTCCGCGAGGCCGATACGCGCCATGGGCTAATCCCGAGATTCGGGCTGGCTGAGCGATGAGGCGGATCTCCCCGGCGACTGTACTTCTTCTCTGTTGGTTGCTGACGTCCTTTTCTTTCTCTGTTCTTGCAGAGGCCAACGCTACTTTGCAGCAGCAGCTGAGCGAAGCCAACAACGCGTTGTGTGCCAAAGAGGCAGACTGCAGCAAGCTGGTCGTGGAGCATGATCGGCTGGTCAAACAGCTGGTGAAACAGGCGAAGCTTCTCAAGAAGGCCCAGATGGAGGCGGAGGTCCAGGAGTTCAACCTCCTTGCTGAATTCGAGACCGAATGCTCCACCTGGACCGACAAGGAGGCGTTGCTGACTGCCGGCTTTGGCAAGATTGAATACATGGTTGACGGTAAGCTTCCTTCTTTCTTCTTTCATGGGGCTGCCGGCTGGTGATCGGGCCGGCTTCTAGCCTCTGACTTCTAGCTCTTTTGTTTTCTACTTGAGCAGACTTCTTCCCTGGTCCCTCTGGCGCTGCCAATCAGGCCGTTGAGGCTAACCGCGAGGAGCGGAGGGCGGAAGGTGCGCAGATTGCTGCCAACGCCCCCCGGACCCTCAGCGAACAGCTTCTCAGCATCCAGGCCCGTCTTCGGTCGGTACACCGGATGCTGCGCCATCTCCGCCCTGTGGCCAGACATGCCGGATCCACGCACTCCCAGTCGGACAGCCGACTAGATGGAGGTGGTGGTCGGCCGTCTTGAGGCCTGGAAGGGCTCCTCGGCTAGGGCTGGAGCACGCCGGGCCTTGGAGTTCGTCAAGGTGTGGTACCCTGGGCTAAATCTAGCCCAGTTGACCACGTTTCGATAGGAGGCCCAGGAGGAGCTGGTGGCGGTGGAGGGTGAACTTGTCAAGCGGGCGATGGCGATCACCGAGTACACCAACACCAGCGTCTTCATCCCGGAGCTGACCGAGAACGGCGCTGAAGCGCCACCAGAGTGGATCGGGCTGAACCCGGAGGATGGCGAGGACTCTGCCAAAGCGATCGACTCCAGCGACGAGGGAGAAGACGAGGAGGGCGAGGAAAGTGAAGAGGAGGCGCCAGAGGTCGAAGCGGACGGCCAGCCTCAGCTCGACCGCGCCTCCAGCAACGAGCCACGCCCGAGCGAGCTGACTGCTGCTGAAGGCGATCAGGCGGAGACTGACCAGCCAGCCGCTCCGCCAATCGGCACCACCGACTCCACCGTTCCGCCGAACCCGTCTGCCGCTCCCTGGGCTGCCAACTTATCTTTACTTTTCCTGTTTTACCAGTCTCGACAAACTTCGTTAGCTTTGCACAATTCCACCCGTGGGGTTTATTTCAAACTTTGTTGAATGTTGGCCAAGGCCCTTTTGATATGTAAATATGCTTGCCGAGCTTTATTTTTCTTGCTTTCTGCCCCTTGGCTTTTTTCCTTTGCCGCCCTCCCTCAGTTGTCGTCTTGCCAGCCGATCAGCCGCTTTGTGGACTGTGGCTAGGTCAAGTATTTACCCACTTTCGGGAAGGCAAGTACTTGGCCGATTAGAGCGTTTAGCAAGTTTAAGTAGAAGCCGGCCGGCCAGCTGCTCGGCAGCCGGTCTGCGAGGCGGGAAGCCGGCTTGAACTATGTGCATGCTTTGAGTCCTTAGCCATTTTTTATGCGGACACCCTTTCTGCCTTAACTCCTGCACACCAGGCAGTCACTCTGCGAGCTGCGGGTTCTGGTAGGAGAAGGCTTAAGTGCCAACACATTACTTGTCCGGCTGTAGGAAGCATTTACATAGTACAAGGCGGCGAGTCCCCGGTCGACTGGTCGAACCCGGTGCCAAGCGGACTAATTGAATAACACATTCATAGGCATAATACTTATCATATAGATAAAGGAGGGCAGTCCCTGAGCTCTTCTCGGGGGACCCGAAGTCTTCATACTTAATACAAAAGGTAGGGTGGTACATACTGCATCAACTGTAAAACCCCCGAAGGAGGTTTGCATTCCATGGCCGCTCCGACTCCTTGCCGGAGTCGTCTCTTTTGCATGCTCGAGGCTTCTAAGCATCGATCAGGTAATAGGAGTCATTGCCCAACACCTTGCTGATGATGAAGGGGCCTTCACAAGGTGTCGAGAGCTTGTGTTGACCAGCTGTTCGCTGGATTAGCCAGAGCACAAGGTCTCCCTCCTGGAAGGATCTTGGCTTGACCTTTCGGTTGTAGTATCGGCGTAGTCTCTGCTGGTAGATGATGGACCGGCTGAGTGCCAACAGCCGGCCCTCTTCCAGCAGATCGATGCCGTCTTCTCATGTTTTTTTGGCCTCCTCTTTAGTGTACATGGTGACTCGGGGGGAGTCAAATTATATGTCAGTTGGGATGACGGCTTCGGCACCGTAGACGAGGAAGAAAGGCGTGAAGCCGGTTGACTTGTTCGTAGTTGTGCTCAGACTCCAGAGGATGGACGGCAGCTCGTCGAGCCAACACCGAATCGAGCGCTCGAGCTCGACGATCGGGGCTTGATGCCGGACAAAATGAGGCCGTTTGCTCGCTCCACCTGGCCGTTTGACTATGGATGGGCAACGGATGCTAGGTCCAGTTGGATGCCCTGCGTCGCGCAGAAACAGGCCAAGACGCCTTTGGCAAAGTTTGTGCCATTGTGGGTGATGATGTTGTGTGGTATACCATACTGGATGGTGATGTCGGAGATGAAAGTCACAGTAGTTGGACCATTCAACTTCTTAATCGGCTTTGCTTCTATCCACTTGGTGAACTTGTCCACTGCAACAAGCAAATGAGTCATGCCACCGCGTGCTGTTTTGAACGGTCCCACCATGTCCAGGCCCCAAACGGCGAAGGGCCAGGCAATGGGGATAGTCTTGAGTGCAGAAGCCGGCAGATGTGGCTATGATCGGAACTTCTGGCACCCTTTGCATTTCTGGACCAAGTCTTTGGCGTCTTCAAGAGCAGTCGGCCAGAAAAAACCATGGCGGAAAGCTTTGGCAACAAGCGCTCTTGAAGCCGCGTGGTGACCACACTCCCCTTGATGAATATCTTTGAGGATTGCTTGACCTTGCTCCGGCTCAATGCAGCGCTAGTATACACCAGTGACGCTGCGCCTCACAAGTTCTCTGTTGATAATGGTGTACGCTGCTGCCCGGCGTTGCACTTGCCGGGCAGAGATCTCGTCAGTCGGCAGCTCTTTGTTCACCAAAAATTTGAGGATGCGCTGAGCCCAGGAAAGTGCTGCAATTTCTTCGACTGCTACGACTGCTATTTGCATGAGGGCGGTTGGGCCGGGAGGCAGCGGGTTGGAGTCGGATGCCGCTTGCTGAGTCGTTGAAGTCCCCGGGCCGACTGCTGCAGTCTTCGGGCCAGGTTCTGAAGTCCCCGGGCCGGGTGCGACTGTTGTAGTCCCCGAGCCGCTTGTCGAAGTTTCCGCGCCGGCTGCTGGGGTTCTCAAGTCGGATTCGACTGCTTCAGGATGAGCCGACGCGAAGATAGAGTCTGATTCTGGTGACGGCTTGATAGACGGCTTGAGGAGGCGTTGCAGGGCGACGCCGGCTGGTATTGCTTGTGGGTGGAGCCGATTTGAGCCAAGGCGTCTGCTTGCTCATTGTCATTTCTTGGCACATGGAGGAACTCGCACCCTTCAAAGTATCCACTGAGCTGCTTGACGAGGAAGCGGTAGCTGGCCATATTTGCATCCTTGTCGTCCCAGTCACCAGACAAATGCTGGACCACCAAGTCAGAGTCTCCATAGCACAGGATCCGGGGAATGCCGAGTTCCTTGGCAAGCCGGAGCCCGTGTACGAGCGCTTCGTATTTAGCTACATCGTTCGAGGCGGCAAAGTGAATTTGTAGCACATATCTGAGCTTGTCGCCTTTGGGAGAGGTGAGGACAATGCCGGCTCCCAAACCGGTGCGCATCTTGCAACCATCAAAGTGCATCCGCCAATGGGTGGACTCAAGCGTGGCCCGGCAGTCTGAGTCTCAACCAGGTCGACGCGAAGTCGGCCAGTGCTTGGGACTTGATGGCGGTGCGAGGCTGGTAGTAGATGGTGTAGGGGGCCATATCTATGGCCCCTTTGGCCACTCGGCCTGAAGCATCTCGGCTTACAATGATCTCCGCAAGTGGAGCAGTGCATACAACAGTGATTGGGTGCTCTTGAAAGTACGGCTTCAGCTTCTTGGCGGCAAAATGCACGCCGTAGCACATCTTCTGATAGTGGGGGTAGTTCTGCTTGGAGGCGGACAACACTTCACTCAGGTAATACACCGGCCTCTGGACTGGTAGTGCTTTGCCTTCTTCCTTGCGCTCCACAACTATGACTGTGCTTACCACCCGGCTGGTGGCGGCGATGTAGAGAAGCATGGGTTCCTTAGGGGTTGGGGCCGCCAGGACAGGTGGTGTGGTCAACATCTTCTTGAGCTGGAGAAAAGCTTCATCCACCTTGTCGTTCCACTCGAAAAAGTGGTCTTCTTCAGGAGCTGGTACAGGGGAAGAGCCTTCTCGCCCAGCCGACTAATGAAACGGCTAATGGATGCTAAGCAGCCGGTGAATTTCTGCATGTCCAGCAGTCGGGTGGGCACCTCCATCCTCTCGATGGCCTTGATCTTCACAGGGTTGCACTCTATGCCGCGCTCTGAGACCAGGAAGCCAAGAAGTTGGCCAACTGGTAATCCAAAGACGCATTTCTCCGGGTTGAGCTTGATTTGAAATCGGCGCAAGTTTTCAAAGGTTTCCTTGAGGTCTTCTAGCAGCGTGCCCCGCTTCTCCTCTTCACCACAACGTCGTCCACATAGACATGGGCATTTCTGCCGAGTTGCTTGAGGAGACACTTCTGCATGCAACACTGAAACGTGGCACCGGTATTCCTCAAGCCGAATGTCATGGTCGGGTAAGACAAGGCTCCGAATGGTGTGATAAAGGCGGTCTTCAGCCTGTCGGCCGGTTCAGCTTGATCTTATGATACCCTGAGTATGCATCCAAAAAGCTCAACAGCTCACATCCGGCTGTGGAGTCTATCACTTGGTCAATTCTTGGCAAAGCAAATGGGTCTTTGGGGCAACTTTGTTGAGACTGGTATAATCAATACACATGTGCCACTGCTTATTCTTCTCCAGCACAAGGACTGGGTTGGCCAACCACTCTGGAAAGAACACTTCCATGATGAAGCCGGCTACTAGAAGCCGGGCTATCTCTTCTCCAACGACTCTTCTCTTCTCTTCTCACAGGCCGCGCAAGGGCTGCCTGACTGGCTTGGCATCAGGTCGGACATGCAATTTGTGCTCGGCGAAGTCGTCGGAACACCCGGCATGTCCTTGGGAGACCATGCAAAGATGTCCTGATTCTCATGGAGGACATCGATGAGATCTCTTTCCTATTTGCTGTCAAGGTTTGCACCTATGACAGCGTGCCTCTCCGGGTGCTCCGGGTCCAAGGGTATCTTATTTGTTTCTTTTTGCTTGAACGCGTGCCCTCGACTTCCGACTCCTTGGGTTTGGGTGACATTTACGGCTGCTTGCCATTGCCACAACCAGGTCGAGGAGCCGCTTCTGCTTGCAATCACAAAGGACTCGGCTAGGCTGCTTTGTCTGCTTGCCTGAGCGGACGACTTCTTGCAGTCTCCGGTTATGGTTAGGATTCCCTTGGTACTCGGCATCTTCATCTTGAGGTAAGCATAATGGGGGACCACCATGAACTTGGCCAGGGCAGGCTGGCCAAGTAGCGCATGATAGGGGCTCTCAAGGTCCACCATCTCAAACCAGACTGGCTCTTGGCGGAAGTGATCTTTGTCTCTGAAGAGGATATCTATCTGGATCTTGCCGATTGGTGAGCAGGAAAGGCCAGGGACTATGCCATGGAATACAGTCCGGCTGGGCTGAAGCTACGTCTGTTTGATTCCCAGCTTTTCCATAGTGTCTCGGTACAGGATATTGATGTTGCTGCCGCCATCTATCAGAACTCGGGAGAAGCGAGCTGCCTGCCTCTCTGTTGCGAAGGTGGCATCTAAGACCAAAGCATAAGAACCAGGAGAGGGCATCACTTCCGGGTGGTCAGCTCTGCTCCAACTGATAGGCTTCTCGGACCAATGCATGAACTCGGGAGTTTCTGATGCTACTGCATTTACTTCTTGTTGTCGTTGCCGTCTGTTGTGCTTGTTGTCGGTCATGCTGGTGAACACGACATAAGCTCCATGCTTTTCAGGGTACTCACCTTGTATTGCGCCGACTGGCCCGGCCGCCGGCTACTGGGGAGGAGGCGGCGAGCCGGCAGGCGGGGGAGGCAGGAGTCCATCACCCTTGGTGATCCTGGTGAGCCAGTGGCACTTCCAAGTGGTGTGGTTGGACGGCTTCGGCGCATTGTGAAACTTGCAGGTGCGTCGAGAGTTCTTTCGTCTGAGAAGGCGGGTAACCAGTTGGGTTTGCCGCCCTTCTGACGCTTGGGAGGAGGTTGCCCTTCCGGCTATTGGTCTTCAACTGTTGCGACCTGCCGGCTTATAGAAGCCGGCTGCATGGTCTTGCGCTTGTTGTCATTCTGCTGCTGACGCCGGCTGGTGTCTCCAGCCGGAGTCTGAGGAGCTTGAGGTGCTACTTTGCCAGATGCGTCAACTTGTATCTTCTCCTTCATGGAGGAGTCGGCCGTGGCGTACTTGTCTGCTATGATCAGCAGCTCGTCGAGGGTCACCGGCTCAGCGCAGAGAAGTCGGTGCTTGAGTAGCGTGACCTCTCGGCACCCGGCAGTGAAGTACTCGATGGACTGTACCTCGTGCACGCCCTCGCAGGAGTTGCACAGCTCGGGCCAGCGCATGAGGTAGTCGCGAATCGACTCGCTGGGGCCTTGGAAACACAAGTAGAGCTGGCGGGGCTTGGGCGGCCGCTTGTACGTGCTGGTGAAGTTGCGGATGAAGGCTTCAGTGAAATCAACCCAGCTGTTGATCCTGCGGGTTTTCCGGCTGTTCAGCCATGTCCGGGTCGTGCCCTGGAGCATGAGCGGAACATACTTCCGCGACTGCAACGCTTTGTTGCCCTCTTTGGCGATCTTGACGGGCCGTGGAGTAGTCGACCAGCCAGTCTTCCGGCTTCACGGAGTCGGTGTACTTGGACGTGTCTCTTGGAAGCGTGAACCCTTTAGGGAAGGGCTTGTCTCAGATGCGGGGGCCAAAACAAGGTGGACCCAAAGCGTCTTCTCCTTCTAGCACCAGTTATCGGTTGAGGCGGTCGATCCGATGGCGGGCATCGTTCTCTCCGACTCCTTCCCGGCGGCCAAGGCGGTCGCCGAGTGTCGGGTGTTCAACATGCGGCGGGGAAGCGCGCCTCTCACTGTGGGGAGGTGGAGGAGGCGGACAGTCCTCCCGCCGTTCCACTGCTCTTGGGCGGCCGTCTTGGTCGCGCTTGATGGTGATGCGAGTCCGGCTGCGGCTGGCAGCCGGCTCCTTGTCTCTTTTGTCGCGGACGCCACCAGTCGGCGTCCGAGATGTCGCGCCTTGATCTCGGCGAGGAGGCGGATCATCGCCTCGCCGGCTGGGCGCTTCAGTGTGGCAGCCGGCCTCTTGCTGCTCAGCAGCCGCATCAAGGAGCTCTTGGACGCGCTCCGCCATGTGGCGACGCTCGTCGCCCTCGAGCTTTTCTAGCTCGTCTGCTGCCGCCTGGGCAGCTCGTATGTTCTCCGTGGGTGTGGCGTAGACAGGGCGGTCTGCCCCGAATATGCTGGCGATGGTAGCGCCACGCTACCGAACTGTGCCGATGCGGGTAGGCCCGCCATGAGCCGGCGTGCCACCGACGGCACGGTCCATCTCGCGCTGGTAGGCCTCCGAAAGGCGTCGCATGCTGGCTAGCTTCTTGGCGCTTTCGACGAGCTGGGTGCGGCGTTCTTCCAGCGTCTCAGTGTCGGTGTCTTCTGGAATGGGCGCCGCTTGGTCTTGCAGTGCTGCTTCGAGCGGGTCTCGGGCATCATTCCCGCCCGAGTGCTCGCCATGGCTGACGACGAGCACTTATGTGACCGTGCTTCCGCCACTGTCCTGGCGAGGAAGCGGCTCGTCGTAGACCACCACGTTGGTGGGGAACGCGTCAAGCGACGCCGTGTCGGAGTCGACGAGCAACGAGTCGGTGGAACCAACTGACTCCAAGTCCACGGCAGGCTCGCTGGCGACGTGGAGCTGCTCGAGGAGGCTGACGAGGCGGTTCTCGGGGTCGTCTGTGCCCGCGTCGGATGCGGGCTCGTCGGAGAGGTGAATCTCGCCAACAAGATCGGCGAGGCAGCTCGCTGTGCAGGCGTGCTCCGCGCCATGCGATCTTGTCAGTGCAGCGCCGTCTGGCGTCTTGGGCTGGGCTGCGCTCATTTGGGAAGAGCAGAGGTGCCCATCCAGAAAAGGTCTCCGGGAGACGATGCACCTCGCCCCACGGTCGGCGCCAAATGTCGGGGGTTGGGTGCAACATATGCCAATGGATGGCTTATCATGGTGGGAGCGAGTAGAACGTCGCCGGTGCCTGGAAGCAGGATGAGGCGTGAACCTGACGCCGGCAGACTTTACCCAGGTTCGGGGCTCTCCTAGGAGATAACACCCCTAGTCCTGCTCTACGGGGTCTCCGCATGGTCACTAAGGCACTAGTGAGTACAATGGTGCTCCTTGAGCTGTATGCTAGAGGTAGAAGAAGGCAAACATGCTCTCTCCTTCCTCTAGGTCTGAGTCTAGTTCTAACAGGTTGGGAACCCTTTTCATGGGTGACCTGGGGGGTTTATATAGGCCTACCCCCCAGGGGTACAATGGTAATCTGGCCGGGTGTAGGGCCCGGCTGTGTCTCTGATGGCGGCTTCTCCATGCTGACTGCTGGGGCCCATCGCTTGGTGGGCCCGCCCGTGATCGCAACACCGGAGCCGACAGGCCGCTCCCTTCGCTTCATGAGTCTTGCCCGGGCTGCTGATTACTATAGCCGTGATGCTAATGACGCATGCTTGGTCATGAGGGCGTGGCTACAGTCCCGCCGCCTGGTGGGAGATCACTGTAGCCACACCGTGTCTCATCTGGTTAATGGTGCACGGGCCCTGAGGGAGGAAAGGGCCGCCTGCTGGAGGCCGGCTTCCTCGAGTCCGGCGGCGCATCCGCTGCATTCCGAGCTCTCGGCTGCTGGTAGGGCCCACCGCTGCGGGGCGTACCCGGCAAAGCCGTCGTGGGAACAGGGCTCACTTTAGGGAATGGCGTCAAGGGGGGAGTGGCAACAGTACCGCGCCATGCGGAGATCTCCGCCTGTATGGGACACTGTGGCTGCGCCCGGCCCTGGATACGGGGGAGGGATGGGCTACACTGTAGCCTTACTCTGTCTTGTCTTCTTAATGGGGGCGCAGACTTTGAGGGCGCCGTGGGCCGCCTGCTGGGAGCCGGCTTCTCTGGAGGCCGCCTGTGAGGAGTCAGCCCGTCTTGATGCCGCCTTCTGGAGCTTGGCCGCCTTCTGGCAGCCGGCTGCTTGGGCCAGCTGGCCATCAGAAGGCGGCGCTTCATCTTGGTGTCCTGAGGGGCGCAGCCGGTCCCGATGTCTTGAAAGGTTCAGGGACTCGGGTTAGGCTACCTGTGGCCCATTACTCCAACAAACCTCTTGTATTCTTTGTTCTTATTAGCAATAAAATGGTGTGGGGTGTAAGCCATGTAGTCTTCAAGGTCAAACAAAAAACCTATGGCCCCCGGGTCTATCTTCCATTATATTAATCTCCCATCAACTCGCCAATTTATGTCGCTGTTTATTTTGCAATCTTTACTTTACAATCTATACAACAAAAATACCAAAAATATTTATCTTATTATCTCTATCAGATCTCACTTTTGCAAGTGGCCGTGAAGGGACTGACAACCCCTTTATCGCGTTGGTTGCAAGGTTCTTATTTGTTTGTGCAGGTACAAGGGATTTGCGTGTAGCCTCCTACTGGATTGATACCTTGGTTCCCAAAAACTGAGGGAAATACTTACGCCACTTTGCTGCATCACCCTTTCCTCTTCAAGGGAAAACCAATGCAGTGCTCAAGAGGTAGCAACTCGGCACGATGAATGAATTCGGCCTTGAAACTGCCGACTGTAGAAAAAAACTGGGCACTCCTGGGAGTAATCGTTTCAGTAGTACTTCATACGTTTACCATTAGCTTTTGCATGAAATGGGTATTTGTAAGAGTACATTGTATCAGAAGAGGAGCTTCGTTTTCACCCTTTTGCATGAAAGGAGTATTTGTCCGAGTGGACGTGCTTCCTAACTAGTCGGGGTATGTTGACTGCAAGGAAAAACTTGGTGGAACTCATATGTCTCCCGGAGGAGATAGACTAGTGGTCCGATATATGGACGTGCCATGAAAGCTGAGTGGCGATGCTAGTGTGTGGGCTGACTCTCCGGAGAGAGGCCACTCATTATCCCGGTGGAACACCAGCACACGCCATCTCTGAGTCCAAGTTTGGGAAACTGACGCCTTGGAGCCTAGAATAAGGGCCAAGTGTATCCGTATAGGAGCGTCGTTTTCACCCTTTTATAGTCCTGAAGATGACTCCAGGTAATGATTTGGGCGATCGCCCGAGTGGACAGTGCTACCCTTATAGATCTTCAGCGGACCGAGCATGTATGGTCGGAAAAATATTCCTGATCTGATCAACAGGTTGATCAAATGGGCGTAACCCCTGAGGGAGACATGGTCCAGGGCTGTGTGTAGCCTTCGAGTGATGCTCGAAAGAGGTAAGCTCGCTACAGAGTGTGATATGAGGTTTGATCATATGAGTAACTTAGTTGTTCCCGTGTTGGGGGTGACATGTCCAACTGATGGTGATGTGCTGGGCGGCCGAGGGGCGAGGACGTGTACAACCGATTGGCGACGCGCGGGGCGGCCGAGTGGTGAAGACGTGGACAACCGAGTGGCGACGCACGGGGCGGCCAAGTGGTGAAGACATGCACAACCGAGTGGTGATGTGCCGGGCGGCCGAGTAGTGAAGACGTGCACAACCGAGTGGCGACGCGCGGGGCGGCCGAGTGGTGAAAACGTGCACAACCGAGTGGCGACGCGCGGGGCTGCCAAGTGGTGAAGACGTGCACAACCGAGTGGACCGAGTGGCGACACGCGGGGTGGCCAAGTGGCGAGGACATGCACAACTGAGTGGCGACGCGCGGAGCGGCCGAGTGGTGAAGACGTGCACAACCGAGTGACGACGCGCGGGGCGGCCGAGTGATGACGTGCGAGGTGGTCGAATGTAGGACTACATGTCCAGCCAAGTGGCGACGGGCGGGGCGGCCGAGTGATGACCTGCGAGGTGGTCGAATATAGGACTACATGTCCAGCCAAGTGGCAACGCGCGGGGCGGTCGAGTGGCAAAAATGGTCCTCGAAGGAGTTAGCCATATGCTTCCGAAGCTGATGTAGCGACTTGTTGAACTGAAGGATCGGACTAGTGATGAAGTACTCGACCACTCAGGAGAGTGTCATTCCAAATGAGCTGCAACCCCCGAGTGCGGCGTAGCCCCTGAGCATACTACAGGCTTCGACAACGAACATGTTGGAATATGAGAAATATAGTTTTGAATGGATAATTGATATGTCCATTTTGCATCATGCATTGATATTGATATTTATTGCATTATGGGCTGTTTTTACACATTACATCACAATACTTATGCCTTTTCTCTCTTATTTTACAAGGTTTACATGAAGAGGGAGAATGCCGGCAGCTGGAATTCTGGGCTGGAAAAGGAGAAAATATTAGAGACCTATTCTGCGCAACTCCAAAAGTCCTGAAACTCCACGAAAGTCAGTTTTGGAATTAATAAAAAATATTGAGCGAAGAAAATACCAGAGGGGGCCCACACCCTGGCCATGAGGGTGGGGGGCGCGCCCCTACCTCGGGGGCCCCCTGGCAGGCCTCCGGTGTCTATCTTCTGGTATATGAAGTCTTTTACCCTGGAAAAAATCATAAGCAAGCTTGCGGGACGAAACACCGTCGCCACGAGGCGGAACCTTGGCGGAACCAATCTAGGGCTCCGGCAAAGCTGTTCTGCCGGGGACACTTCCCGCCGGGAGGGGGAAATCATCACCATCGTCATCATCAACGATCCTCTCATCGGGAGGGGGTCAATCTCCGTCAACATCTTCACCAACACCATCTCCTCTCAAACCCTAGTTCATTTCTTGAGTCGGATGTGGGGTTCCGGCAAACCCTTAAGGTTCAAACACTGGGGTGCGCGCGAAGTCTTTCCCTCCTACCGATCTACGCTCTAGCTCGCTAGGATCTTGCCAGACGAACTCGGCAGACTCACAACACAGAGAGACACAGGGTTTATACTAGTTCGGGCCACCGATGTGGTGTGATACCCTACTCCAGTGTGGTGGTGGTGGATTGCCTCTTGGGCTGTTTATCAATAGTACAAGGGAAGAACAGCCTCCTGAGGTTGAGGTGTTCTTGTGCGTGTGAACTTGTGGTGTGAATCCCTCTGTTTTGGATCTGTCCCCTTCTTAGTGTGGTGGCTAGCTCTACTTGTAGAGGCCCCGGTCCTCTTCCCAAATATCGAGCGGGAAGGGAGCCAACAACGGCGGGAAAATTTGAAGGGGGACAGCTAGTACATGCTATCCTGACAAAAGCAGTCTTCGCATGTGAAAAGCTCTGGGGTGACGCCGTCTTGGGCTCCACGATGACCTCCGCCTTGCCGTCCTCCTGGTCTTGGTCTCGTTGCACCAATATGGCAACCTTTGCCTGATGCCTCGGTACTCTTCGCCTGCGCTTGCCTCCTTAGCACCAAAGAGGAAATGGGGACGCTGCGCACACTGGCGCCCGCCTGGCACCCGCCTAGCACCGTTCGTCATGGCTCATGTCACGAGAGTCTCTTAAGTTTTGCCCCGCCTTGAGATCTCCGCTCCTCGTGAGCCTGCCTGGCTAGGCAACTCCAGAGGAGGTCTTGCATCGTCCACCTCGCGAGGCTTGGACCCTCGCGAGGGTCTTGGCTGCCTTGTTTATGAAGATGGGTCGTACGGCCTGCTGCTTAGCCATGCTATGGGCTGCGGCCGGAACAAGTCTGGGACCCCGTTCCCTGTAATGCCTCTGATAGCCCCGGACCCAACGCGTGTGCTCGGGCTTGGCTGGCCGAAGCCAAGGGTCAAGTTCGAGCAATCATGGGCCCCAAAATCCCACGGCCTCGGTCGTGGCGTGGCGGTTGATTGGACGTGGGCGTCTCCGCTTCCCCATGCTGCCTCGGCGGTTGCACGACTTGACAAGTCCCTGCGACATGCAAGGAATACCATCATTACCTGCGATCATGGGAGACGCCGGTTGGCCTTCTCTTGCTATAAATGGGGAGGGGACAGAGCCCCCGTTGCCCATCTCTTCCTCGCTTGCTCTCTTCACTAATCCATTGCTCGCAGTGCCATCGATGGTGCCACGAAAGAAGTTCTCTGCAGCTGAGAAAGGAAAGGCTCCTCGCGAGGGCTCCGGCTCCCCGGCTCCCAAGCGCGGCCGCGGCCGTCCGCGCAAGCACGCTGTGACCCCCGCCATGGCCCACCGTCGAGGTGGCACTGCGGTACGTGGTGGGGATCGTCCCTTCCACGGTGGTTCAACTGATGAGGGGAGGCGCACCGGTGGCGCTGCCTTCCGTCAAGGCTCCATTCGCCGAGGTGTCGCGGAGTTCGTTGTCTGGTCGGAGAGCCCGGGCAGCTGGCTCCAACTTCCAGCTTCTTTGCCGGCAAACTACCGACCTCTGTTCGGTAGCGCTCTGGCTGCGGACAGCCGCTGCGTGAGGGCCTCTGAGTAGCGGTCGAGACTTCCGCCGCTGAGCAACATAGCCCTCGCCCTTGGTGGTGACGTTCTCCAGCAGCGATGCTGGGCAGGCGGTGCACCCTCCACTTCAGGTAAGATGGTCGCCGCGCCTGGTGCTGCCCCGAGAAGAACGACGGTGAGGAGGTGCTCGGCCTTGGTGATGGTCGTGTTGAGGACGAGGGCGAGCCTGCCCTCGGCAGCGACCGCGCCTCCTCCAGCTACGGCGGCCCTTCCTCCGGTGACAGCTCCAGCAGCGGTGGCTACGACCAGCCGCCACGTCGTCGCGCCCGCTTCGAAGGAGGCAGCGGGTCATCCCGTCGTCGCGCCTCCGTGAAGCGCGAGGAGGGGTCTGGCTAGGCTCGGGGCGTCGCCAAGGACCTGCCTCCGCGGATTGCTGCAACGCTGCTTTGCTTAGCTTTTTCTTTCTTTCCTGCATCAAAAAACAGAACCAGAATGGGCCCAGAGGGGCCTGTATGAAACTGTGGGTCTTTGGTTAATGCTTTGTGCAAGTCTTTCCCATGCCGTGTTGTTATTTTGCGCAAAGATAACTTAACCTGGTGTGTTCAGGAAGCCCTTTTACTCACGTGGTGTCCGTGTTGCTCGGAAACTGCAAAAAATTCGTTAGGGGGTGTACCGAAAGAGTTGCCGTCCACCCAAGCCTTGACTAGGCGCCTTGTATCACGGTACCCGAGGGGTATGGATTTAGGAGAGGTGTGCCAGCTTCCAGGCTCGAACGAGGGTGGCTCGCGAGAAGGCAAAAAGAAGAGACATGCTCGCGAGGGCACCTGCCTAGCACCCTCGCGAGGTATGCGAGAGAGAGAACAAGAGCAAATCAGAGCAAAAAAAAGCGATAAAAGGCTGGGGAACCAAATCGGTAACAAATCACCAAGAGCAACTCCGATTAAGGAAAAGCAAGCCAACTACGGAAAGCAAATGAAAAGCCGCGTCCGGCAACTAATATAGTCTTCAAGTCTTCTCACCTACGCGGAGCTAAGTGTTGTCCACTAGGCGTGGGAGGGAGCCCCAGGGCCTGAGGCCGGCGCTCCTGAGACTCCGGGGCGTGTACAGCCCCAACTCATTATTACATGAGAGTGTCACGGGCGGCGATTCTTCACAGGCACCGGGCCTTCTTCACAGGCTCTGGGCCTTTCTTCTCAGGCTCTGGGCCTTGCTTCTCAGGCTCTGGGCCTTGCTTCATGGATAGAACTTCCGGAGGTGCTGGATGTTCCAGGCATTCTGGATGGGCGTCCCATCCTGCGTCTCGGCCTTGTGCACCGGCCTAGAGACATGAACGACCCTGAACGGGCCCTCCCACATGGGTGAAAGCTTGTGCAGCCCTTCCCTGGAGAGGACCCGCCTCAGGACGAGGTCGCCTACCTCGAGCATCCTGGAGCGGATGTTGCGGCAATGGTACCGCCGCAGAGCTTGTTGGTACCTTGCCGCCCTCAATGCGGCTTCATGAAGGCGCTCCTCCCCCAGCACGAGATCCATCCCCCGCATGGCGTCCTGCTACGTTTCGTCGAATGCCAGGACCCGCGCGGAGCGATGCTTGACCTCGTGAGGAAGGACTGCCTCGGCTCCATAGACGAGGAAGAATGGAGTCTCGCCCGTCGGCTTGGTGGCAGTGGTACGAATGGACCACAGCACGGACTGGAGTTCGTCGTGCCAGCCCCTGCCGCAGGCCTCCAGCTTCTTCTTGAAGGTCCTAGTCTTGAGACCCCTCGGGACCTCTCGGCGTTAGCGTTCGGCCTGACCATTGCTCACGGGTGGGCCACGGCGTAACGGTCTGCGTTCCAAGGTTAGCACACGATGGGTTTTGAAGAGGTTCTTGGTAAAGCGTGAGCCGTTATCTGTGATGATGCGGTTGGGAACCCCGAAGCGGCTCACGAGGCCCTCGATGAACTTGACAGCAGAGCCAGCTGGAATGGTACGGACGGCTTCTACTTCCGCCCACTTGATGAACTTGTCGATGGCGATGTAGAGGTAGCGGTAGCCCCCTGGCGCTCGTGGGAACGGGCCCAAGATGTCCAGCCCCCAGACCTCGAACAGCCACGTGAGCGGTATGGTTTGAAGGCCCTGTGCAGGCTGATGAATCTGCTTGGCGTGGAATTGGCAAGCTTCACAAGACTTCACCAGCTCGGTCGCGTCGTTGAGTGCTGTAGGCCAATAGAATCTGTTGCGGAAGACTTTGCCGACGAAGGTCCTTGACGACGAGTGATGTCCACAATCCCCGCCGTGTATGTCTATCAGTAGCTCCCTTCCATGATCGCTGGAAATGCAGCGCGGCGTGATGTCGTTCGGCTGTTTCCTGTACAACTCATCGTCTTGAATGCAGTATGCCGTGGCTTGTCGGGCCATGCGCTCCGCGTCTTCTTCCTTCTCCGGCAGCATCCCGTGCATCAGGTACTCCTTGAATTCCTTGGTCCAGCACTTCTCCTGAGGTTCGAGCGCCAAGAGCAGCCGAGCACCTGAGGTTGGGCCGCAAGCTGGGGCTCCCGTGGCCGGGGGCTGTGGGAGTTCCTCCCGAGGCTTCGTCGTGCTTGAAAGAGGTGGCGTTGCCGATGGCTTGAAGAGCAGCTCTTCAAAGAAGCCGGGCTCTTGTGGCTGCCGCTTGGATGCTCTCTTGGCAATGTCGTCGGCTTCCTTGTTGGTGCCCCGGGGCACATGCTGCAGCTCCAGGCCCGAGAACTGCTTTTCCATCTTGCGCACCTCCGCAAGGTAGGCCTCCATGTGCTCATCCTTCGGTTCATACACTTTGTTGGAGAAATTGACGTGGAGCTGCGAGTCGGCTTTGACGGTGAGGCGCTTCACCCCTAGAGCCGCCGCAGCCTTCAGGCCAGCTATAAGGCCTTCGTATTCTGTGATATTGTTGGAGACTTTCTCGCCGTGCTAGAAGCAGAGTTGCACGGCGTAGTAGAGCTTGTCCTGAGTGGGCGAGATGAGCACTGCTCCAGCCCATGCGCCACAGTGCGCCAAAGGCACCATCGAAATGCATGACCCGGCCGTGCGGTGCCTCACTTCCTGGGGAGGTGGACCGGTCTTCTCCTTCCTCAAGAGCCGGGGCATCTGCCCATTCTGCCACAAAATTGGCGAGTGTGGCTCCCTTGATGACCCTGGTGGTGCTGAACTCCAGCTGGAATGCTTGCAGCTCGATGTTCCATTCTGCGACCCTTCCGGCCGAGTTTGGGCTCCTGAGTACCCTCTCCAACGGGTAAGATGAGACGACCTTGATGGGGTGCCCTTGGAAGTAATGTTGTAGCTTGCGTGAGGCCACCAAGAGTGCGAACAGGAGCTTTTGCGGCATGGGGTAGCGTGCCCTTGCGTCCCGCCTTACGGTGCTGACGAAGTACACCGGGTGCTCGACGAGGGCTGGCACACTGTTAAGGCATGGATCCTACGGAGATTGTGTTGTATCCTGAGGTGCAAGGTTTCCTGAGATCTGACCGTCCTCGGGAGCTTCTGTCATGTTGCCCTGTTGCACTTGGTCTTCCCGTGGCACGGCCTGCCTTCGACCAAGACCTGTTGCATCAGCTCCGGCTTGGCCATGCGCACCTTTGTCTTGGCGCTCCTCGAACCGCCACCAGCGCTATCTTTGGCCGGAGTCTGAGGTGGCGGCAGGTAAAATACCAGGCTCGAGAGGTCGTGGTGCCACCATCACCGGGGCTGGTGAGGTATTTCTGAGGCCTTGGAAGGCCGGTCGGCCCTCAGGGGTCCCACTCGAAGGGCCCTTCTTCTTCATGAGCTTAAAGAAGGGCAAGGCGCGCTCGCCAAGCTTGGAGATGAAACACCCTAACGCGGTCACCCGTCCTGCCAGCTTTTGCATCTCCTTGAGGGTCTGTGGTGGGCTCATGTCTTTGATGGCCTTGATCTTTTCCGGGTTCGCATTGATCCCTCTATGGGATACAAGGAACCCTAGTAGCTTGCCGGAGGGGACGCCAAAAAAACACTTCTCCAGAATAAGCTCTCAAAGGTCTCCTCCAAGTCTTGAATCAACGTCTTTGCCTCGCGAGATTTGACCACTATGTCATCAATGTAGGCCTCTGTGTTCCTGCCGAGCTGCCGCCCCAAGGCGATGTGCATCAGCCGCTGAAAGGTTGCGCCCGTTGCATAGGCCAAAGGGCATGCAGGTGTAGTAGTACACCCCTGCAGTGTCGAAGGCCGTCTTCTCCACATCCTCCACCGCCATCTTGATTTGATGGTATCCGGAGAACACATCCAGGAAACATAACAAGTCGCACTTTCGGCGGAGTCGGCGATTTGATCGATGCTGCGGAAGGGAACGGATCTTGGGGGCAAGCTTTGTTAAGGTTGGTGAAGTCGACGCACATCCGTTCCTTCCTGCCTTTCTTCGGTACCACGACAGGGTTCGCCAGCCATTCAGGGTATCGAACCCCTCGGATGGTACCCGCTGCCTCCAGCTTGCGCGTCTCTTGGACGATTGAAGGCCTGCTTCTCTATGGAATGTCGTCTTGCCCGCTGCTTCACGGGGCGCATGTTGGGGCATACCCTTAGATGATGCTGGATCACCTCTCTCAGGACCCCTACCAGCTGATTGGGCTCCCACGCGAATATCTCCTTGTTGGCGCGCAAAAACCTCACCAAAGCTTCTTCTTGTCCCGGGTCAAGGCTGGTTCCTATGGTAAAGGCGGCGCCTGAAGACCCGACCTCGTCAACCGGCACCTGCTTGGTCTCTGCTTTGTCTTGGGTGAACAACTGCTTCTTCTTGGCGGGCGCGATCTCCTTGTCCTCGGGTGTACAGTGGCCCGCTGGCCTGTACTTCGCCCAGTCTTGAAAGCGAGCGCCAAATCCTTGCTTCCTTGGTGTCCCCCTTGACGGTGAGGACGCCCTTGCTCCCTGGCATCTTCATGAGGTTGTAGGCCGGGTGAGTCGCCGCCATGAACTGAGCAAGAGCCGGGTACCGGAGTATGGCATTGTACGGGAGACCGATGCGGGCGACGTCGAAGTCCACGAACTCAGTGCGCTAGTTGTCGCGCGTGCCGAGTGTAAAGGGAGGCGGATCTGCCCCAGAGAGTAGGCAGCTCCTCCGCCCACTCCCGAAAAAGGCTTGCTGAGGTTGAGCCTCCCGGGCGACACGTGGAGGAGGCTGAAGGCTTCTACGGAGAGTAAGTTGAGGCCGGCACCGCCGCCGATGAGGGTCTTGGTGATGGCCACGTTGCAGATGGTAGGCGTGCAGAGCATTGGGAGCATGCCAGAGCCGGTGGTGGAGCCGGGGTGGTCTTCCGAACCGAAGGTGAGGTCGGCCTCCGGCGTAGCCCAACCCGGTGGAGCCCCCTAGTGCTTGGAGGCTGCCCCGATCTGACGGAAGAAAGGCTTGACGTGGCGATACGAAGGCGGTGCTTGAGAGCCGCCCATCAGCACCGCGACCGCGTGGTGCGCCAGCACCGTGTAGCGCGTGATGAAGCGGTCGTGGAGCTCCTCCGAGGACGCCACCGTGGACCCCGGGAGGTTGAGCAGCCAGACGCGTGGCTCGCCGGCTAGAGCCATGGGGAAACAGTTGGCCATGATTCGGCCATTGCCTCCGGCATTGAGGATGGCCTCCTCATACGCCTGCAGGAACGGCGCCGGGTCTGCCGCACCGTCATAATGCGGCGGCATGTCTGGCTTGAACTTGGTCGGCCACCGCACTTGCCGCGAGGCAGGGGCCAGGGCTCGGTACCTGCACTCCCTCTTGGTGTTGAGTCGCAGGGCGGATGGCGGCGCCTTTGCCATGGGAAGCCAGCTGCGGCATGTCAGCAGATTGGTGGAGAGGAGCTCGGCGCACCTACTGGCGCCAAATGTCGTATGTGGGGTTCCAGCAAACCCTTAAGGTTCGAACACTAGGGTGCGTGCGAAGTCTTTCCCTCCTACCGATCTATGCTCTAGCTCGCTAGGATCTTGCGGACGAACTCGACAAACTCACAACACAGAGAGACACAGGGTTTATACTGGTTCGGGCCACCGATGTGGTGTTATACCCTACTCCAGTGTGGTGGTGGTGGATTGCCTCTTGGGCTGTTTATAAACAGTACAAGGGAAGAACAGCCTCCTGAGGTTGAGGTGTTCTTGTGCGTGTGAACTTGTGGCGTGAATCCCTCTGTTTTGGATCCGTCCCCTTCTTACTGTGGTGGCTAGCTCTACTTGTAGAGGCCCCGGTCCTCTTCCCAAATATCGAGCGGGAAGGGAGCCAACAACGGCGGGCAAATTTGAAGGGGGGCAGCTAGTACATGCTATCCTGACAAAAGCAGTCTTCGCCTGCGAAAAGCTCTGGGGTGATGCCGTCTTGGGCTCCATGATGACCTCCGCCTTGCCGTCCTCCTCGTCTTGGTCTCGTTGCAGCAATATGGCAACCTTTGCCTGATGCCTCGGTACTCTTCGCCTGCGCTTGCCTCCTTAGCACCAAAGAGGAAATGGGGCGCTACTTGGCATGCTTGGCACCCTTTGGCACCGTTAAATCATGGCTCACGTCACGAGAGTCTCGTGAGGTTTGCCCTGCCTTGAGATCTCCGCTCCTCGTGAGCCTGCCTAGCTAGGCCACTCCAGAGGAGGTCTTGCCTCGTCCGCCTCGCGAGGGTCTTGCATGCCTTTTTGATGAAGATCGGCCGTACAACCTGCTTCTTAGCCGCGTTGTGGGCCGTAGGCAGGCAAGTCTGGGGACCCCCATTCCAGAACGCCGACATCTTGTATCCAATCTTTGTATCAAAACCTCAGATTGGTACATGTGGGTTGCTAGTAGTGTTGATTACTCCTTGTAGTTGATGCTAGTTGGTTTATTCGGTGGAAGATTATATGTTTTCAGATCCTTAATGCATATTAATACCCCTCTGATTATGAACATGAATATGATTTGTGAGTAGTTACATTTGTTCCTGAGGACATGGGAGAAGTCTTGCTATTAGTAGTCATGTGAATTTGTTATTCGTTCGATATTTTGATGAGATGTATGTTGTCTATCCTCTAGTGGTGTTATGTGAACGTCGACTACATGACACTTCACCATTGTTTGGGCCTAGAGGAAGGCATTGGGAAGTATTAAGTAGATGATGGGTTGCTAGAGTGACAGAAGATTAAACCCTAGTTTATGTGTTGCTTCGTAAGGGGCTGATTTGGATCCATATGTTTCATGCTATGGTTAGGTTTACCTTAATACTTCTTTTGTAGTTGTGCATGCTTGCAATAGGAGTTAATCATAAGTGGGATGCTTGTCCAAGTAAGGATAGCGCCCAAGCACCGGTCCACCCACATATCAAATTATCAAATTACCGAACGCGAATCATATGAGCGTGATGAAAACTAGCTTGAAGATAATTCCCATGTGTCCTCGGGAGCGTTTTCCTTCATATAAGAAATTGTCCAGGCTTGTCCTCTGCTACAAAAAGGATTGGGCCACCTTGCTGCACCTTATTTACTTTCATTGCTTGTTACCCGTTATGAGTTATCTTATCACAAAACTATCTGTTACCGATAATTTCAGTGCTTGCAGAGAATACCTTACGAGAACCGCTTGTCATTTCCTTTTGCTCCTCGTTGGGTTCGACACTCTTACTTATGAAAACGACTACAATAGATCCCCTACACTGGTGGGTCATCAATAATTTGTAATACATCAAGTCGGACTCGGGTAAAGATGAGGAGAAGCTTCCGAGTGATGCTCAAAAGAGGAAAACTCGCAAAGGAGTGAAGTGTGCAGTTTAATTATAAAAGGGACTTATCTGTCTCATGCCCAACGAGGCGACGAGGTCTATGTCATTGATACGATGAAGGAGGCTCCACGGAGGGGTTGGCCGGATGTGTTCGAAGTCAACAAAGCGACAAGGTCAGTATTGTGATGCGCTAAGATCGGAATGGTGACCGAGTCCGAGTAGCGATGAAGTTGACGCACAGTGCCTTCGAGTGATTGCGTAACTTGTGCATGAAAAATAGCACAAGCTAACGTAATAATTTATCAAGGTAATTTGATGTGTGTTGAAACAATTTGTGTGAATAACACCCATAGACACCTGCTGTGAGTGCAAGGGGCTTGCTGGTTTAGAACCAGCAAGAGTCTAAAAGAGTGAAGGATCCGATTGAACTTGAGAAAGTGAAGGATCTAACTAGACGTGTTGGAGTACTGGACTCAAATGAAACGGAAGTTGTTTGGGATATTATCACTGGGCGTAAACCGGCCAGGAGAGGTCGGGTTAACCCCATAGTGGTTCACTATATCTGAAGCCCACGAAGACAAAGACTGACGCTTCATGAAGGCCTAGGGCCCAAAGCCGGTTTAAGACCTGTAGACATAAACCGGCATTAGTATGTAAACTTGTGTTGTAAGATAGAAAGAGCAGAGACCGGGTCAGACACGTTTTTGAGCCGGCCTCGGGATTATGTAAACCGACGGGCGTCAACCCATGTATATAAGGGGACGATCAGATGGCAGTTCAAGGACAACAGACAACAACTCGAGACTCAGGCAAAGCATATTCGCTCCCTGGCCATCGAAACCCCAGCAGTTCCATCACAACAAGATGTAGGCTTTTACCTTCATTGTAAGGGGCCGAACTAGTATAAAACTCTCGTGTCCCTTGTCCGCTTTAACCCCTTTAAGCTAACCCGTAGTGATGGCTCCACGACTAAGTCCTTTCACAAGGACATCTGCCATGATAAAACCACGACAGTTGGCACCCACCGTGGGGCTATCGCACGATGGTTTTGAGTTCTTAGAGGGCAGCCTTGAAGGACTCAAGGGCTACGCTGTGGGCCGGATGACCAAGAGTCGTCCCCGGCAAGCTCTACATCAACGACGCAGGCTGGGGCCCCGAGGCCGGCTCAATCGAGTACAGGTACCGGGTCCCCTTCGGCGGATCCACGTTTTCATTGGCTAGATCAGCGAACCGGGCCCTGAGACGGACATCTGCGCCGACATTGTCGAGACGGCTCAGCGTGCGAGATCTGCCCAGGTTAAGCCCGTCATGAAACGTGCCTTCGTGGGAGTTATCCACGGAGTGGAATCTGAGGATAGATCGGAATCTGGTGGGGAAACCGTCGTTTATTCTGGCGACGAGTCCTTAACCGAAAAGACCGAGTCACTGTATCAGTTGCAAGATGGCCGGATTGGGGGCTGTTCCGATGGCGACAGTATTCCGGACCCCTTTGATCTGCCAAACCGGGTTGCGATCTTCATGGCCGGTACGCAACCAGCGCTCCACTCTTCGACCGCAGCAGCGGCAAAGCAGGCGAGGAGGCCCTGTGCGACCGCCGGCTCAGGTTCTATCTGATTTATTTGACGCTTTGGCAACGCTGATGGCGGAGGTTAACCCGACGGATCAAGATGCACGTAACATGTAGATTGCGAAAGTAAAGGATCAGATCACCCAAGCCAAAGCCGACTTGGCAGCCGAGGATGGAAGGATGGCTGCGGAACGGGCCGCATTGGATGCATAGGCTTACCGGCTTATGTTGGACCAGAGTGCATCAAACGATGTCCTGAGGAGGAGGTACCAATCTCGCCTGCCACCGGTTTATGAAGCCAGAAACCTCTTTAATACCCCAGGAGCAGGGACCAGCAATCCGCCGGTGGCAAACCGGGCAGAGGCGCCTGGAGCAGGGGCACCGGTTCAGCCACGATTGGTGGATCCGCCTTGTCAGAACAATGTCGTACCACAGCATGTCCCAACACCGCCGGGCCACTACTCTAACCCGATGGATAACATTGTTGCTGCCGCTTCACGGTTAGTGGCCCTCCTGGTTGAAGGCAAGTCTCCGGTGTCAGTCGAGACACGACGGGCTAGGGAGCTTCTGCAAACAGCTTTGGTGCAGCAGCAGGCTTATTCATATAGCCGTGAAAGGATCCATTCTACTCCCCGCCCAAGCCGGAGCTACAGCAGGCGTATTGATGAAGCGGCCGTGTCAAGCAATGCGCTAAACCGTGATCCGCCCCGTGGCCATAACCCGGCGGGCGGAGGCGGTGAAGCACAGGATGTGGTGGATCGCGCTAGGGCTCATCGAGAGGCCGAGTTAGCAGCCCAGCATGAGGCCCGCCAACTTACTCCGGTTCGTCCAACCACGTCGGTGGAACCAGGAGTTACTTCTAGCTCGTTGGGAGTTCCGTGTATGCGATCCCGGTGATTGCGCAACATGCGCCTGCCCAAGGATTTCAAGGGCCCGCGTAAAGTGCCGAATTACACCGCCGATTTATCCCCCGAATCATGGGTGGAGACCTATGAGATGGCAATGGAAATGTTGGGCGTGGATGATACGGCGTGTGCTAAATACTTCACCATGATGCTGGAGGGGACAGCCCGTACATGGCTAAAGAACTTGCCGGCTAACTCCATTGGATCATGGGCCGAGTTAAGGGCCCGGTTTATCCAGAATTTTGAAGACACATGCAAGCAGCCCATGTCAATTGTGGATCTAGCTGCATGTGTCCAGGAGGAAGGAGAATCAACAACCCATTGGGTGCGCCGGGTTTCAGAGATTTTGCATTCATTGGACCGCATCAACGCTGATACAACAGTTTTGACATTGGAAGGCAATTGCTGGTTTACACCTCTGAAGTTGAAGTTGGGACGGCTCAAGCGTCACTGCAATGACATGGGGACTCTTATGGCCGCTCTGGTGAAGTATGCCGACTTTGATAGTACCAAGGACCCCGAGTCTGACAACGACAAGACAGGGAAGGGAAAGAAGAGCAGCAACTCCAAGGGGCAGCAGCATAACCCAACGGGTCATGGTAACAGCGGTAAGCGTAAAGCGGATAACAGTTTAGATTTTGTGGCTAACACCCGCATGCAGAATAAAGGCCAGCAGCGTAAGGGTAAACCGCCACAGCACGGTGGAGGACCCAGTCCTAACCCGGACCGACTGTCTTATCTGTTGAACCAGCCTTGCCCAAAGCACGATACGAAGGAGAACCCGTCCACGCACCTCTGGAAAGATTGTTATATCATGCAGGAGTTCAAAAATTCTGATTCTTTCCGGTATGATCATGGACCGGGTGACGGTTCGGGCCCCGGGGCTCATGAGCCGGGTTACGGTGGAAGCGATTCGGTTCAGTTTTCCACGATGTCCAGTGGACATGGCAATCAAAGCAATCAGGGCAACCAAGGTGGTTATAATAATCAGGGGAATCAGCAACAACAGCAGCAACAGTCGGGTTACCAGAGCAACCCGAAGGAGTTGAATAGTGGGCAGTATCATGTTTTCACCACTATCCTAGACAAGCGCGATCAGAAGCTTCATAAGAGGGCAGTGAATTCCGTTGAACTGGCGGTTCCCCGATATTTGCACTGGTCTGAACAACCTATTGTGTGGAGTCGAGAGGATCATCCACCCCGGGTCGACAACCCGGGTCATCTGGCGCTGGTGGTGGCACCTCAGGTAGGAGGATATAAGTTCACCAAGGTACTCATGGATGGGGGGAGTAGTATCAATATCCTTTATTATGAAACCTTCCGTCGCATGGGGTTAACAGATAAAAATCTTAAACCGTCCAACACGGTCTTCCATGGTGTGGTACCTGGTAAATCAGCATACCATGTTGGTAAGATATCTCTGGAGGTTGCTTTTGGTGATGAGCATGATTCAAGATCAGAGAAGTTGACCTTTGAGGTGGTAAAGATCAAGAGCCCGTATCATGCTCTGTTTGGACGGCCGGATTATGCCAAGTTTATGGCAAGGCCCTATTATATCTATCTGCAGCTCAAGATGTCGGGTCACAAGGGAACTATAACAGTGCATGGGAGCCGCAAGATCGCTCTGGAGTGTGAAGAAGGTGATGCGGCTTATGCTGAGTCGGTTTGTGCAACAGAAGAGTTGAAGTTTTACAAAGACAATGTTGATCCGGCAGACATGACTTCATTGAAGAAACCAACTACAGAGCATGATCCGGCCCTGAAGTTTAAATCGGCTGATGAGACTAAGCTTGTTGACTTCGTACCCGGCAATTCGTCCAAGCAGTTTAGTATCAGCACCAACTTGGATCCGAAATAGGAAAGCGCGCTCATCGAGTTCATCCGTGAGAATCAGGACATCTTTGCGTGGAAGCCTTCTGACATGCCAGGTGTACTGAGAGAACTCGCTGAGCACACTCTTAATGTTGATCCCAAGTATAAACCGGTCAAGCAGTTTCTCCGCCGGTTTAATGAAGAAAGACGCAAGGCTATTGGAGAAGAAGTATCCAGGCTCTTGGCGGCTGGATTTATCGTTGAAGTATTTCATCCTAAGTGGTTGGCTAATCCGGTACTGATCCTTAAGAAGAACGGCACTTGGCGTATGTGTGTGGACTACACAGATCTCAACAAAGCTTGTCCAGCAGATCCTTTTGCCCTCCCTCGTATTGATCAAATCATTGATGCTACGGCGGGTTGCGAGCGTTTGAGCTTTTTGGATGCTTATTCCGGTTATCATCATATTAAAATGGCAGTTAAGGACCAGGAGAAGACAACCTTCATAACTCCATTTGGAGCCTTTTGTTATGTGTCTATGCCCTTTGGGCTCAAGAGTGCCCAGGCGACTTATCAGCGGTGTGTGCAGAATTGTCTGCATGATCAGATCGGCCGCAATGTTCATGCTTATGTGAATGATATCGTGGTAAAGTCCAGAAAGGAGGAGACATTGATTGATGACTTGAAGGAAACCTTTGATAACCTGCGGGTATATAAAATGATGCTTAATCCGGCCAAGTGCGTCTTTGGTGTACCGGCAGGCAAGCTCTTGGGTTTTCTGGTTTCTAACAGAGGCATCGAAGCTAATCCGGAGAAGATCAAGGCTATAACTTCTTTTGCTAAACCGAGGTGTATTAATGACGTTCAACGCCTGGCAGGCCGGATTGCCGCGTTGAGCCGGTTTATTAGTCGCCTTGGCGAGAAGGCCATCCCTTTGTATCAGATGCTGAAGAAAACGGATAACTTCGTCTGGAGTAATGCCGCTAATGAAGCATTTGAGGATTTAAAGCGGCACCTGGCTAATCCGCCGGTTCTCGCTGCTCCGGTTGACAAAGAGCCATTATTGCTATATGTGGTAGCTAATGCCCGGGTTGTTAGCGTGGCTATTGTGGTGGAGCGCAAGGAGGCCGGAAAGGAGTATCCGGTTCAACGGCCGGTTTACTACATTAGTGAGGTACTTATTGAGTCCAAGCAACGGTACCCGCATTGGCAGAAGCTGGTGTATGGAGTTTTCGTGGCAAGACGGAAACTTAAGCAATATTTTCAGGGCCATCCCATCACGGTGGTCAGTTCAGCTCCGTTGGGAGATATCATTCAAAACAGGGAAGCAACTGGCCGGATTGCTAAGTGGGCTATTGAACTTGGGCCTCACGGGTTGAAGTATATGCCCCGGACGGTGATCAAGTCTCAGGCACTGGTGGATTTCATCAATGATTGGACGGAGTTACAGGCACCAGAAGGGAAACCGGATCATACTTATTGGACTATCCATTTTGATGGGTCCAGGCAATTGGAGGGCTCGGGGGCTGGAGTCGTATTAACTTCCCCATGAGGTGATAAGTTTTGTTATGTTCTCCGTTTAATGTTCCCATGCACTAACAATGCAGCTGAATATGAAGCTTTAATCCATGGTCTTCGGATGGCTAAGGAGATGAATCTCAACCGAGTTAAGTGCTTTGGTGACTCAGATCTGGTGGCACAACAAGTGTCCGGCACTTGGGATTCCAAGGACCCACTCATGGCAGCATATCGTCGTGAAGTGGATATTGTTGCGGGTCACTTCAAAGGTTATCAGGTGGATCATGTGGACCGACGGAAGAATGAAGCGGCAGACGCTTTAAGTCGCTTGGGGTCCCAGCGTAACGGTTCCACCTAATGTCTTCCTGGATGTGCTGCATAATCCGTCTGTCAAGCTCCCTGGTGAAGAGGATTAGGCTGTTCCTGATCCAGAGGCTCAGTTGGTGGCGGCTCATCATGTTATCTCGGACTGGACGTTTCCGTATCTGGCGTATAAGAACCGGGGCGAGTTACCAGAAGATGAAACTTCGGCAAGGCAGATAGTCCGGTGGTCCAAGTCCATGACTATTATCAATGGAGAGTAGCATCATTGCAGTGTGACAGGGGCAGTTCAACGCTGTGTATCTCCTAAAGAAGGCCGTGAAATTTTGCGTGAGATCCATGAAGGAGATTGTGGTCACCACGCCGGTTCAAAATCTCTGGTAGCCAAGGCGTTTCGTCACGGTTTCTATTGGTTGACAGCCCATCCTGATGCCGAGGACTTGGTTAAAAGATGTGATGGCTTTCAAAAATTCTCAAGGCGTGCTCATGTACCAGCCCAAGAATTGAGGATGATTCCAATCACTTGGCCGTTTGCAACTTGGGGGCTGGATATGGTCGGGCCCTTCAAGAGATCCAAGGACAAGAAGACCCGCCTTTTGGTGGCGGTTGTTAAGTTCACGAAGTGGGTGGACGCAGAGCCAGTCAGTAAATGTGATGCAGCTATGGCGGTTCAGTTCATCAAAAAGGTGATCTTCCGGTTTGGCTTTCCGCACAACATTATAACAAACAATGGTACCAATCTGTCAAAGGGTGCCATGAAGGAGTTCTGTCAACGTGAGCACATCCGGCTTGACGTGTCATCAGTGGCTCACCCCCAGTCCAATGGTCAAGCGGAGAGGGCCAATCAAGAGAACTTGAGAGGCATCAAACCCCCAGCATATGGTTCCTTTGCAATGGACGCCGGGTTGTTGGGTTGAGGAGTTACCTTCTGTTTTATGGATCATCAATACCACACCCAACAGATCGACAGGATACACACCGTTCTTCATGGTTTATGGAGCAGAAGAGGTTCTTCCTAGTGACATCCGTCATGACTCACCTCGTGTAGCGACATATGTTGAAGCTGACAACGAGAAGGCACGGCAGGAAGCTCTTGACCTGTTAGATGAGGAGCGTGACAAGGCGGCAGCCCGTTCGGCGATTTATCAGCAAGATCTGCGTCGTTATCACAGCCACCGGGTTAGAACCAGAACCTTTCAAGAAGGCGATTTGGTGCTTTGGCTTATCCAGGATCAGACGGATATGCACAAGCCATCCCCCCTTGGCAAGGACCCTTTGTGGTCAGCAAGAATCTGCATAACGGGTCATACTACCTGATTGATGTTCGAGAGCACAAAGACTCATGTAAATCAGAGGAGGACACCAACCGGCCGTGGAATATTGCTCATCTTCGGCCTTATTATACTTGAGCCATAGGCTCTGTTTATGTACATATTATGACAATGTATATATTATGATCAATATAATAAACCAGATCCTCAGCTAAAGCGGGGTATATGTTGTTTTTTTGTACATCATGTGGGGTTACATGGAGCTTCTGTTTAGAAAATGGCGTCCGGTTTACCCCTTGATTCAGCTTCTCAAAGCTTTATATTACATCACTTGGGGGCTTGGTCGTATCCGAACCATAGCTACACCTCTTGATCGATGCAATGCCACAACATCACTTGGGGGCTTGGTCGTATCCGAACCATAGTCACACCTCTTGATCGGCTCAAAGCCAAATCAATCTGGGGCCAAAGAGAGTGTTATAAAACAACAACTCAAACTTGGACACCCACTGAGCACAGCTCAAAATATTACTTGGGGATTCTTTGCTGTCGAAATGAACAAAGAATCTACACTTGTAATAGGCTATCAAGCCATGGCTTAGAAGCCTGGTGTATACACCTAAAACCCCGGGTTAACCTGCCTATTTAAGTAAGTCACTCCGCCCAGGTAAACCTGGTATAACCCTTCGAACTTTGACAAGTTACTCTAAAATAAAGACCCTGAACTTGTCAAGTTAAAACGATGATTGGTTAAGGATTGAGGACCATATTAAAAGGCTTTGCAAAAATGGTTTAACTCAGTGGCCTGGCAGCCCATGAAAAGCCTCGAATTTGGGGCCTAGTAGCCCGTGAAAAGCCTCGACTACAACGGTTTTTATTTGCTTTTTGCCAAGTTTTTCTTTCTTTTGATAAGATTAGTGATGTTTTCAAACCGGCGTTTACCAACCTGGTTAGGCTGTCAACTACAAGTTATCAGTACACGATCAAGTTATAATCCGGAGACTATCAGCCTGATCTGGTTTTGACTCAAAGTCACTAGTATGGAATAAACCGGAGTTTATCACAACCCGGAACGGTTTTATTGTAAACCGGCATCATATAACAGGAGTTACTTATACTCCGGATTAGGGTTATTACCCTCACTACAAAGTTGGTCAGCCAACACTATGCCTGAAGGTCACAGGTATCATATATTTCCATATTTGGTTATCTTTTACAACCTTGATTATAAACCTTGGTCATATATATATTTGGGTATCATGACCCGCCCGGTGATAAACCGCCAGGGCGCTTTAAGCATCTTATCTGCAGGAACAGCTTGAGTAAATGACTATAGATTATGAACATCATATCTTAAGCATGTCAGATTAAAGCAAGCATCAGTCGTAGACAAATATGCACGAACGCATACCAGGCCAAGTGTTTTCGCTAGCCTATTACAAGGCATTTCAGTGCCCAAAAGGATAATTGTTTTCTCAAAATGCATGTTGCAGCATGTAGAAGACTAAATCGGCCTCTGAATTGTGATTCGTCACCAGCTTGGCCGGACGGCTGCGGGTCATCTCGCACCGGTTCAACTCCTTCCTCTCTACCCAGTGGCTGGAAGTCAACAGTTGCCCACTCGATCCCAGTTAGGGCTTGGAATACAGCTTCATCACTTGTAAGCATGGACGGTTCAATGTCAGGGGCATAAGTGTGCTTACAGATTGGTGGGATAAGATTTTGCGCTTCCGGAATTGGTGCAGCAACCCGTCTGTTCTTGTCATCATAACTCGCCTGGTAGTACGAGAGATCCGCCTCTTCAGCCAGTTGACAAGCCAATGGACGTACTTCCCGTTTATGGTTTGCAGATAATCATTGCCAAATTCTGTTCCGTCTTCTTTCAAGTTGGGATAGCCTTGAGCCGCTTCCGCTGGATCAAAGTCAGGTACCCATGCTTTTTCCCGGATTAGTGCGGTCAGAGCGCCCGTTCTTGCGGCAGACTTTTTTAGCTCTTCTACCCGGGAAGGAAGCATAGATTACCTTTCTATGGTTTCCTTGATCAAGGTGGGAGGAGGATTATTTTGTGAAGCAGTATAGATGATCCGTTGTGCACCGGTGTACAACTGATCTATCAGAGTGTAGGCATCCTTCAACTTCTTCTGTACATCAGAGCCCAGATGGCTGATGCGAGTTCCTGTACCATTGTACACATCAGTAAACTGACAACACATGGAAAGACATGTTGAAAGTATAAGGAAACGATGTTTACCGAACACAGCAGCAGTCATGACATGAATCTGCCACTTTACACTGGTCAGTTCATCAACCACCGGTTTAAGAGTTGCTTCTGCGTCTTCGGCCCTTTTTCGCAAAGCTGTTATTTCTGTCTCCCAATCTGCCCGCTCCTGGTTGAAGCCCTCTTTCAGTTTCTCCATAGCGCCTAGAACGTTGGTCAACTCTTCCTTGGCTTTAGAGGTTTCGGCTTGTTGGGATTTGAGGTTCTCTTGCAGATCAGCGGTTTGTCTTTCCTTCTTACTCAGATCAGCATATACAGAGACAGATATATAATTAGTTGACAGTACATATTTGAAGTACCAAGCACATAACAAGTTAATGCATATTTAAGAAGTTTCTACAAGTCCCAAGCACAATATAAGTATTAATCTTGGTACTTGGGGGCTAATGTGTGTTTGCTCTTAATTGCTGATATGGGAATTCTTCTACAGTCCCTTTTCATCATTATGAAGTTAAACCGGCCCTTGGGGACTATACCAGTTAAAAAAGATGCAGTGTTGCAAATATAAAGATTGTTTACTAAAAGTCCCAGTTTAGGTTGATATCCTAAACCGTCACTTGGGGGCTACTGGAGTTGATATTTGGAATTTACAAGAGAGATGGTTAAGCAGAGTTGAGTATTAATTACCTCATATCGCTCTTTCATCGAATTTACCAAACCGGCTTCATAGTCACGCCTGGTGTACAGACGATTCAAGAAGCTGGAATGAAGGTCTTGAGCATTGAGATGGGCATAATTTGACAAATCGGCGTTCCATTTGCCTTTGCCAATTGCAGGGAGCTCGTGTTTGGCAGTATGCTTTGACAAAGCGACAGGATTGCCACGAGTGGTGTGGCCAGTGCCAGTAATCATAATGTCATCATCTCTGTCATCGCCGGCCGTTCTTTGGGGTTGGCGGTTTCTCGATATTTTCTTTGGGATCGACCGGTTTGTCATCAGTCCGGACAGGGCTGGTTGGCTGGTCAGCATGGCTTGTGGTGTCAACTTCTACCTGCTTAGCAACAAAGTCATGATCTTGAGGCGGTGGGTCATTCAGTATGGCATCAACCTTGGTCTCTTCAGGATCTGGAGTTTTTTCCGGTTCCACAGCCACGTCATCATCAGCCGGTTTATTCAACCAAGCCTTCTTGCTGGGCCTGGGCTTGGCGCTGAGAAAAATAAACAAGAGGATCAGTACAATATATAAACATAACGCATCAAGGATAAAAACAAGTATATAGCTCACCCAAGAACTGTTTTGAGGGGTGGAAGTTTTGTGGCCGACGACTCGCCAGAAGATGAGTGAGAAGTACCCTGATAATTTGAATCGGAAGGGCTAAGAGGATGGCGGAAACAACCCGCTTTGGGGCATGAAGTGTCAAGAGTATAAGAGACCTCTGATCGGTGTTTCCGAACCGGGGTATTCGGTAAACTGGCGGAGGTAACTACCTGGCCGCTATGCCGGGTTGTGCGGCGAGCCTCATGCTGCTGTGTCTTCAAAAGAAAGTTTCAGTCCAAGTAAGCAAGGGGGTGAGAAAATTTTACTTTCTGGTTTGCTCGACAGATTTTTTATGTTGGCGGGGGATCTGAATCGGAGGAAAGAATGATTACCTCTACATCTTCAGCGTGACTGCCTTTTGCGTGGTCCTGATAATAATCATTGTCAATGAGGTGTACGAAATATGAACCAAGAGAGTCAAGTTCTACCTCTGATTCCGGGTTACCCACATCGTCATCAGCAGGTAGCTCGGAGGATGCAGTGGTCTTTTTCTTGGCAGGTTTCTTAACAACTTTTGTCTTTGGGCGTTGTGGTTTTGCCGGTTTATCCTGTGGTGGTTTCTTATTCCAGAACGGGTCATCACCCTGTCAAAAATAGACGAACTTTCAGAGAATATTTGGACAAAAGCAGCTTCAGATAAAAAGGTTATATGATTCTTACAGCTGGCGGTTTGTTGAAGGTGCAGAAAGGGAGTAGTCCGGTCTGGCCACAGATAGCCTCCGGTTCATTCAGCATCTTTTTTACAGCCTCAGTAACCTCCGCATCTGTAAGATGAATGTCAATGTGTCGTTGAGCATCCTTCAAACTCCCTGTGTACTCACACATCAAACTGGAGCGCCGGCTTAAGGGCATAATACTCCAGCTTATCCAACAACGAGCAAGATCAACTCATGTCAAACCGTTCGCCATGAAGGCTCTAAGCTTTGATAGTTGAGGGGCATAGTTTGCCCTTTCTTTGGCAGTCAACCTCTGAGGAAAAGGATGTGTATTTCTAAGGCGGTGAGGGCGGTAACCCGGCAAGGGGTTCTCATCGGTTGGAGACGTATCTGTACAGTAAAACCAAGTCTGGTTCCACTCTTTGGGGTGACTGTGGAGCTTGGGATGAGGGAAAGTAACTTCCTTCCCTTTATGAACCGCCATTCCACCCAATTCTGTATTGGGTCCATCTGTGAATTCTGTGCGACGGTTTAAGTGAAAGAAGTCCCTAAACAATTCGACTGTAGGTTCTTCTTGTAGATAAGCTTCACAGAAGACTTGGAAGTGGCAGATGTTGGTCACATAATTTGGACCGATGTCTTGAGGGTGCAGTTGAAAGCTGGCTAGTACATCTCAGAAATTTTTTGAACCCGGAGGGCTAAAACCTCGACCCAGGTGATCAGCAAACACGACTACCTCTCCATCTTTGGGGGTAGGAGGATTTTCCGGGCCAGGGACCTCCAGTGGATGACATCTTTCTTGGCTAAAGCACCCGTTTTAACACAGTTATTTAACTGCTCTTCGGTTACCCGAGAAGGAGCCCAATTGCATTCATAGACTTGCTTGGCCATGGCAATGAAAATCTGAAACATGATTATTGCTGCTTTAAGATTTACAGTGGACAACTATAAGGCGGTACAAGGATGTAAGCATATTGTTAAACCGGAGTTGGTTATTCGTAAACCGGAGTTTAACAATGGAAACAGTACAATGATGAATGCATTTGGCGGTTCAACAGGGGACTAATGGTATCTACTGGGTCATCACTTTTTCTATGGAGTTAAACCGCCTAATCTGGTATTGAATATACAAGTCTAAAGATGTGTAAGTGACGAAAAAACAAGTTTCACAGCTTGGCATGGTAAATTCAGATCTGCTGTGCATTGGAAATCAAAATAAATTCTGACCTAATTTTAAGTACTTGAGCAGTTCAGCAAAGTTCAGATGAGTTTTTGTGTAAAGGAGCAGATATAATAAAAAAAGGGGGATTACGGCTACAGCCGCGTAAGAAATATCGGATCTAGCTAGTTGCTTGGGCTAATGAAAGGAGTAGGAAAGAATAGTTCCAGGAGCTTTGAAGAACTACGAAGAATACCGAACCCTAATGGCGGATCTGCAGTGAGGAAAAGAAGGAACTTACTGGGGCTGACGAAGCTGCGAAGGATCGTTGCGTTTCTCTGGTACGGTCAGGATGATGCAGCAGCCTTTGTTGAGGCAGAGGCGAAGGATGACGGCGGCAGCGGAGTTCGCAGGTCGGTCGGCGCAAGGAAGAAGACGACGTGAGGAGGCACGAGGGGGAAGTGAAAGGGACCCCTCGGCCCTATTTATAATATGAATAGATAAAAGGCAGGCGCGAGAATCGAGGAGCCCGGAAAATGGGATATGTGACAGCTCTGTTGCCTCGATTGTCGGAGGCCCATTAATGAAGGTGGGTTATACACAGTTCTTAATAATAGATGATGTCATGCCAATTTATCATGGTCCAGGAAGATGACGTCACAGCGGTTTACAAGACTATGTGAAGGTGCTAAAGAAGAAATTTTCTTAAGTATTGAGGATTGACATGAACTGGCCAGTTCAAATCAATCTGGGGCCTAATGTTGGGGATATTATCACTGGGCGTAAACCGGCCAGGAGAGGCCGGGTTAACCCCATAGTGGTTCACTATATCTGAAGCCCACGAAGACAAAGACTGACGCTTCATGAAGGCCTAGGGCCCAAAGCCGGTTTAAGGCCTGTAGACATAAACCGGCATTAGTATGTAAAATTGTTGTAAGATAGAAAGCGCAGAGACCGGGCCGGACACGTTTATGAGCCAGCCTCGGGATTCTGTAAACTGACGGGCGTCAGCCCATGTATATAAGGGGACGACCCGGCGGCGGTTTAAGGACAACAGACAAGAACTCGAGACTCAGGCAAAGCGTATTCGCTCCCTGATCATCGAAACCCCAGCAATTCCGTCACAACTAGACGTAGGCTTTTACCTTCATCGTAAGGGGCCGAACTAGTATAAAACTCTCGTGTCCCTTGTCCAGTTTAACCCCTTTAAGCTAACCCGTAGTGATGGATCCACGACTAAGTCCTTTCACGAAGACATCTGCCGTGACAAAACCACGACAGAAGTGTCGTGTTCCGACTGAGTTGCAGCCCCCGAGGACCGACGCAAACTCGAAATGAAGAACACATGGTGTTCGTGAGTGATGTAAGCAATAAAAATGGAAGTTGGACTTGGGAGTCAAATAACCAGTACTAAGCAAGTATGTGAAAATAAGCAACCGAGTGAACGTGATGTGTGAATTGTGGGATACTCGGCAATGCGGAAATGAAAGAATGTAGTGCATGTAGAATGACTTAGCTGCCTGAAGGCGCGTGAGTGGCCGAGTGGTGAAGATGTGTTCGACCGATTGCGAGGCGCGGGGCGGCCGATTGATGTATATGTGTCTCACCAAGAGGCGACGCGCGAGGCGGCCGAGTGGTGATGAGGTGACCAACCGAGTGGCGACGCGCGGGGCGGCCGAGTGGTGATGAGGTGACCAACCCAGTTGCGACGCGCGAGGCGGCCGAGTGGTGATGACGTGACCAACCGAGTGGCGACGGGCGGGGGGGCTAAATGGTGATGAGGTGACCAACCGAGTGGCGACGCTCGGGGCGGTCGAGCGGTGATGAAGTGACCACCAAGAGGCGACGCGCAGGGCGGTCGAGTGGCGATGAGGTGACCAACCAAGAGGCGACGCGCGGGGCAGCCGAGCGGTGATGAGGTGACCAACTGAGAGGCGACGCGCGGGATGGCCGAATGGTGATGAGGTGACCAACCGAGTGGCGACGCGCGGGGCGGCCGAGTGGTGATCAGGTGACCAACCGAGTGGCGACGCGCGGGGAGACCGAGTGGTGATGAGGTGACTAGCCGAGAGGCGACGCGCGGGGCGGCCGAGTGGTGATGAGGTGACCAACCAAGAGGTGGCGTGCGGGGCGGGCGAGTGGTGATGAGGTGACCAACCAAGAGGCAACGCGTGGGGCGGCCGAATGGTGATGAGGTGACCAACCGAGTGGTGATGCGCGGGGCGGCCGAGTGGTGATGAGGTGACCAACCAAGAGGCGACGAGCGGGGCGGCCGAGTGGTGATGAGGTGACCAACCGAGAGGCGGCGCGCGGGGCGAGAGGTGATGAGGTGACCAACCGAGAGGCGACGCGCGGGGCGGCCGAATGGTGATGAGGTGACCAACCGAGTGGCGACACGCAGGGCGGACGAGTGGTGATGCGGTGACCAACCGAGAGGCGACGCGCGCGGCGGCCGAGTGGTGATGAGGTGACCAACCGAGAGGCGACGCGCGGGGCGGACGAGTGGTGATGAGGTGACCAACCGAGAGGCGACGCGCGAGGCGGCCGAGTGGTGATGAGGTGACCAATAGAGAGGCGACGCGCGGGGCGGCCGAGTGATGAAGACACGTCCCGCAGAGTGGCGATGCGTTGGGCGTCCGAGTGAAGTAGTTGCGTCCTGCGGAGTGGCGATGCACGGGGCGTCCGAGTGAAGTAGACGCGTTATTCAGAGTGGTGATGCACGGGGCATCCGAGTGATGTAGGCGCGTCCCACGGAGTGACGATGCGCGGGGCGTCCGAGTGAAGTAGTTGTGTCCTACGGAGTGGCGACCCACGGTGCATCGAGTGAGGTAAGTTGATGAACATGTGTCAAGCAGGCTAACGGCGTGCAGAGCGGCCGAGTCACTGTACGTTTAGGTCCTGTTTGGTTCATAAGTCCTGAACTTTTTTTAGTTCCAACTTATAAGTCCCAAGTCTTTAAAAAGTCTCTACATGTTTGGTTCTTGGGATTTAACATGGACCAAAAAAACCATATTACAAATATAAGTCCCTATAAGACTCTCCTTGAGAGTCTTATTTCATAAGTCCCAAATACCCACTTTAAGTCTCTATAAGTCCTTCCTGTTTGGTTTAGATGGAACTTAAAAGACTTTTTTAAGTCCCTACACCAATAAGTCTTTGTAATCAAACATCCTCTTAGTCGTCTGGATGCAAATTTCATCTGAGTTAATGTGCATATCAGTAGTTCGAGTGCAAGCTTTATTCAAATAAACACGAACATCTAATTATATACGAATATAAAAGACTTATCTGCACGTCGTCGTGTTAGTCGCTCGAAACGAAACATTCGTGTGAGTGAACTGCTCTCCAGGCACCACCACGGACGAGTGACCCTGCAGGTTAGTAGCAAGTATATCCACCAATATTGTTTTGCTGGACTAAAGTGTCCTGCACGGATTGCTATTTTGCACGGATTAAAGACCAGGGATAGTTATGCATGCATGCACAATTAACTGGCATAGGGACCGCGGAAGTTTTGGCTGCAGTAAATAGGTAATTGGCGCTGAAAAATGCTCACCTAATTCGCCGCTTAATGAGGTCATTATCTTAACGGAATGGTAACTGGCCCATGAACTGCACTTGGGTCGAGTGCGTTTGCCAATTGAGTGCATGCATGCACTAGCACTACCATACGGGAGTGCATGGAAGCGTGCCTGGGTCAACCCGGGTGCGCGGCATAGCTTTCTGGTACGGACGCATCTAGCGATAACTAAGACTATCCATAGTGGAAGTAACATAGATAATAATATCACATATATCTAGATAAAACAGATGATATGGCAAGCAATAAATGAAGAAAGAGAGGAGAGAGGTAACATAGTTAGTTATTAGGCTGGTCATAGTGGGAGTAACATAGGTAGTAACATAGATGCCACATAAGCAAAAATGTTGATGTGGCAAGTAGTTAATGAGGAGAGAGGCAAATAGAGTAACCTAATATGTTACCATCACATAGCGCTTTTCAATGAAAAATGAGTCTACAAGACAATAAATGAATGTGTGTATGTTACTACACATATGACACTTCCCATTATAAGGGTAGTAACATAGAGTAGTAACGTATGCATGTTACCACTCTAAGTTACTCCCCACTATGACCAGCCTTAGTAGTATGAGTAACATCACACATATCAAGGTAAGATGTGTCTATAGCCTACTAAATGAAGTGTTGCATGTTACCACACATAAGTTACTCCCCACTGTGACTAGCCACGATGGGAGTAACTTCGATAGTAACATCGAGTCCAACTCAGCAAATTTGCTTATGTGGCAATGAGTTAATGAGAGATGTAGTACTAGTAACTTAGCTAGTTACTGTAACATCACATGTCCCAATGCAATATGAGTCTATAAGGCTGGTCATAGTGGGAATAACATAGATAGTAACATAGATGCCACATAAGCAAAAATGTTGATGTGGCAAGTAGTTAATGAGGAGAGAGGCAAATAGAGTAACCTAATATGTTACCATCACATAGCACTTTCTAATGCAAAATGAGTCTACAAGACAATAAATGAACATGTGTATGTTACTACACATATGACACTTCCCACTATAAGGGTAGTAACATATGCATGTTACTAGTCTAAGTTACTCCCCACTATGACTAGCCTAACCTAATAAATGAAGCTTTGCATGTTACCACACTTATGTTACTATCCACTATTGAGGTAGTAACATAGTCTAGGAATATGTGTATGTTACTCTTCATTGTGGCTAGTCTATAGAGGTAGTAACATAGACTAGTAACATAGACTAGTAACATGTCATAGACTAGTAACATGTCTATGTTACTAGTCTATGTTACTACCCATTATGGCTAGTCTAAGCATAACGGGGCACGCGAAGAGGTCGTGTATGCAGAAAGAGAGAGCGCGCCCTGTGCGGAAGAAAAGAGGAGGTGGAGCACCGTGCGATGACCATTAATTAGCCACCGTAATTAGGCACTCACTCCATGGAGTAACCGGTGTTGGAGGAAATCCATACCTAATTGGCCGCTTAATGAGGCGATCACCTCAACAAAACGGCCAACCCACTACACGAAGAATTATGAAGCTCGCGTTATGCAATAGGGATTATGGGGTACGTACTCTCCGATGTACATGACGCAGACGAAAGAGATGCAGGTGGCAGGGTAGCATGTACTACCGGCGATGTAGGCAAGGGCCGGCGAGCGTGCCGCTTAGCGGCACCTGTGGCGCAGGGCCACACCGCCACATAGCGCACCTCAAGGCGGGTGAGCACGACACTGGGCCGGCAAGTGCGCCGCTTAGCGGCACCTGTGGCGCAGGGCCACAAAGCGCACCACAAGGCGGGCGAGCACGGCGATGGGCCGGCAAGTGCGGCACAGGGCCGGCGAGCACGGCGTAGAACTTCACCGCTCCAATGGTCGGACGGGTCTGATCTCTTCGCCTAATCGTTCGTATGTGCGCCGACCATGCGCGAGAGAGCAGCGACGACGTTCGTAGACGAGTTCGAAGACGACGAGTGAACGGCGCAGACGCGCAGCATGATTGAAGAAATAACCATCCACATCATGGCTCGATAGACGTCATGCCCCACGGTGGGCACCAACTGTCGTGGGAACGATTCCGACAATAATAAGGGATAGAGTAAAGGAGCATGATCTATCGAGATGCAAATGGGTGACACGATGATTTTAGCGAGTTCAGGCCTCTCACGGTGGAGGTAACAACCCTACGTCTCGTGCTCCGGAGAGGCTTTGTTTATCTGAGTATGTCTCCGGAGATTACAATGTAAGTGATAGAGAGGAGAATGGATCCCCATGCCTAAGCTAAGTCCTGAGACTAGTGACGAGAGAGAGCTAGGAGGAGAAGAATGAGGGCTTGCCCCCAAGTCTAGTGGTGGGGGTGGCTTATATAGAGTGTGCCACCCCTCCACCTCCTATGTTACAAAGTTGGGCACTGATGTCATAATGTCAGCCTGCTACTAAGATGATGCCTCGAGTGCCTTGTCGACTGTTGGTCTTTGCATATCCGAGTGAGTCATACGACCGAGTGGTTGACTGTTATCCGAGTGGACGGTGCGTCGATATGTCTGAGTGGATAGTATGTCTGTATGAGATTTATCTGGACCCACCTCATGTGTGGACCCCATGCTTTATGATATTTCGACCCTTCGTGGGCCTACCTATTATGTGTGTCCCCAACACATACTTGTTGCTTTATGTCGACGACATCATCCTCACGGCATGCACGGCTGGTCTTCTCAGTCAGCTCACTGCTCGTCTTCGCGCTGAGTTCGCCATCAAGGACTTGGGTCCTTTGCACTACTTCCTCGGTGTTGAGGTGGTGCGACGTCCGGATGGATTCTTCCTTCATCAGCAGAAGTACGCTCATGATCTCCTGGATCGTGCTGGCATGCTTAACTGCAAGCCCGCCGCTACGCCTGTTAATACGAAGGTCAAGCTCTCTGCCACGGATGGTTCCCTTTTACCGGTCTATTGTTGGAGCTCTTCAGTACCTCACTCTGACTCGATCGGAGATCTAGTATGCCATCCAGCGGGTGTGTCTTCATATGCATGCTCCTCAGGACCACTGGGCGGTTATCAAGCGGATTCTCCGCTATGTTTGTGGCACTATGGACCTCAGCGTCACGCTTCACGCCTCCACCGACACCGCCCTCACCGCCTACTCCGGTGCCAACTAGGCGGGCTGCCCCGACACTCGCTCCACCTCGGGCTACTGTGTCTTCTTTGGACTCTCGCTCATCTCATGGTCGTCCAAGTGGCAACCTACGGTCTCTGGCTCCAATGCTGAGGCTGAGTATCTGTTGTGGCCAACATCGTCACCGAGTGTTCGTGGCTTCGCCAGCTGCTTCAGGAGCTCTCTTGTCCTGTCGACCATGCCACGGTGGTCTACTGCGACAATGTCTCGGCGGTCTAGCTCTCCGCCTGTAAAGATTTGGGTAAGCGTTCCTACTCCCAACAAGGAAGCCACATCGGTTATATATTGATTGATGACTTGGGTTACAAGAGTTGGCAGGGTCTTATCTAACCAAACAAGAGATATTACAGGAGATTTAAACAGGAGATAGAAGGAGATACAACACCTAACTACTCCAACGTGATACAAAGGTTATTCGGCCCAACAGCCTCATAACATTGTGTTTAACATCCTCCCTTAATCTGAACTATATTGAGATTGATTATCATTTTGTTAGAGAGAGAGTTGCTAGCAAAGAATTGCAGATTCGGTTTATACCTTCAAAGGATCAAGTGGCTGATGGGTTTACAAAAGCTCTATCAACAGGACTGTTTGAAGAGTTTAAACATAATCTGAACTTCTCAAGTTCAGATTATGTTTAAACTCTTCAACAAAAATGATAATCAATCTCAATATGTTTCGTCCTCGCATGAAAAACAGGGTTGGCAGAGAGATAAGTAGCTCCAATATTGTCACACCAGAGACATGGGGTTTGTGTATGAAATATTCCAAGTTCTTTGAGTAAAGACTTGACCCATATAATTTCTGCAGTAGCATTGGCTAGTGCTTTGTATTCTGCCTCAGTACTTGATCTTGACACAGTGGCTTGTTTCTTTGCACACCAAGAGATTAAGTTGGGTCCAAAGAATACTGCAAAACCACCTGTAGACCTTCTGTCATCTAAGCAACCTGCCCAATCGTAATCGAGAAAAAGCACTAACAAGTGTAGAGGTTGACTTGGTGAACGTTAGTCCAATGCTTAGTGTGTTCTTCACATATCTCAGTATACGTTTAGCAGCAGTCCAATGAGCGGAAGTAGGTGCATGAAGATACTGAAACACCTTATTGACAGCAAATGAAATATCGGGCCTTGTGAGTGTCAAGTACTGAAGTGCTCCTACCAGACTCCTGTATTTGTACCATCCTCTTGATTCAAAGGCACACCCTCTGTGAGAGACAGCCTTTCTAAACTGGAGAGTGGAGTTGGTGATGGTTTGCAGCCCTGCAATCCTGCCTTGCTCAAAAGATCAGTGGCATATTTCTCTTGAGAGAGATGAAGACCACCTTCCTGGTTTCGCTTGACTTCAATACCAAGAAAAAAATGCAAGTCACCAAGATCTTTTAGAGCAAAATCTGCCTGTAAATCTTGCAAGAGAGATGTAACTGCCTTATTGGAGGAACTAGTGACAATAATATCATCAACATAGATAAGCACAAAAATAGTTGTGTTGGAACGGCGATAGATAAACAAAGAAGTATCAGACATGGAAGGAACAAAACCAAGAGTTTGCAATTTGAAGCTCAAGAGAGAGTACCATGCTCGTGGAGCCTATTTTAGTCCATAAAGTGACTTATCAAGTTTGCGGACATGGAATGGCCTGTTTGGATCTTCAAACCCAAGAGGTTATTTCATATATACTTCCTCTTCTAGAACACCATGAAGAAACGCATTCTGCACATCTAATTGACGATGGCACCAGTCACGAGAAACAACAATAGAAAGAACCAGGCGAATAGTTGCTGCTTTAACCACGGGACTGAAAGTATCCTCATAATAAAGTCCATACCTCTGTTTGAATCCTTTAGATACAAGATGTGCTTTATAACGGTCAATGGTACCATCTGATCTCCGTTTGATGCGAAAAACCCACTTGCAATCAATAAGGTTGGTACCCGGAGAGGAAGGAACAAGGTGCCATGTATGATTTTTCTGAAGGGCACAAAACTCCTCATCCATGGCATGTTTCCATTTTGGATCAGCAAGTGCTTCATGAACAGTGCGAGGTTCTCCTGTAGACGTATCAGATACAACCAAGCCATATTTAGTTTTATAATTAACAGAAGGAATGGTGCCTGTTCGAAGTCGTGTACGAGGTGGCTGCAGCGCACGTAAGATCGAGGCGGAGAATCCGCTGGACAGCGAATCGGGTCGGATCGGCGGTATGAGGCGATCCCGAGGCAGCTGTCGCGGTTGGATCATCTGTGGCAGAACCAGAGGGTGTTGAAGTAGATCACACCACAGAAGATCCAAGGGGACCCAGCGACGCACGCTCGGGTGGAGCGTTGGTCCCACCTGGTGCAAGGGCAGGCTGTCGCCTGGCGTAGACGCGCGGGGATGGCGCGTAGCGCCTGGATGGTGGGTCCTGGCCGGTCGGGTTGTCCTCTGGCGGTGGCTGGCGGGTTGCACACGCGTCCGCCACGGTACGGGCCGCCAATCCCGAAGCAGATCCGGACCCAGACTGGCGCAGCGATTCGGGGGCGGATTCGGCAACAGTCTGTCGCACCGATCCCGAGGGAGATTCGGCCGGATCTGCTGCATCCAAATCAGGGGCATGCTGCACAAAATTTTCAGAAAAAGTTGCACCATTCTCCACGCCATTTTCTGCACTGTTTAATCCTGTAGTAGAAAGCTCATATGGAACCAGAGAGGAATTAGTCAATATGGAATCATCATTATTAACACCCAAACAATCATTGCCAAGAAGATGAGAAGGAAGAAGAAGGATTTCCTTCTTGAGAAGAGCACCGGCGTTGGGATGGAGTTTTTCAAAAGGAAACTGGGTTTCGTCAAACACAACATCACGAGAGATGTACACACGTCCAGTGGATACATCAAGACATTTTGCACCTTTGTGTTGAGCACTATAACCAAGAAAGACACAATGTTTGGAGCGAAAGCTAAGTTTGCGAGAATTGTAGGGACGAAGGTTTGGCCAAAAGGCACAACCAAACACCCGAAGAGTTTGATAATCATGTGTGACATGCAAAAGGCGTTCAGTGGGTGTTTCATTGGAAATAGTTCGACTTGGCCACATATTAATGAGGTGAACGGCGGTAAGAAAAGCTTCATCCCAAAATTTGAGGGGCATAGAGGCATTAGCCAGAAGAGCTAATCCTACTTCAACAACATGCCTATGCTTGCGTTCAGTAGAGCCATTTTGTTGATGCGCGTGAGGGCATGACACATGGTGAGATATGCCTATTTGTTGAAAGAAAGAATTGAATTTTTCATACTCACCACCCCAGCCTAACTGCATGGCAAGGATTTTGCAATCAAACTTGCATTCAACGAGGGCTTGAAAATTGTGGAAAACTTGAAATACATCTGAACGCTTTTTAAGAAGATATATCCAAGTATATTTGCTAAAATCATCAATAAAGCTCACATAATAAGAGTGTTGACCAACAGAAGTGGGTGCTGGGCCCCAAACATCAGAGAAAATAAGTTGCAAGGGTTTTGTAGACACACTAGTAGAGACAGGATATGGTAGTTGATGACTTTTTGCTTTTGGGCATGAATCAGAAACAGATTCTAAATTTATCTCACCAGCAACTGGGAGTTTATTCCTACTAAGAATTTGATGAACAATAGCAAAAGATGGATGACCTAATCGACTATGCCACCTTTCAGCAGAAAGCTTGATGGCACCATAGACTTGTTTATTGAATTTGCAATACTTGGGAAGCAGCGAGTAGAGCCCTTGCACACAGATACCCCTATAAGAACCCTCTTCTTGACCAAATCCTTCATCAAAAAGAAGAAAGGGTGAAAATCTAGAAACACATTATTATCAAGAGCAATTCTATGGACAGATAGAAGATTCTTAGCAGCATTAGGAACATGCAAGATGTCATTGAGTTCAAGATTTGTGTGTGGGGTTTCAATGATTGATTTTCCAATATGACTAATTTCCATACCTGGACCATTTGCAGCTGTGTAGATTTGATCATTGCCATAGTACTTTTCATGCATCGTCAGCTTGTCCAGTTCTCCAGTGATATGATTAGTGGCACATGTATCCATGTACCAATTTGTATCTACACCATATGATATGTCAGCAGCGGCTGCAACCTTTTTCTTTTGAGAATTGTCCTCAGCATAGCGATAATCACAATCTTTAGCTATGTGGTTTGTTTTTTTACAAATTTGGCACTTCCCTTCATATCCTTCGTAGCCCTGGAAATTGTGCCCCCGATTGTTGTTGTCGGGGCGCTGTTGTTTCCACCGCGAGGTTGCCACAGTAGTAGCCGCCACCCCCACCAGGATAGCCGCCACCACCACCACTGTGGTAGTCGCCGCCGCCTGGATAGCCACCGCCACCACTATTGTTTGGGTGGTAGCCACCGCCACCACCCTGGTTGTCGCCGCTGTTGTGGTAGCCACCGCTGTCGGTGTCAAAACCGGCGGATCTCGGGTAGGGGGTCCCGATCGGTGCGTCAAGGCTGATGGTAACAGGAAGCAAGGGACACAGATGTTTACCCAGGTTCGGACCCTCTCGATGGAGGTAAAACCCTACTTCCTGCTTGATTAATATTGATGATATGGGTAGTACAAGAGTAGATCTACCACGAGATCGTAGAGGCTAAACCCTAAGAGCTAGCCTATGATGGTATGATTGTAATTGTGATCGGCCTTCTAAGGACCAACCTCTCCGGTTTATATAGACACCGGAGAGGGCTAGGGTTTACATGGAGTCGGTTACAAGGAAAGAAATATACTATCCGGATCGCCAAGCTTGCCTTCCACGCCAAGGAAAGTCCCATCCAGACACGGGCCGAAGTCTTGAGTCTTGTATCTTCACGCTTCAATAGTCCAGACGTTGTACATAGTCCGGCTGTCCGGATACCCCCTAATCTAGGACTCCCTCAGTAGCCCCTGAACCAGGCTTCAATGACGATGAGTCCGGCGCGCAGTATTGTCTTCGGCATTGCAGGGCGGGTTCCTCCTCCGAATACTCCAAAGCAATTACTGAACACGTAGACCGTGTCCGGATCTGCAAGATGATCTTCACGTAGCATAAACCCTATCCGCTGGAAACCTTCGGGTGTCGTGCCCTTGCATCGTGGCCTGGTCCAATGCGGACCGGCGTTTCCTACCCCACAACGACTCGTGTTACGAGGCGGTTTTATTGGCACGTCCCGTCGAGGCAGAGATCGCGTTCCTCTTATTACGGGACTTTCCATTAATATGAGCGCGTGCGACCCCATGTCGGTCGTTGGTATTACCCCGCGTGCTTTTAGATAAGCCTCAAATGGCCACACCAAGGACTCTTGATATTCATCCCCTTTATGAAAAGGGTCGAGGCCTATACCTCTGTTCCACCTTCCTCGCACCTCCTCGCATCTCGAGTTCTAACACCCGAAACCCAAGCTTCAACCCCCCAGATCCTCCAACATGTCCGGATCCATCCCTCAAGGCCAGTGGGTGGCCTCCTCAATTCAAGAGGACGACATTGCGAAGCTTAGGGAGGTCGGATACCTGACCGTCAACATCCAACACAGGCTTCTTGCCCCAGGGCAGGTCATCCCCACACCGGAGCCTAATGAGTGCGTCGTTTTTGTCCCGCACTTTCTCCGCGGCTTGGGTTTTACCCTTGATCCCTTTGTGAGGGGGCTCATGTTCTATTATGGGCTGGATTTTCACGATCTGGCTCCAGACGCTATCCTCCACATCTCGTCGATCATTATAGTGTGCGAGGCCTTCCTCCATGTCACCCCACACTTCGGCTTATGGCTCAAGACCTTCAATGTGAAGCCGAAGATGATCGAGGGGCGACACGTGGAGTGCGGAGGTGCTGTAATAAGAAGGAACGCTGATGCCCCATGGCCAGAGGGTTCTTTCCCAGAAGTATCCGATGTATGGCAACGGAGGTGGTTTTACGTCACGGCTCCCCGAGGCACAAAGTGGGTGGCTGCTCCCGAGTTCTGCTCGGGCCCTCCATCGCAACTGGCGTCTTGGACCAACGTAGGACGGAATTGGGGGCCCGCTGGTGATGTACCAGTCCTGCAGAGCCGCATCCGAGAGCTTCTTGAGAGGGACATTAACCTTGTTAGCATAATGCAAGTGATGTTAATCCGACGGATGTTGCCGTGCCAACGCCGGCCTCTCCGGATGTGGGAGTTCAACCCAGAGGGTCCGCGGACTATTAAGCACTTCTTTGGCCTAAAGCTCGAAGGGATGTGCAGATTATTCTTCGGACCGAAAGTAAAGTGTCCGGACACCACCGAGGATGCGGGCCTAAGCTGCAATCGCCTAGATACCCAAGTAAGTGAACTTGATACCGGACACCGTGTTTTTTATTTGTCGTAATTGTTTATCCTGAAAATCACCCGTGGCTAGGAATGGCTCAACAAGGCGGAGAGAATCAGGTGTCCGGCACCACTTCCCGAAGGCTCGCCTGGTCCCACCATGGCCAAGATGCTTGACCGGGCACTCAGCAGAATGCCCTCAGGAAAAGACAAGGGGAAGAACGAAGAAACCTAACTCCACACACGACGCATCCGAACCGGGGGAATTATTGCCTCCCCTAAGGAGGATAGTCGGGAATGGGGGGCTAAGGCCTCCTCCCCGCGCGGGAAGAAGAGGGCTGCCTCCGAAGACTCGGAGACGAAGATGCCCAAACCAGTGAAAAAGATATCACCAGGGGGCTCTGCCCCGACGGGCACCCTCACCGCATCGTGCCCACCAACGAGCCAGCCCTCCACCGAGTTGTAAGTCAATTTTTAATTCAAAGGTGCTGCGTTCCTTCTAGATCAATAACCAGGATTCGTCTTTCGCAGTCCAGCTAGCAGCCCTTCTCAACAGAGTTCGTCTTCGGGGGATCTTCCTCCGGAGATGATGGAGAGCGAGACCCCACCTACCTCTCCGGCTCGCGAAGCGGGCGACACTGAGGTGTCGTCACGGAGGAGTCCGGATCTGCTGAGGCCGGAAGCCAATGCGTCAGCCGCCCTGAGCTCGGAGCGTTTGGCTCCTGCGAGGGGCGATGGGAAGGGTCCGACACAGTTCGATGTCCGGCAGACGTCTTGGCGGTTTCTTGGAGCGAAGCTGCGCTCGAGTAGCACCGCTCATTAATGAGCGCCGGTGCTCAGAAGATTTCCTCCGCTACAAGCGGTTTTAATGAAGCATTTACAAGTCTGCTCAGAGGCTTTGAGGTATGTAGTGAAGAATACACTATTTTTGGCTGTGAGGCACGCGTTAGGTGTGCTCAATATACATATTAGCCCCTGAGACTCTGGTTGCCCGCCCTAGGCGGCAAACGGGGGATCATAAATCAATGATTGCACTGTAAACACTTGCAGGTACCTGCGGGTCCGGCCGCCGACCAGTCCGTTGAAGTTGCCGAACTAACCAGGCAGATTGGATCGATTGATGCCGATATCATGTTGGTGAACGAGCGGCTGGACAAATCGCAAGGTATGTGCTCTGCCTTCCTTTGTATAGGAAAATATGGAGGCAGCATGATATTAATGTAATATGTTCGGACTGCAAATGGTGCTGCGCCGTGGAGGCCCTGAGGGCAGAACTTGTTGCCAAGGAACAAGCTCAGGTTAGCAATGCGGCTGCCCTAAAGGCGGCCGAGGAACTGAGAGCCGAACAGGCTGCTCATCGCCGAAGCAAGGAAAAGATAGCCGAAATGGCTGTTGAGTTAAAAAAATGTCGTTGACCGGTATGAGCTCCTTAAAAAGGAGCATAAGGATAGCTTGGCCGAGCTGGACAAGGCACGCAATGCCACCAAGGAAATACGGACCGAGCTCAGGGGTGCGCGGGAGGAGCTTCAACAGGCCGGTAAAATTGTGGCTGGAGGTTCCTACTTGCTACGGACGAAGTTTTTCGATCCGAAGTACGCTCCCCTGGATGGGCGCTGGAGTCCTGCGGACGCGTATGCGGATTTGGCGAAGAGTACGGCTTACGCTGCCAAGTTCTTCGAGGGTCAGGGTGATAAGGAGGTGGAAAAGCTTTTCTGGTCACAATTCAATGCTCCCACTCGCCCGCTGCCATTAAGTGACAAGATGGCTGCTGTACGGAGCTTCACAGGCTGTCTGGTCTTGCAATGCGGTCTGTGATAGACCATCTTTGGCCGAAAGGGCCTAAGCCGGACAGTTACTTTGGCTTGGTGCAGCAATTCCTTGGGGTCGTGCCTCGGATCGACGCCATGAGGAGGTCGGCGTGCATAGAGGGTGCACGGATGGCTCTTGCACGCGTTAAAGCCTATTGGACGAATATGGAGGCCAATATTATAGCGACCCAAGATCCGGCGGGGGGCCAATATCCGGTCGAGCACTACTTGGCGCAGGTCACAGAAGGTGCCTGCCTGATAGAGGCGCGGTGTCGAAGAATGTCTTATTCAAGTGACGAATCGAATCATTGTAAGAGCAATGTTATTTTGGTTATAAGGCTTATATTTATACTTTTTGCCCGAAAGTATTATTGTGTCTCCTGTGCGGCCGTTTACATATATATATATATATATATATATATATATATGAATTTTTAATCCGAAAGATAGCAGTCGTTGGCTTCAGCCCCCACGCAGACAATGCGGGGGTGTTCGCGAAAAATACTCAATCACACTTGATCCAACGTCTTGGTCCATTAAGGAGGTGATCGCACGTCGAACTAGGCAACCGGACTATATAGCTGTAACACTTTCGCTTAGCCATGGGAATCTAATGCTGGGGCTACTATGTAGCCCCTGGTACCTTCGCGTGCACCCGAATACGGGCGCGTGTGTACATGACCGGGAAACGGTCCTCCGTTAATGCGGAGGGATCCTAAAGATTCTGATAAGTCTTCGAGTGGTTGAACAGTCTCTCGTTGTATCATGACAATCAGTTTTCGGCTTTCTCTACAGAGGTGCTCGTCCGGAATAACCACGGCACAATCGCAGTAGTTCTCCTTTGGCCACCTTAGCCGATAATAACGGAACATAAGGCGGCAAACCCGAGGGCAGGCAAACCCAACATTTGACCCAAGACATGATTCAGAGCTGCTGCATATAAGGCCAAACTCGTGACGCCAAACACTCCCGAAGGTATTCGGACTTTATAATAGTCGATGGGCTCAAGAATGCCCATACATTATAAACCCTATGTTTCCAGGTACGTGCGTTAATCTGCCGTGGCGAGATGCCAAAAACGGCAGTATCCTCTGTGGGTATGGAACCCATGGGATAGTTAAACAACAAGAGGTAATATAAAAGGTTTACACAGGGGCTTAATCTAAAAAGAAACCTGTTGAACGGGGCCCTGCTGCACGTCTGCGCCTTTGTCTCTGTTGTGCCGTATCCTGGAAGGGCATCGCGCGAAGATTGTCTGTGGAAAAAGGAAAACTCGTAGGAGAGTACAACAAAAGTATGCGATGGATGATAAAAGTGTAAGATGTTGGCCTGCCCATAAGGTTGAGCCAAGTGTGGGGCTATATGTCACGCCCAATATGCGACCCTATCCAAAAGGAACTCGAAGGTCCCACCAAGGATAGACCCGCATGTTGAAACGCTTTTGCAAGGTGGATATCATCACATCAACATTACATAATAGTGGGGATACATACATAAGGCACAAATGCCACAAGAATACATCAACATCAAATACAAGATCAACATCCGACTACGGATGAAACATAAAATGTAAGCTCAAACGACATCCACCCTGCTAGCCCAAAGTGCCGACCAGAACCTATCCCACGATCGAAGAAGCAGAAGAAGAACTCCAAAACAAGCAACATCGCTCTCGCGTCATGATCTTCGCAAACATGTACCTGCAACTGGTGGTGTAGTAATCTGTGAGCCACGAGGACTCAGCAATCCCATTACCATGGGTATCAAGACTAGCAAAGCTCAAATGGGAAAGGAAGGGGTAACGTGGTGAGGTTGCAGCAGCGACTAAGCATAATATGGTGGCTAACATACGCAAATGAGAGCGAGAAGAGAAACAAAGGAACTGGTCGTCAACTAGTAATGATCAAGAAGTGATCCTGAACTCCTACTTACGTCGAGACATAACCCGTAAAACCGTGTTCTCCTCTCGATCAACCCGAAAAGAGACACTCACTACGCACATGGTTGGTGTATTTTAGAAGAGTTTGCTTCAAGTTTACTACAACCGGATATTAACAAATTCCCATCCGCCACATAACCGCGGGCACGGCTTTCGAAAGTTCAAACCCTGCAGGGGTGTCCCAACAGCCCATGATAAGCTCTCGCGATCAACGAAGGATATTCCTTCTCCCGGAAGACCCGATCGATCTCGGAATCCCGGCTACAAGACATTTCGACAAAGAATAAAACAAGACCAAGAAAGCCGCCCGGATGTGCCGACAAATCCTGATAGGAGCTGCACATATCTCGGTCTCGAGGCACACCGGATAGGTCAGCCTACGAGTAAAACCAGCCCTCGAGTTGCCCTGCAGGTGGCCCCAGTCTGCGCCTGCTTTGGACCAACACTCAAAGGAGCACTGGCCCGGGGGGGCTAAAATAAAGATGACCATTGGGCTCCGGAAACCCAAGGGAAAAAGGGGGTAGGTGAGGCAAATGGTAAAACCAAGGTTGGGCCTTGCTGGAGGAGTCTTATTCAAAGCGAACTGTCAAGGGGGTCCCATAAATCACCCAACCGCGTTAGGGACGCAAAATCCGGGAACATAACACCGATATGACGGAAACTAGGGCAGCAAGAGTGGAACAAAACACCAGGCATAAGGCCGAGCCTTCCACCCTTTACCAAGTATATAGATGCATTAACTAAATAAGATATATTGTGATATCCCAACAAGTAAACATGTTCCAATAAGGAACAACATCTCCATGTTCCAACAAGGAACAAACTTCATCTTCACCTGCAACTAACAATGCTATAAGAGGGGCTGATCAAAGCGGTAACATAGCCAAACAACGGTTTGCTAGGAAGGGTGACAACGAGTTAGAGGTTCATGGCAACTTGGGAGGCTTGAGCAGCAAGTGATAGGTAACGCAGCATAGCAAAAGAACGAAGCAACTAGCATAGCAATGGTAGTAGTGAGATCCAGGGTAGCGGTCATCTTGCCTGAAATCCCGCTAGGAAGAAGAACGAGTCCATGAAGATGAACGGAGGAAGCCGAACAAAGCGTAGACGAACGAATCCTCACGATCGCAACGAAACAGGAACTAACAAGAAGAAGCACACAACATGGTAAACACACCACACATGAACAAGGCATGATGCACAAACAAGCATGATGCATGACACGGCTACATGAAGCTACTCATGGCAAGGGATGATGAAAACAAGAGCAACACATCAAGGCAAGTTTAAATGAGGCCGGAAACAACATATAACAATTTCGGTAAGTCCTCATATGCAAATTTCGAAATTGGTCCAGATCTGAATAAACATTATGTTCAAGTTTTTAAACAGCAAGTTAAGATGCACCAAGATGATCTACACGAAATTCTAGTCAAGTTACATATAAAGTTCGTTAGATTCGAGCTACGGCCTAGAAGATATGAGCAAAACAAGTTAAACATGGCATTGATGCAAAATGCATACAAACATCAAGCTTAACACCTCAAAACAAGGATGCAACATGATGATATGAAACTACATGCAAAATCAAGCAAGTTTCATATAGAGCACACTCAAAAGCAGACAACGGTTCAACACATACACACTATACAAGTCATGACAACAATCTGTCTAAAACAGCAACTAGGCATATTGCAAGCATCAAAACACTATGCTACAGCATCTCAACGTAAGAGAAAAAGGCATGGCCATGAATTAAAGGTAAAGCATGACAAAACATGAACACTGAGCTATCTCCAGAAACTAATAGAACATGCTCAAAATGACATGGCAAGATTGCAAATAATAACAGTTTCAGACTTATCAGGAAATAACATCAGGTTGCAATGTTTAGAGCTATCAAACAACATGCTAAAGGAACTTATCATGGCAACCAAAGGCATGGTATGAATCTACTAAATTCATAAAACAAATATCCCTTACTGACCATAAGCCAAAAAGGATAAGAAAATATTATGGCACTCATGTAAACATGGCAAGTTATATTACAGATTCATACATGACAGGAACAACAATAAGTAGGCATGTTGGTGAGCTTGAACCACTCACCACAGAGCAATACATGGCATGGCAAGGCAACTCACAGTAATAAGACATGGCATAGAAGCTATACATTCCAAGAACAACATCATATCATACACGGATCAACTACAACAACCTTGGCAAAATTGAATAACATGTAAACAACCTGCCAGGAAACATTTTATAGCAAAAGTAGAGCTCGATTGACTCACGATATGGCACTCCATAATTGCAAACAAGGGCATGTATGGATAGAGCATAACCATATGTTCAAAACATCCTTACTGAAGTATCTCAAAATAAGCATGGATCTCTCGGTAGCATCAAGTTAACATGGCATAAAAATATCAGCAGAACAGGGGCTGAAATCAGCACATCATGAAGCCTAGTTTGCATGCTTGTGCTAGTCACCACATAGATCACAAAAATACATGGCATACACCGCTGTAAAGATGTCATGGCATAGTACAAAACACATGTAGGACTCAAGATCAGGGGGTGCACACATCAATCATGGCAAAAATGATAAAAGTGCATGTTCTGATAAGAATCTGAACCTAACATCACATAGTCCTCTTCTAACAGAATTACGGGAATCAAGATAAGCTCAAATGAAAATCATGCAATGAGATGAAATGATCTACTATTCGAGACAAACAATTTGACATATTACACGCCCAAAACGGACTACGGATGTGGAGTTATGATGCGATGAAAATGCATAAAAATACTGAAATACACGGGGACTTAAAGAAAAATGGAGGGGGGGAAAGTCAACCTCCGGGATGCACGGTTTTCGAGGCGGGGCCGGGCTCGTCGGAGCTGGGCGACGCCTGCGACGAGGGAGGAGGCCGGAGAGGGCACCGGGCGACGGATCCGGCGGATCTCGGCCGGATCCATGGCGAGGCGGCGCGAGGAGGCGGCGCGAGGCATGGCTGGCGGCTACGGGCGCCAGAAGCGAGGGCGCGGACGGCGGGGTCCCGGCGGCGGGGCGGGTTGAGCAGGGCGCCGCGGCGAGACGAACGGCGGCGGCGGGCGCGTCTCTGCGTCGGGCGCGCGGCCGTGGTTCTGGCGCGAGAGGGCGCCGAGGACGGCGGCAGCGCATGGAGGCGCCGTGGCGAGCGGCCGGCCGACGGGAGCGAGGCGGCGGATGGCGCGGGCGCCAGCGGGCGGGCGCTCTTGACCGGGCCTCGGATGGGCCCCGGGCCCGGCGGGATGCTGCGAAAGGCGACGTGGCGACGCGGGTTGGACGAGAGGCGGGCGGACGTGTCCCGGGGTGCGGACGCGTCCGGTGGCGGCGGAGGGCGATTTTGCTAGGGTTAGGGTAGAATGACCCGAAAATTTCGGGGAAGGTCTAGTTTTATAGGTAGAGGGAGCTAGGAGAGTCCAAATGGAGCACGGTTTTCGGCCACGCGATCGTGATCGAACGACCGAGAGCATGGAGGGGAGTTAGATGAGTTTTGGGCCAGTTTGGAAGGGTGTTGGGCTGTAAAGAGAAGGAGGCTTTTACGGTTACCCGGTTAACCGTTGGAGTATCAAACGGACTCCAAATGGCACGAAACTTGGCAGGCGGTCTACCGGTGCTATACCAAGGCCGCTTGAGAAACCTCGGGCCATTCTGAGAAAGTTTAATACCCGCACAAGAAAAGAGGTGAAAGGGGGCGTCGGGGGACATAGGAGTGTCGGATTGCAAAACGGACAACGGGGAAAATGCTCGGATGCATGAGACGAACACGTATGCAAAATGAAATGCACATGATGACATGATATGAAATGCAGGTGATGACATGGCAAAGTGCAACACGCAAGCGCATGACATGGCAAAGACGACGAATAACTGGCAGACACCTGGCGAATCGAATCCGGGGCGTTACAACACTCCTCCACTAACAAGATATCTCGTCCCGAGATCTTAGGACCGAGACGGAAGGGAAAATGGATGAGGTGAAACGAGAACTCAAGAGAAGAAGCAAAGAATCGAGAACACTCGAGAAGAAGAGAGGAACGACGAGAATGACAAGAATCAAAAGCTCACGTAAACAAGATGGACACTGACACCACTCGTTCTAACCGGAGTGGTTAGAATGAGAAAAGAAACGGATAAGACTAAAAGGATTTAGGCAGCACTCCGGCTAAAACATGGAGGAATAGAACTTGAACTTCAGAGATGGAATGACACCTGATGAATACATGACACAAAACCTCTGGAAAGAATTGAAAAAAATTGAATGAAAAGAACGGATGAGAATATGACAACTTGTGCCACGAACGAAATTGAAAGCATCTTTAGAAGGAAGGTTTAAACGGAGTTGTTGAGAAAATCAACAACGAAAGAATAAGCTTGTTGTGGTCTTATAGATAACATCTCAAGATCATAAGGTGATAACCGGCCACAAACGGAAATGATTGGATAACTAAGAAGAACGAAGAAATGCAAAACTCCACTTCAAAAGAATATGGATAATTAATTGCACTTCGAGATGCAAGAAGAAAAGATACTTGAACTCCACCAACAAAATCTTGATGAACTCTTGAAGAATGAATTAAATCATGAAGAACCACCGTGAAGAACTCCGGTAACAAAAAGGATGGTGAGATAGAATGAAGGACGAAAGAATAAGACTAAAGCCTTGCGATGAATTAGATGGAGGATTCCGACGAAATGGCCGAGGAAACTAAACTCCGGATAAGAAAAGATGAAAATACTTGGAACTAGAATTTATTCATCAAGAACAAACTCCGAAGGAAGGGATTACTCGCTTGGATGAAATAAGAATAAGATTTATTGTATGCTTATCCTTCATCAAATTAAATTGATGACAAGCAATGGATTTTGCATAATACTTATTCTCGTTGAAAAAGGATTAAGGGGAAACATCGCACAAAACTTGAGAAAGTCTTCATGAACCACCGGTAGGATTTGAGAGAACGAATGGATTAATATGATAATCAAAGAAAAAGAATCTTGAACGAGCCACCGTAAGAATTTGGAAATGACTGATGAAAGAGAATGAATCACCGGGAAGAATTAGAAGAACCAATAAGCTAGAGGGAATTTAGATGCAAAAGAACGAAGAGACAAAGAGCTGATTAACGAACATTTGAACGAAGCGCCGGGATAAATAGAGAACGATAACTGGAATGATGGCCTCCGGTAAAAGAAACGGAGAAACAACTACTGACATACTCCGGATGGGTAAGAAAGAATATCTGACAAACGGAATAATTCAAGAGGATAGCATGAAGCTAGAACCACGAATCTTCGGGAGAACGGACAAGATTTAGAGGAAAAAAAACTCTACTTCGGTCTTCAAATGACGACGAGAAACACCACCAAAATAACTGAGGTACTCCGGGAGAATGAAAAACTTAGAGGTTGAGCCAATAATGAAAAGAATTTGAAAGAGATCTTGGGAAGGCAAGTGACTGATGATATTCATTCTTACGTCACACTTGAAAAGAATTGAGAATAACTCCGAGGGAATTAGAAGAATCAGGTAAGATCCTGGGAAAAGACCTGTGGGTTAGGGCCCACTAAAAGAAAAACACCGTTGAAAGGATTGTTGAAGAGATAGATGATGCACCGGAACAATTGAAATATTAGAATGAGGTGATAACCTCGAATTAATTCAAACATAGACGAATCTCCTGAGTTGTGTTGAACACTCCGGAAGGATAAATTGGCGAGAGACGAACGAGCAAGGAAAAACACTTGAGCCGAGAGAAAGAATATGATCAACACCGAAAAACTTGAATTGAGTGCACCGGAAAAGAAAGAGATAAAGAATGACGAACAAGACGAGAATTCACCGGTTGAAACAATTTACGAAAGACTGAAGAGGTTCCGCACGAATGAGATAGCTGGTCGAGAGAGAGTCAGACTCCGGGAAGAAAAGGGGTGGGTGGGCGGGAAAACAAAGGCAACTCGTGAGGGGAAACGACGAATATCTTGACGAAACAACAACGGTTGAAATCATTGAGGAAAGAAAGGCAAAGACTTCGCACGAGTAGGATGGATACTCGAATAAAGACTCCGGTTCGGAAAAGAAGAAAGGAGGGCGGGAGGGAAAAACAAGGACAACTTCGGACAGGGAAACAACATCGATCAAAAATAGCTGAGGATTGATCTCCCAAAGACAAAGAGGTTCGAGTCGACTTGACGAGAGATGCACCGGATCAAAAGAGCTGAGACCCAACGAACGAAAAACCAACTGCGTGATCCTAAAGAAAAATTTGAACGGGAAGAGGAGTAATTCAAAACACCTACGTCAAGATTCCTCACCGAGGCGGCAGAAGGGCTGAGGAGTAAAAGAATTCCTACTCTCCGATATAACTAGACTCAGAAATCAGTTTTCTTCTAGACTCAACAACGGCCAAACTACACGATCAATCAAGGGGGCTCCTAGGGTTGGTCTAGGCTCTGATACCAACTTGTCACGCCCAATATGCGACCCTATCCAAAAGGAACTCGAAGGTCCCACCAAGGATAGACCCGCATATTGAAACGCTTTTGCAAGGTGGATATCATCACATCAACATTACATAATAGTGGGGATACATACATAAGGCACAAATGCCACAAGAATACATCAACATCAAATACAAGATCAACATCCGACTACGGATGAAACATAAACAGAAGCTCAAACGACATCCACCACCTTTAGCCCAGTGCTGCCGACCTGGAACCTATCCCCTGATCGAAGAAGCAGAAAAAGAACTCCAAAACAAGCAACATCGCTCTCGCGTCATGATCTTCGCAAACATGTACCTGCAACTGGTGGTGTAGTAATCTGTGAGCCACGAGGACTCAGCAATCCCATTACCATGGGTATCAAGACTAGCAAAGCTCAAATGGGAAAGGAAGGGGTAACGTGGTGAGGTTGCAGCAGCGACTAAGCATGATATGGTGGCTAACATACGCAAATGAGAGCGAGAAGAGAAACAAAGGAACGGTCGTCAACTAGTAATGATCAAGAAGTGATCCTGAACTCCTACTTACGTTAGACATAACCCAGAAACCGTGTTCTCCTCTCGATCAACCCCGAAAAGAGACACTCACGGTTATGCACACGGTTGGTGTATTTTAGAAGAGTTTGCTTCAAGTTTACTACAACCGGATATTAACAAATTCCCATCTGCCACATAACCGCGGGCACGGCTTTCGAAAGTTCAAACCCTGCAGGGGTGTCCCAACTTAGCCCATGATAAGCTCTCGCGATCAATGAAGGATATTCCTTCTCCCGGAAGACCCGATCAGTCTCGGAATCCCGGCTACAAGACATTTCGACAGAATAAAACAAGACCAGCAAAGCCGCCCGGATGTGCCGACAAATCGATAGGAGCTGCACATATCTCGGTCTCGGGGCACACCGGATAGGTCACCTCTGAGTAAAACCAGCCCTCGAGTTGCCCCGTGGTGGCCCCGCAGTCTGCCCGTTTCGGACCAACACTCGAAGGAGCACTGGCCCGGGGGGGGCTAAAATAAAGATGACCCTTGGGCTCCGGAAACCCAAGGGAAAAAGGGCTAGGTGAGGCAAATGGTAAAACCAAGGTTGGGCCTCGCTGGAGGAGTCTTATTCAAAGCGAACTGTCAAGGGGGTCCCATAAATCACCCAACCGCGTTAGGGACGCAAAATCCGGGAACATAACACCGATATGACAGAAACTAGGGCGGCAAGAGTGGAACAAAACACCAGGCATAAGGCCGAGCCTTCCACCCTTTACCAAGTATATAGATGCATTAACTAAATAAGATATATTTTGATATCCCAACAAGTAAACATGTTCCAACAAGGAACAACATCTCCATGTTCCAACAAGGAACAAACTTCATCTTCACCTGCAACTAACAATGCTATAAGAGGGGTTGAGCAAAGCGGTAACATAGCCAAACAACGGTTTGCTAGGAAGGGTGACAACGAGTTAGAGGTTCATGGCAACTTGGGAGGCTTGAGCAAAGAAGTGATAGGTAACGCAGCATAGCAAAAGAACGAAGCAACTAGCATAGCAATCGTAGTAGTGAGATCCAGGGTAGCGGTCATCTTGCCTGAAATCCCGCTAGGAAGAAGAACGAGTCCATGAAGAAGATGAACGGAGGAAGCCGAACCAAGCGTAGACGAACGAATCCTCACGATCGCAACGAAACAGAACTAACAAGAAGAAGCACACAACATGGTAAACACACCACACATGAACAAGGCATGATGCACAAACAAGCATGATGCATGACACGGCTACATGAAGCTACTCATGGCAAGGGATGATGAAAACAAGAGCAACACATCAAGGCAAGTTTAAATGAGGCCGGAAACAACATATAACAATTCCGGTAAGTCCTCATATGCAAATTTCGAAATTGGTCCAGATCTGAATAAACATTATGTTCAAGTTGTTAAACAGCAAGTTAAGATGCACCAAGATGATCTACACGAAATTCTAGTCAAGTTACATATAAAGTTCGTTAGATTCGGAGCTACGGCCTAGAAGATATGAGCAAAACAAGTTAAACATGGCATTGATGCAAAATGCATACAAACATCAAGGGAACACCTCAAAACAAGGATGCAGCATGATGATATGAAACTACATGCAAAATCAAGCAAGTTTCATATAGAGCACACTCAAAACGGAGCAACGGTTTAACACATACACACTAAACAAGTCATGACAACAATCTGTCTAAAACAGCAACTAGGCATATTGCAAGCATCAAAACACTATGCTACAGCATCTCAACGTAAGAGCAAAAGGCATGAGCATGAATTACAGGTAAAGCATGACAAAACATGAACACTGAGCTATCTCCAGAAACTAATAGAACATGCTCAAAATGACATGGCAAGATTGCAAATAATAACAGTTTCAGACTTATCAGGAAATAACATCAGGTTGCAATGTTTAGAGCTATCAAACAACATGCTACAGGAAATTATTATGGCAAACAAAGGCATGGTATGAATCTAATAAATGCATAGAACAAATGTCCCTTACTGACCATAAGCCAAAAAGGATCAGAAAATATTATGGCACCCATGTAAACATGGCAAGTTATATTACAGATTCATACATGACAGGAACAACAATAAGTAGGCATGTTGGTGAGCTTGAACCACTCACCACAGAGCAATGCAGGGCATGCCAAGGCAACTCACAGTAAGAAGACATTTCATAGAATAGAAGCTATACATGGCAAGAACAACATCATATCATACACGGATCAACTACAGCAACCTTGGCAATATTGAATAACATGTAAACCTGCCAGGAAACATTTTATAGCAAAAGTAGAGCTCGATTGACTCACGATATGGCACTACATAATTGCAAACAAGGGCATGGATGGATAGATCATAACCATATGTTCAAAACATCCTTACTGAAGTATCTCAAAATAAGCATGGATCTCTCGGTAGCATCAAGTTAACATGGCATAAAAATATCAGCAGAACAGTGAAATCAGCAACATCATGAAGCCTAGTTTGCATGCTTGTGCTAGTCACCACAGAGATCACAAAAATACATGGCATACACCCCTATAAAGATGGCATGGCATAGTACAAAACACATGTAGGGCTCAAGATCATGGGGTGCACACATCAATCATGGCAAAAATGACAAAAGTGCATGTTCTGATAAGAATCTGAACCTAACATCACATAGTCCTCTTCTAACAGAATTACGGTCATCAAGATGAGCCCAAATGAAAAATATACAATGAGATGAAATGATCTACTATTCGAGGCGAACAATTTGACATATTACACGCCCAAAACGGAGCTACGGATGCAGAGTTATGATGCGATGAAAATGCATAAAAATACTGACATACTCGGGGACTTGGAGAATTACGGAGGGGGGAAGTCAACCTTCGGGATGCACGGTTTTCGAGGCGGGGATGGGCTCGCCGGAGCTGGGCGACGCCGGCGACGAGGGAGGAGGCCGGAGAGGGCACCGGGGCGGACGGATCCGGCGGATCCCGGCCGGATCATGCAGCGGGCGAGGAGGCGGCGGGAGGCATGGCTGCTGGCGCCGGAAGCGAGCGCGGACGGCGGGGTCGCCGGCGACGGGCGGGCTGCAGAGCGGCGGAGACGAACAGCGGCAGCGCGGTCTCTGTCGGCGCAAGGCCGGCAGTTTGCGCGAGGAGGCGCTGGACCGGGCGGCGTGAGGCGCCGGCGGCACGGCCAACGACGGGAGCGGAGGCGGCGGATGGCGCGGGCGCCATGCGGGCGGCGCGTTGCTGCCCCGGGCAGATGGGCCCGGCCGGGCGAGATGCCGCGAAGGCGGCGGCGACGCTGGTTGGGACGAGGGCGGCGACGTGTCCAAGCTGGACGCGTCCGTGGCAGCGAGGGCGATTTTGCTAGGGTTAGGGTAGAATGACCCGAAAATTTCGGGAAGGTCTAGTTTTATAGGTAGAGGGAGCTAGGAGAGTCCAAATGGAGCACGATTTTCGGCCACGCGATCGTGATCGAACGACCGAGAGCATGGAGGGGAGTTAGATGGGTTTTGTGCCAGTTTGGAAGGGTGTTGGGCTGCAAAGAGAAGGAGGCTTTTACGGTTACCCGGTTAACCGTTGGAGTATCAAACGGACTCCAAATGGCTCGAAACTTGGCAGGCGGTCTACCGGTGCTATACCAAGGCCGCTTGACAAACCTCGGGCCATTCCGAGAAAGTTTAATACCCGCACAAGAAAAGAGGTAAAAGGGGGCGCCGGGGGACATAGGAGTGCCGGATTGCAAAACGGACAACGGGGAAAATGCTCGGATGCATGAGACGAACGCGTATGCAAAATGAAATGCACATGATGACATGATATGAAATGCAGGTGATGACATGGCAAAGTGCAACACGCAAGCGCATGACTTGGCAAAGACGACGAATAACTGGCAGACACCTGGCGAATCGAATCCGGGGCGTTACACTATATTAAGTATTTATAGCCCCTGGTGTCCACTATAGGATTACATATACGGTGCCCTGGTTCGATCTGGGCTACCGGACTCGTCTAACCGTGTCCCTGGTCTTAACGACCGGTCATATTTTTTGATGTTGGAGGTCGTTTATAGTCCGGCCGCGAGGGCCGTCGCGTGTTCCTCTGCGCGTGACGAGCGCTCTGTTATTCCGCTAATGGTGATGACGCCACGTGGACCGGGCATCTTAAGTGTAAGGTAGCCATAGTGCGGCAATGCGTTGAAGCGGGTGAAGGCCGTTCTTCCGAGCAATGCGTGATAGTCGCTTTGGAAGGGTGCGGTGATGAAGAGTAGTTCTTCGCTTCTGGAGTTGCCTGGAGAGCCGAATGTTACCTCCAGTGCGATGGAGCCTCTGCTATGGGCTTTAACGCCTGGTATCACCCCTTCAAAGTTGGTGTTGCTTTGGTTAATTCTGGATGGGTCTATCCCCATCCCGCGGACAGTGTCCTCATATATTAAATTGAGACAGCTGTCGCCGTCCATAAGGACGCGGGTGAGACGGTATTCGTTGATTATTGGGTCAAGCACCAAGGCCTTTGATTCTCCATGCCGAATACTAGTTCGGTCATTCAAGTTATCGAAAGTGATCGGATAAGGCATCCAGTGGTTAGGTGTGAGTACGATGGGCTCTTATCGAGCGCGGCTCTATGCGCGCGTTCGTGCCTCCTCATGGATGTGTGAGTCGCGTGGATCATGTTCACTGTTTTAACCTATGGCGGGAATTTTTTATGTCCTTCAGTGTTCGGCTGGCGAGGTTCATCCTCGTCTTCACTTGGTGTTTCCCTTCCCTTTTGTTCGGCATTTAATTTGCCGGCCTGCTTGAAGACCCAGTACTCTCTGTGCGTGTGGTTTGCAGGTTTGTCAGGGGTGCCATGAATTTGGCATAGTCTGTCTAGGACTCTATTCAGACCGGACGGTCCCTCTTTGCTGCCTTTAGATGGATTATTTTGCTAATTAGGTCGAGAGCCCCTGAATCCGGCATTAACCATCGTGTCATCCAGGCTCTCTTCCTTGTTTTGGCATTTGTTTTTATGACGCCGTGGCTTCCCGTTGCCATCCCTTATTTCGGATGTGCTGGGGTCGCTCGCCCCTTTACGGGCTAGCCAGCTATCTTCCCTCGCGCAAAAGCGGGTCATAAGGCTTGTTAGGGCTGCCATTATCCTTGGCTTTTCTTGGCCGAGGTGTCTGGCGAGCCACTCGTCACGGATGCTGTGTTTGAATGCTGCTAAGGCTTCGGCATCCGGACGGTCAACAATTTGATTCTTCTTAGTGAGGAATCTGTTCCAAAACTTGCGGGCGGATTCTCCGGGCTATTGGACTATGTGACTTAAGTGGTCAGCATCCGGAGGCCGGACATAGGTCCCTTGAAAATTGGCCCTGAAAGCGTCCTCGAGTTCCTCCCAGCTCCCAATTGAATTTTCGGGGAGGCTTTTCAACCAGTGTCGAGCTGGTCCCTTGATTTGAGGGAGGTATTTGATGGCGTCAAGGTCATCCCCACGAGCCATATGTATGTGCAGGATAAAATCCTCGATCCAGACCCCTGGGTCTGTCGTTCCGCCGTATGCCTCTATGTTCACGGGTTTAAAGCCATGTGGAAATTCATGGTCCAGTACTTCATCGGTAAAGCACAGGGGGTGAACAGCCCCTCTGTATCTGGACGTGTTGTGGCATGCCGTCGGCTGTTGTTGTGTCCGATGTTTATTCTGGACTGGTATTCGATTGGCGTAATCGTTTTGGTGACCATAGTCCCTCGCCGGGGTGCATCCTTTGGATCCATAGATGGACCTGGCCACGCCGGCTTTCTTATTCAGGTGTTCACGTGGATCGTGCGCGGCGTTGGTAGCCGCTTTATTGCAGTTATGAAGTGGTACAGCTTCGTCGTCGAATTCTAGCAATAGCTTGCGTTTTGGATAGCTCTTTGTATGGCGATCATCACCGTATCTTTCTTCAGTGTCTAGCACTTTATTCCATCTGTGGTTGAGCGTTTCCTGTGCGGCTTTGAGCCGTTGCTTTTGCTTCTTTAGACTTCTTGCGGTGGCCATAAGCTTTCTGTGGAGGTTATCTCGTTCCACGTGTTTCTCCGGGATTGCATCATTATCCGGACTGTTTTCCTATGCTGGTTCGGTTTGATGACCTCGTCCGTCGGGATCATTGTCCTCGGGCGTCTGCTCCAAGCTGTGTTCGGGGTGACCTGGTTAAATCTGCTCCATCATTTGAGTGCAGTATGGTCGTTGTTGCCTTCGGAGTTGATTGTAGTATCGATCCCTCTGGCGCTCTTGTCGCTGTTTTTTTATTCTTTGGACTTAGAACGGCGCTGCGCCGTCGCTTTGGCTTTTGTCCGGGGGTTTTATCGTCCGGATTGTCGCCTTTGTCCTCTTTGGGCGTATCCACCATGTATATGTCGTGTGACGAGGGAGAAGTCCAGCGCCCCATAGATTTCGAATCTTCTTGTACATCGTCGTCCACACTGTCGATGTCTTCGGAGTCGAAGTTAGGCACGTCGGTTAAGTCATCGACCGTGGCTATGAAGTGGGTGGTGGGTGGGCAAAGAATTTCTTCGTCGTCTGCTTCCCACTCGAGCTGGACGTAGTTTGGTCCAGAATTTTCTGTCAAAGTGAGAGTTTTTAATAAGTTCAGCATGTCGCCAAAGGGCGAGTGCTGAAAGATATCCGCAGCGGTGAACTCCATTAGCGGAGCCCAACCTGGCTCGACCGCTCGGGAGTCTGCGGACGGAGCCATCATCCGGATCTGAATCCGGGTTCAGAGTCACAGGCCACCACAGAGTAAGGCCGTGTTCGGCTCCAACGCCGATGAGTGCGCGACCTGCAGGGCGGGGTCCAGCCCTCCGTCCTCAGGCGACGCAGCCTGCTCCGGATTTAGGTCCAAGGCTACTGCGGGGGTGATACCCCGAGCTTTGTCCGACAGCAGGTCTAAGCCGTGCTCGTCGTGACTGTCTGGTACCGTGTTATTGGCGATGGTTGAAGGAGCCATCGAGCCCAGTAGCGACAACACAGAGGAACTCTCAATGAAAGCACCAATGTCGGTGTCAAAACCGGCGGATCTCGGGTAGGGGGTCCCGATCTGTGCGTCAAGGCTGATGGTAACAGGAAGCAAGGGACACAGATGTTTACCCAGGTTCGGGCCCTCTCGATGGAGGTAAAACTCTGCTTCCTGCTTGGTTAATATTGATGATATGGGTAGTACAAGAGTAGATCTACCACGAGATCGTAGAGGCTAAACCCTAAGAGCTAGCCTATGATGGTATGATTGTAATTGTGATCGGCCTTCTAAGGACCAACCTCTCCAGTTTATATAGACACCGGAGAGGGCTAGGGTTTACATGGAGTCGGTTACACGGAAAGAAATATAATATCCGGATCGCCAAGCTTGCCTTCCACACCAAGGAAAGTCCCATCCGGACACGGGCCAAAGTCTTGAGTCTTGTATCTTCACGCTTCAATAGTCCGGACATTGTATACAGCCCGGCTGTCCGGATACCCCCTAATCCAGGACTCCCTCAACCGCCACCACCGTACTGTCAGCCGCCTCCTCCGTACTGGCCGCCTCCACCACGGGATCCACCACCACCTCGATCCACCACCACCTCCACCACTCCGCTGGTTTTGGTAGGTTTTGGTGTTTCCCTGGCGACCACGGGATGCAGTATTCGCCGATGACTTGAAGGATCCGGCGTTTGTTCCATGGAACATGTCGACTCGCTGATCGAAATTTTCTACCATGGAGAAGAGGATATCGACGGAGACCGTTTCTGTTCTTGCGCCGAGCGCCGAGATGATGGGCTGGTACTCCATGTCCAACCCGGCGATGATGAAGGAGAGCAGGACATCCTCGCCGATCGGCTTGCCCGCCGCTGCAAGCTCGTCGGAGAGGGCACGCATGACCAAAGTATGCAGCCGCCGTCTGGGAGCCCTTCTGGGCGTTGGTGAGGGCGACTTGTATGTTGTTGGCGCGTGAGAGAGACATGGCCGAGAACATGTTCCCAAGCGCTGTCCAGATCGCATGTGATTTCTCAAGCGAAGCAACCTGGACAAGAGCTTCTTTGGATAGGTTTCTGAGGAGGTAAGCAACGATTTGTTGGTCTTGGATGTGCCAATGGGAGTAGGCGGGGTTCACAACAACCTGGTCCTTCCCTTCGGCGTTTTTGGTGGTAAGGGTTTTTGGTGGTTCTGCAATGGTTTGATCTAGGTAGCCGAAGAGGCCGGCACCCATGATCTGTGATCTTGCCTATGCGCGCCATAAGATGTAATTGGTTCGGATAAGTGGCTCGGGGGTATTGTAGTTGAGGCTAGAGTTGATGGCGGAGGAAGAAGAAGACATGGCTGACGGAAGGAAAGGGGCTAGGGTTTTGGCGCAGGTAGGAGGAAGGTGGCTAGGGTTCTTGGCGCAGGCAGATCGATCTAGATGTGGTGGAAGAGGTTGCTCTGTATACCATGTAAAGATTTAGGTAAGCGTTTCTACTCCCAACGGGGGAGCCGCATCGGTTATATATTGATTGATGACTTGGGTTACAAGAGTTGGCAGAGTCTTATCTAACCAAACAAGAGATATTACAGGAGATCTAAACAGGAGATAGAAGGAGATACAACACCTAACTACTCCAACGTGATACAAAGGTTATTCGGCCCAACAGCCTCATAACATTGTGTTTAACACCACCAACCCGGTTCATCATCATCGGACGAAGCATATTGAGTTGGATATTCATTTTGTTCGGGAACAAGTGGCCCTTGGCCATATTCGTGTTCTACACGTTCCTAATTCCCAACAATTTGCAGATATCATGACCAAGGGCTTGCCTACAGCGTCATTTGAGGAGTTTCGGTTCAGTCTTTGCGTCAGCCGCTTCGACTGTGGGGGATGTTGAGTATATGTGTTGTGCATATTATGTATTGGGCCCACCTACTAGTTGCCTTGTATAGTTGAGATCGTGGTCCACCATTGTACATCATATACACGTGCGTTTGCACCTGAGTAATACATCGTGTAATTTTCATGACATACAAAAAAGACAAAACTACCTTTGGCAGAAATGGTGTACTGAAGCGAAGCCCAGATTAGATTTAGTCATGGATGAACTAAATTTAGTCGTGGAGGAACAAAAATTAAAACTCTTGTCGTGACTTAATTAGTAGCCTAGCTTCAGATGCGCGAGATGATGACGGGAGGGTTGTTGATATGTTGTCGAAATATCTCGCCCTTGCGCTCCTTCGAAATATTTGAGGCTACGAGCATGATAAGAGAAGCCACCCACTTTCGCCTGCCTATGCCATTTCTACTAGCCAGCAACAATGTGCGGTAGGGTTGTAGGTTTCCGTCTAACCTCTCGCTCTCGCTTTTATTTGCTTTATCGAGTACCAAAAGCGTGGGGATGCTTTTGCCTAAACCAGAAGAATTACGCAGCAAAGGGGTGATGCATGAGTGAAACTTTCCCTTGCCGCGGCCTGGTCGGCAGTTGCAACAAAGTGGCCCATGTTTTCCCGTCGATCGGAGGCTGTGTCACGCCGCTGTTTATGCTGCCGTGGGCTAGGTTATTCAGTTGGGGAAACCGGAAAGGGACGCGGCTGCCGTGGGCCGTCCGCGCACAACCCCTTGTCCCCGCCGGGTCGGCGCTCTGGACTCGCCGGCGCCCACGGACGCGGGACAGAACCGATCGAGCTGATCAGCTCTCGTGGCAGCAGCGAGTCCATTGCTTTGATGGATCTCTCTCCAATGTACCCGTTGCTCGGCAAAGCTGGAGGCAGCACTCACTGTAGTTCTTGACATTTTGCTCGTCTCAAGTCCCAACACTAATTAGCCTCTTTTGAAATTATGAGAAACAAAGCATCGTATGGCAACAATATAAGGTTACGATGTCCTCGAGTTGTAAGGTTATCTCCACCGCGCGACCCTATCCTGTCTGGCCATATCTGTTTGGGGTAAAAGGGACAAATGAGACGGCCCAGCGCGCGACGGCCCGAACTCATATTGTCCGTTTTGTGTCCGGACCGACCCATTTCGAGCGCAAACTTGCGTCAGGTTTGAGTCGCGGCGGACACCAAACACACGCCTGCCTCGTCCGCGTCGGTGCCACGTGGCAGGCGGCCACTTACCTCTCACCCGCCCACATCAATGCGCACGAACGGGCGGCCCCACTTGTCATCCGCACATCGAAAGATCGCCGTCCTTCTTTAAGTGAGAAACGTGGACCAGTCGTCGTGCACACTGCCCCACGCCACCCTGCGGCCTCCTCGAAACCCGACAGCGCCAGTCCAGTCCCAAATCCTAGCCAAGAACTCGCCGGCCGGCCGCCCGCAACCATGGGGCTATAGAACTACGGCCGCAAAGGCAAGCACGACCGCGAGGCTGGCTCCTCGTCGGGACGCCGCCGCGGCTCGGTGAAGAAGGAGGAGCCCGCGTTGCCATCGCCACCACGTCGGGGCCCCGTGCCGCCTGCATTCTCCATCGCACCCACATCCGTCGGCGAGCGCGACCGGCATTACATCCGTGCGTCAGTGTGCCGCCGTTATTGGGAGACGAGGACGCCGCTCCCCTGGAGCGACGTCCATCTCCCCAATAACTGGCATCTCTCCGCCGACCGGGTCCCGATCTCGCCGGTCCTAATGAGCGGCCGTGCGCGCCACGAGGAGATCGAGCGCCGCCGCCTCCTCCTCCGCGACGACCTCTTCTACGACGCCAGGTACGCCCCCGACTCAGGGCTCTGGGACACCTGGTTTCGTGGCGAAACCTGACACCGGTAGCGCGTCGTTCTTCGCCCGGCGTCGGCGTGGCGCGCGGCCACATCGGAGTGCTTGGCGCCGCTTCCCGAGCGCGGGGCTAGGCGAGTGCGCGGCGTCACGCCCACGCCGTCGTCGTCGCCATCTCCATCGCCACCACCACCTCCTCGCATGACGGAGGAGGAGGAGGCCCGTCTCGTTGCGCGCGTCATGGAGGACTCCATGCGCACGCACGATGAGCGCCAGCGGGAGGGCCTCCTCGCATGACGGAGGAGGAGGAGGCCCGTCTCGTTGCGCGCGTCATGGAGGACTCCATGCGCACGCACGATGAGCGCCAGTGGGAGGGCCTCGAGGAGATGATGTCCCGCTCCGCCGCCGGCGAGGTCGCCATCCCCGAGCTGGAGATGGTGGCGAAGGAGGAGGTGATGGTGGAGCCGCCGGTGGCCGCGTTCCACCCGGCCCTGGTGGGCCAGGGGTGGGGCTGGTCGTACCGCAGCGAGCAACGGCCGACGCCGTGGCGTGGAATCGGCGCTGACGCCGCCGCGGTCACCGGAGGCGGAGGCGTCGCCATGGGAGGAGGTGGTGCGAGCACCTCCGCCGTCAACCGGCCCCATCTACCACACACCGCCGCCCACCTTTGAAGCCGCCGGCCTCGTCGACCTCGTCGGCGGCAGCATTTACGACATCGGCGGCCAGTGAAGACGGCGATGGCCACGGCATCGACGGACGCGGCAGGAGCGCGAGGGAGGCATTTTTTTATTTTATTTTTATGTTAATTATGAAATTGGGCCGTTTAAGTGGACTCAGAAACAGGGCCGTTTTGTGGCCGTGACCTCTATATATGTTTTATGTTTTTTAAATGCGTTTATTTGCATTTTTAGTCATTTCATTCTAGTTTTTATTTTTTTTATTCACATCCACCCCGAACATGTTTTGAGGTGCGGTCGCGTTGGGCGCATCCACAACCCATCGGACAAACGCGGACATGGGCAAACTCATTGCCGCCCTAAAGGGACAAAATCTGGCCAAACCAGACATCTATTTGGGGTCATGCTATGGAGTTGGCCTAAGAAGCAGGCCAAACTTTTGTGGCCAGAAAAGCAAACAAGTCAAAGACATCGCGGAGGAACCGGAACTACTGAAGGGCCTGACGCCCTGACAGTGGGGCAGTGACTCGCTGTACAAAATCTGTCTGGCTGGACAGGGAATCCCTATGCTCCTACCGCAACTACTCTGACGTACCGTACAAAATCTGGCTGGACAGGGAAGCATGCCTCACGGGCACGCGTGTTTGACTGCCGCGATCGGGTTCTGGATGGATCCCTGTACAAACCAGAGCCTCTCATAGTTAGGACCTATTTAGTTTTAAATAAGTTATCAACTTATACGAGTTGAAAAGTGAAAAAAGTGACTTAAAACAATTTTAATGGGGCAACCCATTTTGTCCGTGACCGTCCGTTTGGATCGACGCGGACAGAAAAAGCGGCCCAACGAGCCGACCCAAACGGACGCGCGTCCGTTTTTCGTCCGCGGGCGACCCATTCCCGGCTCATTTTTAGGCCTGATTTGCGTCGGCGCGGACACGCGACGGATGCGGACGCGCTCACCTACTCCTGTCCCTGGGCCCCCTGGTCTGCGGCACATTGGCCTAGCGTCTCACCCTGCGGCCAACAAAGCAACCTTCCCGTCTCTTCCGTTTCCGACGCCGCCGCGCATTTTTTCCGGCGACTCTTCCAGCTGTCGCCGCCTCCACATCCGCCCAGCAACGCCGCCCTCTCCCCCCGTCGCCTTCCGCCACTGTTTTGCCGTCGGGGAGCAAACTGCTTCCCACCGCGGCTTCCCCCACCACACAGCCGCCCGCGACCAAGAAGCCGCCTCGCCGCCCCTGCACGCTCGTCGGACGCCGTCACACTCGTCGCAGCCGTGAGCAGCTAAATGATGCGTAGGCGCCGCGACTCCATCGCCGCCATCTCCTTCGTCGGCCTTAAGCGTTCGATAGTTTGTCAAGGTACGAAATGGACTCCGCCGACGAGTTCTTTTTCCACAATTTCCTTTGCGACTCCGACGATCCGTCGTCCGACAACGAGAAGGAGATATTGGCTGCCGTGTTGGTCCATCACCACCTCAACAGCCAGCGGCCGCTATTTCTGGCTCCATTCCGGGCCACCTTCCGGCGTTGAATCGCAACCGAGAGAGCGGGCATTATTTGTATTTGGCTTGTAAAACTATACTATTTATTTGGGCGGCCAGACTATTTGTCTTGTTAAACATTTTCATTTCACAATATATTTGAATGCAAATCAATGTAAAATTGGGCGACCAGCCGGCCACGCCTACACATATGGGTCGGCGCGTTGGGCGCGCTGCCGACTCATATCAAAAACCAGGGCGGGCGTCGGCCGGCCGGCCGACCCAAACGGACAAAAAGCGGACGAAATCGCCGTCCGTTTGGGTCGGCCCGTTGAAGTGCTCTTATTTTGCCAAACGGACCCAATTTATAAGTCACCCCAACTTATAAGTCATAAGTTGCTCCACCCCAACTTAAAACTTATAAGTCATCCCCTTTTGTGTGGGTCCCACAACCTTTACATAAAAAACAGGGTGAGAAGGTGTGATCAGGTGACTTATAAGTCAGGTGACAACCAAACAGACGTGACTTATAAGTCACTGGTTTTAAGTCACCTGACTTGTAAATCAGTGACCTATTAGAACCAAACAGGCCCTTATCTTTATGCCTTTATGGGTGTGTTTGGTTGCCGTGTGCAACAGTGCCTGCATCGCATACACTTCTCAACTCAGCCTGGCTATGCAAATGCAGCCTCAAATGCACCACATGCATGTTGTTTGGTTGCCTACATGTCCTCTTACCTGCATGGGCTAAACCACACTACCTGGTGTTTGGTTGCCGGCATGTTAGTCCATAAACCCAAGGCATGGTGTTTGGTTGTATGCAAGGCCTGATGTGTGGTAACCTCTTTGGCTAGTTGGTGAGGTTACCACCACACTTCGGCAACACACATCATAAGCACAACAGAGTATAAACAGCGAGCATCAACTAGCATAATTCAGATATAAAAGCGGTACCACGGATATAACAGTTCAACGCATAAACCATCAACTAGCATAATTTGATAGTACGCTCGAAAGAGGTGGCCCGGCCCTACTCCTTGGCGGCGAAGGCGTCGTCGTGCTTCCCGCACTTGTTGACGACCTCAATGCCATCGTCGTCGAAGATGATGACCTTGAGGGTGTCGGGAGTGAGGAGCTTGAACGTCACCATGTAGCCGATCTTGATCTGATGAACGACTGCGTAGGTGGTCCAACCCTGATCCAGGGTCACCCTGTCGTTCATCAACTTGACTGTCACCTTCCAAGAGCAGCCGATGTTGTTCCTGAGCTTGAACTCCGTCGGCACCGCGACGAAGTGCTTGGTGAAGTCCAGGGGCATGGGGATGCACTCAAGCTTCGGTGCAAGGATGACCTTGCAGAAGTGAGTTGGGCCATCCTCCTGATGGTAGTGGTCGTAGTTGCGGCGCTTGTTGTCGGGGGGCTCCTCCATGCCCTCGTCATCGCCACCCTCAGGCGTCTTCGGGTCTTCCTCGGCGGTGGCCGGCAGCACAACCTCACCGGGCATGGGTGAACAGGCTCCTTGCCCTTATTGTCAACGGCCGGGAGCACCTCCGTGCCCATCTCATTGGTATCCTCGATCTGCACACAAGTCATGGAGTTAGGCATTGCACAGAGTTCATGGCTAATTCAACAGCTTGTAGTTAAAACAGCATGACTGTCACTCTTCTCCTCCTCTCCATCCCCCCTATATTTACTCACCACCTTGACACTATTTACCTACCCCTCTCTCCTCTCACTGTCAACCTTCCTCCTCCCCATCGCCATGAGCTCTAGCTCCAGCTCCAACGCCAACCCCTTCCCTTGGGGTATTGGCTGGAGGGCCTTCTTCCTCGGGTGGACGGCTGATGACCGGACCAAGTTCGATAACACCATGGAGGTGTGCTCGAACTTGGCTCCATGCGGACATGCGTAATCTAATCTAATGCCGTGCTCATGAAGGCCACTAAAGAAGAGTCAAGACGCCGATTCTGACCAGTGAAGGCGTGATGGCAATTGACATCATTCATTTGGGCCATGAATCGAGCCGTCTCCGGCGACCCTAAACAGAGGAAGAAGTGGTGCAAGTACAAGACGTCTTGGGCTCCTAATGACCGTCGTGCCGCAGTGTCTTGGGAGGCGGCTATCGTCTGCAGCGCTCATCGGCGGGGGCGTAAGGAGGAGGAAGAAGAAGGCGGTGCACATGCCGGCTAGGGCGCCGGAGCGATCTGTCCTACACTGGCGGATCGACCTCGACTCCGAGGGCGACGAGGACGACTTCGCCCGGCCCTTGCAGCGATGAAGAAGAAGATGAAGGCCGGCTCGACCGGCCGCTCCGCCGCCGGTGGCGGCCGCCGGGGTCGACCGGTGTCATTGTGTACCCCTTTCCCCCTATTCCCCTATCCCCCAATCCCGAAATCTACCTTATGCATTCCGGTCTTGCATGTATGAACTCGTATGAACTGCTATGAACTAGTATGAACTACCCCTATGCTTATCTACCTCTATTTCCCATTCCCCTCCGTCGTGGATCGAATCTATCGCCGTGGATCGAATCTAGCGTGCATGTCGAAGAGAGAGAAGTGCTTACCGCCATTGATGGAGTCTGGTGGTCTTCTTCCTCTGCTCTGATCCGCCGCCGCTGGTGAGAGTTGAGAGAGTGGGGAAGAGGGAGGAAAGGGAGCGGTAAGGGGCGGTGAGGCTAATAACTGCCGGTGCTTCGGGAAGCAACGCGGCTTCTCGACGGTGGGCAGCGTGCAGCACAAGCCGCTTACGATGCACCGCTCGGGCACAGCCTCAAGAAACTGCCGATTCATGCGTTTCCAGCAAGGCATGCCCAGAGCTGCTTTAAACATCGTGCTATGCAGACCCAATAGTAAAACTAGGCAACCAAACAGCCTATACTCATACCGCGCGGTCTTGGTTGAGCTCGATGCGGGCAATCAAACACGCCCTATAGCATCCTAAAACACAATCGGACCGGGAAGCTACAAAGACACGAGATCAGTCACATCACACAGATAAATGCAGCACGAACAGTACGGAGTACTCCACATTGACGAGCTATTGGCGCTGGCATGCCGCTGACAGAAAATTGACAGTGCTCCCCCTGCCGTGGGACAGCGAGGGGACTCGGGGTTATCTATGAGAAGCACAAAGATTCACCTTCCACTTTGTTGGACGCCTTTTTCTCCTTCATTTGTCATTTTACTACTGAAACTCCGAGTTTGCCCTCGCAAAAAAAAAAACTCCGAGTTTGCGACAGCCGTCGCGCATCTGCTTACCTTCACTTTGACTGCCGGCATGTGGTCTCCGTATGGGTACACTGCATGGTCGTATGCTTGTGCACACAACTGAAACAGCTTGCTTGGTCTGCAAGTCAAAGCAGGTCAAAGGACTGTTACCGTGTTCACTTTTTATAGCATACTAGTACTATATATTGCTGATAGTGCACTCTATCTTTCGAGTAAATAGCATAAAACTACTAGTTTACGGGCTAGGGTTCTAAAAAACTATCGGTTTTTAATTTTTCTCAGATAACTACCAAATCAGGGGTTGACTGTTTCAAAAAATCCCAAATTCTCTTTGTTAAAAATTAAACATGTTTATGACAAGTTGGGCCCGCCATTAACCGCATCGTCTGTTTGACCATTGATTTGATCGTTAGGCGACATGTGGGACCACATGTCATTGTCTCTTTAAAAAACGCGATCGAGGTCCTTGTAAATTTTTACAAAAGCAATCGGCTCCCTCCGTCCCTGTGCTCCGAGCGATAGGAGCTACGGCCGACAACCCGTCGGATGAGCTTCGCCGCCAGCAACCCAGCCGTGAGGAGCTTGTGGCGGCAGCTGTCGTCGCCGCCAGCCTCCCGATGCGCCGTCGTCGTCCCACTGCGCATGGGGTGGACCTCCCGTTCAGCGAGGCCGTCGTCGCGGCGGCGGCGTGGCCGCCGGCGCCTGGCGAGGCGTGGCGGCCACAGTGAGGCCGAGGCGTCGTGGTGGTTGGCGTGGGCAGAAGCGGCGTGGCGGCGACCACATCTGGCGGCGGCGTGGTGGTCAGCATAGCGAGGGTTCTTGGCTGACCAGTTGCGGCGTGTTTCCGACGGCTGGCGCGGCTCGCCGGCAGTGATGCAGCGTCGGCGGAGGTGGCATCGCGGTTCAGGCGAGCTCTCGAGATCGAGCTCCTGCCATGGCTGGTGCCCCTCCTCTGGATCTGGGACCTGATTGCTTTTTTGAAAAATTTCAGGACCCGATTGCTTTTTCGAAAACTTCCAGTGCAGGTGCTTTTTCGGACATTGACATGTGGGTCCCAAATGTCGCCTAACGGTCAAACAAATGGTCAAACAGACGGTGAGTTTAGTGGCGGGCCCGACTTGTCATAAACATGTTTAATTTTTTAACAAAGAGGATTTGGGGTTTTTTGAAACAGTCAACCCCTGATTTGGTAGTTATCTGAGAAAAATTAAAAACCGGTAGTTTTTTGAAACCCTAGCCTGTAAACTAGTAGTTTTATGCTATTTACTCCTATCTTTCCCATCTCTCTGCTGTTAATGTTGTACTCTTATTGAATTATGTAAACTACAGTATATGCTAGTGAAGATTCTCTCAGAATTGAACATATTTCCTACATTGCACATTGAATGAAGAGTAGACTACAAGGGCCTCTGTGATTCTAGGATTTTTCAAGGATTAAAATCCTTAGAATTGTTTTCTACGAGGGGCGTTTGATTCATAGGATTGAATTATGTAAGAATTTTCCCCAAAATGATTTCTTTGCACTATATTGTAGAGATTTTAACATCCACTAAAACATCTTGAAAAGATTTTTTTGTTTTTTGCGGGATGCAATCAAACGTAACAAAATTCTATGGGATTCAAATGGACATGATATTGCAATCCTATATTTTTTCTGTTCTTATGTTTTTTGCACCTTGCGAAAAGAAACCCTAAACTTTGTAGCAGTTGACATCTCACAGTTGTACAATAGATCATTTTCCTGTTATTTAATTACAGAAATGTTAGGTGGCGAACATCAGCCAGGAAGCCAACTCCAGCAAACCGTTTTCCTACCATACGATGCACCACAACAACTTGATGCGTGCTTGAGTGCCAGGTCAGCGCTAGGAGATCGTTCGCCATGGGATGCTCTCCAGCGAACCATTCTATCTTGGATTTTCCAAAAAAATCGCTCAAGAGAGATGCACCGGGTGGGTTTTGAACTCGCGCCCTCCAGCTATGGTAAGCATATGCAATACAACCTGGGTTGTTGTGTTTTTTTTTTTCTGGAATACACAAGGTTGCGTATCATTTCATTGATAGGGTGGGCGCAGAAATTACACGGGTAGTGACTAGGTATCGTACACACGTATGGCGGCACCTAAAGCGCAAGAGGGAACATAGGAGGGGAGGTTGCTTTTCAAAAAAAAGCTTTATCTATTGTTTTGAAGTTAATTTCTTTTTCGTTGTTGAAACAAAAAAATCTTGAAATTTTTAAATTGATTTTTCCCTCTCACATGTGCATTTTTTTTATCATGAGCATGGCATTTTTACTAACTAATATATGGCACTTTGGTTGCTTAGAGGATGGTAGTTTTATTATCAAGAGCATTTTCATTTTAATAATTAATAACATGTCATTTTTATTATTAAAAGGATGTCATTTTTGATTAAAATAAAATGGCGTTTTAATAATAAGAGGATGGCATTTTGGTCTATAAGAGAATGACATTTTATTATAAAAGGATGGCATTGTTTGAATTTGATCATGACATTTCTTTTAAAGAGAATGACATTTTTATTATAATAGGATGGCGTTTTTTTTATTTTGATCATGGCATTTTTTTATAAAGAGGATGGCATTTTTATTATAAGTGGATGCCATTTATTATGAAGAGTAAGTCAATTTTTTATAAAGAGGATGGCATTTTTTATTATAAGAAGACGGAATTTATTATAAAGAGGATGCCATTTTTTATTGTAAGAGGATGGCATTTTTATTATTAGAAGATGACATTTTTTTATCATGGCATTTTTCATCAAGGCATATTTTTATCATAGCATTTTTTTATAAATCTGCCATGCATGATTTATATATGATGACATTTTTCCTTTTTTCTTGTACTAGTTGTTCTACATAATAACTCTTTTGAGATGTGGTAGTTTATATTACTTTCTTGTACTAGCTGAGCCCACCCCACTCCCCGCGCGTGCGAACGAATCTATTGATGGTGTTCCTCCCTAACGACCGAACGCCAGATATTGATGTCCTTTAATTAATACCCCTTTGTATCAAAATATAAAATATTTTTCGACACTATCGTAATGTCAAAACGCGTATTTTTTTTTGATACGGAGGGAGTACATTTTAAACTAAAGTAGGGAAACATCCTAAGATAAAGAAAGTACCAACAATTATCAAACGGGATATGACCGATCTTCCTGGCTCGTAGCAGGTACAGCAGAGATGTGACGAATCGTTGGTGCAGAGGGACAAGCTGAGGTGCAGGGCCGATCTTCCTGTCGGAAGGAGCCAAGGAGGTGCCAATATTTTGTTTCCTCCCGTTTTCGTGGAGCTCATGGGCCGGCGCTGCATCCCCGGGGGGCCGCAAGCTCGCAGGACCGGCCCCTCCACAACACTGAGTTGCAACATGAGATGCATGCACGTACCGGCGCAATGCTCTCGGAGCGTCGAACACGCGGGCCAAGGCTATCTCAATGGAGATCTTCGTGTCTTTCCTCGTTTCCCTGTCGGCGCGGCGATGCATGCACGCGTCCGACCGGCCGGTGACATGACGGCGACCCCGGTGATCGGTTCCGGAGAAAAGGTCGGGCTTTCAGTTCTCCAACACGGACACGGGAAACCGTAATGTCTTTCGGCTTCTTTAATTTGCACTCCAGTGTGATGTGCAGTGCACACTTTTTCATTCGTGGGGCTGAACTGGCTAGAAGCAAGATGCGCGTATGTCGTAGTAAGTTCTAACATCTGATTTCTTTTTGAGCAAAGTTCTAACATCTGATGCCAGAAGGAGCTGTGTAGACGACGCGGTGAATCTTCCCGTTTGTGCTGAATACGGGCCTGCGTTTCTGTGAGCACGTCGGTAGATGTCAGCGCAAAGTCCCACTACTTCCAGTATACAGGTCGGGTAGTATACTTTTCTCACTTGTTTTTTTTTTCAAAAAATAAGGGGTCATGTTTTCTTTCTTTAATTTTATGGTGAAATTTGCACCATTTTCTGGTCATGTTAGCAAGGCACGCGAAAATTCATGTTCATGCGGAAGTTCTGTTCTATTAGCTGAGGTTGAACATTTTTGTAGCAGATGCCGGCGTTGATTAACTGTCATGGGCTTCAAAGACCGAGCAGGAGGTGAATGTTTGATCTAGCTAGCTATTGGCACTTCAACACTACAACCCAGTTTATTGGGCAAATTGCACCAAGCGGCCAGTTACTGTCTCCTCTCGTTTGAGCAAGCCGAATCAAATCCCCGGATTTCTGACTTTAGATGGCGCATGTAGGTAGTGGATCCTGAGACCTATAGCGCCAAAACAGAAACCGGCGCTCACGCGAACGGCAGCAGGCCGCGGTCCATTAAGCGTGGCTCCGCCACTCGCTGAAAAGGAAAACAAATTCTTTCGCTCGATCAACTCGCCTTGCTCGAATTTGTTTTCCCCCCCGTCTTGTGCTGCTGCTTCAGGGAAAAAAAACTGTCCTCCGTTATTTTTAATATGTTCGTGAAATACAAAAAGTTCATGGATTTATTAAATTCTTGTGGGTTTTAAAAAGTTCATTAATTTGAAAAAAACCACACAGGTAAAGAAATCACCAATTTTGAAAAACATTCACTGATTTCGAAAAACGTTCAATTTTTTAAAAAGTTCATCGAATTTGAAGAAAATTTTTGTCAATTTTGAAAACGAAAGGTCATCGATTTTGACAAGAGTACATCAATTTTGAAAAAAAGTTCATGAATTTGAAAAAGGTTCAGGCATTTAGCAAAAGAAAAAATAAAACAAAATAGAAACATAAAAATAAATAAGTAAAAATAAAAACCAAGCAAAACCGTTCAAAAATAGAAAATAGAAGAGAGAAAAAAGGAAAGAAAGAACTAAATTAAAGAAGAAAATACAGAGAAAAATATGTTATTAATCAGGTCTGGTGAGGTGGGCTTTTTCTTTAACCGGACTATCCCCCTTTCCATTACTGAGAACGGAAATACATCAGTCTGGAACAGGGAGAGGGGAGAGCGAGTTCAACGCACTGCTAGGAAACCCACTGCACTCGCCCGCCATCGAAACGAGTGCTATGGGGCGAAAACCTAAGCAGCACCAAAATGAAACTAGCCCTATTACACGGTGAAGGAATCACCCGCAAGCTCGAGAGTAATAGTCTGTTTTTTTTTACCATCAAACATAAACCTACTACCAAAAGAAACACAGCCACCAGAGATCTACTTCATTTCTCCAATCTTGGTTAACGCATCACAGGCCCTCATCAGCATCAAAGTTCCATTGCGGATCATCTCTGCACCAACTCGAAGTTGCTTGATGTTATCTCCAGCCTATAGACCTGCCCAATACAAGAGAAAAGAAACTGTCGTAAAAACGATCTCAACAGGATATTTGATCATTTTCTTCTCAAAAGTAGCTCTATTCCAGGCCAACTAGATGGACCAGGTAACAGCTCCCAAGGCCACAGTATAGAATGGATCATACCCAGGTAGGAAAGAGTAGCACCAAACAAAAAACTACCAGTAGTTACGAGGGCATAAGTCAGTCCCAAGGGTAATCCCAATTGATCGCCAAACGACCTTGGCAACATGGCAGTCAAAGAACAAATGTTGAGAAGTTTCAACTTGTCGGCAAAAGGAACACATAGGGTTCCCAGGCCATTGACGCTGCCGAATCACCTGTCTAGTAAGTATCACATCCTAAGAGAGTTGCCATATGAAGATTTGAATTTTTAGAGGGATTTTGGCCTTCCAAATCCACTTGTGGTTACATCCACTAAGAGGTTTTTCAAGCCATTTATAAATGGACTTGGTAGTAAACCTACCAGACTTGTTCAAACTCCAGTAAACAGAGCATTGTCGCCAGCTAAATGCATATTGCGTACCTGATCACGCAGTTTATGTTGGGGAACATTGCATGGAAAACAAAAAAAATCTACGCACACGCAAGATCTATCCATGGAGATGCATAGCAACGAGGAGGAGAGTGTGTCTACGTACCCTCGTAGACCGTAAACGGAACTATTTAGTAACACGGTTGATGTAGTTGAACTTCTTCGCGATCCAACCGATCAAGTACCGAACGTATGGCACCTCCGCGTTCACCACACGTTTAGCTCAGTGACGTCCTCGCCTTCTTGATCCATCAAGATGGGGAAGTAGTGGATGAGTTCCGGCAGCACGACAGCGTGATGATGGTGGTGGTGATGCTATCTCCACAAGGCTTCGCCTAAGCACTACGAAATATGACCGAGGGACGAAACTGTGGAGAGGGACGCCACACACGGCTAAGAGATTGTCGTGTGTTATGTGTGGCACCCCCTCCCACATATATATAGGTGGGGGAGAGGGGATGCAGCCAAGATGCGCCCCAAGTGGGGCCGAATCCCACTTGGGCTCCTGCCCCTAGCCGCACCCCCCTTGCCTTTTTAGGCGCGCGGGGAAAGGCAGGGGAGGGAGACCCCCCCTTTCCCATGAGGAGGGAAGGCAGGAGGGGCTATCCCTCCTCCCTTTCCTTCCCTAGGGACGGAGGCTAGGGAGAGGGGAACGCCAGCCCCTTGTGGGCTGGTGTGTCTCTCCCCTTGGCCCATTAGGCCCATAGACCTCATGGGGGTGTCCGAAACCCCTTCCGGCAATCCGATGACTACTAGGTGCACTCCAAAGCTCTTCCGGTGTCCGAATATCATCGTCCTATATATCAATATTTACCTCTGGACCATTCTGGAGCTCCTCGTCATGTCCGTGATCTCATTCGGGACTCCGAACAACATTTGGTCACCAAATCCTATAACTCGTATAACACTATATCGTCAACGAACGTTAAACATGCGGACCCTAGGGGTTCGAGAACTATGTAGATATGACCGATACATCTCTTCGGTCAATAACCAATAGCGGAACCTGGATGCCCATATTGGTTCTTACATATTCTATGAAGATCTTTATCGGTCGAACCAAAATGACAACATATGCAATTCCCTTTGTCTGTCGGTATGTTATCGTCGGTATCTTCATACCTAGTTGAAAGTGCGTTATATCGACTAGAGGGGGGGGGGGGGTGAATAGGCGATTTTTATGAATTCTTCACTGAGGAATTTGCGGGTGAGGAAATTCCTTAGCGAAGAACTACTTGCAGCGGAATAAGTACTCAGAAGTAAACATAACAGTATACAAGCATGGTCTTCATGATGAAATGAAGACAAGTACAGAGTACAGAAAGCGTAAACACAGGATAACACAAGATGAAGACAAACAGACTGAAGAAATTGAACTAAGGAAATTGAGAAAGTCTTCATTCAAAGTCTTCAAACACAGATATGAACAAGTGCACAACACAGTTATGAGGAAATGAAAGAGTTGAGGAAATAGAACCAGTTGGCTTGGTGAAGACAATGATTTGTTAGACCAGTTCAAGCTAACTGTCTCACTTGTACATCCGTTGGAAGCGGCTAGGTATTTAAACACGAGGACACAGTCCCGGACACACAGTCCTCACCGTATTCTCCTTGAACTAAGGTCACACAGACCTTGTCCAATCACTCGTGGTTAGTCTTCAGGTGACTTCCGAACCTTCACAAACTCGGTCACTCGGCAATCCACAATTCCTCTTGGATGCTCTAGACCGTGACGCCTAACCGTCTGCAAGAAGCACAATCTTCAAAGGTAACAAGCGTCGGATCCACGCAGGATCAATCTCTTCAGTCATGCTCAATCACTTTGGGTTTGTAGGTGTTTGGGTTTGGGTTTTCCTCACTTGATGATTTTCGCTCAAAGTCCTCGGAGGATGGGATGCTCTCAATTGACAAGTGTCAGTTTCTCTCGGAATAGCCAACCAACTAGTGGTTGTAGGGGACAGCTATTTATAGCCTAGGGAGCAGCCCGACATGATAAGACATAAATGCCCTTCAATGATATGACCGTTAGGTGGGAAGATATTTTGGGACAACTGGCGCGTAGCACATCAACGGTCGGAATTTTGAGTGTCTAATTCCTCAGGGCTATTATGTTCCTCACAGTGTAGGCAATCCGCACTGGCGAATTCCTAACTCCTCAGTCAGAACAAATTCCTCAGAGACCAGAAGAACTTCGTCTCTGTCACTGAAGAATATGACTGATCTGTATGAGATTTCCAATGGCTTCACTCGAAGATATTGGTAGGTATAGGATTTTGAGTTGAGCATCACTTGAAAAATTTTCCTTAGTATTTCCTCAACCCCCTTTAACAGTACGGTGTTTCCTATGACTCAAGAAAGAGAAAATGAAACTACGAAAACAAAAGTCTTCACGCTTCATGTTCCTTGAATGAATACCAAGTCTTCAAGGTTACACCAATTTCTTCACTTTCAAAGTCTTCAGAAAGTCTTCAGAAATCCAAAGTCTTCAGTCGAAGAACTTCATTTTTAGGGGTCGACTTTCTCTGCAAATATCAAACTTCTCATAGACTTATAGACCTGTGTACACTCACAAACGCATTAGTTCCTTAACCTATAAGTCTTCAATACACCACAATCACTAAGGGGAACTAGATGCACTTACAATCTCCCCCTTTTTGGTGATTGATGACAATATTGTTGGGGAACGTAGTAATTTCAAAAAAATTTCCTACGATCACGCAAGACCATGGTGATGGCATAGCAACGAGAGGGAAGAGTATCCGTCCACGTACCCTCGTAGACCGAAAGCGGAAGCGTTATAACAACGCGGTTGATGTAGTAAATGCGTCTTCACGATCCGACCGATCCAAGCACCGAGCGTCACGGCACCTCCGAGTTACGCACATCGTTCATTTCGATGGCGATCCCGGACTCGATCCGGCAAAGTGTCGGGGATGAGTTACTGTCGACCTGACGGCGTGGTGACGATGATGATGCTCCACCGGCGCGGGGCTTCGCCTAAGCTCCGCGACGATATGACTTCTCCGGGCAGGGCTTCGCCTAAGCTCATGACGATATGACCGAAGTGGAATATGGTGGAAGGGGCACCGCTGCAGCTAAGGAAAGATCCGTAGATCAACTTGTGTGTTTGGGGTGCCCCCGCCTCGTATATAAAGGAGCCAAGGGGAGGTGGCCGGCCCTAGAGGAGGCGCGCAAGGAGGAGTCCTACTCCCAGGGAGTAGGACTCCCCCTTCTCCTAGTTGGAGTAGGATTGGGGAGGGAAAGGGGGAAGGCGCCGCCCCTCTCCTTGTCCTATTCGGACTGGAAGGGGAGGGCGCGCAGCCCACCTGGCCGGCCCTTCTCCTTCTCCCTCAAGGCCCATGAGGGCCCATATACCCCGGGGGTTCCGGTAACCCCGGTGTTCCGAGAACTTCCTGTTTTCACTCGGAACCCTTCCAAGTCCAAACATAGGCTTCCAATATATCAATCTTTATGTCTCGACCATTTCGAGACTCCTCGTCATGTCCGTGATCACATCCGGGACTCGAACAAACTTCGATTGCATCAATACTTATAAACTCATAATGAACTGTCATCGAAGCGTTAAGCGTGCGGACCCTACGGGTTCGAGAACTATGTAGACATGACCTAGAACCATTCTCGGTCAATAACCAATAAGCGGAACCTGGATGCCCATATTGGTTCCTACATATTCTCTGAAGATCTTTATCGGTCAAACCGCATAACGACATCGTTGTTCCCTTTGTCATCGATATGTTACTTACACGAGATTCGATCGTCGGTATCCAATACCTAGTTCAATCTCGTTACCGGTAAGTCTCTTTACTCGTTCCGTAATACATCATCTCACAACTAACTCATTAGTTGTAATGCTTGCAAGGCTTAAGTGATGTGCATTCTTGAGAAGGCTGGAGATACCTCTCCGACAATCGGAGTGACAAAACCTAATCTCGAAATCGCCAACCCAACAAGTACCTTTGGAGACACCTGTAGTACTCCTTTATAATCACCCGATTCACGTTGTGACGTTTGGTAGCACCAAAGTGTTCCTCCAGAAGCAGGAGTTGCATAATCTCATAGTTATAGGAACATGTATGGGTCATGAAGAAAGCATTAACATACTAAGCGATCAAGTGTTAAGCTAACGGAATGGGTCATGTCAATCAGATCATTCTACTAATGATGTGACCTTGTTAATCAAATAACAACTCCTTGTTCATGGTTAGGAAACATAACCATCTTTGATTAACAAGCTAGTCAAGTAGAGGCATACTAGTGACATACTATTTGTCTATATATTCACACATGTATTATGTTTAGGTTAATACAATTCTAGCATGAATAATAAACATTTTATCATGATATAAGGAAATAAATAATAACTTTATTATTGCCTCTAGGGCATATTTCCTTCAGTCTCCCACTTGCACTAGAGTCAATAATCTAGTTCACATCATCATGTGATTCAACACTAATATTAACATCTGTATGTTATTAACACACATAGTTCACATCGTCATGTGACCAACACCCAAAGGGTTTACTAGAGTCAATAATCTAGTTCACATCGCTATGTGATTAACACCCAAAGAGTACTAAGGTATGATCATGTTTTGCTCGTGAGAGAAGCTTAGTCAACGGGTCTGTCACATTCAGAGCCGTATGTATTTTGCAAATACTCTATGTCTACAATGTTACGCACGGAGCTACTCCATTAATTGCTCCCACTTTCAATATGTATCCAGATTGAGTCTTAGAGTCATCTGGATCTGTGTAAAAGCTTGCATCGATGTAACTCTTTACGACGGGCTCTTTTATCACCTCCATAATCGAGAAATATTTCCTTAGTCCTCACTAAGGATGTTCTTGACCAATGTCCGATGATCTACTCCTAGATCACTATTGTACTCCTTGCCAAATTCGGAGCAAGGTATACAATAGGTCCGTACATAGCATAGCATACTTCATAGAACCTATGGTGAGGCATAGGGAATGATTTTCATTCTCTTTTCTATTTTACTGCGTGGTCGGGATTTGAGTCTTACTCAATTTCATACGTTTTGCAACACAGGCAAGAACTTTTCTTTGGTACTGTTCCATTTTGAACTACTTCAAAATCTTGACAAGGTATGTACTTATTGAAAAACTTATCAAGCGTCTTGATCTATCTCTATAGATCTTGATGCTCAATATGTAAGCAGCTTCACCGAGGTCCTTCTTTGAAAAACTCCTTTCAAATACTCCTTTATGCTTTGCGAAATAATTCTACATTATTTCCGATTAACAATATGTCATTCACATATACTTATCGAAATGTTGTAATGCTCCCACTCACTTTCTTGTAAATACGAGGCTTCTCCAAAAGTCTGTATAAAGCCATATGCTTTGATCACACTATCAAAGCGTTTATTCCAACTCCGAGATGCTTGCACCAGTCCATAGATGGATCATTTGGAGTTTGCATATTTTGTTAGCTCTTTTAGGATTGACAAAACCTTCTGGTTGCATCATATACAACTCTTCTTTAATAAATCCATTAAAGAATGTAGTTTTGACATCCATTTGCCAGATTTCATAAAATGTGGCAATTGCTAACATGATTCGACAGACTTTTAAGCATCGATACAAGTGAGAAAATCTCATTGTATTCAACATCTTGAACTTTGCCTAAAACCTTTTTCGACAAGTCTAGCTTTGTAGATAGTAACACTACTATCAGTGTCCATCTTCCTCTTGAAGATCCATTTATTTTAATATGGCTTGCTGATCATAGAGCAAGTCAATCAAAGTCCATACTTTGTTCTCATACATGGATCCTATCTCGATTTCATGGCCTCAAGCCATTTCATGGAATCTGGGCTCATCATCGCTTCCTCATAGTCCGTGAGGTTCATCATGGTCTAGTAACATGACTTCCGAACACGATTACCATACCACTCAGTGCGGATTTTGCTCTGGAAGACCCTCGAGGTTTAGTAGCAACTTGATCTGAAGTTTCATGATCATCATCATTAACTTCCTCACTAATTGGTGTAGGAATCACTTGGAACTGATTTACGTGATGAACTACTTTCCAATAAGGGAGAAGGTACAATTACCTCATCAAGTTCTACTTTCCTCCCACTCACTTCTTTCGAGAGAAACTTTCTTCTCTAGAAAGGATCCATCTTAACAACGAAAAACTTGCCTTTGGATCTGTGATAGAAGGTGTACCCAATAGTTACCTTTGGGTATTCTATGAAGACGCACTTCTCCGATTTGGGTTCGAGCTTATCGGTGAAAACTTTTTCACATAAGCATCACAACTCCAAACTTTTAAGAAACGACGACTTAGGTTCATTGTTAAACCATAGTTCATACGGTGTCGTCTCAACGGATTTAGATGGTGCCCTATTAAACGTGAATGTAGCTGTCTCTAATGCATAACCCCAAAATGATATTGGTAAATCGGTAAGAGACATCATTGATCGCACCATATCAAAATAAAGTATGGTTACGACGCTCGGACACACCATAACGTTGTGGTGTTCCAGGTGGCGTGAGCTGTGAAACTATTCCACATTGTTTTAATTGAAGACCAAACTCGTAACTCAAATATTCATCTCCACGATCAGATTGCAGAAACTTTATTTTCTTGTTACGATGATTTTCCACTTCACTCTGAAATTCTTTGAACCTTTCAACTATTTCAGACTTATGTTTCATCAAGAAGATATACGCATATCTGCTCAAATCATCCGTGAAGGTCTGAAAATAATGATACTTGCCACGAGCATCAACACTCATTGAATCGCATACATCGGTATGTATTATTTCCAATAAGTCGATAGCTTGTTCCATTGTTAGGAGAAGCGGAGTTTTAGTCATCTTGCCCAAAAGGCACGGTTTGCAAGCATCAAATGATTCATAATCAAGTGATTCCAAAAGTCCATCAAGATGGAGTTTTCTTCATGCGTTTACACCAATATGACCTAAACGGCAAGGCCACAAATAAGTTGCACTATCATTATCAACTTTGCATCATTTGGTTTCAATATTATGAATATGTGTATCACTATGATCGAGATCCAATGAACCATTTTATTGGGTGTGTAACCATATAAGGTTTTATTCATGTAAATGTAACAACAATTTATTCTCTTACTTAAATGAATAACCGTATTGCAATAAACATGATCAAATCATATTTATGCTCAACACCAAATAACACTTATTTAGGTTCCACACTAATCCCGAAAGTATAGGGAGTGTGCGATGATGATCATATCAAATTTGGAACTACTTCCAACACTCATCGTCACTTCCCTTCAACTAGTTTACGCAACTCCCGTTTCAAGTTACTACTCTTTGCAACTGAACCAGTATCAAAATACCGAGGGTTTGCTACGAACACTAGTAAAATACACATCAATAATCTGCATATCAAATATACCTTTGTTCACTTTGCCATCCTTCTTATCCGCCAAATACTTGGGGTAGTTCCGCTTCTAGTGACCAGTTCCATTGCAGCAAAAGCACTTAGTCTCGTGCTTAGGTCCAGACTTGGGCTTCTTCACTCGAGCAGCAACTTGCTTGCCGTTCTTCTTGAAGTTCCCCTTCTTCCCTTTGCCTTTTCCTTGAGACTAGTGGTCTTGTCAATCATCAACACTTGATGCTCTTTCTTGATTTCTACCTTCGTCGATTTCAACATCATGAAGAGCTCGGGAATCGTTTTCGTCATCCCTTGCATACTATAGTTCATCACGAAGTTCTAGTAACTTAGTGATGGTGACTAGAGAATTCTGTCAATCGCTATCTTATCTGGAAGATTAACTCCCACTTGATTCAAGCGATTGAAGTACCTGCACTATCGAGCACATGCTCACTAGTTGAGCGATTCTCCTCCATCTTTTAGCCATAGAACTTGTTGGAGACTTCATATCTCTCAACTCGGGTATTTGCTTGAAATATGAACTTCAACTCCTGGAACATCTCATATGGTCCATGACGTTCAAAACGTCTTTGAAGTCCCGATTCTAAGCCGTTAAGCATGGTGCACTAAACTATCAAGTAGTCATCATATTGAGCTAGCCAAACGTTCATAACGTATGCATCTGCTCCTGCAATAGGTCTGTCACCTAGCGGTGCATTAAGGACATAATTCTTACGTGCAGCAATGAGGATAAACCTCGGATCACGGATCCAATCCGCATCACTGCTACTAACATTTTTCAATACAATTTTCTCTAGGAACACATATAAAAACATAGGGAGGCAACAACGCGAGCTATTGATCTACAACATAATTTGCAAAATACTACCAGGACTAAGTTCATGATAAATTAAAGTTCAATTAATCATATTACTTAAGAACTCCCACTTAGATAGACATCTCTCTAGTCATCTAAGTGATCACGTGATCCAAATCAACTAAACCATGTCCGATCATCACGTGAGGCGGAGTAGTTTCAATGGTGAACATCACTATGTTGATCATATCTACTATATGATTCACGTTCGACCTTTCGGTCTCCGTGTTCCGAGGCCATATCTGTTATATGCTAGGCTCGTCAAGTTTAACTCGAGTATTCGCGTGTGCAACTGTTTTGCACCGTTGTAGATGGACGTAGAACTTATCACACCCGATCATCACGTGGTGTCCGGGTACTACGAACTTTGGCAACGGTGCATACTCGAGGAGAACACTTCTTGATAATTTTTAGTGAGAGATCATCTTATAATGCTACCGTCAAACAAAGCAAGATAAGATGCATATAGGATAAACATCACATGCAATTAATATAAGTGATATGATATGGTCATCATCATCTTGTGCTTGTGATCTCCATCGCCAAGCAATCATGATCACCATCGTCACCGGCGCGACACCTTGATCTCCATCGTAGCATCGTTGTTGTCTCGCCAATTATTGCTTCTCGACTATCGCTACTCCTTAGTGATAAAGTAAAGCAATTACATGGCGTTGCATTTCATATAATAAAGCGACAACCATATGGCTCTCGCCGATTGCCGATAACTTCGGTTACAAAACATGATCATCTCATACAATAAATTATAGCATCACGTCTTAACCATATCACATCACAACATGCCTGCAAAAACAAGTTAGACGTCCTCTACTTTGTTGTTGCAAGTTTTACGTGGCTGCTACGGGCTGAGCAAGAACCGTTCTTACCTACGCATCAAAACCACAACGATACTTCGTCAAATAGACTCCGTTTAACCTTCTCAAGGACGGCGTAGCCATACTCGATTCAACTAAAGTTGGAGAGACAGTCTTCGCAAGCCATCTATGTGCAAAGCACGTCGAGGAACCGGTCTCGCGTGAAGAGTACGCGTAAGGTTGGTCCGGATCGTCTCGTCAACAATACCGCTGAACCAAAGTATGACATGCTTTGGTAGGCAGTATGACTTGTATCGTCCACAACTCACTTGTGTTCTACTCGTGCATATGACATCAACGCGCATAAAACCAGGCTCGATACCACCGTTGGGGAACATAGTAATTTCAAAAAATTTCCCTACGATCACGCAAGACCATGGTGATGGCATAGCAACGAGAGGAAGAGTATCCGTCCACGTACCCTCGTGAGACCGAAGCGAAGCGTTATAACAACGCGGTTGATGTAGTCGTCGTCTTCACGATCCGACCGATCCAAGCACCGAACGTCACGGCACCTCCGAGTTCTCGCACACGCTCAAATTTCGATGACGATCCCGGACTCCGATCCGGCAAAGTGTCGGGATGAGTTACATCGACCTGACGGCGTGGTGACGATGATGATGCTCCACCGACGCGGGGCTTCGCCTAAGCTCCATGACGATATGACTTCTCCGGAGCAGGGCTTCGCCTAAGCTCATGACGATATGACGAAGTGGAATATGGTGGAAGGGGCACCGCACACGGCTAAGGAAAGATCCGTAGATCAACTTGTGTGTTTTGGGGTGCCCCTGCCCCGTATATAAAGGAGCCAAGGGGAGGTGGCCGGCCCTAGAGGAGGCGCGCAAGGAGGAGTCCTACTCCCACTGGAGTAGGACTCCCTCTCCTAGTTGGAGTAGGATTGGGGAGGGAAAGGGGAAGGCGCCCCCTCTCCTTGTCCTATTCGGATTTGGAAGGGGAGGGGCGCGCAGCCCACCTGGCCGGCCCTTCTCCTTCTCCGTCCAAGGCCCATGAGGGCCCATATACCCCAGGGGGTTCCGTAACCCCGGTGTTCCAGTAACTTCCTGCTTTCACTCGGAACCCTTCCAAGTCCAAACATAGGCTTCCAATATATCAATCTTTATGTCTCGACCATTTCGAGACTCCTCGTCATGTCCGTGATCACATCCGGACTCGAACAAACTTCGGTGCATCAATACTTATAAACTCATAATGAACTGTCATCGAAGCGTTAAGCGTGCGGACCCTACGGGTTCGAGAACTATGTAGACATGACCTAGAACCATTCTCGGTCAATAACCAATAGCGGAACCTGGATGCCCATATTGGTTCCTACATATTCTCTGAAGATCTTTATCGGTCAAACCGCATAACGACATACGTTGTTCCCTTTGTCATCGATATGTTACTTACACGAGATTCGATCGTCGGTATACAATACCTAGTTCAATCTCTTTACTTGTAAGTCTCTTAACTCGTTCTGTAATACATCAACTCACAACTAACTCATTAGTTGTAATTCATTCAAGCCTTAAGTGATGTGCATTAACGAGAAGGCCTCGAGAAACCTCTACGACAATCGCAGTGACAAAACATAATCTCGAAATACGCAAACCCAACAAGTACCTTTGGAGACACCTGTAGTACTCCTTTATAATCACCCGATTCACGTTGTGACGTTTGGTAGCACCAAAGTGTTCCTCCGTAAACGGGAGTTGCATAATCTCATAGTTATAGGAACATGTATGGGTCATGAAGAAAGCATTAACATACTAAGCGATCAAGTGTTAAGCTAACGGAATGGGTCATGTCAATCAGATCATTCTACTAATGATGTGACCTTGTTAATCAAATAACAACTCCTTGTTCATGGTTAGGAAACATAACCATCTTTGATTAACAAGCTAGTCAAGTAGAGGCATACTAGTGACATCTTTGTTTGTCTATATATTCACACATGTATTATGTTTCCGGTTAATACAATTCTAGCATGAATAATAAACATTTTATCATGATATAAGGAAATAAATAATAACTTTATTATTGCCTCTAGGGCATATTTCCTTCAAATATATGTTAAGTTTTCAACGGGGATAAACATGTGAAGTGTAAATACTGATATTGAAGAATTTGATTGCAAGATATAGAAGAACTCCCCCTGAAGATGTGCATAGTGAGGAATTTGCTTTTGAAGCAATGTACACTTGAAGAGTAAAATCATGGAGATCTCCCCCTATATCTTGTAATTCATACAAGCATTTGATATATAATATGAAGAATTTGAAATGCATGATGAAATATGGTGACTGATGTAATTCAGCATGCGTGCATTACATTATTGAGGAATAAGCATGCAGAAGAACACATCAAAAGTATCAGGTCACCATAGAGTTTAAGTTTACAACTCGATCCAGCAAAGTTTCAGAAGAACGAGAGTTGTAACTTAGCAAAACACCCATATAAGATAGACCCGCTTGAAGATTAACTCAAATTTCGCCCCCTTTGTCATTGAATGACCAAAATGGTTGAGAATGAGGACTAACGCCCCTGAAGAATATCATTTTGATGGAGGAGCGCCAACGTTGTTGGGGTCGTTTGTCGTAGTAGGGCCTGCCGCAGTGTCGTCCAAGTCTTCATGCTTTCAAATGCATTTTGGCGATGAAGAATATGAGCTGGCCACCAAGGAAGGAACCTTGACCTTCTTGTATTTCTTCAGAGGAGGTGCAGACTAGTCAAAATCTTCCTTGAGACCCATTTGCTTCAGATCTTCCTCACCATATATATGTGAAGAATAGCCCAGGTGCGACCGAAGACTTCATGGAGGTAGTAATGGTTTTTCTTCACTGCATTATGTGTAGCAGTCATGTTGTGAAGAATAGAACCAAACTGACGCTTAACCCATTTATGGTTCCGATCCACCTTCTGGTGAAGACTAAGAAGCAGCTCACGGTCAGTCATCACTCTTGGAGTTGTGGCTTGAGGAGCAGACTTGGGTGCATTGGCAGCAGAATCATGAGTGGCAGAATCATCATTGGTGGAATAAGATGCATCTTTGCGAAACTGACCATCCAATGGACGAATGCCTTCGTCAATGACAGCAGGAGCCTTGGCCTTTTCATCAGCAGAAGAATAGGTCCGCTTGAGGACTTCAATCGGGGGCAAGCAGCTGAGGTGATTCTGAAAATCAGCCTTGTAGTTGAGTGAAGACCTTGTTCTGAGGAATCTCATAATCCAAGGAGCATAAGGCTTCAGCTCAAACAGAGAGAGTGCAACATTTGCCATGGTCCTCATGAAGAAATCATGATAGTTGACAGGAATGCCATGTATGATGTTGAAAAGCAGATTCTCATGATGCCAACAACTTCTTCATCATTCGAGTCGTGGCCTTTGATTGGACTCAAAGTCTTCGTCAAAATGCGATAGATTGTTCTGGGCACATAGAGAAATTCCTTCACGAGGAATTTGGTTCTTGGTGCTTGACCGGGCTTCAGAGGCCTCATAAGCACTTGCATGTAATGAGCAGTGAGCTTAGGCTCTCGGTACAGACGACGAGCACCTTCAAGGGGAGGACTGACTGGCAGGGCATGAAGTAATTCAGAGGCCGGTGCTTTGTAATGAGTGTTTTCGGTCATCCAGTCCAAAACCCAGAAGTTTACATCATCAGCATCTCCTGTGATGTGCAGCGTTGCATAGAATTGAAGGATGAGTTCTTCATTCCAATCAACAATATCTAAGCAGAAGTTCAGGAGGCCTACATCATGGAGCACACTGAGGACAGGTAAGAAGCATGGCAGAGATTCCATGTCCACATGAGGAATATGCTCGTGATCGAAGACTTTGTCCTTGTTGAAGAGCTGTGAAGAATAGAAGTTGGCCTGGCTGGCGGTCCAAAAGCCCTTCCTTCTAAGACGAGCAGAATCATAGGGATTATAGTCAGTGAAGAACACGTGCTCGCCGAAGAAATCATCAGCCTTGAATTTCTGTTTCCTAGAGAATGGATCCTTTGGCTTGGGGTGAGTGGTGTCAGTCAATTGCATCACCACCTCAGGTTCCACAATCTCAGGTTCCACAGGCTGAGGAATTTCAGCTTCTTCTTCAGTGGCAGCCTGGGTCTTCAATTCTTCATTCACATTTTCTTCAGCACTAGTGGCTGGAATTTCTTCATTGGTAGAGGGTGTGGCATGTGGTTCATCAGATCCCATTTGAACTGTAGTTGCTGGGGACTGAGGAATTTGTTGCAATGGTGTGAACAGTGGAGAGTTGGGGTGCTGACTTTCCCAAAAGCCATCATTCAGCGGTGCAGCCAATGTCCACATCTTCATCTTCTATTTCTTCAATGCCGACCTCTTCAGCAGTAAACTAAGGCATAGGCGAGGAGACAGCTGGTGGTGAAGGGATTGGATCCACTTCAATTTCTTCATCCAACCGCTCTGACGAAGTAGCAGAAGGATTCTCTTCATCAGATTCACTTGGAATCACGTAATCTTCATCAAAAGGAACTAGTGCCTTTGATGGTAAGGTAGTGAGAGGAACGACATCAATTGGGTTCTCGAGGGAGCTAGTCAGTGTCTTCATCTTCTTCGGAGCTGAAGAATCTGATGAAGTAGATGCCTTCCTTTTCTTCACAACTTCACGCTCTGCAGCCTTGGTCTTCTTTGCATCTGATGCAGATGGAAGAATTGGAGTTAGTGTAGGCGCAAGAGGAGCAGAGGAATCTGGTTTATTTTCTTCAGGCGCAACTGTTTCAGTTGCCCTGACTTCTTCAATTTCTTCAGGCACAACCATTGAGGCTTCAGCTGTCCTGACATTTTCTTCAAGCGCAACACTAGTGGAAGCCCTGGCAATATCTTCAGCGGCTGGAATGAAGTCATCAGCCCTGGTACTCTCATTTTCTTCAGCAGCCTGATGTTCATCAGCGGTGCTGGCATGTTCTTCAGTCGGCTAAGCAGATGCTTCAGCCTGAGGATTTGCTTGTTGCGTTGGAGCTGCAACATTGGAAGTGAACTTCTCAGTCAAATTCACAAATCTGACTTTGGCTCCAAGCCAGTCAGCATAGTATCGACCAAATTCATCACTCAGTTGCTTGAACTCAGCTTGCAAGGCAACGAGTGCTTCAGGGGAAAGCTTCAGAACATTTTGCTTCAGAAAGTGTTGTTTCTTGTACTGCGCTTTCTTCACCTTCCTTGCCTTTTCATATTCCCATTTCCCTTCTTGAATGAAGGCAGTCAGCACATGATTTTGACCAGGAGTCAGCTTGAAATCAGGCATAGGGGCGTTGGGGTCCTTGTGCCAGAGATCAATGTAATCGAGGATCAACTTTGGATCCAAAAGTAGAGGCACGTCTGTCCCTTTGGCTCTAGCGGCCCTGATTTGCCTATCTCTGATGATCTCGGCAAGTTCCTCATCATCAGCTTCGTCATCATCAGATGACACTTGGAAGGAAACTTGCTTCTTGTGAGGACTTGGGCGAGAACCTCGTCCAACAGTGGCCTTTGTCTTCAGCAGAGAGGGGCATGTTGAAGAAGTTGGTGCAGCTGAGGAACTAGCCGAAGCTCCTGAGGCAATAGAAATGCCTGTCTTCCTTTGGCACGTGGCGAGATGCACAGGTGCTGAGGATTTGGTCGGAGCAGCTGAGGGTTTTGGCGGGGGAGCTGAGGATTTTGAAGGAGCAGGAACAACTTGAGGAAATGGCCGTGAGGGCTTTGAAGATTCTGGCCATGAGGGCTTTGAGGATTCTGGGCGTGAGGACTTTGCTGATGAAGTACTTGGCTTAGGAGCAGGCTTCTTTGGCATCAGAGTCCTCAGTAGTGGCAGCAGCAGCATCAGAGTCCTCGTTGAATTTCCTCACTGCTTCTCTTGCTTGTCTAGCCAACTTGGCCTGGCGCTTGGCGCATTCATCAGGAAATCCTCACCACGCTTGAGGCTAGTGGGATATGCTTCTTGGCCAGGTGCCAATGGAGGTCTTGAGCATGGAGGATTTAGAGCGAATTTCTTCATGTATTTGGGAGTAACATATCTGTACTCCCTCCACTCCCGTGCTCATCTCCTCTCTATTCTTTGAATGCGCACCTTGCGCTGATTTTTGTCCTCCTTACCAAAATTCTCCTCATCAGGACTGAAATAATCCTTGTATATATCATCAGGGATCTCAAAAGCAGTGTTGATTTCAGGCTTCTTTCCTCCCTTCTGTGGCTTCTTTCCATCAACCATTTTTTTCAGCTGAGGAATTTGAACAATGGAATTCTCTGAAGATGTATGCAACTTCTCTTCGAGGAACGCTACAAATGAGTTAAGTTGATGAGAACCTAGTGATTCAGCAGCGAACATGTGTACCTATGAACAGAGTATAGCTGCGAGGAATTTGGAGAGGTCATATGCGTTCTCAGAAGGTTTTTCAAAAGGAACAAGTTTCAGGAATTTGACCGGATGAGTCTTGAAGAATTTCACTAAGCGTCCTTTGTCTTAGGTTCCAGAGTTATATAGATCAAAAATCCACACAATTGAGGAATCTTGAAGAAAAATTGTTGCTTAGAGAAATGAATCAAGAGCAGATGACATGTGAGGTGTTCAGTGTGTGAGGATTTTAAGAATAAACATCTTTTGAAGATTTTGTAGAAAACATTTGAATCAATGAGGGTAGTAAAAGTAACTTTTAATTACCCTGGACGAAGAACACGACGAACTGGGAAGTGTAGAAGTGAAGCTCGTCATTTCAGATATTCCACGCCCTAACTTGGAAGAGGAAGACGGCTACGGCGGCGGCGGAGTGAAGAAATCCGCAGCCGGCGCGAGTACGACGACGACGAGGTCGAGGCAGTGAAGCTCTTCCTCACCGGCGACGATGAAGTAGCGGCGGCGCTAGGGTGTGAGAAGCTCGAGCGGGAGAGAGAGAGCGAGCGGAGTAAAAGTGAGGTGAGAAAGGGGAGGGGTATATATAGCCGCGGTGAAAAAACTGTTCACCCAAAGAAAATGGACAAACGTGCCCCTAACCCTTCTCATTCACTTGACATGTGTCACCCACGTACTGAGAGGTGGTGATCGTGTAAGATCGTGGGTGAATAGATAAGTATTATCGTGGAATATGGAACGGTTTGAGCGGCAAAGCCGAAAATTTAGATAGGATAAGTTTTAAAGTTCCGTTCACAAATTCTTCAGCTGACAAGGACACAGTGAAGATTTTGAACGAGTATCAAATAGAACGCACATGAAGAATTTGTGAATAGATTGGGTTGAGTATAGCATAGAGGGGGAAGGGTCCATCACATTCAATTAGCAAAAAAAGCAACTTGAAGAATTTAGCAATAAGTGAATGCTGTAGAGGACATAAACTCATATATATATAGCCAATGAAGAAAACGACAGAAACAGTGAAGATAATGCAAAGTTGAAGAATATGAACAACTGATGAATTTCAAATACTGAGAAAAACTCAAATTGAAGATTTTCAACTTTTTGTGGTGGCGTGACCCACCGTATAAGAATGATGATTTCAGACACCACGTACAATTGTCGTAGGGCTCTAAGAATCAAATTCTCCGTTAATTTCTTCACACTTAGAGGGTTAGTATTCATTGATTGAAGAAAAACGTTACTTCGTGTGTTGCACATCTAAGTCATCAATTTTGCATAAGTGTTAGGATGAGTGTCCTTTTCAATTCGAAGATTCTAAGATATTTAGCTCACACCGCAACTTGCTAAATCTCTTCTCATCCAAGGGCTTTGTGAAGATATCGGCTAGCTGGTCTTCAGTCTTCACGTGCTCGATGGAGATGTCGCCATTCAACACATGATCGCGAAGAAAATGATGACGAATCTGAATGTGCTTTGTCTTCGAGTGCTGAACTGGGTTGTGAGCAATCTTGATGGCACTCTCATTGTCACAATAGAGAGGCACATTCTTCAGGTTGATGCCGTAGTCCTTGAGGGTTTGCTTCATCCATAGCAATTGTGCACAACACGAACCAGCAGCAATGTACTCAGCTTCAGCAGTAGATAGTGATACGATGTTCTGTTTCTTCGAAGACCAACAGACCAAAGATCGTCCGAGGAAATGGCAAGTGCCAGATGTTGACTTGCGGTCCACACGGTCACCAGCATAGTCAGAGTCTGAATATCCAATGAGATCAAAAGCCGAGCCCTTGGGGTACCATAATCCAAGTGTTGGTGTGTGAGCTAGATATCAAAGAATATGCTTCACAGCCTTATGGTGTGAATCCTTCGGTGTAGCTTGAAATCGTGCACACATGCAAACACTAAGCATAATATCTGGCCTAGATGCACATAAGTACAATAAAGAGCCAATCATGGAGCGGTATACCTTTTGATCGAAGTCAATACCATTTTCATCGATTGCATAGATGGCCATTTGTGGGCATAGGGATTTTGACGCCTTTGCAATCTTGCATGCCGAATTTCCTCAAGACATCCTTGAGGTATTTCTCTTGAGATATGAATATGCCATTCTTGTTTGTTAATTTGAAGACCTAAGAAAAATTTCCACTCTCCCATCATAGACATTTGATATTCTTCACTCATCATATAGGCAAATTCATCACTATAACGTTGGTCAGTACAGCCAAAGATAATATCATCAACATATATTTGGCACACAAACAGTTCACCATCATAAGATTTAGTGAAAAGAGTAGGGTCGAGTGAACCGGGTTTGAAGCCTTTCTTCATGATGAATTCCTTCAAAGTATCATACCACGCCCGAGGGCCTGCTTGAGGCCATAGAGGGCCTTATTGAGTCTGAAGACTTTGTCGGGATGCTTAGGATCTTCAAAACACAGGGGTTGAGCAACATATACTTCTTCCTCAAGCTTACCACTGAGGAATGCACTTTTCACATCCATTTGATATAAGATGATGTCATGATGGTTAGCATAAGCAAGTAATATGCGAATAGCCTCAAGTCTAGCAACAGGTGCAAAAGTTTCATCAAAATCAATTCCTTCAACCTGTGTGTAGCCTTGAGCTACAAGCAGTGCCTTATTCCTCACCACAAGGCCATTTTCATCTTGCTTGTTGCGGTAGATCCACTTTGTGCCAATGATATTGTGCTTGCGAGGATCTGGATGTTTAACCAGTTCCCAGACGTTGTTGAGCTCGAATTGATGCAATTCGTCTTGCATAGCCTGAATCCACTCAGGCTCCAGAAATGCTTCATCTACCTTAGTGGGCTCTGTGATAGAAACAAAATCAAAGTGCCCACAAAAGTTAGACAAATGAGAAGCTCTTGAGTGTGTGAGAGGACCTGGAATGTTGATGTCACTGATGATTTTCTCAATCTACACTTCATTTGCAACACGAGGATGAGCGGGTTGTCGTTGATGAATTTGATCAGCATTTTCTTCAGTATCATTTTCCTCAGGTGCATCAGCATGACGTTCTTCACGTTCTGGAATGACTTCTTCAGCAGGTTCTTCAGTAGGAACGACATCCTCAGTAGCCTTGAACTTGATGGTTTCCTCAGGAGACTGTTCATCTAGCACATGAGGTAGGTGCTCTCTTTGCGAGCCATTAGTTTCATCGAACCGCACATCTACAGTTTCAACAATCTTGTGAAGAACATTGTTGAAGACTCTGTAGGTGTCTTGAGTCCTTCCGTACCAAGCATAAAACCTTCATGTGCTTTCGGTGCAAATTTAACATTGTGATGAGGATCTCTAATCCAACATTTAGCAATCAAGACTTTGAAATAACTCACATTGGGTTTCTTGTCGCGAGAAGTTCATAAGCAGTCTTCTTGAAGAATTTGTGAAGATATACCTGTTGATGATGTGGCACGTGGTATAAATTGCCTCAATCCATAAGTGACGGGCGTCTTGTACTCATCAAGCAAAGTGCGAGCCATCTCAACAAGAGTTACGTTCTTGCGCTCCACGACGCCATTCTCGTTGAGGAGTATAAGGAGCGATAACTCATGAGTAATACCAAGTTCATGAAGATAGTCATCAAGACCGGAATTCTTGAACTCAGTTCCATTGTCACTCCTGATGTGCTTTATCTTCACACCAAAGTTGGTTGAAGCCCTCGAGGAAAATCGTTTGAAGACTTCCTGCACTTCATGTTTGTAAGTGACAATATGTACCCAAGTGTAACGAGAGTAATCATCAACAATAACAAAGCCATAGAGAGATGCATCATTTGTGACTGTTGAGTAATGATTAGGACTAAAGAGGTCCATGTGAAGCAATTCTAATGGTCGAGTAGGGGTCATGATAGTCTTCGCTGGATGCTTGGCCTTGGTCATCTTTCCAGCTTCACAAGCTCCACACAAGTGATCCTTGAGGAATTTGACGTTCTCAACGCCAATGACATGCTTCTTCTTCGCAAGCGTGTGCAGGTTCCTCATGCCAGCATGACCAATTCGTCGATGCCATAGCCAGCCTTCTGAAGCTTTTGCAAGTAGGCACACCGCTGGTTGTAGTCCTGAAGAGAAATCAACAATATACAAATATCCTCTCCTAAAGACTTCGAAGACTTTGGAATGGTCAACAACCATATCAAGATCACAAAGCATTGAGACAGACATGAGGTTGTATCCTAAAGACTCGACAAGCATGACTTTGTCCATGTGTCGATCCTTTGTGATCGTAACCTTACCTAGACCCAATACCTTGCTTTTGCCTTTGTCAACGAAGATGATATGCTTCAGATGCGATGGAGATAAGGGAATATCCATCAACAGACTCTTGTCACCAGTCATGTGATTTGTACATCCACTATCGAGGACCCACTCATTTGCCTTAGGTTCTCATCCTGCAGATGAACTAGTGCAGCTTACGAACTCATATACTTCATCAGTGAAGATTATGACATCAATTCATCAGATCAATTTCATCAAGCAGTAAAATAGATATAGCAGTAGAGGACGTGAGAAATGAGGATTCATTTCTTCATGATTAGCCTGCGTCCATTCAGGCAATTTGTCAGGCCCCCAGCAAATTCCTCAGATGTTAAAGTATGTCTGGAGACCTGACCCTGCATAAGAGATTAGTTATTTTTCTTCACCACCCACATCTGAAGGGGTGGCAAAGAGTTCATCACTCTGCGAGCTCCATACGAGAATGGTGGCATAGAGGCCAGACCATTTCGTTTCACATAAGAGGTGTTAGGGTAAGCATATGAATAAGCAGAGAAATTCTTCAAGGACTTATGAACATAATGGTTAGAAGAATAATGCTCATATTCATAGCCCTTCGCTCTACCCTGCGAAACAGAGGGGTTAGCATGATGATGTTCATATGAGGACTTTGATCCTTTTGAGGAATTTGATCCACGTGAGGAATTAGGTCCGTATGAGGACTTGGATCCATATGAAGAATTTGATCTGGGGTTCCTAGTCTTCACAGGTGGTGTCATGAGGACATTCACCTGAAGACTTTCAAGGCAACTTTTGGGAACCCAGATTTTCTTCATAGGGGAACCGTTCCTGCAGTTAGTGCCAACATATCTAGCAAATACTTCACCATTCTGATTTTTGAACAGTTTATAGTTGGAGTCAAATGACTCATCAGAAGAATGAGGAGATTCACATGTAAAGCCAGATAAATTGGATGGATCAACTGGAGGTCCCTTTGCAGCAACCCATGAGGTTTTGGGGTACTGCTCAGGCTTCCAATATGTACCATCAGCATTGAGTTTTCTCTCAAAGGCAATACCCTCTTTCCAAGGGTTCCTGTTGAGGATCTGCTTTTTAAGCACATCACAAAGAGTCTGATGCCCTTTGAGGCTTTTGTACATGCCTGTCACATACAATTCCTTCAGCCCTGCATTGTCAGTGATACAAGAAATATCCTCAGGTGAGGAATCAGTGATAGCAGAGACAGTTGAAGAATTTGTAGCATGTGAAGCATTTGAACATTCAGGTGAAGAATTAGCAGATTCACGTTCAATGCACTTTAAGCATGGAGGAATGAATTCTTCCTGAGAAGCGCTGATTTGTTGAGCAAGTAATGAACCACGCTCCTTTTGAAGATCTTCATAACTCACTCTTAGCTTCTCAAGATCTTGCTTTCTTTGAAGAAATTCATAAGAAAGCTTCTCATGATCAGATAAGAGAGTGTTATGATGATTTTGAAGGTTGTCAAACTTAGACTGAAGTCTCTGAATATTTTCAGTCAGAGTTTTAGAGCGATCCATTTCTTCACCTAACATATCATGACTTTTATCTAGAATGTTTTGAACGTTTTCAAGATCCTTTTGTTGTTTCACAGCAATCTTAGCAAGTTTAGAATAACTGGGCTTTAGGTTTTCATCAGATTCATCCTCACTGGATTCGGAGGAGGTATATTTGTAGGGTAACGCGGCAGAAAACAAAAAAAATTCCGACTTACGCACCAGCCCAGGACCACTATGGAGACTGCATACAAGGTTTGATCTTTTTCGTTACCGACTCATAGCGTAGCGGGAAGTAGAGTCGATGACGATCGGCGGTGCAGATCCCCATAGCTAGGATTTACAACCTCCCAACTGCGAGGATGTATACCCTCATCTGCCCCTCGGACAGCCCTCCGGGAGGTGGTCGGACAGTCCCCCGGACGGTGTCGAGGACAGCCCTTCGGGAGGACCTTCGAAACTCGGACGACCACTCGGACAGCCCTTCGGGAGGACCTTTGAAACTCGGACGGTCACTTGGACAGCCCTTCGGGAGGCACTCTCAAAACAGCCCCTCGGGCAAAAGGATCAAAACTACGACCTCTCTACGGGGTTGCACACATACGGTGTCATCTATCTGGCAGGGCTTCGCCGTCCAGAACTAGTTCCCACCGGAACCCAGACAGCCTTTCGGCTCTACAAAACTATTTCGCTGGGAGGGAGAGAGAAGCCAGATCATGCATGGCACTTGTATGTGAGAAGGGATGTGAGTGTGGAGAGTGCCTATCCACCTCTATTTATAGGAAAACCCAAGGGGTAGGGCATACATGAAAAAACCCAAAATGCCCACACTTTATGTCACACATAAAGGGCATAAGGGATGACAAGTGGAGCCCCATGGAGGAGCTGCACCCTCCAACGTCCCACCTTCATGGGGGCCCCCCAAAGGGGGTTCCTTGATCCCCAAGTCCTTCTACAAGCCTTTAGGGAAAAGCCCCAAAAGGTGGCTTTCCATAAATATCCCAAAAAGTACTTTCACTATCCACGACGACATTTTTCAACGTCCGTTCGAATTGAAAATATTTATGTGGGCTTAGAACATTTCCAGTACCCACTAAAATAATTTTCAACAAGTTACGAAACAATTCCGGATTAGTGATTTTCATCTGCGAAAAGCATCTGAAGTGGTTCCGGTAGCTCCGGAGCATATCCAACTTTTATCCCGGAAAATTCCAGAAAGTTTCCAGAATGACTCTGGCACCCTCCAAGAATTATCAGGCATGTGCCGAAACCAATTTGACTTAATATTATATCCCGAAACAACTTTTCGGTTTCACCGAAACTCATCCGATGATCTCTCTCTGCGAAACTTTTCCGCTGTCCGAAACTTTTCGGTGTCCGAAACTTTTTCGGTGATTTTCTCTCAGACTCCCTGTCTAGTATTCAGTAGATAGATGACCCTTAAGCGTGTGACCCTATAGGTTCGGTGAAGTATAGACATGACCCAGAACCCCTTCCGATCAATGATCAACATCGGAGCCGTGGACACCCATATTGACCCCTATACCCACACGAATAAATATTCGAGTGAACCTCCCGTTGCAGTGAGCTATTCCTGTTGCTTCGGATATGTCACAAACACCCGAGGTGAGATTTATTGCATCCCCATGGACGAACAATTTGTCCATCATGCAAGTTACCTCGTTACCGGTTTTATTCTCTTTTCTCGTTTCCGTGTTCCGGCATCCCAGTGATCAAATCATAAGGTGTCTGGCCATACGATTATGGATACCATAACACCGAGAGGGCCCGAGAATATCTCTCCATCGTCGGAGGAGCAAATCCCAATCTTGAGCTATCAAGTTACTTGACATACTTTTCCATGAACCCGTAAGCCGCCGTAATAGCCACCCATTTACGGATGACGTTTAACAAACCCCAAAGTTCATGAAGCAAGCATGAAGAAACTCGATACTCTCATGGTCTAAGGAATCATGCAAATGTTAACCATCTCTGTGTTATGTACCATTAACTTGTGACGAATGAATCTCATAGCATAACATCAATCCGGGTCGATTCAACACAAATGTTCTCTTAACATTGTGCCCTCAAATTTGCTGGCATTGACATGCCCATGATCAGGAAAACAGAACCATCATGCAACACTTGAGCTAGTCTTAGAGGCCAGACTAAGAATACTTATTACCGTTTGTTATTCCACACGTGCATATGAGTCTTCCTCCGAGCCTCGCGTTATTCCAGACTCGAGAACCATAGCAGTTATAGCATGGAACATAAACATAATTATGAACTTGGAGATAAATAATATCATTTATTATTGCCTCTAGGGCATATCTCCTACAGACTCCAACTTGCACTAGAGTAAATAATCTAGTTAATGCTAATGCACTTCACACCTGTGGCACACCGGTGTAAATATGCTTCGCTTGTGGTATAGCCTTATATCCAACGGATCTGACGACTTCAGCTCCGTGTGTATCTTTGCATATCCTCGTGTTTTTACGCTTTCACAAAATTCATATTTTGTGTGGACTTAGCTTGGTATGTATGCGAATCACAGGTTGAGCCTGGATTCCTGAGACTGAGTTATGGAGCAACTACTTGCAGTAGTGTCCCATTGACAAAAGCCATCTTGGAACCACACTAAGTTCATGAATGAACTATATGATTCAACATCTTCTTTGTCGCTTCTAAAGCGCCAATATACTTAGTCATTTGTTATATAATTCGCCACAGTATCCTGTTGGGAACAATTTCCAACTACCGTGCCACCATATTGTGTATCACACAAAACCCTTAACTTAAATCGAAAATCGCATGGAGAAAAGATGAAGACTGTATCGATGTAACATTTTACAACGAACTCTTCATGATTTCCGCTTGCGAGAAAACATATCATCAATGCTTACTCTAGTACTCAATGAAATCTTTCACTGTTGTCCCACGATCAGTACTTTGATCACTTTAGTATCCATACTCACAACACCTTGGGAGTATCGGACATATCTGGTTATTTTACATACCATGGAATACATGATTAATCCAAACACAAAAGTGTGTGGAATCTGCATCATGTATTTTGCTCATCAGTGTTTTGGGACACCGAGTCTTGCAAAAAACTCTTCCATGTGACTCTGGCAACAATCACTCCTTGGCGGTTTTAAATGCTAAAAGGTTTTAGCACCTTGTCAATATGTATTAATTGCTTAGCCCTATTAGGTAAATCTATCTCCTGTAGACGTTGTTGGGCCTCCAAGTGCAGAGGTTAGGATAGTAGCAAATTTCCCTCAAGTGAATGGCCTAAGGTTTATCAATCCGTGGGAGGTGTAGGATGAAGATGGTCTCTCTCAAGCAACCCTGCGACCAAATAACAAAGAGTCTCTTGTGTCCCCAACACACCCAATACAATGGTAAATTGTATAGGTGCACTAGTTCGGCGAAGAGATGGTGATACAAGTGCAATATGGATGGTAGATATAGGTTTTTGTAATCTGAAAATATAAAAACAGCAAGGTAACAAGTGATAAACGTGAGCATAAACGGTATTGCAATGATAGGAAACAAGGCCTAGGGTTCATACTTTCACTAGTGCAAGTTCTCTCAACAATAATAACATAGATAGATCATATAACAAGCCCTCAACATGCAATAAAGAGTCACTCCAAAGCCACTAATAGCGGAGAACAAACATAGAGATTATGGTAGGGTACGAAACCACCTCAAAGCTATTCTTTCGGATCAATCTATAAAAGAGTTCGTACTAGAATAACACCTTAAGACACAAATCAACCAAAACCCTAATGTCACCTAGATACTCCATTGTCACCTCAAGTATCCATGGGCATGATTATACGATATGCATCACACAATCTCAGATTCATCCAACCAACATAATAGTACTTCAAAGAGTGCCCCAAAGTTTCTACCGGAGAATCAAGAACGTGTGCCAACCCCTATGCATAGGTTCATGGGCGGAACCCCCAAGTTGGTCACCAAAACATACATCAAGTGGCACATGATATCCCATTGTCACCATGGATAAGCACGGCAAGACATACATCAAGTGTTCTCATAAAAGACTCAATCCGATAAGATAAATTCAAAAGGGGAAACTCAATTCATCACAAGAGAGTAGAGGGGGAGAAACATCATAAGATCCAACTACAATAGCAAAGCTCGGGATACATCAAGATCGTGCCATAGAGGGAACACAAGAGATAACACGAGAGAGAGAGAGATCAAACACATAGCTACTGGTACATACCCTCAGCCCCGAGGGTGAACTACTCCCTCATCGTCATGGATAGGGCCGGGAGGATAAAGTTGGCCACCAGTGAGGGTTCCCCCCTCCGTGAGTGCCGGAACGGGCTCCCGAGAGGTTTTTGGTGTCTACAGAGGCTTGCGGCGGCGGAACTCCCGATCTAATCTATGTTCTGGAAGTTTTAGGATACGTGGGTATATATGGGTGCAGGGAGTACGTCGGTGGAGCTACGGGGGCCCCACGAGGCAGGGGGGCGCGCCCTAGGGGGTGGGGGCGCCGCCCACCCTCGTGAGCACCTCCCTTATCTCCTGACGTAGGGTCCAAGTCTGTCTGGTAGGTTTCCTTCCAAAAATAACTTCTCCAGTTGATTTCGTTCCGTTTCGACTCCGTCTGATATTCCTTTTCCTCGAAACACTGAAATAGGCATAAAACAAAAAATCTGGGCTGGGCCTCCGGTTAATAGGTTAGTCCCAAAAAATAATATAAAAGTGGATAATAAAGCCCAATATTGCCTAAAACAGTAGATAATATAGCATGGAGCAATCAAAAATTATAGATACGTTGGAGACGTATCAAGCATCCCCAAGCTTAATTCACCTTTCGTCCTCGAGTAGGTAAATGATAAAAAAGATGATTTTTGATGCGGAGTGCTACTTGGCATAATTTCAATGTAAATCTTCTTAATTGTGGCATGAATATTCAGATCCATAAGATTCAAGACAAAAGTTCATATTGACATAAAAATAATAATACTGCAAGCATACTAACAAAGTAATCATGTCTTCTCAAAATAGCATGGCAAAAGAAAGTTCATCCCTACAAAATCATATAGTTAGGCTATGCTTCATTTTCATCACACAAAGATGTTCCCAACTTCTATACCCCCGATGACAAGCCAAGCAATTGTTTCATACTTAAATAATCTCAAACTTTTTCAACCTTCACGCAATACATGAGCGTGAGCCATGGATATAGCACTATGGGTGGAATAGTATATGATGATGGGGATTGTGTGGAGAAGACAAAAAAAGTCTCACACTGACGAGGATAATCAATGGGCTATGGAGATGCCCATTAATTGATGTCAACATGAGGAGTAGGGATTGCCATGCAACGGATGCACTAGAGCTATAAATGAATGCTCAACAAAAGAAAACTAGTGGGTGTGCATCCAACTTGCTTGCTCATGAAGACCTAGGGCATTTGAGGAAGCCCATCGTAGGAATATACAAGCCAAGTTCTATAATGAAAAATTCCCACTAGTATGAAAAAGACAACTTATGAGACTCACTATATGAAGAACAAGGTGCTACTTTGAAGCACAATATATGAGACTCACTACATGAAGAACAAGGTGCTACTTCGAAGCATAAGTGTGGAAAGAGGATAGTAACATTGCCCTTTTTATTTATTTTCTTTTTTTGGGCCTTTCTTTTTTTTGGCCTTTCTCTTTTTTTGGGCAATGCTCTAATAATGATGATCATCACACTTCTATTGATTACAACATAAGGATTACAACTCGAAACTAGAACAATATATGACTCTATATGAATGCCTCCTAAGTGTACCGGGATGGTGCAATGAATCAAGAGTGACATGTATGAAAAATAATGCATGGTGGCTTTGCCACAAATACGATGTCAACTACATGATCATGCAATGGCAATATGACAAAAGTAAAGTATGTCATGATGATGATGAACAGAACGGTGGAAAGTTGCATGACAATATATCTCGGAATGGCAATGGAAATGCCATAATAGGTAGGTATGGTGGCTGTTTTGAGGAAGATATAGAGAGGTTTATGTGTGATAGAGCGTATCTTATCACGGGGTTTGGATGCACCGGCGAAGTTTGCACCAACTCTCAAGGTGAGAAAGGGCAATGCACGGTACCGAAGAGGCTAGCAAAGGCGGAAAGGTAAAAGTGCATTATAATCCATGGACTCAACATTAGTCAAAAGAACTCATATACTTATTGCAAAAATTTAGAAGTCATAAAAATCAAGTACTACACGCATGCTCCTAGGGGATAGATTGGTAGGAAAGACCATCGCTCGTCCCCGACCGCCACTCATAAGGATGCACAAGCCAGTACACTTCATGTTTCAAATTTGTTACACAACTTTAACCATACGTGCATGCTACGGGATTTGCTAACTTCAACACAAGAATTCTTTAAATTCATAATCACCCAACTAGCATGACTTTAATATCACTACCTCCATATCTCAAAACAATTATCAAGCATCAATCTTTTCTTAGTATTCAACACACTCATAAGAATTCTTACAAATCTTTTATGCTTAGCATATTATGATTATTTAAACAAATTACCGTGCTATTTAAGACTCTCAAAATGATATAAGTGAAGCATGAGAGTTCATCTATTTCTTAAAAATAAAACTACCACCATGCTCTAAAAGATATAAGTGATGCACTAGAGCAAATGACAAACTACTCCGAAAGATATAAGTGAAGATCAATGAGTAGTCGAATAATTATACAACTATGTGAAGACTCTCCCATTTAAGAATTTCAGATCTTGATATTGTATCCAAACAGAAATAAAAACAAAATAAAATGACAATGCAAGGATAGCACAACTCATGTGAAGAAACAAAAACTTAGGCTCAACCGATACTAACCGGTAGTTGTTGAAGAAGAAAGGTGGCATGCCTACCGGGGCATCCCCAAGCTTAGATGCTTGAGACTTCTTGAAATATTATCTTGGGGTGCCTTGGGCATCCCCAAGCTTGAACTTTTGTGTCTCCTTAATTCCTCTCATATCATGGTTTCTCTTTTATCAAAAGCTTCATTCACAACAAACTCAACAAGAACTCGTGAGATAGGTTAGTATAAACCAATGCAAAACCTTATCATTTTCTACTGTAACAAATCACTAACATTATTTTTAAACATTGCATACTAAATTCCTCTTCATATTTAATACTCCTATCCTTAAATAGAATCATTAAACAAGCAAACAAATGCAAACAATGCAAACATAACAGCAATCTGCCAAAACAGTACAATCTGTAAAGAATGCAAGATTCATCATACTTACCTAACTCCAAAAATTATGAAATAAAATTCCAACTGTAATAAATTTATCAGAGATCAATATTCAAAAAGATTCAACATTATACCATTCTCTGAATTTTCTAGGGAATTTTTGCAACAGCGGTAAACTTTCTGTTTTCAAACAGCAACATGTATAGTAGCAAAATAAGCATGGCAAAGGCTATCCTTGACTTTTTTTATTGAAACTAAAGATGCAAAACATTATTCTAAATAACAGAAAGCAAATCTACAGAAAATAAAATGACGTCCAAGCAAAACACATATCATGTGGTGAATAAAAATATAGCTCCAAGTAAAGTTACCGATGAACGAAGACGAAAGAGGGGATGCCTTCCGGGGCATCCCCAAGCTTAGGCTCTTAGTTGTCCTTGAATATTACCTTGGGGTGCCTTGGGCATCCCCAATCTTAGGCTCTTTCCACTCCTTATTCCATAGTCCATCGAATCTTTACCCAAAACTTGAAAACTTCACAACACAAAACTTAACAGAAAACTTCGTGAGCTCCGTTAGCGAAAGAAAACAAAACACCACTTCAAGGTACTGTAATGAACTCATTATTTATTTATATTGGTTTTAAACCTACTGTATTCCAACTTCTCTATGGTTTATAAACTATTTTACTAGCCATAGATTCATCAAAATAAGCAAACAACACACGGAAAACAGAATCTGTCAAAAACAGAACAGTCTGTAGAAATCTGTATCAAACGTAAACTTATGGAACTCCAAAAATTCTAAAATAAATTTGTGGACCTGAGGAATTTGTCTAGTAATCATCTGCAAAAAGAATCAACTAAATAGCATTCTCCAGTAAAACGTTCTAGCAAATCTCGTGAGCGCTAAAGTTTCTGTTTTTTACAGCATGATCATAAAGACTTTACCCAAGTCTTTCCAAAGGTTATACTTGGCACAAACACTAATTAAAACATAAAACCTCATCTAACCAGAGGCTAGATAGATTATTTATTACTAAAAAGAACCAAAAATCAAGAAACTAAAATAAAATTGGGTTGCCTCCCAACAAGCGCTATCGTTTAACGCCCCTAGCTAGGCATGATGATTTCAATGACGCTCACATAAGAGATAAGAATTGAAACATAAAGAGAGCATCATGAAGAATATGACTAGCACATTTAAGTCTAACCCACTTCCTATGCATAGGGATTTTGTGAGCAAACAACTTATGGGAACAATAATCAACTTGCATAGGAAGGTAAAACAAGCATAGCTTGAAGATTTTCAACACATAGAGAGGAAACTTGATATTATTGCAATTCCTACAAGCATATGTTACTCCCTCATAATAATTTTCAGTAGCATCATGAATGAATTCAACAATATAACCAGCACCTAAAGCATTATTTTCATGATCTACAAGCATAGAAATTTTACTACTCTCCTCATAAGCAAAATTCTTGTCATTCGGGATAGTGGGAGTATCATAAGAGACTTGAATACTATAAATTGTTTCCACATTAAAAGAGTAATGTTCAGAAAAAGGATAATAATAATCATGACAAGTTTTATAAATATAATCATCACTACTTTTATAGCATAAGTTTTATCACAATAATCATCATAAGTAGCAACTTTGTTCTCATCATAATCGATTGACACCTCTTCCAAGATAGTGGAATCACTAAATAAAGTTGACACTCTTCCAAATCCACTTTCATATTCATCACAATAAAATTCAACATCCTCCAAAATAGTGGGATCACTACTTCCTAAAGTTGACACTCTTCCGAACCCACTTTCATCAATATAATCATCATAGGTAGGAGGCATGCTATCATCATAACAACTTTGCATATCAAAACTTGAGAGGCTAAAAATATCATGATTAAAACATATCATCCCCAAGCTTGGGACAAACATTAATTGCAGCAAATATATTCTCAAATATTTCATCCTCATCAAACATAGCTTCCCCAAGCTTGGGCCTTTTCATATCATAAGCATAATCACTCTCATCATTAATAGTATGTATATCACCAATAGTAAAGCAATTATCATCATCACAATGAGTAGTAGGAGCAACATCATTTGGTAGGGATACCTTTCTAACTTTGTTGCTCCTTTTTTTTTCTTCACATTATGTGTAGGTTCAACCTTCCTCTTTGAGCTCCTTATTGATGAGATTGGTTGAATAGAAAGCTCCTCCTCGTTACCTGATTCATCATAAGAAATAATACGAGGATATTGGGAAGTCTCTTCCCTTTCATTAGTATTCTCTTCATCTTATATTTGTTTTATTTTCTTTATGTAATTGGCAATATAAGGATTTTCAATGCAATTCACCGCACAATACATATAAATCTTCTCTAGATCAAAATCAATAAATCTATCGAGATTAAATTTTGGAATACCCTCAGTTATACGTTTCATTTCTTCATAACCCAAAAGAAGGCTAATTTCTTTATGATGCTCAAGGGTAATCAAATTATCACAATATTTGGACACGACTTGATCATGAAACAAATAGCATTGGAGCTTTAAATGACCATGTTCATTGCAAAGTTCACAAGGGGCATGAAAACATTGAATCTTTCAGCACATTCATCTTGCTCTTCTTGCAACAATTTGGTTTCTAAGTACTTATGCCTCTTGCAATATATATCTTCTTTATTTGGCGTGTTAATGCAAACATGCACTCCACAAAAGTTGACATGCTTATGAGAGATATTTTCATCATGACTAGAGCAATCATCATTAGTACTATGGATATTCAAGGAGTTCATACTAACAACATTGCAATCATGCTCATCATTCAAAGATTTAGTGCCAAACAATTTAATGCATTCTTCTTCTAACACTTTGGCACAATTTTCCTTCCCATCATACTCACGAAAGATATTAAAAAGATGAAGCGTATGAGACAAACTCCTCTTTTATAAACTAGACTAGTGCTAAAACAAGAAACAAAAAGATTCGATTGCAAGATCTAAAGATATACCTTCACTTACCTAGCCTCCCGGCAACGGCGAGAAAAGAGCTTGATGTTCTACGCAACCTTCTCCTTGTAGACGTTGTTGGGCCTCCAAGTGCAAAGGTTTGTAGGACAGTAGCAAATTTCCCTCAAGTGGATGACCTAAGGTTTATCAATCCGTGGGAGGTGTAGGATGAAGATGGTCTCTCTCAAGCAACCCTGCGACCAAATAACAAAGAGTCTCTTGTGTCCCCAACACACCAAATACAATGGTAAATTGTATAGGTGCACTAGTTCGGCGAAGAGATGGTGATACAAGTGCAATATGGATGGTAGATATAGGTTTTGTAATCTGAAAATATAAAAACAGCAAGGTAACAAGTGATAAACGTGAGCGTAAACGGTATTGCAATGATAGGAAACAAGGCCTAGGGTTCATACTTTCACTAGTGCAAGTTCTCTCAACAATAATAACATAGATAGATCATATAACAAGCCCTCAACATGCAATAAAGAGTCACTCCAAAGCCACTAATAGCGGAGAACAAACGTGGAGATTATGGTAGGGTACGAAACCACCTCAAAGCTATTCTTTCGGATCAATCTATAAAAGAATTCGTACTAGAATAACACCTTAAGACACAAATCAACCAAAACCCTAATGTCACCTAGATACTCCATTGTCACCTCAAGTATCCGTGGGCATGATTATACGATATGCATCACACAATCTCAGATTCATCCAACCAACATAAAAGTACTTCAAAGAGTGCCCCAAAGTTTCTACCGGAGAATCAAGAACGTGTGCCAACCCCTATGCATAGGTTCATGGGCGGAACCCGCAAGTTGGTCACCAAAACATACATCAAGTGGCACATGATATCCCATTGTCACCATGGATAAGCACGGCAAGACATACATCAAGTGTTCTCATAAAAGACTCAATCCGATAAGATAACTTCAAAGGGGAAACTCAATTCATCAAAAGAGAGTAGAGGGGGAGAAACATCATAAGATCCAACTACAATAGCAAAGCTCGGGATACATCAAGATCGTGCCATAGAGGGAACACGAGAGAGAACACGAGAGAGAGAGAGATCAAACACATAGCTACTGGTACATACCCTCAGCCCCGAGGGTGAACTACTCCCTCCTCGTGATGGATAGCGCCGGGATGATGAAGATGGCCACCGGTGATGGGTTCCTCCTCCGGCAGGATGCCGGAACGGGCTCCCGAGAGGTTTTTGGTGTCTATAGAGGCTTGCGGCGGCGGAACTCCCGATCTAATCTATGTTCTAGAAGTTTTAGGATACGTGGGTATATATGGGTGCAGGGAGTACGTCGGTGGAGCTACGGGGGCCCCCCGAGGCAGGGAGCGCGCCCTAGGGGGGTGGGCGCGCCCCCACCCTCGTGAGCACCTCCCTCATCTCCTGAAGTAGGGTCCAAGTCTATCTGGTAGGTTTCCTTCCAAAATTAACTTCTCGAGTTGATTTTGTTCCGTTTTGACTCCGTCTGATATTCCTTTTCCTCGAAACACTAAAATAGGCATAAAATAACAAATCTGGGCTGGGCCTCCGGTTAATAGGTTAGTCCAAAAATAATATAAAAGTGGATAATAAAGCCCAATATTGCCTAAAACAGTAGATAATATAGCATGGAGCAATCAAAAATTATAGATACGTTGGAGACGTATCCTCTCCATAGATCATTATGCCTAATATTGAGGCTATTTAGCCTAAGCACTTCATCAAAAAACTATTTTCAAATGAAGTCCTAATTCGGGTCAAGAAATTTATTTCCAATTAACAATGTGTCAAGCACACAAGGTTTTTACAAATATTATTACACTCCCACTTACTTTCTTGAATTACAAGCATCTTTGTTACCCATTGATGAAGTCAAACCCCTTTGACCATTTCATCAAAGCACGAAGATTCCAACTCCATTTTGCTTTCTTCTGTCCATCGCTGGAACTCTGAAGTTTGCACCCTTACTAGCATCCTTTGGGCCGACTAAATACTTTGGATTGTATCACATGCAAGTCCTAGGTTGTTTTTCCATTTCATGGAAATTCTTTTGCCATCCATGTTTCATATCTCACGATTGGAATATGTATTAATTGCTAGTTCAACCCGAACCGACTTTAAGCATCGCTACGATGAAAACAACCTCATCATAGTCAACTCTTCAACTTGTTATTTCAACAAGTCGAGCTTTATGGATAAAACATTTTTATTCGTATCAGTTTTAAGTTCCATAAATATTCGTTAGACTCTAAGTCTTCCGAAAGGTGTATCAAGATTTTAATCTTGAATCACTTATATGGAAACTAACTCGGGTTGTATTGGCATTTAGCCAATTCCGGAGTTAGGGCCCATCAATGCTTCCTTGTGTATCTTAGGTATAATGTTGTCTAACAACAATATCTCGTTTGCACACCTGAGAGGTTTGCACGAGCCTTGCCTACGTGGTTCAGCTGCAAGTTCGACTGAAGTTCATACATTTTATTGTAGAGACTTCCGTGTCGATCGCATGAGGGAAACTCGTGTCGGGCAGGCTGATCTCGGCCCATTTAACACCTATGGGGCGGCGGACCGAGCCCCTTCTTCGGTTCAAGGGAGCGGAGGTCGCATACGAAGAGCCGATCGAGGCGGCACGCGAGAGGTTTTACCCGGCTTGAGCTCTCCGGAGAGATAATACTCCCATCTTGCTGCATGTCTAGGTGTATTGCGTTCTTGCTCAGGAGCGCTCGAATGCTACAGTACAGACGAGCTGCTAACGAGACTGAGCATGGAGGGAACTGATCGACCAACCAACCCTTTCTACGTTGCGCATGGGCCTCCTTTTATATGCTCAAAGGGGCTCCGACAGGTGGCAACATAGACGGGGGTACAAATGTAAAACTAGTGGTTGGTACACCTACTTGTACAAAGGTATGCGGTGTAATATACCTAACCACGACGGCGGGGACAAAGGCATTAAATGCCCGTCTAGTCGCCCCTAACGGTGCAAACAGGGACCGTCGGGCGCCACCGTTCGCCACGATGGCAAACTTGTCGGCTGCTTGCCACCTCGCACCGCTGGCTGCACAGACCTCTCGCCACGTCTTGCTGGAAAGGCCCCAGGGCGACACGTTAGTGGATGCGCTGGAGCGTAGGTACAAAGAGGTGGTCTGCCGCGGCAAGCGCCTTGCCGCGGTTGTTATCTTGTCGCGCCCGGAAGCTTGTCGCTCACCGGGCCTTCCCGGCAAGCTCCTCTTGCCGGGGTCTTGTCTTGTAAGTGCCTGGGGTGGCCTTCCCGGCAAGCTCCTCTTGCCGGGGCCTTGTCTCCTATGTGCCTTGGGTGGCCTTCGGCAAGCTTCTCTTGCCGGGTCTTGTCTCCCGGCTTGAATACTTTGTTCTTGAATGGCTCCAAAGGAACCACGGAGGACCTTGGCGGTCACTGGTAAGCCTGCCATGAGGGCTGCAATCGCTGCCGATGCACAAGTTCGGGATACTAGGGTACCCTACTCTAGTACACCGACAGAGCCCCGGGCCCTGGGCCACACAGTGCAGAGCGCTGTTGGGCCAGCCCAAAAGCAGGCTGCAGGCAGGCCGGGTCACACCATAACTCACCCCGGACCCACCACGCCCCCCACGAACGGCACGCATCGAACGTGGCGTCGTGTGAGAGATCGTGGGCGAGGTCGTGGGGGTTTCTTTATTCGGGAAATCGGAACGTCCGCCCCCTCCCTCTTTATAAGCAGGGGAAACAGGGGCACGTCGCCTACCTTGCCAGTTGCTGTCCCATCGAAAAATCACCGCTGCTCCCCCCTTCTTCTCAAGGCTGAAAAGAGAGCAGCGCTCACTTCATCGCCACCAAAGACACTCAGCGCCGTCGATCTCCTCCACCGCCTCCGCCATGGGCCCGAAGCCGACAAGGGAAGACCATGAAGTCGGCCGAGGCGCTGCGCTTTCTTGCAAGGGAAGGAGCGGGCCGTCTTCCCCTCAGCTCGCCGCGAGGAGCCGAGGGAGAACTACTACCTCTTCCGTCGACGGAGCCAGGCGCATCCGCGCATGAAGGTACTCCTCGCCATTGCAGAACTGGCCCCGACGGGTATCCCTTCTTCAAGCGCTCTTCTTCTCTGCGGGCTCTGCCCGCCTTCTCTGAGTTCTTTTGCGACATTATGAACACATACGGGTTCCGCCTCCTTGATTTCACCCCCAACGCCGTTCTGACCATGGCAGTTTTCGCACATCTCTGCGAAAACTTTGTCGGAGTCCACCCAAATGTAGCTCTTTTCCGTCACTTCTTTTTACCCCGAGCCGAGAGAGGAGAGCCCCTTGCCGGAGGAATTGCTTGGGTCTCCAGGGTCGGCAAGAAGGAGGCCTATCTGGAGGTAGAGCTCCGTAGCAAATGGGAGGAGTGGAGGGCAGATTGGTGCTGGATTGTTGAGGAGAACCCGCAGCCTTTTACCGCCCAGCGCCAAACCCCAGTAGTACGCGACAATGATTGGAGCAATCTGGCCCCGGAGGATGCTAGGTTGAAGATCGCAGTTACCCGAATCCTCCGCCTCAGACTCGCCGGACTCACTGTAGGCATTGTTGGCGCGGACTTTCTTCGCCGCCGCATCGCCCCCTTGCAGGAGAGAAGGAGACCTGCCTAGGAATTTCAGAACGCCGCAGACATCATGAGGCTGCGCCCAGGCCTCAACTTCAACTTTACAGTCTTGGAGCTTGAAGCAATGCTCTTAGAGTTGTTCAAGCCTGATCCTGATCATCCGGAGATGTTTAGGTTGCCGAGGGGCGTCCTTCCGCTGTGCAACAACTCGTCGCTTGACCGCATCCGTGCAATGATGCCGTTGCGACTCCCACGGAATTGTCCCCACTTGGCAAGAGCCGCGAGACGATGTCGTGCGGCAGTTCTTCGTCAATCAAGTGGAGAGGCCGGACCGCCCCAATGAGCAGAGGGCCCTCACCCGCCACACCACTCACGACGAGATGCAGCGCGACGCCACCGAAGCTAGAAGAGGCGGCAGGCTACCATGGCGAAGTTTGGCTTCACTGTGGAGGAGGCAGAGGCAGCAGCCGAGGCGGCAAGCCTTGTCGAGCGAAAAGAGTTCGTCAGCGAGGAAGAGCTTGCCGAGCCTGAAGCCGAGTCGAGCGAGCCCGCCGAGGGCGCATCCTCTCCACCTCCAAGCAGCTTGCCGCGAGCGGAGCCACCAGCTCCACCAAGAAGGCGTCTTCGCAGGGCCGGAGACGCAGCGGGGCGGCAGACGGGCCAACAGCCGCAGCGCCGCGGGACGCGCTCCACCGCGGCAAGCACTGTTGCCGCGGGAGCACCTCACACCGCTGCGGCAACTGGAGCGGGGCCCTCGCAGGCCACCGGTCCCGCTCCCGCCAAGCGTCCAAGGAGCCCACTCCTCCGCCTCGTCGTGGGAGGCGGGCTGTCGACCTCTCCGCGCTCGGCTCCGACGAGGAAGAGGAAGAGTAAGATTCCTTGTTGTACTTGTAATTCTTCGATTTGTTGCTTTGTCTTGTATCGATCTGCTTTACTCAATCCATTCCTTTTCGTGACGCTGGCCCAGAGGATGTCGAAGAGGGCCAAGACCCCGGTGATTGTCGTCGAGGACGAACCTACTGCGACGGCAGGAGGCGCGTCCGAGACAACCTTGCCGGATGAGGCAACTCTCCTTCAAAGCAGCCCCCAGCGTAAGTATATGGTCTACTTCTTGCTGTTGGGCGTGCATGGGTGCTTTTCCCTTTGCTGATATCTTACTGTTGACTTGTGTAGGAGCAGAGCAGCCTCCTTCTGCTTGGACTACGCCGCCAAGGGTGGATTCCCCGGCAAGGGAGCGTTCCCCGGCAAGGGAGCCTTCTCCGGCAAGGGAGCCTTCTCCGGTAAGGGAGCCTTCTCCGGCAAGGGGCAGCTCTCCGGCAAGGGACGGCACCAGCGATCCCTTGGCGGCGGAGACCATGACCGCAGCCCCGTAGCAGTAACCTTCTTGCCTGAGTAATTCCCTTGTGTTTTTCTTCTTCTGATTTTATCTTTGAATATTTGCTTGACTTTCTTCATCCGTCCGCCACAGAGCCGATGGAGACCGAGGTCGCCGACGAGGAGGACGTCTTGGCAATATCTTGTGAAGCCGCCACCGTGGAAGAAGAAGCCGGCGCCGACGAGCCTGCCACGAAGAGGCCACCGGCTGCCGCCGCAGAAGCCGGGCGAGGGTCTGCAATCGCCCGACGACCACGAGGCGCAGGAGCGCCAGCGCTACACCGACCGCCGATCCCTCCGCCATTGCAGCTGTCGGGCTCCAAAGAGCCCCAGCCCAGCGCCTACTTGAAGGCCCGGCGGCGTCTTCATCAAGCTCCCATGGGAGTCGAGCCTGTGGCGCCGGCGAAGGAGAAACCTTAGATGAAGAGCTGCTCGCCTCCGGCTGACGCTAGTTGACGCGCCAAGCAGCAGCAGCGGCGAGCTCGAGGAGGAGCAGCCGCGAAGCTGCTGTCGCTCTACCGCGCCCGACAAGCCAAATCAAGCGCCCCGGAGGCGCTTGTCGCGAAGGCGGGAGCAGATATTGAGAAGCGTGCGGAGGAGCTCTGGGGCCGCAACCAGGAAGCTCTCCGGTCTTTGGCGGAGGAGCGGGAGCAACTCGCCGAGGAGCGCAAGGCCTTCATCCTCGAGAAGGCTGCAGCTGAGGAGGAACAGCTGACTTGTCAGCCGAGAAGCCTGCCTCACAAGGAGGGTGAGTGGCGCGGGAAGGTCAACCTGGACATCCACGAGGAGGATCTCGCCATGCGCGAGAAACACTTGGCGGGGCTCTCAAGGAGGCAAAGGATGCTGCCATGCTGCCGAGGCCGCCAAGAAGGAGCTGGAGACGAAGGTGGCGCAGTTGGAGGCCAGCCTCAAGAAGAGCGGCGAGGAGCTTGCTGCACTCAAGCACGAGCGCGAGAAGGACGCCTATACTCTTGGCGAGCTGCAGGGACGTCTCGCCGAGAGGAGCAAGGAGCTCAGCGCCGCCAGGGACTCCAATGCAGACCTTGAGTTGAAGCTAACTACTTTGACTCAGACGCTGGACGGCGCCAAGGAGCGGGAGGTGGCCCTGAAGAAGAAGATCAAGGCCGACGAGGAGCTGCTGGCGAATGCTGTTGCCGCCCAGGGTGCCTTGAGGGAGAGTGTGGAGCACTGGACCGAAGGTCTCGTGGATACTGCTGCCGCCATCCACAGCGAGCTGATGGAGCTGGGGATGGTGGATCTTGGATACTCCTCCAACGAGCACCTCCAACCCAGCGCCAAGCTTAGCTTATTCTTCAAGGGTGTGGTGACGGGCCTCCAGCGATTCCGGGAAGAGGTCCCAAAACAGCTGGCCGAGGAGTCGCGCCAGATCTGCGAGCCCTCCAAAAGGTGTCGATGAAGGTGGCCTTCCGCAATCCGGGCCTCAACTTCACCAACGCCCTCAAGTCTCTGCCACGGATGCTGATGTGGAGGCGCTCAAGACCCTTTGTCGCACCCATTGTGGACAGGGTGAGCGGAATCAAGAGGGTTGAGGGTGGTCGCGTGAGATTAGGCCGCTCGTTTTCTCTTGCTCTTGCCGCTGCTAGTCATGTCATAGGAACAATCCATTAGAGCTGCGGCAAGCTATATTGTAATATAACTTTATTTTGGATATCAATTGCTATGCTATTTCCTTTACTTGATTCCTTCCTTTGTATGTTTTTGCCTTACGCTTTTAGGGGACTTGTCGGCGCAGCACTGAGCCATGAAGGCCGAGTCTTGAACGTCAAGACTTCTTTGGCGGTGCCGCTTCCGACAAGCAACCTTGTCGCAACTAGTCGCAGCTCACTTAAGTTGTTGAGCGGACTCGAAACAAAGTAAGGGCGCAACTAGCTACGAATTGGTTCCTCTGCACACAGGTTTTCCATGCAAAGTTCGGTCGTTCAAGGAAAATAACTTAAAATTTTTAAAACTGATTGCTCAAGCTTTGGCAACTTAGCTTTTCTGTCGTTTGCTTCCCGGTAAGGTTAGACTTCCTTGAGCGACGCTTGGTCCACACCATTATCTTCTCCTCCCCCCCCCCCCGGCAAACTTGTGTGCGAGGGAACCTTCCTTTCTTTGAGAAAGAGAAAGAAGAGAAAATAAAGATATGGAGCCTTGTGGCTCATTATCACTTACCAGGGGTAGGTGCTGCACAAAGTGTCAGACAGCGCATGCAAAAATAGAAGTAAAAAGCATGAAATTGACAAGGTGTGCGAAGCACGCTAGCTTTACTGATGCACAGGGTCTGTGCCCGGCTTTGTACAAAGGATTACATGCATCAGCGGCAAGACTTGTACATAAGGTGGTTGCCGGAACAGGTTCCGGCAACCGCGCTTCTGAGTAAAACTTACGAAGATGCTCAATATTCGGGGTTGCTCACCGAATGCCATCTTCGGTTTCAAAGCCATGACGGCGCCAGGCCTAGTGACTCGTTTCACCCGATAAGGGCCTTCCCACTTCAAGGCGTCAACTTGTTGGAATTCTTGGCGGACTGAACGCGTCAAGAACAAGGTCACCTTCCTCGAGACTTCGGCATTGACTTTGCGGCTATGGTAGCGGCGCAAAGCTTGCCGGTACCGAGCAGCTCAGACAGAAATCAAGACGATCTTCCTCAAGGAGCAGCGCGTCATCTTGTCGCAGCTGCTCTTGCTCAAGCTCATCATAAGCGAGCACTCGAGGCGATCCGTATCTGAGTTCCGTGGGAGAACTGCCTCTGCTCCATAGACTAGAGCGAAAGGTGTCCGGCGGTGGCTCGATTTGGCATCGTCCTGATCGACCAAAGAACCACCGACAGCTCCTCAATCCAGTTTCTTCCGCACTTGTGCAGCCTGTCGAAAGTTCTGGTCTTGAGCCCGCGCAACACTTCAACATTTGCCCTCTCCGCTTGACCGTTGCTTCTCGGATGAGCAACAGAAGCAGAACCTTGGCGCCAAGATCTTGGGACGTCTTGCATGAAGGTGCGGCTTGTGAACTGTGTGCCGTTGTCGGTGATGATCCTGTTAGGGATTCCAAACGGCAAACAATCGACTGAAGAACTTGATCACGATCGCTGTCACCTTCCTCATCGCTTCCACTTCCGGCCACTTTGTGAACTTGTCGATTGCAACGCATAAGTACTCAAAGCCCCGACAGCTTCGGGGAAGGGGCCGAGGATGTCGAGCCCCGGACCGAAAATGGCCAGGATAAAGGGATCGTCTGGAGAGCTTGAGCTGGCTGGTGTATCTGTTTGGAATGGAACCGCACGCTTCACACTTGGTTACTAGTGCGATTTGCATCCGGAGGGCTGTCGGCCAAAGAAACCTTCTTGCCGAACGCTTTGCGGCAAGTGCTCTGCGCCAATGTGGTGACCACATATGCCTCCATGTATCTCTCGCCAACAGCTTTTGTCCGTCTTCCCGGTGAATACACTTCAATTTCACACCGTTGAGTCTTTTTTCATGCAGTGTCTTGTCGACAAACCGGTACATGCTTGATCGCCGGGCTACTCTCTCCGCTTCTTCTTGTTCTTCGGGAAGTTCTCCTGTCTGAAGGAAATGGACAATCTGCTGCGCCCATGCTGGAGCTTGCGGCTCGACAACAAGGACTAAGGGCACATCTGCTGTTGCGGGAACATCGGCTTCCACGGCAAAAACCTGCGGCTCAGTCGGAGCTTGACGTTCCCCGGCAAGCTTGCCGGAGCAAAACTTGTCGGGAGCGTCTGCTTCAACGAAACAAACCCTAGGGCTTCTCGGAGCAGACTGCCCCTCAGCACTGTTGGTGTCGATCTTGGGGACCTTCGTGGCGCCGGCTTCGGGAAGCTCTGCCGGAAAGTAGTCACCAGAGATCAACCTTCTCTTCTTGCTCTGTCCAGTGGGTGGTGTTATAGATGGTTGAGTCAGCTTGAGCACAAAAATCCCTGGTTCCACAGGTAACTTAAGTGCGGCGCACTTTGACAAGCCATCAGCAATGTCGTTCTGAGCTCTCGGAATATATTCCATTTGCAGGCCGTCAAAGTGCTCTTCTAGCTTCCTCACTTCATCAACATAAGCTTCCATCAACGGACTCGATAATTCTTGTTCACTTGGCGGATAACAAGTTGTGAGTCACCCCGACAATGAGCTTCTTGATCCCAAGGTCTCTGCGATCTCGAGACCGCAAGCAAACCTTCATACTCTGCAGTATTGTTTGTTGCTTGCTCCTTGGGAAAGTGCATCTGGACTACGACTTGAGGTGCTCTCCGGTGGGTGCGACAAGCAAAGACGCCGCACCGGGCGCCTTTGCAGCGAAGGCACCATCAAAGTACATCAGCCACTCTTTGCTTGTTTCCTTGACGGGATGCTCGTTTCGAATTTCTTCATCCGTGTTGGCGTCCATTCTGCTATGAACTCTGCCAATGCTCGCTTTGGATAGTTGAAGTGTTCTCAAACTTGAGGCCAAAGCTTGACAGTTCAGTGCCCACTCGACAATCCGCCTGTTGCCTCTGGATTTTGCAAGATCCTCTTCAGCGGAAAGCGAGTGACAAGCTGTGATCTCATGTGCACGAAAGTAATGGCGCAGCTTTCTCGAGGCCATGAGGAGGCGAAAAAGCAATTTCATACACCGAGTACCTTGACCTAGCCCCCGTAGAAGGGAATCGACAAAGTAAACCGGGCGCTGCACCATCCTTTTCGCATCTCCTCATGCGTCTGCAGATCCGTCCTTGTCGGGACCAGAGCTTGCCGACGAAGCCCCCTGCTTGTCGCTGGATGTGTCTGCCATGGTTGCTAGCTCATCATCCGCCTCCCTCTCCGCTACTAACGCAGCACTGACCACTTGATTGGTTGCCGCTATATATAGCAGCAACTTCTCTTGTGGCTAGGTGCGACAAGTGTTGGAGTGGAGGACAGGTATCTCTTCAGGTCCTGCAAAGACAGCCTCCGCTTAGGAGTTCATTGCATCGGACCTGCCTTTTTCAGAATTTTGAAAAATGGCGTATGCGCTCAGCAGATCTAGAGATAAACCTGCTGAGAGCAGCTACGCAACCGGCAAGTCTTCGTACATCCTTGACGCGCTTTGGTGCTTCAATCTGCTCAATGGCCTTGATCTTGTCGGGATTGGCTTCAATTCCCCGCTGAGACACGAAGAACCCGAGAAGCTTGCCGGAAGGGACTCCGAACACGCACTTCTCGGGGTTGAGCTTGAGGTTGATCTTGCGCAGATTTGTAAAGGTTTCATCTAAATCTTGGACTAGAGTCGCCTTGTCCTTGCTTTTGACCACTATGTCATCCATGTAGGCTTCCACATTTCTGTGCATTTGCGGCTCAAAAGCATCATGAACTACTCTTGCAAACGTTGAACCAGCATTCTTTAACCCGAAGGGCGTCCATACAAAATAGTATGTGCCACATGGGGTGATGAATGCGGTCTTCTCCTCATCCTCTTCTGCCATGAAGATCTGATGATATCCTGAGTATGCATCCAGAAATGAAAGCAAATCACATCCGGCCGTGGAGTCAACAATCTGGTCGATGTGCGGCAAGGGAAATGGATCTTTGGGACAAGCTTTATTGACATCTGTAAAGTCGATACAAAGCCTCCATTTCCCGTTAGACTTGCGTACAACTATAGGATTGGCCAACCACGTAGGATGGAGCACTCCTCTGATAAGACCTGCTGCTTCCAGTTTCTTGATTTCTTCCGCGATGAACTATTGACGCTCCACTGCTTGCTTCCTGACTTTCTGCTTGACGGGCCGCGCATGAGGACAAACGGCAAGATGGTGCTCAATTACTTTCACAGGAACACGGGGATGTCGACGGTTGCCATGCAAACACGCCGATGTTCGCCTGAGGAAAGCAACGAGCGCGCCTTCCTATTTAGGGTCGAGAGAGGCACTGATGGTGAAGGTACCACTAGTGCCGTCCTCCTTGGCGGACACCTTCTTGGTCTCTGGTGGAGCTGTCATCGTCTTCTTATACTTGCTGGTGGAGCTCGATGGTGCGTCCACGACGGTAGCGCAGCACTCCGAAGAGGTGCGCTTGCCGGAGTGGGCATCAGAGCTCTTGCCGGACTTGGTCTTCTTCTTCCCTCCGGGAGCTTCAGCGGCAACTGGCTTGGTAACTGTCATGTTGCTGCTTCTGGTAGATCTTGTCGGTAGCAGATAAGAGCATCCTTCTTGTCGCCAGGGCGGAGATGACACTTATCGGGCCCGGCATTTTCGTGGAGGTTGTAGGCATAGTGAGAGGCCGCCATGAATTTGGCGAGTCTTTGGACGGCCAAGTATTCCATTGTAAGGCAATGGAAAGTCAGCAACATCAAAGGTGACCCTCTCGATCCTGAAGTTCAACTTCACGCCAAATGTTACCGGCAATGTGATCTTTCCCTTCGGCTTGCTCCTTCCCGGATTGATTCCTTGAAAAGTGCCGGCCTCTTCGAGCTCGCCATCAGGGATCTGGAGTTTCTGGAGCACCGCGGAGGAGATCAGATTCAAGCCGGCCCCACCGTCAACTAACATCTTGGTGACCTTGAGGTTGCGGATAGTTGGTGAAACCAACATCGGCAAGCACCCGACCGCTATTACGCGATCGTGGTGGTCCTCAATGTCAAAGATGATAGGCGTCTGGACCATCTCGAGAGGCTTGCGTGACTCGATGGATGGTTCTGCTGCATTGACCTCCCGCATCCTTTGCTTGAGTTGGCGGTGTGAAGTATCGCGAGAAGCACCGCCGTCAACGCAGACCTCTGTGGCTTTGGAACTCCTGCTCATCGGCTTCACGTCGCCGTCCATGTCTTCATCGCCGTCGTCGTCGTCATCCTTGTCGCGCCACGGGAGGCTGTCTCCTTGCCGCTGCTTGGCCTTGCCGCGGCGCCCTCCCGGCAGGCGTTTCTTCTTGGGCCCTCCTGCACCCTCGGGCCTTCTCCTTGTCGCGTCGTTCGTATTCAGCTTTACATTGCTGCGACAAGCTGCTCGACCTTCTTGCAGCTCTGGAGGTCATGGCCCTTGGTGCGGTGGATCTTGCAAGATCGCTTGCCGGAGCCGTCACCGCTTGTCGGCGGCCGCCACAGACTGGCAGTTGGTGCCAGCAGCAACCTCCTTGCCGGAGCTACCAGCCTTGGCGTTCTTGGCGGCGTCTCCGTTGCCGGACTGCTCGACAACTAGCACATCTCTTCCTTTCTTCTTCCTGTTGCCCCGCGCCGGCTCTTCTTTGCCGGGGCGGTCTCACATCCTTGTCGAGATCCTCATCGCGGTATTTTCTCCGGGAGTCTCCTCCTCCTCGACGCGGCACACTTGTCGGCCAGCGTATAGCTCACCGACGTCTCGATCTTGCACATCGCCATCTCCTCCCGCATCCTGCGGTTTCGCGACGCTCGATGGAACGCAGCGATCACCGCGGCAGGGTGGACATCTGAGATGTTGTCTTTGTACTGCAGCTGGATCTTTGAATATACTTGCGCAGGGGCTCTCCTTCCTTCCGGGCGGCAGATGAAGGTCACTTTCTTGGCCATGGGGTTTGTGGTCACCGTAAAGGCGCCGACAAACTGATGGCATAGATCTGCCCAAGAAGATATGGAGTTGTCCGGCAAGTGCATGAGCCAGGACTGACGTTGGGCTTGAGCACCGGCCGGAAGTAGTTGGCAAGGATCTTGTCGTCTCGCCCCGACAGCCTGCACCACGATGGTGTAGATGCCGAGGAACTCCGACGGATGCGTCTTGCCGCCGTACTTCTCCCGATGCGTCGGCTTGAAGTTTTTCTTCTTTGGGCCATCGACTTGCGGCAGCTCACGAGTGAACGCAGGGCAACCTACCACGTACGGCAAGTCGCCTGGTTCCTCTGGCGCGTGCATGTCAACAGAGGGCCCAACGCGCTTGTCGGATTGACGTCGCGCTTCTCTTCGGCGCTCGATGCGAGTTCGAGCGTCCTCTTGCTGTCGTTCGTGAAGAACTTGGCGCTGATCGCGATGAGCTCGTGGATCTGAAGACGCAGTGGAGTCGCTGTCGAGGTGGATCCGGCGAGTCGGCGATCTTGGCCTTCGGGGCGGAGAGTGCATGGTGGTTGCACCCCACGGTCTCGTCGCCACCGGCTCGTGTTTAGCGATCTTCTTGCTGGCGGCGCGCCTTTTCGGCTGCCCAGCGAGGCGTCGCCGTTAAGCGAAGCCGATGAGACTTTGTATGGTGGCCCTCCACTCATCGACCTTGTCGGACGTTGGAGGGTAATCTAGGAGCAGTTGAGCTCTCGCCAGAGCTTCTGCTGGAGTAGTGGGTGGCAGTGGCGAACGGCGCGAGGAGCGGGATATGCTCGGACTTCTATCTATGTTAGAAGGAGCAGTATCCCGTCCGAGTGTCCGTGCCTCGCTCGTGCCGGCATGTTGGCGTGCATGTTGGTCTTGAGCATCCCGAGATCCTCCAGCTCGATCTCGGTCCAACGAGCGTATGGCATTGTGAATGCCATGACACTGTCGGTCTCGCGCCTCCTGAGACGGGCGCGGTGCATGTACGGACGCCGAGGTCTGCGCAGCCTTGTCCTTGGACTTGGCAGCAGCGTGAGCTCCCCCGTCGCCGTCCATTCTCCCGTCCGCGTCGAACCCACCACCTGCGCCAAAGATGTCGGGGCAGGCTGATCTGGCCCACGAACACCTATGGGGCCGGCGGACCGAGCCCCTTTCGGTTCGGGCGGGAGCGGAGGTCGCCTAAGAGCAGATTGAGGCGGCACGCGAGAGGTTTTACCCAGCCGGAGCTCTCCGGAGAGATAATACTCTACCGCTGCATGTCTAGGTGTATTGCGTTCTTGCTCGGGCGCTCGAGTGCTACAAGATGCATTTAGCTGCTAACGAGACTGGCGTGGAGGGAATCGATCGACCAACCAACCCTTTCTACGCTATGCATGGGCCTCCTTTTATATGCTCAAAGGGGCTCCGACAGGTGGCAACGTGAGACGGGGTACAAATGTAAAACTAGTGGTTGGTACACCTACTTGTACAAAGGTACAAAGTGTAATATACCTAACCACAGGCGGGGACAAAGGCATTAAATGCCCGTCTAGTCGCCCTAACGGTGCAAACAGGGACCGTCGGGCGCCACCGTTCGCCACGATGGCAAACTTGTCGGCGCTGCTTGCCACCTCGCACCGCTGGCTGCCTGACCTCTCGCCACGCGATGCACAGAAAGGCCCAGGCGACACATTAGTGGATGCTTTGGAGCGTGGAGTACTGAGAGGTGGTCTGCCGTGGCAAGCGCCTTTGCATGGTTGTTATCTTATCGCGCCCGGAAGCTTGTCGCTCATCGGGCCTTCCCGGCAAGCTCCTCTTGCCGGGTCTTGTCTTGTAAGTGCACAGGGTGGCCTTCCGGCAAGCTCCTCTTGCCGGGCCTTGTCTCCTATGTGCCTTGGGTGGCCTTCCGGCAAGCTTCTCTTGCCGGGTCTTGTCTCCCTGGCTTGAATACTTTGTTCTTGAATGGCTCCAAAGGAACCACGGAGGACCTTGGCGGTCACCCGGTAAGCCCTGCCGCGGAGGGCTGCAACTGCCCGTGCACAAGTTCGGGATACTAGGGTACCCCTACTCTAGTACACTGACACTCTGGAATTACTTCCAAGGTCTATTTCCTTTGATCTAATGACGAAGATACTGTATATCTCGTCGAGTTGCACTATTCTGCCACTCACCTTTTTGAAAGAACCATTCTCTTTAAAAGCACACCGTTTCGCGGCAAAACTATTTGCCTCGGTATAGTGAGGGAGGAATACCCAACATTTTGGTTTAACCTACTTATTAGCACTTGTCTGACTTGGAATTGGTTTGTAACCTTTTACTCAAGCCCACTATTACATATGTTAAGAAAAGATATAACATGGTTGGGCGTACCATACCATGGCTTCATTTCAATAGACCCGATGTAGCTCTTTTCAGTGTAAAAGTCGTAGTCTCTAAAGCATCACTTTAAAAGGGATAATGGCAAATTTATTTATGTCTTCTTTGACCTTACCATGTCATAAATGGTTAGATTACATCTCCATAGACATTCCACTCATAGTGGTGTTCCGGGAGGTGTAAGTTATGAAACTCTTTTCACAACTCATCAGACATTCGCTAAACTTGTAACTCAGATATTCCTTTCTGCAATCAAATTTTAGAAATACAATTTTATTGTTACAATAACTTCTAATTCATTTTTGAAAACCTTTCGAATGATTTCAAAAGATCCAGACTTACGTCTCATCAAGTAATTATCCATATATCTACTTGAGTCATTTCTGAAGATAAATAAATCCACCACTAACAACACTTATTGGACTACACACATCAAATGTATAATCACTAATAAGTTTGTTGTTCGTTCCTTATGGCCTGTGAAAGGTATTTTAGTCACTTAACTTTTCGGAGGAAAGTTCTAAGTGTCAGATGATTCAAAATCAAATAGACTTCAAAATCCATCATAATGGAATTTTCCATGCGGGTTTCTCCAATGTGACCAAATGTAGTGCCACACTTGTGTGGTATTCTTTTAGTCTTGTGACATTTAGTGTTAGTATTATGGATGTATCATTTTACCATCAATATTCATAACATACAACCCATCTTGGATGGAAGCATGGCCCTTCATGTTATTCGTAATACTGAACAACAATTGTTCTTTTATGAACAACCCTTTTGCAATAAACATTGTGCAATGGGCTAGAGTGTAAGAAACTCTAAAACGAATTATGAAAGTAAACACAGAGGTAATATATTAATATCATTATTCATAACATACATCTCATTCATAATGAAAGTATGGCCCTTAATGTTTATTCATAATACTGAACATCAAAAGTTCTCTTATGAACAACCTTCTTGCAAGATACCTTATGCAAAGGGCTAGAGTGTGAGAAACTATAAAATGAATTATGAAAGAAAATACATAGGTAATACACCGATGGAAGGTATAGTAAATTTTACTATGTTCCCAACACGTATTAAAACCTCATTCCTGGCTAGTCCTTTTAGGACATAGTAGCTCTTGCATTGATTCACAACAGAATGCAATCGAGCGGGTATCTTTGTGATTAACTCACAATACCCAAGAATTAGTGATTAACATGTTTAACCATAATTCCCAAGAACTATTTCTTTGACCAGCCTACTATACATCAAAAACTAGTATGACATTCATACATGAGCTGGATATTCCAGTCATCTTTCTTTCTGCCTTTATACTTCTAACAGTTTAACTTTTAGTATTTCTCCTACTTGCAAAAGAAGCACCCAACTTAAGAGTGGCTTTAGCCCTGGACTTCCTAGGCGTGTAAGTCATACTAACACCCTTTGGAAACTTCCTTTCTCTTTAAGTTGTTGTTTTATTCACCTTTCATTATATGACATGCGTTCTTCTGGATCCCTTTCCCAACAGTCAAATGCATAGTAAACACTTTTACTAATACTTGCAAACAAACATTGCTTTGTTTGTATCTGAAAATAATTTTCAGTTTCATTAATATCATATAACTATCCCAACTTTCAAAGTTTGGGTTTCATGGAAGCAAACATATTCCACTTGACCGTAACAGAATTCTAGCTTTTGAATCGAAGGACGAGAGTCACATGATCCATAGCATTAGCGGGAGGATACGAAAAGCATGCGATAGGACAAAGTCCTTCTCGGCACTTTTGAGGACAATCCTCATATTACGTTACCAATCGTAAAGTTTTAACCAGATATTTAACAACTATTCAATTTTAACAGGGAAAGTGGAATTGTGAGCCATTATTCTACAACTATTTTGCAAGAAACACTTAGACAATGTTCATAATTAATTGCACTGAGAATTAAACATGTTAATTCAACAGTGCGCTCCTACTCAAATAAATATCTCTCATAATTGATTTAGAGTGATTCAAGATCCATATTTCTATTCGATGCCATTGACGGGTTCATCACTGATGACACGAATTTCAATCGATAGGCCAACTTGCCGATCACATCTCTATGTGATTCTTGTTCATCTTCGATGGGCGTGTTCGAGCTTCAGGACTCTCACGCTCGAGCGTCAAAGACAACCAAGTGATCTTGCTGCAAGGTCTGACCTCACCCGCCTCATTCCTCTCGATTCGATTCGTGCTCATGTGTACATGGCGCACCCGAAAAGATCACAATTTCAGACGGTGCTACACTTGGGTGAACACTAACTACTTTGATATTTTAAGTGAGAGATCACCCTAATAAAAAGCGACTACCACGCAATCAAGAAGGGTGCATCATAAGGGATAAACATCTCAGGCAATTCATAATAGCATGATATGGTATAGCCCTTTCTGACGGAGAAGTCTTTCATTTCTTCGTCTTCGCCATTCGCGTCGGTGTTCACCTTCACGAAGATTGCCACCACCTTGTCGATGCACCAGATAATATTGATATCTCTATAGCTAATAAAATAAGTGCATTACTTAAGGTTGACACACAGGTCATTAAAGTGACAATCATATGGCTCCAGCCATCATGCCGGATCATGACACGCAGGTCATGTTAATTACATCATGTAGTCATCCATACATAATCAAATTGAATATGAGCATTTCTATACCACATCACATGCACATCCTGCAAACCCAAGTTAGACGCCTCTAATCGGTTCATGCAAAATTTTATTTTACGTGGCTTCTAAGGTTTTGACTTAAACCGCAGCTACCAACGTTTATCATCAAGTATGATAATTCAAGGGCTAGATTAACTTATCGGGGTGTATGAAACACGAGATAATAAAATCTCGAGCCCCACACTGAACTTCGTCATATGCATGACCCCCATGCAGATCATATGTGCATTGTCCTTTAGTCTGCGAAACATCCATCTTTCTTAGACTAAAGTGGAACCCAAAGAACTGTTAGCACTTCGTTGATCTGTCAATCAGCATGCTCAGGAGCAGCATGAAAGGATCGCGGATTGCCAGAACTTTGTCAGATTCCACAATGCTGTCAAGATCAGGACTACACAAATTTAAGACAAGCAACAAGAACATCGGGTAACTGATTTCATGTGCTACCCACACAAATAATTTTCAGTAATAGAACTCATCTACTACCTAATTATATTGTGCAACACCCATTCATCTCCATGTATTCTAGATCACAACCTACATCTACGCATAGCACGGCTCATGATGCCACTGTAGGGTAACGCGGCAGAAAACAAAAAAAATTCCGACTTACGCACCAGCCCAGGACCACTATGGAGACCGCATACAAGGTTTGATATTTTTCGTTACCGACTCATAGCGCAGCGGGAAGTAGAGTCGATGACGATCGGCGGTGAAGATCCCCGCAGCTAGGATTTACAACCTCCCAACCATGAGGATGTATACCCTCATCTGCCCCTCTGACAGCCCTCCGGGAGGTGGTGGGACAGCCCCCCGAACGGTGTCGAGGACAGCCCTTCGGGAGGACCTTCGAAACTCGGACGACCACTCGGACAGCCCTTCGGGAGGACCTTTGAAACTCGGACGGTCACTTGGACAGGCCTTCGGGAGGCACTCTCAAAACAGCCCCTCAGGCAAAAGGATCAAAACTATGACCTCTCTACGGGGTTGCACACATACGGTGTCATCTATCCAAAGAAGGCTTCGCCCGTCGAACTAGTTCCCACCGGAACCCACACAGCCTTCGGCTCTCTGAAACTAGTTCATTTGGGAGGAGAGAAGCCAGATCATGCATGGCACTTGTATGTGAGAAGGGATGTGAGTTTGGAGAGTGCCTCTCCACCTCTATTTATAGGAAAACCCAAGGGGTAGGGGATACATGAAAAAACCCAAAATGCCCACACTTTATGTCACACATAAAAGGCATAAAGGGCATAAGGGATGCCAAGTGGAGCCCCATGGAGGAGCTGCACCCACCAACGTCCCACCTTCATGGGGGCCCCCAAAGGGGGTTCCTTGATCCCCAAGTCCTTCTAGAAGCCTTTTGGGAAAAGCCCCAAAAGGTGGCTTTCCATAAATATCCCTAAAAGTACTTTCACTATTTCACGACGACATTTTTCAGCGTCCGTTCGAACTGAAAATATTTATGTGGGCTTAGAACATTTCCAGTACCCACTAAAATAATTTTCAACACGTTCCAAAACAATTCCGGATTAGTGATTTTCATCTGCGAAAAGCATCTGAAGTGGTTCCGACAGCTCCGGAGCATATCCAGCTTTTATCCCAGAAAATTCCAAAAAGTTTCCAGAATGACTCTGGCATCCTCCAAGAATTATCAGGCATGTGCCGAAACCAATTTGACTTAATATTATATCCCGAAACAACTTTTCGGTTTCACCGAAACTCATCCGATGACCTCTCTCTGGGAAACTTTTCCGCTGTCCGAAACTTTTTCGGTGATTTTCTCTCAAACTCCCTGTCTAGTATTCAGAAGATAGATTACCCTTAAGCGTGTGATCCTATAGGTTCGGTGAAGTATAGACATGACCCGGAACCCCTTCCGACCAATGATCAACATCGGAGCCGTGGACACCCATATTGACCCCTATACCCACACGAATAAATATTCGAGTGAACCTCCGATTCTTGATGAGCTATTCCATTTGCTTCGCGATATGTCAACAGAGGACCTTGAGAAGAGGTGTCCAGAGGGGGGTGATTAGACACTAAGTACCAAAGTTGCAGTTTTTAAGTTTCTTTAAAGTTTGAGTGGAGTTTAGGCACAAGTTTAACATTCACAACATATAGCAAGCAAGCATGCAAAGAGTGTATGAGCAGCGGAAAATAAAGCATGCAACTTGCAAGAATGTAAAGGGAAGGTATTGGAGGAATCAAACGCAATTGGAGACACGGATGTTTTTGGCGTGGTTCCGATAGGTGGTGCTATCGTACATCCACGTTGATGGAGACTTCAACCCACGAAGGGTAATGGTTGCTTGTGAGTCCACGGAGGGCTCCACCCACGAAGGGTCCACGAAGAAGCAACCTTGTCTATCCCACCATGGCCGTCGCCCATGAAGGACTTGCCTCACTAGCGGTAGATCTTCACGAAGTAGGCGATCTCCTTGCCCTTACAAACTCTTTGGTTCAACTCCACAATCTTGTCGGAGGCTCCCAAGTGACACCTAGCCAATCTAGGAGACACCACTCTCCAAGAAGTAACAAATGGTGTGTTGATGATGAACTCCTTGCTCTTGTGCTTCAAATGATAGTCTCCCCAACACTCAACTCTCTCTCATGGGATTTGGATCTGGTGGAAAGAGGGTTTGAGTGGAAAGCAACTTGGGGAAGGCTAGAGATCAAGATTCATATGGTAGGAATGGAATATCTTGGCCTCAACACATGAGTAGGTAGTTCTCTCTCAGAAATAGGATGCTGGAAGTGTAGATTCGTTCTGATGGCTCTCTCCACGAATGAAGAGGAGGTGGGGGGGGGGGGTATATATAGCCTCCACACAAAATCTAACCGTTACACACAATCTACCAAACTCGGTGGGACCGAATCTTTAAACTCGGTCAGACCGATTTAGCAAATAATGTGACCGTTAGGGTTTTCGGTGGGACCGAAATGCAACTCGGTGGGACCGATTCGGTTAGGGTTAGGGCATAACGTAATCTCGGTAGGACCGATTACACAAACTCGGTGGGACCGATTTTGGTAATAAGCTTTCCAGAGAGTTGGTCAGGCAAACTCGGTTGGACCAATTATCAAACTCGGTGGGACCGATTTTGATAATAAGTTAACCAGAAAGTTTGCATTGTAGCTTATCTGAAACATACTAGATAAGAGTGTTAGTCCAACAAGAGATATGTTGTCATTAATTACCAAAACCACCTAGGGAGCACTTGTGCTTTCAATCTCCCCCTTTTTGGTAATTGATGGCAACATACATCAAAGCTTTAGATAAAGATATAAAGAATAGCAAGTAAAGCTTTGGAAAGACATGTAACAAGCATAGGCTCCCCTACATGTATGCAATCATGTGAATATGAAATATAGAAGCATGTGATAGCATAACCATGATAGAGCAGGCAATGTGTTACATGTATCTTGGCTATATGCATCAGAGCAAAAGTATTAAAAAGAATACCTTCATGCCCATGAGTCCTTGCAAACAGTATGTACATTAGCAAGAATTCCTCATACACATGATTGTGATGCATATACTTACCTTGTGGTCTTGAGTTGGCTTAGGATGGAATGAACCTGCGTAAACAAGGTTAGATAACACAAATACATCTACTAGCCAGAGCAAACAGAAGAAACCACAAGAATACCAAGACTGGGATGCCATGTAGAGAGTGAGTACTAAGTACCACATTGGATTAGACATGTCCCCAAGAGTAAAGATATGCAATGAATTTAAATGATCTCTTTCCCTTAGATGTCTTGCTCCCCCTGAATCTAACATGGGATACTTTGGGAGAAGATAGGGAACAGAAAATCAGAGTGAAGGAAAACAGAGTGAAAGATATGAATGATGATCGAGCTAAAGTTCAGAGCTAATGTATGCTCATGCAAAATTGAGCACAACAGATCATATGAACATGTCTCTCCCCTCAAGAAGACATGTGGACATCTCTCCTCTTGAACACCAAGCATCTGGGATCCTTGAGAAATACTTTCTACCAGTATTCTCTCCCCCTGGAGATCTCTCTCCCCTCAAGGATCTCTCTCTCCTTCTCTGATGTGATCTCTCTCTCTAAATGATAAGCTTTGATGTGATCTCTCTCTCCCCCTTTGACATCATTTTCCAAGACGGGCTTGATAAAGATTTAATCTCTCTCTCCCCCTCTGGAATTTGTCGTGAATGGGTTCGATCCTTGAGACACATCATAAAGCAATGATAAAAATGTGATGCTTGTAGAGGACAAGATTCATTGAGTGGAGCTGGATCAGAAGAAACACAGAATATGTGGCAAAGCGTTTTTCCTGTTATGAAATCGGTGGCACCGAGTTGTAGGATTCGGTTGCACCGAAAGGATTCGGTTGGACCGAAAACAACAAAGCGGTTGAACCGAGTTCATCACAGAGAAAACACTTGTCACCTCAGCTCACTAGACTAGTAAGATCTCACAAAGATTTGCAAGGAATTAACTGAAAGATGTACAAGGAATTAGATGCAGAAAATGCACAGAAAACAGAAAGAAATCTAGATGAAGTTTTTTTTGAAAAGGGGAAACACAAATGCATGAGACAAATGCAAAAACTCAAAAAAGAACACATGAGAACTTCATCTAGAGATGGTCGGCGACAAAGTCACCTATGTTAGATTATATTGACTTAGGAGTCAAGTGAGATCACTTGATCATAGGCCATACCTACATGGGTTAGTTCTTGCAAGGAAGAGCACTTGTATATCCAAAAATGACAATCATGAAACTCAACATAGAATTTGTCAAAGGATATATTTGAATGGTTTCGTGCTTCCTTGACTTCAACCACCTTGTGTAGAGACTTGGTGATGTAGAGATTGCTCAAGATATGAGTAGGTTTCAACCTCATGGAATTTGATTCAACCAAGTACCTACATGGGTTAGATAACATGCAAGATACAAATATATCCAAGACATAATTTTTTTTCATCATAAGAAAAATATCAAGGATTAGTCATAAGTTCATGTCTTACATGTATCCAATGGAGTTTCTACTCCAAGTTTGAAGCATCAATGATGTTCAATTCTCCTCTTAACCTGCAAAACACTTTCTCATCAAGAGGTTTAGTGAATATATCCGCTAATTGCTTTTCGGTGCGAACATGCTTAAGATCAATGTCACCCTTAGCAACATGATCTCGAATTAAATAATGACGAACTTCAATATGCTTAGTTCGAGAATGTTGCACAGGATTATGACCAATTTTGATAGCACTTTCATTATCACAAAGCAATGGAACATGTCTCACATATATCCCATAATCTTTAAGAGTTTGGGTCATCCAAAGTAATTGAGCACAACATGAACCAGCGGCAATATATTCAGCTTCAAGTGGATAAGGATACCGAGTTTTGTTTCTTGGAGGAGCAAGACACAAGAGATCTACCAAGAAATTGACAAGTACCAAGTGGACTTTCTATCAACCTTGTCTCGGGCATAGTCCGAAGTCGGAATAGCCAACAAGATCGAAAGAGGCCCTCTTAGGATACCAAATGCCAAAATTTGGTGTATGGATTAAGTATCTCACTATCCTTTTCACGGCCCTAAGATGACATTCTTTAGGGGCAGCTTGATATCGTGCACACATGCACACACTTAGCATAATATCGGGACGTGAAGCACATAGATATAACAATGAACCAATCATAGAGCGATAAACCTTTTGATCAACCGGTTCACCATCTTTGGTTAAGTCAAGATGTCCACTAGTAGGCATGGGTGTAGTCATACCTTTGCATTCTTGCATATTGAACTTCTTGAATAAGTCCTTGGTGTACTTTGTTTGCGAGACAAAAGTACCTTCCTTAGTATGCTTGATTTGCAAACTAAGAAAGAATTTGAGTTCACTCATCATAGACATCTCAAACTTCTCCGACATTAGCTTCCCAAACTTTTCACTAAAATGAGGGTTAGTTGAACCAAATATAATATCATCAACATAAATTTGGCACACAAATAGTTCGCCATTAACCCTTTTAGTAAAAAGTGTGGAATCAATTTTCCCGATTTCAAAGCCTTTTTCAATAAGGAACTTGGTCAAGCATTTATACCATGCTCTAGGAGCTTGTTTAAGACCATAAAGAGCTTTGTGAAGTTTGTAAACATGATTGGGTTTCTTAGGATTGACAAAGCCGGAGGTTGTTTAACATAAACTTCCTCCTCTATTTCACCATTTAGAAAACCACTTTAAATGTCCATTTGGTACAAGGTGATATCATGGTGATTAGCATAGGCAAGAAAGATGCTAAAGGACTAAAGACTAGCAACGGGGCTGTAAGACTCACCATAGTCCATACCTTCGACTTGTGTGTAGCCTTGGGCATTTAGACGTGCTTTGTTGCGAACTACTTGTCAATCTTCATCTTGCTTGTTGCTAAACACCCATTTGGTACCGATGATGTTGTGGTTGTTGTCGGGCTTCTCAACCAATGTCCAAACTTGGTTCCTCTCAAAGTTGTGTAGCTCTTCATGCATAGCATTTATCCAATCCGGATCTTCCAATGCTTCTTCGACCTTCATAGGTTCAATGCTAGAGATGAAAGAATAGTTTTCACAAAAGTTAGCTAAACGAGTTTTAGAGCGAGTGATTCTCCCGGTTTGAATATCATTGTAGATTTGCTCGACGGGATGGTCTTTAGCAATTCTTGCTCGAACTCATGAAAGATTTTGCTTGGGTCTTCGTTGAACATCTTCTTCATCTTCTTCTTCTTCTTGGCCTTCTTCATTGTTGGCGTTGTCGTTCTCTTGTCGTGGTGGAGAAGGAGGTTGTTGACGTTCATCTTGATGCACTTCCTCGTTTTCTTCATCTTGGTGTGTCCCACTTGTGGATGCTTCCGTATCAACTCTTGGTTCACCTTGTCGTGAAGTAGAAGCTTCCACTTGGACGGACGAGGTACTCTCCTTCACCTCCGTTGGACGGACCTTGCCAATAGACAAGTCTTGGATTGCTTCCGAAGGATCTTTGTCTCCTACATCAATTGGAAATTGCTCTACTTGCGAGCCGTTAGATTCATCAAACTTCACATCTACCGTCTCTTCAACCTTTCGGGTGAAATTGTTGTAGACACGTTAAGTGTGAGAGTTTGAGCCATAACCTAGTAGGAAACCTTCATGAGACTTAGGAGCAAATTTAGAATGACGATGCTTATCAAGAATGTAGCACTTTGAGCCGAATACTCGAAAGTATCCAACATGGGGTTTGTTACCGGTGAGGAGCTCAGATGCCGTCTTGCCGAGTAGCTTGTGAAGATACAAGCGATTTGTTGCATGACAAGCTGTCTCAACCGCTTCTCGCCCAAAAAGTGCTTGGCGTCTTGTACTCATCAAGCATCGTTCTCGCCATTTCGATGAGCGTCCGGTTCTTCCTCTCAACAACTCCATTTTGTTGAGGTGTGTACGTAGTCGAGAACTCGTGTGAAATCCCTTTTTCGTCAAGAAAGGTGTCCACATTTATGCGTTCTTGAACTCCGTTCCATTGTCGCTGCGAACCTTCTTGATCTTCACTTCAAATTGGTTTTGGGCCTTCCTAGCGAAGTTTTTGAAGATCTTTTGGACCTGCGATTTATCATCGAGAAAGAACACCCACGTAAATCTGGAAAAATCATCAACTATAACTAGGCCAAAAGATTTTCCACCGAGACTCTTGTAAGAGTTGGGACCAAAGAGATCCATGTGAAGTAGCTCGAGTGGCCTCTTCGTGGTCATGATGTTCTTCACGGATGCCTTCCTCCACTGTTTACCGCTTGACAAGCACCGCAAAGTCTATCCTTATCAAATATGACATCATTAACTCCAAGGATATGATTCCCTTAATAAGCTTGTCAAGGTTTCGCATACCAACATGACCTAATCGTCTATCCATAACCAGCCTTTTGAGGATTTAGCAATGAAGCAAGTTTTAGGTTGAGCCTTTTAGTGAAATCAACAATGTATAGATCACCTCTACGCACACCAGTAAAGACCATTTTATGATTATCTCGACGAAACACTTGGCAATCTAGTTCAAGAATAGAACATTGAAACCGAAATCAACAAGTCTAGATACTGAAAGTAAGTTGTAGCCAAGAGATTCAACGAGCATAACATTTTGTATGGAGCTATCATGTGAGATGGCCACCTTACCGAGGCCAACCACCTTACCCTTTGAGTTGTCACCGAAAGTGAGAAACTTTCGAGGACCATCATTTTCAGCAAGCTTACGAAACATGTCTTTATCTCCGGTCATGTGATCGGTACATCCACTATCAAGAACCCATTCCTTTCCTCCTGACATATATCCCCGAAGATTTGCCATAAGACCAAAATGTCTCATTGCATCATTAAGATCGAAGTCACTATCATCATCCCCATCATAGTATCCATGTTCAACATCGTCATGTGGTGGATCAAATCGAAAATACTCTCCATCAAGAATAGGCACTCTATGTCTAAGACTCCCAAAGGTAGACTCATCAATCTTCCTCCAATGGTGATAAAACCAATGCAATAGAGACCAATGCTCTGATACCACTTGTAGGACCTTGAGAAGAGGTGTCTAGAGGGGGGTGATTAGACACTAAGGACCAAAGTTGCAGTTTTTAAGTTTCTTTAAAGTTTGAGTGGAGTTTAGGCACAAGTTTAACATGCACAACATATAGCAAGAAAGCATGCAAAGAGTGTATGAGCAGTGGAAAATAAAGCATGCAACTTGCAAGAATGTAAAGGGAAGGGATTGGAGGAATCAAACGCAATTGGAGACACGGATGTTTTTGGCGTGGTTCCGATAGGTGGTGCTATCGTACATCCACGTTGATGGAGACTTCAACCCACGAAGGGTACCGGTTGCGCGAGTCCACGAAGGGCTCCACCCACGAAGGGTCCACGAAGAAGCAACCTTGTCTATCCCACCATGGCCGTCGCCCACGAAGGACTTGCCTCACTAGCGGTAGATCTTCACGGTAGGCGATCTCCTTGCCCTTACAAACTCTTTGGTTCAACTCCACAATCTTGTCGGAGGCTCCCAAGTGACACCTAGCCAATCTAGGAGACACCACTCTCGAGAAGTAACAAATGGTGTGTTGATGATGAACTCCTTGCTCTTGTGCTTCAAATGATAGTCTCCCCAACACTCAACTCTCTCTCATAGGATTTGGATCTGGTGGAAAGAGGGTTTGAATGGAAAGCAACTTGGGGAAGGCTAGAGATCAAGATTCATATGGTAGGAATGGAATATCTTGGCCTCAACACATGAGTAGGTAGTTCTCTCTCGTAAATAGGATCTTTGGAAGGGTAGATTCGTTCTGATGGCTCTCTCCATGAATGAAGAGGAGGTGGAGGGGTATATATAGCCTCCACACAAAATCTAACCGTTACACACAATCTACCAAACTCGGTGGGACCGAATCTTTAAACTCGGTCAGACCAATTTAGCAAATAATGTGACCGTTAGGGTTTCGGTGGGACCGGAATGCAACTCGGGTGGGACCGATTCGGTTAGGGTTAGGGCATAACGTAATCTCGGTAGGACCGATTACACAAACTCGGTGGGACCGATTTTGGTAATAAGCTTTCCAGAGAGTTGGTCAGGCAAACTCGGTTGGACCAATTATCAAACTTCGGTGGGACCGATTTTGATAATAAGTTAACGAGAAAGTTTGCATTGTAATCTCGGTAGTACCGATTGCTCAAACTTCGGTGAGACCGATTTTGATAATGGACATACAGAGAGATTACAATCCCATCTCGGTGAGACCGAGATCCCTATCGGTGAGACCGATTTTCCTAGGGTTTGTGGCGTGGCTAAGACATTCAAACTCGGTGGCGCCGGATAGAAAGAATCAGTGGGGCCGAGTTTGACTTTAGGTTTAGGACATATGTGTGGAAGTGGGAAAGTAGTTGAGGGTATTTGGAGCATATCACTAAGCACATGAAGCAAGAGGTTCATTAAGCAACACCTCATCCCTCCTTGATAGTATTGGCTTTTCCTATAGACTCAATGTGAACTTGGATCACTAAAATGCAAAATGAAGAGTCTTGAGCTTGAAGCTTTAGCCAATCCTTTGTCCTTAGCATCTTGAAGGAGTTCCCACATCCTTTCGTCCATGCCACTCCATTGTTGAACTTATCTGAAACATACTAGATAAAAGTGTTAGTCCAACAAGAGATATGTTGTCATTAATTACCAAAACCACCTAGGGAGCACTTGTGCTTTCAGTCACAAACACCCGAGGTGAGATTTATTGCATCCCCATGGACGAACAATTTGTCCATCATGCAAGTTATCTCGTTACCTGTTTTGTTCTCTTTTCTCGTTTCCGTGTTTCGGCATCCCACTGATCAAATCACAAGGTGTCTGGCCAGACGATTATGGATACCGTAACACCGAGAGGGCCCGATAATATCTCTCCATCGTCGGCGGAGCAAATCCCAATCTTTAGCTATCAAGTTACTTGACATACTTTTCCATGAACCGGTAAGCCGCCGTAATAGCCACCCATTTACGGATGACATTTAACAAACCCCAAAGTTCATGAAGCAAGCATGAAGAAACTCGATACTCTCATGGTCTAATGAATCATGCAAACGTTAACCATCTCTGTGTTATGTACCATTAACTTGTGACGAATGAATCTCATAGCATAACATCAACCCGGGTCGATTCAACACAAATGTTCTCTTAACATTGTGCCCTCAAATTTGCTGGCATTGTCATGCCCATGATTAGGAAAACAGAACCATCATGCAACACTTGAGCTATTCTTAGAGGCCAGACTAAGAATACTTATTACCGTTTGTTATTCCACACGTGCATATGAGTCTTCCTCCGAGCCTCGTGTTATTGCAAACTCGAGAACCATAGCAGTTATAGCATGGAACATAAACATAATTATGAACTTGGAGATGAATAATACCATTTATTATTGCCTCTAGGGCATATCTCCTACAATATTTCAGTACCTTGGCACCTTTTGCCATGAAGCAATAGGTGGGAGCGTAGTCATCATCGCCTTCATCAGCCTTGTTGGAGAAGTCATTTTGCTCAGAGTTGAAGATGGACTTGCTGACGAATGCAGTGGCGAGAGCCAGACTCGCCACACCTGACTCAGACTCCTCAGATGCCTCCTCTTCCTCATGTTCCTCAGACTCAGCCTCAGAGTCCATTTCCTTGCCAATGAATGCCCGAGCCTTCTTGGAGCTGATCTTCTTGTGAGATGAGGACTTTGAGGATTTTGATGATGAACACTTTGAAGATTTCTTCTTCTTCTTTGAGTCATCAGAACTGTAATCCTTGTATTTCTTCTTCTTTGATTCCTTTTCGCACCAAGGACAATCTTGAATGTAGTGACCAGGTTTCTTGCACTTGTGACACAGCCTCTTCTTGTAGTCACTGGATGAGGAATCATTACTCCTTGAGGATTTTCCAAAGCAACCACGTCTTGAGAACTTATGGAATTTCCTCACGAGCAGTGCTAGCCCCTGGCTCAGTTCTTCAGGATCACCAAGGCTACTACCAGAATCTTCACCTTCAGATTCAGAGACCGCCTTGGCCTCCAGGGCACGTGATCTGCCATAGCTCGAACCATAGAGATCTCTCTTCTCAGCAAGCTGGAACTCATGAGTGTTTAGCCTCTCGAGGATATCAGCGGGATCACGTGACTTGTAATCAGCACGTTCTTGTATCATTAGTGCCAGAGTATCAAATGAGGAATCAAGCGATCTCAGCAATTTCTTCACCACCTCGTGGTCGGTGATGTCAGTGGCACCAAGTGCTTGAAGCTCATTTGAGATGTCAGTGAGGCGATCGAAGGTTTGCTAAACATTTTCATTGTCGTGTCTTTTGAAGCGGTTGAAGAGATTGCGAAGAACATCAACACGTGAGTCACGTTGAGTTGAGACTCCTTCATTCACTTTGGATAGCCTATCCGAGATAAGCTTAGCAGTTTCCAAAGCACTCACTCTTCCATACTGCCCTTTGCTCGGATGGCCACATATGATGTTCTTCGCTTGAGAATCGAGTTGCTTGAATCTCTTCACATCAGCAGCGTTCAGAGAAGGTGTGACTGAGGGAACTCCATTTTCCACAACATACCAAAGATCATTGTCAATTGCTTCAAGATGCATTCGCATCTTATTCTTCCAGTAAGAGTAGTCCGTCCCATCGAAGGTAGGACACCCAGCAGAGACCTTGATCATACCTGCGGTCGACATAACTGAAACTCTAGGCAGTTAAACCAAATCACACAGAACAAGGGAGTACCTTGCTCTGATACCAATTGAAAGTGCGTTATATCGACTAGAGGGGGGTGAATAGGCGATTTTTATGAATTCTTCACTGAGGAATTTGCGGGTGAGGAAATTCCTTAGTGAAGAACTACTTGCAGTGGAATAAGTACTCAGAAGTAAACATAACAGGATACAAGCATGGTCATCATGATGAAATGAAGACAAGTACAGAGTACAGAAAGCGTAAACACAGGATAAAACAAGATGAAGACAAACAGACTGAAGAAATTGAACTGAGGAAATTGAGAAAGTCTTCAGTCAAAGTCTTCAAACACAGATATGAACAAGTGCACAACACAGTTATGAGGAAATGAAAGAGTTGAGGAAATAAAACCAGTTGGCTTGGTGAAGACAATGATTTGGTAGACCAGTTCCAACTGCTGTCTCAGTAGTACATCTAGTTGGAGCGGCTAGGTATTTAAACCTAAGGACACACAGTCCCGGACACACAGTCCTCACCGTATTCTCCTTGAACTAAGGTCACACAGACCTCGTCCAATCACTCATGGTAAGTCTTCAAGTGACTTCCGAACCTTCACAAACTCGGTCACTCGACAATCCACAATTCCTCTTGGATGCTCTAGACCATGATGCCTAACCGTCTGGAAGAAGCACAGTCTTCAAAGGTAACAAGCATCGGATCCATGCAGGATCAATCTCTTCAGTGATGCTCAATCACTTTGGGTTTGTAGGTGTTTGGGTTTGGGTTTTCCTCACTTGATGATTTTCGCTCAAAGTCCTTGGAGGATGGGATGCTCTCAATTGACAAGTGTCAGTTTCTCTCGGAGCATCCAACCAGCTAGTGGTTGTAGGGGGAGGCTATTTATAGCCTAGGGAGCAGCCCGACATGATAGGACATAAATGCCCTTCAATGATATGACCGTTAGGTCGGAAGATATTTTGGGACAGCTGGCGCGTGGCACAACAATGGTCGGAATTTTGAGTGTCTAATTCCTCAGGGCTATCATGTTCCTCACAGTGTAGGCAATCCGCACTGGCGAATTCCTAACTCCTCAGTCAGAACAACTTCCTCAGAGACCAGAAGAACTTCGTCTCTATCACTAAAGAATATGACTGATCTGTATGAGATTTCCAATGGCTTCACTCGAAGAGATTGGTAGGTGTAGGATTTTGAGTTGAGCATCACTTGGAAAATTTTCCTTAGTATTTCCTCGACCCCCTTTAATAGTACGGTGTTTCCTATGACTCAAGAAAGAGAAAATGAAACTACGAAAACAAAAGTCTTCACGCTTCATATTCCTCGAATGAATACCAAGTCTTCAAGGTTACACCAATTTCTTCACTTTCAAAGTCTTCAGAAAGTCTTCAGAAATCCAAAGTCTTCAGTCGAAGAACTTCATTTTTAGGGGTCGACTTTCTCTGTAAATATCAAACTCATAGACTTATAGACCTGTGTACACTCACAAACGCATTAGTTCCTTAACCTATAAGTCTTCAATACACCAAAATTACTAAGGGGCACTAGATGCACTTACACTAGTTCAATCCCGTTATCGGCAAGTCTCTTTACTCATTCCGTAATACATCATCTCGTAACTAACTCCTTATTCATTTGCTTGCAAGCTTATTATGACGTGTATTACCGAGAAGGCCTAGAGATACCTCTCCGATACTCGGAGTGACGAATACCGATCTCGATCCATGCCAACTCAACAAACACCTTCGGAGATACCTGTAGAGCATCTTTATGATCACCCAGATACATTGTGACGTTTGATAGCACACAAGGTATTCCTCCGGTATCCGGGAGTTGCATGATCTCATGGGCGAAGGAACATGTATTTGACATTCAAGAAAGCAGTAGCAATAAACTGAACGATCATATGCTAAGCTAATGGATGGGTCTTGTCCATCACATCATTCTCCTAATGATGTGATCCCGTTATCAAATGACAACACATGTCTATGGTTAGGAAACCTTAACCATCTTTGACCAATGAGCTAGTCTAGTAGAGGCTTACTAGGGACACGATATTTGTTTAAGTATTCAGACATGTATTTAAGTTTCCAATCAATACAATTCTAGCATGAATAATAAACCTTTATCATGAATAAGGAAACATAAAATAACAACTTTATTATTGCCTCTAGGGCATATTTCCTTCAGGATAGACCATTGCTCCATTAACTCGGGATCCAATCTTCTGCGGAAGAAGTTAGTACAGACCATAGACTCTAGTTTATTTAAAGTGCAACCTTTGTCATCACACACACACACACACACACACACACACACAAACACACACACACACACACACACACACACACACACACACACACACACACATATATATATATATATCAAATAAACAAGGAAAATTTTCCATAAATGGGGTCAGTCCGTTAATGGAATCTTTCCATAGTCTAGTCAGATCTCCAGACCCCATGTGAATTTTTCTGCCGATCATGTACAATTCTTTGATTTTCAGCAAGCTTTTTCTAGCATGGTTAGTCAGAGAACCGAGGACCAATAGTCGCAACTATTTGGGTACACAAATATCTTGCTTTAACAATATCTTGCCAAATCCCTTTTTGTGTATCAAGTTTCCACCACCATTTTAACATAAGGCTAATATTTTGTTCGCGTAAGTCTTTATTGCCGAGCCCACCCTTGTCTTAGGATCGACATATTTTTCTCTACCTAACCAGGTGATAGCGAAGTTTTTTTATTGCAACCTTGCCAGAAAAATCTCCTCCTATGTTTATCTAGTTTTCCACAAAGGTCGTGTTCATCAGCCACATAGAAATGCGGTAAAGGGAAAGTTGTGTGACCACCGAATCCAACAGAGTATGCCTCCCCCCATAGAAGCAACATTACCAACCCATGCATCAAACCTGGTAAGGTATTTATCTACGATGAATTCCCAATCAAAGTTCCTAAGAGTAGTGAAGCTCACCGGCATACCCAGGTATTTAAGAGGGAAGTGACCTATGTCACTGTTAAACAACTCTGCATAGGCCTTGTTGATCTGATCATCTCCCCCAACAGTCAGTATCTCACTCTTTTGAAAGTTAACTTTAAGGCCAGACATCATTTCAAATATGTATAAAAGAAGTTCAAGGTTAACAGCCTGTTCCATATCGTGCTCTAGACATATAATCGTGTCGTCTGCATACTGCAGCATTGCAACCCCATGTGGGATCAGGTCAGGAGCCAAACCCACGATAAGATTGTTTCTCTGAGCATTTTTAATCATCTTTGTGAGACACTTAACAACAAGGTTAAACAAGAATGGTGAGTAAGGGTCACCCTGACGCACCCCTTTAGCACTCTGAAAATATGACCCAACACTATTATTGAGCTTGATGCTAACAGTGGCATTATACAGGATCTGTCTAACCCAACTGTACCATTTATAATAAAAACCTCGTAGTTTGTGGCACTCAAGAAGGAATCCCAGTTAACTTTGTTGTAGGCTTTTTCAAAATCAAGTTTAAGAATTACCCCGACCCTTCTTTTGACATGAGCGTAATTGATGAGTTCATGGAGAGCCAGCACCCCATCCATGATATTCCTGCCTTTCACAAAGGCATTTTGAGTGGGACTAATAAGTTTATCAGCGTATCTAGCAACCCTCATGTCCATGACTTTCGTGATGAGCTTGTAAGGACAGCGAAGCAGGCATATGGGACGAAATTGATGTATGTGGTCAGCCCCCAAGATTTTGGGGGGAGCAACGTAATAATCCCGTAGTTCAGGCGTCGGACATCTAGAGTGCGTTTGTGAAAGCTATCAAAAATACACATAATATCAATTTTGACTATATCCCAACAACACTGATAAAATTCTGCATGAATATTATCAGGCCCTGGGGCCCTGTTGACGTGCATGTCAAACAAAGCATCTTTGACTTCTTTCTTCAGAGAAATCCCTGACAAGGTCAGCATTATCCTCCACAGAGAGCTTCTCGTTATCTGACCAGGTATCAGGGTCTAAATGGAACAAATTGCCAGGAGCAGGTCCGAATAAATCTTTATAAAAGTTTGTGGCATGCGCTAAGAGGTTTTCAGTGCCATCAATCTCCACCTCCCCACGTTTTAGAGTGTGGATAGTATTTTTTTCCATTACAACCATAGCTATTTTATGAAAATAGTTCGTATGGCGGTCTCCTCTCAAGAGCCAACGTTCATGAGATTGCTGGAGCTAGTAAATTTCCTCCGCAGCAAGCAACTCATGGAGTTCAAAACACACATCAATTTTTCTGCAATAGAAATTTGGGCGAAAGGGGACCATCCTTCTCAAATTTCTTCGAGCATTTCAAGCTCAATTATCAAGTCCTCTTTGCGCTTCTTGGCATGCCCAAATTTATCCGAGCCCCACCCTTTAAAGTAAGTTTTGAACCTTTTAAGTTTATTGTTAACTGTTAAGTATGTCAATGGGGTCCGAGGCTGTGACGTTTCTGTTTCAAATCTTAGCCGCCAGGCCAAAGAACTTATAATCTTTCAAACAAGAAAGATCAAAACGAAACTCACGAGCTTTAGTGGGTTCCTTTTCTCATCTCGAGTGCACAACAGAAGGGGGTTATGGTCATATAAGTCTCTGACCAATTTCCTCACGAAAACCATGGGAAGCATCTCCTCCTAGGAGTCAGACAGGTAGGATGTGATTGGTTATTAGTCCAACTATATTTGCCCCCACTCATATAGATCTCTGTGCGCCCAAGAGTGTTAATAATGGAGTTGAAGAGATCTGTAGATTTAGATCAATGCATCTTTTTCATCTTCTCTGCATTGTGTCTTAAAATGTTAAAATCCCCACCAACAATATAAGGTATACCAGTGTTATGACAAAAGGAAGCCAATTCCATCAGGAATTCCTCCCTGTGCTCCTCATGAGCAGACCCATAAACCACCAAAAGACTCCAAATATTATTTATCTTAAGATCCCTGATGTTCAACTGTAAAATGTATTTGCCCTTGATGTAGATTAACATCTCCAGGTTACTAATGCGAATACCACAAAGGATACCACCAGATTTTCCAGTTGCAGGGAACCACTCCCAATAAAAATTGTTAAAGGGGTCGAGTCTCCTAAGAAGTTTGGGATAGAAATCCTTTTTTAAGGTCTCCTGTAATCCTAAGAAGTCAATGGAATGGTCACTAATAAGATCAGAGAGGCAGGTGGGCATTCCTTTCTTGCCCACCACTCTGCAGTTCCAATTGAGGCCTCTCATTTGGAACAATTTGCTTGTTTTTCAAGACTGTAACCCTACCGTATAAGGTGGTAGGGTTACCTGATACATCAACTATATCACTTTTCCATATAGGCATAGGGAGTCTAACATCTATTGTCTGGTGAGGTGGTTGGGGTGGTTTGTGCAACGTAGATAGATTGAACCAGGAAGTCACCGGTTCGAATCACACCACGCGCCCAATTTTTTGCGCATTAAAAAAGGGAAGATGGGTCGGCCCTGCGTTGTGGAGGGTTGTACGTCTATCTATAAAATCTACTATAACGGCCCAATCGACCACTTATCGCGACCTCCTATACGATGCCTTTTGGGGCATCGCTATCTGACTCGAAGCGCCATGAGGGTCCAGGCCGCCCACCAAAGACGGCAACACCTGCATGTTTCTCTGTTTTTTTTCATGTTTTGTGTTTTTATTTTTTCTTTCTGTTTATACTTTAAAATATTTTAAATATAAATATTACAAAAAAAACTCTTCAAAACACATTTGAAAAAAATGTTGAATAAGTATTAAAAAATGTTGAACACAAATTTCAAAAATGTTGAACAATTATTAGTAAAATGTTGAATAAGTAATAAAATGTTGAACAAGTATTTAAAAAATATATAATAGGTATTAATAATTGTTGAACGAGTATTTAAAAATGTTGAACAAGTATTTGAAAATTTTGAATAATTATTAAAAGTTTCCATCAAGTACTTGAAAAAAATGATGAATAGGTGTCAAAAAATGTTGATTGAGCATATGAAAAATATTGAACAAGTATTGAAAAATGTTGAACAAATATTTGAAAATATTGAAAAAGTATTAAAAATGTTGCACAAATATTTAGAAAATATTGAAATAGGTATTAAAAATGTTGAACGAGTATATAAAAAATAATTAACAAATATTTGAAAAAGTTGAATAAGTGTTAAAAACGTTGAACAAGTATTTGAAAAAATGTTGTGCAAGTATTTAAAAGATGTTGAAATAGCGTTGGGACAATGTTGAACATGTATACAAAAAATGTTGATCACTTGTTATCAAAAATGTTTTTGACATGTACAAATATATAGAGTGAAAACGAAGCAAACATAAGAAAAAAACAAAAGAAAAACAAAAATGGAGAAGAAAAAAGGAAATCAAACAAAAAAATGTGGAAAAAAGAAATCAAAAAAGAATGAAACAAATTGGAGAAGAAAGAAAAAGAATGAAAAAAACGGAGAAGAAAAAGGAAATGGGACAAAAGAAAATGAAAAAAGGTAAAAGGAAAAGTGGTTAACACCGGCTCGGTGGCCTCTAGTAGATATCGATCCTACATCTAACCAGGAACATGAGATGGGCGGATTTGTTAGCTGCGCCAGGTGAGAAGCCTAGAGACTAGGGTTCGATTCCAGGGGACACCACATTTATTCCTGATTTGTTCATGTCGACGCAACAGATTCTGGTAGACTCCCTTAATGTGAGAAATAGTGTTCGCACGCCTTTTGCACCAGATTACTTAGCCGGTACTCACACAGAAAGTCGACTGGGGTTGGCCCTGTGTGGAAGAGGGGTGTGAGTCCATTTGTAAAGTGTACTATAATGACCCACACAACCACGTATGGGGATGATACGGAGCCTTTTACGCGATGTTGTTTGGGACCTCCTATATGTCGCTTGCTGCGGCACACTGGCGTCCATTCGCACAGCAGGCGGCTCACCTGGGCTAGCCCATTCACAATTTCACAGTCCTTCGTGAGATAAAAATATCTAAAAAAGACGGGTGCGCTAAGGAATCAAACCCGCGGCCTGCGAGTGATGCGTGTGATGCACTAGCCACCGCGATAAGTGAGGTATTGTTGCAGCTTTGCAGCGCGAATGTAGAGGAAACTACCGGCACCGGCAAAAAATAAAAAAAGTTCGCGTAATAATCCCATGAAGTAAGTTGGACCTCTCGCCAAGGAATCGCATCCATAGCCAGTTTAGTAACCGAGGTTTTGTATGTAAAACGACTGCCAGGCTATAGTATGAACTATAAAAAATGCAGATTTTAAAACTTAAAAAAAAAATTCAAACATGGTTTGAAAAGATATACTTTTTGAAACGCAAACATTATTTGCGAAACTAAAATAAAAATAAAAATAAATAGGAACAAATTTTATACGAGAAAATGTTTGAAAATTATGAACTACTTTTGTAAACGTACCAACATTTTTTCAAAAACAGTATAAAAATTGAAAACGTGAATATTTTCCAAAATTGCAAAAGTCGACCATTTTTTGTACTTGCAAATTAATTTTGAGAACATGAACATTTTTGAATTTGTGAATTTTTTGAAAACTGTAGCATTTTTTGAATATATAAACAAATTCGGAAACAATACCATTTTTTTGAAATTCATAAGCATATTTTAATTTTTGGAAAAAATTAAACACGCGGACATTTTATGAATTATGAACTAATTTTGAAACATGAAAATGTTTTGAATACGTTAAAAAATTTGGAGACCGAAAATATTTTTTGTATTTGTGAACAAATTTGGAAAGTAGAAGAATTTTTCAAATTCCTGAAAATTTATTAATTTGTGATTTTTTTTGGAAACCAGAACATCTTTTAATTTGTGGACAGAAATTAAACATGCGAACATTTTTGAATTGTGAAATTTTTTTGAAAGATGAAAAAGTTTTGAATATGTGATCAAATTTTAAAACGAAAATATTTTTTATATTTGTGAACATTTTTTTTTGAAACGGAGGCAAAAGATTTGCCTCTTCTATTAAATAAGGGAGGAGCACTAGATATATGACATGACAATTACTCACAGAATTTGTGAACAAAAGTTGGAAACAGGAACAGTTTTTTCTGAAATTCCAAAATATTTGGCAAATTGTGAACGAAATTTAAACATGTGAACATTTTTTGAACTTGTAAATTTTTTTTGCAAATGGGAACTTCTTTTGACACAATTTTTTGGGTGGTGAACAAAATTTCAAAAGGTGAACATTTTTTGAATTTCTGAACATTTTCTGAAATGAAATAAACAAATTTACGAATTAATGAATTTGTGAACAAAAATTGGAAACAGGAACATTTTTAAAAATTCCAATTTTTTCCCAAATTTTGAACAAAATTTAATCATGTGAACATTTTTTGAATTTGTAATATTCTTTCTGCAAATGGGAACTTCTTTAGAAACAAATTTTTTTGGGTGGTGAACAAAATGTTAAAAGGTGAACATTTTCTGAAATGAAAGAAACAAAATCTTAAAATCTATTTTTTTGGAATTTCTGAACAAAATTTGAAAACAGGAACATTTTCTGTAAAGTGAAAAAGAAATTGTAGAATGGGAACAATTTTTAATTTTTGAACATTTTTTGAAAAAGAAAAGTAATTTTGAGAAATGAAAATGCAAAAAAAAGGAAAGAAAAAAACGAAATAGGTAAAGAAAATGAACCAATAAAGGACAAAGGAGAAAAAGGAAAAAATAAACAGGAAAAATCTAAAAAATAAAATAGAAACAAAATAGAAAAAAAAAGGTTTGGAAACCTTCTTGATGTTTCCCAAAACGATGAAAAAACGATTGGAAAATCACAAAACCGGAACGCTGGAAACTCTTAAACGGGCTGCCCCAATCGGAAGGATAGATCGATTCTACCTGTGCGAACAAGCGACGTTTCGACGCAGAATGCTGTGAATAGGGTTTTCCGTGTTGCTTAGCCGGTGCTCACATAGAAGATCGATTAGGCCGGCCCATCAAGATCAAACGTTCGTTTCGGTAGATCACACAATACACAGGCTCCCGACGATCAGCTGGCATTTGACCCTTGACAACTCACCGTTGACTTTTCAAAAAATGGAACCAAAAAAATTCAAATTCTAAAAAAGTTCAAGGGATTTTGAAAAGGGTTCATCAAATTTGAAAAAGGTTCGCAAAAATTGAAAAAATATCATCGAATTGAAAAAAGTATGTCAATTTAGGAAAAAAAATTAATTAAATTCGAATAAATGTTCATTGATTTAGAAAGAAAGTTCATTACAGTAAAGTCATGCTACGCGTCCGCCGACTGATCATTTTAAAAGATCGGCCGAGTCGCTAGCCGCTAGATTTGGCGTCATCAAGTGGTGACGGGCATCCTAACTTTTGCAACATAGATTATGTTGCAGAACTTTTTGCAACAGAGATCATGTTGCGGAAACGTCTGTAATTTTCTTTTTTCAACAGAGTTTATGTTATAGAATATTTTCTGCAACAGAGATCGTGTTGCGGAAACATCTGTAGAGTTTTTCCCCACAAAGATGATATTCTAGAATTTTTTACAACAGAGATCATGTTGCGGAAACGCCTATACATTTTTCTGTAGATTTTTTTTGCAACAGAGGTCATATTGTAGATTGTTTTTGCAACAGAAAGCATGTTGTAGAAAACGAACGGAGAAAAAAGAAAAACGAATGGACGAATGACACTCTGTCATTAGCGATTATGATAGGAAGTAACAGTGATAGGCCCCACATGTGAAGCGTGATGTGCACCTCAGGCAGCGGACGAGGCGCCGTAAATCGCCGGCTGATGGAATCTTTTCCCTTACATTAACAAAAAACTTCATCGAATTTAGAAAAAAGTTAAAACATTTCACCAAATTTTAAAAAAGTTCATTTATTTTGAAAAGAAGTTCATCATTTTAAAAAATGTTCATCAATTTTTGGGAAAAATCATCGAGTTGAAAAAGTTCACGCATTTAAGAAAAACAAAAAAATAGACTTAGAATGGCAATTGGCAGTGGGCGGGGATGGATTGAGGATGCGACCATGAGTCGATGGTAGTCCTAAAAAGGAATGTTATAAAAAAACATACTTGACTGTTCAAACAAGGACACTAAAATAGAGAAGAAAATGATTGTTGGGTGCACGTAGCTATGCGCATACTCCTAATCTTTGAACATATCCTTCTAGTTTTGTCTGATAGAAGCTTTTCTCTTACAACATGTTCAGTTAAGGGAAATTAGTAGTAGGGAATGAAAGTTTTAGAGGTATGAGCCATACAATCCATTGTTTGATTGGAAGGCAAAGGAGTCGAGGAGGGAAGAAGAAAGGGAATTAAGTATGCAATTTCCATTTTCATGAAACTTCCTCTTAAATTCCTACTAGTATTATTCCCTGTTCTAGGTGGTAGAATCTCTTCGCTACAGCTTTAGAGATGTCACTGATACGTCCATTCTTCATTATGATTTTCTACTATTATTTATCTTATTTTGAAGTTATAGTTCATATTATGATGCGATTCTAATGCGTTTCCTCTCTTACAATGCAAGATACATCAAATAAGAGAGATTGCCGACATTTGGAATTCTGGCCTCGAAAAGCTACACGGAGATAACAATTCTCCGGAGCTCAAAATGACATGAAATTTTATGAAGATTTATTTTGGAATATAAAAAAATAATGAAAGAAAGAAGTACCGAGAAAAGCCTCACTTTGGGACCATAAGCCAAGTGGGGCGCCTAACCCCTGTATGCGCACCACCCTGGCTTTTGGAGCCCACATAGGTCCAATGCTGACGTCCTTCTCCTATATGAAGCCAATTATCCTAGAAAAAAATCAAGAGAAGACTTTCGGGACCAGCCGTCACCGTCTCGAGGGGCAAACAAAGGCGGAGCACTTTTGCTCTCCGGTGGAGCAATTCTCTCGGGCAAACTTCCCTTCGAGAGGGCAAAATTGAAGCCATCATCATCACCGACGTTCCTCTCATAGTGGGAGGCCTCATCTTCATCAACATCTTCATCAGCACCATCTCATATCCAAACCCTAGTTCATCTCCTTGCACCAAATCTCAGATTGGTACCTCGGGGAGCTAGTAGTGTTGATTACATCTTGTAGTTGATGCTAGTTGGTTTACTTGGTGGAAGATCATTATGTTTAGATTGTTGATTGCATATTTATACCTACTAAACAAGTTCAATATTGTGAGTTGTGAGTAATTATATTTGTTCTTGAGGACATGAGAGAAGTCTTGTTATTAATCATGTGAAGTTGATCACCATTCAATGTTTTGATGATATGTTGTATTGTTCTTTCTTTAGTGGTGTTATGTGAACGTCGACTACGTGAAACTTCACCATCTTTGGGCCTAGGGGGAGCATCATGGAATTGGTTTATAGATGACTCATACATCTCCAACGTATCTATAATTTTGATTGTTCCATGCTATTATATTATCTGTTTTGAATGTTTTATATCCATTAATATGCTATTTTATATTATTTCCGGGGCTAACCTATTAACCTAGAGCCCAGTGCCACTTTTTGCTTTTTCCTTGTTTTTGACTTTTTCAAAAAAGGAATATCAAACGAAGTCCAAACGGAATAAAACTTTACAATGATTTTTTTCTTGGACCAGAAGACACCTACGAGAGTTGGAGAGGAGGCCATAAGAGCCCCGAGGAGGCCACAAGCCGTGGAGGCGTGCCCTAGGGGGGCGTCCCCTGGCTTGTGGGCCCCTCGAGGGTCTTCCAACCCTAATCTTTGCACTATAAATCCTCAAATATTCCCCCAACATCACAAGCATCCACAAAAAATACTTTTCCGCCGCCAAAAGCTTATGTGCTCGTGAGATCCCATCTTGGGGCCTTTCCCGGCGATCTGCCGGAGGTGGATTCGATCACGGAGGGCTTCTACATCAACCTTGTTGCCTTACTGATGATGTGTGAGTAGTTTACCACAGACCTACATGTCCATAGCGAGTAGCTAGATGGCTTCTTCTCTCTCTTTGATCTTCAATACCATGTTCTCCTCGATGTTCTTGGAGTTCTATACGATGTAATCTTCTCTTGCGGTGTGTTTGTTGAGATCCGAAGAATTGTGGGTTTATGATCAGATTATCTATGAATATTATTTGAGTCTCCTCTGAACTCTTTTATGCATGATTTAAATAGCTTTATATTTCTCTCCAATCTATTGATTTGGTTTGGCCAACTAGATTGGTCCATCTTGCAATGGGAGAGGTGCTTTGTGATGGGTTCAATCTTGCGGTGTCCTCACCCAGTGACATAGTAGGGGCAGCGAGGCATGTATTGTATTGTTGCTATTAAGGATAAAAATATGGGGTTTATATCATATTGCTTGAGTTTATCCCTCTATATCATGTCATCTTTCTTACATGCTACTCCGTTCTTATGAACTTAACACTCTAGATGCATGCTGGATAGCGGTCGATGTGTGGAGTAATAGTAGTAGATAAAGGCAGGAGTCGGTCTACTTGTCACGGACATTATGCCTATATTCATGATCATTGCCTTAGATATCTTCATAACTATGCACATTTCTATCAATTGCTCAACAGTAATTTGTTTACCCACCGTATGCTTTATTCAAGAGAGAAGCTTTTAGTGAAACCTATAGCCCCCAGGTCTATTTTCAATCATATATTTTCATATCTATAAAACCAAAAAACCAAAAACACATTGCTACAATTTATTTACTTTTACTTTGATTTTCTCTTTTATTTATCTTTTATACCTATCTCTATTAGATCTCACTCTTGTTCGTGACCGTGAATGGATTGACAACCGCTTTTTCGCGTTGAGTACAAGTGTTTGTTAGTTTGTCCAGGTGCATATATTGGAGACTTGCTTGTGACTCCTACCAGATTGATACCTTGGTTCTTAACTGAGGGAAATACTTATCTCTACTTTGCTGCATCACCCTTTCCTCTTCAAGGGAAAATCAATGCAAACTCAAGAAGTAGCAGGAAGAATTTCTGGCGCTGTTGCCGTGGAGGTTCTACATCAAGCCTACCAATTTCCCATCATAAACTCTCATCTCTTGCACTTACATTATTTTCCATTTGCCTCTCGTTTTCCTCTCCCCAACTTCTAAAACATTTTCAGAAAAAAAAATATTTGCCTTTTTATTCGCCCTCTTTCCGTATGCCTTTTTGCTTGTTTGCTATATTTTCTTGTGTTGCCACGTGCCTTCTATTTGCTTGCATCTTTGCTTGCTAAAAATCTATTGATATGGATTCACTTAAAGTTTCTACTTGGATCATCTTCAATCCATATGTGCTCGTGATGAAACCCCAACTAGTTTAGTTGAGGGAAAATCATTAGATGAGCATGCTCATTTTGTGCGCCATCGTTTGTCTGAAAAAGGGGGACTCTGATGGAATCGAATAACTTGTTTGCTATGCTATGATTTGAATCTATGTGAAATTTATGATTTTACTTGTTGCTCGGAGAACCCTAAAAAACACCTTCCCTACCTATGTGAGTTTAATGATAATGAAATCCTATCTTCTTATGCCAATTAAGGTGTTCATAGTTACTATGATATCGAACACACTGAAGAATTTGTTGCTTTGAAGGGTGCTTATGAAGTTGATTCTTTGATTGAAAAGTATGATATTACTCTCTACAAATCTGAAATTTTTGACATACTTAAGTATTGCTATGAAAACTATGCTCATAATGCGTATGTTAAGGAATTTATTGAGAGAATGTCCGTTGCTTTGGAGAAAATAATGATATGCATGAATCTATAGATAATTATGATTTCGTTGATTTGATTGAGATATCCTCCCTTGATGAACATGATGCTTGCTACTCTTATGGACATGATGCCAATATTAGTTATGCTTATGGTGATGAACTTGCTATAGTTCCTTATGTTAAACATGAAATTATTGCTATTGCACCCACACTTGATAGCCCCTTGAAGGAAAAGCATGATTGCAATGATGTTACTATACATTTTATTAATGTCAATTGTGCCAATAATATGCAAAACCCCAAGCTTGGGGATGCTAATTTTGATATGTCCACTACTTATTGCAATGATCATGATTGGGGTGATTCTTCTTATGATCTTGAAAATTTATTTAAGCCTCATGATGAATATGTTTGTGATAAAATTGAAAGCGGATTTGGAAGAGTGTCAACTCTAGGTAATAATGATCCCACTACTTTGGAGAATGATCAATCTTATGAAATTTTTGATAAAAGTGGGCTTGGAGAGGTCATGACTTTATTTGATGATAATCCCACTATTTTGGAAGAGTGTCAACTTTGCATGCATGTGGATCATGTAGATAAATTTTTATATGATAGCTATATTGTTGAATTTCAATATGATGCCACATGTAATTATTATGAGATAGGAAAATATGGTTGTAGAAATTTTTATGTTACTAAATTACGTTTCGTTATATTGAGATTGCTATTGTTTCTTTCTTCTTCCTTGCATATGCTAGTTTTTGCTTGCCTTGATAATTTGTTTGCTTATAAAATTCCTATGCATAGGAAGTATGTTAGACTTAAATATGTTTGTCACATGTTTATGATGCTCTCTTTCTGTTGCAATTATTATCTTTCATATGAGCATCATCGAAATCTCAATGCCTAGCTTAAAGGTTTTAAAGAAAAGTGCTTGTTGGGAGACAACCCAATATTTGTCTTTTATGTTTTTATGAGTATACACATTATTACTTCTGTAGTAGTTGTGTTTTAGTGCTTTAATTAGTGTTTGAGCCAAGTAAGACCTTTGGGATGATCTATGGTGATAATCGATTTGATTTTGCTGAAAAACAGAAACTTTTGCGCTCATTGCTGGAATTTTGTTAATTCACAGAAGCGTTCTTTTATCTGAATTTTTAAAAATATATTGATATACAAATTGCCCAGGTTGTCCTATTCTTTTAGAATTTTTAGAGTTACAGAAGTATATGAAGTTTTCATATTGCTACAGACTGTTCTGTTTTTGACAGATTCTGTTTTCTATGTGTTGTTTGCTTATTTTGATGAATCTATGGGTAGTATCGGGGGTATGAACCATGGAGAAGTTATAATACAGTAGATATAACACCATTATAAATTTAGAATGAGTTCACAACAGTACCTAAAGTGGTGATTTATTTTATTATACTAACGGGTCTGATGAGTTTTCTGTTGAGTTTTGTGTTGTGAAGTTTTCAAGTTTTGGGTAAACATTTGATGGACTGTGGAATAAGGAGTGGCAAGAGCCTAAGCTTGGGGATGCCCAAGGCAACCCAAGGTAATATTCAAGGACAACCAATCATCTAAGCTTGGGTATGCCCCGGATGGTATCCCCTCTTTCGTCTTCGATCCATCGGTAAATTTACTTGAGGCTATATTTTTATTCACCACATGATATGTGTTTTGCTTGGAGCGTCTTGTGTGATATGAGTCTTTGATTTTTAATTTTCCAAAATCTTCCTTGCTGTACACACCTTTTGAGAGGGACACACATTAATCATGAATTTATCAGAATACTCTATGTGCTTCACTTATGTCTTTTGAGCTAGGCAGTTGCTCTAGTGCTTCACTTATATATTTTTAGAGCACGGAGGTGGTTTTATTTTATAGAAATTGTTGAAATATCATGCTTCACTTATATTATTTTGAGAGTCTTAAACATCATGGTAATTTTCTTAGGTTATGAATTTAGTCCTAATATGATGGGCATCCAAGAGGTATATAATAAAAACTTACATATGAAGAGCATTGAATATATGACAAGTTTGATTCCTTGCATTTGTTTTGAGATATAAAGATGGTGATATTAGAGTCATGCTAGTGAGTAATTGTGGACTGGTAGAAATACTTGTGTTAAAGTTTGTGATTACCCTAGCATGCACGTATGGTGAACCGTTATGTGATAAAGTTAGAGCATGATTTATTTTTTGATTGTCTTTCTTATGAGTGGCGGTCGGGGACGAGCGATGGACTTCTCCTACCAATCTATCCCCCTAGGAGCATGCGTGTAGTACTTTATTCCGATGGCTAATAATTTTTGGCAATAAGTATGTGAGTTCTTTATGACTAATGTTGAGTCCACGGATTATACGCACTCTCACCTTTCCACCATTGCTAGCCTCTCTAGTACCACGCAATTTTCGCCGGTGCATTAAATCCACCATATACCCTTCCTCAAAACAGCCACCATACCTACCTATTATGGCATTTCCATAGCCATTCCGAGATATATTGCCATGCAACTTCCATCGTTCCGTTTATTATGGCACACACCATCATTGTCATATTGTTCTCATATGCATGAGACATTCATATAGAGTCATATCTTTGTTCTAGCATCGAGTTGTAATTCTTGAGTTGTAAGTAAATAAAAGTGTGATGATCACCATTATTAAAGCATTGTCCCATGTGAGGAAAGGATGATGGAAGCAATGATTCCCTCACAAGTTGGGATGAGTCTCCGGACTTTAAGAAAATAAAAGAGGCCAAAGAAGCCAACAAAAATAAAGAAAAAAAAGAGAAAAAAAGAAAAAACGGAAGAAAGAAAAAAAGAGAAAAGAAAAAAATGAGAGAAAAAGAGAGAAGGGACAATGTTACCATCCTTTTGCACACTTGTGCTTCAAAGTAGCACCATGTTCTTCATGATAGAGAGTCTCCTATTTTATCACTTTCATATACTAGTAGAAAATTTTCATTATAGAACTTGGCCTGTATATTCCAATCATGGGCTTCCTTGTCGGGGAGGCTGATCGTACCCACGAACACCTATGGGGCCGGCGGACCAAGCCCCTTGTGGTTCGGAGGGGGGCGGAGATCGCACGAAGAGCGGATCGAGGCGTGGCACACGAGCAGTTTACCCAGCTCCGGAGCTCTCCGGAGAGATAAAACTCCTACTGCTGCTTGTCTGATGTATTGTGTTCTTGCTAGGGAGCGATGAGAGCTACAAAACCTAGCGTGAGTGTCTCTGGTCTCGAGTGAGTCGAATGAATCGAACCCTTTCTACGTTGCGCATGGGCCTCCTTTTATATGCTCAAGGGGTCTCCGACATGTGGCAACATATATGAGGGTACAAATGTAAAAAAAGGAGTTGGTACACCTACTCGAGCAGTGTATAATTGCAAAATACCTAACTCGACGGCAAGGGACAAAAGCAATAAATGCCCGCCGCCGCTTCAACAAAGGCAACAGAGGCCGTCAGTGCGCCTCCGCCGCCACGATGGCAAGCTTGTCGGCCGCTTATCGCCGCTCTCCGCTGGCTGCACAGCCGCCGACACGCTGCCGCATGGAACGGTCCCATGGCGACACGTCACTGGATGAGCCGGAGCGGAGATGGAGAGAGATTGCATGCCGCGGCAAGCGCTTTGCCGCGGCGAATCCTTGTCGCGTCCGGAGGCTTGTCGCGTTCGGGCCTTCACGGCAAGCTCCTCTTGCCGGGCCTTGTCTTCTGCATGCCTTGAGTGGCCTTCCCGACAAGCTCCTCTTGTCGGGGCCTCGTCTTCTTAATCAAATACTTTGTTCTTGAATGGCTCCAAAGGAGCCACGGAGGATCTTGGCGGTGACGAGGCAAACCCTGCCGCGGGGTGCTGCAACTGTCCGTGCACGAGTACGGGATACTAGGGTACACCTACTCTAGTACACCGACAGGAGCCCCCGGGCCTGGGCCGTACACGGTGACGAGCGCTAGTCGGGCCAGGCCCAAAAGCGTCTGCACGGACACACGCGGCCTCTACCACGTCGCAACTTCGCCCCGGACCCACCACGATCCCCACTAACGGCACGCACCGGACGTGGCGTCGTCTGCGAAGATCGTGGGCGCGGTCGTGGGGGTTCTTTATTAGTATAAGCGAACGTCCGCCCCTCCCCTCTTTATAAGCGGAGGAAGCAGGCAGGCCGCCCACTCCTGCCATTGCTGTCTTGTCAAGAAAACCACCGCCGCTCCCTCTTCTTCTCCGGTGCGAAGAGAGCAGCGCCCTTTTCGCCACAAACGCTCACCGCCATCGGCCTCCTCCGCCGCCCTCGCCATGGCTCCGAAGCCGACAAGGAGAAGGGCGTCTGTCGGCCGAGGCGCAGCGCTCGCGCGCCGCGCAAGGAGCGGGCCATCTTCCCCGCAGCTCGGGCGCGAGGGAGCTGCGGACGCCTTCTACCTCTTCTCGTCGACGGAGACGCCAGGCGCATCCACAAGACGAGGGTACTCCCCGCCTCCGCCGCGGATTTGGCCCCAACAGGGTACCCCTTTTTCGCCCTTTTCTTCTATTGCGGGCTTTGCCTGCCCTTTTCCGAGTTCTTCTGCGACATCATGAACACGTTTAGCCTCCGCCTCCTTGATTTCACCCCCAACGCCGTCTTGACCATGGCCGTTTTCGCGCATTTGTGCGAAAACTTTGTCGGAGTCCACCCGAATGTGGCACTCTTCCGCCACTTCTTCGTGCCCCGCGTCGAGAGAGGAGAGCCACTTGCCGGAGGGATAGCCTGGGTCTCTAGGATCGGCAAGAAAGAGGCCTACCTAGAGGGAGAGTTCCGCAACAAGTGGGAGGAGTGGAGAGCCAACTGGTGTTGGGTCGTAGAGGAGAACCCGCAGCCCTTCACCGCCGTGCGCCAAACCCCAATAGTGCACGGCAGGGATTGGAGTAACTTGGCGCCGGAGGATGCGAAGCGGAAGATAGCCGTGACCCGGATCCTGCGCCTCAGGCTTGCCGGGTTGACCGTAGGCGCAGTTGGCGCGGACTTCCTTCGCCGCCGCGACGCTTCCCTTGCAGAAAGGAGGAGGCCTGCTTGGGAGTTCCAAAACGCGGCAGACATAATGAGGCTGCGCCGGGCCTAAACCGAACTTCACCGTCTTGGAGCTGGATGCGATGCTGCTCGAGCTGTTCAAGAACGACCCGACCACCCTGAGTGGTTTAGGTTGCCGCGGGGGGTCGTCCCACTGTGTAACAACTCGGCGCTCGACCGCATCCCCGCCATGATGCCACTGTGCGACTCCCACGGGATCGTCCCAACCTGGCAGGAGCCCCCCGACGAGGTCGTGCAGCAATTCTTCGACGATTTGCAAGAAGTGCCGATCCACTCCGACGAGCAGAAAATGCTCACCCGCGACACCACCGACCAGGAGATGGCGCGGATTGCCACCAGGGTGGAGGAGGCGGCAGCAACCGCTGCCGCTGGAGCCTTCGGGTTCACCGTGGAGGAGGCGGACGCTATGGCGGCAAGCCTTGCCGAGCGAGGGGAGGTCGTCGGCGAGGACGAGCTTGTCGAGCCCGAGGCCGGGTCGAGTGGACCCGCCGCGGGCGCCTCTTCCCCACCGCCAAGCGACTTGCCGCCAGCGAGCCCCTGCCCGCCAAGAGGCGTCTCCGCAAGGTTGGAGACGAGTCAAGCGGCAGACCGCCCACAGCAGAGCGCCACGCGACGCGCTCCACCGCTGCAAGCGAGGTTGCAGAGCGCCCACACCGCAGCGACAATCGGGCGGAATCTTCTCGTGCCACCGCCGACGCCCGCCAAGCGGCCAAGAGAGCCCACTTCCCGCCTCGTCGCACCGGAGGCGAGCCGAGTTTGACTTCTCCGCGCCAGCTCCGAGGAAGAAGGCGAAGAGTAAGCCCTTGAGATTTGTGCTTGTATTTCTTCAATTTTATTGCTTCATCTTGAATCTGATTTGCTTGCTTCAACTCTTTCCTTTTCGTGACGCCGCCCAGAGTGCGTCGAAGAGGGCCAAGATCCCGACGGTCGTCGTTGAGGACGATTCCCCCGCGGCGACAGGGGACGCGTCCGAGACCGCCTTGCCGGACCTGGCAACCCTTCCTCAGAGCAGCCCCCAGCACAACCCCTAGAGTAAGTGTGCAGTTTTCTTCTTACTATTAGGTGTGCAGGGGTGCTCCTTCAAGGCTGATTTCTGATTGTTTGCTTGTGTAGGAGCAGAGCAGCCTCATCAGGAGGGCTCGGAAGCCGCCCCCGAGACCCTGTCTGCTGCCACTACGCCGCCAAGGGAGGAATCTCCGGCAAGGGAGCGCCCTCCGACAAGGGAGGCCACTCCGGCAAGGGAGGCTACCCCGGCAAGGGAGGCTACCCCGGCAAGGGACAGCGCCAGTGACCCTCCAGTGGTCGAGGCCATGGCTGCGGATCCCGTTGCAGTGTAATCGCCTTACGAAAAATCTCCCTTGGGCCTGCTTTCTTTTGTTTCTCTTTTGAACAATTGCTTGACTGCTCTTTCTTCGCTCGACGCAGAGCCGATGGAGGTCGAGGGCCGGGCGAGGAGGAAGCGCTGCAACACCGACGAGGCCGCCGCCACGAGGAAGAAGAGGTCGTTGCTAGGAAGAAGAGGCCGCCGCCGACGAGCCTCGTTACAGGAGGTCACGGGGCTGCCGACGCAGAGGCCGGGCGAGGGGTCGGGCGATCGTGACCGACGGCCCTCGAGGTCAGCAGGAGCGGCAAGCGTTACACCGACAGCCGACTTCCCCGCTGGGCTGCCGGGCGGGCGGGCTCGAGGAGCCTCACCTCGCCGCCACCAAGGCCGCGGCGTGTTCATCAAGCTCCCCGGGAACCAAGCTCCAGGCGCCGGTCGAGGAGAGACCTTCGACGGCGAAGCTACTCGCCTCCTGGCTGACGCCGTGGACGCGCCAGCAAAGCAGCGCCAATAGTTCGAGGAGGAGCAGCCGCCGAAGAAGCTGCCGCTTCTACCGCGCCGGCAGCCAAGTTGGAGACCCGGGAGGCACTTGTTGCGAGGGCAGGAGCGGACATGGAGAAGCGCGCAGAAGAGCTCCGGAGCGCCAACCAAGAAGCCCTCCGCGACGTAGCAGAAGCGCGGGGGCAACTTGCAGAGGAGCGCACGACCTTCATCCTTGAGAAGGCCGCGGTGATGAGGAGCAGCGGTGGCTGCCGAGAAGCTCTCCGCGCAGAGAAAGCGAGTTGGCGCAGCGGAAGGTCAACCTGGACAGCCACGAAGAAGACCTTGCCGCTGCCGAGGAGTCACTTTGGCGGGCGCTTTAGGAAGCGAAGGATGCTGCCGCAGCCGAGGCCGCCAAGGAAGAGCTCAAGGCGAAGGTGGCACAGCCGAGGCCAGCCTCAAGAAGAGCGGCGAAGAGCTTGCCGTGCTCAAGCGTGAGCGCGAGAAGGACGCCTACACTCTGGGCGAGCTGCAGAGTCGTCTCGCTGATAGAGGCAAGGAGCTCGACGCCGCCAAGGATTCCAAGGCGGATCTTGAGCTGAAGCTGACCACTCTGACGCAGACGTTGGATGGCGCCAAAGAGCGGGAGGTGGGCTTGTTGGAGGCGATCAAGGCCAAGGAGGAGCTGCTGGCGAATGCTGCCTCCATCCAGAGCACCTTGAGGGAGAGCGTGGAGCACCGGATGTAAGGTCTTGTGGACACCGCCGCCGACATCCACAACGAGCTGATGGAGCTGGGGATGGCGGACCTTGCATACTCCTCCGGCGAGCACCTCCAACCCAACGCCAAACTCAGCTTATTCTTCAAAGGCGTGGTGACGGGTCTCCGGCGACTCCGGGAAGAGGTCCCGAAGCAGCTGGCCGAGGAATCGCGCCAGGTTTGTGCAGGAGCCCTCGAGAAGGTGTTGATAAAGGTTGCCTTCCGCAATCCGGGCCTCAACCTTAACGGCGTCCTCAGATCCTTGCCGCCAGATGCCAACGTGGAGGAGCTCAAAGCCCTTGTAGCACCCATTGTGGACAAGGTGAACAAGATCAAGCGGATTGAGGGCGACCGCGTAGACTAGGCCGCCAACTTTATCTTTCCCTTGTCGCTGCTGATCATGTTTAGAACACTTTGTTAGATCAGCGACAAGTTATTTTTGTAATATACTCTATCTTAGGCGATCAATGCAACGTTATTTCCTCTACTTGATTCCTTCTTTTGTATGTTTCTGCCTTACGCATTTGGGGGACTTGTCGGCGCGGGCACTTTTGCCACGAGCGCTAAGTGCGGAACGTCAGCAGCCTGCTGGCAGTGCCGCCTCCGACAAGCAACCTTGTCGCGACTAGCCGCAGCTCACTTAAGTTGTTGAGCGGACTCGAAACAAAGTAAGGGCGCGACTAGCCGGCGAGTTGGTTCCTCTCTGCGCATGTGTTTTCCATACAAAGTACTATCGCTCGAGGAAGATAACTTGAAAATTTAAAAATTGATTGCTCAAACTTTGGCAACTTAGCTTTTCTGCCTCTTGCTTCCCGATGAGGTGAAACTTCCTCGGCGCCTGGTCCATAGTATTATCTCCTCCTCCCCCCCTGGTTAACTTGTGCGCGAGGGAGCCCTCCTTTCTTTGAGAAAAGAAAAAGAAGAGGAAATAACGTTATGGATCCCAGCGGCTCGATTCTGTTTACCGGGTGTGGTTGCTGCACAAAGTGTTAGCCAAAATATGCAATAAAATGATGAGAGCATGAATTTGACAAGTCGTGCGCAACACATGAGCTTTAATGATGCACGGGGTCTCCGCCCGGCTTTGTACAAAGGATTACATGCAACAGCGGCAAGACTTGTACAAAAGGTGGTTGCCGGAACGGGTTCCGACAACCGCGCCCTATGGGTAAAACTTACGAAGATGCTCAATGTTCCAGAGTTGCTCACCGAATGCCATCTTCGGTCTCAAGGCGGACAGCGCCAGCCTAGTGACTCGTTTCACCCGATAAGGGCCTTCCCACTTCGACGCCAACTTGTTTGAATTCTTGGCGGACTAAACGCCGAAGAACAAGGTCGCCTTCCTCGAGACTTCTGCACTAACTCTGCGGCTATGGTAGCGATGCAAAGCTTGTCGGTAGCGGCGGCTCGCAATGACCGAAGACGATCGTCCTCAAGGAGCAGCGCGTCATCTTGTCGCAGCTGCTCTTGCTCAAGCTCATCATAAGCGAGCACTCGAGGCAATCCTTATACGAGTTCCGTGGGGAGAACTGCCTCTGCTCCATAGACTAGAGCAAAAGGTGTCTGGCCGGTGGCTCGATTTGGCGTCGTCCTGATCGACCAAAGAACCACCGGCAGCTCCTTGATCCAGTTTCTTCCGCACTTGTGCAGGCTCAATTTGGAGTCCACCCGAATGTGGCACTCTTCCGCCACTTCTTCGTGCCCCGCGTCCTTAGAGGAGAGCCACTTGCCGGAGGGATAGCCTGGGTCTCTAGGATCGGCAAGAAAGAGGCCTACCTAGAGGGAGAGTTCCGCAACAAGTGGGAGGAGTGGAGAGCCAATTGGTGCTAGGTCGTAGAGGAGAACCCGCGGCCCTTCACCGCCGTGCGCCAAACCCCAATAGTGCGCGGCAGAGATTGGAGTAACTTGGCGCCGGAGGATGCGGTCAAGATAGCCGTGACCGGATCCTGCGCCTCGGGCTTGCCGGGTTGACCGTAGGCGCAGCTTGGCGCGGACTTCCTTCGCCGCCGCGACGCTTCCCTTGCAGAAAGGAGGAGGCCTGCTTGGGAGTTCCAAAACGCGGCAGACATAATGAGGCTGCGCCGGGCCTGAATCGAACTTCACCGCCTTGGAGCTAGATGCGATGCTGCTCGAGCTGTTCAAGAACGACCCGACCACCCCGAGTGGTTTAGGTTGCCGCGGGGTCGCCCCATTGTGTAACAACTCGGCGCCGACCGCATCCAGCGCCATGATGCCATCTCGACTCCCACGGGATCGCCCCAACTCCTGGCAGGAGCCCCCGACGAGGTCGTGCAGCAATTCTTCGACGATTTGCAAGAAGTGCCGATCCGCTCCGACGAAAGCGAAAAAGGCTCACCCGCGACACCACCGACCAGAGATGGCGCGGATTGCCACCAGGTGGAGGAGGTGGCAACAGCCGCCGCCGGAGCCTTCGGGTTCACCGTGGAGGAGGCGGACGCGGAAACGGCGGCAAGCCTTGCCGAGCGAGGGGAGGTCGTCGGCGAGGACGAGCTTGTCGAGCCCGAGGCCGGGTCGAGTGGACCCGCCGAGGGCGCTTCTTCTCCACCGCCAAGCGACTTGCCGCCAGCGGAGCCCCCGGCTCCGCCGAAGAGGCGTCTCCGCAAGGTTGGAGACGAGTCGGGCGGCAGACCGCCCACAGCAAGAAGCGCCACATGACGCTTCCACCGCTGCAAGCGAGGTTGCTGCTGAGCGCCCACACCGCAATGGCTAACCGGGGCAGAATCTTCTCAGCCACCGCCGACGCCCGCCAAGCGGCCAAGAGAGCCCACTTCCCCGCCGCACCGGAGGCGAGCCGGAGTTTGACTTCTCCGCGCTCAGCTCCGAGGAAAAAGGCGAAGAGTAAGTCCTTGAGATTTGTGCTTGTATTTCTTCAATTTTATTGCTTCATCTTGAATCTGATTTGCTTCGTTTTGGACTCTTTCCTTTTCAGGACGCTGGCTCAGAGAGCGTCGAAGAGGGCCAAGATCCCGACGGTCATCGTTGAGGACGATTCCCCCGTGGCGACAGGGGACGCGTCCGAGACCGCCTTGCCGGACCAAGAACCCTTCCTCAGAGCAGCCCCCAAAGACAGCCCCTAGAGTAAGTGTGCAGTTTTCTTCTTACTATTAGGTGTGCAGGGGTGCTCCTTCTGCGTTGATTTCTGATAGTTTGCTTGTGTAGGAGCAGAGCAGCCTCATCAGGAGGGCTCGGAAGCCGCCCCCGAGACCCTGTCTGCTGCCACTACGCCGCCAAGGGAGGAATCTCCGGCAAGAGAGCGCCCTCCGACAAGGGAGGCCACTCCGGCAAGGTAGGCTACCCCGACAAGGGAGGCTACCCCGGCAAGGAGATGTCGGGGAGGCTGATCGTACCGACGAACACCTATGGGGCCGGCGGACCAGGCCCCTTGTGGTTCGGAGGGGGGCGGAGATCGCACGAAGAGCGGATCGAGGCGTGGCACACGAGCAGTTTACCCAGCTTCGGAGCTCTCCGGAGAGATAAAACTCCTACTGCTGCTTGTTTGATGTACTGTGTTCTTGCTAGGGAGCGATGAGAGCTACAAAACCTAGCGTGAGTGTCTCTGGTCTCGAGTGAGTCGAATGAACCGAACCCTTTCTACGTTGCGCATGGGCCTCCTTTTATATGCTCAAGGGGTCTCCGACAGGTGGCAACATAGATGAGGGTACAAATGTAAAAACAGGAGTTGGTACACCTACTCGAGCGATTACAGTGCAAAATACCTAACTCGACGGCAAGGCACAAAAGCAATAAATGCCCGTCGGCGTCGCCCGAACAAAGGTAACAGAGGCCGTCAGGTGCGCCTCCGCTCGCCACGATGGCAAGCTTGTCAGCACCGCTTATCGCTGCTCTCCGCTGGCTGCACAGCCGCTCGACACGCGCGCATGGAACGGTCCCATGGCGACACGTCGCTAGATGAGCTGGAGCGGAGATGGAGAGAGATTGCATGCCGCGGCAAGCGCCTTGCCGCGGCCGAATCCTTGTCGCGTCCGGAGGCTTGTCGCGTTCCGGGCCTTCACGGCAAGCTCCTCTTGCCGGGGCCTTGTCTTCTGCATGCCTTGAGTGGCCTTCCCGACAAGCTCCTCTTGTCGGGGCCTCGTCTTCTTAATCAAATACTTTGTTCTTGAATGGCTCCAAAGGAGCCACGGAGGATCTTGGCGGTGACGAGGCAAACCCCCGCCGCTGGTGTCAGAATCGTCTGCAGTCACGTAGCACGGATACTAGGGTACCCCTACTCTAGTACACCGACATTCCTCAAATTGCCCTAGGTCTTCGTGAGCAAGCAATTTGTATGCACACCCACTTAGTTTCTTTTTGAGCTTTCATACACTTATAGCTCTAGTGCATCCCTTGCATGGCAATCCCTACTCACCTGCATCGATATCGATTGATGGGCATCTCCATAGCCCATTAATTTGCCTAGTTGATGTGAGACTTTCACCTTCTTTTTGTTTTCTCCACAACCACCATATTCTATTACACCTATAGTGTTATATCCATGGCTCATGCTCATGTATTGCGTGAAAGTTGAAAAAGTTTGAGAACACCAAAAGTATGAAACAATTGCTTGGCTTGTCATCGAGGTTGTGCATGACGAAATACTTTGTGTGATGAAGATGGAGCATAGCCAGACTATATGATTTTGTAGGGATAACTTTCTTTGGCCATGTTATTTTGAGAATACATGATTGCTTTATTAGTATGCTTGAAGTATTATTGCTTTTATGTCAATATTAAACTTTTGTTTTCAATCTTATGGATCTGAACATTCATGCCAAAATAAAGGAAATTGCATTGATAAATATGTTAGGTAGCATTCCACATCAAAAATTCTGTTTTTATCATTTACCTACTCGAGGACGAGCAGGAATTGAGCTTGGGAATGCTTGATACGTCTCCAATGTATCTATAATTTTTGATTATTCCATGCTATTATATTATCTGTTTTGGATGTTTTATATGCATTAATATGCTATTTTATATTAGTTTTGGGACTAGACTATTAACCTAGAGCCTAGTGCTAGTTTCTGTTTTTCCTGGTTTTGACTTTTTCAAAAAAAGGAATATCAAACGGAGTCCAAACGGAATAAAACTTTACAATGATTTTTCTTGGACCATAAGACACCTACGAGACTTGGAGAGGAGGCCAGAAGAGTCCCGAGGAGGCCACAAACTGTGGAGGCGTGCCCCAAGGGGGCTCCCCCTGGCTTGTGGGCCCCTTGAGGGTCTTCCAACCCTAATCTTTGCAATATAAATACTCAATTATTCCCCCAACATTAGAAGCGTCCACAAAAATACTTTTCCATTGCTGCAAGCTTCTGTTCTCGTGAGATCCCATCTTGGGGCCTTTTCTGGCAATCTGCCGAGGGGGGGTTCGATCACGGAGGGCTTCTACATCAACCTATTTGCCCTACCGATGATGTGTGAGTAGTTTAGCACGGACCTACGGGTCCATAGCTAGTAGCTAGATGGCTTCTTATCTCTCTTTTATCTTCAATACCATGTTCTCCTCAATGTTCTTGGAGTTCTATCCGATATAATCTTCTTTTGCGGTGTGTTTGTTGAGATCTGATGAATTGTGGGTTTATGATTAGATTATCTATGAATATTATTTGAGTCTCCTCTGAACTCTTTTATGCATGATTTAAATAGCTTTGTATTTCTCTCTGATCTATTGATTTGGTTTGGCCAACTAGATTGATCTATATTGCAACAGGAGAGGTGCTTTGTGATGGGTTCAATCTTGCGGTGTCCTCACCCAGTGACATAGTAGGGGTAGCGAGACACGTATTGTATTGTTGCCATTAAGGATAAAAATATGGGGTTTATAACATATTTCTTGAGTTTATCCCTGTACATCATGTCATCTTGCTTAAGGCGTTACTCCGTTCTTATGAACTTAATACTCTAGATGCATGCTGGATAGCGGTCGATGTGTGGAGTAATAGTAGTAGATGCAGGTAGGAGTCGGTCTACTTGTCACGGACGTGATGCCTATATTCATGATCATTGCCTTAGATATCGTCATAACTATGTACTTTTCTATCAATTGCTCAATAGTAATTTGTTTACCCACCGTATGCTTTACTCAAGAGAGAAGCCTCTAGTGAAACCTATGGCCCCCGTGTCTATTTTCCATCATATATTTTCAGATCTAGAAAACCAAAAAACCAAAAATAGCTTGCTGCAATTTATTTACTTTTACTTTAGTTTGCTCTTTTTATTAATTTTTTATACCTATCTCTATTAGATCTCACTCATGTTCGTGACCGTGAAGGGATTGACAACCCCTTTTTCGCGTTGAGTGCAAGTGTTTGTTACTTTGTGCAGGTGCATATATTGGAGACTTCCTTGTGCCTCCTACTGGATTGACACCTTGGTTCTTAACCGAGGGAAATACTTATCTCTACTTTGCTGCATTACACTTTCCTCTTCAAGGGAAAAATCAACGTAAGCTCAACAAGTAGCATTGACAGGTTGCGGGAGTGACTGAAACCTAAACCTCGGTTTATGAATTGTTTAGTGAGGGGCTCTTTAGAATCGACATGTTTAATGCCATGGTTAGATTTATCTCAATTACTTCTCTTGTATTTGAGCATGCTTGGATGGAAGGTATAATCATAAGTGGGTGTTTGTTCAAGTAAGAACAACACCTTAGCTCTAGTCTACCCGCATAACAACTTATCAAGGCAATGAAAGTAAGTTGATGAATCTTGGTGAAATTAACTCGATGATATTCATGTGTGCCCTCAAGAGCGCTTCGATCACAATAAGGAGTTCCACTGTGACAACCTGGTTTTTGTCCTCTTTCTTTTTCTGGATTTCTTTGCCATTTGATTTGAATTTGGAGTTTTTGAATCAACTCAGTTGGACTTAATCACTTTGGCATGTCCTTGACTTTCAAGTGACTCACCTCTCTCTCAAAACCACCATTTCCTCTCTAATATATATATATATATATATATATATATATATCCCAAAATGGCCATAGGAATATTTTTCTTAAATGAAAAATATTCATTTCCTCTCTGAAAACCACTTCAGTAACATATGCTTCAAAGAAACCCTCATTTTTCTTGCCCACAAAAATGAAAATTCCTTAATATTCTTTGAACCTTGGCACACCTCCCTGTGCAAAAATATTTTGTAGTTATTTGAAATATTCTTGCTATAGGAAATCATTTGCTTTCTGCCCTTAAAATGCAGTTTCTACAGGAAGTATATTATTCCTTAATCTAATGAAGCTGATTTTTCCCGAGCTTCATTACCCTCCTAAGAAAACCTTAACCTCAAGAGATTAGCCCTAAACTCCTTCTAGAACCCCTCCAAAAACTGTGCCCAAACTTCTGTCCAGAAACTTGCTACTAAGCTCTTGTTCAATCCGGTCGGCCTGGCAGTGTGCCATCTCATCTCCTAGACCTAACACTGCACGGACAACACACTGTACAAGGTTGGGCATCGCCTAGGCATCGGTGTGGCCTAGTTCGCGTGGTGACCGCGTGTGGTCACGGGCACTGGCGCACGTTCGACACGCTCTACGTTGCGCCCGAACCCCTGTTCAGCGCGTGCACGTCTCAGCGCTCGCCGCCGACTGCCGCACCGTGCCACCTGCCTCGTAGCATCACCCTTGACCCCTCCTTGCCGCTCGTTGATGTCGGAGCCGCCGTAGCGAGCACGGGCACGACGCAACCAAAGGCATAGTGCGCCCGTGCCACTGTCTCCGTCCGCACCCGCGCCCTGTGCTCGTCCTCGAGCCTCCATAGTGGCCGCATGATCGCTGAACCCCTCTCCACCTCTCTATGGAGCTCCTCGTTGCCGTGTGCCGCCTTCCAGAGCCCTCCGGCTAGAGCCGAGCCCCCCATCCCCTCCGCCTATAAATATCTCCCTCCTCTGGCCTCTCCGAGCACCGCAAACCACTCCGCCATCCACCACAAGAAGTAGAGAAGCCGCAGCCTGGCTAGGCAGGCCTCGGGCCACCGTCCTCAGCCGGAGCTCACCGGCGATCCCCTCTGCTTCTTCCCCACCTCTCCAGTACTCCTCGAGCCTCATCGACTTCTCCGACGACTCCTTGGTGTTCCTCTGGCGCTTGCCGACCCTGTTGGAGCCCCTAGAAACGCATCCTCTCGTCGTCTTCCTCATCTCCGGCGAGATCCGTCCGCAGCCACCGCTAGAGACGCCGTTTCCGAGCTGCTCCGGCCATCCCTCGCCAAGCCACGGGTACAGGCAGGTGCGCCAGGACCCTCGCTATCCATCCCTCCCACTCAGATCGGCCACCAAGCCCTCCTCGCCAGAGAGAGCTCCGGCGAAGCGCCGCCACCCCTGTTTTTCTCCCCCTCCTCTCTAAACCTGACCGTGGGGCCCACCGTCAGCCACTCAACCATGGCCGAAGCGGTATGAGTGGTGGCGCCCCACGGAAATACGTCTTCGACGTCACCCCTGGTTTTCTTTTTATTTGTATTTAATTCAAATATTGACCAGAAACTTGGCCAGCCATAACTTTTAAACCATAAGTCCAAATGAATTGATTCTTTTTGTATTGTGTCTGTATTGGAATATACTAGCAGCACACAAATTTTGAGAGTTTTCTCTGCTACCTAGAATTTCTAGTGAATTTCAGAATGATTCACGATATTTTCTTTTGTTGTTTTTAATTGTTTTCAGAGGGAGAAGCTTGTCTTGAGGAGAACTAGGAGGAGTGTGAACCTCCTCTGCACTAAGGCAAGCCACACAAATATTTGCATGGTGTCATTTCAATAATTATGGTTTTTCCAACTTGAATATGATTTATGTCATGCATTTAATGAATATTGCTTATGTTAGTTACTTTGTCATGTTTGAAATGCTTAGTTTACAGTAAAGTTTGGATGCATGGTCTAATATGAGGCAGTAGAGTTAGTTTTGAAAGTATGGTTATGATATGGTTATGATCAATATTATTTTCGTGTATGAGGTATTGGTTTTAATATGCTAATGTCATAACTAAAAATGATGAGATTTAAAACCAGTGAAGTTGAAACCAGTGAATTAAAGTGATGAGTAGTGCAAGTAGAATGATTCTACGATATTGATCCATTTACTTTCAGTGCTATGTGAATATGATGCATGTCAATTAGTTGCATGTTCATGGCATATTGTGACTCGAGTTATTTTTATTTCAAGTTAAACCTGATGTTAACTCAACTTGAACATAATGTTGATCGGGTCATGGTGCCACTAAATCGAGCTTTCCCAGTGCAACCACATTTGCCTTTATGGGAAGGCCTTTATTCGGTCCATTGTCATGCCTCTAGTCAGTACCTCCAACGAGGGAAGGTTATGGGCGTGCGGTACCCTGGCCTGGTAAGCAAACATAAACTTGTGTGCCCGTTGTTGTTATGGTACCTTGTCCCTGTTTGGGACCGTTGATTTGTTTTGCCACGATGTGGCCGTTGGATGTCTTTGGTAGACATCGGGGCCACCCATGACTTAGCCCAGAGGGGAGTTGGTCGGAGTGGCCGAGAGAGTTTCATGGCAATGGGAGGGTTATGTCAGAATGCCGTTGGTCCACCCGAATGGGAGTGCGAGGCCATGGGTTCTGTGATGTGGGTACAGTGTACTAACATCTGCAGGGTGTTTACTAAATATATCGATAGCCGCGTCCTCGGTTACGGACATAGCTCGTAAGTAGGTCACACCATGGATCAACATGATTAAGTAATCTTGCACACTAAATTTATATGATTGGCACTGGACAAGCAAAAGTGTTGGTTTCGTTTGTGATTCGGGCATGATCACCGTTTTGATTACGAGGTAACCCGTTTGGTAAGAGAGTCCGAGGGACTCGGTGCACAAGTTTGATTCACTACATGAGTAGTATGTTGAAGTATTGCATTTAACCTGCTTAATTGTTATAATATTGTTTGCCATTATGCTTATGCATGTTGTGAGCTTGCAAGTACATTCAATGTACTGACCTGGCGTGTCATGCCAAATTTCAGGAAAGTCTTACCGAATCGGAGTGCTTCCCGTGTCTAGATCATGTCTACATCGGTGTCCCTGTGCTATGGAGTTCCGCTGCCGCGTAGTTATCGTGATCGAGCCCCCTTCATGTTCATTAAATAATGTACATATTATTCAGCCGCACCGTGTATGCCGCTTGGCCTCGTTACTTGATGTAATATCGAACATATGTTTCCGCTAGCATCAATAAAGCGGTTGTTTTCTGTACCAAGTTGTTGTGTGTTGCCAGAAGACTTGATCTCTAGGCTGGCAATGCAAGGTGAACCGGTTGCTCTGAGCCAGGGTGCCACATCCACCGGCTTGGCCTTAGCAACATTAAGAATTGGGCCCCCTTGCCGCACCTTGTTACTTCTGTTACTTGTTGTTGCTACTTGTGATAGGCGTTCGGATTTCCGGAAGGAGGAAGCATGATGTAGTATAGTAGAAGAAAGTATTTCCCTCTGTTGAGTACCAAGGTTTATCGAACTAGTAGAAGATTGATGGCTCTATATTTTACGCATTTTGAGAGCTCATTTGTTGCATGTTCTCTTCATATATCATGTCCCATTGAACCAAATAGTTGTCAATTATGCATGTTTACCGGTATTTGCACTTATCATTGTGAGCATTGCATATTTAGTATTTTATTTGTTTTTATTAGCTTTCTTTGTTTTCTTGTGTCTACATGTGTTTCATAGCAACCTAGGACCAAGCATGATGAAACAACCAAGGAGGGGTTCAATACGGAGACACCCAGGGGGCAGACTTAGCCATTTCGGATGTCAGAAAAAGTGATTTTCCAAAGTGCTCCAAATCAAGATCCAAGACTAGGAATGGATCGACGCCGTTCATACGAATCCAACGACCCCAAGAACGTCAATTTCTGAGTTTGTATCAAGATTTGGAGGCCGTTTTACACGAGGACATGTTCAAAGACGACGTTCCAAATGACCGCGCACGGTCGTTTCGGCGGTCGTTTGACATGCAGACAGCTCCGAAATTTGCCCTTCCAGACGGAATTCTTCACCGATTTCGTCCCCGTTTGATCCCACGTGATCCTTGACTCGTAAAGAAGACACTAGGAGAGGATTTGGCTCATTTAGCGCGCTTTGATGAAGTCCATCAAGAGAGGAGGCTAGGGAGGCTCCATATATACACCTCCTCAACCCTAGCCGTCACCATTCACCATACTCCACAATTCATCTCATTCATTCACAACCATCTCCATTGCTGCTCCACCACGATGAGCACAAGCATTTGGGCCGGTGCCCTAGCACCGGCGCCACCACCATAGGTGGCACCCCCATCTCCATCACCATAGGCGCAGTCATCACCATCATCTTCATCACCACCATGCCTTCTCCCTTCACCGACTTTATGCCAGCTTATAACTTGACCCTAACCTTCATGCATATGTTTGAGTAATTGTACTAGTTCTTAAGGATATGGTTGAACCCTATGTGATACTTGATGTGATCCAATATCTCTTGTTCATGCTTTGAGTTAGTGTTCTCACAAGTGCTGAGAGGAGGCCTCAGTCGCACTATTGTCGTATAGGTCATAGAAGAACAACTGTCGTTGCGAAGGGTTGGGGCATTGGGGTAATTTGATGTGGCAGTAAATCCTTTGATTCCTCGCCGTCACAATTGATAGGGGAATAACGGAGAACCCTTATAGAGGTTGCGTCCATGGGGTAACCCTTAATTATCATAATTTGTAACTCTATGGGGGAGACTATGATGGTGGCGTGTGTGGCACAAAGTCTAGTTTGAGTAGAACGTGTATTGTACCCGGCTCCGCCCACTTATGCATTTGACCGGTGAATAGAGGGTTCGATAGTTCATATATGTGGTAGTAATTCTGGAACCCTTGAGAACACTTTATTACTCAAGCACCTTCACCACTAACTTAGCATCTTTTATTTCCTGTTTTCACTCTCTTGTTAGTAGTTTAGTTGATTACCCCTTTGTATCTAGTTTTTGTATCTAGTTTTCCTAACAACGATAGAGTAGACTATTTTCAAACTCCAGTTTGGGTGCGTACGTTGCTGCAAGTGACAATGTAGCCTCGGGGTTTGTGGTGCCTTCCTATAAGCTCCCTGTGGGTTCGACACTTTACTTATAATAGCAAAAGTGCTACAACAACACTGTTCACTTGCAGGACATCAAGCATTTTCTGGCATCGTTGCCGGGGAGCATAGCGTTTGGTTATTACTTACCCACAAACACTTAGTTTATTTTGTTTATTGCTATTTATCTTACTATTTTTTCTCTTAACCCAAAAACACAAAAACATATGTCTTGCTTCGAGATGTCAGATATAGACATGGAGGCTGGAATGAAACAATTTCATGAAAAAAATAGGATGCTTTAAGAATACCAGAATACCGACAAAGGTAGAGAAATGGGTATGAAATTTAGGGAGTTGGTGATTATAGCTAATGATATCCCTAAAGGTTGCATACAATGCCAATCTCTTCTCCACATGAGTTTTTATTGAGAAGATCACCCACATCCGGTTGTGAGATCATTCACCCGTTTTAAACATCCTCTTGAAGATGTTGAGGTAATTGAGGAGATGATGCTATTGCTTAGATCACATGAGCTTTCAATGTGGATTGGCAGGTTTGCCAAAGAGCAGACTTGGTTCACTAAGCATGTTTACTTGGTGGGAGAAGTTTATAATTTTTGTCTAGATAATAATTTTGATGAAAATCCTTTGGTTATAAACTATGAGAAGCGGATGGCTGCCATCTCCCAAGTCGATATTTCATAGGAACATAACCTTATGCAGGAACACGAAGGAAATGTCATCGAGCCACAAGAAGAAGGAAGTATGGAAAATGATGATCCTGAAGAACATGGAGATGAAGGACGGAGCAACCGCTGTCCAGAAACTCCCACAAATGGTAATTGTTTTGACATGATTAATGTGCATCTTGATGAAAATGATGAAGGTTATGATCTACCTGCAGCTCCTCATCCTCTCCATTATAATATTACTATGAAGTTGTAGCCACTAACTTTTCAGACATCTCCACTCATCTCGGTGCATCAGTACTCACCAAAGAGCGAGTATGAATTTACTTATATGATGTCGATGCACCGCAAGCGAGTGCGCCTCCGACCGAGCTTTGCTATGAGGTCCCCCAAACCCAGGTCGAAGGTAGGTCTCCCACTCGGGGTTGAAATACCTTGGGATTCGGGTGGATGACCATATGGAGCACCAAAGCCTAACTATATGGCTATAAAGAAAGCACTGGCTGGGAGGTAACCCGAAAGTCCGTAGGTGTCTGTCTTAGCTTTGTGTCTTGAGTCTAGTTGCATTGGCACTTTTGTTTTTGTTTTGAGTAGTTTCTATTTGAGTTGGTTTCATGATGTTTTCATTGGTAAAATTTATAGCATGTCGGCAGTCTGTTTTTGTTGCATACCTCCTCCTATGTTATTTGATATGTGCCTAACATGAGGAGGGAGCACAAAAAGTTTTGTGTAGTTCTGCAGCTTCAGGAGAAAAGACGGTGTTTCATAGGACCATCCTGGTCGTTTGGGTGCTCGTATAAGCTCGTGTCCGCAAGAAAGAAAAGCACCAAAGAAAAATACGCCCTACCATACGAGCACTCGCGTCCGTACGAGCGGTCGTTTCACTTGGCAAACACAAAGGGGCACCTCCATAGAGCAGAAGACGGTGTACTGAACGGGTGCTCGTGCCCGTTCATGCGCCCGTATGCTAGGTCCACCCCGAGAAGTAGAACTCTAGATTCAAAGACAGTGTTCCAAACGAGCACTTGCGCTTGTACGAGCGCCCGTATGAGGGTATGGCGCACGACATCGTCTACCCGAATGCACGACGGTGTTCCATACGACCGCTACTGGTCGTTTGAGCTCCCATATGAGGGCAATAACACCTCCATTTGATTCATTTTCGACGTCTGAGGTCGATGAGGTGTTTTCTAACCGATCATTTGCTTTATAATTAGTGTTAATTACCTATGAAACTCCATAGCCAATAATTCTCTTTAGCAAGTTTTCTTTTATTTCTCTTTGACCGGTTGGGTATACGAACTCCGTTAGTATACCGAATCGATGTTTTTATTTTGTGTGTTATTTTTGCAGGGGCTTGGACCTTATGTAGGGACATGTACGGTGTGGTGCCAATCGTATAAAAGACCCACATGAGCCACTTGGTTGCTTCATCACGATGAACTTCAATAGAAAATGCCCGATAATATTTTCCAATACGAACCTTGCTAAAATAAATGTAGCTTAGTTGTGAGTTCCTCACCTGAAGTGAGGATCACTCTTTCTAAATAGGCACTTTTGAGTTGCACACTTGTGTTTCATATCTTGTCTCACACACCCTACATACCAATCTAGGAGCACAACTGTCTTCTAGGCTTAGTTTGTTTACTTAAGCGTGGTGCTTAGATTGATGAAATGATCAGTGTGAGGCTTATGTTTTATCACCTGTGTTGCTAATGCTTTGTGCTACAAAAAAATGAAAAACCATAAAAGCACAAACATATTTTGTTTTCTTTTTAGTTCTTTCTCTAGCACGTTCTATCAGAGGGAAGCCACCGAACCACAACAAGGAAATCCATTGAGGCAAGGTCCATGTATATTAAAAGAGAAGCGCTATGCACCTTAACGGTAAAAGTATCTAACCCTTGCTTAGACATAAACTTGGGGAGGAAACCACTCCTCATGCTCTCTTTTAACAACTACACTTTCTCTTTACTTCCGTGATCTTCTCTAGTTTAGCATATAAAGTTCTAAGCATGGGGAGGCTATATTTTGCATGTTTAGTGTCTTGTGCAATGCTCTTCATCATATGGTTTTCACGCATTAGTGTGCCCCGCTGTTTTGACATGCTTGCTTTGCACTTGTTTGACTTCGCTTGCGGGAATCTTGTTATCTTCTAAAAAACATTGCCATGTTCTTTTTATCAAAAACCCAATAAAGGAGTGCTTTGAACTGTTGTCTTTCTTTCACCTAACAACTTAAGTTAGGGACTCTAGTGGTGGCTTGATTAGCGATTGAATGATTGTAGAGGCTTTTTGCTAATGAGCCTAGCATCTTTGGTTCATCTGGGACGTGCAATGGGGTTTATCTCCGCCAAAATATCCCCTCGGGGTACTTAGCTATTGAGTCTTATGCAACATGACACCGCGATACTCTTGTGTAGTGTTTGAGTTCTTTATGACTAAGGCAAGTTCGAAACCTTTTGCACTTCCATTCACCTTTTATTGCTAGCCTCTACGCTATCATGCATTCCCCACTCTCACATTGGGACTTGGAGCAAACTTTGCAGGTACATCCAAACCCGTGGGAGGACATTCTCTTGTTCTCCTACACAAAGACACCCCATCTCCACAAAAAAACCACCATACCTACCTACATGGCATTTTCATAGCCATTTCGAGCATATCGCCATGCACTATCATCATTTTAATTACATGACTATAGACATGTTTTCAATTGCCATGCATGATCATAGTATGGCTAACTTGACATTTTCATGACTTGCCCATTTTTATGTCTATTCTACGCCTGATCATTGCACATACTGGTAGCTGCCAGAGGCATTCATCATATAGAGTTTCTCTCATGTTATCAGTTTTGAGTTATGATAACATTCAGTTGAAGTGAGTCATTATAAATGTGTGATGATCATCATTATTAGAGCATGCCCAAGTGAGGAAAAGAATGGCGGAGACTTATGAGTCCTCGAAAAAATGAGGATGAGGTCCATGAAACTGTTCTTAAAACAGAAAAGAATGGTGGACGCTCATGAGTCCTCGAAAAAGTGAGGATGAGGTCCATGAGACGGTTCCAAAAAAATGAGAGAAAAGGAGAGAAGGGGCATGCTACTATCATTTTACCACACTTGTGCTTCAAAGTAGCACCACTTCATGCATCATAAAGTAGAAAGTTTCATGAGTTTCATGTTTCATGCTAGTGGGGAACCGACACTATAGAACTTGGCTATATTTCGATGATGAGCATCCTCAAAAGCTCGAGGTCTTCATGAGCAAGCAAATTGGATGCACCCCCACATAGTCCATAGGAGAGCTTTCACATATTCATAGCTCCATGTGTATCCTAGTTGCATGGCGATCACTACTCCTTGTTTTGACATCGGTCATAGGGCCTTCTCCATTGCCTAATGGTCAGCTGCGTGGATGCGGGACTTTCTTTGTTTTTGAATTCTCAAAACCCCAACCATCTTCTATAATTCCCTTAAGTGCGAGGCATAGGCTTGCGCTCAGTGCTGCATAGGTAGTTGAGTGGTTAAATAACACAGACACATATGATCTTGCTATTGTACCTGGTATGCCTTAGGTTGGTGTTTTTGAAGCCATCACTAGTGCTTGATTTCTTTTGTCTTTGATTGTCACTGTTGTGTTCCTAACATAATATTGACCTTCTCTCTAAACCTTTGGAAATGGGAATTTGGGATCCACAAAAATATTTTCCTCTTTCTTGACCTCCATGGCAATGTACCTAAGAGGATAGCTTGTATTGCTCCCTTACTAGTTAACTTTTCCATGATTGCATGATGAACATGGATATTACTTTTGGGGTTTGGTTGAATGAATGCTTTAGAGTTGGTAGCATTGAACTTTTGGTAGTCAACCTTCTTATTCGAGGACAAGCAAGGTTTAAGCGTGGGGAGGTTGATGGCTCTATATTTTACACATTTTGAGATCTCATTTGCTGCATGTTCTCTTCATATATCATGTCCTGTTGGACCAAATAGTTGTCCATTATGCATGTTTACCAGTATTTGCACTTATCATTGTGAGCATTGCACATTTAGTATTTTATTTGGTTTTATTAGCTTTGTTTGTTTTCTTGTGTCTACTGGTGTTTTGGAGCAACCTAGGACCAATCACGATGAAACAACCAAGGAGGGGTTCAATATGGAGACACCCAGGGGGTAGACTTAGCCATTCCGGAGGTCTAAACAGTGATTTTTCTAAAGTGCTCCAAATCAAGATCCAATACTAGGAATGGATGGCACCATTCATACGAATCCAACGAGCCCAAGAACATCAAATTCTGAGTTTGTATGAAGATTTGGCGGCCGTTTTACCGAAGGAGGACAGATTCCAAGACGACGTTCCGGATGACCGCACGCGGTCATTTGACGTGCAGACAACTCTGAAAGTTGCCCTTCCAGACGGGATCCTTCACCAATTCTGTCCCTGTTCGATCCCACGTGATCCTTGGCTCGTAAACAAAATATTAGGAGAGGATTGCTCATTGAGAGCCCTTGGATGAAGCTAGCTCATCAAGGGAGGAGGTTAGGGAGGCTCCATATATACCCCCTCAACCCTAGCCGTCATCATTCACCATATTCCACAATTCATCTCATTCATCTGCAACCTTCTCCATTGCTGCTCCACCACCAAAGAGGAAGGGACGTGACCAAGGGAAGGAGGATGCTCCACCACCATGAGCACCGGCATTCGGGCCGGTGCCCTCGCACCGGCGCCACCACCATAGGTGGCGCCCCCCATCTCCATCACCTCGGGCACGGTCATCACCATCATCTTCATCACCACCGCGCCGCCACCATCACCACCATGCCTTCTCCCTTCACTGGCTTGATGTCGGCTTGTAACTTGACCCTATTTTCATGCATATGTTTGAGTAATTGTACTAGTTCTTGAGGATATGGTTAAACCCTATGTGATACTTGATGTGATCTAATATCTTTAGTTCATGATTCGTGTTAGTGCTCTCACAAGTGTTGAGAGGAGGCCTCACTTGCACTATTTCCGTATAGGTCGCGTGCATGGCACGAAGTCTACTCCGAGTAGAACGTGTGCTGTACCCGGATCTGCCCACTTATGCATTTGACTAGTGAATAGAGGATTCGATAGTTCATATATGTGGTAGTGATTCCAAAACCCTCGAGAACGCTTTATTATTCAAGCACCTTCACCACTAACTTAGCATCTTTTATTTCCTATTTTTACTCTCTTGTTAGTAGTTTAGATGTTTACCCCCTTTTATACAGTTTTCCTAGCAACGACAGAGTAGACTATTTCCAAACTCCAGTTTGGGTGCGTGCGTGGCTATGTGAAAGTGACAACATAGCTGCAGGGTTTCTGGTGCCTTCCTGTAAGCTCCCTGTGGGTTCAACACTCTACTTATCATAGCGAAAGTGCTACAACAACCCTGTGCACTTGCAGGATATCAGAGATTCATGGAAACAAAGATAAATGGTACCTGCACACGCACAAAACAAATACTTGCACCCAACGTGGGCAAGAGGGTTGTCAATCCCCTTGTACTCGTTAATTGCAAGGCTTAATTCTAGTAATGGTAGATAGATAAATTGCAAAAAAAGTAAATAAATTGTAGCAAGGTATTTAGGGTTTTAGTAATATGATGTGAATGGACCCTGTGGCCATAACTTTCACTAGAGGCATCTCTCTCATGAGCATAGAAACGGTGGGTACACAAATTTATGTTGGGCAATTGGTACAAAAGCGCATAGTTATGATGTTATTAATGGCATGATTAGTACATAGGAATTACGTTCGTGACACGCAGACCGAAACAATTCTGCATCTACTACTATTACTCCACCCCTCGACCGCTATCCAGCATGCATCTTAAGAGGTTGTTTGGATAAGTGGAATATATAGAATCCATTCTCTATAAACCTGGAAAACAGCCTAATCGAATAAAATCCCGTTTGGCTACTTCAACTAATCCCTTGATATAGGAAACTTGGTTTTCTAAAACCTGGAATTCTGCATTTATAGAAAAACGACTATGAGTCGTTTTTCTAAAAACTCAATTTGCGTATACCCACTACCCAGTCTCGTCGCCTCCTACTCCACGCCGTCTGTCATGTGGCGATCGTGCCTCCGCCTCCTCGGTGTAAATGCATGGTGGTCACGACGCCTTCTCCTCCATGCCGCCCGCCATGGTGCCTCCGCCTCCTCCTCCATGTCGTCCGTCATGGTTGCACTGTCCACCATGGTCGCCCATCGTCCCTTCCTCCACACCGTCCATCTTTGCGGGGCTGTCGGTCGTGATCCTGCGGTGATCACGTTGTTCGCCATGGTCGAGTCTCCATCGAGGCCAGCTCCTCGACGATCTATTTGCAGCCTGGACGTACATCCACTCTGTTTGCAGTCTGGACGACTGGCATCGAGGGGCGGCGGGTGTATGACCGATGTTTCTTCAACTGTTCCCACGCCGTCCTCCCTGGCCGTCTCAGTAGCTTCCTATTGTTGGTCGCTGCCTTGAACTTGCGCTCTCTGGACGTGTACATGATGGCCACGAACATCATGCTCGCTGATGCCCTGGGTACCGGTGTGGACAAAGCAGCCTGGTTACTTACCGTCGAGGCGCTCATGGAGGCCGAGCGGCACAGTGGAGTAGAAGAAGGCATGCATCTGTGTGGCCTTGCCGCTGTACGCAAAGATAAGTCGAAGAGGAAGCGGTGTCCAGGGACGCTCGAGATGGACCCAAATATCAGGAACTGCAGAGAAACTCCGCCGGTGCTCAATCTGGGTAAAAGTTCATGGTTGTAGTTCACAAGAGAATAAGGCTGAATCATAGTACAAGCAGGAAACAAGACGTACTAGTTTCATCGTTTTCTAACCCAAACACGATATTTTTTATAAACTGATTTTTCACAAAACAGTTGGTAAAACGGGTTTTGCTAAAAATCTGCTAAAAACCTGTTTTATATAAATCCATCACTAATATTCCTGATCCAAACAACCCCTAAGGTATTAAGTTCCTAACAAACACAGTAATGCTTGGAGTATGATGACATAATGTAGACAAACTAATAACGATCAATATGATAGAACCTCATCGTTTACCCTTAGTATCAACAATACAAATATATTCCTCGCTAACCCTTCTGTCACTCGGTGCAGACACCGCAAGATTGAACCTACTACTATGCACCACTTTCGTTGAAGATCTACTCATCTACTTGGCCAAAGAAAACTAATAGATCGGAAAACATTACATAGCTATAACAATCACACATAATAAATTTCAAAAAAGACCCAGTTACTTTAAATGAACAATCTGATCATAAACCCACAATTCATCAGATCCCAACAAACGCACTGCAAAAGGATTGCATCGAATCAATCTTCAAAGGGAAAATTGTACTGAATATAAAAAAGAGAGAGAGAACTATCTAGCTACTGATATGGACCCATAGTTCCTGTGGTGTCGGGGATATACCCCACGGTGTAACCCGCCGGATGTATGACCCGGCTGGAGCATTGTGACTCACTAATGACCCGCCCAGACCTGGAAGTTTACGGGCAACCCGCCTGAACATTGCGACTCACTGGTGACCCAACGGGCGGGTCAGAAGGACGACAAGGCCCAAGGCCCAGTAGGCCGGTTCATGTGGTGGTGGGCTGGTTTAAGAGGAAAGGTGTGAGGAATATTTTCCTTCTGAGGAACCAAGACCCGGACTTGTATCCGGCTTGTATTAGAAGATAGACTAGTCCTAATCCTAGTAGGACTCCACATGTAACCCGCCCCTCCAACTTATATAAGGAGGGGCAGGGCACCCCAAGAGGGGAGGATCTCTAAGTCTAGATACAACAAAGGGGAGCCGGCTTATACAACAACTCCCTCATGAGTATAACGAGACCTAACCACAAACATCATGTAGGGCTATTACCGGATGATGTTTCCCGGTGCCCGAAGCTGTCTAAACCCTTGTCTTGTGTGTCATCCCTCCTCTCGATTCCGATCAACCCTGTTCAGGCTACTACCTAGTTGCGTTGGCCTCACAACAAGTCCTCACACTAGGACATATGCCATGACAAATCCACGACATTTGGTGCCCACCGTGGGGCTCGCGCACGGTGGTGTTGAGTTCTTGGAGGGATCTCTCATAGGGATCGAGGAGCTCACAATTTTTCGGATGAAAAAAAGCCGTTTTGAAAGGATCTGCATCAGTTTCAAGTTCGTCAGACCAGATTTATGGTCTGTGAGGTTTAAAGGTTAAACAAAAATTTAGGGTTGTTTGCATCGCCATCACGTCGTCTCAATCCACCGGGTCCAAGACGAGATCTTCTACACGAAGTGATTTATCTATCACGTTACTACTCCAAGGCCAACTGGAGTTCAAGCGATCCATCCGATCACAAATTTTGCCGAGTTGCCACAGCCACACTCGTCCTTGCTGTTCCACCGTGATACCTAGTGGAAATCCTTAAAGCTGCAGTTGTCCTTGCTATTCCACCGTGTTGCAACTCCTGTTCCGTATGTAGCGTCCATAATGGCTGCCACTCACGAGGAAATCAAGTCCCGAGGCAAACATCAATGTCGTTGCTGCTTTGTGCGTGAAGACCAAAATCAACTCATCAACTACTATTACTCCAATATCCACTGTGACGTGGGAAGGCACTAGTCCATCTTTTTGGTTTTTACCATCAACTGATGCGTCTGCCAAGGCATATTACCACTTGCAAAAAGTGGCTATACAGAGGAAACCGATCTAAGCCGGCTTGCTCAGTCGCGTTACAAAAAAAAGGGGAAGAGGGGCCTCGATCTAGAGGAGGAACCAATGCTTCCTACCTGATCACGCTTCGCTTTCCTCTGCCGCCGTTCCGTGTCTGCCACAGTTCTTCTCGGCCTCTATGCTACGAACCGCTGCCGTGCGGCGGGCCTCAGGGGAGAGTCGCCCAGCGCTGTGAGCCACCTGGTCGCCCTCCGGGCCGTCCCGTGTTGCGCTGCATTGTCCCGCCGAAGCCTCTACTAAGCCGCCGCTGGCCTCTGTCTCCACCTTGACGCCAAGTCAGCGCAGTGACCTTTGCCAATTTGCCTCGATAGACACGGGCTGCTTCTGCTATGGCCTTGCCTCGCCTTGAGTTACTGGCCTTGGTGTTGAGCCACCATCGTCGAAACATTTTGATCCCACTCCAAGTTGCTTCGGCCGCCTTAAGTCGCCATTGCACGTGCAAGCCACCGGTGCATTTTTCGTCGTCACTGTGGCCACGACCCACGGCCCTGCCTCCGCGGCATTGTTCCACGACTGGCGTTGTTCCGAGTCGCTGCGCGTCCGTTGCGAGCTGCCTCTACTTCATCATGCACGATCTCGCCTCGAGCCGTTTTCACTTCTATGGCATGCCGCTTCCGCCGTGGCCTTGGGCGAGCGGTTAACTCGTTGTTGAAATTACTGGAGGTGATCTACAGATGGAATATACGACTCCGTCTATCATCCAGACGAATAAGGTGATATCCATCCAAGTTTGTTTTATTAGCACATATTGTTTTTGTCAAAGAACAGTTTATCTTTGCCTTGGTCTGCAATATTGTTTATGCAGGACAATTGTTCATTGTAAGAATGATGGTCATGCCATGGATGTATAACTCGCGCCACCATGCACTAGCATCTAACCGTGCCATGATGCTCGACAAATATATGTGCAAACCGCCGTTTTTACGGCCTAATTTATATCAACATGACGCGGTTGACTCACCCGCCCGCGCGGCTTACCGCGCCTGCGATTGACTCGCCATTGCCGCGGCTGGCTCATCTGTCTGCTCCCGCGGCCGACTCAGCCGTGATTGATTTCAGCTTCACCGTGGTGATCATCAACTCCGCGGTGGATAATTTCTAGCTTAACATATCAGGTGAAATCCATCCAGTATATTTTTATATTACATATTTCTTTATTTAAAAGAGCAATTACTCTGGCTTGCAAGTTCTCTAATGCAGGACAAGTTGTCTACTGCAAAAGGGACTGTTGTATCACTAAGCTGTTGAATGACTCATACCAGTTTATATCACGGTCAAGTATGAGGAATCTCAAGCCAACTCCTTGAGTCGTCTTGAGACTTGGGGGCTACAATGACATGACTCAGCAAATCTTGCCAGTTTAAGCAGATTCAAGAACCCCGGGTCATTGGAGGGAAGATAACCTGGTCTCGGAGGCTACTGCCATATTGATGAAAACTTAAAGGCCGTCAGAAAATTTACGGCTTAAAATGAAGGATTCCGGTTTAAGATCTGGCTCAAGGGAAATCTGTCTCTCACAAAGCTTTGAAGCTCTCAATATCCGGTTTAAATTCCGGTTAAAAAAGAATCCATCTCTCGCAAGTTCGAGTTCTCAGAAAAATTAAAGGTTGCCAAAGTGAACTTGTTGCCATGATGCGCGGTTCAAACATGGGCATCCTGCTTTATGGGCTTATTTTATTGGTCACTTGGGGGCTTCCTGCTCATTGAGCATAGCTATGACTACCCTCTTGATCCGGCTTGTACGCCTTGATTACAAAATACTCGGGGATTCCTGGTCGTTGAGCATAGCTATGACTACCCTATTGATCCGGCTTGAACGCCGTTGCTACAACCCACTTGGGGGCTTGCTGCCTGGGTTAAAGGGACCAAAGAGAGTCTGTTGCAGAGCGCAGCTCAAACATAGGTACCCTGCTTTGACGGATCAATATATATCATTTAGGGGCTCCCTGTTCATTGAACATAACTTTGATAACCCTTTTGATTGGCTTGAAACGCCAGGTGTATACACCAAAAATTTCAGTTGATCCTGCCTTGTACGTCTGCCACTCCGCCCAGGTAATCCCGGAATGACCCACCGAACTCTTGACAGTCAATCTTATTAAGACCCTAAACTTGTCAAAGTTAAAACGATGGTTGGTCATGTGAGGCCCAGCTTACAGGTTTGAATGAAGGATTAACTTCGTGGCTGTGCAGCCCATGAAGAGCACTTGATGTTGAGGCCTGGCCGCCTATGAAAGCCTTAATTTTTTGTTATTTGTTTTTGAACTTTGTTTGGGTTCATATCTTTGTACCATATTGACATATGGTTTAAAATGATTCAGGCCATGTAGCTTTAATCCTTATGGCTCATATTTGAGCATATCTGGAGTTTTGCTAACCCGGCCTGGCTTTGGACGTTAAAGTCGCCAGTGTATGATGATTATGCACATGGAGTTCTGCACTCTAGGTTTTGGGCTGTTACCCTTACTGCATATGGCGCTATAAGCCGGCAGTATGAACCAATTTCACAGGCCATGTAGCCTTGAATATATGACTCTTCATTGAGTATCTTTGGGTTTGATAACCCGCCCTGATAGCAGACTTAAGTCGCCATGATATTTTGCCTTGAGCAATCAAAATGATGATATTTCATGACTCCGGGTTGATACTGGCTCCGGTTATAATTATCAAGGCATCAACATGGTATTAATCTACATGTATGTCTTTCAATAATGGTATGAATATTTTGGTTTTGGTAAACCGCCCTGGCTATGGACTTTAAAGTCGCCAGTATACTTTGGATTGCGCAATTGGAATTATGTGCTTATGAATACTTGGGTTATCACCCTCACTGGATGTGGCAATGTAAGCCGGCAATTTGAGCCAATTTTCCAGGTATATTTTTAAAATTGTTGGATGAATATGCGAGGTTTGATAACCCGCCCTGGCTTTGGACGTTAAGTCGCCAGTATATTTTACATTGCGCCATTGGGATCATGCGTTTATAAATCATTGGATATGGCGATATAAGCCGGCGGTATAAGTCAATTCTACATGTATGTTTTCCTGGTTATATAAGTCTACGAGGTTTTGTTGAAGGAAATATGCCCTAGAGGCAATAATAATGTTATTATTTATTTCCTTATATCATGATAAATGTTTATTATTCATGCTAGAATTGTATTAACCGGAAACATAATACATGTGTGAATACATAAACCTACAGAGTGTCACTAGTATGCCTCTACTTGACTAGCTCGTTAATCAAAAGATGGTTATGTTTCCTAACCATGAACAAGGAGTTGTTATTTGATTAACGGGATCACATCATTGGTTGAATGATCTGATTGACATGACCCATTCCATTAGCATAGCACCTGATCGTATAGTTTGTTGCTAGTGCTTTTCTTCATGACTTATACATGTTCCTATGACTATGAGATTATGCAACTCCCGTTTGCACGAGGAACACTTTGGGTGCTACCAAACGTCACAACGTGAATCGGGTGATTATAAAGGTACATTACAGGTGTCTCCGAAGGTACATGTTGAGTTGGCATATTTCGAGATTAGGATTTGTCGCTCCGATTGTCGGAGAGGTATCTCTGGGCCCTCTCGGTAATGCACATCACATAAGCCTTGCAAGCATTGCAACTAATATGTTAGTTGTGAGATGATGTATTACGAAACGAGTAAAGAGACTTGCCGGTAACGAGATTGAACTAGGTATTGGATACCGACGATCGAATCTCGGGCAAGTAACATACCGATGACAAAGGGAACAACGTATGTTGTTATGCGGTCTGACCGATAAAGATCTTCGTAGAATATGTAGGAGCCAATATGGGCATCCAGGTCCCGCTATTGGTTATTGACCGGAGAGGTGTCTCGGTCATGTCTACATAGTTCTCGAACCCGTAGGGTCCGCACGCTTAACGCTTCGATGGCGGTTACTATGAGTTTTTATGATGTTTCTGTACCGAAGGTTGTTCGAGTCCCGGATGAGATCACGGACGTGACGAGGAGTCTCGAAATGGTCGAGACATAAAGATTCATATATTGGAAGTCTATGTTTGGACATCGGAAGTGTTCCGGTGAAATTGGGAATTTTACCAAATGCAGGAGGTTACCGGAACCCCGGAATACTAATGGGCCAACATAGGCCTTAGTGGAAAGGAGAAAAGGGGCCCAAGTGCTGGTCGCACCTTTCCCCTTCCCTAGTCCTATTAGGACTAGGAGAAGGGGCGCCCTCTCTCCCTTCCCACTTGGGAAACCTAGTTGGACTAGGATTGGGGAATCCTACTCCTAGTAGGAGTAGGAAACCCCGTGCGCCTCCTCTCCTTGGCCGGCCAGCCCCTCCCTTCCCTCCTTTATATATAGGGCAGGGGCACCCCATGACACACAAGTTGATCCTTGAGATCTTTCCTTAGCCGTGTCTGGTGCCCCTTCCACCATATTACACCTCGAGAATACCGTGGCGGAGCTTAGGCGAAGCCTGCGCCGGTGGAACATCATCATCGCCACCACGCCGTCAGGTCGATTTAAACTCTCCTCAACACTCGGCTGGATCGGAGTTCGAGGGACGTCATCGAGCTGAACGCGATGTGCAGAACTCGGAGGTGCCGTGCGTTCGGTACTTGGATCGGTTGGATCGTGAAGAAATCGACTACTTCCTCTACGTTGCGTCAACGCTTCCGTTCTTTGGTCTACGAGGGTACGTAGACGACACTCTCATCTCGTTGCTATGCATCACCATGATCTTGCGTGATCGTAGGAAAATTTTGGAATTACTACGTTCCCCAACAGTGGCATCCGAGCCTGGTTTTTTATGGTTTGATGATATGCACGAGTAGAACACAAGTGAGTTGTGGACGATACAAGTCATACTACCTACCAGCATGTCATACTTTGGTTCAGCGGTATTGTTGGAAAGACGATCCAGACCAACCTTACGCGTACTCTTCACGCGAGACCGGTTCCTCGACGTGCTTTGCACATAGATGGCTTGTGGAAGACCTGTCTCTCCAACTTTAGTTGAACCGAGTGGCTACGCCCGGTCCTTGAGAAGGTTAAAAGCGGAGTCTATTTGACGAAGTATCGTTGTGGTTTTGATGCGTAGGTAAGAACGGTTCTTGCTCAGCCCGTAGCAGCCACGTAAAACTTGCAACAACAAAGTAGAGGACGTCTAACTTGTTTTTGCAGGGCATGTTGTGATGTGATATGGTCAAGACGTGATGCTATATTTTATTGTATGAGATGATCATGTTTTGTAACCGAAGTTATCGGCAACTGGCAGGAGCCATATGGTTGTCGCTTTATTGTATGCAATGCAATCGCGATGTAATGCTTTACTTTATTACTAAGCGGTAGTGATAGTCGTGGAAGCATAAGTTTGGCGAGACGACAACGATGCTACGATGGAGATCAAGGTGTCGCGCCGGTGACGATGGTGATCATGACGGTGCTTCGAAGATGGAGATCACAAGCACAAGATGATGATGGCCATATCATATCACTTATATTGATTGCATGTGATGTTTATCCTTTATGCATCTTATCTTGCTTTGATTGACGGTAGCATTATAAGATGATCTCTCACTAATTATCAAGAAGTGTTCTCCCGAGTATGCACCGTTGCGAAAGTTCTTCGTCTTTGAGACACCACGTGATGATCGGGTGTGATAGGCTCTACGTTCAAATACAACGGTGCAAAACAGTTGCACACGCGGAATACTCAAGGTTATACTTGACGAGCTATGCATATAAGATATGACCTCGGAACACGGAGACCGAAAGGTCGGCGTGAATCATATAGTAGATATGATCAACATAGTGATGTTCACCATTGAAACTACTCCATCTCACGTGATGATCGGACATGGTTTAGTTGATTTGGATCACGTGATCACTTAGAGGATTAGAGAGATGTCTATCTAAGTGGGAGTTCTTAAGTAATATGATTAATTGAACTTTAATTTATCATGAACTTAGTCCCGTAGTATTTTGCAGATTATGTTGTAGATCAAAAGCTCGCGTTGTTGCTTCCTGTGTTTTTATATGTGTTCCTAGAGAAAATTGTATTGAAAATGTTAGTAGCAATATTGCGGATTGGATCCGTGATCTGAGGTTTATCCTCATTGCTGCACTGAAGAATTATGTCCTTGATGCACCGCTAGGTAGCGGACCTAATGCGAGGAGCGGATGCAGACGTTATGAACGTTTTGCTAGCTCAATACGATGACTACTTAATAGTTTAGTGCACCATGCTTAACGGCTTAGAATCGGGACTTCAAAGACGTTTTGAACGTCATGGACCATATGAGATGTTCCAGGAGTTGAAGTTAATATTTCAAGCAAATACCCGAGTTGAGAGATATGAAGTCTCCAACAAGTTCTATAGCTAAAAGATGGAGGAGAATCGCTCAACTAGTGAGCATGTGCTCAGATTGTCCAGGTACTTCAATCGCTTGAATCAAGTGGGAGTTAATCTTCCGGATAAGATAGTGATTGACAGAATTCTCTAGTCACCATCACCAAGTTAGTAGAACTTACGTGATGAACTATAGTATGCAAGGGATGACGAAAACGATTCCCGAGCTCTTCGTGATGTTGAAATCGACGAAGGTAGAAATCAAGAAAGAGCATCAAGTGTTGATGCTTGACAAGACCACTAGTCTCAAGGAAAAGGGCAAGGGGAAGAAGGGGAACTTCAAGAAGAACGGCAAGCAAGTTGCTGCTCGAGTGAAGAAGCCCAAGTCTGGACCTAAGCCTGAGACTAAGTGCTTTTTGCTGCAATGGAACTGGTCACTAGAAGCGGAACTACCCCAAGTATTTGGCGGATAAGAAGGATGGCAAAGTGAACAAAGGTATATTTGATATGCAGATTATTGATGTGTATTTTACTAGTGTTCGTAGCAAACCCTCGGTATTTTTGATAATGGTTCGATTCTTTGAGAGTAGTAACTTGAAACGGAGTTGCGTAAACTAGTTGAAGGGGAAGTGACGATGAGTGTTGGAAGTAGTTCCAAGTTTGATATGATCATCATCGCACACTCCTATACTTTCGGGATTAGTGTGGAACCTAAATAAGTGTTATTTGGTGTTGAGCATAAATATGATTTGATCATGTTTATTGCAATACGGTTATTCATTTAAGTAAGAGAATAAATTGTTGTTCTGTTTACATGAATAAAACCTTATATGGTTACACACCCAATGAAAATGGTTCATTGGATCTCGATCATAGTGATACACATATTCATAATATTGAAACCAAAAGATGCACAGTTAATAATGATAGTGCAACTTATTTGTGGCACTACCGTTTGATGACTGAAACTCCATTGTTCGGAAGAATGGAACGAGCAACAAACTTGTTGGAAATAATACATACCGATGTATGCGATCCAATGAGTGTTGATGCTCGTGGCAAGTATCGTTATTTTCTGACCTTCACAAGATGATTTGAGCAGATATGGGTATATCTACTTGATGAAACATAAGTCTGAAATAGTTGAAAGGTTCAAAGAATTTCAGAGTGAAGTGGAAAATCATCGTAACAAGAAAATAAAGTTTCGCAATCTGATCGTGGAGATGAATATTTGAGTTACGAGTTTGGTCTTCAATTAAAACAAAGTGGAATAGTTTCACAGCTCACGCCACCGGAACACCACAACATTATGGTGTGTCCGAACGTCAGAATCAGTACTTTATTTTGATATGGTACGATCAATGATGTCTCTTACCGATTTACCAATATCGCTTTTGGGGTTATGCATTAGAGACAGCTGCATTCACGTTTAATAGGGCACCATCTAAATCCGTTGAGGCGACACCATATGAACTATGGTTTAACGATGAAACCCTAAGTGCGTTTCTTAAAAGTTTGGAGTTTTGATACTTATGTGAAAAAGTTTTCACCGATAAGCTCGAACCCAAATCGGAGAAGTGCGTCTTCATAGAATACCCAAAGGTAACTATTGGGTACACCTTCTACCACAGATCCGAAGGCAAGTTTTTCGTTGCTAAGATGGATCCTTTCTAGAGAAGAAGTTTCTCTCGAAAGAAGTGAGTGGGAGGAAAGTAGAACTTGATGAGGTAATTGTACCTTCTCCCTTCTTGGAAAGTAGTTCATCACGTAAATCAGTTCCAAAGTGATTCCTACACCAATAAGTGAGGAAGTTAATGATGATGATCATGAAACTTCGCATCAAGTTGCTACCAAACCTCGTGGGTCTTCCAGAGTAAGATCCGCACCAGAGTGGTACGGTAATCATGTTCTGGAAGTCATGTTACTAGACCATGATGAACCTACAAACTATGAGGAAGCGATGATGAGCCCAGATTCCGCGAAATGGCTTAAGGCCATGAAATCTGAGATAGGATCCATATATGAGAACAAAGTATGGACTTTGGTTGACTTGCTCGATGATCGACAAGTCAAGTTAAATAAATGGATCTTCAAGAGGAAGACAGATGATGATAGTAGTGTTACTATCTACAAAGCTCGACTTGTCGCAAAAAGGTTTTCGACAAATTCAAAGTGTTGACTACAATGAGATTTTCTCAATCAGAAGCGATGCTTAAAGTCTGTCCGAATCATGTTAGCAATTGCCACATTTTATGAAATCTGGCAAATGGATGTCAAAACTACATTCTTTAATGGATTTATTAAAGAAGAGTTGTATATGATGCAACCAGAAGGTTTTATCAATCCTAAAGGTGCTAACAAAATGTGCAAGCTCCAAGCGATCCATCTATGGACTGGTGCAAGCATCTCAGAGTTGGAATATATGCTTGATGATTTGATCAAAGCATATGGTTTTTACAGACTTTTGGAAAGGCCTGTATTTACAAGAAAGTGAGTGGGAGCGCTACAACCTTTCTGATAAGTATATGTGATTGACATATTGTTGATCGGAAATAATGTAGAATTATTCTGCAAAGCATAAAGGAGTGTTTGAAAGGAGTTTTTTCAAAGAAAGACCTCGGTGAAGCTGCTTACATATTGAGCATCAAGATCTATTGAGATAAGATCAAGACGCTTGATAAGTTTTCAATAAGTACATACCTTGTCAAGATTTTGAAAAGGTTCAAAATAGGAACAGTCAAAGAAAGAGTTCTTGCCTGTGTTACAAGGTGTAAAATTGAGTAAGACCCAAAGCCCGACCACGGCAGAAGATAGAAAGAGAATGAAAGTCATTCCTTATGCCTCAGCCATAGGTTCTATAAAGTATGCTATACTATGTACCAGACCTATTGTATACCTTGCTCTGAATTTGGCAAGAGAGTACAATAGTGATCTAGGAGTAGATCACTGGACATTGGTCAAGAACATCCTTAGTGAGGACTAAAGGAAATATTTCTCGATTATGGAGGTGATAAAAGAGCCCGTCGTAAAGAGTTACATCGATGCAAGCTTTTTACACTGATCCGTATGACTCTAAGTCTGAATCTGGATACATATTGAAAGTGGGAGCAATTAGCTAGAGTAGCTCCGTGCGAGCATTGTAGACATAGAATATTCAAGAAATACATACGGCTCTGAATATGACAGACCCGTTGACTAAGCTTCTCTCACGAGCAAAACATGATCATACCTTAGTACTCTTTGGGTGTTAATCACATAGCGATGTGAACTAGATTATTGACTCTAGTAAACCCTTTGGGTGTTGGTCACATGACGATGTGAACTATGGGTGTTAATCACATACAGATGTGAATATTGGTGTTGAATCACATAATGATGTGAACTAGATTATTGACTCTAGTGCAAGTGGGAGACTGAAGGAAATATGCCCTAGAGGCAATAATAATGTTATTATTTATTTCCTTATATCATGATAAATGTTTATTATTCATGCTAGAATTGTATTAACCGGAAACATAATACATGTGTGAATACATAAACCTACAGAGTGTCACTAGTATGCCTCTACTTGACTAGCTCGTTAATCAAAAGATGGTTATGTTTCCTAACCATGAACAAGGAGTTGTTATTTGATTAACGGGATCACATCATTGGTTGAATGATCTGATTGACATGACCCATTCCATTAGCATAGCACCTGATCGTATAGTTTGTTGCTAGTGCTTTTCTTCATGACTTATACATGTTCCTATGACTATGAGATTATGCAACTCCGTTTGCACGAGGAACACTTTGGGTGCTACCAAACGTCCACAACGTAATCGGGTGATTATAAAGGTACATTACAGGTGTCTCCGAAGGTACATGTTGAGTTGGCATATTTCGAGATTAGGATTTGTCGCTCCGATTGTCGGAGAGGTATCTCTGGGCCCTCTCGGTAATGCACATCACATAAGCCTTGCAAGCATTGCAACTAATATGTTAGTTGTGAGATGATGTATTACGAACGAGTAAAGAGACTTGCGGTAACGAGATTGAACTAGGTATTGGATACCGACGATCGAATCTCGGGCAAGTAACATACCGATGACAAAGGGAACAACGATGTTGTTATGCGGTCTGACCGATAAAGATCTTCGTAGAATATGTAGGAGCCAATATGGGCATCCAGGTCCCGCTATTGGTTATTGACCGGAGAGGTGTCTCGGTCATGTCTACATAGTTCTCGAACCCGTAGGGTCCGCACGCTTAACGTTTCGATGGCGGTTACTATGAGTTTTATGATGTTTCTGTACCGAAGGTTGTTCGAGTCCGGATGAGATCACGGACGTGACGAGGAGTCTCGAAATGGTCGAGACATAAAGATTCATATATTGGAAGTCTATGTTTGGACATCGGAAGTGTTCCGGGTGAAATTGGGAATTTTACCAAATGCAGGGAGGTTACCGGAACCCCGGAATACTAATGGGCCAACATAGGCCTTAGTGGAAAGGAGAAAAGGGGCCCAAGTGCTGGTCGCACCTTTCCCCTTCCCTAGTCCTATTAGGACTAGGAGAAGGCGCCTCTCTCTCCCTTCCCACTTGGGGAAACCTAGTTGGACTAGGATTGGGGGAATCCTACTCCTAGTAGGAGTAGGAAACCACAGTGCGCCTCCTCTCCTTGGCCGGCCAGCCCTCCCTTCCCTCCTTTATATACAGGGCAGGGGCACCCCATGACACACAAGTTGATCCTTGAGATCTTTCCTTAGCCGTGTGCGGTGCCCCTTCCACCATATTACACCTCGAGAATACCGTGGCGGAGCTTAGGCGAAGCCTGCGCCGGTGGAACATCATCATCGCTGCACCACGTCGTCTTGTGAAACTCTCCCTCAACACTCGGCTGGATCGGAGTTCGAGGGACGCCATCGAGCTGAACGTGTGCAGAACTCGGAGGTGCCGTCGTTCGGTACTTGGATCGGTTGGATCGTGAAGAAATGCGACTACTTCCTCTACGTTGCGTCAACGCTTCCGTTCTGCTGGTCTCACGAAGTGCGTGAGACGACACTCTCATCTCGTTGCTATGCATCACCATGATCTTGCGTGATCGTAGGAAAATTTTGGAATTACTACGTTCCCCAACATTTGTAACCCGCCTTGGCTTTGGAATTTAAGTCACCAGTATATTTTGGCTTGGATGGCCTTAATTATAGTCTTTTCCATAATGGCATACGACTATATTATGTTTCAGTTGTCGCCCGCCCTGGTTTATGACGTTAAGTCGCTAGGGCATATGTTGTTTAAACTTTGTGCAGAACATGCAGAGCTATGGCTTACATAAATGATTAAGTTCAAGCCCATCATCAAAATTGATGTTTCAAATTGATGTTATCAGTTCTTGATTGTTAAAGGCTATAAGTCACTGTGTTACAAAAATATCGGATTACAATGGATGCGTATTAAATCGCCATCGGCCAAGAGCCGGGTATTTAAACTCCGGATTTACTTGTCAACTGATAAGGTATTCAAATCTTTAATAGCCAAACTTGGCTGGATTTTCATGATGATATTGAATGACTGAGGTTTTCATACCAAATTATATTATTCAAATCTGGAATAGCCAACATGGCTAGATTTTTATTATGGTTATCAATAACCAGTATTATGATTGAGGTTTTCAAATGCTGCTTCAGAGCAATGGCTATTATTCCTTCATCCAAAAATACCATCTCACAGCAGAGATCATGGTCTAATATTGATATGCAAGGGTTTCAGCAATATTATCTGGACAATGGATATGATTTTATTTACAATGGAAGGAACAGTCCCGAGTCGCTGCAGGCTTACGACCCGACACTTGGGGGCTACATTATTCAAATCATGATTATATCAAATATGGAGGTCCCATGTCGCTGCAAGCATGCACCATGACACTTGGGGGCTAATGCAAGGTCATTTTTAACTTGCCTTATTGAAGATCCAACTCATCACATCGTAATGAGCCAGCCCTTGGGGGCTACTAATTGCTCCTGTCAAAACATTCAAAGTACACAAGCCTTAATCCATTATATTGAAGGGTCCATTGCTGAGTTGGTAGAGTATAAGGCTCTTAACCTTGTGTCATGGGTTCAAACCCTACGATGGAGGCTACATCATATGATGTTATTTTCTGAAGTATATATAAAGTCCCAACTCAGTATTGTCTTGCTGAGCCGGCCCTTGGGGGATACACATTGCTTCTCAAGTCTACATGATCATATCTGCAAACTCCCTGCTCATTATTGTATAATGACCCGGCCCTTGGGGGCTACACTGGTTGAAGTTTTTATGAGCATAAGGCAATTACAAGTCCAAGGTTGCTGCAGGCATGAGAACCTGACACTTGGGGGCTACATATGTGGAATATTCAATTTATGACTAATGACTGAGATGAACAACCCGAATTTCTTCAAGGTTGCGACATTTTATTGAAGCAAGTATTAAGCTCTTACTACGATCCCTTCTTAATACTTGGGGGCTACGAGTGATATGCATATAAGGGAGGTACATATTCAAGCTTGATGTTAACAATAATTATGACCCGGTGCCCTCAATATTTACAAACCAACAATTTTGGCAATGATAAACCGACAAGCTCTACATCTTCAAGCCGGCTGAAGACCAGATGAGTATTTCAAAGACCAATATTTTTTAAGCATTGGGAGCTGAATCAAATGAATTATTCTTCACAATATTTTTCTGTGATAAGCCAACATCGAAAAATTGATTGTGAAGATGGCCTCTTGACCCAGATTTTTCAGAAGAAGTGCCCGGATTTTTTGCTTGGCAATGTTTGAACATATCTGCTAAAGGAGATTTTCTATGAGATCATGAACACGCATCCAGGAGGAAATGACAAGGACTTAAGGATGATCAGGTGCTAGTTCAGGAAAACGTTTAACCTGGAGCACAACCTGTTAAATTTGTTCTTGTGTTTATTTTGCAGCATAAGTTTACCATGGATAAATCCAAGCTAAATTGGGGGCTAATGTCGGGGATATACCTCACGATGTAACCCGCCAGATGTATGACCCGGCTGTAGCATTGCGACTCACTGGCGACCCGCCGGGACCTGGCGGTTTACGGGCAACCCGCCTGAACATTGCGACTCACTAGTGACCCAAAGAAAGGGTCAGACGGACGACAAGGCCCAAGACCCAATAGGCCGGTTCATGTGGTGGTGGGCCGGTTTAAGAGGAAAGGTGTGAGGAATATTTCCCTTTCAAGGAATCAAGACCCGGACTTGTATCCGGCTTGTATTAGAAGATAGACTAGTCCTAATCCTGGTAGGACTCCACATGTAACCCGCCCATCCAACTTATATAAGGAGGGGCAGGGCACCCCAAGGGGGGGGGGGGAGGATCCCTAAGGCTAGATACAAAAAAGGGGAGCCGGCTTATATAGCAACTCCCTCATGAGCATAACGAGAAATAGTCACAAACAACATGTAGGGCTATTACCGGATGATGTTTCCCGGGGCCCGAAGCTGTCTAAACCCTTGTCTTGTGTGTTATCCCCTTGCGTCTCTCGATTCCGATCAACCCTGTTCAGGCTACTACCTAGTTGCGTTGGCCTCACGACAAGTCCTCACACTAGGACATATGCTGTGACAAATCCACAACATGTGGGAACTACTCACGCATCATGGGAGAGGCAACAATGTTGATATCGATGCCCTCCGTGATCGATTCCCGCTCTGGCGGAGTACCGCCGGAGGCCTCCAGACGAGATCATGGAAGAACAGAGGCTTGAGGTAGTTGAATAATTGTTTTGGGTCTCGCTCTAGTGGTTTCTTGATTTTAGGGAATTTATAGGCTTGAAATTAGGTCAAACAGAGCAATGAGGGGCCCATAAGATCAGGTGGCGCTCCCCCCTAGGGGCACACCATGTGATCTTGTGGCTCCCTCGCAGAGCTTCTGGCATCCCGTGAAGATTCTAGGGTCTCTCCTGGTTCAAAAAAAATCATCGTAAAGTTTCATCGTATTTGGACTTCGTTTGGTACGGTATTCCTACAAAACAATAAAATAGGCAAAAACACGAACTGGCACTGGGCCCTGAGTTAACAGCTTATTTCCCAAAAATGATATAAAATTGCATATAAAGCATACACGATTGATAATTAATATAATAGCACGAAACAATGAAGAATTATAGATACGTTGGAGAGTATCACTTGTTACCGATTATCTTGCTATCAAACTATCTATCAAAACTATCTTACAACACTTGCAGAAAATACCTTACTGAAAACCGCCTATCAATTCCTTCTGCTTCTTGTTGGGTTCGGAACTCTTACTTATCGAAAAGGACTATGATTAATTGATCTCTTTTCCGGCACTGTTGCCCGGGAGTGTAGCGCTCTTGGTAAGGAAACATGTATTATATGTGCTGAATTTTATCTACACTTGTCACTATGGAAGATAATCCTTTCAGAGGCTTGTTCGGGGTATCTTCACCTCGAGCACATGTGGTAAGAGATGAGCCTCCTCCTACTGAAAAATATTTATTATGAAAATTCCTCTTGGTATTATGAAGAAACTCAATGGTAATCCTTATGCAGGAGATGAAACAATACATCTTGATATGCACTTACTTTTTATGGATGGACTATGTGGATTGTTTAAGCTTGCAAGATTATCGAGGGATGAAGTTAAAAACAAAGTATTCTCTTTATCTTTAGGGAAGAGCATTGGCATGGAATAGGCTATTGATGATTCTGATTCATGGGATTGGAACCGAACGAAGCTGGAATTCTATCAAAAAAATTTATCCTAGGCACATGGTTCATCGTGATCGGAATTATATCCATAATTTTTGGCCGCATGAAGGATAAAGTATCGCTCAAGCTTAGGGGCGGCTTAAGGACTTAATTCTCAAATTCCTCAATCATGAGCTCTCAAGAGATATTATTGTTCAATTTTATGCTAGGCTTTCTCTTCGCGATAAAGAAGTACTTGATTCTTCTTCTGTTGGTTCTTTATCGATAGAAAAATAGAATTCAAATGGGATCTTACTAAAAGAATTAAATGCAACACTGATGGTTGGGAGGTATACAAAGGTAAGGAATCAGGTACAAAACTTGAATACAATTATGCTAATTCTTTTGTAGAAACAGATGTTTTTCATGAGCTTAGTGCAAAATATGAACTTGATTTTGAGATAGTAGTTACTTTTTGTAAATCTTTTGCTGCTCATGTTGATCTTCCTAAGGAGAACTAGATTAAATATCATGAACCCATAAAAGTTATTTGCGACAAACCTATTATTGCTAAAACTGAAATACAAGGTTATTCTGCTAATCCTGCTGTACCCACTGCTTATATTGAAAAACCTCCTTTCCTTGTTAGAATTAAGGAACATTCTAAGGCAACAACATGATTCGTAAGAGTTATATTAAAGCACCTAAACCTTCTGAACAAATTAATGTAGAACCTTCTATTTCCATGGTTAAAGATATATTAGTTGAAAATATTGATGGACATTGTCGGGTGGTAGGTGCGACATATGCCAACGGGTGGCTTATCATTGTGGGAGCCAATAAGACGTCGCGAGTGCCTGGAAACGGGATAAGGCGAAGACATGCATGCCGGTGAATCTTACCCAGCTTCGGGGCTCTCCGTGGAGATAACACCCCTACTGCTGCTCTGCGGGGTCTCCGCATGATCACTAGATGAACACGTGGCTACAAGAGGCTCCTTCAGCTGTTCGGCGAGAGGAAGAAGAAGGGCACGACTGGCTCTCCTCTTCCCTCTATGTGGTGTCTAAAACTCTAAGAGATCCACCCTTTGCATAGGTGCCCTGGGGGGTTTATATAGGCCTACCCCCAGGGGTACAATGGTAATCCGGCTGGGCGCGGGCCCTAGCCGTCAGTGTCTACGCTCGCCGGCTTCTCCGCCGGCCGCTGGGGCCCGCCTGCTGGTGGGTACCGCCGGCTGCCAGCTTCTTGGTCGACAAGCTAGCCCCACTACTGAGGGCCTTGTTGGGGGCTGGTTACTGTTGCCTCAATCCTGATGACGAGGGCTTTGTCGGGGTAAGCATGGCTACAGTGCCGTCGCCTTGGAGGTGATCACTGTAGTCTTACCTCGTCTTGTCTCCTTAATGAGGCACCTCCTTCGAGGGAGGGAACACGCCGGTTATGGGAAGCCGGCCATATCTTAGGCCAACTGGGGGAAGCCGAGCCGCCTTCGGGCATCTCTCTGGCCGGAGGGGCCCGCCGCCTGCGGGTCGTACTGACAGCCCGTCGTGGGTGACGTCATAGTCAGCATGGCAACAGTGCCGCGCCAGACGGGTGATGGCCACCACGTACGGCGCACTGTGGCCATGCTCGCTCCGGGATGCGGGGGTGGCAGGCTTCACTGTAGCCACGCCCCGTCTCATCGCCGTTATGTGGGTGCAGATTCTGAGGGTGCAACCTTGGCCACTTGCTGGGGGGCCGGCTTCTTGGAGTCGGCCTTCTCGTGGCCGGCTCCACGGAGTCGGCCCTCTGGTAGCCGGCTCCTTGGGAGTCGGCCCTCTTGTGGCTTTCTCCTTGTAGGCTCTGGGACCGGGCCGCCTCCTGACAGCCGGCCTAAAGGTCGGCCGGCCGGGGGAAGGCGGCCCTGCGTCTTGGATGTTGGATGGCTTGATGAGCTTGTAATTTTTTCAGAAGTCCCAGGGGGAGCCGGCTAGGCTACCCGTGTTCATTTACTCCGACAGTAGTCCCCGAAGCTGATTGAGCTTTGAGGTTGAAAGGAGGACGAGAAGCTCGATCAGCTTCCTATCCTGAGGAGCCGACAGCTAGGAGCCGGCCTTGAGCGGGTATGCCGTCTTCGGGATGTTCCGTAGCCAGTAGGTGAGAACGCGAGCCGAATCGCGCGTTGACCGCGCGCCACCGTGCACGCCACGTGGCCAGAAAGGCCTGCCAGCCCACACGCGCGACGGGACATCGCCACAGGCTGGGGCCCACCATACCTAGGCCTCGGCCCATGTGCGGATCCTCTGCGGCCCGAACGGACCTCCTGCCTTCCCGCGGCGGTTTCAGCACGCCTTTAGGGCGCAATAATCGCGGGACATGGGGGGAGGGGGCGCAGTTAATCCCACGTTCCCCCACGCCTCACCTCCTCGGCTCCGCCGCGCAAGCCTATAAGTAGGGGGAGGAGGGGGAGCGGCAGACGTTCGCACGCTCGCCCTCGCTCCACCCTTCCTTCTACATCCTTCTCCTTTATTCCGCTGCCGCAGCGCCCTCACCACCGCGCCGTTCCGCCATCGGCCCTCTTGGTCTGCCGCGGCTCCACCGCAGCGTGGCTGTGCTCTCCGCCGCGGCGCCTCTCTCGCTTCCTCTTGTTCCCATGGCGCTGTCTAGCTCGTGGGACGGCTCCAACGTCCACGAGGACCATATCGATTAACCGCCAAGACGCGGCGGTTGCCGGGCGAGGACCTCGTGAAGACCCGCCTCGCGCCGGAGGCGGAAGTTTCGCCGGCGCCAGAGGAGGGCGAGCGGGTCATCTTCCGCTCGCACTGCTTGCGCGGCCTCGGCCTGCCGGCGAGCGGGTTCTTCCGCTCCTTCCTCGAGTTCTACCACCTCCAGCCGCATCATCTCACCCCCTACACGGTGATGCTGCTGTCGGCCTTCGTCACCCTGTGTGAGGGTTTTCTTGGCATTCTCCCCACCCTTGAGCCCTTTGGGGAGTTCTTCCAGTGCAAGCTTGGCACCGTCTCCATGGGTGTGCCCGCCCCCTGTGGCGCCTTCATCGCCATGCAGAGGACAGTCGACAACAACCCCTTTCCGCCTATCCCGCTGATCCAGTCGGTGAAGCTCTGGCAGCAATCATATTTTTATGTGAAGAACGTTGCCTCGCAAGGCGACTTCGTCAATCTGCCGGCTTACATAGCCGGCCCGCCGGCTGGGAGGCAGCCGTCTTGGTCCTTCCGAGCCCGGTCGCTCTCCCTGGCCGGGAACGCCGCTGTCACCCGGCTCCGGGTGATGATCCAATCGAAGGGCTTGGTGGGGGCCGACCTGGTCGCCGCCTTCGTGGAGCGCCGGTGCTCCGCTCAAAGCCGCCGCACATGATTTGCCGATGAGCGGCCGCTTCGACCCCCGCTTACCGAAAGCACTGCAGAGATGCCTCACGGCGAGGTGTCTTATATGGTGAATTACATCTCCAACTGCAAGCTCACCGAGGAGTTGCAGTATGGCAAGGCGCCGTATTCTCGGGCTGATCCCCCGCCTGTGGTGAGTTTTCCTTCTTTTCTTCTTCTTTTGTTGCCGGGTTCGTGACGGCCGACTTTTGACTAGTTGGCTTGTCTTCGAGCAGAACCCCCTTCTTCGACCGGTGGCCGGGGCTGCAGGGCCGGAGCGCCAGTTCATGGCCGACCGCACGGCGGACGACCTCGATGACCCAGATCTGGGGGCGGCCGCCATGGACAACGCCATAGGCGGAGCCGGCGGAGAGGCAGGCGGCCCCGAGCTTACGGCCGGCTTCGGGGACTGGCCGAATGATGACGAAGCCAAGGCCACCCCACGCCGCCAGCCGGCGGCCGATCGCCAAGGCGCGGGACCTTCTGCCGCGCCAGCTGCTCGGGGTGGTGCGCAAAAACGTCAGGCCGGGCTGGGTCTCTTCGGCAGCCGGCCGAAAAAACCCAAAGGCTCCACGGCGGCGACCAAGCGGGACGAGGCGGCCGCGAAAGGTGCCCGCTTCCACAAGGTGGTGAAGCAGCCACAGGCGGTCTCGGCGTAAGTGTTGAATATCTCGCACTTTTTTATTGTCTTCTTTAGTTGAGGCTCACCTAAACCATCCTTTGATTTGCTGAACAGGGCGCCGCTTTCCCTCGAACGGGTTGACGCCGCCTCCATAGTCGGACCGACGGGAGGGTCTTCGAGCTCTCGCCGCGTGGATCCCCGCGCTGACCTTATGGAGGAAACGGAGCGGAATGCGCGGGAGGCGCGGGAGGAGCAGGAAGCGGCGGAGCAGAGGGCCGTCCAGGAGGTGGCGGAGAAGTCAGCCGAGGCGCAAGCCGACGCAACGGCCAAGGCCCAGGCGGAGGCCGTGGCCGCGGAGAGGGAGGCGGAGGCTCTGCGCAATCAGCCTCCGCAGCTCGTCATTCCTCTTCGTGCCATGGCTCCCAACATCCCCGTGCCCCCATCGGAGGAAGCCGACCGCGACCAGCCGGTGATGGAGAGGAGGGAAGATGACATGATGATCCTGGGGGAGGCGCCACGGCCGGCGCCGACTGGAGCGGGCCAAGGCGGCCGACCTGGCCGCGGCGCTGAGCAGGGTCAGCGAGTCGGCGATGGGGGCAGATCTTGTGGTGCGATCGCCGCCTACGCCGGCGGAGAGGCGTCCTCGGTGCGAAGCCGCAGAGAGCTGCGGCGCCAGCTCGGCACGGCTCAGACTCGAGGCGCCAAGCGCCCGGCCGCGTCCGAGTGGACGCCAATGGTGGAACGGCGAAGCTGAACGTAGCGGCCAGGAGGTCCGACGCCAGACCGGCTGCAACGATACACCCAGGAGTTTCTTGCCACGCGAGCGGTCATCCGGGTGATTCTTCTGGTCTTGATCGATTTCTTTCTTGATTTCTTCTATGGGGGCGCGTCAGCGCACCCACTAGGTGTAGTCCCCGAGTTTCGAGTCGGCCTGAAAGCAGCGGTTTGAACTTTTGCAGCCTTGGCGGCAATCTTATTCTTATTCGCACTCCGTCGATTTTCGTGAGTATCACAATCTCCGCTGCTGCCTTCAACTCCCAGGCCCAGGAGCTAAGCCAAAAGGCCACCGACCTGACTAATAGCCGGAGTGAGTGCTTCATTTCTTTTATCTCATGTGGGGGCGCGTCAGCGCACCCATTGGGTGTAGTCTCTGAGATTCGGGCCGACTGCTGAGCAGTCGGGTCGGATCTTCCCTGACGACTTCTTCCTTATTGCTTTTTTCCTTTTTCTCCATGTTTACAGAGGCTAATGCTGACTTGAGGGAGCAGCTAGGCGGGGTCCAGACCGCCCTTCGCGCCAAGGAGGCTGAGAGCAGCGCCTTAGCCCAGGAACGCGACCGCCTGGCCAGGAGACTGGCCGACCAGGAGGAGAGCCATAAGGCGGCCCAAAAGAAGGCACAGGACAGCGAGGCCGCCCTTAAGGCCGAGTTCGAGACCGAGGCGGCGGGCTGGGCTGAAGCGAGGCAAGCGTTGAGTGAGGGCTCTGGACGGGTTGAGGATCTGATTGACGGTAAGCGCCTTCCTTTTCACCCCTTTGCTTGCCCCTTGCCCTCTTGTTTATCTTCTGATTTTTGTGCTGTTTCTTTGCTCTTCACGCAGATTACTTTCCCGGTTACTCTGTCGCTGCCAGCCAAGCCATCGAGGCCCACCGCGAGTCACGCCGGCAAGCAGGTGTTGAGATCGCGCCAGATGCCAGCCGGACGCTTGAGGAGCAGCTTTTGGAGATCCAGGCCCGGCTGCAGCCGGCTCACCGGATGCTCCTCCGTCTTCAGCGTGCCGGGGCGCAAGTGCTAACCATCCTCTGGCCTAGCGAGGCGATTCCCCGTACCCCCAGTCGGACTGCCGACTGGCTGGAGGTTGCGGTTGGCCGCTTCGAGGCCTAGAAGGCTTTCGCTGCTCGATCCGGCGCCAGGCGGGCGCTGGAGTTCGTTCGAGCCTCGTATCCTGGGCTGAGCTTGCGCCAGCTGAGCACCTGGAGGCAGGAGGCTGACGAGGAGCTGGTGGCGGTGCGGCCGGCTATCATCCAGCGCGCCTCGGCTATCGCCGAATATACCGACACCAGCATTTTTGCTCCTGAAGTGAACGACAACGGTGTCGCCCAGCCGGAGGAGTGGTTCGGGCTGAACCCGGCGGAAGGTGAGGACTCGGCGGAAGAGATCGCTTCTAGCGACGAAGGCGAAGACGAAGAAGGGGAGGGCGGCGAAGACGTCATGCCCGACGGTGAAGCGACCAACCAGCTTCAGCTTGATCGTGCCTCCAGCAACGAGGCGCGCGCGAGCGCGCCACCTGCCAGGGGTGATGATCAGGCCGAGACCCGCCAGCCGACCACTCCTCCGGCCAGCACTGCCGCCTCCACCGACCTACCTAACTCGCCTATCGCTCCCTTGGCCTGATCTGCCGTTCTTGCTTTCCTGCTGTTACTCTTTGAATAACTTTTTATTAAACTTGCGCAGTTCCACCCACTGGGGGTGTATTCAAACTATGTTGAATGCCGGCCTTTCGAAGGCATTTGTGTAAATATAATTATACATGTGTTTTTCTTCCATTCGAGTTTGGTTTTTATCCTTGGGCTGTTTCCTTTGCCGCCTTCCCTTGGTCGCCGCCTTCTCAAACAATTGCTCTGCGATCTGTGGTCGGGAAGGAACAACCATTTGTGGGAAGGCAAGTACTTGAGCTTTCTTGGATTGTGGCAAGGTGGAATGGGAAGCCGGCTGGCCGGCTACTCGTAACCCGGTCGGCGATGGGAGGAAGCCGGCTTTTGTTATACGAGTTCGTTAGTCCTTAGCCGTTTTTCGTGTGTGCATCCTTTCCTGCCTTTGACTCTTGCCAGCCAGACAGTCGGTTCTTCGAGCTGCGACTTTTGACAAGAGAGGGCTTGGGTGCCGGCACACTACTTGTCTGACTGCAGGTAGAACTTGAATATAACTCAAGGCGGCCAGTCCCCGGGCCGACTAGTCGAACCCGGTGCCGGACGAGGAGGAAGAGTGTAATGACAAAATCATAAGCATGATACTCGTCATTCATAGATAAAAGGTGGCAGTCCCTGAGTGCTCCTTGGGGGGCCCATTGTCTCATACTTAGTACAAAAGGTAGCATGATACATACTGCATTTTAACTATAAAATCTTCGGAGGAGGTTGGCATTCCATGGTCGTTCCGACTCCTTGCCGGAATCATCTCTGTTTCGTGCCTTCGGCTTCTGTGCGTCGATTAGGTAGTAGGAGTTGTTCCCCAATGCTCTGCTGATGACGAAGGGGCCTTCCCAAGGGGCCGAGAGCTTGTGCTGGCCAGCTGTTCGCTGGATCAGCCGGAGAACAAGGTCGCCCTCTTGAAAGGATCTTGGCTTGACCTTCCGGCTGTGGTAGCGGCGCAAACCCTCTTTGGTAGATGGCGGACCGGTGAGGGCTAATAGCCGACTTTCTTCCAAAGAGGTCGACGCCGTCTTCTCGTGCTTCTTTGGCCTCTGCTTCCGTGTACATGGTCACCCGAGGCGAGTCAAACTCGATGTCAGTTGGGATGACAGCCTCGGCACCATATACAAGGAAGAAAGGGGTGAAGCTGGTTAATCTGTTCGGGGTAGTGCGCAGACTCCAAAGGACGGCCGACAGCTCGTCGAGCCAACAGCCGGCCAAATGCTCGAGTGGCACGACCAGTCGGGGCTTGATGCCGGAAAGGATGAGGCCGTTGGCTCGCTCAACTTGGCCGTTTGACTGCGGGTGGGCAACGGACGCTAGGTCCGATCGGATGCCTGCGTCACAGAGAAAGCGTGCCAATGCTCCCTTGGCAAAATTCGTGCCGTTGTCGGTGATGATGCTTTGTGTACGCCGTGCGAGTTGTAATATCTGCGATGAATGTCACGGCGGTCGGCCCATTCAGCTTCTTAATCGGCTTCGCTTCGATCCACTTGGTAAATTTATCCACGGCGACGAGCATATGTGTCATGCCGCCGCGCGCCATCTTGAACGGGCCCACCATGTCCAGTCCCCAGACGGCAAAACGCCAGGTGAGGGGAATGGTCTTGAGTGCCGAAGCCGGCAGGTGTTGCTTGGAGCCGAAGACTTGGCACCCTTTGCAATGTTTGACCAACTCCTTGGCGTCGTCCAAAGCAGTCGGCCAAAAGAATCCATGGCGGAAAGCTTTGGCAGCAAGTGATCTTGAGGCTGCGTGGTGGCCGCATTTGCCTTGGTGAATGTCCTTGAGGATTGCTATGCCCTTCTCTGGCTCGACGCGGCGCTGGAAGACTCCAGTGACACTGCGTCTGACGAGCTGTCTGTTAACAATTGTATATGCTCCGGCTCGGCATTGGACTTGTCTTGCTGCGATCTCGTCAGCCGGCAGTTCTCTGTTTACCAGGAAGTTGAGGATGGGCTGAGCCCATGATGGAGCTGTGACTTCTTCTATAGCCAACACGGCTCACGCAACCAGGCGGGTGGGCTGGGTGATGAAGAGCTGGAGTTGGCCACCGCTGTGGTGTTGATGCGATCCCGGGCCGACTACCGTAGTCCCCGGGCCGGGTTCTGAAGTCCCCAGGCCGGGTGCGACTATGGCAGTCCCCGAGCCGCCTATCAAAGTCCCCGGGCCGCCTGCTTGGTTCCCCAAGCCAGATCCGGCTGCGTCGGGGTTAAGCGGCATGAAGATGAAATCGGATTCTGGAGATGGCTTGATAGACGGCTTGAGGAGGCGTTGGAGAGAGACGCCGGTTGGTATAGCTTGTCGAGTGGAGCCTATTCGTGCCAGGGCATTTGCTTGCTCGATGTCGGCCCGTGGCACGTGGAGGAACTCGCATCCTTCAAAATACCCGCTGATTTGCTGAACGAGGAAGCGGTAGCTTGCCATGTTTGCGTCCTTGGCGTCCCGGTCACCAGATGACTGCTGGACCACCACATCCGAGTCGCCATAGCACAGGATCCGGCGGATGCCGAGCTCTTTGGCTAGCCGGAGCCCGTGTATGAGCGCCTCGTACTCGGCCACATTGTTGGAGGCGGCAAAGTGAATTTGCAATGTGTATCTGAGCTTGTCGCCTTTGGGAGAGGTGAGGATGATGCCGGCTCCCAAGACGGTGCGCATCTTGGACCCGTCGAAGTGCATCCACCAATGATTGGAGTCGGGAGCCGGCGGCAGGTACTGGGTCTCGGCCGAGTCGACGAGGAAGTCGGCCAACGCTTGGGACTTGATGGCGGTGCAAGGCTGGTAGAAGATCGTGTAAGGGGCCAGCTCAATGGCCCATTTTGCCACCCGGCGGATCGTCCGGCTGCCTATGATCTTGGCGAGCGGGGCGGTGCATACGACCGTGATGGGGTGCTCTTGAAAGTAGGGCTTCAGCTTCTTGGCGGTGAAGTACACGCCATAGCACATCTTCTGGTAGTGCGGGTAGTTCTACTTCGAGGTGGACAGTACTTCACTTAAGTAATACACCGGTCTCTGGACTGGCTGAGCTCGGCCTTCTTCTGGGCGCTGGACCATGATGACGGTGCTGACCACCCGGATGGTGGCGGCAATATAAAGGAGCATGGGCTCTTTCTCAGTCGGCGCCACCAAGACAGGCGGCGTGGCCAGCATCTTCTTTAGCTCATGGAAAGCTTGGTCGGCTTGGTCGTTCCACTCGAAGTGAGTGGTTTTCTTCATGAGTCGGTAGAGGGGGAGAGCCTTTTCTCCGAGCCGGCTGATGAAGCGGTTCAGGGAGGCCAAGCACCCGGTAAACTTCTGGACGTCTTGCAGCTTGGTGGGAATCTCCATTCTCTCAATGGCCTTTATCTTTACTGGGTTGCATTCAATGCCGCGTTCAGAGACCAGGAATCCTAGAAGCTGGCCAGCTGGTACTCCGAACACGCATTTCTCGGGGTTGAGCTTGATCTGAAACCGGCGCAGGTTCTCAAACGTTTCCTTGAGGTCTTCTAGCAAGGTGTCACGCTTCTCCTTCTTCACCACGATATCATCTACATAGACGTGGGCATTTCACGAGTTGCTTGAGGAGGCATTTACGCATGCAACGCTGAAAAGTGGCACCGGCATTTCTCAAGCCGAATGTCATAGTCGGATGTAAAGCTCGAATGGCGTGATGAAGGCGGTCTTCAGGCGGTCAGCCGGGTCCAACTTTATCTGGTGGTAGCGCGAGTAGGCATCCAAGAAACTCAGCAGCTCGCATCCAGCTGTGGAGTCTATCACTTGATCAATCCTTGGCAGGGCGAAGGGATCTTTGGGGCAGGCTTTGTTGAGGCTTGTGTAGTCTATGCACATGCGCCACTTGTTATTCTTATTCAACACGAGGACCGGGTTGGCAAGCCACTCCGGAAAGAACACCTCCATTATGAAGCCGGCCGCTAGGAGCCGGGCTATCTCTTCTCCTACGATCCTTCTCTTCTCTTCCGACAGCCGGCGGAGGGGCTGCTTGACTTGTTTTGCATCCGCTCGGACATGTAGCTCGTGCTCGGCGAATTCCTTCGGAACACCCGGCATGTCCTTGGGGGACCATGCAAAGATGTCCCGATTCTCACGGAGGAAATCGACGAGCTCGCCTTCGTATTTGCTGTCCAGGTTTGCCCCAATGACGGCAAACCTTTCTGGGTGCTCTGGGTCCAGAGGTATCTTCTTCGTTTCCTTGGCCAGCTGGAAAGAACCTTGGGCATCACATTCCTTGGGGTCGGGGGATAGGGCTGGCTGCTTGCCGGCCATGGCCACGACTCGGTCCAATATCTTCTTCTCTTCAGCGATCACAAGGGACTCGGCCACCGGTCGGCTCTTTGCACACCTCGGAGGATTTCTTGTAATTGCCGGCTATGGTGATGATGCCCTTGGTACTTGGCATCTTCATCTTGAGGTAGGCGTAGTGGGGTACAGCCATGAACTTGGCCAGAGCAGGCCGGCCAAGCAGTGCATGGTAGGGGCTCTCAAGGTCCACCACTTCAAACCAGATCGCTTCTCGGCGGAAATGATCCTTGTCTCCAAAGAGAACATCTATCTTGATCTTGCCGATTGGTGAGCAGGACAGGCCGGGTACAATGCCATGGAACACGGTCCGGCTTGGCATGAGGTGCTTGGCCTTGATGTTTAGCTTTTCCATGGTGTCTCGGTGAAGGATGTTGATGCTGCTTCGGCCGTCTATCAGTACGCGGGAGAATCGGGCAGCAAGCCTGTCTCTTGCTAGGGTTGCCTCCAGAACCAATGCATAAGAGCCCGGGGACGGCATCACCTCTGGGTGGTCGGCCCGGCTCCAGCTGATAGGCCTTTCTGACCAGTGCATGTACTCGGGGTTGTTGGAGGCGACCGCGTTGACTTCTTGGTGCTGTCGGCGCCGGCTGCGCCGGTCTTCGGGCTGGCTTGTAAAGACGACGTAGGCGGCATGCTCGTTGGGGAACTCGTCTTGGATGGTTCCGATTGCTGGTCGAGCGTCCGGCTGTTGAGCAGCCGGAGGCGGCGGTCCAGCTGGCGGAGGTGGCACCAGCCCTTCGCCTTTGGTGATTCGGGTGCGCCAGTGGCACTTCTGGGTCGTATGGTTGGACGGCTTCGCGCCGTTGTGGAACTTGCAAGGGGCATCGAGGGCTTGCTTGTAGGAGAAAGCCGGCTGCCAAGCCGGCCTGCCGCCCTTCGGCTTCTTGGGCGTAGGCCGCCCGTCAGGTTGCTCGTCTTTGACAGTGGCCACCTGCCGACTGGTTGGAGGCGGCATTGGGCCCTTGCGCTTGTTGTCGTTCTGGTATGGACGTCGGCTGGAGTCACCAGCCGGCGTTTTGGGAGCCAGGTTGAGCACCTTCCCGGAGGCGTCCACCCGGAGCTCGGTCTTCATCGAGGAGTCGGTGTTGCGTACTTGTCCGCTATGACTACTAGCTCGTCGAGGGTAGTCGGCTCGTCGCAGAGAATCTTGTGCTTGAGGAGGGTGCCTTCTCGGCACCCGGCGATGAAGTACTCTATGGCTTGAACCTCGTGCACCCCCTCGCAGGAATTGCGGAGCTCGGGCCAACGCGTGAGGTAGTCGCGAGTCGACTCGATGGGTCCTTGTACGCACAAGGAGAGCTGCCTGGGCTTGGGAGCCCGCTTGTAGGTGCTGGTGAAGTTGCGGATGAAGGCTTCGGTGAAGTCTAGCCAGCTGTTGATGCTATCTGACTTGAGGCTGTTGAGCGAGTTCGAGCCGTGCCTTGAAGCATGAGGGGCACATATTTCACGGCAACGCGCCCGTTGCCGTTCGCTATGCTGACTGCGGTGGAGTAGTCGATCAGCCAATCCTCCGGCTTCACAGAGCCGTTGTACTTGGGCGTGTCTCTTGGGAGCGAGAACCCGTTAGGGAAGGGTTAAATCGTCGGATGCGAGGCAAGCAAGGCGGACCGACATCGTCTTCTTCTTCCAATGCCAGGGATCGCGCTAGACAGTCGATCCGGTGGCGGGCGTCGTTTTCACCGACTCCTTCGCGGTGGCCTAGTCGGCCGCTGAGAGTCGGGTGCGTGACAGGCGGCGGGCGCCGTCTTCATGCCGGTCTGCGGCCGCGCCGGTCAGTTGCTGGATGCGCCTGGCCATATAGGGGAGCTCGTTGGGCCCTAGTCTGTTCAGCTCTTCTACGGCCGCTGGTAGCGTGGTTCTCAATGGGCGTGGCATAGATCGGGCGGTTCGCCTCCCGGCATGTCGGCGATAATGCGCCCGCGTTCTTGACGACGCCGATTCGGCTCGGCCCGTCGAGGTGGCGTGCCATAAGCGGCCTTGATCGACTTCAGCTGGTGAGCCTCAGTGAGGCGTCTCATGGAAGCTATCCGCTGGACCTCCGCGTGGAGGGCGAGGTGGCGCGCCTCCAGTGCCTCGGCGTCAGCGTCGGCCGGGAGAGGGGCGGACAGGTCGTGCAACGCCGCTTGCAGGGCGTCGTGGGTGTTCTCGCCTGAGGGGCCGCCATGACTAATGACCAGCACCTCGGTGATGGCACTGCCACAGCTATCGGCTTGGGGGAGCGGGTCGTTCAAAATCACGACGTTGGTGGGGAAAGCGTCGAGTGATGCTGTGTCGGAGTCGACAAGCATCGGGTCGGTGGAGCCGACCGACTCCATATCCACAGCAGGCTCGCTGGAGACGTGGAGTTGGTCGAGGAGGCTGACGAGGTGGCTCTCGGGCAGCCTGTGCCCGCGTCGGAGGCGGGCTCGTCAGAGATGCGAGCCTCGCCAAGAAGATCGGCGAGGCAGCTCGCCACGCAAGCGTCAGCGACGCCTTGCAGCGCGTCGGGGCAAGCGCCATCGGGCGTGCCGGGCTGGCTACGCTCATGGGGGAGGAAGAAGGTTCCCGTCCAGAACAGATCTCCGGACGACGGTGCACCTGGCCCCACGGTGGGCGCCAAATGTCGGGTGGTGGGTGCGGCCAATGGGTGGCTTATCATTTTGGGAGCCAATAAGACGTCGCCGGTGCCTGGAAACGGGAGAAGGCGAAGACATGCACGCCGGCGAATCTTACCCAGCTTCGGGGCTCTCCGTGGAGATAACACCCCTACTGCTGCTCTGCGGTGTCTCCGCATGATCACTAGATGAACAACTGGTTACAAGAGGCTCCTTGAGCTATTCGGCGAGAGGAAGATGAAGGGCACGACTGGCTCTCCTCTTCCCTCTATGTGGTATCTAAAACTCTAAGAGATCCACCCTTTGCATGGGTGCCCTGGGGGGTTTATATAGGCTTACCCCAGGTACAATGTGTCTGGCTGGCGCGGGCCCCTAGCCGTCGATGTCTCGCTCACCGGCTTCTCCGCCGGTCATTTGAGACCCGCCGGCTGGTGGGTCCCGCCATTCACCGGCTTCTTGGTCGACAAGCTGGCCCCCATCGGCCGAGGGCCTTGTCGAGGGCTGGTTCTTGTTGCCTCAATCCCGATGGCGAGGGCTTTGTCGGGTAGCATGGCTACAGTTGCCGCCCGCCTTGGCGGCGATCATCGTAGTCTTACCTCGTCTTGTCTCCTTAATGAGGCGCCTCCTTCGAGGGAGGGAACAAGCCGGTTATGGGAAGCCGGCCATATCTTAGGCCGACTGGGGGAGGCCGAGCCGCCTTCGGGCATCTCTCTGGCCGGAGGGGCCTGCCGCCTACGGGTCGTACTGACAGCCTGTCATGGGTGACGTCATAGTCAGCATGGCAGCGATGCCCGGACGGTGATGGCCGCCCGTGCTGGCGCCTTGTGGCCATCGCAGCGCTCCGGGATGCGGGAGTGGCAGGCTTCACTATAGCCACGCCCCGTCTCATCGCCGTTATGTGGGTGCAGATTCTGAGCGTGCAGCCTTGGCCGCTTGCTGGGGGGCCGGCTTCTTGGAGTCGGCCTTCTCGTGGCCGGCTCCATGGAGTCGGCCCTCTGGTAGCCGGCTCCTTGGGAGCCGGCCCTCTCGTGGCTTTCTCCTTGTAGGCTCTGGGGCCGGGCCGCCTCGTGACAGCCGGCCTGAGGGTCGGCCGACCGAGGGAAGGCGGCCCTGCGTCTTGGATGTTGGATGGCTTGATGGGCTTGTAATTTTTTCAGAAGTCCCAGGGGGAGCCGGCTAGGCTACCCGTGGTCATTTACTCAGACAGACATCTTATATATTTCCGTGAAGATGATGCTAGATTTGCTAAACCTATTAGAACTGAACATGAAAAGTTACATAAGAAGAATAGAGTTATTGGCATGCCTGTTGGTTCCGTTAATTTGGAGATCATTGTTAGCATGGTTTATGTGATATTGGCGCTAGTATAAGTGCTATTAATTTTTCTCTCTATCAAGAAGTTATGCATGATATTTCACCTATTGAGGTAGAAGAGACTCATGCTGCTATGAAGCTAGCAAATAGGGATACGATTTCACCTCTTGGGATTATGAGAGATGTTGAAGTATTGTGCGGTAAGATCAAAACCCTATTGATTTCTTAGTACTTGGATCTGAACAAAGATGATTTTCATCCCATAATATCTGGTGGAACCTTCTTAAATAATGTTAATGAGGAAATCGATTGTGTTAAAGAGAAATTTAAAGTTAAATTTGGAGATGAATCTCATGAGTTTAACTTTTCTCTTCTGTCCAAACAACATCATGATAAAGATTTACCTAATGAGGATGTGATTGTTGGTCTTGCTTCTATTGTTGTGGCTCCTACTGATCCTTTAGAGCAATATTTGTTAGATCATGAGAATGATATGCATATGCAAGAAAAAAATTGAAATATTCTTTAGGCAAGAGCCAATTCTTAAGCAAAATTTGCCTGTTGAAAATTTGGGAGATCCTCCTCCACCTAAGGGTGATCCTGTGTTTGAATTAAAGAAACTCCCCGATACTCTCAAATATGCTTATCTTGATGAAAAGAAAATATTTACTTTTATTTCCAATTCTAACCTTTTAGCACACGAAGAAAAGAGACTATTGAAAACTTTAAATAAACATCATGTTGCAGTTGGATACACTCTAGATAATTGTAAGGGCATTAATCCTTCTATTTGTCAACATTAAATTCATATGGAGACAGATGCCAAACCAGTTATTGATCATCAACGCCGCTTCAATCCAAAAATGAAGAAAGTGGTAAGAAATGAAATACTGAAGCTCTTTGAGGCAGGTATAATTTACCCTATAGCTGATAGTAGATGGGTAAGTCTTGTTCATTGTGTCCCTAAGAAAGATGGCATTACTATTGTTCCTAATGATAAAAAATGAACTTATCCCGTAAAGAGTTTTAACTGGTTAGAGGATAGTTATTTTGATTTTATAAAATTTAATAAGGCTACTAGAAAAGATCATTATCCTTTCCCTTTTATTGATCAAATGTTAGAAAGAATATCTAAGCATACACATATCTGTTTCCTAGATGGATATTCTGAATTTTTTCAAACACCCATTTTTCCTAAAGATTAGGAGGAAACTACTTTTAATTGTCCTTTTGGAAATTTTGCGTATAAAAGAATGTCGTTTGGTTTATGCAATGCACCTGCTACCTTTCAAAGATGCATGACTGCCATATTTTCTGATTCTATGAAACATTGTTGAACTCTTCATGGATGATTTCTCCATCCACAGAACTTCTTTTGATGACCGTTTGAGCAATCTTGATAAAGTTCTGCAGAGATGTGAGGAAACTAGTCTTTTCTTGAACTGGGAGAAGTGCCACTTCACGGTAATGTTGGGGAATGTTGCATGGAAAACCAAAACAATTCTACGCAAACGCAAGATCTATCCATGGAGATGCATAGCTACGAGAGTGGGAGAGCATCTACATACCCTTGTAGATTGCTAAGAGGAAGCGTTTATCAACACGGTTGATGTAGTCATACACCTTCACGATCCGTCCTGATCAAGTACCGAACGCACGGCACCTCCGCGTTCAGCACATGTTCAGCTTGATGACGTCCTCGCCTTCTCGATCCAGCAAGAGAGGCGAAGTAGTAGACGAGTTCCGGCAACACGACGGTGTGGTGACGGTGGTGGTGAAACTATTCCGCAGGGCTTCGCCAAGCACAACAGACGTGGACGGAGGAGGAACTAGAGGGAGAGGGGGCACCGCACACGGCTTGGAATCATGGTGTCTGTTGCCCCCTCCCCTCCTCTCATATATATAGGTGGAGGGGGAGAGGAGGCAGCCCTAGGCGCGACCCCCTTTCCTTCCCTTAGGCATGGAAGAAAGGGCAAGAGGGGGGCCGGCGGCTGCCCCGCCTCAGGTGCCTCCCCCTTCCATCTATGGTGCATGGGGGGGAAGGAAAGAGGGCCTAGCTGCCCTAGGGCTCCCCCTCCTTCCTACTCGCGCACGGGCAGGGGAGACCGAGCACGCCCAGGCCCCTTGTGGGCTGGTGCACCTCCCTTCTTGTTCCATGAGGCCCACCAAGTAGGTATAAACAACCGGTGGCCTCCCGGAACCCCTTCCGACGCTCCGACGCATCCCGAAACCTGAATAGCTCCATCCTATATATCAATCTTTACCTCCGGACCATTCCGAAGCTCCTCATCATGTCCGTGATCTCATCCGGGACTCCGAACAACATTCGGTCACAACCATATATAACTCTTATAGTACTATATCGTCAACAAACATTAAGCGTGCGGACCCTACAAGTTCGAGAATGATGTAGACATGACCGAGATGCTTCTCCGTTCAATAACCAATAGCAAGACCTGGATGCCCATATTGGTTCCTACATATTCTACGAAGATCTTTATCGGTCGAACCTTTATGACAACATACGTAGTTCTCTTTGTCCGTTGGTATGTTACTTGCCCGAGATTCAATCATCAGTATCTCCATACCTAGTTCAATCTCGTTACCGGCAAGTCTCTTTACTCGTTCCATAATACATCATCTTGTAACTAACTCCTTAGTCACTTTGCTTGCAAGCTTCTTGTGATGCTGTATTACCGAGAGGGCCCAGAGATACCTCTCAGTTGTACGGAGTGACAAATCCCAATCTCGATTCATGCCAACTCAATAGACACCTTTGGAGATACCCGTAGATCACCTTTATGATCATCGAGTTATGAAGTGCCATTTGATAGCACACTAGGTATTCCTCCGGAGTCCGGGAGTTGCATGATCTCATGGTCGAAGGAATATGTATTTGACATTAAGAAAGCAGTAGCAATAAACTGAACGATCATATGCTAACATAACGGATGGGTTTTGTCCATCACATCATTCTCCTAATTATGTGATCCCGTTATCAAATGAAAACTCATGTCTATGGTCAGGAAACCTTAACCATCTTTTGATCGATGAGCTAGTCTGGTAGAGGCTTACTAGGGACTTAGTATTTGCTTATGTATTCAGACATGTATTTAAGTTTCCAATCAATACAATTATAACATGAATAATAAACCTTTATCATGATTAAGTAAATATAATAGTAACCACTTTATTATTGCCTCTAGGGCATATTTCCAACAGTCTCCCACTTGCACTAGAGTCAGTAATCTAGATTACATAGTAATGAATCTAACACCCATGGAGTCTTGGTGCTGGTCATGTTTTGCCCGCGAAAGAGGTTTAGTCAATGGGTCTGCCACATTCAGATTCATATGTACTTTGCAAATTTCTATGTCTCCATAATTGACCTTTTCACGAATGTAATTGAAGCGTCGCTTGATGTGTTTGGTTCTCTTGTGAAACCTGGACTCCTTGGCTATGTCAATTGCTCTAGTGTTGTCACAAAAGATTGTCATGGGACCCGATGCACTGGGTATTACACCCAGATCGGATATGAACTCCTTCATCCAGACTCCTTCATGCACTGCTTTTGAAGTAGCTATGTACTCCGCTTCACACGTAGATCTCGCCACGACAATCTGCTTGGAACTGCACCAACTGACAGCTCCACCATTTATTATAAATATGTATCCGGTTTGCGACTTAGAGTCATCCGGATCTGTGTCGAAGCTAGCATCGACGTAACCCTTTATGACGAGCTCTTCGTCACCTCCATAAATGAGAAATATATCCTTGGTCCTTTTCAGGTACTTCAGGATATTCTTGACCACTGTCCAGTGATCCACTCCTGGATTACTTTGGTACCTCGCTGCCAAACTCATGGCAAGGCACACATCAGGTTTGGTACACAACATGGCATACATAATAGAACCTATGGCTGAGGCATAGGGAATGACTTTCATTTTATCTCTATCTTCTGCCGTGGTCGGACTTTAAGTCTGACTCAATGTCGGTGTACAAAAGTAGGGGCCCTTCTGTACCCCTTTACTTGTGCACGGGCAGCCGTAGCCGCGCCTGCGACCATGCTTGGTGCGGCAGAGGAAGCGAAGATACAAGACTACCAGGGCAGCGCTCAAGTCGGAGGCGCGAAGAGCAAGGGGACCAGATGGGCTTCCCCCGGCAAGGGCCTTGTCGGGGCGGCCAATGTAGCCCCGGCAAGAGCTTTGCCGGGGCAACTTACCCAACACCAGCAAGGCCACCACCCTTGAGCCTGGGAGTTCCGACACCATCGACAACATTGGAACCAAGGTTCGGGAGGCGCCTGCATGGTGGCATGCAGATCTCTGTGAAGACCAAAGGCCTGCGAGGCCTAGATAAGAACCAGAAGACAAGGCACTGGCAAGACCCCTGCCGAGGATGCCCACGAGGCCCCGTCAAGGCTCCTACCAAGGACACCCATGAAGCCCCGGCAAGACCCTTGCCGAGGGCGCCCGCAAGGCCCCAGCAATACCCTTGCCGGGGACATCAGCAAGATTGCGGCAAGGCTTTGCTGCCCCGTCGCCGCCCCAGCACTGTGGCCAACCCACCGACTAGGCAAGTGCCTACGTGGCAGTGCGTGGCTTCTAGGCCAATTAGTCAAGCACCTGCGTGGTGGCATGCAGATCTTCGCGAAGACCACACGCCATCGCATCAAGACAACCGGAACCAGCCTGCATGGCACCGCATGCCTCGTTGGCCTGGACGCGCATCGAAGCATGGCAAAGTGGCGATGGACGGGACAAGCTCCATTGCCGACCCTGATAAAGCAAGACGACACATAAGTGGCACATTAAATTCGTTTGTCCGGTGATGTCAGGCGATAAGCTTGTACACTGTAGATACTTTCCACCTCTTGTGTGCTACTGTGGCGACCCCTTTGATATATATAAGGAGGCCCGAGGCGTACTGAGGAAGGATTCGGACTTTTGGGCTAGACATGCACTGCAGCTAGTTCAAGAACTCAAGAACACTCAAATATACACCAAAGCAGGACTAGGGTATTACGCATCCTTGCGGCCCGAACCTGGGTAAAATCCCCTTGTACTGACCACTAGACCTGCTCTTTGCACAGCTCCGGCCCGCCAACCGTAGAAGGGATCCTCGTGGTCCCATAGGTGTCGTTTCCCCCGACATCTTTGGCGCGCCAGGTAGGGGGCGCAATTGTGAAAATCTAGTCTAGTAGTTAGTATAGCGGTTTCTTCATCGCTATGGCTCCCAAGAAGAAGGCGATCACGGCGATCGGTTCATCTGGAGCCGAACCGCCCGTACCAGTGTGGGCGGGCGATGGGGCGGTCGCGAATGGAGGCCGAGGCGTGGCCCGCGAACATCCACGATGCTCTGTAAACCAAAGCCAGGCGAGTGGCGTCGATCGTGCACGAGACGACGAGCCGCACGTCGCTAAATCCAAAGACGGAGCCGTGCCCCCCGCATTCGGCGCGGGTCCCTCCAAGGGCGAAGTCGTGCTGCCTACGGGTGGCGCGGCGACTTCCAAGAAGCCTACGCCGGCGCCTGCACCACACTCTTCCCAAATCGCACGCGACGAGCAGCGCCGCCATGATGGTGACCCCGGGGCCGCCGCGGGAAGAGCCCTCTGCACCACTCACGAGATGCACCGGAACTGCATGTACGCCGAGACGCTGGAGAAAATGGTGCACGGCCGCGAGGCCGTGATAGAGCTCCATCTAAGGTGGTTAGAAGTCAGAGCACGTCACAGTCCACGCAGCTTTCATCGCCACCCATGCCAGCAGAAGAGTTAGCGCGCGTGCAACTGCTCCTCGACTTTCCTCTCGCTGCGGAGAAGCTCGACGAGTGGAGAGCCACCATCCGGTGCCTCGTCAGCATCGCCAATAAAGATGAGCCACGACCAGCGGGGCCCTCATGCCGGCACTCCGTCGAGCCGGCGCATGCCAGCAGTGGAAGGACCGGAGGCGCTACGACTAAAATGCACTCGCCTCCTCTGCGCCAGCACTCGCGGCCGCCGGCTCGTCGGGTCGACGCCTGTGATAACATTTCCACAGCGTCGTCCGACCCACGAACCCACCGCGATTAGCGTCAAGTTCTTTGAGAGTGAGCCCAAGAAGACGCTCGGACCACTATCGTGTGGCGGCGGGAAGCACGCCATCAGTTAGATATGCATGCGGGGCCCATTATGGACCGCCCCGTACATACAGAGGTTCAGCCGGGTGCTGTCGGGGATATACCCCGCGGTATGACCCGGCCGGATGTATAACCCAGTCAGACTTGGCGACTCACTAATGACCCGCCCTGACTAGACGAATCACTAAGTGACCCGCCCGAGCCTGGCGACTAATGGGTAACCTGGCACGCGGATCAGAGGAGCGACAAGACCCGGGGGCCCAAGAGGCTCAAGGCCCAGAAGGCCGACTTACGTTATGATAGGCCGGCTTAAGAGGAAGAAAGCAAGACCCGGACTTGTATTCTACTTGTAAGAAAAGATAGACTAGTCCTAGTCCTACTAGGTCGTATTCGAACCAAAGAGAACATAGCTGTCGATACCCTTTTGATTAGCAAACTGCTGAACCTACTTGGGGGCTTCTTGATCGTATCCGAATCATAGCTCAACCCCTTTGGGAATTGACGTGGATCGTATTCGAATCGATTAATCGTTAAACAACTTTTAAGGTCATTTGGGGGCTTCCTGTTCAAACATAGGTCGTATTCGAACCAAAGAGAACATAGATGTCGATACCCACTTTGATCGGCAACGCCAACGCCACTGGGGGCTATATGATCGTGTTCAAATCTTAGCTTAACCCCTTTGGAACGGTTTACTGATCGTATTCGAATCAGAAGCCTGAAATTTTTTATCTATTTTTATACAATCGCAAGTATTTGAGTTGCCACAAATATCATATGTGCCGGCTTTTACAGACTTGAGCTATCAACTTCACTGTCCGGGTCACATAAGCCGGCGGTATCATCCAAAGGATCATAGGGATCTTGTGATCTACTTGTGTGCAAGATAAGACTACATTTGGGTGGTTACCCGCCCTGGCTTTTGATGTTAAGTCGCCAGGGCATATGTTGTTTAAACTCTTTGCAGAATTTGCAGAAATATGACATATAAATGATTAAGTTCAAGGTCATTACCAAAGTTGATGCTTCAAAATGATTATTCGTTCTGGATTTTTCTCAAAGGCTATAAGCCGCCGGGTTATAAAAATTACGGCTTACAATGGAGGTGTATTCAATCGCCATCGGCCAAGAGCTGCCGGGTATTTAAACTCTAGATTTACTTATCAACAAATGAGGTATTCAAAGTCGCTTTGGCGCAATGGCTATTATTTTATTAATGGATATGATTTATTCTACAATGGAAGGAATAGTCCCGAGTCGCTGCAGGCTTACGACCCGGCACTTGGGGGCTACATTATTCAAATTGAGGTTATACCAAATATGCAAGTCTCATGTCGCTGCAAGCATGCACCATGACACTTGGGGGCTAATGCAAAGTCATTTTTGTTCACCTCATTGAAGACCCGACTCATCACATCGTAATGAGCTGGCCCTTGGGGGCTACCAATTGCTCCTTTCAAAAATTCAAGGTACACAAGCATTAATCCATTATATTGAACGGTTCACTATTCAGTTGGTAGAGTACAAAGCTCTTAAATTTGTGGACGTGGGTTCAAGCCCTATGGTGGAGATTATATTATATGATGTTATTATCAATTATATACAAAGTCCCAGCTCAGTATTATCTTACTAAGCCGGCCCTTGGGGGCTACACATTGCTGTTCAAGTTTACATGGTTATATCTACAAAGTCCCTACTCATTATTGCATAATGACCCGACCCTTAGGGGTTACACTTTGGTTGAAGTTTTTATGAGCATAAAGGCAATTTCAAGTCCCGAGGTTCTTTTGCCAAGCATGACAACCCGACACTTGGGGGCTACATATATGGAGTATTCATTTTTTACTAATGACTGAGATGAACATGGATTTCTTCAAAGTGGCAGTAATTATATGGAAACAAGTCTCAAATCATCACTTTGTTCTGTTCAAGACTTGGGGCTACGGTGTAATATGGATATAAGGGAGAAATATCTTCCAATTTTTAGTTTTGAGCAAACCAGATTGACCCGGCATCACCAATCATTATGGCCCGGTGTCTGCAACAATTATAACCCGGCGTCATCAATAATCATGAACCGGCATTGGCAACAATCATGAACCGGCGTTGGAAACAATCATGACCAGGAATTATCAGTTTTTATAACCCGGTGATTTTGGAAATCAGAGATCGACAAGTTCTATATTTTCAAACCGGCTGAATATCATATGAGTATTTCAAGACCAATATTTCTTAAGCCGGCGCTTTGGAAGCCGACTCAAGTGGATTATTCTTCACAATATTTCTCTATGAGACACCAACATCAACAATTTGAGTATGAAGATGGTTTATTGACCCAGATTTTTTAGAAGGAGGAAATGACAAGGACTTAAGGATGATCAAGTGCCGGCTTACAAGAATATTAACTCGGAGCACAACCTATCAATTTTTTCTTGTATTTATTTTGCAGCATAAGTTTACCATGGATAAATCCAAGCTAAACTGGGGGCTAATGTCGGGGATATACCCCGCGGTATGACCCGGCCGGATGTATAACCCGGTCAGACTTGGCGACTCACTAATGACCCGCCCTGACTAGACGAATCACTAAGTGACCCGCCCGAGCCTGGCGACTTATGGGTGACCTGGCAAGCGGATCAGAGGAGCGACAAGACCTGGGGGGCCAAGAGGCTCAAGGCCCAAAAGGCCGGCTTATGTTATGATAGGTCGGCTTAAGAGGAAGAAAGCAAGACCCGGACTTGTATTCAACTTGTAAGAAAAGATAGACTAGTCCTAGTCCTACTAGGACTCCACATGTAACCCGCCCCTCTAACTTATATAAGGAGAGGCAGGGCTCCCCAAAGAGGGACAAGCAAGAAGAAACAATATCTAGGGCTAGACAGAAGGAGGAGAGCCGTCTTACGGCGACTCCCTTATGATCATAATGAGACCTAGCCATAAACAGCATGTAGGGTTATTACCGGATGATGTTTCCCGGCGCCTGAAGCTGTCTAAATCCTCGTCTTATGTGTTGCGTCTCTCGATTCCGCCCAACCCCTCTCAAGCTACCACATAGATGCGTTGGCCTCGCGACTAAGTCCTTACACTAGGACATCTGCCGTGACAAATCCACGACAGGTGCAGTACAACATCGTAGATGTTCATCCCACCGCTGTCATCAGTGCATTCCATCAGAATGTGCGCAACCGCAAGATGCGTGAAGAGCTGGCGATGAAAAAGGTTAAGGATGTGGCAGAACTTTATGTTCTGGCCGATAGATGCGCTCGGGCTGAAGAGGGGAGGAAGTACCCCGGCGAAGACGCCGGTGCGGAAACCGACTCCATAGATGAAGACGCTGTCGCCCCAGGAAAGAAGGGCCAACACCGCAATAGGAAGCGTAAGGGAAAGGACGTGCTTGCCGTCGAGGGATCCGACGACCCCGGTGTCGCCAAAAAGGCCAAGGCTGATGACCCTGGCAAGGAAGTTGTCGGGTGCGCCGCCTGCCGGGCCTTGGCGGCTGCCGACAAGCCAAGAAGCTCCGACAAGCAGTATTGCAAGATCCATCGCACCAAGGGCCATGACTTCCAGAACCGCCGACAGATTGAGCAGTTTGCGGAAAAGCGGAAGGCTGAGTACAAGAGGCGGGACAAGGAGAAGGGCCAGGATGGTGCCGAGGGATCCCGCACGAAGCATGGTGGCCAAGGAGGTCGCCGCGGCAAGGATACTCAACAAGAAAGGCCCGCTCGGGGCCGAGATAAGAAGGACGGAGACGATGATCATGATGAGGACGACAAGTCCGGCGAGCATGAGTTCCAGAAAGCTACAGAGGTCATGTGCATTGATGGTGGCGCCTCGTTGCACACCTCTCACCGCCGACTGAAACAGTGGGCGCGTGAAGTCACTGCGACGGAGCCACCGTTCGATGCCCAGAGGCCACTGAAGTGGTCAAGCACGCCTATCATTTTTGATACCGAGGATCACCCTGACCGCACAACTGCGGTCGGGTGTTTGTCGTTGTTGGTTTCACCAACAATATGCAACATCAAGGTGAAAAAAGTGCTAGTTGACGATGGGGCCGGTCTGAACTTAATCTCACCTGTTGTGATCAGAAGGCTGCAGATTCCCGATGGATACATCAAGGAGACGGGCACATTTCAAGGGGTCAACCTGGGCCGGAGTCAGCCGAAAGGTAAAATCACGCTGCCCGTTACATTTGGAGGCGAGCTGAACTATAGGACAGAGAGGATCGTCTTTGATGTTGCCGAATCCCCTTGCCCTATAATGGGATCCTCGGCCGCCCAGCGCTGGCCAAGTTTATGGCGGCATCACACTACGTCTACAACACGTTGAAGATGCATAGGCCAATGAGCATAATCACCGTCCTCTCTAACAAGAAAGACGCGCTCATCTGCGCCAACCAACTCTATCGGGAGGCAGTTGCAGCAGCTGCCACCAAGGCACTTGCTCCTGCCGCTGGAGCCCCGAGAGGGAAGAAGACCGGCAAGACCTCCGGCACCCACTCCGGCAAGCGCACCTCTTCGAAGTGCTGCGCTACCGTCGAGGACATGCTAGAGAGCTCCGCCGGCAGAAGAAAGAAATCCAGAGCTACACCACCAGAGACCAAGAAGGTTCCCATTAAAGGGGACGACACAGGCGGAGCTTTCACTATAAGCTCCACCCACGACAGCAAATAGGAAAGCGCGCTCATCGCCTTCCTACGGGCGAATGCCGATGTGTTTGCATGGCAAGCATCTAACATCCCCGGCGTTCCCAGGGAGGTGATTGAGCACCATCTTGCTGTCTGTCCTCATGCACGGCCCGTCAAGCAGAAGGTCAAGAAGCAAGCTTTGGAGCGGCAAGAGTTCATCACTGAGGAGATCAGGAAGTTGGAAGCGGCAGGCTTGGTCAGAGGAGTGCTCCACCCAACATGGTTGGCCAATCCGGTAGTAGTGCGCAAGGCAAATGGGAAATGGAGGCTATGTATTGATTACACAGACATCAATAAAGCTTGTCCAAAGGATCCTTTCCCTTTGCTGCGCATTGACCAGATTGTGGACTCCACTGCCGGGTGCGACTTGCTGTCATTCCTCGACGCCTACTCAGGGTACCACCAGATTTTCATGACAAGGGAAGATGAAGAGAAGACCGCGTTTATCACCCACTGTGGTACATATTGTTTTATAGGAATGCCTTTCGCGTTGAAAAGCGCTGGTTCAAAATTTGCGAGAGCAGTCCAAATTGGTTTTGAGCCTCAGCTACATAGAAATATGGAAGCTTATATGGATGACATAGTGGTCAAAACCAAAGACAAGGCGACACTCATACAAGACCTAGCAGAAACATTTGCGAATATGCGCAAGATCAACCTCAAGCTTAACCCTAAGAAGTGTGTGTTCGGCGTCCCATGCGGCAAGCTTCTCGGGTTCTTCGTGTCACAATGTGGGATCGAGGCGAACCCCGACAAGATCAAGGCAATTGAGCAGATTGAGGCGCCAAGGCGAGTCAAAGATGTGTGTCGGCTTGCTGGCTACGTTGCTGCTTTGAGCAGGTTCATCTCCAAGTCTACTGAGCGCGCCCTCCCCTTTTTCAAGATTTTGAAAAAGGCAGGTCCAATGGAATGGACCCCGGAGGCCGAGGCAGCACTGCGGGATTTGAAGAAATACCTATCCTCTACACCAATACTAGTTGCACCTAAACCGCAAGAACCTTTGCTGCTATATCTAGCGGCAACGAATCAAGTGGGCGGTGCTGCACTAGTGGCGCAGAGGGAGGTCGATGAAGAGGTAGTAGCAATGATAGGACTGACGGATGGTGAGCCATAGCTCCCCCCGGCAGGGTCTGGCGTAGGCAAGATAGGACCCCTGACAGAGTCTGACGCCAGTGGGGCAGGGTCTGTGCAAGCGAATGAAGTGGTGCAGAAGAAGATGACGCAACACCCAGTTTACTTTGTCAGCTCCCTCTTGCAGGGGGCTAGATCAAGGTACTCTAGTGTTCGAAGTTGCTCTTGACCTCCTCATTGCCTCAGGGAAGTTGCGTCATTATTTCCAAGCACATGAGATCACCGTCGTCACCCGCCTCCCTTTGCAACGGATCTTACATAACCCAGATGCAACCGGGAGGAATGTGGAATGGGCATTGGAACTGTCGAGCTTTGGTCTGAGGTTTGAGAGCACTTCGACAATCCAGAGCAGAGTCTTGGCAGAGTTCATTGCGGAATGGACCTCAACGCATGACGAAGAGATCCACGAGACTACTCTCCCCAGCAAGGAAACAAGTCGTAACTGGATTATGTACTTTGATGGGGCTTTCTCGCTGCAAGGCACCGGTGCCGGTGTGCTACTTGTCGCGACCACCGGAGAGCACCTCAAGTACGTGGTCCAAATGTACTTTCCCCAGGAGAGATCAACAAATAACACCGCTGAGTACGAAGGGCTGCTTGCCGGTCTCAGGATCGCGGCGGACCTCAGAATCAAGAAGCTCATCGTCAGAGGTGATTCACAACTTGTCGTCAAGCATTTTGACGGTCTGCAAGCGGAGCATGTTCCTCGAGCAGAGAACAACATTGTTGACGACCTGTCAAAACATGTTGCCCTAAAATTGCCTGTGGAACCAGGGACCTTTGTGCTCAACTAGCTCAGCCATCCATTGAACCATCGGCGGGACAGGATAAGCGAAGGAAGTCGAGCCCCGGCAAGTACTTTCCCGCTGAGCTCCCAAGAGCCGCCGGCAAGGATGTTGCCGGGGACGCCAAGCTTGCCGAGGGGCAACACGCTCTGGCAGGGCCTCAAGCCCTTGCCATGGAGACGACCGCTCCCACAGCAGAAGAAATGCCTTTGGTCCTTGCCGTCGAGCCTCAGGCTCTGGCATGGGCACAACACACCGTTCGGTTCCTCCAAACAGGGGAACTCCCTGAGGAGCAGGAAGAAGCAGAGAAAGTAGCCCGTCGGTCTGCCATGTACTAGTTTGTGGACAACGCCTTGTACAGAAAAAGACCGAACGGTGTGAAATTGAAGTGCATTCCCCGGGAGGACGGACTAGAGTTGTTGGCAGAGATACACGGAGGCATATGTGGCTCCCACATAGGATCAAGAGCCCTTGCCGCCAAGGCATTCCAGCAACGTTTCTTTTGGCCCACTGCCCTCCAGGATGCAACTGCACTAGTAACCAAGTGTGAAGCATGTCAGTTCCATTCGAAGAAGCTCCATCAACCAGCTAAAGCTCTCCAAATAATCCTTCTCTCCTGGCCATTTTTGGTCTGGGGGCTCGACATACTGGGCCCCTTTCCCTGTGCTGTCGGGGGCTTTGAGTACTTGTACGTTGCAATCGACAAGTTCACAAAGTGGCCAGAAGTGGAAGCAGTGAGAAAGGTGAGAGGACAATGAGCCGCCAAGTTCTTCAAGGAGCTAGTCTGCCGTTTTCATGTGCCAAACAGGGTCATCACCGACAACGGCACGCAGTTCACAAGTCGCACCTTCGTGCAGTACATCCAAGACCTCAGCAGCAAGGTCTGTTTTGCTTCTGTTGCACATCCACGAAGCAATGGCCAGGCGGAGAGGGTGAATGTTGAAGTACTGCGAGGCCTCAGGACAAAGACTTTTGACAGGCTCCACAAGTGCGTAAGACGCTGGATTGACGAGTTCCCGGTGGTTCTTTGGTCAATCAGAACGACACCAAATCGAGCCACCTGCCAGACACCCTTCTCCCTTGTATACGGGGCGGAAGCAGTTCTCCCCACGGAACTCGCGTATGGGTTGCCTCGAGTGCTCGCTTATGATGAGCTTGAGCAATAGTGGTTGCGGCAAGACGATGCAACGCTCCTTGAGGAAGATCGTCTTCGGACGGCTGTGTGAGCTGCACGCTACCAGCAAGCCTTGCGCCGCTATCATAGCCGCAAGGTTCATGCCCGAAGCTTTGAGGAAGGCGACCTTGTTCTTCGGCACGTTCAATCGGCCAAGAATTCCAAAAATTCAGATGCCAAAGTTGGGCAAGAATTCCAACAAGTTTATCGGGTAATACGAGTCACCAGGCCTGGCGCAGTCCGCCTGGAGACCGAAGATGGTATTCGAGTGAGCAACTCCTGGAACATCAAACATCTTCGCAAGTTTTACCCATAAGGCGCGGTTGCCGCCCCCCCCCCCCCGGCGGACCACTTTTTGTACAAGCCTTGCCGGCAAGGCATGTAACCCTTTGAACAAAGCCAGGCACAGACCCTGAGCAACAGATAAATAAATGAAGCGCTAGCGCCCTAAGTTTTAGCATGCATGCTAGGTTGAGTCTCTCTCTTTGTTAGGGTTGATAGTGCTTAGCGGCGACTAATCCCTAGCATAGAGGTTGAGTGTGCGTCTCTCTGTCCCTTCCAGTCCTTTTCTGGTTTGCAGGATGCGCGGCCGTTTCTGCTGAGCCATTTGGAGGAAAGGAAACAGGCCGACGCCCCAACCCGCCAAGCCAAGGTTACCGGGGGCTGCAGTTTCAGATATCCAACCACGGCAAGCCAAGGTTGCCAGGGGCTGAAGATTCAGATAGTCTTTTCTCCCCCGCTATGCACTTCCGTATGGAACTTGGATGTACGAAACTTCGTTCCTTCCTATACTACCGTGCTCCCTCTTCCCCATGCCCAAAAACCGTTCTTTGGGCCGGAACTTGGTCGTAGTGCGATGGGAAGGAAACAAACGAAGGGCCTAATACTACTCTACCCCTACCTCCGCCAAGGGTGTGAGTGTGGACGAGCTATGGAGCGGGAGGAAGGCAAGGTCTGTTGCCGGGTGACGATGTTTATCTTAAGATAACAAGGATTCGTTCCTTGGTCTGAGCCTCGCTCGCGCACAAAAGAACCCAGCAAGCACCCTTTTCTGCATTGATACGTTGTTAACAAGTACAATTCATACGGAATGTAAACATGAGCAAGGGGTTACAAAGTTTAAATCTGACAAATGCCCGCAGGCTTAAAAGCTAAAAAGAGATAAGTTGCCCGTAATCCCTTTCTTGTCCCTCTCCTCAGGAAATGGATCAAGATTGCGGGAGGGCAAAAGAAGTGCCTAGGCGAGGTATGAGCAGCAGAAGACACCAAGAGAACATCCCGACAGCCGTCCAGAAAAGGGCTGGTAATGATGGTGCCGGGAGAAGAGCCGAAAGATGAGGCAGCGGATCGGCAATACGCAACGAAGGAGTCAGTGCCATCGTACTCCGACTTGACGGCCCGCCACCCGCCTTCTTCATCTTCTCCAGCCCTCCAGCACTAGTCGCCCGAAGCAATGACCCCGAGAAGTTCAAGGAGCTGCCCCCCAGCAAATCGCTCAGCCGAGGGGGGGGGGGGAGGCCAGGTGCGGATGGTGGTGGTGCCAGCGTCACCCGGGGACGATGGTCCGACGCCTAGTCGGACCCGTCCCCGTCGTCCTCCCACCCGCTACCCTCATCGTCGTTGTCGCTGTCCTCCTCGTCATTGTCGCTGGAGGAGGAGGTTTCGTTGTCGGTGGATCTCTCCACGCAGCACCCTAAGCGAGTTCCCGAGCGCCCGAAGACCTTGACGGAGAGCAGGCCATTCTCCATTAATTTGAACTAGAGAACGTGCCCCTACGACAGCCTATGAGCACGGGAGAAGGTCTTCCACCCACGATGGAGATACATGATGTGAGGAGCGGGAAAGTCGATGTCAACCCGCATGCCGCCATTCCCGCAGCCCCTCATATGCAGCCTTAAGGCCTGCGGCGGGTCGAGCTCCATTTCTTGAGAAAACGGGGTGGGGAGGCGAAGGTGACCGCACACCGGCTTGTACAGCCTGATGAAGAACTCGCAGGGCTGGTCTCTGAGGTGGCCCTCCATTAGGAGGGGAGCCGCTGGCTGAAGCGCGACCGGTGCGCCGCCCCGTCCTCCTCTCCCCCGAGCGCCGCGGCAGCCTCGGCCACGCCCCTCCCTCCTTCTCTCATGGAGGGCTCCACCGCCATGGGATCTTGAGGAGGTGGGAAGCGCTGTCGAGTAGAAGCCCTCGTCGCCGCCACTGAAGCGCCAGCGCGCCCTCTCACAATGGCAAATGGAAGAAAGAGGCCAAGCAGGAAGGAGGTGGATGCAGAAGGATGCCGTCCCTCTTCCCCTTTTTATAGGGGGGCAAGGCCGAAGCCCGGCTCCCCAACGAAGCCACAGCCGCCCCGCTCAGCCAATCCGGGCGCCAGAGGCGCAGGGAATCAGGACCGACCCGTTGCTCCAATCAGCGACGCCTGGTTTCCCGCCACGGCGTTAAGGCCCATGCCCTCCATATCCGCCACCTACCCTTCCTGGGGCATGGAGGGCACATGGCAGGCGTTCCAGAATCAAGAAGACAAGTGGGACGACCATTTTCCACCCCTTGATCATGGGATGCGGGCGCCATAAAGGCCACGACCCGAGCCCACTTTGTAAATGAGCCGCACCCCTGCGGCTTCCTCTCTTTTATGGGGGAGACGCGGGCCGCCTCTTTATTATTCACCACGATGTGACGCAAGCGGGCAGCAACTGCTCCACGCATGACCCCCATGTCACGCATTCAATGTGGGTCGTGGGGAAGTGCAACTGGGGAAGGAGTTACCGTAGTAAAAACTCTGCCACGCGTGCCCGCGCACCGTTCTGGGCCTAGCCCAACAAGGCTTTGCGCTTATGTATGGCCCAGTCCCGGGGGCTCCTGTCGGTGTACAAAAGTAGGGACCCTTATGTACCCCTTTACTTGTGCACGGGCAGTCATAGCCGCGCCTGTGTCCATGCTTGGTGGGGGCAGAGGAAGTGTCGATACAAGACAACCAGGGCAACACTCAAGTCAGAGGCACGAAGAGCAAGGGGACAAGATGGGCTTCCCCCGGCAAGGTCCTTGCCAGGGCGGCCTATGTAGCCCCGGCAAGAGCTTTGCCGGGGCAACTTACCCAACACCAGCAAGGCCACCACCCTTGAGCCTGAGAGTTCCGACACCATCGACAACATTGGAACCAAGGCTCGGGACGCGCCTGCTTGGTGGCATGCAGATCTTTGTGAAGACAAAAGGCCTGCGAGGCCTAGATAAGAACCAGAAGACAAGGCGTCGGCAAGACCCCTGCCGGGGATGCCCACGAGGCCCCGGCAAGGCTCCTACCGAGGACACCCACGAAGCCCCGGCAAGACCCTTGCCGAGGGCGCCCGCAAGGCCCCGGCAAGACCCTTGTCGGGGACATCAGCAAGATCGCGGCAAGGTTTTGCCGACCCGTCTCCGCCCCAGCACGGTGGCCAGCCCACCAACTAGGCAAGTGCCTATGTGGCAGCGCGTGGCTTCTAGGCCAACTAGTCAAGCACCTGTGTGGTGGCATGCAGATCTTCGCGAAGATCCTGCCACCGCACCAGCACAACAATCAGCCAGCCTGTATGGCACCGCATGCCTCGTTGGCCTGGACGCGCGTCGAAGCAAGGCGAAGCGGCGACGGACGGGACGGGCTCCGTTGCCGTCCCCGATAAAGCAAGAGGACACATAAGCGGTGCATTAAATGCATTTGTCCGCAGGCGATAAGCTTGTACACTGTAGATACTTTCCACCTCCTGTGTGCCACTGTGGTGACCCCTTTGACATATAAAAGGAGGCTCGAGGCGTACTGAGGAAGGATTCGGACTTTTGGGCTAGACATGCACTGCAGCTAGTTCAAGAACTCAAGAACACTCAAATATACACCGAAGCAGGACTAGGGTATTATGCATCCTTGCGGCCCGAACACAGGTAAAATCCTCGCACTGACCACTAGACCTGCTCTTTGCACAGCTCCGCGCCCGCCAACCATAGAAGGGATCCTCGTGGTCCAATAGGTGTCGTTTCCCCCAACACTCAATTTCACACCTTGCAACAGGCAAGAACCCTTTCTTTGACTGGTCCATTTTGAACTTCTTAAGAAATTTGTCAAGGTATGTGCTTTGTGGAAGTCCTATTAAGCGTCTCGATCTATCCCTATAGATCTTGATGCCCAATATATAGGCAGCTTCACCGAGGTATTTCGTTGAAAAAAATCTTATTCAAGTATCCTTTTATGCTATCCAGAAATTCTATATCATTTCCAATGAGAAATATATGTCATCCACATATAATATCAGAAATTCTACAGAGCTCCCACTCACTTTCTTGTAAATACAGGGTTCGCCGTAAGTCTGTATAAAACCATATGCTTTGATCACCTCATCAAAGCGTATATTCCAACTCCGAGATGCTTCCACCAGTCCATAGATGGATCACCGTAGCTCACACACTTTCTTAGGACATTTAGGATCGATAAAGCATTCTAGTTGCATCATATACAACTCTTCTTTATGAACCCGTTAAGGAATGCAGTTTTGACGTCCATTTGCCAGATTTCATAATCATAAAATGTGGCAATTGCTAACATGATTCGGACAGACTTAAGCATCTCTACGGGTCAGAAAGTCTCATCATAGTCAACCTCTTGAACTTGTCAAAAACCTTTTGCGACAAGTCGAGCTTTGTAGACAGTGATATTACCATCAGCGTCCGTCTTCCTCTTGAAGATCCATTTATTCTCAATGGTTTGACGATCATCGGGAAAGTCCACCAAAGTCCACACTTTGTTCTCATACATGGATCCTATCTCATATTCATGGCCTCAAGCTATATATCAAAATCCGGGCTCATCATAGCTTCTTCATAGTTCGTAGGTTCGCCGTTGTCTAACAACACGACTTCCAGGACAGGATTACTGTACCACTCTGGTGCGGTGCGTGTTCTGGTCAACCTACGAGGTTCAGTAGTAACTTGATCTGAAGTTTCATGATCATCACCATTAGCTTCTTCTCTAGTTGGTGCAGACATCACGGGAACGGTTTTCTCTGATGTGCTACTTTCCATCAAGAGAAGGTATAACTAACTCATAAAGTTCTACTTTCCTCTCACTCACTTCTTTCGAGAGAAACTCCTTCTCTAGAAATGACCCATTTCTAGCAACAAAGATCTTGCCTTCGAATCTGTGGTAGAAGGTATACCGAATAGTATCTTTAGGGTATCCTATGAAGACGCACTTCTCCGCTTTGGGTTCGAGCTTATCAAGCTGAAGCCTTTTGACATAAGCGTCGCATCCCCAAACTTTAAGAAATGACAGATTAGGTTTCTTGCCAAATCATAATTCATACGGTGTCGTCTCAATGGATTTAGACGGTGCCCTATTTAACGTGAATGCGGCTGTCTCTAATGCATAACCCCAAAAACGATAAAGGCAATCGGTAAGAGACATCATAGAACACACCATATCTAATAAAGTACGGTTACGACATTTGGATACGCCATTACGTTGTGGTGTTCTAGGTGGCGAGAGTTGTGAAATAATTCCACAATGTCTTAAATGAAGGCCAAACTCGTAACTCAAATATTTGCCTCTACGATCAGATCATAGAAAATTTATTTTCTTGTTACGATGATTCTCCACTTCACTCTGAAATTCTTTGAACTTTCCAAATGTTCCAGACTTGTGTTTCATCAAGTAGATATACCCATACCTACTCAAATCATCTGTGAAGGTTAGAAAATAGCGATACCCGCCGCGTGCCTCAACACTCATCAGATCGCATACGTCGGTATGTATTATTTCCAATAAGTCATTAGCTTGCTCCATTGTTTCGGAGAACAGAGTTTTAGCCATCTTACCCAGGAGGCATGTTTCGCAAGTATCAAATGATTCATAATCAAGTGATTCCAAAAGTCCATCAGCATGGAGTTTCTTCAAGCGTTTTACACCAATATGACCTAAACGGCAGTGCCACAAGTATGTTGCACTATCACTATCAACTTTGCATCTTTTGGCATCAATATTATGAATATGTGTATCACTACGATCGAGATTCAACAAGAATATACGATTCATCAAAGGTGCATGACCATAAAAGATGTTACTCATATAAATAGAACAACTATTATTCTTCGACTTAAATGAATAACCATCTCGCAATAAACAAGATCCAGATATAATGTTCATGCTCAATGTCGGCACAAAATAACAATTACCGAGGTCTAAAACTAATCCCGAAGGTAGATGTAGAGGTAGCATGCCGACGGTGATCACATCAACCTTACCATTCCCGACGTGCATCGTCACCTCGTCCTTCGCCAATCTTCGTTTATTCTGCAGCTCCTATTTCTAGTTACAAATATGAGCAACCGAACCAGTATCAAATACCCAGGCGCTACTACGAGCATTAATAAGGAACACATCAATAACATGTATATCAAATATACCTTCTTATCTGCCAAGCACTTGGGGCAGTTCTGCTTCCAGTGACCATTTCCTTTGCCGTAGAAGCACTCAGTTTCAGGCATTGGTCCAGCTTTGGGCTTCTTCACGGGAGCGACAACTTGCTTGCCATTCTTATTGAAGTACCCTCTCTTTCCCTTGCCCTTTTTCTTAGAACTGGTGGTCTTGTTAACCATCAACACTTGATGTTCTTTCTTAATTTCTACCTCTACCAATTTCAGCATCACGAAGAGCTCGGGAATTGTTTTCTTCATCCCTTGCATATTATAGTTCATCACGAAGGCTTAGTAGCTTGGTGGTAGTGACTGAAGAACTCTATCAATAGCACTCTCAACTGGAAGATCAATTCCCAGCTGAGTCAAGTGGTTACGATACCCAGAAATTTTGAGTATGTGTTCACTGACAGAACTGTTCTCCTCCATCTTACAGCTAAAGAACTTGTTGGAGACTTCATATCTCTCAACCCGGGCATTTTCTTGAAATATTAACTTCAGCTCTGGGACATTCTCATATGCTCTGTGGCGTCCAAAACGCTTTTGAAGTCCCAGTTCCAAGCCATAAAGCATGGCACACTGAACTATCGAGTAGTCATCAAATCAAGCCTGCCAGACGTTCATAACATCTGCATCAGCTCCTCCAGTAGGTCTGTCACCTAGAGGTGCATCAAAGAGATAATTCTTCTGTACAACAATGACAATAATCCTCAAGTTACGGACCCAGTCCGTGTAGTTGCTACCATCATCTTTCAAATTAGCTTTCTCTAGGAACACATTGAAATTCAAGGGAATGGTAGCACATGCCATTGATCTAAAACATAGATATGCAAAAATTATTAAGACTAAGTTCATGATAAATTTTAGTTCAAATAATCAAATTAGTAATGAACTCCCACTTAAATCAACATCCCTCAAGTTGTCAAAGTGATACATGACCCAAATCAACTAACCCATGTCCGATCATCACGTGAGATGGGGTAGTCTTCAATGGTGAACATCTCTATGTTGATCATATCTACTATATGACTCATTTTCGACCTTTCGGTCTACAGTGTTCCGAAACCATGTCTGTACATGCTAGGCTCATCAAGTTTAATCCAAGTATTCTGCATGTGCAAAATTGGCTTACACCCATTGTATGTGAACGTAGAGTGTATCACACCCGATCATCACGAGGTGCTTCGAAACGACGAACTTTAGCAACGATGCATACTCGGGGAGAACACTTTTATCTTGAAATTAAGTGAAGGGATCATCTTATAATGCTACCGTCGTTCTAAGCAAAATAATATGCATAAAGGATAAACATCACATGCAATCAAAATATGTGACATGATATGGCCATCGTCATCTTGTGCTTTTGATCTCCATCTCCAAAGCATCATCATGATATCCATCATCACCGGCACGACACCTTAATCTCCAACATTGCATCGGGGTCATCTCGCCAATTATTGCTTCTACAACTATTGCTAACGCATAGCGATAAAGTAAAGCAATTACATAGCGTTAAGTGATTGACACGCAGGTCATACAATAATTAAAGACAACCCTAAGGCTCCTTCCGGTTGTCGTACTCATCGACATGCAAGTCGTGAACTTACTACAAAATATGATCATCTCATACATCAACATATATTACATCACGTCTTGACCATATCACATCACAACATGCCCTGCAAAAACAAGTTAGATGTCGCCTACTTTGTTGTTGCAAATTTTACGTGGCGGCTACGGGCAACTAGCAAGAACCGTTCTTACCAATGCAAAACCACAATAGTGACTATAAAGTTGCTATTTAACCTTCTGCAAGGGCCACCGTAGTCAAATAAGATTCAACTAAAGTGGGAGAGACAGACACCCGCTAGCCACCTTTATGCAAAAACAAGTTGGATGTTAGTCGGTGGAACCGGTCTCATGTGCGTGGACATGTAAGGTTGGTCTGAGCCGCTTCATCCCACAATACCGTCGAATCAAAATAAGACATTGGTGAGGGAGTCCTGGACTAAGGGGTCCTAGGGCGTCCAACCTATTAGCCATGGCCGGACTGATGGGCTATGAAGATACATAGATCAAAGACTCCACTCGTGTATGCATGGGACTTTCCTTGGCGTGGAAGGCAAGCTTGGCGATCGAATATGTAGATTCCCTTCTCTGTAACCGACTTTATGTAACCCTAGATCCCTCCGGTGTCTATATAAACCGGAGGGTTAGTTCTATAGGACCGAATACTCATTACCATATTCATACAGGCTAGACTTCTAGTGTTTAGCCATTACGATCTCGTGGTAAATCAACTCTTGTAATACTCTTATCCATCAAGATCAATCAAGCAGGAAGTAGGGTATTACCTCCATACAGAGGGCCCGAACCTGGGTAAACATTGTGTCCCCCGCCTCTTGTTACCATCGACCTTAGACGCACAGTTCAGGACCCCCTACCCGAGATCCACCGGTTTTGACACCGACATTGGTGCTTTCATTGAGAGTTCCACTGTGCCGTCGTCTAGAGGTTTGATGGCCCCTTCGATCATCTACAATGATGCTGTCCAAGGAGAAGTCTTCCTCCCCGGATAGATCTTTGTATTCGGTGGCTTCGCACCGCGGGCCAACTCGCTTGGCCATCTGGAGCAGATCGAAAGCTACGCCCCTGACCATCAGGTCAGATTTGGGAGCTTGAATTACGTCGCAGACATCCGTGTAGACTTGATCTTCGACGGATTCGAGACTGCGGCAGCCGCTCCCTGTCACCTCGATGAACATGACTTAAATCTGTCACTGGACCTCACCCAGGAGATAGCTCATGTAACTACTCTGGCCTTAGATCCGGAGCAAATCATGCCATCCGAGGATGGGAAGCTCAACCCCACCATGGAGGCCGCAGATTCCGCGGCGTTGGAGCTGCACACAGACTTAGCCTCATGTGATGTGTGTGTCACCGGAACTCCGGACTCGTTTCCGGCTATAAGTTCCAAACCGTGTGCGTCCATGGACGCTGAGCTTGATCGGTTATCGATCTTCGAATTCAGCACCGCGGACATCTTCCGACAGTCGCCCTTTGGTGACATGCTAAACTCACTGAAAAATCGATCCGTGGCAGGCGACTCCCAGCCGAATTATATCCGGTTCGAACTGGAGGCTGATGACGAAGAATGTCGTTTCCTACCCACCACCCACTTCATAGCCACTGTCGATGACTTAACCAACATGCTCGATTACGGCTCTGAAGACATCAACGGTATGGACGATGATGCAGATGAGGAGCAAGGCCAAAACCCGCCACTTACCGGACACTGGACGGCCACTTCTTTGTACAATGTGTACATGGTGGATACACCTAAAGCAAATAACGACGACGGCAAGGAAGATCCATTGAAGGATAAACATCCTGAGAAACAGCCCAAACGCGGGCATCCGCGGCGCCACTCTAAGTCGCACCGTTCAAAAGATAGTAACCCTGGCACCAGGGAAAATAATACTCCGGATGATATTGAAAACAATGAAGACCTCGTTGGAATAACTTCCGAACGGGAGGAACAAGGAAACGGGCAAGTTAGCCCTGACGAACATGCCACAAATTACGACTCGGAGGGCGATAATTATCTTCCGCTCTCGAGGGGCGGTGAGCCTCGGCAACGAGGTGTTCATCGTGCCTGAGGAACCTCTCGAGCAGGAGCGCTTCAAGTGTCAGCTAGTAGCCACTGCAAAGAGCCTGAAAAAGAAGCAGCAGCAGCTTCAAGCTAACCAACAGCTACTCAACGACAGATGGACTGATGTCCTGGCAGCCGAAGAATACGGCCTCAAACGCCCAGTCAAGAGTTACCCGAAGTGAAAATTGCTACCTCAGTTCGACGAGGAAGCACCATGCGGCCGACCACCACGCGGTCGGGATAATGCGGCGGACCAACCACCAAGCGGTGGACAAAGCGGCAGCCCAAGCCGAACTGCAGTCTGCCCCACCGCAACGTAAAAACAGAGATAAGACAGCTTGGGGTTCTACATATGACCTTTGACACGACCTGGACAGTAGAGCAGGACATACCAGATCAATCTATGAATCGCAAGGACGTGCTATGACACGCGACGACGACTATCCATTCGGATGTGACAAACCTAGTCGCGCCTGTGCCGAAAACCGCAGATGGACTCTATCTGAGCTACGTCGTGATGTGGCCCAATATAGAGGCACCGCACACCCACTCTGCTTCACTGATGAAGTAATGGAGCATGAATTCCCAGAAGGGTTTAAACCGTGAATATCGAATCATACGATGGAACAACTGATCCCGCAGTGTGGATCGAGGATTTTCTTCTCCACATCCATATGGCCTGCGGGATGACCTCCATGCCATCAAATACCTACCATTAAAACTCAAAGGACCAGCTCGGTATTGGTTAAACAGCCTGCCAGAAAATTCTATTGGCAGCTGGGAGGACTTGGAAAACGCCTTTCGTGACAACTTCCAAGGCACATATGTCCGGCCACCAGATGCCGATGACATAAGTCACATTGTCCGGCAGCCCGAGGAGTCGTCCAGAGAGCTCTGGACTAGGTTCTTAGTTAAAAAGAACCAAATCATCGACTGTCCGGACGTGGAAGCCCTAGCGGCCTTCAGACACAGCGTCCGGGACGAGTGGCTCGCCCGCCACCTCGGTCAAGAAAAACCAAAATCTTTGCCAGCCCTTACTGCTCTGATGACCCACTTTTGCGCGGGAGAAGACAGCTGGCTCGCTTATAGAAGCAGCTGCGCCAGCGACCCGGGTACTTCCGAAGTCCGAGACGGCAACGGCAAGCCGCGACGCAGCAAGCACAAACATAATGAAAAAACGCACGACACAACGGTCAACGCTGGGTTTCGCGGTCCCAAACCTGGTCAGCGGAAGAATCCATTCAAGGCAAACAGAGATGAACCATCTGCTTTAGACAAGATATTCGATCGGCCCTGCCAGATTCATGGCCAACCCGACAAACCAGCCAATCATACCAACAAAAGCTGTTGGGTCTTCAAGCAGGCCGGCAAGCTTAACGCGGAACACAAGGGGAGGCCGCCCGGTTATAGCAACGACGAGGAGACTCGCCAACCACATACCAGGGGTCAGAAGTAATTTCCCCCCAAAGTAAAAACAGTGAACATGGTATTCAAGACACACAACTCTACAAGGGAGCAGGAGGAGCACTCTCTTAGGACTAGGGATCATATTACGGCAACCTTAGCAGAAGTACAAAGCGGTCTTATTAAACCGCATATCCTGTCGGCCATTAAGCCACTGGTCTCCATTCAACAGGATCGACCAAATTCGGAGCGGGACTCGCAGTTCGGCTTCCGCCACCCACCTCGTACATCTGCAATATTTGTACCGTGCATACATAACTATGCACTTAAGATACCTAGGGCACTGGCGGAAGCACAATACGGACGATCCCGCAAGCACTCCCATAGCTTCTGTTTTTTCTCTAACTACTCTTTCTTTTCCTTATTCTTTACCACAGGTGGTTCAGAGGGTGGTCATCTAGCGGACTCTATCGGAGTTCGGACATTCATCCAAGGGTCATTCCTATCAAAGGGGTCCCTTAAACCGAGGACAGGCGACACAGACGTGCGACAGGAGGTCCAAAATAACTTTTTGTAGACCGCACTCTATATTTCGAGCCTGTAAGGTGCCTTTTTCCTTAGCCTTCGACCCCTGGCATGTCAAATAGCTGGGGTTGTGGCATTTTTATCTGTAAACATAACAATTGGCATATCACTCAGGTCCCAATAAACATACCCCGCATCCAGTATTCACTTTTTTCTTTTTTCTCTAAAACTGAATTTTGTCCTTTTGGTTGTTTCACACACCTCGGCATAACTTGCCAGGGGCTCGGGATGGGAACATATGAGTTGCCAACAAATCTGAACAGCTCTATAGCGTACTTCGGCCTCATGAGTTTGGCCTTATATACATCAGCTCCAAATCATGTCTTGGGTCAATAGTTGGGTTACCCGGCTCCTGTGCTTACTACCTTACGTTCGGCTCTATCGACTAAGGTAGTAAAGGGAGAACTACTGCGATAGTGCTTCCGGTTCATCTGGTCAAGCACCTCAGTAGAGAAAGCCGAAAACTGACTGTCATGATGCGGCGAGAGCTGGTAAACCACTGAATGACTTATCAGGATCTGTCGTGATTCCCTCCGTGTTATACGAAGGACCTTTTTCTTCAGGTCACATATGCAACACACCACACAGGAATACGTCGCGTGCATACCAGGGGCTATATCGTAGACCCACCATAAAACTCCTATGGCTAAGTGAAAGTGTTAACACCCTATAGTCCGATTGCCTAGTTCGTTGCATTACACCTCCTTAATGGACCAAGACGTTGGGTCAAGAGTAATCAAATGCTTTTCCGAACACCCCGTATTTTTCACGAGGGGGCTGAAGCCGACGACTGGAAATCTTTCAGATTATACGAAAACGGCCGCACAGGAGGAATAAAAAGTTTTTAGGCGAAACTAAAAAGAAACTAACCTTATTACAATATTATCTTTTACAACTTCCATACAATTCACTCGAATATTACATCTTTCGAGCATTGACCCTCTATTAAGCTTGCACCCTCTAGGACATCCTCGAAATAGTGCTCTGGCGCATGATGATCCTTGCCCTTGGGTAGATTCTTCGCCGCAATATCGGTGGCCTTCATCTTCCCCCAGTATGTCTTGACACGGGCAAAGGCCATCCGTGCATCTTCAACGGATGTTGATCGCTTCACGCACCGCGTTAGCAAGTCGCTGCACCAAACCAAATAACTGTCCGGAACTGGTCGGTTGGCCACAGCCGGACCACGATGTCCTTAATGGCAGCACCAGACAACCTGTGAAGCTCGGCCCATTGGGTCATCTGTTCGTTTAACAATAGCGGGCGCTTCGACGCATCGAATTGTGACCAGAAAAGCTTCTCCATTGCATATCCTTCTTGCGCTTGGTAAAACTGCACCACCACGGCAGCACTCTTCGGCAAGTCCAATAACGCGTTTGGAGAACTCCACACTTGGTTAAGCGGGGTATAATTCGTATCGCCAAACTTAGTTCATAATAAAAAGGGCTTACCAGCCGCGATCTCCCCAGCTTGTCGGATCTCCTCCCGAGCCGCTCTAGACTCGGATCGCACTTCTTTTTCCTCTCGTAAGGCCTTATCAAGATCAGTCGCTTTTGCTTTATTATCCTTCTCGAGGAATTCACAGCGGCTAGTGGCACCCTCTAGCTCACGCATCATCATTGATATTTTCTCCTCGTCTTGACGCTGAGCAGCCTATTCGGCCGAGGCCTTTTCAGCAGCCGCATTACTAAACCGGGCATGCTCCTTGGCCCAGAATAGCTCCGCTTGAAGAATTTCAACCGCGGCAGCACCATCTGCGGTTATGCATCTTTCAGCATACACTCCTTCACGTCCCGCTTATATTATAAGCAAGTGTATATAATAAAACCCCCAAATACATACCTTGCGACTCATCAAGACGCTTGTTGATAAGCACAATGTCGTCACCCGGCATATCAAGCTTCCGTTCAAGCTCGGCGACTTTTGTAGTCCGGGCGGTTACCAAGGGGGAAATTGCTTGTGTTCCAATTTAATCAAGTTATTCCCTGAGCATATCTCTTTTTGATCCTCTGATCGCCTCCCTTAGGAAGCCAATCAGAGTCTCAGGGGCTACTACCTATATATAGGTGCATTTTGCGAATAAAGCACAGTTGAAAATATTACATCACGAACCTCGAAGCCTCTTAGTAGGCTCGCGAAGGCTTCATGCAATCCACTCTTCGTGGACAGAACCCTCTCAACAACCGTACCCATCAAGGTACGGTGTTCCTCCGAGACGGACGCTTGTCGCAGCATGTTCGTCAATGTATCCGGCGCTTCCGGATCTTCGGAAGCCGCCGTTGGAGCATGGCCTCCCTTTGAAGGAAATCATTTACTCATCCCTGCAATCATCTCCGGCTGTAAACCAGATAGGACAGGGCCTTCATTGTTGGCCCCTGAACCCCGTGCGACTGAGGTATCACCTCTGGGTAATGTCTTCTTCATCCCCTGCACTGCTTGCTGATCGGGAGAGACCCTCCAGGACGACACTCACAGTCGTCCGCCTTATTGGGCGAGGAAGTTGGCGGAGGTGTTTCGCTCTCCATCATCTCCGGAAGAAGGTCCCCCGAGGAGGAGGATTGTTGAAGAGAACGGTGCGCCGGACTGCAAAATATGCATCCCCAATGTTACTTTGGTAGCGGGAAAGGAACGGGATATGTTTAAAACTCCCTTGTTCAACTTTTGATTGGGCTAGAGGTTTATCCTCATTATGGAACTGTGCGACAACGTCGTCTTCCAAGCTCGAGCCACCCGATGATGGCATCTTGCCTCGTTTGGGAGCCTTTTCCTCCCAATCTTCGGAGGCGGCCCTTTTCTTACCTTGGGGAGAAGATACCTTGACTTCTGCCTCACTTTTGTCTTCGGATGATGGAAATTTTGATTCCCCCGGACGCTGCGCCTGGTATACCTTCAGGGTGGAAGCCGCTTTGTGTCTCCCCACTTTCCGCTTTGTCCTCCTTTACAGGCATCTGGAATGGTGCCGGGGCCAGCATTCTTGTTAGTACGGAATCTGTTGAGTCTTCGGGGAGGGGGGCCGAACACCTGATTCGCTCCGCTTTCTTTATCCAGCCCTGGGAAAAGGCAGTTCTGCTTTGTAACATATTGCAGCGTACTCAATTACAAAGTATTCGGGAGATAAGCACTTATCAGGGTGTCCGGATGGTTGCAGTCGAGGCCGATGTCCTCGGTGGTGTCTGGCCACTGTTTCCGTTTCCCGAAGAACAACTTCCACATCCCTTCGTGCGTCGTGCCGAAGAAGTACTGAAGTGTCCGTCGTCCTTCCGGATTAAACTCCCACATACGGAGAGGCCGTCGCTGGCACGGCAGTATCCGGCGAACTAGCATTACTTGGACCACGTTGTAAGATCGATGTCCTTCTCAAGGAGGCTTCGGATGCGGCTCTGAAGAATCCGCACTTCGTCAATTGATCCCCAGTCTAGCCCCTTATTAATCCACGACGCAAGCTGAGTCGGAGGGGTAGATCGAAACGCAGGCGCGGCGGCCAACTTGGAACCACGGGGCTCGGTGATGTAGAACCACTCCCGTTGCCATAAATTTGAAGATTCTGTAAAGGATCCTTTAAGCCAAGGAGCATTAGTAAGCTTGCTCACTGTGGCACCACTACACTCCGCCTGTCTCCCCTCGATCACCCGCGGCTTCACATTGAAGGTCTTGAGCCATAAGCCTAAGTGTGGGGGGATTCGGAGGAAGGCTTTGCACGTGACGATAAATGCCGATATGAGAATGAAGGAGTTCGGGGCTAGATCGTGGAAATCTAGCCCATAGTAGAACATGAGCCCACAAACAAAGGGATTGAGAGCAAACCCTAAACCTCGGAGGAAGTGGGAGAAAAACACGACCCTCTCGCTGGATCTAGGGGTGGGAATAACCTGCCCTTCAGTAGGGAGTCGGTGGGGGATTTCCGTGGTCAGATATCTTGCCGCTCGGAGCTTCGCGATATCCTCCTCTGTGACAGAAGAGGCCACCCACCGACCTTGAAGGCTGGAACCGGACATGATCGAGGTTCGTGGTAATTGAAACCCAGGTGTTGGAGCTTGAGGTGGGAAAGGCTGAAGAAGGAGCAAGCGCAGAGGAGAAGGGTGGATCTGTACCCCTCTATAAAGGCTGTGAATATCAAAATGCCTCCTCTCGGGCCTTAAAGCTTGCCTATTCCCAAGGAATCATACCAAAGAGACGGTTGGGTTACCCACGTCCGTGTTGATAAGAATCCCGTAATAAGGGGACACGATCTCTGCTTCGACAAGACGTGCCAATGAAAACTACGCCTCGAAACAAGGAACGGCAGGACAAGGAACGGTTTGAAATAATGAATCAGGCAGACGTGATGTCGCATTACGAAAATTTGTCAGCGGATTGGACTCGTGAAATATTATATTCTCTATGGATGTGCGTGTGTGGTATTTATGTTGCAGATCCAAACATGTCTCCCGTCCGGAGACTATCTTGGAGTTCGGAAAGGGGAACCCGCCTTGCAATGCCGAAGACGATCTGCGCGCCGGACACCTCGTCATTGAAGCCTGGTTCAGGGGCTACTGAGGGAGTCATGGACTAAGGGGTCCTCGGGTGTCCGGCCTGTTAGCCATGGGTCGGACTGATGGGCTGTGAAGATACGAAGATCGAAGACTCCACCCGTGTCCGGATGGGACTCTCCTTGGCGTGGAAGGCAAGATTGGCGATCGAATATGTATATTCCCTTCTCTGTAACCGACTTGATGTAACCCTAGATCCCTCTGGTGTCTATATAAACCGGAGGGTTAGGTCTATAGGATCGAATACTCATTACCATATTCATACAGGCTAGACTTCTAGGGTTTAGCCATTACGATCTCGTGGTAGATCAACTCTTGTAATACTCATATCCATCAAGATCAATCAAGCAGGAAGTAGGGTATTACCTCCATAGAGAGGGCCCGAACCTGGGTAAACATTGTGTCCCCTGCCTCCTGTTACCATCAACCTTAGACGCACAGTTCGGGACCCCCTACCCGAGATCCGCCGGTTTTGACACCGACAATTGGTGGGAAGCAATATGAACATCACCGCCCATAACTCCTTTGTGTTCTACTCGTGCATATCATCTACGCATAGACCTGGCTCATGATGCCACTGTTGGGGAACGTTGCATGGAAAACAAAAAAAATTCTATGCACATGCAAGATCTATCCATGGAGATGCATAGCTACGAGAGTGGGGGAGCATCTACATACCCTTGTAGATCGCTAAGCGGAAGCGTTTACCAACACAGTTTATGTAGTCGTACACCTTCACGATCCGTCCCGATCAAGTACCCAACACATGGCACCTCCTTGTTCAGCACACGTTCATATCGATGACATCCTCACCTTCTCGATCCAGCATGGGAGGCAAAGTAGTAGATGAGTTCCGGCAGCACGACGGTATGGTGATGGTGGTGGTGAAACTATTCCGCAGGGCTTAGCCAAGCACAACGGACATGGACGGAGGAGGAATAGATGGAGAGGGGGCGCCGCCCACGAGAATCGTGGTATGTGCTTCCCCCTCCTCTCCTCTCATATATATATAGGTGGAGGGGGGAGAGGAGGCAGCCCTAGGCCCACCCCCTTTCCTTTGGCGCGCGGGCAGGGGAGGTGGAGCGCGCCCAGCCCTCTTGTGGGCTGGTGCGCCTCCTTCCTTGGCCCATGAGGCCCACCCAGTAGGTATAACCTACCAGTAGCCTCCATGATCCCCTTCCGGCACTCCGATGCATTCCGAAACCCGAATACCTTCATCCTATATATCAATCTTTACTTCTGGACCATTCTAGAGCTCCTCGTCATGTACGTGATGTCATATGGGACTCCGGACAACATTCGATCACCAACATACATAACTCATATAGTACTATATCGTCAACGAACATTAAGCGTGCGGACCCGAAATGACCGAGACGCTTCCCTGTTCAATAACCAATGGCGAAACCTGGATGACCATATTGGTTCCTACATATTCTACGAAGATCTTTATCGGTCGAACCTTTATGACAACATACGTAGTTCCCTTTGTCCGTCGGTATGTTACTTGCCCGAGATTCGATCGTCGGTATCTCCATACCTAATTCAATCTTGTTATCGGCAAGTCTCTTTAGTCATTATGTAATACATCATCTTGTAACTAACTCCTTAGTCACTTTGCTTGCAAGCTTCTTGTGATGCTGTATTATTGAGAGGGCCCACGGATACCTCTCCGTCATACGGAGTGCCAAATCTCAATCTCGATTCATGAAAACTCAACAAACACCTTTGGAGATACCTGTAGAGCACCTTTATGATCACCCAGTTATGAAGTGACGTTTGATAGCACACAAGGTATTCCTCCCGAGTTCGGGAGTTGCATGATCTCATGGTCGAAGGAATATGTATTTGACATTAAGAAAACAGTAGCAATAAACTAACCAATCATATGCTAAGCTAACGGATGGGTCTTGTCCATCATATCATTCTCCTAATGATGTGATCCGGTTATCAAATGACAACTCATGTCCATGGTCAGGAAACCTTAACCATCTTTTGATCAACGAGCTAGTCTAGTACAGGCTTACTTGGGACTTAGTATTTTCTTATGTATTCACACATGTATTTAAGTTTCCAATCAATACAATTATAGCATGAATAATAAACCTTTATCATGATTAAGGAAATATAATAATAACCACCTTATTATTGCCTCTAGGGCGTATTTCCAATAGGTAAATGAAGGTATAGTCCTCGGTCATAATATTTCTGAAAGAGGCATTGAGGTAGATAAAGCTAAAGTTGATGTCATTGAGAAAATGCCATGTCCTAAAGATATCAAAGGTATAAGGAGTTTTATTGGTCATGTTGGTTTTTATATAAGGTTCATTAAGAACTTCTCCAAAATTTCTAGGCATCTTACTAATCTCTTTCAAAAAGATGTTCCATTTCTTTCTGATGATGACTATGTAGAAGCCTTCGAAATACTTAACAAAGCTCTGATCACTGCTTCTATTGTTCAACTGCCTAATTGGAATTTACCCTTTGAAATTTTGTGTGATGCTATTGATTTTGCTATTCCTTGGTTAAAAGGTTGCTAAGAAATTGAATTTTACTCATTATGCTAGTAAGACTTTGGACATTGCTCAGGAAAACTATGCTACAACTGAGAAAGAATTTTTAGCAGTTGTGTGTGCCTCTGATAAGTTTAGAACTTATATGTTTGATTCCAAAGTAACTATTCACACCACTTATGCTGCTATTAAATATCTTATGCATAAGAAAGATGCTAAACCTAGGTTGATTAGGTGGGTTCTTTTATTACAGGAGTTTGATTTTCATATTATTGATAGAAAGGGAGCTGATAATCCTGTAGCAGATAATTTGTCTAGGATGGAAAGTATTTTTGATGACCCATTCCCTTTAATGATTGTTTTCCAGATGATCAATTAGTTATTATCAATACTTACTCTCGTGAGAACCCTTGGTATGTTGATTATGTGAATTTCATTGTTGCTAAATAGATGCCACCTGGCTATACATATCAACAGAAGGAAAAAATCTTCTTTGATTTAAGACATTACTTTTGGGATGACCCGCATCTATATAAAGGAGTAGATAGTATTATTAGACGTTGTATACATGAGTATGACCAAGAACATATTTTGAGGAAGTGTCATTCCGGCCCTTATGGAGGGCACCATGCTGGCGATACAACTGCACACAAGTGATGGCAATATGGTTTTTATTGACCTACTCTCTTTAAAGATGCACATAGGTTTATCCTTTCTTGTGATGAATGTCGAAGAGTAGGGATTTTGGTCGACGCCAAGAAATGGCTATGAATTATTCACTTTTTATTGAACCATTTGATGTTTGGGGTTTTGATTATACTAGACCTTTTCCTTCCTCACATGGTTATACTCATATACTAGTTGCTGACTATTCCAACTAAGAGAGCTGATCATAGGACTTCTATTAAAATGCTTAAAGTGGTTATTTTCCCGAGGTTTGGAGTCCCTAGCTTTTTAATGACTGATGGTGGTTCACGTTTTATTCATGGCGCTTTCAGGAAAGTTTTAGCTAAGTATGATGTAAACCATAAAGTAGCATGACCTTATCATCCTCAGTCTAGTGAGCAAGTTGAATTTTCTAATGGAGAAAAAAATTAATCTTGCAAAAAACTATTAATAAATCTAGAAATAATTGGTCTAAGAAACTGGATGATGCACTCTGGGCATATAGAACTGCTTATAAGAATCCTACGTGTATGCCCCCCTACAAAACGGTTTATGGAAAAAACATATCATTTACCTCTTGAACTAGAACATAAAGCTTATTGGGCTAGAACTTAATTATGACTTTAAACTTGCTGGAGAAAAGAGGTTATTTTTATATGAGTTCTTTAGATGAATGGAGAACTGAAGCTTATGAAAATGCTAAGCTATTTAAGGAGAAGGTTAAAAGACGGCATGTAAAAGAATTCAGAAATGGGAATTTAATATTGGTGATAAAGTTCTTTTGTACAAGTCTCACTTCAGACATTTTATGGGAAAACTTCTCTCCAAATGGGAAGGACCCTATGTCCTCGAAGAAGTTTACCATTCTGGATCCATCAAAATCAATAACACCAAAGGAAAAAACTAAAGGTGGTTACTGGGCAAAGACTTAAACATTATATTACAAGTAACCCTATTAACATTGATTCAAATGTTACTCAAGTAATTACACCGGAAGAGTACATAAAAGAGGCCTTCAGAACACTCCAGAATTCTTAAAAAGGAACAGGTACATGATATGGTAAGTAAACCGACTCCAAAAATTCCATAAAAATACTTTCTATCCATTTTGGAATAAATACAAAATTAGGAAAATAAAAAACAGCTGAGTGAGTGCCATGGGCTCCACAAGCCAAGGGGCATGCCCTACCCCCAGGGCGTGACACCCTGGCTTGTGGGACCACGTGCACTTTCCCGAGTCTGTTTTCTTCTCAAATACTTGTCCTACAAGACACAAATTAATTATACATAACCCATGATATTCTGACCTTTGTATCAAAAAATTTCCTCATGTTTTTGTTTCGAGCTATTTTTTGCGTGGTTTGGGACCTAGATCGCCATGTCGCCATCAAGCTCCTCCAAGGACCAGTTCTTCGAAAAGGTCATCGACCCTTACCTCACTAGAGTCATGATGCACCCCAAAACCTTGGAATTCAAGGATGGGGTGCTACACATCAAGGATTGGGAAGGACCCCAGAAGGAAGGTGAAAACACAAATGCTCCCTGGGTGATTTTGGTAATTAATGACAACATATCTCTTGTTGCACTAATACCTTTATCTAGTATATTTCAGATCAGTTCAACAATGGCATGGCAAGGACAAGAGGATGTGGAACCCCTTCAAAATGCTAAGGACAAAGATTGGCAAAAGCTCAAGACTCTTCATTTTCATTTTAGTGATCCAAGATCACATTGAGTCCATAGGAGAGCCAATACTATTAAAAGGGGATGAGGAGTTGCTTAATGGTCTACTTGCTCAAAGTGATTAGTGATATTGCTCCAAAACCCTCAGCCACTTCCTCATATCCACTTATGTCCAAAACCCAAAGTCAAACTCGACCCCACCAATTTTTCGATCTATCTGGTGCCATCGAGTTCAGTTGACATAGCCACTGCTAGAAACCCTAGACAATTCGGTCTCACTGATACGGATCTCGGTCTCATCGAGATGGACTTGCAGTCTCTCTGTTGCCTATTGTAATTATTTCGGTCTCACCGAAATGTGCAATTGGTCCCACCGAGTTTGCTTGACCAACTCTCTGTTTGATCTTTGCTGAAATCGGTCTCACCGAGTTCATGCAATCAGTCTCACCGAGATGAGGTTTTGCCCTAGCCCTAGCACAGCGGTCCCATTGAGTTGATCATGTCGGTCCCACCGAGATTCCTAACGTTCACATTTTGAACTAAATCGGTCTCACTGAGTTCTTCTATTCGGTCTGACCGAGTTGAGACAAATGTGTGTAACAGTTGGATTTTGTGTGGAGGCTATATATATATCCCTCCACCCCCTTCTCCATTTGTGAGAGGGCCATCAGAACATGCCTACACTTCCACTACTCATTTTCTGAGAGAGATCCACCTACTCATATGTTGAGACCAAAACATTCCAATCCAACCACAAGAATCTTGATGTCTAGCCTTCCCCAAGTTGCTTTCCACTCAAATCATCTTTCCACCATAGCAATATTTGTGAGAGAGAGTTGAGTGTTGGGGAGACTATCATTTGAAGCACAAGAGCAAGGAGTTCATCATCAACACTCCATCTATTACCTTTTGGAGAGTGTTTTCTCCTAGATTGGTTAGGTGTCACTTGGAAGCCTCCGACAAGATTGTGGAGTTGAACCAAGGAGTTTGTAAGGGTAATGAGATCGCCTACTTCGTGAAGATCTACCCGAGTGAGGCAAGTCCTTCGTGGGCGATGGCCATGGTGGGATAGAAAAGGTTGCTTCTTCGTGGACCCTTCGTGGGTGGAGCGCTCCATGGAATCGTGCAACCTTTACCCTTCGTGGGTTGAAGTCTCCATCAACGTAAACGTATGATAGCACCACCTATCGGAACCATGCCAAAAATCTCCTTGTCCTCATTGCATTTGCACACTCCAATCCCATCCCTTTACTTTCTTGCAATTAGCATGGTTTACTCTTTCCGCTGCTTATACTCTTGCCATGCTTGCTTGAAATGTATTCTGTATGCTTAAATTTGTGCTAAAACTCCACCTCAACTTGAAGAACTTAAAAAATGCCACTTTTTCTTGTTGAGTGTCTAATCATCCCCCCTCTAGACACCTCTTCTCGATCCTACAATTGGTATCAGAGCATTGGTCTCCACTGCTTTGGTTTAATCACCACTGGAGGAAGATGGATGAGTCTACGATTGGGAGTATTAGACGTAGAGTGCCTATACTTGACGAAGAGTTCTATAGTGCTTGGAAAAGTGAGATGCTTGAGATTTTCAATGAATACAATTTAAACAAGTATATTACTAGCCCTTGTGCGCCTCCTATTGATCCCTTGCATCCTACCCCTGATGAGCATCTTGATATGACCCGCAATATTAGAACTATTGATCCTATCATAAGAGGATTGCCTAGAAATTTGCTTGTATGCTTGCCTACATTTGAATGTGCTTATACCATATGGAGATATCTCGAGGAGCGCTTTCCAAAATATTCCTTGAAAAATCTTGATGAGATTCTTCAAAAGTCCATTGCTTTTCATAAAATGAATCCTAGTGATCCTAAATTTGGTGATTGTCTATTTGAGCTTCGTGACCTCATGTGTGCCAAAGGAGATGTTGGAGTCATTAGTAGCATCATCTTATAAGTCATTAGAATTCATAAAGATGCACATTGTCATGGTCACAAATCTAATGAATCACTCTCTCTAGGTGATGATCAATCACAAGACGATGTTGAACATGGATACTATGATGAGGATGATGATAGTGACTTTGACCTAGATGAGTCAATGAGACACTTTGGTCTTATGGCTAACCTTCGTGGTTACATGGCCGTAGGAAAGGAATGGGTTCTTGATAGTGGATGTGCCGATCACATGACCGGAGACAAGGATATGTTTCGTGAGCTTCTTTGAGAATGACGGTCCCCGAAAGTATGTCACTTTTGGTGATAACTCAAAGGGTAAGGTGGTTGGCCTTGGTAAGGTGGCCATCTTACATTAGAGCTCCATCCAAAATGTTATGCTCATTGAATCTCTTGGCTACAATTTACTTTCCGTGTCTAGACTAGCTGATTTCGGTTTCAATGTTCTATTCACTAAAGTAGATTGCAAGTGTTTCAAAGAGATAATCATAATATGGTCTTTATCGGTATACGTAGAGGTGATCTATACATTTTTTATTTCACTAAAAGAGCTCAACCTAGAACTTGCTTAATTGCTAAATCCTCTAAAGGTAGGTTATGGCATTGAAGGTTAGGTCACGTGGGCATGCAAAATCTTGATAAGCTTAATAAAGGTGATCATATCCTTGGTGTTAAAGATGTCATATTTCACAAGGATAGACTTTTTAGTGCTTGTCAAGCAGGAAAACAAGTTGGAGGAAGTCATCCCGTGAAGAACATCACGACCATGAGAAGACCACTCGAGCTATTTCATATGGATCTTTTTTGTCCCAATGCTTACAAGAGTCTCGGTGGTATGTAGCGACCAGACCTCAAACAGTCTGATCTCCGTGCTCAGGTGTCATCCCTTGATTAGTAATGCTGACACCACACAGTACTTGAAGGATTTATAACAGAGTAGAAATCACACACTTATTACATCGAAAGTCTCAAAAGAGAACTTATTACAATAAATGTGGCTTAAGGCCATCTAATAACGATAACAGCGGAAGACTTGGAAGATAAGTGAGTCCATCAACTCCAACGGCATCACTGAGTATAGAACCACGACCTAAAAGCACCTTACTCGTCGTTTGAAAAATCTGCAACATGAAACGTTGCAGCCCGAAAACGGGTCAACACATGGGATATGCTGGCAATGTAACACATAGAGAGTGATGAAAGAATAAGCCTATACTACATGCATATATGGCTGGTGGAAAACTCTATGGTTACAGCTTTTGTGTAAAGCCAGTTTTTCCCTACTGCAAAGGAATAAATTTTATTTAACTATCATGGTGGTTGTTAAACATTGAGAATGGTTGACAGCATCCTCAATCCCAATTAAAGTAATCATCATTAAAACCCAACAATATTAATTAAAGTAACATGATGAGATTCACATGATAATCCAAGTACTAGATACTCAAAACGTCCATAACCGGGGACACGGCTAATCATGATTAGTTTATACACTCTGCAGAGGTTTAGCACTTTTCCCCACCAGACTCGATCGCCTCCGTTGGATTTCTCGCACTACATGGTGTTTGAGAAACGGATGACCGAGACACAGTCTTTCAGAAGCGCTAGCACCTTACCATGGATAGACCGTTACACCTACTTTCCCCTACATTTGCTAGTCTACCCTGTAAGAGTTCGTGCAACTTAATCAACTATGCTAGAGCCCATAATAGCTTGTGGCTGCACACGGAAGTTTCTAGTATGAAAAATCTCATGATCCCTTTGGGCCTGGGTGGCGGTCCATAAAGAAAAACAATACGCAATCCTGGAATACCCAGGTACCTCAGTCCACCCAGATGTGTGTTTAAGTTGCCACCTTAGATAAACCATTAATTAACAAACTCACATTTGTCATGGATATCTCTCACCCAATCCACGTCTACTTGCATAGCAAGGCATAATAAGCAAACGTAGAAGTAACTCCCAAAGGTTTGATAATACAACAGGTAATAGGTACTACCTCAACTACTTCCCATCCCACAATTTAATTAGATCCTAATCATGAAATGTTTGAGGATTGATCTAATGCAATAAAACTGGGTATTAAAGAGGTATGATGAAAGTGTTACTTGCCTTGCTGATGATCCGCGAAACCTAGAGATTCGAAGTAATAGGCGGCGCACTCCGGATATTCTATCGCAGACAAACAAACATACAATAAGTATTCATCTAATGCATAGGTAAAACTCAAATAAGAGATCTAACCAGAAAGTTCAACTTAAGAACTACGGTTTGCAAAAAGAATCAAATCAAACGAAGCAAGGAAAGTCAAACGGCGAAAGAAACAAACTTCGTTCTACTAATCTGGATCTAAGTCAAATTTTACAGAAGCAAAAACTTGTTTAAGTTGGTTAAACCGATAGAGGGTTTCGAGACGAAACTCCAGGCGCTTGAATCGCCTGATTCCGATAAACAAGCGAAAAATTATACTAAAACGAAAATCGGATCAGAAATCGCGATCAGAAATAATCGCGGAAAAATCCGAGAAAAAGAAAATCGACGAACAGATTAACGAACGAACATTCGTTATCTGGATCTAAACGACGAATACGTTCGTTAAAACGAACGAACGAGCGAACGAACGCTCGCTAAATAAATAAACTGGAAAAAAACGATCTATAAAAAAATGAAACTAAAAAAATTAACCACGGTTTTTTTAAAACCCGGGCGGCGAAAACAAGGTTGACCTCGGCGATGACGGGTGAAATTTGGCGGCGGGCGGAAGTGACTAGGGTTAGGGTTTTGGTAGCCGGTGAAATTTGGCGGCGGCGGTGATGATTTGGACGGCTCGGCTCGGGTGGGCGCTATTTAAAGGCTGCCCCCGGGCGGAGTCCCGCTCGGGTACGGCCCGAAGTAGGTTCGCGTTCTTTTTTTCTTTTTTTTAAATAGTAAGCGCAGAAAAACAAATAAAAGAAATACTAAACGGACTCCAAAAATCCCGAAATAAATTTTCCCTGACTTATAAAATAAATCCTGACAAAGTGAACATTTATTTGGGGCCTAAATGCAATTTTGAAAAACGCATATTTTTCCTAAATTCAACTTAAATATCGAAAAACTCTGAAATAAAAATCTTATTTTATTTTATTATTAAATCCTTAATATTTATTTATTTTGGGAAATTTATTTTATTCCCTCTCTCATATTTTCGTAATAGAAATAATTGATGATAAAATAATTAAAATCAAATGATCCTATTCTCAAAATTTGAGAAAACTCAAATATGAAAGTAACGAAATCCCCAACTCTCTCCGTGGGTCCTTGAGTTGCGTAGAATTTCTAGGATCAAAACCAAAAGCAAATAAAATAGGATATGCATAGATGATCTGATGTATAACATTCCAAATTGAAAATTTGGGATGTTACAAACCTACCCCCCTCAAGATGAATCTCGCCCTCGAGATTCGGGTTGGCTAGAAAATAGGTGAGGGTGGTCCTTTAGCAAATCTTCCTCTCGCTCCCAGGTGGCTTCATCCTCGGTGTGGTGATAACCTTGCTGCGGGTAACTCGGCTGGCAAACTCGAGAATCTTAACTGGTTTCTCCTCATAGGTCAAATCGTTATCCAACTGAATCGCTTCCAATGGCACTGTATCTCTTAGTAGTATATCAGCCATCTCCGCATGGCACTTCTTCAACCGGGAAGCGTCAATACATCATGAACTCCCCGACAATCCTTCTGCAATTCCAACTTGTAGGCCACTTCTCCCATACGTTCCAAAACACGATATGGTCCTACAAAACGTGGCGCTAACTTTTCCTTAACTCCAAGACGCTTAATTCCTCGTAGTGGAGATACTCGAAGATAAACTTGGTCTCTGACTTCGTAAACTGTCTCCTTGCGTTTAGAATCTGCGTAGCTTTTCTGCCTGGACTGGGCTACCTTAAGCCTATCGCGAATCAACTTCACCTTCTGTTCAGACTCTTTAATCAAATCAGGTCCAAACAACTGGCGGTTTCCAACTTCATCCCGCGACAACAGTGTCCTGCACCTCCTTCCGTACAAGGCTTCGAAAGGGGCCATCTTTAAACTGGATTGATAGCTGTTGTTGTAAGAGAATTCTGCATATGGCAAATTGTCATCCCAACTAGATCCATAATCTAGTGCACAAGCTCTCATCATATCCTCCAAAATCTGATTGACTCTCTCGGTCTGTCCATCTGTCTACGGATGGAAAGTTGTGCTAAACTCTAGCTTGGTACCCAAAGTTTCATCCAACTGATTCCAGAACCTTGAGGTAAACTGTGTTCCTCTATCGTCGATACTCCTCGGAACTCCATGTAAGCATACGATTACGGTCATGTATATCTTTGCCAACTTAGCACCGGTGTAAGTGGTCTTTACCAGATGAAATGAGCCACTTTCGTCAACCGATCAACTACAACCCAAATCGAGTCATAGCACGAACGAGTCTGGGTAATCCCGTGATAAAATCCATGCCTAGCTTATCCCACTTCCATTCGGTATCGGCAATGGTCAGTAACAATCCTCTTGGCTTCGATGCTCGCCTTTACTCTCGACATACATCACAAACTGCTACATACTCCGCAATATCTTTCTTCATTCGGTCCACCGGAAAGTATCCTTCAAATCCAAATACATCTTGGTATTTCCTAGGTGAATCGAATATGGTGAATCGTGGTGCCTCTTGCGTAATCAACTTCCCGATCTCCGGGTCATTGGGCACATAAACACGGTCTTCAAACCATAGGGTGTCATGCTCATCCTCACGAAATCCTTTAGCCTTTCCTTCGCTCATTTTCTCCTTTATAGAGGCAATCTCCTTGTCAGTCTTCTGAGCTTCTCTGACTCTATCCATCAAAGTTGACTGAATCTCCAATGCTGCTACATAGCCTCTTGAAACTATTTCCAAACATAGCTCACGAAGATCCTCGGCTAACTCCTTTGGTATTTATCCCGTCATTAGTGTATTGACATGGCTCTTACGGCTCAATGCGTCAGCTACTACATTAGCCTTTCCGGGATGGTAATGCAATCTCATATCATAATCCTTAATGAGCTCCAACCATCTCCTTTGTCTGAGGTTTAACTCCTTCTGCGTGAAAATGTATTTCAAACTCTTGTGATCCGTGTACACCTCACAATGGTTCCCAATGAGGAAATGTCTCCATGTTTTCAAAGCATGCACTACGGTGGCTAACTCCAAATCATGTGTGGCATAGTTCAATTCGTGAGGTTTCAGTTGTCGTGAAGCATACGAAACAACTCTTCCCTCCTGCATGAGCACTGCTCCAAGTCCTCGACGTGAAGCGCCGCAATACACCTCATAATCCTTGGTCTGATCTGGCAGAATTAAAACTGGTGAGGTAACCAAATGTTTCTTCAACTCCTGGAAACTAGCCTCACACTCCTCAGTCCATATGAACTTGGTATCCTTCTTCAACAACTCCGTCATCGGTTTTGCAATCTTGAAGAAATTCTCAATAAATCTCCGGTAGTATCCTGTGAGTCCAAGGAAACTCCGGATCTCTCCAACTGTTGTTGGTGCTTCCCAATTGGTCACAGTGATAACCTTTGTGGGATCAACTGCTATTCCTTCTCCGGATATAACGTGTCTGAGGAATCCTACTTCCTTCAACCAAAACTCACATTTGCTGAACTTGGCATATAACTGATGTTCTCTGAGCTTCTCGAGTACCAATCGCAAATGTTCCTTATGTTCCTCTTCATTCTTCGAGTAAACCAGAATATCATCAATGAACACCACGACGAACTTATCCAAAAACTCCATAAACACTTTGTTCATCATGTTCATAAAAGAGGCAGGTGCGTTAGTTAGACCAAATGACATAACGGTGTACTCATACAGCCCATATCTTGTGGTGAAAGCTGTCTTAGGTATGTCCTGCTCTCGAATCTTCAGCTGATGGTACCCTGATCGCAAATCGATCTTGGAAAATACTTTAGCTCCTTGCAATCGATCGAGCAGATCATTGATCATTGGCGATGGGTACTTGTTCTTGACCGTTACTTCATTCAACCCACGATAATCAACAACCATCCTTAACGATCCATCCTTTTTCTCCACTAGAAGTACTGGTGATCCCCAAGGCGGCGAACTTGGGCGAATGTAACCTTTATCCAGTAACTCCTTAATCTGCTTTTTAATCTCCTCCAAATCCTTTGCGGGCATCATGTATGGTCGCTTCGATATTGGCCCTGTGCCTGGCAAAAGCTCAATCAAAAACTCAATATCTTTATCCGGTGGCATGCCTGGCAACTCTTCTGGAAATACGTCAGGGAAATCCTTTACCACTTGTACTTCCTCCTGCACAACTCCTGATAAGGAATTTACTTGCGTCCTATTTGGCGCATGCCGGGATACATACTTGATCCTTCTTCCTTCACGGCGTCGTAAGCAAAATTGTCTTCTTTGGCGCAATCGATGTTTCCCCATACATCGACAGCCAATCCATACCGAGAATTACATCCAAACCTTGGGATTCCAGAATAATTAAATCCGTTGGGAAAATATGCCTTCATATACTTAATGGCACTTGGAAACATCCTTGACTGGCCATATACTCCGCTCCTGGTGAGCTTACTAGCATAGGTGTTCTAAGAACCTTAGTGGGCAGGTTATACTTATCCACAAATCCCTTGATATGTATGAATGCGATGCACCGATCAAAAAGAACGAGTGCGATAAATGACTTAACCAAAAACTTACCTATTCTTGCATCAAAGTTGGGCTTCAACCTCCTCCACATTAACGTGGTTCACATCCCCTATTTGAAAGGGTTCGGCTTCTTCCCAGAGCTTCCATTGCCATTCTGGCCTACAGGACATTCATTGGCATAATGTCCGGTCTTCTGACACTTAAAGCAGGTGACTTGACTCAGGTCTCTCTTGGCTCGGGTTGATGGGGTGGTACGGTTCTGGCCGTTGCTTCCTCCATTCCCATTACCATTCTTGGGGCCATTATGGTTGTGCGAGCTACCTCCTCCATGGGTATGCTGAAAATGAACTCTCGGTTTAGGGGTAAGACGGGGCTTCTGCTGAGCTCCAGAATTGTACTTCCCCTGTCCATACTTCCTCTTGCGGTTTTCAATCTGCTGCTGCTTCCCCTCAATCATAAGAGCATGATCTACCAACTCCTGGTAGTTGTTGAAGCTTGCTACCATCAACTGCATACTCAGCTCGTCATTCAGTCCTTCCAGAAACTTCTCTGTTTAGTCGCATCCGTAGCAACGTCATCTGGGGCATAACGTGCTAGCTTACTAAAGTCATCCACATACTGGCCAACTATCCGTCCTCCTTGGCGCAAGTTGCGAAACTCACGCTTCTTCATGGCCATAGCTCCTGCTGAAACATGGGCAGTACGGAAAGCTTGCTGAAACTGATCCCATGTGACAGTGTCTACAGGGTAAGTGGCTGTAAAATTCTCCCACCATGCTGCTGCGGGTCCTTCAAGCTGATGTGCGGCAAATTTCACCTTTTCCCCATCTGCACGTCCTGCAGTTGTCAACTCCCTCCCTGTCTTACGGAGCCAATCATCTGTCACTATCGGCTCGGTGCTACTGGAAAACACCGGCGGATTCAGCCTAAGAAAACAGGTTAAGTGATCAGCAATTGGTGGTGGTGGGTTGTTGTTGTTGTTGTTGTTGTTGTTGTTGTTGTTGTTGTTGTTGTTGTTGTTGTTGTTGTTGTTGTTGTTGTTGTTGTTGTTGTTAGCAACTGCATCAACGCATTCTGCTGCTGGATCAACTGAGTGAGCTCCGGTGGGAAAGCAAATCCATTGTCACGTCTCGGAGGCATCTGAGGGTTTTTAGAAAAGACGAGAGTTCAAAATAGAATGAGGTCTAAAGAGAAAACACTACCCAAATGCACATGAGACAAAAGCACACAGAATCACTTCATTCAATCAAACAAGGGCATACAAGCGGTCTAGAACTATCGCAAAAGTGCGTGGACTATACTATGTACATGGTGGAACACTACTATCAATTATCGTAGTCTACTAGAAAAACTGCTCCGATGAAGAATCCATGATATCTGCTCCAGCTTCGTCTTCGAAATCATCATCACTAGGATCGGAATCGGTGTCGTCGATGATGATGTAGTTCTCTGGACAGGTGCAATCTTCATCTTCTCCTCCGGGTCCTGAATTCCCCATGAGTTCTTCAATCTTCTCCATAAGATCGTTGTTTTGTCTCACTAGAGCTACAATCTCCTCCATGTAGTCCTTGCGAGTGGCCTTCAGTTATCCTTCTAGTTCGATAATCTTGGCTTTTGCTTTCTTCAACTCCATCATGTCTGCGCACATCTGGTTCTCCTGGCGTCGAATGTGCTGATTTAACTCTTGGATGAAAGCTGCAATGGATCGATCCTTCTTAGTGCTAACTATCTCCCATTGTTCATCTCGGCATCCGCAAATCTGGTAGATAGTATCCTTGAGGTCATCTTGGTAAACTTCTCCAATGCGTCTCATGGTTATGTGAGCTGCCATGCTCTTTCCTGCACTCGGTTGGTGCATTAAAAACACACTCTATGGGCTCGATCGGCGCGAACGTCCTTCCGGAACTTGAGCTTGAATCTTCCAGCGCTCCTCTTCGGGTAAAGTGGAATTGTAGGTCCCGGTGAAGCTTGGTATTCCGATGTTCAGGTACTTAGTGACTTCCTTCAAGTGTCGTCCAAAGGGTGTATCTTCATCCGGTTGGGTGAACTTGATCCTCGCTTCCGTCATCCTAAAAGAGTAGATAAGATGAGGAGTCAGAAATGAGAAGAGAGTAGTGATCTAGGGCTTTAGCTTAGTGGTCGTGTCCTACAGTCAGCGTGTGCTCTGATACCATCTTTGTAGCGACCGCACCTCAAACAGTCGATCTCCGTGCTCAGTGTCATCCTGGATCAAGAATGCCGACACCACACAAGATTTGAAGGATTTATAACAGAGTAGCAATCACACACTTATTATATCGAAAGTCTCAAAAGAGAACTTATTACAATAAATGTGGCTTAAGGCCATCTAATAACGATAACAGCGGAAGACTTGGAAGATAAGTGAGTCCATCAACTCCAACGGCATCACTGAGTATAGAACCACGACCTAAAAGCACCTTACCGTAAATGCGAAAAATCTGCAACATGAAGCGTTGCAGCCCGAAAACAATTGACACATGGAATATGCTGGCAATGTAACACATAGAGAGTGATGAAAGAATAAGCCTATACTACATACATATATGGCTGGTGGAAAGCTCTATGGTTACAGTTTTTGCGTAAAGCCAGTTTTTCCCTATTGCAAAGGAATAAATTTTATTTAACTATCATGGTGGTTGTTAAACATTGAGAATGGTTGACAGCATCCTCAATCCTAATTAAAGTAATCATCATTAAAACCCAACAATATTAATTAAAGTAACATGATGAGATTCACATGATAATCCAAGTACTAGATACTCAAAACGTCCATAACCGGGGACACGACTAATCATGATTAGTTTATACACTTTGCAGAGGTTTGCGCACTTTTCCCCACAAGACTCGATCGCCTCCGTTGGATTTCTCGCACTACATGGTGTTTGAGAAACGGATGACCGAGACACAGTCTTTCAGAAGCGCTAGCACCTTACGATGGATAGACCGTTACACCTACTTTCCCCTACATCTGCTAGTCTACCCTGTAAGAGTTCGCACAACTTAATCAACTATGCTAGAGCCCATAATAGCTTGTGGCTGCACACGGAAGTTTCTAGTATGAAAAATCTCATGATCCCTTTGGGCCTGGGTGGCGGTCCATAAAGAAAAACAAGAGGCAATCCTGGAATACCCAGGTACCTCAATCCACCCAGATGTGTGTTTAAGTTGCCACCTTAGATAAACCATTAATTAACAAACTCACATTTGTCATGGATATCTCTCACCCAATCCACGTCTACTTGCATAGCAAGACATAATAAGCAAACGTAGAAGTAACTCCCAAAGGTTTGATAATACAACAGGTAATAGGTACTACCTCAACTACTTCCCATCCCACAATTTATGTAGATCCTAATCATGCAATGTTTGAGGATTGATCTAATGCAATAAAACTGGGTATTAAAGAGGTATGATCAAAGTGTTACTTGCCTTGCTGATGATCCGTGAAACCTAGAGATTCGAAGTTAGAGGCGGCGCAATCCGGATATTCTATCGCAGACAAACAAACATACAATAAGTATTCATCTAATGCACAGGTAAAACTCAAATAAGAGATCTAACCAGAAAGTTCAACTTAAGAACTCCGGTTTGCAAAAATAATCAAATCAAACGAAGCAACGAAAGTCAAACGGCGAAAGAAACAAACTTTGTTCTACTAATCTGGATCTAAGTCAAATTTTACAGAAGCAAAAACTTGTTTAAGTTGGTTAAACCGATAGAGGGTTTCGAGACGAAACTCCAGGCGCTTGAATCGCCTGATTCCGATAAACGAGCGAAAAGTTATACTAAAACGAAAATCGGATCAGAAATCGCGATCAGAAATAATCACGGAAAAATCCGAGAAAAAGAAAAACGACGAACAGATTAACGAATGAACGTTTGTTATCTGGATCTAAACGATGAATACGTTCGTTAAAACGAAGGAACATGCGAACGCTCGCTAAATAAATAAACCGAAAAAAACCAATCTATATAAAAAAGAACGAAACTAAAAAAATTAACCGCGGTTTTTTTAAAAACCGGGCGGGGAAAACGAGGTTGACCTCAGGCGGCGGGTGGTAATGGCGGCTCGGCCGTGGCGGTGGCGGCGCTGCTAGGGTTAGGGTTTCGGTAGCGGGTGGGCTGGCGATGGCTGGGCGGCTCGGCTCGAGGCGGCGCTATTTAAAGGCTGCCCATGAGTTCCGCTCAGTGCAACCGAAGTCGGTTCGCATTCTTTTTTTTTAAATAGTAACACACAGAAAAACAAATAAAAGAAATACTAAAAGGACTCCAAAAATCCCGAAATAAAATTTCCCCGACTTCTAAAATCAAGCCAGACAAAGTGAACATTTATTTGGGGCCTAAATGCAATTTTGAAAAACTCATATTTTTCCTAAACTGAACTTAAATTTCAAAAACTCTGAAATAAAAATCTTATTTTATTTTATTATTAAATCCTCAATATTTCTTTATTTTGGGAAAGTAATTTTATTCCCTCTCTCATATTTTCGTAATAGAAATAATTTATGATAAAATAATTAAAATCAAATGATCTTATTCTCAAAATTTGAGAAAACTCAAATATGAAAATAACGAAATCCCCAACTCTCTCCGTGGGTCCTTGAGTTGCGTAGAATTTCTAGGATCAAAACCAAAAGCAAATAAAATATGATATGCATAGATGATCTAATGTATAGCATTCCAAATTGAAAATTTGGGATGTTACATGGTAAGTCGTTTGGTTTGGTCATCGTTGATGGTTTTTTCAAGATTTACACTTTGTGTTCTTTCTTGATGATAAATCACACGTCCAAAAGATCTTCAAGAACTTCGCGAGGAAGGCCCAAAATAAATTTGAAGTGAAGATCAAGAAGGTTTGGAACGACAACAGAACGGAGTTCAAGAACACCAATGGGGATACCTTTCTTAACGAAGAAGGGATTTCACATGAGTTCTCGGCTACGTACACACCTCAACAAAATAGAGTTGTTGAGAGGAAGAACCGGACACTTATTGAGATGTCGAGAACGATGCTTGATGAATACAAGACACCAAGACACTTTTGGGCGGAAGCGGTTGAGACAGCTTGTCATGCAACAAATCGACTATATCTTCACAAGCTTCTCGGCAAGACGGCATACGAGCTTCTCACCGGTAACAAACCCCAAGTTGGATACTTTCGAGTATTAGGCTCAAAGTGTTACATTCTTGATAAGCATCATCGTTCGAAATTTTCCCCTAAATCTCATGATGGTTTCCTAATCGGTTATGGCTCAAACTCTCACACTTACCGTGTCTACAACAATTTCACCTGAAAGGTTGAAGAGACGGTAGATGTGAAGTTTGATGAATCTAACGGCTCGCAAGTAGAGCAATTGCCAATTCATGTAGGAGATAAAGATCCCTCGGAAGCAATTCAATACTTTTCTATTGGCAAGATTCGCTCAACGGAGGTGAAGGAGAGTACCTCGTCCGTTCAAGTGGAAGCCTCAACTTCACACCAAGGTGAACCACAAGTTGACTTGGAGGCATCCACAAGTGGAACACGTCAAGATGAAGGAAACGAGGAAGTACAACAAGATGAACCCCATCGATCTCCTTCTCCACCTCCACAAGAGAACAACAACGCGAACAACAATGAAGAAGGACAAGAGGAAGAACAAGACAATGAAGAGGATGTTCCACCCCGACCCAAACAAAAGCTCTCACGAGTTCGAGCAAGAGTCTCAAGAGATCGTCCCGTCGAACAAATCTTTGATAATATTCAAACCGGGAGAATTACTCGCTCTAAAACTCGTTTGGCTAACTTTTGTGAAGATTATTCCTTCATTTATAGTATTGAGCCTATGAAGGTTGAAGAAGCTCTTGATGACCCGGATTGGGTGAACGCTATGCATGAAGAGCTACGCAACTTCGAGAGAAAGCAAGTGTGGACACTGGTTGAAAAACGGACGACAACCAGAATGTCATTGGAACCAAATGGGTGTTTCGGAATAAGCAAGATGAGAATGGAAAATTTCTACGCAACAAGGCCCGTCTCATCGCCCAAGGCTACACTCAAGCCAAAGGTATGGACTATGGTGAGACATATGCCCCCGTTGCTAGACTTGAGTCCATACGCATCTTATATGCTGATGCCAATCATCATGATATCACTTTGTATCAAGTGGACATAAAAATGCTTTTCTAAATGGTGAAATTGAGGAGAAAGTTTATGTTAAACAACCTCCTGGCTTTGTTAATCCTATGAAACCTGATCATGTTTACAAACTTCACAAAGCTCTTTATGGTCTTAAACAAGCTCCTAGTGCATGGTATAAATGTTTTACCAAGTTTCTTATTGAAAAAGGCTTTGAACTTGGGAAGATTGATTCTAGCCTTTTTACTAAAAGGGTTAATGGTGAATTATTTGTGTGCCAAATTAATGTGGATGATATCATATTTGGTTCGACTAACCCTCATTTTAGTGAAAAGTTTGGAGGGCTAATGTCAGAGAAGTTTGAGATGTCGATGATGAGTGAACTCGAATTCTTTCTTGGCTTGCAAATCAAGCAAAGTAAGGAGGGTGCCTTTGTTTTCCAAACAAAGTATACCAAGGACTTATTCAAGAAGTTCAACATACAAGAAAGCAAAGGTATGAAAACACCCATGCCTACTAGTGGACATCTTGACTTGACTAAGGATGGCAAACCGGTTGACCAAAAGGTTTACCGCTCTATGATTGGTTCATTGTTATATCTGCATGCCTCCCTTCCTGATATTATGCTAAGAGTGTGCATGTGTGCACAATATCTGTCAGATTCAGGGCTCCGCAGACCCAAGAAAGGTTCGACTCTGGGGCGTGTGCGAAGAACTCAACCTCTCCAGCCTATCCGCTCGTCGTTCTCACAACCTAGCTCGATGAACACAAAAGGAAAGGGACACAACAGTTTACCCAGGATTGGGCCACCTTGCGGTGTAAGACCGACCCTACTCCTGCATTGTGGTGGATTAGCCTCGCGGTGGGCTGAGGATGAACTAGTCTAGAGGAAGAACAACCTAAGGAGGTCTTTTCTTGTGTGCGAGTGGCTAAGGAAGGAGTGGATTCGATTCGATCCCCCCTTGGTGGTGGCTAACCTATATTTATGGTGGCCTCGGTCCTCTTCCACCAAAACAAAGGCGAGAAGGGATTCCACAATGGCCAATTTGAAAGGGGACAAGAAGTACATCTTATCCTGATGAAAGGTGGTCTTCTCCTGCAAAGCTTCTGACCGTGATGCCATGGTGGGCTCGGCGATGACCTCCGTCCTGCCGTCCTGGCGGTCTTGGTCTTGTAGCACGGGAATGGGAACCTCTGGCTGATTCCTTGGGACTCCGTGCATACGCTTGCCTCCTTGGCACCAAAGAGGAAACCTGATGCTCTGCGCCCGCTGGCGCCCGCTTGGCCTTGGTCGTCATGGCTTGCGTCACTTGATCCTCACGAGATGGGCGCTTGCACAGGAATCTCCGCTCCTCAGGAGCCAGCCTAGGAGGCCGTTCCTTCCGGAGGTCTTGGCGTCGTCCGCCTCGTGAGGCTTTGCCTCTCGCAAGGGTTGATACGTCCATTTTGCATCATGCTTTTATATCGATATTTATTGCATTATGGGTTGTTATTACATGTTATGTCACAATACTTATGCCTATTCTCTCTTATTTTACAAGGTTTACATAAGGAGGGAGAATGCCGGCAGCTGGAATTCTAGGCTGGAAAAGGAGAAAATATTCGGGACCTATTATGCACAACTCCAAAAGTCCTGAAACTCCACGAAAGTCATTTTGGGAAATAATAAAAAATATCCAGCGGAAGAAGTTCACCAGAGGGGGCCCCACCTGGCCACGAGGGTGGGGGGCGCGCCCTACACCCCTGGGCGTGCCCCCTACCTCGTGGGCCCCCTGGTGGCCCTCCGATGCCCATCTTCTTCTATATGAGGCCATTCGTCGAGGAAAAAATCATAAGCAACCTTTCGAGACGAAACTCCGCGGCCACGAGGCGGAACCAATCTAGGGCTCCGGCAGAGTTGTTCTGCCGTGGACACTTCCCTCCGGGAGGGGGAAATCATCGCCACCGTCATCACCAATGCTCCTCTCGTCGGGAGAGGGCAATCTCCATCAACATCTTCACCAGCACCGTGTCCTCTCAAAACCCTAGTTCATCTCTTGTATCCAATTCTTGTCTCCAAGTCCGGGATTGGTACTAGTATGTTGCTAGTAGTGTTGATTACTCCTTGTAGTTGATGCTAGTTGGTTTATTTGGTGGAAGATCATATGTTCAGATCCTATATGCATATTTATACCCTTCTGATTATGAACATGAATATGCTTTGTGAGTAGTTACGCTTGTTCCCGAGGACATGGGAGAAGTCTTGCTATTAGTAGTCATGTGAATTTGGTATTCGTTTGATATTTTGATGAAACGTATGTTGTCTATCCTCTAGTGGTGTTATGTGAACATCGACTACATAACACTTACCATTATATGGGCCTAGAGGAAGGCATTGGGAAGTATTAAGTAGATGATGGGTTGCTAGAGTGACAGAAGCTTAAACCCTAGTTTATGCGTAGCTTCGTAAGGGGCTGATTTGGATCCATATGTTTCATGCTATGGTTAGGTTTACCTTAGTACTTTTGTTGTAGTTGCGGATGCTTGCAATAGAGGTTAATCATAAGTGGGATGTTTGTTCAAGTAAGAACAGCACCCAAGCAATCGTCCACCCACATATCAAATTATCAAAGTACCGAACGTGAATCATATGAGCGTGATGAAAACTAGCTTGACAATATTCCCATGTGTCCTCGGGAGCGCTTTTCCTATTATAAGAGTTTGTCCAGGCTTGTCCTTTGCTACAAAAAGGATTGGGCCACCTTGCTACACTTTATTTACTTTTGTTACTTGTTGCTTGTTACAAATTATCTTATCACAAAACTATCTGTTACCACTTATTTCAGTACTTGCAGAGAATACCTTGTTGAAAACCGCTTATCATTTCCTTCGCTCCTCATTGGTTCGACACTCTTACTTATCGAAAGAACTATGATAGATCCCCTATACTTGTGGGTCATCAAGACTCTTTTCTGGCGCCATTGCCGGGAAGTGAAGCGCCTTTGGTAGGTGGAATTTGGTAAGGAAAATTTATATAGTGTGCTGAAATTACTGTCACTTGTTACTATGGAAAGTAATCCTCTGAGGGGCTTGTTCGGGGTATCTTCACCGACCAAGAGAGCAAAGAGTTGCTCCTCAACCTAATGAACCTACTGAAAATGAATATGAAAATGTTCCCTTTGAATTTCCTTCGGTATGATGGAAAAACTGCTAGCTAATCCTTTTGCGGGAGATGGAACAAAGGATCCCGATGAGCACCTAATATATGTGGATGAAGTTTGTGGACTATTTAAGCTTGCGGTGTATACCCGATGATGTTGTTAAGAAGAAGGTCTTCCCTTTATCTTTGAAGGGAGATTCATTGACATGGTATAGGCTATGTGATGATACGAGATCATGGAACTATAGAAGATTGAAATTGGAATTTCACCAGAAGTTTTATCCTATGCATCTTGTTCATCGTGATCACAATTATATATATAATTTTTGGCCTCGCGAAGGAGAAAGCATCGCTCAAGCTTGGGGGAGGCTTAAATCAATGTTGTATTCATGCCCCAATCATGAGCTCCCAAGAGAAACAATTATTCAAAATCTTTATGCTCGGCTTTACGAAAACAATCGCACCATGCTCGATACTTCTTATCTTTGGCTCTTTTATGATGAAGACTATTGAATTCAGATGGAATTTATTGGATAGAATTAAACGCAACTCAAGATTGGGATCTCGACGAAGGTAAGGAGTCAGGTATGACACCTAAGTTTGATTGTGTTAAGTATTTTATGGATATCGATGTTTTCCGTAAGTTTAGCACTAAATATGGACTTGACTCTGAGATAGTAGCTTCTTTCTGTGAATCTTTTTCTACTTATGTTGACCTCCCCAAGGAGAAGTGGTTTAAATATCATCCTCCCATAGAAGTAAAAGTAGCTGCACCTTCTAAAGTTGAAGAAAAGATTGTCACTTATAATGATCCTGTTGTTCCTACTTCTTATGTTGAGAAACCACCCTTTCCTGTTAGAATAAAGGATCATGCTAAAGCTTCAACTGTTGTTCGTAAAACTAATATTAGAACTTATACACCTCCTGAGAAAGTTAAAGTTGAACCTAATATTGCTATTGTTAAAGATCTCTTGGCTGATAATATTGATGGGCATGTTATTCAATTCTATGGTGAAACCGCTAGAATTGCCAAACCCTGTGCTAAAGATAAACATAGACCTGTCGTAGGCGTGCCTGTTATTTCTGTTAAAATAGCAGATCATTGTTATCATGGCTTATGTGATATGGGTGCTAGTGCTAGTGTTATACCTTATGACTTGTATAAAGAAATTAAGCATGAAATTGCACCTGCTGAGTTAGAAGATATTGATGTCACAATTAAACTTGCCAATAGAGATACTATATCAGCAGTGGGAATTGTTAGAGATGTTGAAGTCTTGTGTGGGAAAACTAAATATCCTGCTGATTTTCTTGTTCTCAGTTCTCCACTAGATAGCTTTTGTCCCATTATATTTGGTAGAACCTTCTTGAACACTGTTAATGCTAAGATAGATCGAGAAAAGAATGTTGTTACTATTGGCTTGGATGATATGATTCATGAGTTTAATTTCTCTATATTTAGTAGACAACACCGTGAAGAAGAATTGCCTAGTAAGGATGAAATTATTGGTCTTGCTTCTATTGTCGTACCTCCTAGTGATCATTTAGAATAATATTTGCTAGACCATGAAAATGATATGTTTATGAATGAAAGAAGGGAAATAGATGAAGTATTCTTTAAACAGGAACCTATTCTGAAACATAATTTGCCTGTTGAAATCCTAGGGGATCCTCCTCCACCCAAGGGTGACCCCGTGTTTGAGCTTAAACCGTTGCCTGATAATCTTAAGTATGCTTATCTTGATTAAAAGAAGATATATCCTGTTATTATTAGTGCTAACCTTTCAGAGCATGAATAAGAGAGATTATTGAAAACTCTGAAGAAGCACCGTGTTGCTATTGGATATACTCTTGATGATCTTAAGGGCATTAGTCCCACTCTATGTCAACATAAAATAAATTTGGAAGAAGATGCCAAACCGGTTCGTGATCATCAACGACGGTTGAATCCTAAGATGAAAGAAGTGGTAAGAAAAGAAATACTAAAGCTTCTGGAGGCAGGTATAATTTATACCGTTCTTTGATAGTCGATGGGTAAGTCATGTTCATTGTGTCCCTAAGAAGGGAGTGTTACTGTTGTTCCTAATGATAAAGATGAATTGATTCCCCAAAGAATTATTACAGGTTATAGGATGGTAATTGATTTCCGCAAATTAAATAAAGCTACTAAGAAAGATCATTACCCTTTACCTTTTATTGATCAAATGCTAGAAATATTATGCAAACATACACATTATTGCTTCCTAGATGGTTATTCTGGTTTCTCTCAAATACCTATGTCGGCTAAGGATCAAACAAAGACTACTTTTACATGCCCTTTTGGTACTTTTGCTTATAGACGTATGCCTTTTGGTTTATGTAATGCACCTGCTACCTTTCAAAGATGCATTATGGCTATATTCTCTGACTTTTGTGAAAAGATTTGTGAGGTTTTCATGGACGACTTTTCCATCTATGGATCCTCTTTTGATGATTGCTTGAGCAATCTTGATCGAGTTTTGCAGAGATGTGAAGAAACTGATCTTGTCTTGAATTTGGAAAAGTGCCACTTTATGGTTAATGAAGGTATTGTCTTGGGGCATAAAGTTTCTGAAAGAGGTATTGAAGTTGATAAAGCCAACGTTGATGATATTGAAAAGATGCCATGTCCCAAGGACATCAAAGGTATAAGAAGTTTCCTTGGTCACGCCGGATTTTATAGGAGGTTCATTAAGGACTTCTCAAAATTTCTCGGCCTCTGACTAATTTATTACAAAAAGATATACCATTTGTCTTTGATGATGATTGTGTAGAAGCATTTGAAATACTTTAGAAAGCATTGATCTTTGCACCTATTGTTCAGCTACCGGATGGGAATTTATCCTTTGATGCTAGTGATTATGCTGTAGGTGCTGTTTGATAACCCACAACTGTAGGGGATTGCAACAGCTTTCGAGGGTAGAGTATTCAACCCAAATTTATTGATTCGACACAAGGGGAGCCAAAGAATATTCTCAAGTATTAGCAACTGAGTTGTCAATTCAGCCACACCTGGATAACTTAGTATCTGCAGCAAATATTTAGTAGCAAAGTAATATGATAGTAGTGGTAACGGTAACAAAAGTAACAGAAGTAAAAGCAATATTTTTGGTGTTTTGTAATGATTGTAACAGTAGCAACAGGAAAGTAAATAAGCGTAAACCAGTATATGGAAATCTCATAGGCATTGGATCGGTGATGGATAATTATGCCGGATGTGGTTCATCATGTAACAGTCATAATATAGGGTGACACAGAACTAGCTCCAATTCATCAATGTAATGTAGGCATGTATTCTGAATATAGTCATACGTGCTTATGGAAAAGAACATGCATGACATCTTTTGTCCTACCCTCCCGTGGCAGTGGGGTCCTAATGGAAACTAAGGGATATTAATGCCTCCTTTTAATAGAGTACCGGACCAAAGCATTAACACATAGTGAATACATGAACTCCTCAAACTATGGTCATCACCGAGAAGTATCCCGATTATTGTCACTTCAGGGTTGTCGGATCATAACACATAATAGGTGACTATAGACTTGCAAGATAGGATCAAGAACACACATATATTCATGAAAACATAATAGGTTCATATCTGAAATCATGGCACTCGGGCCCTAGTGACAAGCATTAAGCATAGCAAATTCATAGCAACATCAATCTCGAGAACATAGTGGATACTAGGGATCAAACCCTAACAAAACTAACTCGATTACATGATAGATCTCATCCAACCCATCACCGTCCAGCAAGCCTACGATGGAATTACTCACGCACGGCGGTGAGCATCATGAAATTGGTGATGGAGGATGGTTGATGATGATGAAGGCGACGAATCCCCCTCTCCGGAGCCCCGAACGGACTCCAGATCAGCCCTCCCGAGAGGTTTTAGGGCTTGGCGGCGGCTCCGTATCGTAAAACACATTGATTTCTTCTCCCTGATTTTTCTCTCTGAAAGCAAATATATAGAGTTTGAGTTGGCGTCGGAGGAGCTCCAGGGGGCCCATGAAGTAGGGGGCGCGCCCTAGGGGGGCGCGCCCTAGGGGGGCGCCCCCACCCTCGTGGACAGGGTGTGGGCCCCTGGTCTTCATCTTTGGCAAGGATTTTTTTTATTTTTTCTAAGATGTTCCGTGGAGTTTCAGGTCATTCCGAGAACTTTTGTTTTCTGCACAAAAAACAACATCATGGCAATTCTGCTAAAAACAACGTCAGTCCGGGTTAGTTCCATTCAAATCATACAAGTTAGAGTCCAAAACAAGGGCAAAAGTGTTTGGAAATGTAGATATGACGGAGACGTATCAACTCCCCCAAGCTTGAACCTTTGCTTGTCCTCAGGCAATTCAGTTGATAAACTGAAAGAGAAAAAGAAAAAACTTTTACAAACTCTGTTTGCTCTTGTTGTTGTAAATATGTAAACCCAGCATTCAAGTTTTCAGCAAAGATTATAACTAACCACATTTGCACTAATTCTCGGGTCTCATGTTTACTCATATCAATGGCATAATCAACTAGCGAGTCATAATAATAAATCTCGGATGACAACACTTTCTCAAAACAATCATAATATGATATAACAGGATGGTATCTCGCTAGCCCTTTCTGAGACCGCAAAACATAAATGCAGAGCACCTTTAAAGATCAAGGACTAACTAGACATTGTAATTCATGGTAAAAGAGATCCGATCATAGTCATACCCAATATAAATTAATAGTAACGAATGCAAATGACAACTGCTCTCCATTAGTGCTTTTTAATAAGAGGGTGATGACTCAACATAAAAGTAAATAGATAGGCCCTTCGCAGAGGGAAGCAGGGATTTGTAGAGGTTCTAGAGCTCGGTTTTTGAAATAGAGATAAATAATATTTTGAGCGGCATACTTTCATTGTCAACATAACAACTAAGAGATGGCGATATCTTCCATGCTACACACATTATAGGCGGTTCCCAAACAGAATGGTAAAGTTTATACTCCCCCTCCACCAACAAGCATCAATCCATGGCTTGCTCGAAACAACGAGTGCCTCCAACTAACATCAGGTCCCAGGAGGGGTTTTGTTTGCAATTATTTTTTATTTAGTTTGCATAAAGCATGGGACTGGGCATCCCGGTGACCAGCCATTTTCTCGTGAGTGAGGAGCAGAGTCCACTCCTCTTGAGAATAACCCGCCTAACATGGAAGATAAGGGCAGCCCTAATTTATACATGAGCTATTCGAGCATACAAAACAGAATGTTTATTTGAAGGTTTAGAGTTTGGCACATACAAATTTACTTGGAACGGCAGGTAGATACCGCATATAGGAAGGTATAGTGGACTCATCTGGAATAACTTTGGGGTTTAAGGGATTGGATGCACAAGCGGTATTCCCGCTTAGTACAAGTGAAGGCTAGCAAAAGACTGGGAAGCGACCAACTAGAGAGCGACAACAGTCATGAACATGCATTAAAATTAATAAACATTGGATACAAGCATGAGTAGGATATAATCCACCATGAACATAAATATCGTGAAGGCTATGTTGATTTGTTTCAACTACATGTGTGAACATGTGCCAAGTCAAGTCACTTAAATCATTCAAAGGAAGATACCACCCCATCATACCACATCACAACCATTTTAATGGCATGTTGGCACGTGAGGTAAACCATTATAACTCATAGCTAATCAAGCATGGCATAAGCAACCATGATCTCTAATTGTCATTGCAAACTTGTTTATTCATAATAAGCTGAATCAAGAACGATGAACTCATCATATTTACAAACACAAGAGAGGTCGAGTTCATACCAGCTTTTCCCATCTCAGTCAGTCCATCATATATCATCATAATTGCCTTTCACTTGCATGACAGAACGGTGTGAATAATAATAAGAGTGTACGTGCATTGGACTAAGCTAGAATTTGCGAGCATTCAATAAGCAGGAGAAGACAAGGCAATATGGGCTCTTGGTTAAATCAACAATAATGCATATAAGAGCCACTTCAACAATTTAATCATGGTCTTCTCCTATCGACCCCCAAAGAAAAGAGAGAAAATAAACCTATTTACACGGGAAAGCTCCAACAAGCAAAAGAAGAACATGAAATATTTTTGGGTTTTCTTTTTAATTATTACTACTACAGCAGGAAAAGTAAACTAATTAGAAGCTACACTAATTTTTCTGTTGTTTTCTTAAAGTTTAACAAACACACAAGAAGAAAGCAGGAAAAAGAAAATAAACTAGTTTGGATAATACAGTGAAAAAGTATGAGCACCGACATCTAGAAATGAGTGCGTGAACATAAATGTAATGTCGGTGGGAAATACGTACTCCCCCAAGCTTAGGCTTTTGGCCTAAGTTGGTTCGTGGCCAGGGATGGCCTGGCGAGTACCCGTAGGTGTAGCTGGGGTCGTACTGCGATGAAGAGGACTCAGACTGTCACTGGCTGGCAACCGCCTCCAGATCCCAAGAATAAACAGACTGGCGTGGAGGCTCGTATTGTGGTTCCGGCTCCGGGGCTGGTGCAGGATTCCGATAGGCTTGAACGGCCGCCCACGGAACGAGATAAAGACCTTCAGACAAGTTAAACAAAGAAGGAGCAGGCAAAGTAATAGTCTCAGGGTGATGTTCATCAAAGCACAATTTATATTTAAGCTCCCCTTCCTTGCCCTTAACAATAAAGGCATGCGCTAGCATACTCTTATAATCTAAATAAGCACTAGGCAAAAAAAATTCTTCTTTCTCATAAAGCCTAATGGGTATGTTAAAATGTGCAGCTAGGTGTGAAGCATAAATACCTCCAAAGATGGGGCCTTTAGTACGGTTCAAACTTAACCGTTTAGCAATAATTCCGCCCATACTAACAAAGTTATCGAGGTATAAACCATGGAACGAAATGATAATATCAGGAACACTAAGGTTTCCACAATTTCCACGACCAATCAAGCAACGACTAGCAAATAAGGCAAAGTAGCGTAAAACAGGAAAATGTATGCTAGTGATTCTTGCATCGGAAACCTTCCTGGTTTCCCCCACAGTGATGGTGTTAATAAATTCTTCCACATCCTTATGATGTGTTTCTTCTAAGGTACCCTTAGAGGGTATTTTGCAAACCTTGCAAAATTCAGCTAATGGCATCTTCTTAACAACGTCATATAAATGAAACTCTACTGAAGGAGGTGATTCCTTAGGAAAATAGTAGAAGTTTTGCACAAAAGTATTAGTGAGTAAGAGATACTGATGACGTTGGTCGCGGACGAAGTCGGTGAGGCCAGCATTCTCAACCAATGAATAAAAATCCTCATAAATTCCGGCTTGTCTCAAGAAGTCATTTGTAGGCCATTCACACGGCCGGACCTCCGCGGTGCGAGATAAATTATATTTGGGCCTCTGTGCTTCTTCATTTTGTTTTTCCTTCGAGCTTCGGCTCAACGAGCCCCTCAAAAGTCTCTTCATTATTTTCTGAAATAATCTGAAATTTTTAGTAACTTCAAACAAAAGTGAACTAACTTCAATAAAATTGATAGCAACTACTCCTACAAGTGCCTAGAGGATATATCATGCATTAGAACTACTTGGAACCATATAAATTTGACATGCAAGCTCAAGAACATGGTCACCTATGCAGCACAAATTTGCAATGAATAAAGCACTAGAGCAAAAACTAATTGGACCAATGGAGGAGTCACATACCAAGGAACAATCTCCCCAAGCAGTTTGGTGAGAGGTGCTTTGAGCAAGGAGATCGAAAATCACAGCAACGTGGGCTGGTCTCGTGTTTGAGCCAGATATTCGTGTTTGTGGTAAGAAGAAGAGGATGGGTGCAGGAATAAGTGGAGGAGGGCCACCGTGGGCCCACGAGGCAGGGGGCGCACCCTGGGGGGTAGGGCGCGCCCTCCACCCTCGTGGCCAGGTGGCAGCTCCCCCTGCGATGTTTTTAGTTCCATAAATCCTCAAATATTCCCGAAAAATCATATTAAATTGGCATGGCATTTGGAGGATTTTTATTTTCAGGGTATTTTTGTATTGCATGATAAATCAGAAATGCATGAAAAAATACTATCTTTACTTTATTTCAACTAAATAATGTAAAGTATAAAGAGGGCATGTAAGGTTGTGCCTTCTAGTTTCATCCATCTCATGATCATCAAAAGGAACCCACTAACAAGGTTGATCAAGTCTTGTTAACACACTCATTCTGAATAACATGGAACCGGAGAAATTTTGAATAACACTATGTTACCTCAACGGGGATATGCACAACCCCTATAATAAGTATATCATATTTCTTCTTGACAGTAGGAAGAGGAAATTCAAAACCTCCAAAAATAATCGATGGAACTTTTCCGATAGAATTGATACTATAAACTTGAGGTTGTTTCCTCGGGAAGTGTACCGTATGCTCATTACCATTAACATGAAAAGTTACATTGCCCTTGTTGCAATCAATAACAGCCCCTGCAGTATTCAGAAAAGGTCTTCCAAGAATAATAGACATACTATCGACCTCGGGAATATCAAGAATAACAAAGTCTATTAAAATAGTAACGTTTGCAACCACAACAGGCACATCCTCACAAATACCAACAGGTATAGCAGTTGATTTATCAGCCATTTTCAAAGATATTTCAGTAGGTGTCAACTTATCCAAATCAAGTCTACGATATAAAGAGAGAGGCATAACACTAACACCGGCTCCAAGATCACATGAAGCAGTTTTAACATAATTTCTTTTAATGGAGCATGGTATAGTGAGTACTACTGGATCTCCAAGTTTCTTTGGTATTCCACCCTTAAAAGTATAATTAGCAAGCATGGTGGAAATTTCAGCTTCCGGTATCTTTCTATTATTGGTAATGATATCCTTCATATACTTAGCATAAGGATTTGTTTTGAGCACATCGCTTAATCGTGACACGCAAAAAGATAGGTCTAATCATTTCAGCAAAGCGCTCAAAATCCTCATCATCCTTTTTCTTGGATGGTTTGGGAGGAAAAGGCATGGGTTTCTGAACCCATGGTTCCCTTTCTTTACCATGTTTCCTAGCAACAAAATCTCTCTTATCATAACGTCGATTCTTTGATTGTGGGTTATCAAGATCAACAGCAGGTTCAACTTATACATCATTATCATTACTAGGTTGAGCATCATCATGAACATCATCATTATTATTTTCGCTAGGTTCATGTTCGTTATCAGATTGTGTTTGAGCATCAGAAATAGATATATCATTTGGATTCTCAGGTGGTTCAGCAATAGGTTCACTAGAAGTTTACAAAGTCCTATGATTTTTATTTTTCTTCCTTTTAGAAGAACTAGGCACATCAGTATTATTTCTCTGAGAATCTTGCTCAATTCTCTTAGGGTGGCCTTCAGGATACAAAGGTTCCTGAGTCATTCTACCAGTTCTAGTAGCCACTCTAACAACATAATCATTTTTCTTACTATTCATTTCATTGAGCAAATCATTTTGAGCCTTAAGTACTTCTTCTACTTGAGTGGTAACCATAGAAGCATGTTTCCTAACAAGTTTAAGTTCACATCTAACATCAGCCATATAATCACCCAAGTGTTTAATCATATAGGTATTTTGTTTTAATTGTCTACCAAAATAAGCATTGAAATTTTCTAGTTTGACAATAAAATTATCAAACTCATCCAAGCATCGTCTAGCAGACTTATAGTGAGGAATATCACCTTCATCAAATCTATAGAGAAAATTTACTTTTACTACCTGTGTCGGGTTATCGGGATCAGGAGATTCTTCAATAGGTAATGGATCAAGATCATATGTTTCTTCAACAGGCGGTAAATTAAGACCATGTATTTCTTCAATAGGAGGTAAATTCTTAACATCTTCAGCTTTAATACCTTTTTCTTTCATAGATTTCTTTGCCTCTTGCATATCTTGAGGATCGAGAAATAGAACACCTCTCTTCTTCGGAGTTGGTTTAGGAATAGGCTCAGTAATTGGAGCAGGAGCTGGCTCAGAAGGTGCCCAATTATTTTCATTTGTCAACATATTATTCAATAGAATTTCAGCTTCATCCGGTGTTCTTTCTATAAAAACAGAACCAGCACAACTATCCAGGTGATCTCTGGAAGCATCGGTTAGTCCATTATAAAAGATATCAAGTATTTCATTTTTCTTAAGAGGATAATCAGGCAAAGCATTAAGTAACTTGAGAAGTCTCCCCCAAACTTGTGGGAGACTCTCTTCTTCAATTTGCACAAAGTTGTATATTTCCTTTAAAGCAGTTTGTTTGTTATGAGCAGGGAAATATTTAGCAGAGAAGTAATAGATCATATCCTGGGGACTACGCACACAACCAGGATCTAGAGAATTAAAGCATATCTTAGCATCACCCTTTAATGAGAACGGAAATATTTTAAGGATATAAAAGTAGCGAGATCTCTCATCATTAGTGAACAGGGTGGCTATATCATTTAATTTAGTAAGATGTACCACAACAGTTTTAGATTCATAACCATGAAAAGGATCAGATTCAGCCAAAGTAATTATATCAGGATCAACAGAGAATTCATAATCCTTATCGGGAACACAAATATGTGAAGTGGCAAAAGCAGGGTCGGGTTTCATTCTATCTCTAAGAGATTCTTTACTCCATTTAACTAACAGCCTCTTAAGTTCGTTTCTATCCTTGCAGGCAAAAATAGCTGCAGAAGATTCCATATCAAAAACATAACCCTCAGGAATAACAGGCATATCTTCATCATCAATTTCATCAACATTATCAGTTTCAATAATTTCTTTCTCTCTAGCCCTAGCAATTTGTTCATCAAGAAATTCACTAAGGGGCACAGTAGTATCAAGCATAGAAGTAGTTTCATCATAAGTATCATGCATAGCGAAGTGGCATCATCAATAACATGCGACATATCGAGCGAATAGCGAGAAGGTGTTTAGGTGTCGCAAGCTTACTCATAACGAAGGTGAATCAAGTGCGAGCTAGATGGCAGTTCCTTACCTCCCCTCGTAGTTGAGGGATAAATTTTTGTCTTAGCATCTTTCAAATTCTTCATAGTGTCCAGCAGATATAAATCCCAAGTAACTCAAAGAATAGAGCTATGCTCCCCGGCAACGGCGCCAGAAATTGGTCTTGATAACCAACAAGTGTAGGGGATCGCAACAGCTTTCGAGGGTAGAGTATTCAACCCAAATTTATTGATTCGACACAAGGGGAACCAAAGAATATTCTCAAGTATTAGCAACTGAGTTGTCAATTCAGCCACACCTGGATAACTTAGTATCTGCAACACATATTTAGTAGCAAAGTAATATGATAGTAGAGGTAACGGTAACAAAAGTAACAGAAGCAAAAGCAATATATTTGGTGTTTTGTAATGATTGTAACAGTAGCAACGGGAAAGTAAATAAGCGTAAACCAGTATATGGAAAGCTCGTAGGCATTGGATCGGTGATGGATAATTATGCCGGATGCAGTTCACCATGTAACAGTCATAACATAGGGTGACATGTAACTAGCTCCAATTCATCAATGTAATGTAGGCATGTATTCCGAATATAGTCATACGTGCTCATGGAAAAGAACTTGCATGACATCTTTTGTCCTACCCTCCCGTGGCAGTGGGGTCCTAATGGAAACTAAGGGATATTAAGGCCTCCTTTTAATAGAGTACCGGACCAAAGCATTAACACATAGTGAATACATGAACTCCTCAAACTATGGTCATCACCGAGAAGTATCCCGATTATTGTCACTTGAGGTTGTTGGATCATAACACATAATAGGTGACTATAGACTTGCAAGATAGGATCAAGAACACACATATATTCATGAAAACATAATAGGTTCAGATCTGAAATCATGGCACTCGGGCCCTAGTGACAAGCATTAAGCATAGCAAAGTCATAGAAACATCAATCTCGAACATAGTGGATACTAGGGATCAAACCCTAACAAAACTAACTCGATTACATGATAGATCTCATCCAACCCATCACTGTCCAGCAAGCCTATGATGGAATTACTCACGCACGGCGGTGAGCATCATGAAATTGGTGATGGAGGATTGTTGATGATGATGACGGCGAGACCCCCTCTCGAGCCCCGAGCGGACTCGTGTCAGCCCTCCCGAGAGGTTTTAGGGCTTGGCGGCGGCTCCGTGTCGTAAAAACGCGTTGATTTCTTCTCCTGATTTTTTCTCTCCGAAAGCAAATATATAGAGTTGGAGTTGGCGTCGGAGGAGCCTGTGGGGCCCACGAGGTAGGGGCGCGCCTAGGGGCGCCCCACCCTCGTGGACAGGGTGTGGGCCCCCTGGTCTTCATCTTTGGCAAGGATTTATTACTATTTTTTCTAAGATGTTCCGTGGAGTTTCAGGTCATTCCGAGAACTTTTGTTTTCTGCACAAAAAACAACATCATGGCAATTCTGATGAAAACAGCGTCAGTTCGGGTTAGTTCCATTCAAATCATACAAGTTAGAGTCCAAAACAAGGGCATAAGTGTTTGGGAAAGTAGATACGACGGAGACGTATCACTGTTCTAGGGCAAAGAGTTGATAAGAAATTAAATGTTATCCATTATGCTAGTAAAACTTTAGACAATGCTCAAAGAAACTATGCTACTGCTGAAAAAGAATTCTTAGCAGTTGTATTTGCATGTGATAAGTTCAGACCTTATATAGTTGATTCTAAAGTAACTATTCACACTGATCATGCTGCTATTGAATACCTGATGGAAAAGAAAGATGCTAAACCTAGACTTATTAGATGGGTTCTCTTGCTACAAGAATTTGATTTGCATATTGTTGATAGAAAGGGAGCTGAGAACCCCGTTGCAGACAACTTGTCTAGGTTAGAAAATGTTCTTGATGACCCACTACCTATTGATGATAGCTTTCTTGATGAGCTATTAAATGTCATAAATACTTCTCGTAGTACTCCATGGTATGCTGATTATGCTAATTACACTGTTGCTAAATTTATACCACCTAGTTTCACATACCAGCAAAAGAAAAAGTTTTTCTATGATTTGAGACATTACTTTTGGGATGACCCACATCTTTATAAAGAAGGAGTAGATGGTGTTATTAGGCCTTGTGTACCCGAGCATGAACAGGAACATATCCTACGCAAGTGTCACTCCGAAGCTTATGGAGGACACCATGGAGATAGAACTGCACATAAGGTATTGCAATCTGGTTTTTATTGGCCTACTCTCTTCAAGAATGCCCGTAAGTTTGTCTTATCTTGTGATGAATGTCAAAGAATCGGTAATATTAGTAGACGTCAGGAAATGCCTATGAACTATTCACTTTTTATTGAACCATTTGACGTTTGGGGCTTTGATTATATGGGACCTTTTCCTGCCTCTAATGGATATACACATATTTTAGTTGCTGTTGATTATGTTACTAAGTGGGTAGAAGCTATTCCAACTAGTAGTGCTGATCATAACACTTCTATTAAAATGCTTAAAGAAGTTATTTTTCCGAGGTTTGGAGTCCCTAGATATTTAATGACCGATGGTGGTTCACATTTTATTCATGGTGCTTTCGAAAATGCTTGCTAAGTATGATGTTAATCATAGAATTGCATCCCCTTATCACCCATGCCTAGTGGTCAAGTAGAATTGAGTAATAGAGAACTCAAATTAATTTTGCAAAAGACTGGCAATAGGTTTAGAAAGAATTGGTCCAAGAAACTTGATGATGCATTATGGGCCTATAGAACTGCATATAAAAATCCTATGGGTATGTCTCCGTATAAAATGGTTTATGGAAAACATGTCACTTACCTCTCGAACTAGAGCATAAGGCTTATTGGGCTATTAAAGTGTTGGGGAACGTAGTAATTTCAAAAATTTCCCTACGCACACGCAAGATCATGGTGATGCATAGCAATGAGAGGGGAGAGTATTGTCCACGTACCCTCGTAGGTATGGCCAGGCGTTATGACAACGCGGTTGATGTAGTCGTGCGTCTTCAGATCCGACCGATCCAAGTACCGAACGTATGGCACCTCCTAGTTCAGCACACGTTCAGCTCGATGACGATCCCTGGACTCCGATCCAGCAAAGTGCCGGGATGAGTTCCGTCAGCAGGACGGCGTGGTGACGATGATGATGTTCTACCGGCGCAGGGCTTCGCCTAAACTCCGCGACGATATGACCGAGGTGGAATATGGTGGAGGGGGGGCACCGCACACGGCTAAGGAACGATCACGAAGATCAACTTGTGTGTACTAGGGTGCCCCCTGCCCCCGTATATAAAGGAGGAAGGGGGAAGTGTGGCCGGCCCCCTAGGGGTGCGCCTGGAGGAGTCCTAATCCCCCTAGGGGTGCGCCTGGAGGAGTCCTACTCCCCACCGGGAGTAGGACTCCCCCCTCTTGCCTTGGTGGAGAAGGAAAGGGGGGAGGGGAAAGAGGAAAGGAGGGCGCCCCCCCTTCCTTGTCCTATTCAGAGTAGGGGGGAGGGCGGCACGGCCTGCCCTGGCCGGCCCTCCTCTTCTCCCTCATGGCCCACTAAGGCCCATTAACCCCCGGGAGGGTTCCGGTAACCCCCCGGTGTTCCGGTAAAATCCCGATTTCACCCGGAACTATTCCGATATCCAAATATAGGCTTCCAATATATCAATCTTTATGTCTCGACCATTTCGAGACTCCTCGTCATGTCCGTCATCACATCCTGGACTCCGAACAATCTTCAGTACATCAAAACTTATAAACTCATAATAAAACTATCATCGTGACGTTAAGCGTGCGGACCCTACGGGTTCGAGAACTATGTAGACATGACCTAGAACTATTCTCGTTCAATAACCAATAGCGGAACCTGGATGCTCATATTGGCTCCTACATATTCTACGAAGATCTTTATCGGTCAAACCGCATAACAACATACGTTGTTCCCTTTGTCATCGGTATGTTACTTGCCCGAGATTCGATCGTCGGTATCCAATACCTAGTTCAATCTCGTTACTGGCAAGTCTCTTTACTCGTTACGTAATGCATCATTCCGTAACTAGTGCATTACCGAGAGGGCCCAGAGATACCTCTCCAACAATCGGAGTGACAGAACCTAATCTCGAAATACGCCAACCCAACATGTACCTTTGGAGACACATGTAGTACTCCTTTATAATCACCCAGTTACGTTGTGACGTTTGGTAGCACCCAAAGTGTTCCTCCGGTAAACGTGAGTTGCATAATCTCATAGTTACAGGAACATGTATAAGTCATGAAGAAAGCAATAGCAATATACTAAACGATCAAGTGCTAGGCTAACGGAATGGGTCATGTCAATCACATCATTCTCCTAATGATGTGATCCCATTAATCAAATAACAACACATGTCTATGGTTAGGAAACATAACCATCTTTGATTAATGAGATAGCCAAGTAGAGGCATACTAGTGACTATATGTTTGTCTATGTATTCACACATGTATCATGTTTCCGGTTAATACAATTCTAGCATGAATAATAAACATTTATCTTGATATGAGGAAATAAATAATAACTTTATTATTGCCTCTAGGGCATATTTCCTTCAGTCTCCCACTTGCACTAGAGTCAATAATCTAGATTACACAGTAATGATTCTAACACCCATGGAGTCTTGGTGCTGATCATGTTTTGCTCGTGGAAGAGGCTTAGTCAATGGGTCTGCAACATTAAGATTTGTATGTATCTTGCAAATCTCTATGTCTCCCACCTGGACTTGGTCCCGGATGGAATTGAAGCGTATCTTGATGTGCTTGGTCCTCTTGTGAAATCTGGATTCCTTTGCCAAGGCAATTGCACCAAGATTGTGATGTAAGATCTTCATTGGTCCCAATGCACTAGGTATGACACATAGATCGGAAATGAACTCCTTCATCCGGACTCCTTCACTTGTCGCTTGAAGCAGCTATGTACTCCGCTTCACATGTAGATCCCGCCACGACGCTTTGTTTAGAACTGCACCAACTTACAGCTCCACCATTTAATAAAAATACGTATCCGGTTTGCGATTTAGAATCATCCGGATCAGTGTCAAAGCTTGGATCGACGTAACCATTTACGACTAGCTCTTTGTCACCTCCATATACGAGAAACATATCCTTAGTCCTTTTCAGGTATTTCAGGATGTTCTTGACCGCTGTCGATGATCCACTCCTGGATTACTTTGGTACCTTCCTGCCAAGCTTATTGCTAAGCATACGTCAGGTCTGGTACACAGCATTGCATACATGATACAGCCTATGGCTGAAGCATAGGGAACTTCTTTCATTTTCTCTCTATCTTCTGCTGTGGTCGGGCATTGAGTCTGACTCAATTTCACACCTTGTAGTACGGGCAAGTACCCTTTCTTTGCCTGATCCATTTTGAACTTTTTCAAAACTTTATCAAGGTATGTGCTTTGTGAAAGTCCTATTAAGCGTCTTGATCTATCTCTATAAATCTTGATGCCCAATATATAAGCAGCTTCACCGAGGTCTTTCATAGAAAACTTTTATTCAAGTATCCCTTTATGTCTGTCCGGAATTCTATATCATTTCCAATTAATAATATGTCATCTACATATAATATCGTAAATGCTACTGAGCTCCCACTCACTTTCTTGTAAATACAAAGCTTCTCCAAAAGTCTCAGATAAAACCATATGCTTTGATCACACTATCAAAGCGTTTATTCCAACTCCGAGATGCTTGCCCCAGTCCATAAATGGATCATTTGAGCTTGCACACTTTGTTAGCACCTTTTGGATCAACAAAACCTTCTCGTTGCATCATATACAACTCTTCTTCTAGAAATCCATTCAAGAATGCAGTTTTGACATCCATTTGCCAAATTTCATAATCATAAAATGCAGCAATCGCTAACATGATTCGGACAGACTTAAGCATCGCTACCGGTGAGAAAGTCTCATCCTAGTCAACCCCTTGAACTTGTCGAAAACCTTTCGCAACAAGTCGAGCTTTATAGACAGTTACATTACCATCAGCGTCAGTCTTCTTCTTAAAAATCCATTTATTCTCAGTGGCTTGCCGATCATCAGGCAAGTCAACCAAAGTCCATACTTTGTTCTCATACGTGGATCCCATCTCAGATTTCATGGCCTCTAGCCATTTTGCGGAATCTGGGCTCATCATCACTTCCTCATACTTCGTAGGTTCGTCATGGTCAAGTAACATGACTTCCAGAATAGGATTACCGTACCATTCTGGTGCGGATCTTACTCTGGTAGACCTACGAGGTTCAGTAGAAACTTGATCTGAAGTTTCATCATCAATATCATTAGCTTCCTCACTAATTGGTGTAGTTGTCACAGGAACCGGTTCTTGTGATGAACTACTTTCCAATAAGGGAGCAGGTACAGTTATCTCATCAAGTTCTACTTTCCTCCCACTCACTTCTTTCAAGAGAAACTCTTTCTCTAGAAAGGATCCGAATTTAGCAACAAAAATCTTGCCTTCAGATCTGTGATAGAAGGTGTACCCAACAGTCCCCTTTGGGTATCCTATGAAGACACATTTCTCCGATTTGGGTTCGAGCTTATCTGGTTGAAGTTTCTTCACATAAGCATCGCATCCCCAAACTATAAGAAACGACAACTTTGGTTTCTTGCCAAACCACAGTTCATGAGGTGTCGTCTCAACGGATTTTGATGGTGCCCTATTTAACGTGAATGCGGTTGTCTCTAAAGTATAACCCCAAAACGATAGCGGTAAATCAGTAAGAGACATCATAGATCGCACCATATCTAGTAAAGTACGATTACGACGTTCGGACACACCATTTCGTTGTGGTGTTCGGTGGCGTGAGTTGTGAAACTATTCCGCATTGTTTCAAATGTAAACCAAACTCGTAACTCAAATATTCCCTCCACGATCAGATCGTAGAAATTTTATTTTCTTGTTACGATGATTTTCCACTTCACTTTGAAATTCTTTGAACTTTTCAAATGTTTCAGATTTGTGTTTCATTAAGTAGATATACCCATATCTGCTCAAATCATCTGTGAAGGTGAGAAAATAACGATACCCGTCGCGAGCTTCAACATTCATTGGACCACAAACATCAGTATGTATGATTTCCAACAGATCGCTTGCTCGCTCCATAGTTCCGAGAACGGCGTTTTAGTCATCTTGCCCATGAGGCACAGTTACTTAAGTACCAAGTGATTCATAATCAAGTGATTCCAAAAGCCCATCAAGATGGAGTTTCTTCATGCGCTTTACACCGATATGACCTAAACGGCAATTGCCACAAATAAGTTGCACTATCATTATCAACTCTGCATCTTTTGGTTTCAACACTATGAATATGTGTATTACTACTATCGAGATTCAATAAAAATAGACCACTCTTCAAGGGTGCATGACCATAAAAGATATTACTCATATAAATAGAACAACCATTATTCTCTGACTTAAATGAATAACCGTCTCGCATCAAACAAGATCCAGATATAATGTTCATGCTTAACTCTGGCAACAAATAACAAATATTTAGGTCTAAAACTAATCCCGATGGTAGATGTAGAGGTAGCGTGTCGACCGCGATCACATCGACTTTGGAACCATTTCTCACGCGCATCGTCACCTCGTCCTTAGCCAATCTTCGCAATTAATTGTAGTTCCTGCTTCGAGTTGCAAATATTAGCAATGTAACCAGTATCAAATACCTGTGTACTCATGCGAGCATTAGTAAGCTACACATCAATAACATGTATATCACATATACCTTTGTTCACTTTGACATCCTTCTTATCCGCCAAATACTTGGGGCAGTTCCGCTTCCGGTGTCCTCCGCTTGCAGAGAAGCACTCGATCTCGTGCTTAGGTCCGGACTTGGGTTTCTTCTCTTGAGCAGCAACTTGTTTGCTGTTCTTCTTGAAGTTCCCCTTCTTCTTCCCTTTGCCCTTTTTCTTGAAACTGGTGGTCTTGTTGACCATCAACACTTGATGCTCCTTTTTGATTTCGACCTCCGCGGCTTTTAGCATTGTGAAGAGCTCGGGAATAGTCTTGTCCATCCCTTGCATATTATAGTTCATCACGAAGCTATTGTAGCTTGGTGGCAGTGATTGAAGAATTCTGTCAATGACACTATCACCAGGAAGATTAACTCCCAGTTGAATCAAGTGATTATTATACCCCAGACATTTTGAGTATGTGTTCACCGATGTAACTATTCTCCTCCATCTTGCAGCTATAGAACTTATTGGAGACTTCATATCTCTCAATCCGGCCATTTGCTTGAAATATTAACTTCAACTCCTGGAATATCTCATATGCTCCATGACGTTCAAAACGTCATTGAAGACCCGGTTCTAAGCCATAAAGCATGGCACTGAACTATCGAGTAGTCATCAGCTTTGCTCTGTCGGACGTTCTTAACATCGTCAGTTGCATCAGCAGCAGGCCTGGCACCCAGCAGTGCTTCCAGGACGTAATTCTTCTGTGCAGCAATGAGGATAATCCTCAGGTTACGGACCCAGTCCGTGTAATTGCTACCATCATCTTTCAACTTTGCTTTCTCAAGGAACGCATTAAAATTCAAGGGAACAACAGCACGAGCCATCTATCTACAGCAAACATAGACAAGCAAAATACTATCAGGTACTAAGATAAATTTAAGTTCAATTAATCATATTACTTAAGAACTCCCACTTAGATAGACATCCCTCTAATCTTCTAAGTGATTACGTGATCCATATTAACTACACCATGTCCGATCGTCCAGTGAGATGGAGTATTTTCAATGGTGAACATCAATATGTTGATCATATCTACTATATGATTCACGCCGACCTTTCGGTCTCCGTGTTCCGAGGCCATATCTGTTATATGCTAGGCTCGTCAAGTTTAACTCGAGTATTCCGCGTGTGCAACTGTTTTGCACCCGTTGTATTTGAACGTAGAGCCTATCACACCCGATCATCACGTGGTGTCTCAAAGACGAAGAACTTTCGCAACGGTGCATACTCAGGGAGAACACTTCTTGATAATTTTAGTGAGAGATCATCGTAAAATGCTACCGTCAATCAAAGCAAGATAAGATGCATAAAGGATAAACATCACATGCAATCAATATAAGTGATATGATATGGCCATCATCATCTTGTGCTTGTGATCTCCATCTCCGAAGCATTGTCGTGATCACCATCGTCACCGGCGCGACACCTTGATCTCCATCGTAGCATCGTTGTCGTTACGCCATCTATTGCTTCTACGACTATTGCTACCGCTTAGTGATAAAGTAAAGCAATTATAGGGCGTTTGCATTTCATACAATAAAGTATAGAATCATGTCTTGACCGTATCACATCACAACATGCCCTGCAAAAACAAGTTAGACGTCCTCTACTTTGTTATTGCAAGTTTAACGTGGCTGCTATGGGCTGAGCAAGAACCGTTCTTACCTACGCATCAAAACCACAACGATAGTTCATCAAGTTAGTGTTGTTTTAACCTTCGCAAGGACCGGGTGTAGCCACACTCAGTTCAACTAAAGTTGGAGAAACAGACACCCGCTAGTCACCTATGTGCAAAGCACGGCGGTAAAACCAGTCTCGCGTAAGCGTACGCGTAATGTCGGTCCGGGCCGCTTCATCCAACAATACCGCCGAACCAAAGTATGACATGCTGGTAAGCGGTATGACTTGTATCGCCCACAACTCACTTGTGTTCTACTCGTGCATATAACATCTACGCATAAAACTGGCTCGGATGCCACCGCTGGGGAACGTAGTAATTTCAACAGCTTCCCTACGCACACGCAAGATCATGGTGATGCATAGCAACGAGAGGGAGAGTATTGTCCACGCACTCGTGAGACCGTAAGCGGAAGCGTTATGACAACGCTGTTGATGTAGTCGTGCGTCTTCACGATTCGACCGATCCAAGTACCGAACGTCACGGCACCTCCGGAAGTTCAGCACACGTTCAGCTCGATGATGACGATCCCGGACTTCGATCCAGCAAAGTGTCGGGATGAGTTCCGTCAGCATGACGGCGTGGTGACGATGATGATGTTCTACCGGCGCAGGGCTTCGCCTAAACTCCGCGACGATATGACCGAGGTGGAATATGGTGGAGGGGGGCACCGCACACGGCTAAGGAACGATCACGAAGATCAACTTGTGTGTCCTAGGGTACCCTCCTGCCCCCGTATATAAAGGAGGGAGGGGGAGGTGCGGCCAGCCCCCTAGGGGTGCGCTGAGGAGTCCTACTCCCCACCGGAGTAGGACTCCCCTCTGCCTTGGTGGAGAAGGAAGGGGGAGGGAAAGAGGAAAGGCGCCGCCCCCCTTCCTTGTCCTATTCGGACTAGGGGAGGGGCGCACGGCCTGCCCGGCCGCCCTCCTCTTCTCCCTCATGGCCCACTAAGGCCCATTAACCCCGGGAGGGTTCCAAGAACCCGGTGTTCCAGAAATCCCGATTTCTCCCGGAACCATTCCGATATCCAAATATAGGCTTCCAATTTATCAATCTTTATGTCTCGACCATTTCGAGACTCCTCGTCATGTCCGTGATCACATCCGGGACTCCGAACAATCTTCGGTACATCAAAACTTATAAACTCATAATAAAACAGTCATCGTAACGTTAAGCGTGCGGACCCTACGGGTTCGAGAACTATGTAGACCTGACCTAGAACTATTCTCGGTCAATAACCAATAGCGGAACCTGGATGCTCATATTGGCTCCTACATATTCTACGAAGATCTTTATCGGTCAAACCGCATAACAACATACGTTATTCCCTTTGTCATCGGTATGTTACTTGCCCGAGATTCGATCGTCGGTATCCAATACCTAGTTCAATCTCAAGCATCGCATGTCTCTTTACTCGTTATGTAATGCATCATTCTGTAACTAACTCATTAGCTACATTGCTTGCAAGGCTTATAGTGATGTGCATTACCGAGAGGGCCCAGAGATACCTCTCCGACAATCGGAGTGACAAAACCTAATCTCGAAATACGCCAACCCAACATGTACCTTTGGAGACACCTGTATTACTCCTTTATAATCACCCAGTTATGTTGTGACGTTTGGTAGCACCCAAAGTGTTCCTCCGGTAAACAGGAGTTGCATAATCTCATAGTCACTGGAACATGTATAAGTCATGAAGAAAGCAATAGCAATATACTAAACGATCAAGTGCTAGGCTAACGGAATGGGTCATGTCAATCACATCATTCTCCTAATGATGTGATCCCATTAATAAAATAACAACACATGTCTATGGCTAAGAAACATAACCGTCTTTGATTAATGAGCTAGTCAAGTAGAGGCATACTAGTGACTATATATTTGTCTATGTATTCACACATGTATCATGTTTCCGGTTAATACAATTCTAGCATGAATAATAAACATTTATCATGATATGAGGAAATAAATAATAACTTTATTATTGCCTCTAGGGCATATTTCCTTCATAAAGAGCTCAACTATGATTTCAAACTTGCCGCTGAGAAGAGGTTATTTGATATTAGCTCACTTGATGAATGGAGAACCCAAGCTTATGAAAATGCCAAGTTGTTTAAAGAAAAAGTTAAAAGATGGCATGACAAAAGGATACAAAAGCGTGAGTTTAATGTAGGTGATTATGTATTGCTATACAACTCTTGTTTAAGATTTTTGCAGGAAAACTTCTCTCTAAATGGGAAGGCCCTTACGTTATCGAGGAGGTCTATCGTTCCGGTGCCATAAAAATCAATAATTTCGAAGGCACAAATCCGAAGGTGGTAAACGGTCAAAGAATCAAACACTCTATCTTAGGTAATCCTATAAATGTTGAAACCAATGTTATTGAAACCGTAACCCCGGAGGAATACATAAGGGACACTTTCCGGAACGTTTCAGACTCCGAAAAGGAGTAGGTATGTGGTACGGTAAGTAAACCGACTCCAAAACAATTTTTAAGGCAATATTTCTCCGTTTTGGAATATTTAGAAAAATAGAAAAATAAGTAGCAGTCCGGGAAGAACATGAGGGTGGAGGGCGCGCCCTACCCCCCTGGGCGCGCCCCCTACCTCGTGGGCACCTCGTGTGCCTTCTTGACTCCGTTTTCTTGCACGATACGTATTTTGGTCGGTAAAAATTCATTATATATTCTCCCGGAGGTTTTGACTCCCGTATCACGCAAATATCCTCTGTTCTTGTTTCGAGCTGTCCTACTGCAGATTAGATCAACATGTCATCCCAGGATTCGGAAGGAGAAAGCTATGTGGATGATTACCTAGCAAATCCTAAGGTCTATGGAGATGTGGAGCACGATGGTTGGACCACGGAGGAAGAAGAGGACTATGAACCCAAGGGGAAGGAGTTGACGAGCTCAGATGAAGATGAAGCCCCATTACCTCAACCTGGGGGCATGCATGTGGAGTTCAAAAAGTCAAGTCTCCCTGATAGGGTAAAGAAACCAAAGATCGAGTTTATCCCTTTTCGTCTCTTGCAGGAAAATAAGTAGGACTTCTGCAAAAAGACATTAACCCTGGAGTGGGAGATTGATGATTTGAGGGACCAAAATTCCGTCCTCAAGCGCAAATTAAGGGAGAAGTCTATGCCATCAACTAAGTCAACATCACCACCATCTTCTTCACCAACAACAAAGAAGGAGACAAATCACATGGGTATGGGCACTCCCCTTGGCAACTGCCAAGCTTGGGGGAGGTGCCCTGGTATCATATCACAATCACATCTCCTATCTTTACCGTTTTTCTTAGTTAGAACCTATTATTAGTATTTTGATCTAGTAGAATAAAGTTTATGGCATGATCTAGTTTTTGCGTTTTTGCTTTATGATCTCTCTATGTAATCGAGTCCGTGAGCTATATAATAAAGATTAGTGTTGAGTCAAGGGCTTAATTATTTTGCCATGATCTTGAGTCAATAAAAGAAAAGAGAAAAAGAATAAAAAGAAACAAAGAGTTCATATTGATCTTATTGAGAGTAATGACTTCACATAGAAAGGGTATGATGATTGAAAGTTGTTGGGAGTTGGCAAGCATAGTTTTGGTCATCGTTGCAACTAATAGGAAGTAATAAGGAAAGAGAGGTTTCACATATAGATATACTATTATTGACATCTTTTATGATTGTGAGCACTCATTAAAATATGACATGCTAAAGAGTTGATGTTGGACAAGGAAGACAACGTACTGGGTTATGTTTTCTTATATCTGAGATAAAGTATATTGTAATGGATCTCCCAGCATGTTGAGCTTGCCTTTCCCCCTCGTGCTAGCCAAATTCTCAGCACCAAGTAGAGATACTACTTGTGCTTCCAAAAACCCTTAAACCAGTTTCGCCATGAGAGTCCACCATATCTACCTATGGATTGAGTAAGATATTTCAAGTAAGTTGTCATCGGTGCAAAGCAATAAAAATTGCTTTCTAAATATGTATGATTGATTGGTGTGGGAGAAATAAGCTTTATACAATCTTGTGATGTGGAAGAAATAAAAGCGACGGACTACATAATAAAGGTTCATATCACAAGTGGCAATATAAAGTGACGTTCTTTCGCATTAAGATTTTGTGCATCCAACCATAAAAGCGCATGGCAACCTCTGCTTCCCTCTGCGAAGGGCCTATCTTTTATTATTATCCTCTACCTTATGCAAGAGTCATGGTGATCTTCACCTTTCCTTTTTACATTTTATCCTTTGCCAAGCACAATGTGTTGGAAAGATCCTGATTGATATATCTAATTGGATGTAGGGGAACATGAGTTATTATTGTTGACATTACCCTTGAGGTAAAAGGTTGGGAGGCGAAACTATAAGCCCCTATCTTTCTCTATGTCCGATTAAAACTCCGTAAACACAAGTATCTCGTGAGTGTTAGCAATTATGAAAGACTAAATGGTAGTTGAGTATGTGGACTTGCTATTAAGCTCTGACATAGACTCTTTCTGATGTTATGATAAATTGCAATTGCTTCAACGACTGAGATTATAGTTTGTTGGTTTTCAATAAAGTTTATGATTCGTATTCTACATTGTGAATGGATTATTACTTGAGCATAAGAAATCATATGACAATATCTATATATGTTGCTGTTATGAGAAGGATCGTGATGCCTTCATGTCCGTATTTTGTTTTTATCGACGCCTCTACCTCTAAACATGGGGACATATTTATCATTATCGGCTTTCTCTTGAGGACAAGCGAGGTCTAAGCTTGGGGGAGTTGATACGTCCATTTTGCATCATGCTTTTATATCGATATTTATTGCATTATGGGCTGTTATTACACGTTATATCACAACACTTATGCCTATTCTCTCTTATTTTACAAGGTTTACATAAGGAGGGAGAATGCCGGCTGGAATTCGGGCCGGAAAAGGAGCAAATATTAGAGACCTATTCGCACAACTCCAAAAGTCCCGAAACTCCACAAAATTCATTTTGGGAAATAATAAAAATATCCATGGAAGAAGTTCACCAGAGGGGGCCCCACCTGGCCACGAGGGTGGGGGCGCACCCTACCCCCCTAGGCGCGCCCCCTACCTCGTGGCCCCCCTGGTGCCCCTCCGATGCCCATCTTCTGCTATATGAGGTCTTTCATCGAGGAAAAAATCATAAGCAACCTTTTGGGACGAAACTCCGCGGCCACGAGGCGGAATCAATCTAGGGCTCCGGCAGAGCTGTTCTGCCGGGGACACTTCCCTCTGGGAGGGGGAAATCATCGCCACCGTCATCACCAACGCTCCTCTCATCGGGAGAGGGCAATCTCCATCAACATCTTCACCAGCACCATCTCCTCTCAAAACCCTAGTTCATCTCTTGTATCCAATTCTTGTCTCCAAGTCCGGGATTGGTACTAGTAGGTTGCTAGTAGTGTTGATTACTCCTTGTAGTTGATGCTAGTTGGTTTGTTTGGTGGAAGATCATATGTTCAGATCCTATATGCATAATAATACCCCTCTGATTATGAACATGAATATGCTTTGTGAGTAGTTACGTTTGTTCCTGAGGACATGGGAGAAGTCTTGCTATTAGTAGTCATGTGAATTTGGTACTCGTTTGATATTTTGATGAGATTTATGTTGTCTATCCTCTAGTGGTGTTATGTGAACGTCGACTACATAACACTTACCATTATTTGGGCCTAGAGGAAGGCATTGGGAAGTAATAAGTAGATGATGGGTTGCTAGAGTGACAGAAGCTTAAATCCTAGCTTATGTGTTGCTTCATAAGGGGCTGATTTGGATCCATATGTTTCATGTTATGGTTAGGTTTACCTTAATACTTTTGTTGTAGTTACGGATGCTTGCAATAGAGGTTAATCATAAGTGGGATGTTTTTTCAAGTAAGAACAGCACCCAAGCACCGGTCCACCCACATATCAAATTATCAAAGTACCGAACGCGAATCATATGAAAGTGATGAAAACTAGCTCGGCGATATTCCCATGTTTCCTCGAGAGCGCTTTACCTATTATAAGAGTTTGTGGAGGCTTGTCCTTTGCTACAAAAAGGATTGGGCCACCTTGCTGCACTTTATTTACTTTTGTTACTTGTTGCTCGTTACAAATTATCCTATCACAAAACTATCTGTTACCACTTATTTCAGTACTTGCATAGAATACCTTGTTGAAAACCGCTTATCATTTCCTTCTGCTCCTCGTTGGGTTCGACACACTTACTTATCGAAAGGACTACGATAGATCCCCTATACTTGTGGGTTGATACGCCTCCGTCGTATCTACTTTTCCAAACACTTTTTCCCTTGTTTTGGACTCTAACTTGTATGATTTGAATGGAACTAACCCGGACTGACGTTGTTCTCAGCAGAATTGCCATGATGTTGTCTTATGTGCAGAAAACAAAATTTCTCGGAATGACCTGAAACTCCATGGAATATCTTAGAATAAATAATAAAAAATCCTCGCCAAAGATGAAGACAAGGGGGCCCACACCCTGTCCATGAGGGTGGGGGCGCGCCTCCCCGGACGCCAAGACCCCTACCTCGTGGGCCCCTAGAGACCCTCCGACGCCAACTCCAACTCCATATATTGGCTTTCGGGGAGAAAAATCAGAGAGAAAGTTTCATCGCGTTTTACGATACGGAGCCGCCGCCAAGCCCTAATCTCTCTCGGGAGGGCTGATCTGGAGTCCGTTCGGGGCTCCGGAGAGGGGGATTCGTCGTCGTCATCATCATCAACCATCCTCCATCACCAGTTTCATGATGCTCACCATCGTGCGTGAGTAATTCCATCGTAGGCTTGCTGGACAGTGATGGGTTGGATGAGATTTATCATGTAATCGAGTTAGTTTTGTTAGGGTTTGATCCCTAGTATCCACTATGTTCTGAGATTGATGTTGCTATGACTTTGCTATGCTTAATGCTTGTCACTAGGGCCCGAGTGCCTTGATTTCAGATCTGAACCTATTATGTTTTCATGAATATATGTGTGTTCTTGATCCTATCTTGCAAGTCTATAGTCACCTACTATGTGTTATGATCCGCAACTCAAGTGACAATAATTGGGACCACTCCGGTGATGACCATAGTTTGAGGAGTTCATGTATTCACTATTTGCTAATGCTTTGTTCCGGTTCTCTATTAAAAGGAGGCCTTAATATCCCTTAGTTTCCAATAGGACCCCGCTGCCACGGAGGGTAGGACAAAAGATGTCATGCAAGTTCTTTTCCATAAGCACGTATGACTATATTCGAATACGTGCCTACATTACATTGATGAATTGGAGCTAGTTCTGTGTCACCCTATGTTATGATCGTTACATGACGAACCGCATCCGCATAATTATCCATCACTGATCCGGTGCCTACGAGCTTTCCATATACTGGTTTACGCTTATTTACTTTTCCGTTGCTACTGTTACTATCACTAGAAAATACCAAAAATATTACTTTTGCTTCCATTACTTTTGTTACCGTTACCACCACTATCATATTACTTTGCTACTAAACACTTTGCTGCAGATACTAAGTTATCCGGGTGTGGTTGAATTGACAACTCAACTGCTAATACTTGAGAATATTCTTTGGCTCCCCTTGTGTCGAATCAATAAATTTGGGTTGAATACTCTACCCTCGAAAACTGTTGCGATCCCCTATACTTGTGGGTTATCATGAGTCATCAAGGGTCTTGTCTTGTCGATGTTGAAAGTGGGCCGTACCAGGCCGTCGATGAAGCCACATTGTGGGCTACAGGCAGGCAAGTCTGGGTACCCTGGTTCCCAGTGTTGGAAATATGCCCTAGAGGCAATAATAAAATGATTATTATTACATTTCCTTGTTCATGCTATAATTGTCTATTGTTCATGCTATAATTGTGTTATCTGGAAATCGTAATACATGTGTGAATACATAGACCACAACATGTCCCTAGTGAGCCTCTAGTTAACTGCTCGTTGATCAATGGATGGTTACGGTTTCCTGACCATGACATTGGATGTCATTGATAACGGGATCACATCATTGGGAGAATGATGTGATGGACAAGACCCAATCCTAAGCATAGCACAAGATCGTGTAGTTAAATGCGCTAGAGCTTTTCTAATGTCAAGTATCATTTCCTTAGACCATGAGATCGTGCAACTCCCGGATACCGTAGGAGTGCTTTGGGTGTACCAAACGTCACAACGTAACCGGGTGGCTATAAAGGTACACTACAGGTATCTCCGAAAGTGTGTGTTGGGTTGGCACAGATCGAGACTGGGATTTGTCACTCTGTATGACGAAGAGGTATCTCTGGACCCACTCGGTAGTGCATCATCATAATGAGGTCAATGTGACCAAGTGGTTGGTCACGAGATCATGCATTATGGTATGAGTAAAGTGACTTGCCGGTAACGAGATTGAACGAGGTATTGGGATACCGACGATCGAATCTCGGGCAAGTAACGTACCGATTGACAAAGGGAATTGTATACGGGATTACTTGAATCCTCGACATCGTGGTTCATCCGATGAGATCATCGTGGAACATGTGGGAGCCAACATGGGTATCCAGATCCCGCTGTTGGTTATTGGCCGGAGAGCTGTCTCAGTCATGTCTGCGTGATTCCGGAACCCGTAGGGTCTACAAACTTAAGGTTCGATGACGCTAGGGTTATAAGGAAGATACGTATGTGATTACCGAATGTTGTTTGGAGTCCCGGATGAGATCCCGGACGTCACGAGGAGTTCCGGAATGGTACGGAGGTGAAGATTTATATATGGGAAGTTATCATACGGTCACCGGAAAAGTTCGGGGGCATATCGGTATTGTACCGAGGCCACCGGAGGGGTTCCGGGGGTCCACTGGGAGGGTCCACCTGCCCCGGAGGGAATTATGGGCTGTAGGTGGAAGGGAACCAGCCCCTAGGTGTGTTGGGCGCACCCCCCCTGGGCCCATGCGCCTAGGGTTGGGGGGAAACCCTAAAGGATGTGATGAATGATATATATGTGATGTATGAGATTGATCATGTTCTTGTAATAGGAATCACGACTTGCATGTCGACGAGTATGACAACCGGCAGGAGCCATAGGAGTTGTCTTAATTTATTGTATCACCTGCGTGTCAATGAATAACACCATGGAATTACTTTACTTTGTTGCTAAACCGTTAGCCATAGTAGTAGAAGTAATAGTTGGCGAGACAACTTCATGAAGACACGATGATGGAGATCATGGTGTCATGCCGGTGACGATGATGATCATGGCGCCCCGAAGATGGAGATCAAAAGGAGCAAAATGATATTGGCCATATCATGTCACTATTTGATTGCATGTGATGTTTATCATGTTTTCACATCTTATTTGCTTAGAACGACGGTAGCATAAATAAGATGATCCCTCATAATAATTTCAAGAAAGTGTTCCCCCTAACTGTGCGGCGTTGCGAAAGTTCGTTGTCTCGAAGCACCACGTGATGATCGGGTGTGATAGATTCTAACGTTCACATACAACGGGTGTAAGCCAGATTTACACATGCAAAACACTTAGGTTGACTTCACGAGCCTACATGTACAGACATGGCCTCAGAACACAAGAGACCGAAAGTTCGAACATGAGTCGTATAGAAGATACGATCAACATGAAGATGTTCACCGATGATGACTAGTCCGTCTCACATGATGATCGGACACGGCCTAGTTGACTCGGATCATGTATCACTTAGATGACTAGAGGGATGTCTATCTGAGTGGGAATTCATTAAATAATTTGATTAGATGAACTTAATTATCATGAACTTAGTCTAAAATCTTTGTAATATGTCTTGTAGATCAAATGGCCCACGCTAATGTTGCCCTCAACTTCAACGCGTTCCTAGAGAAAACCAAGCTGAAAGACGATGGCAGCAACTATACTGGACCGGGTCCTAACTTGAGGATCATCCTCATAGCTGCCAAGAAAGCATATGTCCTAGATGCACCACTAGGTGAAGCACCCATTTTCCCAGCAACTCAAGACGTTATGAATGTCTGGCAGTCGTGTAGTGATGATTACTCCCTGGTTCAGTGCGGCATGCTTTACAGCTTAGAACCGGGGCTCCAAAAGCGTTTTGAGCAGCACGGAGCATATGAGATGTTCCAAGAGCTGACAATGGTTTTCCAAGCTCATGCCCGGGTCGAGAGATATGAAGTCTCCGAAAAGTTCTACAGTTGTAAGATGGAGGAGAATAGTTCTGTCAGCGAGCACATACTCAAAATGTCTCAGGTTGCACAACCGCCTATCTCACCGGGAGTTAATCTCCGGATGATCTTGATGCTGACAGAATCCTTGATCGCTCCCACCTAGCTACAAGAGCTTTGTGATGAACTTCAATATGCAGGATGGAAAAGACCATTCCTGAGGTATATTCAATGCTGAAATCAGCGGAGGTGGAGATCAAAAAGGAACATCAAGTGTTGATGGTGAATAAAACCACTAAGTTCAAGAAAGGAAAGGGTAAGAAGAACTTCAAGAAGGACAGCAAGGGAGTTGCCGCGCCCGGTAAGCCAATTGCCGGGAAGAAGCCAAAGCATGGACCCAAGCCTGAGACTGAGTGCTTTTATTGGAAGGGAAATGGTCACTGGAAGCGGAACTGCCCCAAGTACTTAGCAGACAAGAAGGCCGGCAACACCAAAGGTATATGTGATATACATGTAATTGATGTGTACCTTACCAAGATTACTCGTAGTAGCTCACAGGTATTTGATACGTGCAGTTGCTCATATTTGTAACTCAAAACAGGAGCTGCGGAATAAGCGGAGATCGGGCGAAGGACGAGGTGACGATGCGCGTCAGGAATGGTTCCAAGGTCGATGTGATCGCCGCCGGCACGCTACCTCTACATTTACCTACAGGATTAGTTTTAAACCTCAATAATTGTTATTTAGTGCCAGCTTTGAGCATAAACATTGTATCTAGATCTCGTTTAATACGAGATGGCTACTCATTTAAATCCGAGAATAATGGTTGTTCTATTTATATGAGAGATATGTTTTACGGTCATGCCCTGTTGGTCAATGGTTTATTCTTAATGAATCTCGAACGTGATGTTACACATATTCATAGTGTGAATACTAAAAGATGTAAGGTTGATAATGATAGTCCCACATACTTGTGGCACTGCCGCCTTGGTCACATTGGTGTCAAACGCATGAAGAAGCTCCATGCAGATGGACTTTTGGAGTCTCTTGATTATGAATCATTTGACACGTGTGAACCATCCCTCATGGGTAAAATGACCAAGACTCCGTTCTTCAGAACAATGGAGCGAGCAACCAACTTATTGGAAATCATACATACTGATGTGTGCGGGCCAATGAGTGTTGAGGCACGCGGTGGCTATCATTATGTTCTCACTCTCACTGATGACTTAAGTAGATATGGGTATGTCTACTTAATGAAACACAAGTCTGAGACCTTTGAAAAGTTCAAGGAATTTTAGAGTGAGGTTGAAAATCAACGTGACAGAAAAATAAAGTTCTTACGATCAAATCGTGGAGGGGAATATTTAAGTCACGAATTTGGCACGCACTTAAGTAAATGTGGAATCGTTTCACAACTCACGCCGCCTGGAACACCTCAGCGTAATGGGGTGTCCGAACATCGTAATCGCACTCTATTGGATATGGTGTGGTCTATGATGTCTCTTACCGATCTACCGCTGTAATTTTGGGGCTATGCTTTAGAGACTGCCGCATTCATTTTAAATAGGGCTCCGTCGAAATCCATTGAAACGACACTGTATGAATTATGGTTTGCGAAGAAACCTAAGCTGTCGTTTCTAAAAGTTTGGGGATGCGATGCTTATGTCAAAGAAACTTCAACCTGAAAAGCTCAAACCCAAGTCAGAAAAATGCGTCTTCATAGGGTACCCTAAGGAAACCGTTGGGTATACCTTCTACCTCAGATCCAAAGGCAAGATCTTTGTTGCCAAGAACGGGTCTGAGGGAGTCCCGGACTAGGGGGTGTCCGGATAGCCGGACTATCGTCACGGCCGGACTCCAAGACTATGAAGATACAAGATTGAAGACTTGGTCCCATGTCCGGATCGGACTTTCCTCTGCGTGGAAGGCAAGCTTGGTGATACGGATATGTAGATCTCCTACCATTGTAACCGACTCTGTGTAACCCTAACCTATCCGGTGTCTATATAAACCGGAGGGTTTTAGTCCATAGGACGAACAACAATCATACCATAGGCTAGTTTCTAGGGTTTAGCCTCCTTGATCTCGTGGTAGATCTACCCTTGTACTACCCATATCATCAATATTAATCAAGCAGGAGTAGGGTATTACCTCCATCGAGAGGGCCCGAACACAGGTAAAAACATCGTGTCCCTTGTCTCCTGTTACCATCCGCCTAGACGCACAGTTCGGGACCCCCTACCGAGATCCGCCGGTTTGACACCGACATTGGTGCTTTCATTGAGAGTTCCTGCAATTGCCGCCATCAGGTAGGATGCCTCATCTCGTGTTTAAAGACGATACCATCGCCAAAGGAGCCTTGGCCACTGGTCAGACTCTTCGGCTAGGCGGTTTTCTCATGACCGCTAATTCGGCCGTCGCACCGACGATGACCTCTCGAGTCATCGAAACCAATCTCCATGTCAGTTCGGAACTTGCCGAACAATTAGATCCGATCGAGCTCTCCTCCGTAAACGAGCTCTTGGATCGCATCGCCGCCCTGGGAGTCGTGTAATATCCCAAATTTTCAATTTGGAATGTTATACATAGAGCATCATTGCATATCATATTTTTCATTGCATTTTCTTTGCATTTTGCTCGATCCTAGAAAATTCTACACAACTCAAGGACCCTCGGAGAGAGTTGGGGATTTTTGTTATTTTCATATTTGAGTTTTCTCAAATTTTGAAAATAGGATCATTGATTTTAATTATTTTATCTTCAATTATTTCTATTACAAAAACATGCGAGAGGGAATAAAATGACTTTCCCAAAATAAAGAAATAATGAAGATTTAATAATAAAATCAAATATGATTTTACTTTGGAGTTTTTCGCCTTTTTATTTGAATTTAAGAAAAATGCGCGTTTTTCAAAATTGCATTTAGGCCCCAAATAAATGTTCATTAAATCCGGCTTGATTTTAGAAACCGGGGAAATTTTATTTTGGGATTTTTGGAGTCCGTTTGGTTACTTCTTTTGATTTTTTCTACGCGTAATGTTTTATTAAAAAAAAACGAACCGCCTTACCTGGCCGTACCCGAGCGAGACTCCGCTCGGGGGCGCCTTTAAATAGAGGCCGCCCCGGGAGCCCCAGCCCACCCGAGCCGCCACCCCAGCCCACCCGAGCCCGCCGGAGTTCGCCGCCGCCAACTCAGCCGGGAGGCCATTTACGAGGTTTGTCTTTACTCGATTTCCGTGCCGATTTTTATTTTTTATTTAAAAAAACCGATCGGTTTTCTTCGGGTTTTTTTTGTTTTTATTATTTTAATTATTTTATTTTCTTTCTTTTTCCGTTCGAATCTGTTCATCGTATTTTTCTTTTTCTCGGATTTAATCCGCGATTTTTCTGATCGTGATTCCAGATCCAATTTTCGTTTTAGTATAACTTTTCGCTCGTTTATCGGAATCAGGCGATTCAAGCGCCTGGAGTTTTGTCTCGAAACCCTCTTTCCAAATAATCTACTTAAACAAGTTTTTGCATCTGTAAAATTTGACCTAGATCCAGATTAGTAAAATGAAGCTGTTTTCTTCCGCCGTTTGACTTTCGTTGCTTCGTTTGATTTGATTCTTTTTGCAAACCGGAGTTCTTTAGTTGAACTATCTGGTTAGATCTACTTGAGTTTTACATGTGCATTAGATGAGTACTTATTGTATGCTTGTTTATTTGTCTGCAATAGAATACCCGGAGTGCGCTACCGTTACTTGAGTCTCTAGGTTTCATGGATCATCGACCAAGGCAAGTAACACTTTGATCATACCTTTTCTACTACCCAGTTTTATGCATTAGATCTACCCTCAAACATTGCATGATTAGGATCTAATTAAATTGTGGGTTTTGGGAAGTAGATGAGGTAGTACCTATTACACTGCTTTTATTATCAAACCCTTGGGAGTTACTTCTACGTTTATGATTATGCCATGCTATGCTAGTAGACGTGGATCATGCGTGAGTGTATCCATGACAGATGTGAGATTGTTATTTAATGGTTTACTTAAGGTGGCAACTTAAACACACATCCGGGTGGATTGAGGCACCGGTTTCCATCAGACTTGCCTGTATTTCTTCGGATCGCTACCTGGGCCCAAAGGGATCATGAGATTATTCAAACTAGAAACTTACATGTGCAGCCACAAGCCATTATGGGCTCTGGCATAGTTGATTAAGTTGTGCGAACTCTTACGGGTAGACTAGCAGATGTAGGGGAAAGTAGGTGTACTGGTCTACCCACAAGTAAGGTGCTAGTACTTCTGAAAGACTATGTCTCGGTCATCCGTTTCTCAAACACCATGTAGTGCGAGAAATCAAACGGAGGCGATCGGGTCTTGTGGGGAAAAGTTTGCAAACCTCTGCAGAGTGTATAAACTAATCATGGTTAGTCGTGTCCCCGGTTATGGACATCTTGAGTATCTAGTACTTGGATATCATGTGAATCTCATCAAGTTACTTCTAATTAATATTGTTGGGTTTGTTAATGAGTACTTTTAATTGGGATTGAGAGTGATGTCAACCATTCTCAATGTTTCACAACCACCATGATAGTTAAATAAATTTTATTCCTTTGTAGTAGGGAAAAATTGGCTTTATGCAAAAACTGTAACCATAGAGCTTTCCACCGGCCATATATGCATGTAGTATAGGCTTATCATTCCATTATTCTCTATGTTTACATTACCAGCATATTCCATGTGCTGACCCGTTTTCGGGCTGCAACGTTTCATGTTGCAGACTTTTCAGACGACGAGTACGGTGCTTAGGTTGTGGTTCTATACTCAGTGATGCCGTTGGAGTTGATGGACTCGCTTTTCTTCCAAGCCTTCCGTTGTTATCGTATTAGATGGCCTTAAGCCATATTTATTTTATTAAGTTCTCTCTTGAGACATTCGATTGTAATAAGTGTGTGATTGCTACTGTTATAAATCCTCCGAGTCTTGTGTGGTGTTAGCATTCTTGATCCAGGATGACACCGAGCACGAGAGATCGACTATTTGAGGTCCGGAGTCGCTACAAAGATGGTATCGAGCACACGCTGATCAGTAGGACACGACCATTAAGCTAAAGCCCTAGATCACTACTCTCTTCTCATTTCTAACTCCTCATCTTTTCTACTCTTTTAGGATGATGAGCGAGGATCAAGTTCACCCAGTAGGATGAAGATACACCCTTTGGGCGACACACGAAGGAAGTCACTAAGTACCTAAACATCGGATTACCAAGCTTCACCGGACCTACAATTCCACTTTACACGAAGAAGAGCGCTGGAAGATTCAAGCTCAAGTTCCCTAAGGACGCTTTCACCAATCACGGAGCCCATAGAGTGTGTTTTCAATGCACCAACACGAGTCCGGGAAAGAGCATGGCAGCTCACATAACCATGGGACGCATTGGAGAAGTTTACAAAGAAGACCTCAAGGATACTATCTACCAGATTTGTGGGCGCCGAGATGAACAATGGGAGATAGTTGGCACTAAGAAGGATCGATCCATTGTAGCTTTCATCCAGAGTTAAACCAAAGCACATTCGACGCCAGAGAACCGGATGTCTTGCAGACATGATAGAGTTGAAGACAGCAAAAGCCAAGATTATCGAACTAGAAGGAGAACTGAAGGCCATTCGCAAGGACTACATGGAGGAGATTGTAGCTCTAGTGGGACAAAACGGCGATCTTAAGGAGAAGATTGAAGAACTCATGGGAAATTCAGCACCCGGAGGAGAAGATGAAGATAGCACCTATCTAGAGAACTACATCATCATCGACGACACCTATTCCGATCCTAGTGAGGATGATTACGAAGATGAAGCTGGAGCAGATATCATGGAGTCTTCATCAGAGCAGTTTTTCTAGTTGACCACCATAACAGTAGTAGATTACCCCCATGTTATTTTAGTTTTAGTTTCAGCACTTTGTAACGATAGATAGACCGTTGTATGCCCTTGTTTGAATTGATTGGAGTGATATTTTGTGATTTGTCTCATGTGCATATGGGTAGTGTTTCCCTCTAGACCTCATTCTATTCTAAATTCTCGTCTTTTCTTTAAAACCCTCAGATGCCTCCGAGACGCGACCCCGGATTTGTTTCCCCGCCAGAGATCACTCAGTTGATTCAGCAGCAGAATACCTTGATTCAAACATTGGTACAGAACCAAGGCAACAACAACGACAACAACAACAACCCACCGCCACCACCACCTGTTGACCATCTGACCCGTTTCTTAAGGCTGAATCCGCGGTGTTTTCCAAAGAGCACCGAGCCGATTGTTGCGTATGATTGGCTCCGTAAGATAGGGAGGAGTTGACCACTGCAGGATGTACAGATTGAGAAAGGGTGACGCTTTGCTGCACATCAGCTTGAAGGACCTGCAGCAGATGGTGGGAGAATTTTACAAGCCACTTACCCAAGAGACACCGCCACATGGGATCGGGCCAAAGAAGCTTTTCGTACTGCCCATGTTTCAGCAGGAGCTATGGCCATGAAGAAGCGTGACTTTCGCAACTTACGCCAAGGAGGACGGACAGTTGGCCAGTATGTAGACGATTTCAGTAAGCTAGCACGTTATTCCCCAGATGACGTTTCTACGGACGCAGCTAAGCAGGAGAAGTTACTAGAAGGACTGAATGATGAGCTGAGCATGCAGTTGATGGTAGCCACCTTCAATAACTACCAGGAGTTAGTAGATCGTGCGCTTATGATTGAAGGGGAGCAGAATACATGGCTAGTATATGGTGTGATCGACTGCCATTAAGGATTGGACACTAGGTTTTTCCCTCGGACCTAATAGTTCTGGAATCCCAAGGATTGGATGTGATATTAGGCATGGATTGGTTATCGAAGTATGGAGGGAACATAGGTTGCGCCAGTAAGTCAATTTTGCTTACCACCCCAGAAGGGAGGAGAATCAAGTATGTATCACGGCATGAGCCGAGGATAGCACATGCAAATTCCTTATCAGGAGTTGTGCATGAGGAAGTACCAGTGGTAAGGGATTTCCGGACGTGTTTCCTAAGAGTTGCTGGGCATGCCACCGGATAGAGACATTGAGTTTCGATTGAACTATCGCTGTGCACCGGGCTGATATCTAAGAGACCGTATAGGATGCCAGCCCAAGATTTGGAGGAAATTAAGAAGTAGATTAAGGAGTTACTGGATAAAGGTTTTATTCTCCCAAGTTCTTCGCCTTTGGGGATCACCAAAGATTTTTAGTGGAGAAGAAGGATGGATCATTAAGAATGGTTGTTGATTATCGAGGATTGAATGAAGTAACCATTAAGAACAAGTACCCACCGCCGATGATCAATGACTTGTTTGACCAGTTGCAAGGAGCTAAGGTGTTTTCAAAGATCGATTTGCGATCGTGGTACCATCGATTGAAGATTCGAGAGCAGGATATACCTAAGACAGCTTTTACCACTGTGCACGGGCTGTATGAGTACACCATTATGTCATTTGGTCCGACTAACGCACCTGCCTATTTTATGAACATGATGAACAAAGTGTTTATGGAGTTTTGGATAAGTTAAATGTGGTGTTCATTGATGATATTTTGGTTTACTCGAAGAATGAAGAGGAACATAAGGAGCATTTGCGTTTGGTACTCGAGAAGCTCGAGAGAACATCGCTTATATGCCAAGTTCAGCAAGTGTGAGTTTTGGTTGAAGGAAGTTGGATTTCTTGGACATGTTATATCCGGAGAAGGTATAGCAGTAGACCCCACTAAAGTTGTCACCAGAATAAATCGGGAAGCGCCAACAACAGTTGGAGAGATCCGAAGTTTCCTTGGACTAGCAAGATACTACCGGAGATTCATTGAGAATTTCTCAAGGATTGCGAAGCCTATGACAAAATTGTTGAAGAAGGATACCAAGTTCGTTTGGACCGAAGAGTGTGAAGCTAGTTTCCAAGAGTTGAAGAAACGTTTGGTTACCTCACCAGTGTTAATTCTGCTAGATCAGACCAAGGATTATGAAGTGTATTGCGACGCTTCACGTAGAGGACTTGGAGCAGTGCTTATGCAGGAGGGGAGAGTTGTTTCAGATGCTTCCACGACAGCTTAAGCCTCATGAGTTAAATTATGCTACGCATGATTTGGAGTTAGCAGCCGTAGTGCATGCGTTGAAGACATGGAGACATTTCCTCATTGGAAATCATTGTGAGGTGTATACGGATCACAAGAGTTTGAAATACATTTTCACGCAGAAGGAGCTAAATCTCAGGCAAAGGAGATGGTTGGAACTCATCAAAGATTATGATATGAGATTGCATTATCACCCCGGAAAGGCTAACGTTGTAGCAGACGCGTTGAGCCGTAAGAGTCACGTCAATACATTAATGACGGGAGAAATACCAAAGGAGTTAGCCGAGGATCTTTGAGAACTACGGGTTGAGGAGCTCGACTCTGTACTCTGGGGGCTGCGGACCACGCCGAATCGTACTACCGGATTCACCCCATTCTTCATGGTGTACGGCGCAGAGGCAGTCTTGCCCTGCGACATAATACATGACTCACCTCGAGTGCGCATGTACGAAGAAAGAGAAGCCGAGCTCGATCGGCAGGACAGTTTGGACGCATTGGAGGAGGAGCGCGACCTGGCAAAAGCTCGTTCCACATTCTATCAACAAAGAAGCTCGACGATATCAAAGCAGTGGAAGTACGGGCCAAAGCTTATAACGCGTTGGTGAACTAGTTCTCGCCGCCGGACAAGAAAAAGGACAAACTCAAGCCCAAGTGGGAAGGTCCCTTCATCATCGACCAGGTCCTGACCGGCGGAGCATACCGTCTGCGAAACGCATCGGATAACCAACTCGAGCCGAACCCATGGAACGCAGCCCGTCTACAAAGATTATACGCTTAAGTGCCAGAGTCCAAGTTCGTCTCCTTCCTCCGTCCGCATTCTTTATTTTTTTGCTTTTTGCTGTCTTCTATTTCTCTCCTTCCCCCTTTTTTTCCTCTTGTAGCCTCTAGAGGCTCGTTCGCGCTTTTTCAAGACACTTGACGCCGTCGTCCGCTCATTATACTCGGGGCTTCTTTAATGAAGCTTATTTATACGGGCTTTCATGCCCAACACATGCGTTAAACTTCCGCATGTGCCTTTTATTCACCATTATATGCATCAATATGACTTACGTTTGGCCAAGCTGGGTAGCACGGCTCCTGTGCTTACCCCTACGCTCCCCGATTGTTCGGCTAGGAGGTAAAGGAGCACCTCTACGATTGTTACTGCCGGGTCAGCGGATGTGTACCTCGGTAGGTGAAGCCAAAGCTAAGCGTTCTTAAGGGAATATTCGGTCGGTGAACTAAAAGATGATTTTAACTATTTACACATCTGCCCCGGATGATTTTCTGCTTTTATAGCAGCTTTGACATGCACTTTAGGGCATGCATCCCAGCGAAAGGAACCCCTAACGGAACTATTCTCCCTGGAAGATGTTTCTTACTATTCATGTAATATAACATAACTAGTTGGGCACTTGTCTGATACAGCAACAATGACCCCTACGCCTGGTCTCCATGCATACCACGGTTCTTATATAACCACGAAGGTATTCGGACACACTCCGGATTATTGGGTCCGGAGGTCGAAGCGAAAAGGTCCGCTATGACAAACGATCTACAATCCGGCTAGAAGACATTCTTTCATGTCATATTTTTACATAGTCAACTCGACTCATTGTATCCCTCCTCAATGCCATCTAATAGGCTATCTAATTTACAATCTTCTTTGGGAATACTTGGCGGCCAATTCTACTTGGCCGTACACTAAGCTCACAGGATCTCCATCCCATCCGCCCCACCGTCCGACCTCGGCCATGTGGTTTGGGTCAGCCTTTGTGTACCGCGTCTTCACCATGGCCCGAGCCTCCTCGGCGCCTTTGACGGCAGCCGATATCTTCCATAGCCGGAGCGCCGCCGTGCTCCTTGAAGCCGCTCCACCAGCTCCCCAACGCCTTGAGCGGGGAGATAGATGGCCACAAGGCTTGGCCGATGCCTTTCATCACCGCGGACTTCGTTCATGCAGGTGACGCAATTCGGGAAGAAGATCACCCAAGAACTGGGCATCTCCTCCTCGGGGCGACTGTGAGCAAACCTAAAAACATGTTTATGTTAGTGGCCTTCCTCGCCGAACTCTTTTCAAAGTTCGCTCAAGCACTTACTGAAAATGCCGCGACGAAGCCGCCGATTCACCTTTACGGAGTCCGCTAACTGGACACAAACGTCCTTTAGTTCCTCACCCAGCTTGGTGTTGGCGTCCTGGAGGTTATTCTTCTCCTGCCGCACCCTCGTAAGCACGCTCTCGCTGGCCTTTAACCGGCATAAGAGCTGTTGCTTGTCCGGATCTAGTCCGGTGCCATCTGCAATGTTTTTTGTCAGCTTTACACACCCGCCGCACTTCATAAATTATTTATCTTCCGAAGCGTATATTACCAGAGGGGGTCTCTGTGGCTCCCCCGTGGCGGCTTGTGCGGCCTCAAGTTGGGCCCCTGCACTCTTCCGGCTCTGGGACGATCGGGTATTCTTTTACAGAAGATCCTCAAGATAACAAATGATCCTTAAATCAGTTATTCTAACTATTTTAAGTCTCGGGGAGCTCTTGGCATATATAATCACAAATTTCCTTACTCGTATGTCCTTCACATACTGCTCCGTGGCTCTGGCTAGACCATCTTGAGCGTCACGGAGATGCGCATCTCCCGAATCAAAGGCATTCAGGGCCTTTGGGGAGAAACATGCGTCACGAAGAACTGTCCGGGGGCGCCTGTGATTCAAAGCGCTCTCCACCTCGGAGTTGGTGGCAGACAACCTGTCGGCATCCTCTGTCGGAGGAGCATCCGACGCACGTCTCGTGCTCGCCTCAGCCTCCGGACCCGGCTTTCAAGCTTGTCCGGTGAAGGTTCGATCGGCAGCCTCTCCGGGCTCGATCCGTGGCGCTCTTTCTGAAAAGAGCATCGGCGTTAAGTATGCCTTCCGGAATCAATCACGGAAGTATGGTGACATGCCATACCATTGCGGCGGAGTTTCGATCCGGACTGCACTTCTTTTCACCATGAGGCCGCACCGCCCTTTGTTGGCTGCCGCCATGGCTCGGCTTCCTCCTCGAAGGTACCCCTATGAAGCACCATTGGTATCTGGCGATCAAAAATAAGCACGGATGGGTCATTATCGGGGTTTTGGGATCTTGGTCTTAGTTGCACTGTGTAAGGAAGTATTCGGTAATCGGCCGTAATGGCTACCAAAGCATTGTCGATGCTAAGTTGGTAGAACACCCCGTCGATCAACTCCACTATTATATCTGGATCCTCTTCGGAGGTCGGATCGAGGGATCGCTCCGGATCCTCGGGTTGTGGGGGCGGGCTGTGTATCTTTTCCACAGTCCGACGCAGTTCCTGCGTAAAAACCATGAAATAAGATATTTAACTACGGGAATATGGATCGGATAGGTCACAAGGATGTTTGCTTACCCAGCTTCAAGGATTGTTCGAGGAAAACTCCTTCAGTGGGTTGACACGGAGGAAATCCTCCTCCTCTCCTTTGTACATGGCAGACAAGATCTTCACCAATTCGGTGACCGATCCTGGGCCTTTGCGGCCATGGCGGGTGGCATCGTCCTCCCCGTTAAAGTCCCACATGGGGTGGCCCCTATATTGGAGCGGCTGCACTCCCCTCATAATGCAGATTGCCATGACTCCTGTCATGGTCAGTCCGGCATGAGCCAGTAACCTTATTCGGCTCATCAGATAACGGACATCCCGGTCATCTTCTCTCCGGGGGCTCCGAGGGCGCCAGCTTAGGCGCTTCTTCAGAGGAGCATTGCTGAACTCCGGAAGGCCGATCCGAACAGGATCCGGCAGCGGGACGTCCTCCATATAAAACCATTCCGAAGGCCAGTCTTCGGACGCCTTCTTTGGGGTTCCGGACAGGTATCCGGTCCCGGCGATGCGCCATAGCTCGGCTCCGCCCACTTGATATATTAATCCCTCATGAGAACGGGGAACTAGGCAGAATATTCTCTTCCACAACCCAAAATGAGCCTCGACGCCCAGGAACAGTTCGCAAAGGGCCACGAAGCCCGCGATGTGCAAGATATCATTTCCAATCAACAATATGTCATCCACATATAATATTAGAAATGCTACAGAGCTCCCACTCACTTTCTTGTAAATACAGGCTTCTCCAAAAGTCTGTATAAAACCATATGCTTTGATCACACTATCAAAACGTTTATTCCAACTCCGAGATGCTTGCACCAGTCCATAAATGGATCGCTGAAGCTTGCACACTTTGTTAGCATTCTTTGGATTGATAAAACCTTCGGGTTGCATCATATACAACTCTTCTTCTAGAAAACCATTCAGGAATGCAGTCTTTACATCCATTTGCCAAATTTTATAATCATAAAATGCAGCAATTGCTAACATGATTCGGACGGACTTAAGCATCACCTACGGGTGAGAAGGTCTCATCATAGTCAACCCCTTGAACTTGTCGAAAAGCTTTCGCAACAAGTCAAGCTTTGTAGACAGTAACATTACCGTCAGCGTCAGTCTTCTTCTTGAAGATCCATTTATTCTTGATGGCTTGCCGATCATCGGGAAAGTCAACCAAAGCCCACACTTTGTTCTCATACATGGATCTCATCTCAGATTTCATGGCCTCAAGCCATTTCGTGGAATCTGGGCTCATCATCGCTTCCTCATAGTTCGTAGGTTAGTCATGGTCAAGTAACATGACCTCCAGAACTGGATTACCGTACCACTCTGGTGTGGATCTTACTCTAGTTGACCTATGAGGTTCAGTAGTAACTTGATCTGAAGTTACATGATCATCATCATTAGCTTCCTCGCTAATTGGTGTAGTAGTCACAGGAACTGATTTCTGTGATGAACTACTTTCCAATAAGGGAGCAGGTACAGTTACCTCATCAAGTTCTACTTTCCTCCCACTCACTTCTTTCGAGAGAAACTCCTTCTCTAGAAAGGATCCATTTTTAGCAACGAATGTCTTGCCTTCGGATCTGTGATAGAAGGTGTACCCAATAGTCTCCTTTGGGTATCCTATGAAGACACATTTCTCCGATTTGGGTTCGAGCTTATCAGGTTGAAGTTTTTTCACATAAGCATCGCAGCCCCAAACTTTAAGAAACGACAACTTGGGTTTCTTGCCAAACCACGGTTCATAAGGTGTCGTCTCAATGGATTTAGATGGTGCCCTATTTAACACGAATGCAGCCGTCTCAAGCATAACCCCAAAACGATAGTGGTAAATCAGTAAGAGACATCATAGATCGCACCATATCAAGTAAAGTACGATTACGACGTCTAGACACACCATTACGCTGTGGTGTTTCGGGTGGCGTGAGTTGCGAAACTATTCTACATTGTTTAAAATGAAGACCAAACTCGTAACTCAAATATTCTCCTCCACGATCAGATTGCAGAAACTTTATTTTCTTGTTACGATGATTTTCCACTTTACTCTTGAAATTCTTTGAACTTGTCAAATGTTTCAGACTTATGTTTCATCAAGTAGATATACCCATATCTTCTCAAATCATCTGTGAAGGTCAGAAAATAACGATACCCTCCGCGAGCCTCAATGTTCATTGGACCACATACATCAGTATGTATGATTTCCAATAAATATGTTGCTCGCTCCGTTGTTCTGGAGAACGGAGTTTTAGTCATCTTTCCCATGAGGCATGGTTCACAAGTACCAAGTGATTCATAATCAAGTGATTCCAAAAGTCCATCAGAATGGAGTTTCTTCATGCGCTTTACACCAATATGACCCAAACGGCAGTGCCACAAATAAGTTGCACTATCATTATCAACTCTGCATCTTTTATCTTCAATATTATGAATATGTGTGTCACTACTATCGAGGTTCAACAAAAATAGACCACTCTTCAAGGGTGCATGACCATAAAAGATATTACTCGTATAAATAGAACAACCATTATTCTATGATTTAAATGAATAATCGTCTCGCATCAAACAAGATCCAGATATAATGTTCATGCCCAATGCTAGAACTAAATAACAATTATTCATGTCTAAAACTAATCCCGGAGGTAGATGTAGAGGTAGCGTGCCGACGGCGATCACATCAACTTTGGAACCATTTCCCATGCGCATCGTCACCTCGTGCTTAGCCAATCTTCACTTAATCCGTAGTCCCTGTTTTGAGTTGCAAATATTAGCAACAGAACCAGTATCAAATACCCAGGCACTACTGCGAGCATTAGTAAGGTACACATCAATAACATGTATATCACATATACCTTTGTTCACCTTGCCATCCTTCTTATCCGCCAAATACTTGGGGCAGTTCCGCTTCGATGACCAGTCCCTTTGCAAGAGAAGCACTCGGCCTCGGGCTTAGGTCCAGACTTGGGCTTCTTCACTTGAACAGCAACTTGCTTGCCATTCTTCTTGAAGTTCCCCTTCTTCCCTTTACCCTTTTTCTGAAACTGGTGGTCTTGTTGACCATCAACACTTGATGCTCCTTCTTGATTTCTACCTCTGCAGCCTTTGGCATTGCGAAGAGCTCGGGAATTGTCTTATTAATCCCTTGCATATTATAGTTCATCACGAAGCTCTTGTAGCTTGGTGGCAGTGATTGAAGAACTCTGTCAATGACACTATCATCAAGAAGATTAACTCCCAGCTGAGTCAAGTGGTTGTGGTACCCAGACATTCTGAGTATATGTTCACTAACAAAACTATTCTACTCCATTTTGCAGCTATAGAACTTATTGGAGACTTCATATCTCTCAATCCGGGCATTTGCTTGAAATATTAACTTCAACTCCTGGAACATCTCATATGCTCCATGACGTTCAAAACGACGTTGAAGTCCCGGTTCTAAGCCGTAAAGCATGGCACACTGAACTATCGAGTAGTCATCAGCTTTGCTTTGCCAGATGTTCTTAACGTCATCAGCAACATCTGCAATAGGCCTGGCACCCAGCGGTGCTTTCAGGATGTAATTCTTCTATGCAGCAATGAGGATAGTCCTCAAGTTATGGACCCAGTCCGTGTAGTTGCTACCATCATCTTTCAACTTAGCTTTCTCTAGGAACGTATTAAAATTCAAAGGAACAGTAGCACGGGCCATTGATCTACAACAACATAGACATGCAAAATACTATCAGTACTAAGTTCATGATAAATTAAAGTTCAATTAATCATATTACTTCGTAACTCCCACTTAGATAGACATCCCTCTAATCATCTAAGTGATCATGTGATCCAAATCAACTAAACCATGTCCGATCATCACGTGAGATGGAGTAGTTTTCAATGGTGAACATGAAGGAAATATGCCCTAGAGGCAATAATAAAGTTATTATTTATTTCCTTATATCATGATAAATGTTTATTATTCATGCTAGAATTGTATTAACCGGAAACATAATACATGTGTGAATACATAGACAAAGCAGTGTCACTAGTATGCCTCTACTTTACTAGCTCGTTAAATCAAAGATGGTTATGTTTCCTAACCATAGACATGAGTTGTCATTTGATTAACGGGATCACATCATTAGGAGAATGATGTGATTGACTTGACCCATTCCGTTAGCTTAACACTTGATCGTTTAGTATGTTGCTTATGCTTTCTTCATGACTTATACAAAGTTCCTGCAACTATGAGATTATGCAACTCCCGTTTACCGGAGGAACATTTTGTGTGCTACCAAACGTCACAACGTAACCGGGTGATTATAAAGGTGCTCTACAGATGTCTCCAAAAGTATATGTTGAGTTGGCATGAATCAAGATTAGGTTTTGTCACTCCGATTGTCGGAGAGGTATCTCAGGCCATCTCGGTAATGCACATCACTATAAGCCTTGCAAGCAATGTGGCTAATGAGTTAGTTACGGAATGATGCATTACGGAACGAGTAAAGAGACTTGCCAAGAATCGAGATTGAACTAGGTATTGGATACCAATGATCGAATCTCGGCAAGTAACATACCGATGACAAAGGGAACAACGTATGTTGTTATGCGGTCTGACCGATAAAGATCTTCGTAGAAAATGTAGGAACCAATATGGGCATCCAGGTCCCGCTTATTGGTTATTGACCGGAGATGTATCTCGGTCATGTCTACATTGTTCTCGAACCGTAGGGTCCGCACGCTTAAGGTTTCGATGACGGTTATATTATGAGTTTGTGTATTTTGATGTACCGAAGGAGTTCGGAGTCCCGGATGTGATCACGGACATGACGAGGAGTCTCGAAATGATCGAGACATAAAGATTGATATATTGGACGGCGATATTCGGACACCGGAAAGGTTCCGGAAGTTTCCGGAGAAAGACGGAGTGCCGGATGGGTTACCGAACCCCGGGAAGTAATGGGCCTTATTGGGCCAAGAGGGAGAGAGAGGGCTGCGCCAGAGGTGGCGCGCCCCCATGGGGAGTCCGACTGACAAGGAGGCGCGGCCCCCTTCCCTCTCCCTCTCCTCTCTTTCCTTCCCCTTCCTCCTTCCTAGTTGGACTAGGAAAGGGAGTCCTACTCCCACTAGGAGGAGGACTCCCCCCTCCTGGCGCACCTCCTAGGGCCGGCCGGCCTCCCCTTGCTCCTTTATATACGGGGCAGGGGGGCACCCTAGAATACACAAGTTGATCCTTGAGATCGCCTTAGCCGTGTCGGTGCCCTCCACCATATTCCACCTCGGTCATATCGTAGCGGTGCTTAGGCGAAGCCCTGCGTCGGTAGAACATCAAGATCATCACCACGCCGTCGTGCTGACGGAACTCTCTCTCCCCGGAGCTTTGCTGGATCGGAGCCCGAGGAGCGTCACCGAGCTGTACGTGTGCCAAGAACTCGGAGGTGCCGGAGTAACGGTGCTTGGATCGGTTGGATCGCGAGGAGAACGTGCGACTACTTCCTCTACGTTGTGATTGCTTCCGCTTCGGTCTACGAGGGTACGTAGACAACACTCTCCCCTCTCGTTGCTACGCATCACCATGATCTTGCGTGTGCGTGGGAAAATTTTGAAATTACTACGTTACCCAACAAGTGGCATCCGAGCCTAGGTTTTTATGGTTTGATGTTTTGCACGAGTAGAACACAAGTGAGTTGTGGGCGATACAAGTCATACTGCCTACCAAAGATGTCATACTTTGGTTCAGCGGTATTGTGAGATGAAGCGGCCGGACCGACATTACGCCGTGCACGCTTACGCGAGACTGGTTTCACTGCTACGAGCACTCGTGCTTAAAGGTGGCTGGCGGGTGTCTGTCTCTCTCACTTTAGTTGAACTGAGTGTGGCTACGCCGGTCCTTGAGAAGGTTAAAAGCGGAGTCTATTTGACGAAGTATCGCTGTGGTCTTGATGCGTAGGTGAGATTGGTTCTTGCTTAAGCCCGTAGCAGCCACGTAAAATTTGCAACAACAAAGTAGAGGACGCCTAACTTGTTTTTGCAGGGCATGTTGTGATGTGATATGGTCAAGACGTGATGCTATATTTTATTGTATGAGATGATCATGTTTTGTAACCGAAGTTATCGGCAATCGGCTGGAGCCATATGGTTGTCGCTTATTGTATGAAATGCAAACGCATGTAATTGCTTTACTTTATCACTAAGCGGTAGCGATAGTCGAGAAGCAATAGATGGCGTAAACGCGACAACGATGCTACGATGGAGATCAAGGTGTCGCTACCGGTGACAATGGTGATCACGACGGTGCTTGAGATGGAGATCACAAGCACAAGATGATGATGGCCATATCATATCACTTATATTGATTGCATGTGATGTTTATCCTTTATGCATCTTATTTTGCTTTGATTGACGGTAGCATTTTAAGATGATCTCTCACTAAAAATTATCAAGAAGTGTTCTCCCGAGTATGCACCGTTGCAAAAGTTCGTAGTACCCGGACACCACGTGATGATGATCGGGTGTGATAAGTTCTACGTCCATCTACAACGGGTGCAAGCCAGTTTACACGCAAAATACTCAAAGTTAAACTTGACGAGCCTAGCATATGCAGATATGGCCTCGGAACACGGAGACCGAAAGGTCGAGCGTGAATCATATAGTAGATATGATCAACATAGTGATGTTCACCATTGAAAACGACTCCATCTCACGTGATGATCGGTTATGGTTTAGTTGATTTGGATCACGTAATCACTTAGATGACTAGAGAGATATCTGTCTAAGTGGGAGTTATTTAATATGATTAATTAAAACTTAAATTTATCATGCACTTAGTACCTGATAGTATTTTGCTTGTCTATGTTTACTGTAGATAGATGGCTCGTGCTGTTGTTCCGTTGAATTTTAATGCGTTCCTTGAGAAAGCAAAGTTGAAAGATGATGGTAGCAATTACACGGATCGGGTCCGTAATTTGAGGATTATCCTCATTGCTGCACAAAAGAATTACGCCTGGAAGCACCGCTGGGTGCCGAACTGTTCTTGCAGAGCAACGCCAAGTTGTGAACGTCTGGCGAGCAAAGTCGATGACTACTCTATAGTTCGATGTGCCATGCTTTACGGCTTAGAACCGGGTCTTCAACGACGTTTTGAACGTCATGGAGCATATGAGATGTTCCAAGAGTTGAAGTTAATATTTCAAGCAAATGCCCGGATTGAGAGATATGAAGTCTCCAATAAGTTCTATAGCTGCAAGATGGAGGAGAATAGTTCTCACAAGGAGCACATACTCAAAATGTCCGGTATAATAATCACTTAATTCAGCTGGGAGTTAATCTTCCGGATGATAGTGTCATTGATAGAATTCTCCAATCATCGCCACCAAGCTACAAGAGCTTCGTGATGAACTATAATATGCAAGGGATGACTAAGACAATTCTGAGCTCTTCGCAATGCTAAAAGTCATGGAGGTAGAAATCAAGAAAGAGCATCAAGTGTTGATGGTCAATAAGACCACTAGTTTCAAGAAAAGGGCAAAGGGAAGAAGAAGGAAACTTCAAAAAGAACAGCAAGAAAGTTGCCGCTCAAGAGAAGAAACCCAAGTCTGGACCTAAGCCCTAAATCGAAAGTGTTTTTACCGCAAGGCATCGACACCGGAAGCGGAACTGCCCCAAGTATTTGGCGGATAAGAAGGATGGCAAGGTGAACAAAGGTATATGTGATATACTAGTTATTGATGTGTACCTTACTAGAGCTCGTAGTAGCACTGGTATTTGATACTGGTTCTGCTAATATTTGCAACTCAAACAGGACTACGGAATAGACGAGCAATCGCAAAGGACGAGGTGACGATGCGCGTGGGGAAAGCGGTTCCAAAGTCAATGTGATCGCGGTCGGCACGCTACCTCTACATCTACCTTCGGGATTAGTTTTAGACCTAAATAATTGTTATTTGGTGCCGCGTTGAGCATGAACATTATATCTGGATCTTGTTTGATGCGAGACGGTTATTCATTTAAATCAGAGAATAATGGTTGTTCTATTTATATGAGTAATATCTTTTATGGTCATGCACCTTTGAAGAATGGTCTATTCTTGTTAAATCTCGATAGTAGTGACACACATATTCATAATGTCGAAGCCAAAAGATGCAGAGTTGATAATGATAGTGCAACTTATTTGTGGCACTGCCGTTTAGGTCATATCGGTGTAAACGCATGAAGAAACTCCATACAGATGGACTTTTGGAATCACTTGATTATGAATCACTTGGTACTTAAGTAACCGTGCCTCATGGGCAAGATGACTAAAACACCGTTCTCCCGGTTGTATGGAGAGAGCATCGATTTATTGGAAATCATACATACGTATGTATGTGGTCCGATGAATGTTGAAGCTCGTGGCGGATATCGTTATTTTCTCACCTTCACAGATGATTTAAGCAGATACGGGTATATCTACTTGATGAAACATAAATCTGAAACATTTGAAAAGTTCAAAGAATTTCAGAGTGAAGTAGAAAATCATCGTAACAAGAAAATAAAGTTTCTACGATCTGATCGTGGAGGAGAATATTTGAGTTACGAAGTTAGGTCTACATTTGAAGCAATGCGGAATAGTTTCGCAACTCACGCCACCAGGAACACCACAGCGTAATGGTGTGTCCGAACGTCGTAATCGTACTTTACTAGATATGGTGCGATCTATGATGTCTATTTCCGATTTACCGCTATCATTTTGGGGTTATGCTTTAGAGACGGCCGCATTCACGTTAAATAGGACACCGTCAAAATCCGTTGAGACGACACCTTATGAACTATGGTTTAGCAAGAAACCAAAGTTGTCGCTTCTCGAAAGTTTGGGGTTGCGATGCTTATGTGAAAAACTTCAACCTGATAAGCTTGAACCCAAATCGGAAAAATGTGTCTTCATAGGATACCCAAAGGAGAGACAATTGGGTATACCTTCTATCACAGATCCGAAGGCAAGACATTCGTTGTTAAGAATGGATCCTTTCTAGAGAAGGAGTTTCTCTCGAAAGAAGTGAATGGGAGGAAAGTGGAACTTGATGAGGTAATAGTACCAGCTCCCTTATTGGAAAGTAGTTCATCACGTAAATCGGTTTCGTGACACCTACCCCGCTTAGCGAGGAAGATAATGATAATGATCATGAAACTTCAGATCAAGTTGTCACCGAATCAGAGATCAACCAGAATAAAAACCGCACTGCAGTGGTACGGTAATCCTATTCTCGAAGTCATGATACTAGATCATGGTGAACCTACGAACTATGAAGAAGCGATGGTGAGCCCAGATTCCACAAAATGGCTTGAAGCCATGTAATCGAGATGGGATCCATGTATGAGAACAAAGTATGGACTTTGGTTGACTTGCCCGATGATCGGCAAGCCATTGAAAATAAATGGATTTTTAAGAAGAAGACCGACGCCGATGGTAATATAACTATCTATAAAGCTCGACTTGTTGCGTAAAGGTTTTCGACAAGTTCAAGGGGTTGACTACGATGAGACTTTCTCACCAGAAGCGATGCTTAAGTCTGTCCGAATCATGTTAGCAATTGCCGCATTTTATGATTATGAAATTTGGCAAATGGATGTAAAACTGCATTCTTGAATGGATTTCTAGAAGAAGAGTTGTATATGATGCAACCAGAAGGTTTTGTTGATCCAAAAGGCGCTAACAAAGTGTGCAAGCTCCAGCGATCAATTTATGGTCCGTGTAAGCCTCTCGGAGTTGGAATAAACGCTTTGATAGTGTGATCAAAGCAAATGGTTTTATACAGACTTTTGGAGAAGCCTGTATTTACAAGAAAGTGAGTGGGAGCTCTGTAGCATTTCTAATATTATATGTGGACGACATATTGTTAATTGGAAATGATATAGAATTCTGGATAGCATAAAAGGATACTTGAATAAAAGTTTTTCAATGAAAGACCTCGGTGAAGCTGCTTACATATTGGGCATCAAAATCTATAGAGATAGATCAAGACGCTTAATTGACTTTCACAAAGCACATACCTTGATAAAGTTTTGAAAAAGTTCAAAATGGATCGTGCAAAGAAAGGACTTTTACGTGTTACAAGGTATGAAATTGAGTAAGACTCAATGCCCGACCACAGCAGAAGATAGAGAGAAAATGAAAAATGTTCCCTATGCTTCAGCCATAGGCTCTATCATGTATGCAATGCTATGTACCAGACCTGACGTATGCTTAGCAATAAGCTTGGCAGGAAGGTACCAAAGTAATCCAGAGTGGATCATCGGACAGCGGTCAAGAACATCCTGAAATACCGAAAAGGACTAAGGATATGTTTCTCGTATATGGAGGTGACAAAGAGCTAATCGTAAATGGTTACGCCGATGCAAGCTTTGACACTGATCCGGACGATTCTAAATCGCAAACCGGATACGTATTTTTATTAAACGGTGGAGCTGTCGGTTGGTGCGATTCTAAACAAAGCGTCGTGGCGGGATCTACATGCGAAGCGGAGTACATAGCTGCTTCAGAAGCAGCAAATGAAGGATTCTAGATGAAAGAGTTCATTTCCGATCTAGGTGTCATACCTAGTGCATCGGGACCAATGAAGATCTTCTGTGACAATACTGGTGCAATTGCCTTGGCAAAGGAATCCAGATTTCACAAGAGGACCAAGCACATCAAGAGACGCTTCAATTCCATTCGGGACCAAGTCCAAGTGGGAGACATAGAGATTTGCAAGATACATACGGATCTGAATGTTGCGCACTCCATTGACTAAGCCTCTTCCACGAGCAAAACATGATCAGCACCAAGACTCCATGGGTGTTAGAATCATTATTGTATAATCTAGATTATTGACTCTAGTGCAAGTGGGAGATCAAGGAAATATGCCCTAGAGGCAATAATAAAGTTATTATTTATTTCCTTATATCATGATAAATGTTTATTATTCATGCTAGAATTGTATTAACCGGAAACATAATACATGTGTGAATACATAGACAAACAGAGTGTCACTAGTATGCCTCTACTTTACTAGCTCGTTAAATCAAAGATGGTTATGTTTCCTAACCATAGACATGAGTTGTCATTTGATTAACGGGATCACATCATTAGGAGAATGATGTGATTGACTTGACCCATTCCGTTAGCTTAGCACTTGATCGCTTAGTATGTTGCTTATGCTTTCTTCATGACTTATACAAAGTTCCTGCAACTATGAGATTATGCAACTCCGTTTATCGGAGGAACATTTTGTGTGCTACCAAACGTCACAACGTAATCGGGTGATTATAAAGGTGCTCTACAGATGTCTCCAAAAGTATATGTTGAGTTGGCATGAATCAAGATTAGGTTTTGTCACTCCGATTGTCGGAGAGGTATCTCTAGGCCATCTCGGTAATGCACATCACTATAAGCCTTGCAAGCAATGTGGCTAATGAGTTAGTTACGGAATGATGCATTACGGAACGAGTAAAGAGACTTGCCAGTAACGAGATTGAACTAGGTATTGGATACCAACGATCGAATCTCGGGCAAGTAACATACCGATGACAAAGGGAACAACGATGTTGTTATGCGGTCTGACCGATAAAGATCTTCGTAGAAAATGTAGGAACCAATATGGGCATCCAGGTCCCGCTATTGGTTATTGACCGAGATGTATCTCGGTCATGTCTACATTGTTCTCGAACCGTAGGGTCCGCACGCTTAAGGTTTCAAGGACGGTTATATTATGAGTTTGTGTATTTTGATGTACCGAAGGAGTTCGGAGTCCCGGATGTGATCACGGACATGACGAGGAGTCTCGAAATGATCGAGACATAAAGATTGATATATTGGACGGCTATATTCGGACACGGAAAGGTTCCGGAAGTTTCGGAGAAAGACGGAGTGCCTTATGGGTTACCGAACCCCCGGGAAGTAATGGGCCTTATTGGGCCAAGAGGGGAGAGAGAGGGCTGCGCCAGAGGTGGCGCGCCCCATGGGGAGTCCGAATTGGACAAGGAGGGGCGGCCCCCTTCCTCTCCCTCTCCCTCTCTTTCCTTCCCTTCCTCCTTCCTAGTTGGACTAGGAAAGGGAGTCCTACTCCCACTAGGAGGAGGACTCCCCCCTCCTGGCGCACCTCCTAGGGCCGGCCGGCCCTCCCCTTGCTCCTTTATATACGGGGCAGGTGGGCACCCTAGAACACACAAGTTGATCCTTGAGACCGGTACTTAGCCGTGTGCGGTGCCCCCCTCCACAATTTTCCACATCGGTCATATCGTAGCGGTGCTTAGGCGAAGCCCTGCGTCGGTAGAACATCAAGATCGCTACCACGCCGTCAGGTCGACGGAACTCTCTCTCCCGGAGCTTTGCTGGATCGGAGCCCGAGGAGCGTCACCGAGATGTACGTGTGCCAAGAACTCGGAGGTGCCGGAGTAACGGTGCTTGGATCGGTTGGATCGCGAGGAGAACGTACGACTACTTCCTCTATGTTGTGATTGCTTCCGCTTCGGTCTACGAGGGTACGTAGACAACACTCTCCCCTCTCGTTGCTACGCATCACCATGATCTTGCGTGTGCGTAGGAAAATTTTGAAATTACTACGTTACCCAATAGAACATCACTATGTTGATCATGTCTGCTATATGATTCACGCTCGACCTTTCGGTCTCAGTGTTCTGAGGCCATATCTGCATATGCTAGGCTCGTCAAGTTTAACCCGAGTATTCTGCGTGTGCAAAACTGACTTGCACCCGTTGTATGTGAACGTAGAGCTTATCACACCCGATCATCACGTGGTGTCTCGGCACGATTTAACTTTCGCAACGGTGCATACTCAGGGAGAACACTTGTACCTTGAAATTTAGTGAGAGATCATCTTATAATGCTACCGCCAAACTAAGCAAAATAAGATGCATAGGATAAACATCACATGCAATCAATATAAGTGATATGATATGGACATCATCATCTTGTGCCTTTCATCTCCATCTCCAAAGCACCGTCATGATCACCATCATCACCGGTGCGACACCTTGATCTCCATCGTTGCATCGTTGTCGTCTCGCCAACTATTGCTTCTACAACTATCGCTACCGCTTAGTGATAAAGTAAAGCAATTACATGGCGATTGCCTTTCATACAATAAAGCGACAATAGTATGGCTCCTGCCAGTTGCCGATAACTCTGTTACAAAACATGATCATCTCATACAATAAAATTTAGCATCATGTCTTGACCATATCACATCACAACATGCCCTGCAAAAACAAGTTAGAAGCCCTCTACTTTGTTGTTGCAAGTTTTACGTGGCTGCTATGGGCTGAGCAAGAACTGTTCTTACCTACGCATCAAAACCACAACGATTTTTCGTCAGGTGTGTTGTTTTAACCTTCAACAAGGACCGGGCGTAGTCACACTCGATTCAACTAAAGTTGGAGAAACTGACACCCACCAGCCACCTATGTGCAAAGCACGTCGGTAGAACCAGTCTCGCGTAAGCGTACGCGTAATGTCGGTCCGGGCCGCTTCATCCAACAATACCGCCGAATGAAAGTATGACATGCTAGTAAGAAGTATGACTATCATCCCCCACAACTCTTTGTGTTCTACTCGTGCATATAACATCTACGCATAGACCTGGCTCGGATGCCACTGTTGGGGAACGCGGTAATTTCAAAAAAAAATCCTACGCACACGCAAGATCCATCTAGGTGATGCATAGCAATGGGAGGGGAGAGTGTTGTCCACATACCCTCGTAGACTGAAAGCATAAGCGTTATGACAACGCGGTTGATGTAGTCGTATGTCTTCATGATCCGACAGATCCTAGTACCCAAAGTACGGCACCTCCGCGATCTGCACACGTTCAGCTCGGTGACGTCCCGCGAACTCTAGATCCAGCTGAGGTCGAGGGAAAGCTTCGTCAGCACGAAGGAGTGATGACGGTGATGATAGAGTTACCGACGCAGGGCTTCGCCTAAGCACTACAACGATATGACCGAGGTGGAAATCTGTGGAGGGGGCACCGCACACGGCTAAACAGTCAACTTCTGTGTCTATGGGGTGCCCCCACTCCCCCGTATATAAAGGAGTGGAGGAGGGGAGGGCCAGACCTCTCTATGGCGCGCCCAAGGGGGAGTCCTACTCCCACCAGGAGTAGGATTCCCCCCTTCCCTAGTTGGAGTAGGAGAGGAAGGAAGGAGGAGAGAGGGAGAAGGAAAGGGGGGCCGGCCCCCACCCCAATTCAGATTGGGTTTGGGGGCGCTCCCCCACCTTGGCCGCCTCCTCCTCTCTCGCACTAAGACCCAATAAGGCCCAGATACTCCCCGGGGGGTTCCGGTAACCTCCCGGTACTCCGGTAAATGCCCGAACTCACCCGGAACCATTCCTATGTCCAAACATGGCCATCCAATATATCAATCTTTATGTCTCGACCATTTCGAGACTCCTCATCATGTTCGTGATCACATCCAGGACTTCGAACAACCTTCAGTACATCAAAACACATAAACTCATAATACCGATTCTCACCTAACGTTAAGCGTGCGGACCCTACGGGTTCGAGAACTATGTAGACATGACTGAGACTCATTGGTCAATAACCAATAGCAGAACCTGGATTCTCATATTGGTTCCTACATATTCTACGAAGCTCTTTATCGGTCAAACCGCATAACAACATACATTGTTCCCTTTGTCATCGGTATGTTACTTGCCCAAGATTCGATCATCGGTATCTCAATACCTAGTTCAATCTTGTTACCGGAAAGTCTCTTTACTCATTCTGTAATGCATCATCCCGCAACTAACTCATTAGTCACATTGCTTGCAAGGCTTATAGTGATGTGCATTACCGAGAGGGCCTAGAGATACCTCTCCGATACTCGGAGTGGCAAATCCTAATCTCGATCTATGCCAACTCAACTAACACTATCGGAGACACCTGTAGAGCATCTTTATAATCACCAAGTTATGTTGTGACGTTTGATAGCACACTAAGTGTTCCTCCGGTATTTGGGAGTTGCATAATCTCATAGTCATAGGAACATGTATAAGTCATGAAGAAAGCAATAGCAACAAATTAAATGATCAAGTGCTAAGCTAACGGAATGGGTCAAGTCAATCACATCATTCTCTAATGATGTGATCTCGTTAATCAAATGACAACTCATGTCAATAGCTAGGAAACTTAACCATCTTTGATCAACGAGCTAGTCAAGTAGAGGCATACTAGTGACACTCTGTTTGTCTATGTATTCACACATGTACTAAGTTTCCGGTTAATACAATTCTAGCATGAATAATAAACATTTATCATGATATAAGGAAATATAAATAACAACTTTATTATTGCCTCTAGGGCATATTTCCTTCATGTTCGACCCTTTTTGCGTATGGGGAAATTAGTTGTCCATGAATATCAATCAAATCAAGAAACTCAGAAAAATTGTTAGGATAAAGAAATTAGCGACAAAAAACAACAAGATCTTTTGTCTGCACAATGAGGAAGACATCAGTTCACTACAAGATGGTACTAACTATTATACCTTGCCTTTTTTATTCCTTTGCCCCATTTCCAATATAGAGAAGATATTTATGCACATCCTTGTTTTCAGGCCTTTCCAAAGCAGTTCACTGATGATTACCTCTCAAACCACCTCTATGGTCAGGAGGCGAGGAAGGTTTTCATACAACACCCACGGTTCAATATTGAAGTGTTCCTGAAGAGGATGAAGGACGGACGGTCAATCATCCACATGCACTGGCCTAAAGTTGCAAAGACCTTCAACATGAATGAATGTTCAATATTCGCCTTCCGCTTCAGCAGTTTTCCAGATGAGATGCATCTGTCTATATACCATCTATGATGCTAATTTCGAAAGGTTCTACATGTTGCATGTGAAACTTGCTGCTGGTGCAGTTGTGTAATGGGGTAGCTGAGTGCTGAAGCTATATCATGTTGTACTCTGATGTATTTCAATTATGAAATTCTGCTTTCTTAATATGGAAATGAAATATATTGTGTGCTTAATATGAATGTCAATTAGATTAATAAATGAATTATGAATAATTTAATAATTAGCCTGCTAATTGGGTTTTGCTATTGCAAAACGTTATTGAAAAAATACCGTGGGTGATGACCTCAGGCAACGCACACAGTTTCTAGGAATAAACCGTGTTGGATCAATGAACAATCAAACACGACTTTCTCTTGAAAACTGTTTGCGTTAGGCCACCTTGCGCAAACGTTTATCACATAAAAATTGTGTGTCATGGACAGCCTTTGCCACACAGTTTCTTCTACGGACCGTGTCTTATACATTCAATAACTCAAATGATTTAACGAGAAAAATTGTGTGTGATGTACCTGTGAACAGAAATGTTTTCCTTGGAGCGACTGTGTGGGATGTACATACGGACGGAAACGTTTAGCGGGGACTGACTGTGTGGGATGTACTTGCGACCAGAAACAATTTCGCCGTATAATTGTATTTTTTTAGCTCTACTGTACGTATTTCCGTATTTGAGCGCTCTCCGGTCGCACATGACCTCATTTTTCCGAGCGTGTGTGCCAGGAGGACATATCCCCGACGGTTTCTGGGTCGTGTGGGCAAGACCCCCCTATCGCCCACACTCACTTGGCGACGGTTCCAAATGCCGTCGCGGAAAGGGGTTAAAACCGTTTATTTAGGACCGACGCGCACCAGTGATATATGCAGTTGAATATATATGATCATGAGTTATTATTGTTGACAATTATCCCTGAGGTAAATAAGTTGGCAGGTGAAGCACTAGACCCCCATATTTCTTTGTGTCTGATTGAAACTTTTGGCTCTAAAAATATGATTTGAGTGCCATCATTCATTAGAAAATTATATGATGGTTGAGTGTGTGAAGTTTTCCAAACAAAAGCTCTTACATAGAAACTTCTGGAAAATATAATGAATTGTAATTGCTTGAATAACTAAGAACATAGTTTGTTGGGTTTCAAGAGAGTTTATGGTCTATACTTTATCATATAGGTTGTTACTTGATCATGAGAAGTTTTATGAATAATAATTGTTGTTCAAGGTATACTATTAATTATAATCATGATGCTTGGATGTTCGTCTTTTTCTTTTATCGATACCTCTCTCTATAAACTTGTAATCATGTTTACCGAGTTCGGGAGAGTTGATATGTCCAGTTTACATCATGATTTCCTACTACTATTTATCTTGTTTTGAAGTTAGATTTCATATTATGATGCAATTCTAATGCATTTTCTCTCTTAGAATGCAAGAAACATCAAAAGAGGGAGATTATCGAAATCGAATTTCGACCTAGAAAAGCTACAATAAAGATAGCAATTCTCTAGAGCTCAAAATGACGTACAATTCGACGGAGATTTATTTTAAAATATATAAAGAATACTGGAAGAAAGAAGTATCGAAGAAGAGCCTCGGTGGGCCCACAACCCAAGGGGGGACACCCTACCACCAGGGCGCGCCGCCCTGGCTTGTGGACCCATAGAGGTTTATTGCTAACTCCTACCTCTTGAGCTTGCGTTGGATTTCCTTGAAGAGGAAAGGTGATGCAGCACAGTAGCGTAAGTATTTCCCTCAGTTTTTTAGAACCAAGGTATCAATCCAGTAGGAGACTACGCGTGAGTCCCTCGTACCTACGCAAAGCAAATAACTCCTCGCAACCAACGCGAATAGGGGTTGTCAATCCCTTCACGGTCACTTACGAGAGTGAGATCTGATAGAGATGATAGATAATATTTTTGGTATTTTTGGTATAAAGATGCAAAGTAAAATAAAAGGTAAAGTAAATAGCAAAGCAATAATAAAGCGTAGGAAGATTAATATGATGAGAATAGACCCGGGGGCCATAGATTTCACTAGTGGCTTCTCTCAAGAGCATAACTATTCTACGGTGGGTGAACAAATTACTGTTGAGCAATTGACATAAGTGAGCATAGTTATGAGAATATCTAGGTATGATCATGTATATAGGCATCACGTCCGAGACAAGTAGACCGACTCCTACCTGCATCTACTACTATTACTCCACTCATTGACCGCTATCCAGCATGCATCTAGAGTATTAAGTTCAAGAAAACAGAGTAACGCCTTAAGCAAGATGACATGATGTAGAGGATAAATTCATGCAATATGATAAAAACCATCTTGTTATCCTCGATGGCAACAATACAATACGTGCCTTGCTGCCCTAACATCCTTTGGGAAAGGACACCGCAAGATTGAACCCAAAGCTAAGCACTTCTCCCATTGCAAGAAAAACCAATCTAGTAGGCCAAACCAAACTGATAATTCGAAGAGACTTGCAAAGATAACCAATCATACATAAAAGAATTAAGAGAAGATTCAAATATTGTTCATAGATAATCTTGATCATAAACCCGCAATTCATCGGTCTCAGCAAACACACTGCAAAAAGAAGATTACATCGAATAGATCTCCACGAGAGAGGAGAACATTGTATTGAGATCCAAAAAGAGAGAAGAAGCCATCTAGCTACTAACTATGGACCCGAAGGTCTGAGGTAAACTACTCACACTTCATCGGAGGGGCTATGGTGATGTAGAAGCCCTCCGTAGTGGATTCCCCTTCCGGCGGAGCTCCGGAACAGGCCCCAAGATGGGATCTCGTGGATACAAAAAAGTTGCAGCGGTGGATTTAGGTTTTTGGCTCCGTATCTGATCGTTTGGGGGTACGTAGGTATATATGGAGGAAGGAGTACGTCGGTGGAGCTTCGTGGGGCCCACAAGGGTGGGGGCGCGCCTGGGGGGTAGGGCGCGCCCCCCTACCTCATGCCCACCTCGTGGCTTTCTTGACGTAGGGTCCAAGTCTCCTTGATCATATTCGGTGAGAAAATCACGTTCCCGAAGGTTTCATTCCATTTGGACTCCGTTTGATATTCCGTTTCTTTGAAACACTGAAATAGGCAAAAAACAGCAATTCTGGGCTGGGCCTCCGGTTAATAGGTTAGTCCCAAAAATAATATTAAAGTGGAAAATAAAGCCCAATATGGTCCAAAACAGTAGATAATATAGCATGGAGCAATCAAAAATTATAGATACGTTGGAGACCTATCACTCAAATCCTTATCCTATATGAAGCCATTTACCCTAGAAAAAAAATCAAGAGAAGACTTTCGGGACCAGCCGCCACTGTCTAGAGGCGAAAACAGAGGCGGAGCACTTTTGGTCTCTAGCGGAGCGATTCTGCCAGGGAAACTTCCCTCCGGAAGGGGAAATTGAAGCCATCATCATAACCAACGTTTCTCTCATCGTGGGAGGCCTCATCTTCACCGACATCTTCATCAACACCATCTCATCTCCAAAAGCTAGTTCATCTCTTGTGCTCAATCTTTGCATCAAATCTTAGATTTGTACCAGTGGGTGATAGTAGTGTTGATTACATCTTGTAGTTGATGCTAGTTGATTTACTTGGTGGAAGATCTTTATGTTTAGATTGTTGATTGCATATTATATCTACTGAACATGTTCAGTATTATGATTTGTGTAGTTTTATTTGTTCGTGAGGACATGAGAGAAGTCTTGTTATTAGTAATTATGAGAAAAGTCTTGTTATTAGTAATTATGTGAACGTTGACTACATGACACTTTACCATCTTTGGGCCTAGGGGAGAACATCATGGAATTAATTTGTAGATCCTGGATTGCGACAGTGACTGAAACCTACACCCCAATTTATGAATTGTTTCATGAGGGGCCGTTTTGGATCTACATGTTTAATGCTATATGGTCAGATTTATCTTAATTATTTCTCTTCTATTTGTCGATGCTTGCATGGAGGGTATTATCATAAGTGGGTGTTTGTTCAAGTAAGAACAACATCTTAGCTCCGGTCCACCCACATAAAAACTTATTTAGGCAATGAACACAAGTTGATGAATCGTAGTGAAAGTAACTCGCCGATATTTCTGTGTGCCCTCAAGAGCGTTTTGATCACTATAAGAAGTTCCACCGGCTTGTTCTTAGCAACATTAAGGACTGGACCACCTTACTGCACCTTGTTACTTTTATTACTTCTTACTTGTTACCAATTATCTTGCTATCAAACTATCACTTGCAGAAAATACCTTGCTGAAAGTCGTCTATCAATTTCTTCTGCTCCTGGTTGGTTTCGACACTCTTACTTATCAAAGGACCACGATTAATCCCCTATAATTATGGATCATCAGTCGTCCTCTTCCACATTCGAGGGCAAGGATGGCGAGTTCACCGAGGTTGTGGTGGTGTGGCACGGCGAGACTTCCTAAAACGCCTCGCGCGTCATACATGTGATCACAATTGCTGAATACTCCTATCTTTTTCTTTATTGGATTTGGAGCTTGGTGAAGGGAGCTTTGGCCAGCAGTAAAACTTCTGATCTATTTATCTTCAATCATAGTAGTATAATTAATGAATACTAAAAATAATAAAAATTACATCCAGATCCGTAAACCACCAAGCGACAACTATAAGCACTGAAGCGAGCCGAAGGCGCGCTGCTGCCATCGCCCCTCCCTCGCCGGAGCCGGGCAAAATATGTTGTATTAGACAGTTGGGAAGTCGTTGTGCTAAGACCCCATAAGACCAACGCATTAGAACAGCAACCGACACCGATGAAGAGTATCGTAAATCAGAAGAATCCAACCTGAAGACACATGAACATAGGCGAACGACGAACAGATCCGAGCAAATTCACCAAAGATAGATCCGTCGGAGACAATCTTTTGCAAAATGTAGAAAAAAACTGCGTACAAAAGACCCAAAGTGTTTGGACCCCTTTCGGACCCTGCGCAAGTGGAGTGCAGACACGCAGTTAATAAAATACTTTGGCGTGCTAATCGATGGTCAAATCAGTCACCATCACAGGTGCTATACAAGTCCAGCGAATCATCAGTTTATACAGGTGCAAAATCCAGTAATCAACAATGCCTAGCCATCCTTTTTGGTTAGTCGAACAATGCCAAATCTATCCGATAGAACATAGAAGCTTGTAGATGGAGAAGCGCAAAGCAATTCCAAATCAGAGTTCAGCTAAGACCAGCGGGCCCACATGCAGAGCCGCAGAGGTCACGGCCGCGTGCATATAACGCCCAGGTAGAACCAACCGTAGAGGCGGGGCCAGTTTTGCTTAGCACCCAGATAGAGAGAGAGAGAGAGAGAGAGAGAGAGAGAGAGAGAGAGAGTGAGACCGAGAAGGCAGGGAAGGAACGCAAGGTACAAACACGAGCCATGCTCCTCTCTTGCTTTGCTTCCGTTGGCTTAGTTCTTACTGGAGTATATATATAGCAATTAATAAATTCAAGTTACAGCGGTCAATATCAGCCGCTTTAAGAGAATCATCATCATTATAGGTCGTACAGTATAATTTTACTGTTGCTTCGAGAGTTACAGGACACGAGCACTGTGATCCTCGGGTGAATCTTGACTTCGATCGCATCGATCAAGTGTTTAATATTCAGAAAAAAGGTCAGTTCTGTTCGAGATGGGGTGGGCCGGGGTGGGGATCAGTGGAGCATCTCCATGAAGAACAAGGAAGAGCGAGGCCTCCTCATCTCATCCCCTTGGTTCGTTGGTTAGATTTCCTCGGATTGCCCGTTTCGATTATGTCATGCCTGGAAAGCATCACCCGCGGTTTGGTGGCGGCGGAAGAATCCGAGGCGAGCGATCTCTGCAGATTAAACGTCGGATCGGATTTGGGATGGGGGTGTGGATCGGTAATGTAGGGGGAATCTGAGATTTCTCTGTTCTTTCCTGCCCCCCTCCCTTTCTCTGCTCCGGATTACTGATTCAGGAGCAGCTGATTCGGATCCTATCTACACACTCTGTTTTGATCGGCGTAAAGTGGACAAGGAAAATGCTTGCCCTTGGCTGTTTATTGCCTTTTTTAACTAGTATATACCGTACTTCTTTAATCCCCTCTTCATTGTTTATAGTTCCTTCCTGAACTTTATGTTTCAAATTTCAAATCTTGGCGTTGCGTGACTGAGTCAAATGATTTTTTGTTTATGAGAAAAAGTAGGGAATTCCTGAAGAGGTTATTAGAAATAAAGTCGCCGACGTGTCGTATACGATGCTCCTATATTTCTCCTTGGTACCGTGGATTTCTTTCCGTCTCTGCAACTTGATGGAGGAAATATCTGTCCTGTTCCCCTTTATTTGTAGCACTGTTTCTTTTGTTCCATTGCTTTTCGGTGGCATTACTTTTCCACAGCCCCCCGCCACAGCCATCTTCTTGTAAATTCATTAATACAGGGTTATGTTAAACATGTCAAAACTCCAATTCCTAGTATCATAGTACTAGGCAGTGAAATTTTAGGTGTCAGCCAGACCATGTAAGGAGGCAAAGGGGAAAAGAGAGAAGAGAACCACATTTGGGCCCCTCGGCTTTCGTTTTAGGAAGCTATTGCAATCAGTTGCTATCTTTGTCTACCCCCATCCTCTTACTCTTCTGAAAACTAGGACAGTGACTGAAGAATATGTAAAATCCACGCTACAACAAGAAAATATGTAGGACCCACAACTCAGCTTCTCAGCGAACATGTGTAATTCAGAATTTTCTTTACCATCAATTCTTATATTCTTGAAAGGTATGGGGAGTGGATAGGAGAGAAAGGAAGGCAGCTTGAATTGATTGTTTAGTGGTGGTTATAAGCCAAATTGTAGGTCAAAGTGAATACAAACTAAACTAGGAAAAGCGTTTGCCGTTACTTACTATGCTTACTCAATTGCTACTAGAAACCGAAAGTCGAAAGCTTTAACCTGTCACACTTTTGCAATAGCAATAGAAATTAAATCTGAAGTTGCACATAACATGAATATGGGTAACTCCCTAAAACTATTGCTGGGCTCTTCAGGGATAGCTTCTCATATAAGTTCCATATACTAAGCTTTTAACTTAGGATATCATTGTCTAGATAGAAAGAACCTTTTAAGGATATACCGAGATTTAGCAGGCGAGCATAATCGTGAAGCACGCCCTTGTTTTTGGATGTTCTGTACAATTGTTTTTAGGAACACACGAGAAAGCACACTTTTTTTTTCTCATTAGAAGTGCTAATAAAACAAACTAGCATATTCTTCACATGTTCAAATGTGAACTCTCTTTATAATGAAGGCGCGTGTCCTGAATTGTTTGCTTGGATAAAATTATTTATGGTTATTCTGAGCTGATCTCTTGGCCCACTCCTATGATTCTGATCTTTCGTGCTGCCTGGTCACTGATTTTTTATTCTTTTCCTGCGAATTGATGAATAATCTTATTGCTAAAATGGAAAAGGCAAAAAACATTGCATATTGAGTTGTTGTCATTGCTTGCTTGAGAGAAAGAAGAGAAAAGACTTATGGTTGGCTGGTTGCAGGAGTTTAGTTGTATTAATATGACTACCCTCATAAATTGCCTGTCTGCAATTTCTTATGGCTTTCTCTGCTGCCACCTCTCTTGCTCTCCGATCCTTCAAGGCTGCAAGGCACCCGTTACCTAAACGTGTCCTCTTTCCTGCGTTTCAAGAGCGTCACCACTGACCCATCTTGTATCCCCCCATTGACCAATCTGGTCTTTGTCTTTTTCATGCACTTGTCGACACCTGCTGCTTCCTTAGTGTCCAAGAATCAGCAGTTTCCTTTCACTTCTCTCTCCTTCATGTGTCCTCCCCTCGTTCCTGAATACTACTCATGCTATCTATAAATGGTCTAATAGGTTTTGATCTTTCCATACAGAAGTCGGGACCAGAGGAAGCAGTACAAATTACCGATGGATTTTGGGACTGAACTGAAGGGATGTGTTTGCCGGATCAACAACTGCGCCATCGAACTCTTCTCCATGGAGGAGGATTTGGAGATTGAAGACGAAGAGTCATGGGACCTGGTTGGGAGGGACCTCCGTCTGAAGGCCACCTTCATGTATATTGACCTCAGCCGTGTGATCTCCTCCTGTGAGAGCGATGAGCGCAAGAAGACGCTCACCAGCCTAGCCAACAAGTTCTTCTACTTCATGGACGAGGTGATCACTGCTTTCTTCCCCTTGTTTGGTCAACCTTCGGCTCAAAGCATGCCTTATTTCATTGCAAATTCACATGACGAATCATGCATACACAAGTTATCAGAGTTCATGGATGCCTTTGATTATCGAATTTCACAAATGCCTCCGCTTCTCAAGTGAACTTAATTTACAATTGCGTCCTAAGAGACAGATTATTTGAACTTTTGATTGCTATGCAGCTCAACATTTTCTTAGTAAGGTGTAAAAGTGGTTCAGTTCATGTTGCAGCAGCCTATGTGGACTATTCTGATCTTATGGATGTTTAATAAGGAGTGAAGTGCATCATAGGTCCTCGAACTATTTCAGTGGTGTCACATAAGTCCTCGAACTATGAAAATCGTCATCTAGGTCCTCAAAGTGCAATATGTAAGTCATCCTGATCCTCAAACTATTTCAAAGGTGTCACATAGGTCCTTGAACTATTTCAGAGGTGTCACATATATACACACTTATTACACTTCAAGGATTTTTGAGGACCTGGATGACACTTTTCTTAGTTTGAGGACCTACATGACACATTTGAAGTAGTTCGAGGACCTAGGATGCACTTCACTCTTTAATAAGTACAGTAGTACAGATCTTTTGACAGAATTGTTTAATACATATAATTATAACGGATAACTGTCCCCACTTAAGCAAGTCGTTTTCACCTTTTTCCTGTTTCCTTTTGCGTTGGCGGAAGTTGTTATGGATCATGACTGGGCTCTCGCTGATAGAGTTCAAAGTGCTTGTTCATCAGCAGTATAAGGAACTCAGTCAAGTGCAGTTAGTCCTCTTTGGCTTTCTGCAGTGTAATATTTATGTAGACTAGTCTCTGGTCAACTTTACAAAATGGTTGCTTGGCGGTTCCTTATGACAACGATCTGGGCAATTTAGCATGATGTACTATGCTTGATGCTAACCGAGTTAAGATGCCCTTGTGCAAATGGCAGTTGGGCAATGCGGTGAAGGACAGAAGCGCCCCCCTGGTGCAGGTGTGCTACAGCGACACGACTCATGTTCTCCGCGAGGTGGTGGCCGCCCTTGTGCCGTCCCATTAGTCTGGCTCTGGCATCCATGCTGAGAAAGCTGTAAGATCTGGGAGCTTCGCAGTTCTTGGAAACAAGAAATTGCCCAAAAACCTGTACAAAGAGGACAGGCCAACATGAGGGGCCTATGTAATGTACATATCGTTAAACGGCTGTGGAGCCGAAGCAAACTAAATGATTAGTGTCTGGTCTGCACCATGATTGAGGTGTTCCTGTTAAGTTTATTTTTTCAGCTCTGTATGTTGCATGCGTCTAGCACGGTGGTAAAGACCTCCTGAAGTGAGGCTACCGACCAGGGCTCGAATCCTTATTCTCACCAAAAAGGCCCCTCGCTGCGTATACTTGCACAGTGCAAACCGGTGTGTTCGTTATGCATACCTTCGCTGCGCAAACCGGCGTTTGGAGTTTTTTGCATGACGTTAGAATGCAATGCCTTCGAGTTATCTCCACCATGGGGTTGAGTTTATTATTATTATTATTATTATTATTATTATTATTATTATTATTATTATGTTGCTGACGTTCCTTCCTCTTGACGCTGAATGTGGGTAGTCATTATTGATGCGCTTCAAAGGTGTGAAAAAGTCTGCAATACTACTATATCTTAGCTCAATGGTCAATCAATCAAGGCTCTATTTAAAATTTTGGGTTGCAAATGCAACAATGCATTGTGGTAGGCGCGAGTAGTGAGTTATCGATACGGTGTCCATCCCTCGGTTTGATTTCTCATCTATTTTGCATTTCGGCATATCATATACTCCCTCTGTTCGGAATTACTTGTCTTGAAAATAGATGTATCTAGACTAAAATACATCTAGATACATCCATTTCTGCGACAAGTAATTCTGAACGGAGGGAGTATCAACCTACGTAGTAGGATAATAGCAAGTGATGGCATGTCATCAGAAACCTACTCCCTCCGTCCGAAAATACTTGTCCTCGAAATGGTTGTATCTAGACTTATTCTAGTTATAGATACATTCATTTGATCCATTTTTAGGACAAGTATTTTCGGACGGAGGGAGTATTTCACAAGAATAAACTAGAGTTTACTAGTTAACTACTTCATCCGTTCCAAAATAGATGACTCAACTTTGTACTAAAGTTAGTACAAAGTTAGGTCATCTATTTTGAAACGGAGGGAGTATATATTAATATTCACCAGTATGAGATCATGTGGGAGAGGGAGGCGAGCCTTCTAGAAAAGTTGCAACAGCCTGGGCGCAGGCAGGGAGGAAAGTTCATTTAGGTGAAGTTTGAACAGTGTTGCGGGACCTCATGAAAGAGTTGCAGGTTTGGAGTAACGCCCGATTCGAAAGTGTTGTAAAGGAACTTGAACAAGCAAGGTGCAAGTTAGAGGAGCTGATTACCATGAATGGTGACGGTGATGAAATACGTCGAGTCTCTAGGTGATGTTCGAATAGTGCCGTGGGACCTCATGAAAGAGTTGCAGGTTTGGAGTAAGGCCCGGTTCAGAGGTGTTATAAAGGAACTTGAACAAACAAGGTGCAAGTTAGAGGAGCTCATGCCTATGAATGCTAACCGTGATGAAATATGTTGAATCATGTGAATGAATTATTGTATAGGGAAGAGCGTATCTGGATGCAAATGTCGCATGTGGACTCACTTCGTGATGGGAACCGTAACACAAGATTCTCTCGTCAAAAAGCAGTTTGGAGAGCACGTAAATATAAAGTTAAATATCTCATGGATGCTGATTGTACTAGGCAGACCGAACAACAAGTTATGGGATCCATGGCCACTGCATATTTCGAGACAGTCTTCCAAAGAGACGAAAATTTTATACATGTTGGACCATTGTTGAATTTGTTTGAGGAGAAGGTCACAGCTGATATGAATGAATACAGTGTGCGGAATTCACATAGAAGAAATTTCTGATAGTGTATTTCAGATACGCCCCCTAAAAGCACCGGGGTGTGATGGGTTCCATGCTCGATTCTTTCAATGGAATTGGTTGCCCCTGAAGGAGGAAATTATCAAAGCAGTGAAGGAGCTCTTCAGAACATGTATCATGCCTAGTGGGGTGAATGACACAGTAATAGTTTTTATTCCAAAAACAAGTGTCGCGGTCAGACTCACTGATTTTGAACCCATAATAAGCGCGCGCACACACACGCTCGTACCACAGCCTGTCTTCTACTCTGATTTCCTTTTAACTAACTATTTTGCTTTCGATTTGTTCTGATTTTCTTCTACCTTCTTTTGCAAGGCCTATCACAGGAATCTTAGGGTTTCTAACCCTTTTTTTTTTTGAAAGATCCAGCAATTGCTGGCGTTTCATTGCATTAGCAGGAAGCAGTGGGAGAAAAACATGAGGGGGTTCCAGCCCTAGGGCCAAGTACAGGAAAGGTGTACATCATACAGCAACGGACCAAATTTTTCGGCCGTCAAAATAGAAGCAAAACTATTTCCTCACGGTGGATCCCAGAAGGGGCTCTGCAGGGCAATGGCTCCTGCCTGGCGCCAGAGTTGAACGGAGTTGTCGATGGCCCAGAAGATGTCATCTGGCTCTGGTTGCTTGCCTTTGAAAGTGCATTCGTTTCGCTCTTTCCGGATTTCCCAGCAAGTTAGGAGGATGATTTTTTTGCCCCTTTCCTGGAAGCCATCGGCGTTGCCTGGACCATCTTGTGCACGATCTGTTTTGGATTGGAGGTCGTCCATGAGTCGCACGGGAGGAGGTTTGAGCATCCTCCTCTGCACCCCACCGATCGCCAAACGGCAAGAAGCGGTGGGCAGTCCCATATGAGGTGGTGTCTTTGACTCAAGGCTGCGAACACACGGTTGGCGAAATAGTTGTTTGGCCAACCCCTTCGCTGAGGCGGTCGTTTGTCCACAAAGCGATCCATCATCGTGACCGAGCAAAAATTTTGATGCTTCCGGTGCCCATGTCTTCCAGACTAGTTCATCCATGGTTGATCGTAGCCTGCCACGAAATTGCATCGCGTAGGCCGATCTTGTGTATTGCCCCTTTGCATCCTGGTTCCAACGGATGGTGTCCTGGGTGCCCTCGCTGAACTCGGTTGCAGCTGTGGTTATCTGGCGATGCAGTCGAATGAAATCCGGCAGCAAAGGCAGTGTGTCCCCGTGCCTAAGGTCCTTTATCCAGTTATCATCCCTGATCGCCTTGCGCACGGTCCGCTTCTTCCTCTTGGAGTGGTTGTAGAGGCCCGGGTATGCCGCAGCAAGGGTGCAGGTTCCAAGCCACCGGGAGTGCCAGAACATGGCCGTCGAACCATCACCAATTGTCACTGTTGTTGCAGCCGCGAACAGAGTCATGTCCTCGCCGTTGCATGGCGGCAAGGTGCCACACCAAGGGCGGCTAGGGTCTGTCCAGGCGATCCATAGCCATCTGAGTCTCAAGGCGCGACTGAAGCGCTCTAGATCAGGGATTCCCAAGCCTCCATGCATGGTCGGCGAGCACACCGTCGGCCAGTTCACCTTGCAACTAGCTCCGGTGATCTCCTCCTCCTGCTTCCACAAGAATTTCCTCCTACACTTATCAATGTCTTTCAGTAGCTTCTTGGGGATCCGTAGAACTGTGAGTGCAAAAGTTGGCATGGCACTAAGCACACATCTAACAAGAATCCTCCGGCTAGCTATAGGTAGCAGTCTGCCTTTCCATCCCGCTAGTCTTGCCTTAAGCCTATCTATGATGAATTGTAGATGCACTAGCCTTAATCTAGAAGTGGTAATAGGTAGGCCTAGGTAGGTGGATGGGAAGGTGCCTATTGCACCTCCAAAATTCTGTAGCACGCCCTCGAGGTCGACGTTGTAGCATCTAATGGGTAGGGCTGATGACTTTGCGGGGTTTATATGAAGGCCCGTGGATTCGCCGAAACTTTGAAGAATGTCTAGTAGCACATCAATCTCCTGTTGTATTGGATTTGCAAAGATGACAGCGTCGTCAGCGTACAGACTGACTCTAAGCTTGAGCTCTCTGCCGGGCAAGGGGGCAAGAAGCTGTCGATGCGTGGCTTCTTCTAAGAGATGATGAAGCGGGTCAATCGCCAAAATGAACAGGAAGGGCGATAGGGGGTCTCCTTGCCGGAGTCCTCGACGGTGTATGATCTTGCGGCCCAGCGAGCCGTTGAGGAGGAAGGATGAGGATGAGGTGGCGAGGAGTAGAGCAATCCAGTCTCTCTTCCGGGCACTGAACCCCAACTTTTGCATCAGTTCAAGGATGTACTCCCAGGACACGTTATCGAAAGCTTTGGCAATGTCTAGCTTAAGTAGTATTGCAGGGGTCTTTTTTCCGTGGAGAGCTTTGACGCAATTTTGGACGTACAGGAAACTATCGTGGATGCATTTGGTGCGAAGGAAGGCCGACTGAGCAGGGGAGACAAGGGTGTGGATGACTGTGGCCAGCCTCATCGACAGTACTTTGGAAATAAGCTTGGCGATAGAGTTGATCAGGCTAATGGGCCTATAATCACTAATGGTGGACGCCCCATCTTTTTTTGGTAGGAGAGCTACTATGGCTGTGTTGAGCATGGCGAAGTTTCTGACAGCAAGGTCGTAGAACTGAGAGAAGGCCGCCATGATGTCGCTTTTGATCAGCGCCCAACAGGATCTGAAGAAGGTGCCGGAGAAACCATCCGGCCCCGGCGATCGCTCGGCCGGGGAGGACTTGATCGCAAGCCACACTTCGTCTTCGGTGAAAGGATTGTCGAGGCCACCACCATGGATTTGTGGTAATTGGAGTGCAGTCCAGTTGATGGTGGTACTCCGCGGCGCCATGGAGCCTAGCAAGGAGTGGAAATGATCATGGATCATCCTCTCCTTGTCCTCCTGTGCAGTGATTGTCCCAGCTGGCCCGTGCAATGCATGGATGAAGTTTTTGCGTGCTCTGGAGCTAATCTTCGCCTGAAAAAAGGCAGTCGGTGCATCGCCAGCCCAGAGCCAGGTTATTCGGGACGCCTGCCTTTTTCGGGCTCTCTCTATTGCAGTCAGGCCTAGAATTCGCAGCTTAAGGGCTTTGCGCAGATGGAATTCATCGTCAGAGAGGGGCCTAGATTCCTGTGCTATGTCTAATCTCAGGACGATTTCCGAAGCAAGGTGTAACTAGAGGCGCGCGTCTCTAAACAGTGACTTGCTCCAAATCTTCAGGTCCTTAGCCACTCTATTCATCTTAGTGTTAAGTCTAGCAAAAGCACAACGCTCCGTCATAGGTCGATTACATGCCTTGTCTACTGTTTCATGGAAGTGTGGGTGTTGAGGCCAGAAGGACTCGAATCTGAATCTAGCCCGTCGTCGAGGGGCTACCGCAGGTGCAAGCAGCAAAGGGCAGTGGTCGGAGCAAGAGGTGGATGCGGCGTGCAGCAGGTGCATTGGGAAAATGCTTTCCCATGCAATCGTGCAGAAGAACTTGTCAATACTGACAAGGGTCGGGTTTCTCCGCTCGTTGCTCCAAGTGAAGCGGCGATTCTTGCATTTGATTTCACGTAGACCCCCTGCATCAATGGCCACTCTAAACTTGCCGATGATCCTATGATTGATGTTGCTATTGTTTTTGTCCCTAGCCTCATATATAATGTTGAAATCGCCATTGATCAGCCAGGCCTCTCCTGGCTGGGGAGCCACCCTAACGATCTCGGCAAGGAAATCATCCTTACGTATCTCATCTGCTGGCCCGTAGACCGTTGTCAGCCAGAAGTAATCCTGGGCTCCGATTATACTAACTTTAGCCGTGATGGAGAACTGGCTTATTGCGTGGGTTTGAACGGAGACAGTGTCGGAGTCCGAGAAAATGGCGACTCCTCCTCGTGTTCCCATGGCAGGTAGCACGACGCAATCATCTAGTCTACTTCCTCCGATTTCCTTTGCTACCGCTGGCAACCAGTTCTCGATCTTTGTCTCCTGGAGACAAAGAATAGCTAGCCTATGTGTGCTCACAGCCTCACAAACTACAGAGCGTCGAGCCGGCGTGTTTAGGCCTCTAACGTTCCAGCTCATTATAGGGCATGGCGTGCTATCCATTGGCAGATGAAGGGGCGCTCATGAGATGAACTACAGGTGTAAAGCGCAAGTAAAACAGTCGACGACTGTGGATCATTGAAGGGAAAGACGAGTACACCATCCATCTATCATGGGGTTGCCGGCGGCCACCAATAGGCCCAAGATCCCACCGGCAATCTCTAAACCTCCTACTGCAACTATTGTTACAAGTTTGCAGAAACATAACTAAAGTTAACTTCACCAGGCACACGGCTGGCCGTCGTCGATGGGGGACACTAGTGAAGACTACTGGCATGGTGCGTTGGATGGCCCCGGGGCCTCACCGTCTTGGGCCCCTGCAATGACTTTGAGAGCGCGAGCATCAAGGCGGGTGAGCTTGGTAATGGCAGCAATGTCGGCGTCCGAGAGCGGCTCGTCGAAGCGGCGGATGAGAGCCTCGGCCGCCTGAGCCGTCATCTTCTCCTTTGGGCCAAGGATCCCCAGCCCGTGCATGATGCGTAGTGTGGCCCTCTGCGAGACCGGCACCGTTGAGGGGTTGCCGGCCTGCCTTGCACTCTTCCTAGTTGGCTTCGGGGTGTTTCGAGCCCTAGCATGCGTCTTGTCACGGGCCGGCGGCTTGCCAATCACCGCGCGGGGCAGAGGGGTGAAGAGGGGCTGCGTCTCCGGTTCTTCTACTTCACCTAGCGGCTGCATCTCCGTGACCTTCTGGGTGACCTCGCCCAGCTGCAACTCGTGCGTGCATGCCACCTGGGGGGTGTGGCCCCAGGTCTAGGGATTCATCTGTGCCCTCGCCGTCTTCCTGGGTGAAGGTGAGCGGCCTGTCGAGCTTGGCAGTGATGATCTTGTCAATCTTCGAGGCTTGGTCGTCGGGCCGGGGCGGGGGCGTCAAGGTCTTCTTTGTGCCTTCAAAGAAATCAGCCAGCTGAGGTCCCCTCCCCCGCTCCGGACGGCTTGTGTCCAACTGGCTCCTTGCTCCTGGTCTTGGATGGGTGGGCGTGCACGCCGGGCTGCGTCTTCGCACTGCGCCTAGCTGGGGCATGTGGCAGCTCTTTGTCCTGGCACAAGTGCCTGCCACGAGGCGCGCCCTGACGGTGGCGAGAGATGGGGGTGTGGCTGCGCTGGCGGTCTCTGGGCGTCAGGGCAGCCGCTGGAGCAGGGTCCCTTGCGCACCCCATGCCCAGGAGCGTGTCCTTCCATGATCGCCGCCGGTATCCAGGGTCATCTCCGTCGTGGTCGCGTCTGGCTCCGCCCGAAGACATGTCCCGGCAGCCCCCAGTCGCCACACGGGACTACGAGCGCATGGACAACACAGGCTCCGGGGCGCGCCGGCCGTCCTCCACCCACGGCGTCCAGTCGCCAGGCTCGACACGGGGGTACGGGCACTCGTCAGGCTCGTCGTCGTTGGAAGGAATGCCGCTCTGGGGGGAGCGGGACGACCGCGACGAGAGCGGCGTCCAGTCCTCCACACGATCCAGGTGGAGCAGGAGATCGTACTGCAGCAGCTCGGGGGGTGGCGCCACCGCGCGGCTCGGGGGGAGTAGCCCAGCGTCTCGTTGACGCGGCCTGCTCCCCTGGCGTGCTTCCAGATGGTGCGCCTGGTTGGGATGTCGGCAGTGTCCCAGCACCAGACCCAGCAGGCGAAGAGCTTGGTGTCGGCGCGCTCGTGCGTGCGGCTGTCGAGGCGATCCATGATCACCTTGTCCCCGATGGCCTCCACCGCGCCCTGCAGCGTCCAGAGGGTCATGGGCAGCTTCTCGATGACCACATGCATGTGCAGCATCCACTTGAGGCGAACGGCGTGGGCGTCCTCCCGCCATGGCTCGAGTAGGAACGGCACACCATCCACAGACAGTGAGCCGCGCTGCACCACGAGGTCCTTGTGGGCAGGCATGGTGAGGAAGACGAAGAAGTCCTCGGGGTCATGGTTGGTGACGCGCAGCAGGTGTGGCGGGATCTTGAACTCGTTCTCGAGCGCGCGGCCAATAGAGTGGGGGCTGGCCGCGTGCGCGGTCTTGCCCACCGCCGTGATCACAACGGCGTGCTGGTGGAGAAGGAATGCTTGGTGCTCCAGCGCCGGGGAGGAGGCGATGACCTTGTGGCTGTTGCGCGGCCGGCGAGAGTGGTCGATGAGGGCCGCAGGCTCCATGGGCGCGCTGCCGGCGGCAGGAAGCGCCGACCACAGGTGCGCGGGCGGGGGGAAGGTGAGGCGCTCGTGGACTGGTCGGCGAGTGGCACTACCGCCCCTACCCTTGTTTCGTCGATTTTGTGGGCATTCACGGCCGTAGTGGCCTTGCAGCTTGCAGATAATGCAGCGGAGGGGATCCCTGCAGTCTATTCTACGATGGCGGGTGCTGAGGCAACAAAGACAGAGGCCTTTGAATCTGCTTAAGAAGGCATCTCTACCCGGCGACGGGCGGTGGCCGGGGTGTGGATGGGGCCGTTTGCCCTGCAGGCGCGACCCAGTTGCCGCCGGATCGAGGCCGGCCTTCCTATTCTTACGGGACTTGTAGATGGACCAACCCTCATCAATGGCGTCGGTGGCCGGATTTGGAAAAGGAGGGTCACATACCACAATGGATTTGAGGCGTGGTCGCTCGCAGGGAGGGGGGCAGCACTGTCCATCGGTCCGAAGGCCTCCGCACCTAGATCCACGCCAGATCCGTGCGGGGAGCGAGGCGGGCTCCTGAGAATCCGCGGCGACGGGATCGATGGGGTCTCCGGCACCCCCGACGGACCGCACGGGACGGCCAAGGGAGTCGCCGGCACCTCGGACGGACCGCTGGGCGAGGCTAGGATCCCCCCCCCCCAACCGAAGAGCTCCATTGAAGGATCACAGCCAGCAAGGCTGGGGCAGGTGCAGGGGGGCAGCGCGGGATGGCCTGCCGCGGGCGCCCAGAGGGGCTACGGGCGGAGTTAAGGCGGTGTTAAGGGGTGGTGGGTGGTCGCCGCGGCCGGAGTGGCCAGCGGCGCGGGGGAGAGGGTGGGGAGCGGCTCTCAGCTCTCAGTCCGGGTTGTAGTTCTAACCCTTTATAAAGGCAAGGTAGTCACACCTTTGGCTCATTATCAATCTAATCCCTTGTCGCCACTTTATGCCACCTCTCCAACAGAATTTAGTCTACATGATCAAGAAGGGATAATTTGCCATGTCTACCAACGGTACACCAACCACCTCCATCAACAAGAAGGGGCCGACTTCAAGACCTTCTTCGAGCAAGATCACCCCTCTCCATGATGGGAGGAGATGACTCCAAGGAAATGGGAGGATCTCCAGAAGATGAGCGTCAAAGAAGATGTGCAAGAGGAGGTGAAGCCTAAGGAAGAAGAACATGAATCGAAGAAGAAGGATGAATACCCTCAGAATCCTTGCAGGTACAATATCTAAGGATCTCTTCCCATATCTTCTATAGGGATGGCATCACACGAGCCCGAGAGGGAAGCGCCCACTCCCGATGAGATCAATGAGCCTGGGGAAGTATCTAAAGCATGTTTAGATACAAATTGCTCAAGGGATGTATTCTTATTGGATGATGAGCAAAGATCTTGAAGCCAAGGTTGATGGCCTCTATAATAAGATAAATACCTTCTTTGATTTTACCACAAAGATCTTTATAGAGACTAGCCTCCTTGAGAAGTTGGACACTGAGCAGTAGAAAGAAATCTCTGTGATGGTATCTCATTTCAAGTGTATCGGTCTCGCATGCAACCTGAAGAAGGAGGATGAATCCAAGGAAGCTACGCAGGAAGGAACACCGGCCAAGCCCAATCAGAACTAGGTATTAGGATCCCGTCGGCCTAACTGTAAGCTTGGGGGAGTTCCAATAATGTCGTGTATCTTACTTTCTAGTATTTATTTTCTTGCCATACGGGATTAGCTCCCTAGGTTGAATAATGAAGTTGAACTATCAAGTCCTTTCAAACAAGGAAGGAGTCTTATTCCTATGAGTAACAAATGTTTCTAATGTGTAGTCCCATTGCATGCTTGGGAAAAGGATATTAGATGTTTGAGCAAGTATGTGTGTTACCGCATTCTCACCCCTGATGATGATTATAAGTCTTCCACATTGTTGGTGTCGATTGGTTGGTGAATGTAAACAATTGCTTGGGATATTCATTTTGATTTCAATTTTTCCCAAGATAAATTATAAAGAATGGATTGAGACATAAGTCCACCATTAATGTTAAATTACTAAGGGCAAATAGCGAGAAATGATTAATTTCTTAAAAGTGAATTGTCAAAAGTTTACATAAGAGCTGATCTCACTAAAGCAGTGTGTCACATGTCACAAGTTCAAACATTAAACAATTGTGACATGGTCAAATAAACAATATAAGGGCTTGAAAACAAATACTGCCTTGTGTTTCTATGTAAGCCGAGTGTAATCTATCAGTCTGTCAACTTAAGCAAATGTCGTGTGCATCTTGATAGACACTCGGCTTATAATCTGGACACGTGGCGGCCCCAGGTTGACTCCTGTCACAAATAGAAGTTGAGCATCGACACTCTGCTTACTCAACACAGTTAACGTGGGCCGACCGTTAGGGCACCTTTTTTTGCCATGGGCAACTACTTTTAACTCGGCTTACCCTGTTGCCGAGTCCGCAACAAAAGAGACTTGGCTTATGTCCATACGATGAGTGCGAGTCGCGGAGTGGCATAGACATTGCCAATGTGAACTCGATCTTCCTCGAGTGGTTTGCACATTCGGAATAAAAGCTTTTTTCTGTAGAAGTAGTGCTAAAGTATTGGAGACGGGTTTTTCCCAAGAAGTCGCTTGAGTTGGGAAGTATGGCCCTGTTTGTGAAGGAAATATGCCCTAGAGGCAATAATAAAGTTATTATTTATTTCCTTATTTCATGATAAATGTTTATTATTCATGCTAGAATTGTATTAACCGGAAACATAATACATGTGTGAATACATAGACAAACAGAGTGTCACTAGTATGCCTCTACTTGACTAGCTCGTTAATCAAAGATGGTTATGTTTCCTAACCATAGACAAAGAGTTGTTATTTGATTGACGGGATCACATCATTAGGAGAATGATGTGATTGACTTGACCCATTCCGTTAGCTTAGCATTCGACCGTTTAGTATGTTGATATTGCTTTCTTCATGACTTATACATGTTCCTATGACTATCAGATTATGCAACTCCCATTTACCGGAGGAACACTTTGTGTGCTACCAAACGTCACAACATAACTGGGTGATTATAAAGGAGCTCTACAGGTGTCTCCAAAGGTACATGTTGGGTTGGCGTATTTCGAGATTAGGATTTGCCACTCCAATTGTCGGAGAGGTATCTCTGGGCCCTCTCGGTAATGCACATCACCTAAGCCTTGCAAGCATTGCAACTAATGAGTTAGTTGCGGGATGATGTATTACGGAACGAGTAAAGAGACTTGCCGGTAACGAGATTGAACTAGGTATTAAGATACCGACGATCGAATCTCGAGCAAGTAACATACCGATGACAAAGGGAACAACGTACGTTGTTATGCGGTTTGACCGATAAAGATCTTCGTAGAATATGTAGGAGCCAATATGAGCATCCAGGTTCCGCTATTGGTTATTGACCGGAAACGTGTCTCGGTCATGTCTACATTGTTCTCCAACCCGTAGGGTCCGCACGCAACAAGGTTTCGATGGCAGTTATATTATGAGTTTATGAGTTTTGATGTACCGAAGGAGTTAGTCACGGATGAGATCGGGGACATGACGAGGAATCTCGAAATGGTCGAGACGTAAAGATCGATATATTGGACGACTATATTCGGACATCGAAAGGTTCCGAGTGATTCGGGTATTTTTGAAGTACCGTAGAGTTACGGGAATACGTATTGAGCCTTATTGGGCCATACGGGAAAGAAGGAAAAGGGCCTCAAGGGTGGCCACATCCCTCACCTTGGTCTGGTCCGAATTGGCCTAGGGAAGGGGGGCACCCCCTGCCTGCCTTCTCCTTTTCCCTTCCTCTTTTCGTATTCCATATGGGAGGTGGAATCCTACTAGGACTAGGGAGTCCTAGTAGGACTCCACACTTGGCGCGCCCCCTCCTAGGGCCGGCCTCCTCCTCCCTTGCTCCTTTATATACAGGGGCAGGGGGGCACCCAAAAGACACACAAGTTGATCTTCGTGATCGTTCCTTAGCCGTGTGCGGTGCCCCCCTCCACCATATTCCACCTCGGTCATATCGTTGCAGTGCTTAGGCGAAGCCCTGCGTCGGTAGAACATCATCATCGTCACCACGCCGTCGTCTTGTGGAACTCATCCCGACACCTGCTGGATCGGAGTCCGGGATCGCCATCGAGTTGAACGTGTGCTGAACTCGGAGGTGCCATGCGTTCGGTACTTGGATCGGTCGGATCGTGAAGACGTACGACTACATCAACCGCGTTGTTCTAACGCTTCCGCTTTCGGTCTACGAGGGTACGTGGACAACACTCTCCCCTCTCGTTGCTATGCATCACCATGATCTTGCGTGTGCGTATGAAAATTTGTGAAATTACTACGTTCCCCAACAGTGGCATCCGAGCCTAGGTTTTATGCGTAGATGTTATATGCACGAGTAGAACACAAGTGAGTTGTGGGCGATACAAGTCATATTGCTTACCAGCATGTCATACTTTGGTTCGCCGGTATTGTTGGATGAAGCGGCTCGGACCGACATTACGCCAGACGCTTACGCGAGACTGGTTCTACCGACGTGCTTTGCACACGTGGCTGGCGGGTGTCGGTTTCTCCAACTTTAGTTGAACTGAGTGGCTATGCCCGGTCCTTGCGAAGGTTAAAACATCACTAACTTGACGAACTATCATTGTGGTTTTGATGCGTAGGTAAGAACGGTTCTTGCTCAGCCCGTAGCAGCCACGTAAAATTTGCAACAACAAAGTAGAGGACGTCTAACTTGTTTTTGCAGGGCATGTTATGATGTGATATGGTCAAGACGTGATGCTATATTTTATTGTATGAGATGATCATGTTTTTTTGAAGTTATCGGCAACTGGCAGAAGCCTTATGGTTGTCTCTTTATTGCATAAGATGCAAGCGCCAAAAAATTGCTTTACATTATCGCTATGCGATAGCAATAGTTGCAAGAGCAATAGTTGGCGAGACGACCACGTGATGACACATTGATATAGATCAAGATGATGGAGATCATGGTGTCAAGCCGGTGATGATAGAGATCATGACGGTACTTTGGAGATGGAGATCAAAGGCACAAGATGATCATGGCCATATCATGTCACATATTTTGATTCTATGTGATGTTTATCTTTTATGCATCTTATCTTGCTTTGATTGACGGTAGCATTTTACGATGATCTCTCACTAATTATCAAGAAGTGTTCTACCTGAGTATGCACCGTTGCCAAAGTTCGTCGTGCCCAGACACCACGTGATGATCGGGTGTGATAAGCTCTACGTCCATCTACAACGGGTGCAAGCCAGTTTTGCACACGCAGAATACTCAGTTAAACTTGACGAGCCTAGCATATGCAGATATGGCCTCGGAACACGGAGACCGAAAGGTCGGCGTGAATCATATAGTAGATATGATCAACATAGTGATGTTCACCATTGAAAGCTACTCCATTTCACGTGATGATCGGTTATGGTTTAGTTGATTTGGATCATGTGATCACTTAGAGGATTAGAGGGATGTCTATCTAAGTGGGAGTTCTTAAGTAATATGATTAATTGAACTTAAATTTATCATGAACTTAGTCCTGGTAGTATTAGCATATCTATGTTGTAGATCAATAGCTCGCGTTGTTGCTTCCCTATGTTTATTTTGATATGTTCCTAGAGAAAAACTATGTTGAAAGATGTTAGTAGCAATGATGCGGATTGGGTCCGTGATCTGAGGTTTATCCTCATTGCTGCACAGAAGAATTATGTCCTTGATGCACCGCTAGGTGACAAACCTATTGCAGAGCGTATGCGCACGTTATGAACGTTTGGCTAGCTCAATGTGATGACTACTTGATAGTTTAGTGCACCATGCTTAAAGGCTTAGAATCGGGACTTCAAAGACATTTTGAACGTCATATGGACCATATGAGATGTTCCAGGAGTTGAAGTTAATAAAATACCGGAGTTGAGAGATATGAAGTCTCCAACAAGTTCTATAGCTAAAAGATGGAGGAGAATAGCTCAAGTAGTGAGCATGTGCTCAGATTGTCTGGGTACTACAATCGCTTGAATCAAGTGGGAGTTAATCTTCCAGATAAGATAGTGATTGACAGAATTCTCTAGTCACCATCACCAAGTTAGTAGAACTTCGTGATGAACTATAGTATGCAAGGGATGACGAAAACGATTCCCAAGCTCTTCGTGATGCTGAAATCGATGAAGGTAGAAATCAAGAAAAGCATCAAGTGTTGATGGTTGACAAGACCACTAGTTTCAAGAAAAGGGCAAAGGGAAGAAGTGGAACTTCAAGAAGAACGGCAAGCAACTTGCTGCTCAAGTGAAGAAGCCCAAGTCTGGTCCTAAGCCTGAGACTAAGTGCTTCTACTGCAAAGGGACTAGTCACTGGAAGTGGAACTGCCCCAAGTATTTGGCGGATAAGAAGGATGGCAAAAGGGAACAAAGGTATATTGGATATACATCTTATTGATGTGTACTTTACTAGTGTTTATAGCAACCCCTCGGCATTTTGATACTGGTTCAGTTGCTAAGAGTAGTAACTCGAAACGGGAGTTGCAGAATAAACAGAAAATAGTAAAAAGGCGAGGTGACGATGTGTGTTGGAAGTAGTTCCAAGATTGATATGATCATCATCGCACACTCCCTATACTTTCGGGATTAGTGTTGAAACTAAATAAGTGTTATTTGGTGTTTGCGTTGAGCATGAATATGATTTGATCATGTTTATTGCAATACGGTTATTCATTTAAGTTAGAGAACAATTGTTGTTATGTTTACATGAATAAAACCTTCTATGGTCATACACACCAACGAAAATGGTTTGTTGGATCTCGATCGTAGTGATACACATATTCATAATATTGAAGCCAAAAGATGCAAAAGTTAATAATGATAGTGCAAATTATTTGTGGCACGTCGTTTAAGTCATATTGGTGTAAAGCGCATGAAGAAACTCCATGCTGATGGGATTTTGGAATCACTTGACTATGAATCACTTGATGCTTGCGAACCATGCCTCATGGGCAAGATGACTAAAACTCCGTTCTCCGGAACAATGGAGCGAGCAACTGACTTATTGGAAATAATACATACTGATGTATGCGATCCGATGAGTGTTAAGGCTCATGGCAAGTATCGTTATTTTCTGACTTTCACAGATGATTTGAGCAGATATGGGTATATCTACTTGATGAAACACAAGTCTGAAACATTTGAAAAGTTCAAAGAATTTCAGAGTGAAGTGGAGAATCATCGTAACAAGAAAATAAAAGTTTCTACGATATGATCGCAGAGGTAAAATATTTGAGTTACGAGTTTGGTCTTTAGTTAAAACAATGTGGAATAGTTTCACAAATTCGTGCCACCTGGAACACCACAGCATAATGGTGTGTCCGAACGTCATAACCGTACTTTATTGGATATTGTACAATCTATGATGTTTCTTACCGATTTACCACTATCGTTTTGGGGTCATGCATTAAAGACAGCTGCATTCACGTTAAAAAGGGGCACCATCTAAGTCCATTGAGACGACATAATATGAACTGTGGTTTGGCAAGAAACCAAAGTTGTCGTTTCTTAAAGTTTGGGGGTTGCGATGCTTATGTGAAAAAGTTGCATCCTGATAAGCTCAAACCCAAATCGGAGAAATGTATCTTCATAGGATACCCAAAGGAGAAAGTTGGGTACACCTTCTATCACAGATCCAAAGGCAAGACATTCGTTGCTAAGAATGGATCCTTTCTAGAGAAGGAGTTTCTCTCAAAAGAAGTGAGTGGGAGGAAAGTAGAACTTGATAAGGTAATTGTACCTTCTCCCTTATTGGAAAGTAGTTCATCACAGAAATCTGTTCCTATGACTACTACACCAATTAGTGAGGAAGCTAATGATGATGATCATGTAACTTCAGATCAAGTTACTACCGAATCTAAATGGGTAAACCAGAGTGAGCCGCACTGCAGTGGTACGGTAATCCTGTTCGGAGGTCATGTTACTTGACCATGACAAACCCTACGAACTATTAGGAAGCAATGACGAGCCCAGATTCCATGAAATGGTTTGAGGCCATGAAATCTGAGATGGGATCCATGTATGAGAACAAAGTATGGACTTTGGTTGACTTGCCCAATGATCGGCAAGCCATAGAAAATAAATGGATCTTCAAGAGGAAGACAGACGTTGATAGTAGTGTTACTATCTACAAAGCTAGAATTGTCGCAAAAGGTTTTCGACAAGTTCAAGGTGATGACTACGATGAGAGTTTCTCACTCGTATCTATGCTTAAGTCTGTCCGAATCATGTTAGCAATTGCCGCATTTTATGAAATCTGGCAAATGGATAAACAAAACTGCATTCCTTAATGGATTTATTAAAGAAGAGTTGTATATGATGCAACCAGAAGGTTTTGTCAATCCTAAAGGTGCTAACAAAATATGCAAGCTCCAAATGATCTATCTATGGACTGGTGCAAGCATCTCGGAGTTGGAATATACGCTTTGATAAGTTGATCAAAGCATATAGTTTTATATAGACTTGCGGTGAAGCCTGTATTTACAAGAAAGTGAGTGGGAGCACTACAACATTTCTGATAAGTATATGTGAATGACATATTGTTGATCGGAAATAATGTAGAATTATTCTGCAAAGAATATAGGAGTGTTTGAAAGGAGTTTCTCAAAGAAAGACCTCGGTGAAGCTGCTTACATATTGAGCATCAAGATCTATAGAGATAGATCAAAACGCTTGATAAGTTTTTTCAATGAGTACATACCTTGACAAGATTTTGAAGTAGTTCAAAATGGAACAGTTAAAGAAAGAGTTCTTACCTGTATTACAAGGTGTGAAATTGAGTAAGACTCAAAGCCCGACCACGGCAGAAGATAGAAAGAGAATGAAAGTCATTCCCTATGCCTCAGCCATAGGTTCTATAAAGTATGCCATGCTGTGTACCAGATCTATTGTATACCCTACACTGATTTTGGCAAGGGAGTACAATAGTGATCTAGGAGTAGATCACTGGACAGCGGTCAAAATTATCCTTAATGGAATAAGGATATGTTTCTTGATTATGGAGGTGACAAAAAGGTTCATCGTAAAGAGTTACGTCGATGCAAGCTTTGACACCGATCTGGATGACTCTAAGTCTCGATCTAGATACATATTGAAAGTGGGAGCAATTAGCTAGAGTAGCTCCGTGCAGAGCATTGTAGACATAGTAAATTGCAAAATACATAACGGATCTGAATGTGAAAAACCCGTTGGCTAAGATTTTCTCACAAGCAGAACATGATCACACCTTAGTACTCTTTGGGTGTTAATCACATAGCGATGTGAACTAGATTACTGAATCTAGTAAACCCTTTGGGTTTTAATCACATAGCAATGTGAACTAGATTATTGACTCTAGTAAACCCTTTGGGTGTTGGTCACATGACGATGTGAACTATTGGTGTTAAATCACATGGTGATGTGAACTAGATTATTGACTCTAGTGCAAGTGGGAGACTGAAGGAAATATGCCCTAGAGGCAATAATAAAGTTATTTTTTATTTCCTTATTTCATGATAAATGTTTATTATTCATGGTAGAATTGTATTAACCGGAAACATAATACATGTGTGAATGCATAGACAAACAGAGTGTCACTAGTATGCCTCTACTTGACTAACTCGTTAACCAAAGATGGTTATGTTTCCTAACCATAGACAAAGAGTTGTTATTTGATTGACGGGATCACATCATTAGGAGAATGATGTGATTGACTTGACCCATTCTGTTAGCTTAGCATTCGATCGTTTAGTATGTTGCTATTGCTTCCTTCATGACTTATACATGTTCCTATGACTATCAGATTATGCAACTCCCATTTACCGGAGGAACACTTTGTGTGCTACCAATCGTCACAACATAACTGGGTGATTATAAAGGAGCTCTACAGGTGTCTTCAAAGGTACATGTTGGGTTGGCGTATTTCGAGATTAGGATTTGTCACTCCAATTGTCGGAGAGGTATCTCTAGGCCCTCTCGGTAATGCACATCACTTAAGCCTTGCAAGCATTGCAACTAATGAGTTAGTTGCGGGATGATGTATTACGGAACGAGTAAAGAGACTTGTCGGTAACGAGATTGAACTAGGTATTAAGATACCGATGATCGAATCTCGAACAAGTAACATACCGATGACAAAGGGAACAACGTATGTTGTTATGCGGTTTGACCGATAAAGATCTTCGTAGAATATGTAGGAGCCAATATGAGCATCCAGGTTCCGCTATTGGTTATTGACCGGAAACGTGTCTCGGTCATGTCTACATTGTTCTCGAACCCGTAGAGTCCGCACGCGTAAGGTTTCGATGACAGTTATATTATGAGTTTATGAGTTTTGATGTACCGAAGGAGTTCAGAGTCACGGATGAGATCGGAGACATGACGAGGAATCTCAAAATGGTCGAGACGTAAAGATCGATATATTGGACGACTATATTCAGACATCGGAAAGGTTCCGAGTGATTCGGGTATTTTTCGAAGTACCAGAGAGTTACGGGAATACGTATTGGGTCTTATTGGGCCATACAGGAAAGAAGGAAAAGGGCCTCAAGGGTGGCCGCACCCCTCCCCTTGGTCTAGTCCAAATTGGACTAGGGAAGGGGGGCGCCCCCTTCCTTCCTTCTCCTTTTCCCTTCCTCTTTTCCTATTCCATATGGGAGGTGGAATCCTACTAGGACTAGGGAGTCCTAGTAGGACTCCACACTTGGCGCGCCCCCTCCTAGGGCCGGCCTCCTCCTCCCTTGCTCCTTTATATACGGGGGCAGGGGGGCACCCAAAAGATACACAAGTTGATCTTCGTGATCGTTCCTTAGCCGTGTGCGGTGCCCCCATCCACCATATTCCACCTCGGTCATATCGTTGCAGTGCTTAGGCGAAGCCCTGCGTCGGTAGAACATCATCATCGTCACCACGCCGTCGTGCTGACGGAACTCATCCCCGACACCCTACTGGATCGGAGTCCGGGGATCGTCATCGAGCTGAATGTGTGCTGAACTCGAAGGTGCCGTACGTTCGGTACTTGGATCGGTCGGATCGTGAAGATGTACGACTACATCGACCGCGTTGTTCTAACGCTTCCGCTTTCGGTCTACGAGGGTACGTGGACAACACTCTCCCCTCTTGTTGCTATGCATCACCATGATCTTGCGTGTGCGTAGGAATATTTTTGAAATTACTACGTTCCCCAACAATTTGGTTCCTCTCCGCTCCTCTAACTCTGCTCCCGGAGCGGACCAGGCTACAACTCATTTTCATGGAGCGGATAAAACCCAGCTCCACAGCTCCGCGGAGTGGAGAGATTCTGAACAGGGCCTGTTGGGGATATAACTATCAGATATGACCCGCCCAGGAGAGGCCGGGTCATCCCTATGGCGGTTCATCGCAATGAAGCCCAAGCGTATATTAAAGATGGCAGTTCATAGACAGGCTTGTTAGAGGGCCCAAACCCGAAGGCGGCTTAAGGCCCATAAGTATAAACCGCCATGTATGTATAGACTTGTAATTTAAGATAAGTCACCGAGCCGGACTTGTTGTATGAGCGGCGGGACTCATCAAACCCAGGCGTCTACCCATGTATAGAAGGGGACGACCCGGCAGCGGCTTAGGGCAAGAAAACAACAAATCGAGAGCCATGAAAAGCATATTCGCTCCCTGGTCATCGAAACTCTAGCAATACCACCTCAAACTGGATTAGGCCTTTATCTTCACCGCAAGGGGCCGAACCAGTATAAACTCTTCGTGTCCTTTGTCCCATTTTAACCCCTTTAAGCTAACTCCGTCGCAATGGCTCTGCAACTAAGTCCTTCCATGAGGACATCTGCCGTGACACGTCCACGACAGTTGGCGCCCACCATGGGGCCATCGCACGGTGGTTTTGAGTTCTTAAAGGGCAGCTTCAAAGGGATCAAGGGATACGCTGTGGGCCGGATGAACAAGAGTCGTCGCGGCAAGCTCTACATCGACGATGCAGGATGGGGCCCCGAGTCCGGCTCAATTGAGTACGGGTACCGGGTCCCCTTCGGCGGAATCCACGTATTCATCAGCAAGATCGGCGAACCGGGCCCTAAGCCGGACATTTGCACCGACACCATCGAGACGGCTCAGCGTGCACGACCCGCCCGGGTTCAACCCGCCGTGAAGCGTGCCTTTGTTGGATGTATCCATGGGGTTGAATTGGAAGGCTCTGAGTCTGGCGGTGAGACGGCCATCTACTCTGATGGTGAGTCGTCTACGGGCGAGACTGACTCAATGTATCAACTGCAAGATGGATGGCTTGGGGGCTGTTCCAACAGCGACAGTATTCTGGACCCCCACGAGCCGCCGAACAGAGTGGCGATCTTCATGGCTGGCACCCAGCCGGTTCTCGGTTCGACAACCGCCCATGACCATGACTTCCAAAGACGGCAGTGATAACAATGGTGTCTTTGGCGGGTCGGTTCGCCCGGCTCAAGTTTTAACAGATCTGCTGGACGATTTGGCGACTCTGATGGGAGTGGAGGTAACCGCAGACAACCAGGAACAGCATAAGGTGGATGTGGCTAAGTTGCGTGATGAGATAGCGCAAGCTAAGGCGGAGTTGGCAACGGAAAATACTAGGATGGCTGCAGAGCGAGCCGTCTTAAATGCCCAGGCCTAGTGGATTCAAGCAGATTAGTACCGGCTTATGATGGATCAGAACACTTCAAGCGAAGTCTTGAGGAGAAAGCGCCAGAGTCGTCTGCCCTTGATTTATGAGTCAAGGAACCTCTTCAACACACCCGGAGCAGGGCCTAGTAACCCGCCAGTGATAAACTAGATGTTTGAGGCCCTAGGGGGTGGAGCGTTGGGTCAGCCACGCATAGCTGGTTCTCCGCATATGAATAATACCCCGCCTCAGCACGTAGTGACGCCGCCGGGTCATTACTCCACCCCTCTTGATAACATGATTGCTGCAGCTATACGATTGGCGGCTCTGCCAGTTGAGGGTGAGACTCCCGCGATGGTTGAAACCCGAAGGGCTAGGGAGCTTCTTCAAACAACTTTGGTGCAGCAGCAGGCTTACTCCTACATTCGTGATCGGATTCATTCAAACCCTCGTCAAAGCCGGAGCTACAGTACGCACATTGACTCGCCAGCAGTCTCGAGTACTGAGCAGCGCCGTAATCAGCCTCATGGACATAACCAGGCGTGCAATGGGGCCAATGCATCGGATTTGGTGGACCAGGGCAGAAAGCGTTGAGAGGCCGAGTTGGCGGCTCACCAGCACGCGACGGTTTACCCGACGGCTTCAGTTGAGGCGGGCGTAACTTCTAGAGCTTTCGATGTGCCATGTCTAACGGCGGCTCAACGAAACGAGCGTTTGCCCAAAGACTTCAAAGGCCCTCACAAGGTGCCCAATTACACAGCGGATCATCCCCCTGAGGCTTGGGTGGAGACTTATGAGATGGCTATGGAGATGCTGGATGTTAGTGAGGCTGCATATGCTAAGTATTTCACCATGATGCTGGAAGGGACAGCTCGTACTTGGTTGAAAGGGTTGCCGGCTAACTCCATTGGATCATGGGCAAGAGCTGAAAGCCCGGTTCATCCAGAATTTCAAAGATACATGCAAGAAGCCTATGTCGATCGTGGATTTGGTTTCTTGTGTCCAGGCTGAGGCGAGTCAACGACCAGCTGGGTGCGCCGGGTCTCGACTATTATACATTCATCAGATAATATCAACTTCGGCTCAGCGGTTCTAATGTTGGAGAAAAATTGCCGTTTTGTTCCACTCAAGCAGAAGCTTGGGCGGCTTAAGCGTCATTGCAATGACATGGGGGAGCTTATGGCAGCTCTTGTTAAGTATGCCGACTATGATGGTACCAAGGTATGACGCCCCCGATTCAATCGTACACTAATCATGCACGCAAATGTGTACGATCAAGATCAGGGACTCACGGGAAGATATCACAACACAACTCTAAAACATAAATAAGTCATACAAGCATCATAATACAAGCCAGGGGCCTCGAGGGCTCGAATACAAGTGCTCGATCATAGACGAGTCAGCGGAAGCAACAATATCTGAGTACAGACATAAGTTAAACAAGTTGCCATAAGATGGCTAGCACAAACTAGGATACAGATCGAAAGAGGCGCATGCCTCCTGCCTGGGATCCTCCTAGCTACTCCTGGTCGTCGTTAGCGGGTTGCACGTAGTGGTAGGCGCCTCCAGTGTAGTAGTCGACATCGACGGTGGCGTCTGGCTCCTGGGCTCCATCGTCAGTTGCGACAATCGTGTAGAGATAGGGGAAAAGGGGAACAAGGCAACCGTGAGTACTCATCCAAAGTACTGCAAGCAAGGAGCTACACTACATATGCATGGATATATGTGTAAAGGGCCATATCGGTGGGTGAAATGCAGAATGCCGAATAAGAGGGGAAAGCTAGTCTTAGCGAAGACTACGCTTCTGGTCACCGTCTTGCAACAGGTAGAGGAGGGTAGGTTGAAGTCCTCCAAGTAACATCACATAGCAATAATCCTACCGGCGATCCCTCCTCATATCCCCGAGAGAGAGCGACCACCGGTTGTATCGGCACTTGGGAGGGTGTGTTTTATCAAGTATCCGGTTCTAGTTGTCATAAGGTCAAGGTACAACTCCAAGTCGTCCTGTTACCGAAGATCACGGCTATTCGAATAGATTAACTTCCCTGCAGGGGTGCACCAACTTACCCAGCATGCTTGATCCCATTAGGCTGGACACACTTTCCTGGGTCATGCCCGGCCGCGGAAGATCAACACGTCGCAGCCCCACCTAGGCACAACAGAGAGGCCAGCACGCCGGTCTAAACCTAAGCGCGAAGGGTCCGGGCCCATCGCCTCGAAAGCACACTGCGTTGCGTTATGCGGCCGGAAGGCAGACCTAGCCTAGCAGCGTTCCAGTCCAATCCGGCGCGCCACTCCGTCGGCCGACGTCTGAAGTGCTTCGGGATACCACGACGCCGGATACCCATAACTACTCCCGCGTAGATGGTTAGTGCGTATAAGCTCGTAGCCAACTCAGATCAAATACCAAGATCTCGTTAAGCGTGTTAAGTATCCCATGAGCAACGCCGAGCAGGCCAGCCCACCTCTCTCCTAGGCGGTCTCAACCTGCCTGCCGCTCCGCCACAAAGATCCATCCAGAGGGCCGTCGGGACAAGGTCCTTTCAGCCCCTAATCCGTGAATCACTCATGGGTGCTCCACAAGCCGACCCGACTTTAGTCACCACATGTATCATGTATAAGTATAAGTATATACCCGTGATCACCTCCCGAGTGATCACGGCCCGATAGGATAGCACGGCAGACGGACAAGAATGTAGGGCCACAGATGAAAGTACTAGCATCCTATACTAAGCATATAGGATTGCGAATCGAGTAACAACGATAGTAACAAGGACGGGCTATGCATCGGGATAGGTATAACGAAGCAGTAACATGCTACACTACTCTAATGCAAGCAGTATAGAGAAGAGTAGGCGATATCTGGTGATCAAAGGGGGGGCTTGCCTGGTTGCTCTGGCAAGAGAGAGGGGTCGTCAACACCGTAGTCGAACTGGCCAGCAGCAGCGTCGGTCTCGTAGTCTACCGGAGAGAAGAGGGGGAAGAAACAATGAATACCAAGTAAACAGATGCATATCGATGCATGACAAGTCAAGTAGCGATGCTAGGCGTGCCCTAACGTGGTAAGAGGTGGTACTGGTTAAGGGGGGAAACATCCGGGAAAGTATTCCCAGTGTTTCGTGTTTCTGGGCAGAGGAGTCGGAGGGGGAAAGTTGCAGGTTCGATAGGTTAGGGGTGTGTGGCGGACGAACGGACTGCGTATCCGGATTCGTCTCGCCGTTCTGAGCAACTTTCATATTGAAAATATTTTAATCCGAGTTACGGATTAAAAGATATGATTTTTAAAAGATTTTATTAATTTTTGGAATTTAATTAATTAATTAATTAATTCGAAAAAATGTATTTATGAGGTCAGCATGACGTCATGCTGACGTCAGCAGTCAACGGGGTTGACTAGGTCAACCCTGACATGTGGGTCCCGTTCGTCATACTCCGTTAACTAATTACCTTAGTTAAGTTTAATTAATGATGAGTTAATTAGGTTAATTAGTCATTAGGTTTAATTAATCGTGATTAATTAAATTAATTATTTACTTAACTAATTAATTAATTAATTAATTTTATTCATTATTATTTTGATTAATTATATTTATTTAAATTACTTTCCCCTTTCTTTTTATTTTAAAATCGTTCTGTGGGGGTGGGGCCCCCATGTCATAAGCGAGGTGGACCGGTCGGCCACCCGAAAGTCAACAATCGGCGGGGGCCTGGGCCCACCAACCGCTGGCTCAGCGGTGGCCCCGGTCGGCCACGCGTTAGAGGCTCGATGGCGTCACAAGGAGGGGCCGGACTTGCGGAATCCGCCGTCCGGCAAAAGCGCGCGGCGCGTTCGAAAGCGAGGAGGACGCCGCGTCCATTGGTAGCAAGGCCACGGCCGGACTCGGCCGGAAACGGCGCCGGCGAGCGGCGGTAGGGTTCGGGATCCCGACGGAGCGCCTTCTGAGGCCGAGGTGGCTTGCGCGGGGCGCTGAGCACCACGGGCTCGCCCCCGTGACCATTTGGTCACCGGGGCGCCAGCGACGAGATCCACGCCCATGAGGCGTTGGTCTGGCGGCTCGCCGGGCCGCTGCTCACGAGGAAGAGAGGAGGCCGAGCACGTTCCGTGCTCCGTGGCGAGGAAGGTAGAGGAGGGGGTGGTCTTGGGGCGGCCGGAGCCGGGCGTGCGCGGTGGTGGCGCCTGGAGGGGGACGAGGAGAGAGGGGATCCACTGGGGAGAGCTCACGGGGCGCAGGGTCTCAGAGGCATGCTCGGAGACAGTCGGGGCGACCGGTGAGGAGGAGGCGGGAGGCGCCGGGCGCAGTGCGGATCCCGGCGAGGTGGTCGTCGGGGCGGGTCGGCCTTGAGACGACGAGGGGGCCTTCTTGGCCGGTCGGGGAGGAGGAGGGTGAGGACGGGCGCGAGTCGCCGCGTCGAGGGGACGGGATCGGGCGGAGCCGATCCAGATCGGGCGCGAGAGGGAGGAGGAGGGATCGGGGCGAATGGGTGGCTAGGGTTTCCACCGGCGGGAGGTGGATAAGGGAGTGGCGTTGGGCGGCCAGGGGGCTTGGCCCAGTTGGGCCAGTGGGGGGGTTTTCTCCCCCTCTCCGTTTTTTTGTTTTATTTCCTTTTCTTATTTTCCCTTTTCTGTTTTTGTTTATTTAAAATATCCAAACACTTTACAAAAATGTGTGCACCCCACCATAATTAACTTTGCAATATTTGACAACTCCCGAACATTTTAGTTTTAATTTTTGAAAACTTTTTATTGCTTTCATAATTTTGAATTTAATTTTGAAACAGTTTTGATTCATCCCGAGATTATCTACAGTGACAGAGGTGACGTGGCACCATCAACGTGAGATTACTGTAGCATGATTACCCGGGTGTTACACAAGGACCCCGACTCTGAGGATGAAAGATCGAGAAAGGGAAAGAAGAGTAACGGCATGAAGGGACAGCAGTACAACCTGCCAATCAGGGCGGCAACGGTAAGCACAAGGCTGATGATTTTGTGGCTAACACCGGAGCGCGTAATTATAACCAGCGTCATAAGAGACCGCCGGTTCAAGGGACTAGGTTTGACCTTGATGCAGTATTAAATCAGCCATGTCCAAAGCACGGAACGGATCAGAAGTCGGCTACCCATCTGTGGAAACATTGCAACATAATGAGAAGCTTTAGGGAATCCATCTAGCACAACCATGGCCCGAACGGCGGTTCAGGGTCCGGCTCTCGTGGTCCGGGTCAAGGAGGCGGCGCTTCAAATTCCGGGTTTCAAGGCCATAGTAACCAGGGCGACTACGACCAGCAGAGTAATCAGGGAAATCAGCAGCAACAGTCTGGTTACCAGAGCAATCCCAAGAAATTGAATAGTGGATAGTATCACGTCTTTACAACAAGCTTGTGTAAGCGCGGTCAAAAGCTTCATAAGAGGGCAGTAAATGTTGTTGAGCCGGCGGTGCCGCGTTATTTACGGTGGTCAGAGCAGCCTATCGTGTGGAGACGTGAGGATCACCCGCCCCGGGTTGATAATCCGGGTCACCTGGCTCTGGTGGTGGCACCTCAGGTTGGAGGTTATAAGTTTACTAAGGTGCTCATGGATGGAGGTAGCATCATTAACATCCTTTATTATGAGACCTTTAAATGCATGGGACCGACAGATAAGAATCTTAAGCCGTCAAACACCGCCTTCCATGGTGTGGTACCGGGTAAGTCAGCCTACCCAGTGGGTAAGATATCTTTGGAAGTTGCCTTTGGAGATGAGCATGATTCCAGATCTGAGACTTTAACCTTTGAAGTGGTCAAGATTAAGAGCCCTTATCATGCTCTGTTTGGGCGGCCGGCTTATGCTAAGTTCATGGCAAGGCCTTGTTATGTTTACTTGCAACTTAAGATGCCGAGTTATAAGGGCACCATCACAGTGCATGGGAGTCACAAGGTGGCCTTGGAGTGTGAGGAAGGTGATGCGGCTTATGCTGAATCAGTTTGTGCAGCGGAGGAGCTAAAATTTTACAAGGACAATGTTGACCCGGCAGACATGACGTCCTTGAAGAAGCCGACCACAGAGCATGATCCTTCGCTCAAGTTTAAGTCGGCGGACGACACTAAAATGATTGATTTTGTCCCTGGCGACTCATCTAAGCGATTCAAAGATCGGTGCTAATCTAGATCCAAAATAGGAAAGTGCGCTTATCGAGTTCATCCGTGAGAACCGAGACATCTTTGCATGGAAGCCTTCAGACATGCCGGGTGTATCGAGGGAACTCGTTGAGCACACTCTTAATATTGATCCAAAGTTTAAGCCGGTCAAGCAGTTTCTTCGACGATTTAAAGAGGAGAGGCGGAAGGCCATTGGTGAAGAGGTGGCCCGGCTCTTAGCGACCGGGTTTATCGTTGAAGTTTTTCATCCTGAGTGGTTGGCTAACCCAGTGTTGGTACTCAAGAAGAATGGCACTTGGCGGATGTGTGTGGATTACACGGACTTGAACAAGGCTTGTTCGGCTGATCTATTTGCTCTCCCTCATATTGATCAAATCATTGATGCTACGGCGGGTTGTGAGCATTTGAGTTTTTTGGATGCTTATTCTGGTTATCATCATATCAAGATGGAAGTTAAGGACCAGGAGAAGACAGCTTTCATTACTCTGTTTGGAGCCTTTTGCAATGTGTCTATGCCTTTTGAGCTCAAGAGTGCCCAGGCGACTTATCAACGGTGTGTGCAAAATTGCCTTCACAATCAGATTGGGCGTAATGTTCATGCTTATGTAGATGAAATTGTGGTGAAGTCAAGAAAGAGGGACACCCTAATTGATGATTTGAAGGAGACGTTTGACAATCTCCAGGTTTGCAAGATGATGCTTAACCCGGCCAAGTGTGTTTTTGGTGTACCAGCAGGCAAGCTATTGGGATTTCTTGTTTCTAATAGAGGCATTGAAGCTAACCTGGAGAAGATGAAAGCCATTACTCAGGCAAGCTATTGGGATTTCTGGTTTCTAATAGAGGCATTGAAGCTAACCTGGAGAAGATGAAAGCCATTACTTCTTTGGCTAAGCCGGCGTGTGTTAATGATGTTCAGCGTCTGGCGGGTGCGGCTTTGAGATGGTTCATAAGTCGGCTGGGTGAGAAGGCTATTCCTCTTTATCAGATGATGAAGAAGACAGACCACTTTGTTTAGAGTGATGCTGCTAATCAAGCATTTGAGGATCTGAAGAAACAGTTGGCTGAGCCACCCGTACTTGCTGCCCCTATTGATAAAGAGCCTCTGTTGTTATATGTGGCTGCTAATAGCGGGGCCGTCAGTGTAGCCATTGTGGTGGAAAGGAAAGAGGCAGGCAAGGAGTACCCGGTTCAACGGCTGGTTTACTATATTAGTGAGGTGCTTATTGAATCCAAGCAGAGATATCCACACTGGCAGAAGCTTGTGTATGGGGTTTTTATGGCAAGCCGGAAGGTCAAAGAATATTTTCAGGGTCATCCCATTACCGTGGTTAGCTCTGCTCCTTTAGGAGACATCGTTCAAAACAGGGAAGCCATAGGCCGGGTTGCTAAATGGGCCATTGAGCTTGGACCTCAGGGTTTAAAGTATGTACCTCGTATAGCCATCAAGTCTCAAGCACTTGTGGATTTCATCAATGACTGTACAGAGTTGCAGGCGCCTGAGGAAAAGTCGGATAACACATATTGGACTATTCACTTTGATGGATCCAGGCAGTTGGAGGGCTCGGGAGCTGGAGTTGGCTTGACTTCCCCACGAGGTGATAAATTCTCTTATATTCTCCGGCTAATGTTCCCTTGTACTAACAATGCAGCTGAGTATGAGGCCTTGCTCCATGGTCTTTGGATGGCTAAAGAGATGAATTTAAGCCGGGTGAGATGCTTTGGCGATTCAGATCTGGTAGCTTAACAAGTCTCTGGTACCTGGGATTCTAAGGATCCCCTTATGGCGGCTTATCGCCGAGAGGTTGATGCTATTGCAGGTCATTTCAAAGGTTATCAAGTTGAGCGTATTGATCGTAGGAAGAATGAGGCAGCTGATACGTTAAGCCGGCTGGGGTCTCAGCGTAAGATGGTGCCACCCAACACGTTCTTGGATATTTTGTTTAACCCTTCTGTCAAATTGCTTACAGAGGAGGATCTTGTTGTCCCTGACCCAGAAGCACAATTGGTGGCGGCTCTTCATGCTATTCCTGATTGGACAGTTCCTTATTTGGCTTACATGACCCGGGGTGAGTTGCGGAAAATGAAATTTTGGCGAGCGTGTAACCCGGCGGTCTAAGTCAATGTCAATTGTCAATGGGGAGTTGCACCATCGCAGTGTCACAGGGGTGTTTTAGCGTTGCGTCTCTCCTGAAGAAGGCTGTGAGATTCTACGAGAGATCCACGCAGGAGATTGTGGTCATCATGACGGCTCTAAATCTCTTGTAGCCAAGGCTTTTCATCATGGGTTCTATTAGTTGACGGCTCATGCTGATGCTGAGGATTTGGTAAGCAGATGTGATGGCTGTCAGAAATTTTCACGACGAGCTCATGTGTCGGCTCAAGAATTGAGGATGATTCCAATTACTTGGCCATTTGCAACTTGGGGGCTTGATATGGTTGGTCCTTTCAAGAGGTCCAAGGATAAGAAGACCCACCTTTTGGTGGCGGTTGACAGGCTCACTAAGTGGGTTCAAGCAGAGCCGGTCAGTAAGTGTGATGCGACAACGGCGGTTCAACTCATCAAGAAGGTGATCTTCCACTTTGGCTTTCCACACAGCATTATAACAGATAATGGCACTAATCTTTCTAAAGGTGCTATGAGAGAATTCTGTCAACGAGAGCATATCCGGCTTGATGTTTCTTCTGTGGCTCACCCCCAGTCTAATGGTCAAGCGGAATGAGCTAATTAGGAGATTCTGTGAGGTATCAAGCCCCGGCTTATGGTTCCTTTGCAGAGAATGCCGGGTTGTTGGTTAGAGGAGTTACCCTCATTATTATGGAGTATCAATACAACCCCTAACAGATCAACGGGTTACACACCTTTCTTCATGGTTTATGGAGCAAAGGCAGTCCTCCCTAGTGACATCCGTCACGATTCACCCCGGGTGGTGGCTTACGTTGAAGCTGACAATGAAAAGGCACGTCAAGAGGCGCTTGACCTGTTAGATGAGGAGCATGACCTTGCGACGGCTCGTTCAGCAATTTACCAGCAAGATCTACGTCGTTATCACAGCCGCCGGGTCAAAACCAGAACCTTTTAAGAAGGCGACTTAGTGCTTCGGCTCATCCAGGATCAAACAGACATGCATAAGCTCTCACCGCCCTGGGAAGGACCTTTTATGGTCAGCAAGAATATGCATAACGGGTCATACTATCTTATCGACGTTCGAGAACACAAGGATTCATGTAAGTCGGAGGAGGAGACCCATCGGCCTTGGAATATTGCTCATCTTCGGCCCTACTATACCTGAGCCACCAGCTCTCATGATGTACATAATTACCTGATGTATATATTATAAGCAGTATAATAAAGTCGGCATCCCTGATAATTCAGGGCCTCTGTCGTTTCACTTCCTCGAAGCTGAGTCTTTATCATCGTATTCATTTAAGAGGCTCGACGCCCAAACTACAGGGACCAAAGAGAGTTGGATGCACAGCACAGCTCAAACATAGGTCCCTGATGAGCACGACTTGTCAGTATGTCACTTGGGGGCTTCCTGTTCAAACATAGGCGTATTCGAACAAAGAGAACATAGCGTTACTACCCTCTTGACCAGGTTTGTTCAAACATAGGCTTATTCGACCAAAGAGAACATAAACTTTCCGGATCATCCTACCTGTAACCAGCTGCTTCAACTCCATCGGGTAATCCCGATTGACTCTTCGAACTATTAACAATCAATCTTTATGGTGTATTCGACCAAGATCTGAGCTTGTTAAGGTTCAAACGGTGGTTTGTCATGCGAGAGCACGGTTTACACATAGTCAGGATAGATCCAGGCTTCATATGCCGCCTTCCTTGAAACTTGGATAAATCGGCCCGTGATGTATGCTGTTACTCTGACCCCGCGTACTCCTGATAAGGTATTTAAGCAAGCCCTGACTTTATCTGGGTTCAAATGTCGATTGGGTACTGTGAGTTAGGCTCACGGAACGCACGAACAATCCAGTGGCTCCGGCTAGTTTCATCGAAGAAGACACTTTGGCTTGGCAGCCTACAAAAGCCTCGAATTTCTTTTGATATCTTCATTTATATTCTATGGTCTTTTCTTTGACTTCTAGTTTTTTACAAGTCGGGCCCAGCTGCCCTGCTTATGGCTTATATTTGAAGCATCTTTTGGGTCTCTATAACCCACCAGGATGGCAGACTCTAAGTCGGCAGAGTATCATACTCTTATGTTTACAGTTACAGCTCTAAAATACCTCTAACTATACGAAGCTGATAAGCCGGTAGTCTAAAGCATATACTACAGGTATGACATCTTATTTAACAAAGTGTCAGGCCGGCCCCGGTTATGGACTATTCGTCCCCAGCGGTTTCAATTGGGTATCATGACCCGCCCGGCGGTAAGCCGCCAGGGTGTTTGTATTTTTTTTGTGCAGGATAATAATCATTCAGATATGCATTAATCAAAGGCTATCATACCCATAATGGTTTTTTTAAACCGGCGGATCAGCGGTATTAAGTAAAAGCGTGCACGATGGCACGGCAGATTCAAGTTTTTACTACCCTATTACATGACTCCATGAGCCAATGAGGATCAAGTGTTTTTCCAAGAATCAAAATATATAAACCGCCTGGCGGTTCACTCTTCTTGGCCTTGCTGGCTTGAGGCTTCTGGATTATCCCTTTCCGGTTCTTCGTCCTACTCCGCCGGCTGAAATTTGGTGATGACCAATCGATGCCAGATAAAGCTTGAAATTCAGCTTCGTCATCTATAAGATCACACGGCAAAACTTCAGGGGCAAAATTGTGCTTACGGATTGGGGGGATTAAGTCCATCACTCTATAAGCCGGGGTCATCATCTTTTGATTCTCCTGGTTATAAGCCGGATGGTATTTTGCAAGATCAGAATCATTGGCAATCAGAGTCGCCATTGGACGTATTTCTTTTACATGGTCGAGAAGTCCTTCCGATCAAACGGAGTGCCATCTTCCTTCAAGCTTGGGTATCCGGTGGCTACTTCGGACGGGTCAAGCTCCGGTACCCATGCTTTGGCCCGGCTCAAAGCCGTCACGGCGCCGGCTCTTGCAGACGATCGTTTCATCTCCTCAAACCTGGCAGGCAGCATAGAAAGCTTTTTCAACACATCTATCAACAGAGTAGGCGCCTGATTCGTTGAAGAAACTGCGGCCAATGCACGTTGGGTTCCGGTGTACAGCTGTTCTACAAGTGTATAGACAGCTTTGAGCTTCACAAGCATGTCTTGGTTCAAATTGCTGCTCCTGGACCTGGATACATCTCAGATTGGTTAAAATGATGGTTTATCTTATCATGATAAGGATTAACTTTTTGATAATTAGCATGGCGACTCACCAAAGATAGGAGAAGCCATCTGAGATACACGGCGCTTTAAACCGGTGAGCTCAGTGGTCACCTCTTGAAGAGCCACCTCTGCTTTTTCAGCCCGCTGCGTTAAAGTGGTCTTTTCTTCAGCCCAAGTCTTTTGCTCTGCCTCAAAACTGGTTTTCAGTTTTTCCGACTCAGCCACACTAAATTGGAACTTTGACTCTGCTTTCCGGGTCTCGGTTTCCTGAGTCACCAGCCAGGTCTTTGCATCATTTAATTGAGACTCCAGTTCAGCAGTAGCAGCCTGTATGAAATACTGAGTTATCAACACATTTATATCAGGGTTCCAAGAATATAAGTCCCAAGTCTTTTGCAAGCAACAACACTTGACACTTGGGGGCTAATGTCTTTCAAAGAAATTTTTCAAGGAAATGACTCTTAGGAATAAAGTCCCAAGCACTCTGCAAGCAAGACTACTTGGCACTTGGGGGCTAATGCATATTGCTTGTATCTTTTTAATGATGAGCCGGCTGTGTTGTAAACAGTCCCGGCTGACTCATGGGGGCCGGCTCATTCATGCTGATTAAACCGGCCATTCGGGACTATGGATGCAAAGCTAAATTGCTTAGACATCCGGTTTAATTTTAAACCGGACTTGGAGGGATTCTATGACAGAAACTTCTGGATTCTTATAAGTCTACAACCTATTCAATCTTATCATAACCAGTAGACTTGGGGGCTGGCAGGATGTACATAACTTATTTAAAAGCCGGAAGTCATACCTCATATTTCTGGTGCATTTGTTTCACCAATCAATCTCAAGGTCACAACTGGAATGAACTTGGTTAAGATAACCAGAGAATACTTCATTGACGGTCAGTTGAGAGTAATCAGCAATGTCAAATTTCATTTTCCGCCTCTCAATGAATCCATCTTTCGCGGAGTGCTTGGCTAAGATGGTTGGATGTCCCGGTTCTTTAAAGCTGGTGCCAGTAATGATAACATCTTCACCATGTTATTATGACGGCTTAAGTGGATTGGATGACTCGGTGAGCACAGGATTGGCATCTGTATGATCACGGGAGAGGTCAGGAATCTCAAAGTGAGCATCATCGGCGGTGTTCGTCCATTGTTTGTCAAAAGTTTCGTGTATTGTGGATTTGCTGTTCGGCTCAAAGAACTTCAGTGCCTTAGTTGCCTTGGTCACCTTTGCCTTCTTGTTAGGCTTTGCTTGACCACTGCACGGGTTATGACAAGTCAGTATAAGTATAAGAGTATAAAGAGTCACAGGGTAAATCAATCGCCATTACCCAGGAGCAGTTTTAAAAGCTGGCAACTCGGTTTGTGATGAGTCGCCAGAGGAAGAACGGGCAAGTTCCTGGTCAATGGTCATCAACAGAGTTAAGTGATAGATAAATAAGACCCGCCAGCGGGTCAAAGGAATAAGTTAAGAAGAACCTCGTTTCGCCATTTTCGACGAGCGGGAGTGTTTGGTAAACCGGAGGACAACTCTTCGCCTCCACTAGTCCGGGTCTGACGTCGGCTCTCGTGTTGTTGTTGCTTCAAAAGAAAGTGAGGATCTAAATAAGCCAAGGGGTGTGAAAACCTTACTTTCCGGGTTACTTGTCAAGTTTCGTCGCAAAGGTTCCGAGCCGAGGAAATAATAGTTACCTCTTCTTCAACTCGCTATTTGGCTCCGTGTCATCCTCGATAATAGTCGGTGTCAATAAGATGATTGAGAAACAAGCCAAGAGAGTCAAGGGCTACCTCCGACTCGTGAGGTATCATCCGCACTAAGCAAATCAGAGACGCTTGGTTTCTTCTTTTTCTTGGTGGTCTTCTTGGCGGTTTTCTTGGCGGCTTTCTTGACGGCCCTGGCCTTCTTGGCAGCTTCATGATCATACTCCTCTGTCCAAAAGTCGGATTTAGCCTGTAAAGGTCATTAAAGGTTGAGTTAATAAAGGTATTTGAATAATGAAGTAAAAGTGAGAAAATTCAGAGACTTACATCTGGTGGCGGGTTAAGTTTGCAGAAAGGGTCCAGACCCACTTTAACGCAATCTGTCGGGTCTTCATTCAGAAGGGACTCGGTCATTTCAATAATTGCCTCGTCAGTTAATTGCACAGAGGTGTGGCGCAGTGGATCTTTTACACCACCAGTGTAAGTACACATTAAGCCGGACCGTCGACTCCAGGGTATGATCCGCCAAGAAACCCAGCACCGAATCAAGTCAATGCCAGGTAACCCATTGGCCAGTAGAGCCTTGACTTTTGCAATAGTGGGGGGCAAGCTTTGCATGTTCAGCAGCGGTAAGTTTTTCAGGAAGAAGACGCTTGGGGTCCAGGTGCTCAACACGATAACCCGGCAATGGATTCTCATCAGCGGGAGAGGTCTCTTTGCAATAAAACCATGTCTTATTCCAATCTTTGGGGTGGCTCGGCAAGGTCGCATAAGGGAAGATGGTGTCTCTTCTTTGCTGAATTGAGATTCCGCCAAGTTCCAAGCTGGGTCCGTTCGTACTCATTTTGGCGGTTTAAATAGAAGTATTCTCTAAAAAGTTCAACACTGGGCTCCTCTTGAAGGTATACTTCACAAAAGACTTGAAAATTGCAGATATTTGACACGGAATTGGGTCCAATGTCTTGAGGATGGAGCTGGAAGAAGTGCAGAACATCCCGGAAAAACTTAGAGCCGGGTGGTGAGAAGCCCCGGTTCATGTGATCAGTGAATACAATAACTTCGCCATCCTTTGGCTGAGGTTTTCTTCGCCCGGTTTAGGGGTGCGGTAATGCATAACACTCTTTGCGGGCAAGTACCCGACTTTGACAAAGTCTCTGAATGTGCCCTCGGTGACGAGGGAGGGGACCCAATTGCATGTATAGACTGTCTTTGGCGGCATTGTGAAAGAAAGAAAACCTAAAGGAAAGAAATAAATTGCCGGTTCAAGTTAGCTAATGAAATCACAAGTTAACAGTTGCAGCACACATTCAGAATGGTGGCTTAAGTGAGAACCAATGATATATGGTCAATTGTAAGCCGGACATGTAAGCCGCCATGACACGTACTGGTATTCAAGATCTAACAAAGGCAAAAATTTACTAAGTGTGGGGATAAACAAGTTTCAAAGATTAAAACTATAAGATCAGATCTGCAGCTATTCAGCAAATGGGATAAAATCTAAACCTAAGGTGACGGGAGCAGAAGAGCGGGGGTTTCCAGATGAGATCTATTGCAAAAAAGATATGGTCTAATATCAAAAATAAGTGCTAAACTGCTTCCGCGCAAGATTTATATGGTTTTTCGGATCTAAGCTATGAATCTAAGCAAGAAGAAGGAAGGGCGGCGACGAACACCGATGAACACTGAAACCCTAAATGACAGATCTGTTGCGAGGAAAGGGAAGACTTACTGATGCTGATGAGACAACGGAGAGGCGCCGTGGTGTTCTGGTCCGTTCAGGGTGACGCAGCGGCCAAAGTCGAGGTCGGAGACGAAGGTTGACGGCGGCGGAGCTCGGGCGCACTGGAACGTCGCGGGAAGGAAGAAGAAGGCGAGAAGGAAAAGGGGGAGAATGACAGGTGAGCCTGTGGCCCTATTTATAAGGGTAGAAGGATAAGTGGCATGCGCAAGAATCGAGGAGTCAGGAAAATGGATAAGTGACGACGCGGGCGCCTCGATTTTTGGAAGGTCAGTAAAGAAAGAGATTTATTAAGATTTGGATTATGTGAAGTATTAATCACAGGTGACGTCACGGCGGTTACCATAATTTCCGGAGATGACGTCATGGCGGGTTACAATGTTTCATAGTAAAATGAAGAAGGATTTTTCTAAAGTATTGAAGGTTGACATGAACAAATTCAAATCGACCTGGGGCCTAATGTTAGGGATATAACTATCAGATATGACCCGCCCAGGAGGGGCCGGGTCATCCCTATGGCGGTTCATCGCAATGAAGCCCAAGAGTATATTAAAGATGGCGGTTCATAGACAGGCTTGTTAGAGGGCCCAAACCCGAAGGCAGCTTAAGGCCCATAAGTATAAACCGTCATGTATGTATAGACTTGTAATGTAAGATAAGTCACTGAGCCGGACTTGTTGTATGAGCCGGCCGGGACTGTGTAGGCCGCAGGGCGTCAAACCATGTATATAAGGGGACTACCCGACAGCGGCTTAGGGCAAGAAAATAACAAATCGAGAGCTAGGAAAAGCATATTCGCTCCCTAGTCATCGAAACCCTAGCAATACCACCTCAAACTGGATTAGGCCTTTACCTTCACCGCAAGGGGCCGAACCAGTATAAACTCTTCGTGTCCTTTGTCCCGTTTTAACCCCTTTAAGCTAACTCCGTCGCAATAGCTCCGCAACTAAGTCCTTTCATGAGGACATCTGTCGTGACACTTCCACGACAGGGCCTATATATATAACATAACTGTTTTAGAACCACCACCAAAAAAAGTATTAAGATATTAAGCTCTCTCAATTTGAGACCTGCTGTTGTGTCGTGGGTTGTAGAGGGGCTTTGGACCCTGCGTGTAAGGGTGTGTGTTTTCTATTTTCTTTTTAACACAGCATAAACGCAGATGTTCATATATACGAACATACACCTCACCCATGTGAACGCATGCACACATGCCCTACACCTATGCCCAGCTCCGAGATATTGAGCGGATACAACATCTTAAGATTGACAAAGTCACCATAGACATCTCGTAGTCGAGGGGAACATCTCCTCCCACTGAACGTACATCGCCGGAATCCTGAAATAAATCCAGAAAAATAAGAGCAACACTACCAAGTCGACTTGAACCTTGATGGGTAGGTTCCACCAAAAGGAATCTAACCATCTGAGTTACGCTTAGTTTGTGTGTGTGTGTGTGTCTCGGTTGAGATCACACACACCCTACGTAGTGACGCTTGGTTTTTTTATTTTTCGAATATTTTATAAGGTATTATCTGTTTTTCCTTTTCATTTATCTTTTTTTGTTTTCATTAGTCTTTAGTTTTCTCTATTATATATTTTATTTTCTTTTTCACATTTTATTTTCATGAATATTTTTTCAAATTCATGAATACTTTTTAAATTATTGAATATTTTAAAATTCATGCACATTTTAAAATTTGTGAAGATTTTTAATTTGTTAACTGTTTCCAAAATCACGAAAATAGTTCAAAATTCATGATTATTTTTAATTTGCAAGTATTTTTCTTTAATTATTTTTTAAATCAGATGATTTTTAAAATACAAGAGTTTCTACATTAGTGAACATTTCCTGATTTAGCAAGGTTTTTCAAATGAAAACAATAGTGGGTTTTTTCTGAGCTAGCAGCGGAGCGAGCAGTAGCAAAATTAAGCGAGCGAGCAGAGCAGGGGCAAGAGCTTCACGGACCAGCCCATGTGAGCAATATAGCAGTGATTCCACAGTTTTTAAGCGTGGAATAAGAGCTACCAAGGGCTGACACAACCATCATCAGATGACACCAAAGTCGAAAAGCGTAAGAACATCACAACCAGTGGCGGAGCTAAATATGGGTGTTTAGCAGGCCAAAAGACTCTATTTTTCCTAATCTTCCTCTCCCCCCAAAAAAAATCTTTCACGAATTTTACCAAGGCTTGGGGGGGGGGGGGGGGGGATGCCCCTGCAGCCTTCAACGTGGCTCCGCCCCACGCATCGAACAACTTTACTCTTCTCTCATAACAAACACCGTCTCCAAGAAGTATCCCTCGGAGGCGAAAGGTGGAGGCCGCCCTGAAAACCGCCTCAGATATACAAAAGGGCTGCGTTGGCGGACTACCCCGAATGCCATGTTCAGTAGTAGCAGTAGTGATTTGTCTAAATTTCCTCAGTGCAGCCTTTTCTTAACTATGCTTATGCCATCCTATGCCACTACTACCATGAACTAATACACCGCATCAGCAAACAACATTCTTTGCGTGTTGATTCAAGCTTGACTAGCCAATGTGCCCCTAGACGTTGATGCATGATCATATCACTGCGGAGTACGTGCGCTCTGATCCGTTACATGATCATATCAAGCCACAACTCCTCCAGAATTACACGAAGATGGGGTAAAGCACACGCAGAACGCATAATCTAGCTTCGGTTTGCGGCGAGACCAAGCAAAGGCAGGCGATACTGCGATAAGCCCGCTGCGGAGCTACATGCGAATTTTTGCTTTTATGCGAGATCGAGCTAGAACCCTGGTCTTCTGGCCGTTCTCCAGCGTCTTCCCCTCAAGTAACTCCTCAGTGGCTTCATGCAATGGGCCTTCCATGCCAGCCACCTGCGTCTCGGTGTGGGACATGCATGGGATTATTTTAGTATTTCCGGCGTGCAGCATGGTGAAGGTTTGACGCCTACTGACAAGTGTGTTTTGCTTGGGCATGAAAAATGGAGAGAGTTGCGCCTACTCGCAATCGTGATGGCCAAGACAACTCCTCATCTTTTCCGTAAAAACCAACCGTGTTCTCTGTTCTGTTAGCTTAATCTCAGTAATTTCATCATTTTTTCCTTCTAGAAACAACATCCATTTCTCACGCCTTACGTGCAAACGCTGGAATGTCATCTTGATATGGAGGGTTTTTTATTCTTTAGAATTTGAGAAATGCAGCTAATTTGAGCGTGTCTAGCACCAGCAAACGGTGCAACAAGTCTAGTCCAGCTAATTTGTGCTTGCTTCTCAGGCTCACTAAATTAACCTTTCTTGCCCCGAAACTGTGCAGCCCACTGTGACACCAATGATTTTCATCCACTACTACGTTAGCTATAAAAGGATAGCCCTTGAGCAAGGACGCTCCAGGTCATAAATTCCTCATGCTACATGTAGATTGACAAAAACCCTACCAGGATCATTACCAACTTCCCGGCGCGACGGCATGGATGAAGATCGATTCCGGCGCTCGAGGACAGCGAGGCGTCGTCTGCGCAGCCTCCTCGTCCTCGCCGCAGACTACCTCAAGTACCTCTTCATGAACCGGCGCCGACTCCTCCGCGGGGTGGCGAGGCGTACCCACGCCGTCCTCTCCTCCTACCACGTCAAGAGCAACAAGCGGCTGCCGCCATACTGCCCTCCTCGCGCGTTAATGGAGCACGAGTTCTCGTGTAGCGGCAGCCCTAGCCCCGCGTTCCTCGCGGCCAAGAAGCTCCAGTCACGGCTGAAGCGGGGTGCCGCCGCCGGCGCTGCCGTCGCTTCCTGCTTTGGCGCCACCGTTGGGGCCTCGTACGGGTCGCCGCCGGCGACACAGGAGGAGGATGTGGTTGAGGAGGAAGATGAGGCTGATGGGTGGGGCTGCTACGAGCTTGAGCCTGACGTGGACTACAGGGCGGAGGAGTTCATCAGTATGTTCTATGAGCAGCTCAGGGCGCAGAACCTTCCCCCGGTTTTGCAGCGCTCGCCATGACGCGCGACGCTCAGACATGAGAGCTGAGAGATCGAGGGTTTGCGTACGTCAGGTACGCGTTAAGAGGAGAGGAGTACGTTCTTACTTTCGATGAGGAAGGACAGGCCAGCTTGTATCACTTTATTTTGATTTCTACATTGCGTCTTTGTGACTTGTAACTAAGTGTACTACGTACACATGTGAGCTACGGATATACCTATTGAGTACAAATAAACGTTACTCAGTCTTGTTAGAGATTTCACTATAAACTACATACAAAACAAAATGAGTGAATCTACACTTTAAATGCCATCTAAATAGATCCGTACGTAATCTATAGTGGAATCTCTATAAAGACTTATATTTAGAAACAGAGGAAGTAGATGCGATGCCTTTCGAAATTTGGTTTCAATAACAGTCTTGCTCCTTTTTCTTTTGGCTACTGCTAGCCACCGGTCGACCGGCCCAACTTGGGCTAGTCGCACCCGCAACGTCGAGCGATTTACAGCCGCACGACCCCCTCACTAGTGCAGAACCGGGCAATAGCACCGGTTCGTAAGGCCCTTTAGTGCCGGTTCCACAACCGGCATTAAAGTATGGTCACTAAAGGCCCCCCCTCTTTAGTATATCGGTTCAGCACGAACCGGTGCTAAAGGCCAACCACGTGGCACGAGGCAGCTCCGGGGGCAGGGAGCCCTTTAGTACCGGTTGGTAACACCAACCGGTACTATAAGGTTTGGGGGGTTTTTAGTTTTATGATTTCTTTTTCATTTAATTTTGTGTTTCCATTTTAATTCTTTTTCGTTTGCTGGTATTTTACGATACTACACATTGTACACGTTATATATATATCTATATATATATATATATATATATATATATATAATTTCTAGTAGAACCAATCATGCATATATATATCATCAATGTCTCACAAACCACCATATTAATTAATTCACACATACACACATCTATAGCTATATACAATTTCTCCTACATATGCATGTTGCCTTCGGAGCCAATGGCATTAGCCTAATTGGTGCCTTCGGAGCACGATGACAATTGAAAGTGGTTTTCATGGGGCGGTAGCGGGTAATAGTATTCTCCCTTCGGATTTATGACTTGGTCGAGCAAAAATCCCGCTATTTCCTCTTGAAGTGCTTCTACGCGCTCCGTTTCTAGGAGCTTGTCCCGCACCTCCGTGAACTGTTAAGAAGGAGATCAATATGCATGTGTATTAGTTGTGTGAATAGATATCGATAATGGTTAAACATTGTGAATAGTGTTCTGACAAGCGTACTCTTTCCTGTCTTTGAGATCTGCTCCTTTCGGACGCCATCATGCGAATGTTCTCGCAAACGCAGAATGCACACAGATCAGTCCCTCGCTTTGCTGCAGGGCCTTTACGAGAATGGAATTTGATCAGATAATAATTAATCAAGCATGATAATTAAAGAGATGACAGCTAGCTAGCTAGCTAGTACTATAATTACTTACCTTGGGTCGAAACCATTTAAGCTTTTTTCCATTCGCCTTCCGTGACGCTGATGAACCTTGCCCAAGCCCTGCCCGCCGACAAAGAAAATGAATAAAGGGGTTATTAAATAGTTCATATCATGAAATGACGAACTAAATAGGCCGAGATATATAGTTAATAATGATTGAAATTACCTGTTGACTATCCCAAACAAGATGTTATAGTCAGTATTTGCTTTGAGTAGTGAGTCCAGTATTTCAACTGTTCCGGCGTCAACTTTAATGATACACAAGATCCAGTGAAATCTGCATGTACACACGTTTGCATGTCTTAATTAAGCGGGCATATGTAAGCAAAAACATGTAGCTAGCTAGTAGGCAAAAACAGAGAATTTGTAGTACAAGACAGTGTGACTCACTGAAAGTTGTAAGGAAGTAGTATATCTTCATTGTATTTGAGGTGCTTCAAGAACTCTAGCATGTTGTCCTCTACGGCCTTTTGATGATGTGGATTTATTTTCCATGTGTACTCATTAACGGTGTTTGGGTCAATGAACCCAATGCCAAAGCGTCCACCTTTTCTCATTTCATACATCTTCATCCCGCATAATACCACGTAAAAGAATATAGTGAGGATAATTACAGGTAATGATTGATCAAAAGGATCACTACAGCTAGCTTGAGACTTAAATTACGAGAAAGAAATCACTTACGCACAATAGCAACTGACGATAGATTTGTCGAGTGTGTCTTGATTGTATAACTGAAACAGTTCAGAATACTCAATCGGATGAGCTTTCTCATGGAAGTAATGCTCCTCCTTGACATTCACCATGAGGGACAATCGATTGAAATCTTGGTAATGTTCATGTACCATTGATGCAATTCATACATTCTCGTTGGGAGGTTCTTGACCTTGTCCTGCTTGACCAAAGGTTGGCCCCAGACATATTTCCGTTTTATTTCATCCTCTGTAAGCACGGGCATGGTCTCGATCTCGAGGAGTTGTCCAACAGTGATGTTGAGAACTTCACCGCATTATATGGTCCTTGGTTATTACCACATTGCCCACCTCGGAACGTAAACTGTTTGCCCACAATAATATTGGGCGCCACAGATCGTCACGTGTTGTTGGCACAACAAGCGAGGGATCAATTGCGTCGCCTGTTCTCCCAGTGGGGAATGGTTTTCCGCATTTTTGACAGCTGCTTGTTGTTTGCTCGATCCCGAGCTCGCCTCCTTACGTAGGCGTGCTCGATTTAACTTCGATGTGGCGCTCATAGTCTGTGTCAACAGGCTTGGGAGCTGGTGGTTGAGCCATACGAATGAAGTGGTCAATCGCTTCCTCGTGCACTTTCTCCCTTGGCGGCGGTGGCGGTTTCGGTGCAAAATGGGCTTCCACAGGCCTTCGATATGGCTGCGTTTTCCTCCTCGGACCTGTCATAAGGCCTCTGCGGAAGAGGCGTGAGGCTTGGACCATATTTATATCGCTTGCCTCCACATGCATTTCTGTACTACCTCGACTCGTGCCGCTCACGCACCATAGCTGCAGGTGTCTCTTCTGCGATTCTTGAGGCGGCGGAGGCAGTGGCCGACGGGCTGAGTTGGACGAGGAGGAGTGGCCTGGCTGTGCGGACTTGGAGGAGGAGTGGCACTGGCTGTGTCGGACTTGGAGGAGGAGTGGACGTCGACATCATGTGGCGGACTTGGAGGAGGAGGAGTGGCTGACACTTTGCCGGACTTGGAGGAGGAGTGGCCTGAGGTTGTGCCTTGGGACTTGGAGGATGAGTGGACGTTTGACGCTGTGGCGGACTTGGAGGAGGAGGAGTGGCTGACACTTTGCCGGACTTGGAGGAGGAGTGGCCTGACACTTTGCGGACTTGGTGGACTTGCAGGAGCGGGAGTCTGCTGACTCGGTGGCGGACTTCGACGAGGAGTCAGCTGACGCGGTGTCGGTGGCCTTCGAAAGATGATGCAATCCTTTTTCCATAGGATGATATGATGTTTGGCCTCTCCGAGAAAGTGCTCGTCGTCTTCTCCAGGAATGTCAAGTTGTAGGTCCGAATATGGGTCCACCACCTCATCAACCAAGACACGAGCATAGCCCGCTGGAATCGGGTTGCAATGGAAGGTTGCCTTGGGGGATTTGTAAACAGCAGGCGTCCGCCACCTTCATGGATATGTTCTTCATTTTGACGTGTAGCTCGCAGTTAGTGTTATCTGTGATGTCATCCACGGGGTATCTATCCAGCATTGCGTCGTCCGGGGCGGAACCCATGCTGCTTCTCGGCATGGATGGGGCAGTGCTATCTAATGTTGGATCATCCGCTAGGCTGCTGCATTTCTTTGAGACCCCTTTGCTGGCTAAGTGAGTCGATCTGCTCCTGCTGCCACTGGAATTTGACCGCCAATTCCGCTTGACTTGCTTCTAGTCCTTGAAGGCGTTCATAGTCCCGCTTCCTCTGCTCCTCCTCCATCTTCCTCTTCTTCTCCTCCGCAATCTTCTTTCTCGCACGGGTTCTGTAGTCGTTGTTCCAGTCTGAAAACCCCTCATACCATGGAATAGCGCCCTTGCCTCGTGTTCTTCCCGGGTGTTCAGGATTTCCCAGGGCACATGTAAGCTCGTCGTTCTCTCTGTTGGGCTGGAACACCCCCAATCGTGCCTCTTCTATTGCAACAAGTATCGCATCGTCGGCTCACTTCAGACTTGCCCTCGTCGAAACATTGCACGCCTTGGGTCCAACTCCCCCATGCGCATAGAACCAAGTCCTCGCACTGGGGCCAGCTCTTAGTAACCGGAGTGACACCTGCATCCTCCATCTCTTTCTCGCACTTATCCCACTTAGGCATTGCCACCGCGCAGCCACCGCCCCACTTATGGAACTTATCCTTTTTTCGGCATTCTTCTTGTTTATTCTCGATCGTTCCTTAGCTAATTCCGAATCCTTGAATTTCACGAAATCGTCCCAATGAGCACGTTAGTTCTCTAGTGTTCCCTTGAATACTGGAGTCTTCCTTCCTCCCTTGACGTACTTGTCCCATTCACGATTCTTGTGGTTCTTGAATGCAACCGCCATCTTCCTAAGAGCAAACGCGTCCTTGACTTTCTCGCACATCTGCTTCGTGAAATGATCTGGTAGGGTGAAATGTTCCATGGGAGTATCCCAAAGCGATTCTTTTGTCTTTTGTCGACAAAAGTAATATCCGGGCGTGGAGCAGCGTCCTTTTTGTCTTTTGTCTTTTGTCTTTTTGCTGGCTCTCTCCATTCTTGAAGGGAGATCGGAAGTTGGTCCTTCACAACAACTCCGCACTGACGAACGAACTTGTCCGCAATCTTCTTAGGCGCTAATGGTTCGCCATTAGGTCTGATTGCTTCGATATTGTACTTTACGCCCTCTTTCAACTTTTTGTTCGGGCCTCGTTTCGTCCTTTTGCCTGAAAATTTGCTCGATCCGGATGGCTGAAAGAACAAAGATCAATTCGTTAATATATCTTCAAGTCATTTAAAACATGTGATGATCACCAGATGCCTGCTTATATAAATATATATACCTCGCCGGTCTTTGTTGTTTCAAGATCAACATTTTCTTCGTCATCATCATAATCATAGTTCATGACTTCATCAATTCGGTCGTCAGCGATCGAATATCATATCACCCTCTCCGGTGTTGTTTAGAAATTGAGTCGTCATAATCTTCTTCATTCGATCATCATCGGCCCGTGAGGATGGCGTATCATATCGAACATGGCTCGTTTCTCCCTCTCTGCCGGTATTGTCCGCCATAGCTTTTATTTAACTAATCCAAAAGAAATATAAAACAATTTAGTATTCAAATTACATCGTCTCGAATAATAGATACAATCTTGAATACATCGTCTCGAATAATAGATATAATCTCGAAAACATCGTCTCGAATAATAGATATAATCTCGAATACATCGTCTCGAATAATAGATATAATCTCGAATACATCACTGGCTAGGTAGCTAATAAAGATCGAATAATACAGAAGAGTCTAGGACACTCGCGGTTCTGCGGGCGCTGGCTGTGGACACCCAAAGAGAAGGAACCCTCACGGGATTATAGCTGAAGTGAGATCCTCAAGAAAGCGCCAGTATTGAGAACTGCCGCCCTCTAACGCAACCATGTAGCGATGGACGTGCTCGTCCTCCTCCCTAACACGGCTACGTACCACCTCCCGTGGGGCAGCTCCTCCGCACCGAATCGGGCCCACGCGAACGCCACCAAAGCGAGATTAGGGTCGACGACGGACCCGGGGCCGGGTTCCTCATCAAGCGGCCGCCCTCCAGCAGCACCTCCCGGTGCCAGCCGTGAGCCAGTCCCGGACATGGGTCAGCCGGACGACGTCGCGGACGTGTCGACGACGAGGATGCGGGTCGGGCATCGTCGAGAACAAATACTAGCTATAGCCCGCAAAAAGTAACATTTTTATAATGATTGGATTTTGATAACTAAAATTTCTAACATTTCTATATAACTAACATTTCTATAACATTTCTAACAATGCTATATATAACTAACATTTCTATAACATTTCTAATATTTTTATAACTAAAAACAGAAAAAAATTATAACATTTCTATATATATAACTAACATTTGTATAACAATTCTAACATTTCTAACTATTCTAACATTTCTAACTATTCTAACATTTCTAACATTTCTAACTATTTCTGAAAAAAAGTAAAATTTCTAACAATTTCTAAAAAACAGAAAATTTCTAACTATTTGTATAACTAAAAAACAAAAAATGTGTGTGTGTGTGTGTGCGCTCACCCAGGCGAGGGCAGCAGGCGGCGACGGGGCAGGCCTTGGCAGCGACGGCAAGCGCGGCAACAGAGACGAGGACAGGGACGGGCGGCAGCGACGGGACGGGACGGACGGGCGGCGGCAACGAGCAGCGGGACGTCTGGCGGCGCCGGCAAGCGACGAGGACGGGACGACGCGGCCAGATGGGGCGGCGGTGACGACGGGCAGCAGGGACGGGCGACGGGCGGCGAGGCGGCGGCAGCGAAGCGGCGAGGATGGAGACGAGGCGTGCGACGGTGCATAGGAGAAGAAGCCGGATGAGAAACTGAAATTTTCGTAAGTGTTGTTTATATAGGAGGGGCCTTTAATACCGGTTTGTGCCACCAACCGTACTAAAAGGCCAGTTTTAACCAGCCAGCGGCGGAAGCGACCCCTTTAGTACGGGTGGTGGCACAAACCCGGTACTAAAGGCCCCCCTTTAGTACCGGTTTGTGCCACGACCTGGTACTAAAGGGGTCTTATTGCAGCAGTGCGGTCTTGACAAGTTTAGTCCCACCTCGCTAGCCGAGGGCTACCAGACCGGTTTATAAACCCCGTGCGGTCGCTCTCTCGAGCTCCTCTCGAAAGCAGGCCTACTCGGCCTCGTGTTCTTTGTTGCCTGTGGCCCACTTGAGCCTTTGCGGGCCTGCATCACAGCCCAACAACAGGTTGGGTTTCTAGTCGTATGCAGGCAGCTCTGGCCTAGTAGGCGGGCTTTTTTTTATTTTTTTTGCTTTATTTTTTTGTGTTGTTTTTTTTGTGTATTTAGAGTTTCTTTGTGAATATTTTTGCTTTAGGTACAAAAAATTACAAACTTTCTATTAGTGCCCGTAGTTTTCAAATTTGAATAGTTTAAATTTTGAATTATTTGAAATTAGTGTGAATCACTAGTTTGTTAATAATTTAACTTTAAAAATCAGTAAAGGCATGAAAGAATTTGTTTGCACATAAAATTTCTTCGCGTTTCAAATGCCAAAACACATAACTACCCTAACTATTACAGAGATTCCCCTCGGGTGTGAAACATGTAAGAAAGTGATGATAGTGAAGCCGATCACATCCCGGATCTTTGGGTGTGAAACTTTTTCTTCGCGTGTGTTCCTTTCTTGTAGTAACCATGGAAAATCTTCATCATTTAACGGGATGCTCAGGTCAATATTCACTGTGAATGGAGCAATTTCATCAAACTTTTCATAATCTTCTGACTTGTATGTCTTGTCATCCACTCCCACGATGTTTCTCTTCCCAAAAAGAACTATGTGCCGCTTTGGCTCATTGTACGATGCACTCACTTCCTTATCTTTTCTTTTTCTTGGCTTGGTAGACATGTCCTTCACATAGAAAACCTGTGCCACATCATTGGCTAGGACGAATGGTTCGTCTGCATACGCAAGATTGTTGAGATCCACTATTGTCATTCCGCATCGCGGGTCTTCCGTTACCCACTCGTGTCATATTGACCCATTTGCAATCGAAACAAAGGGACCTTTAAACCACGTCGATAGTCAAGTTCCCATATGTCCTGTATATAACCATAATATGTTTCCTTTCCGTCTTGGTTTACGCATCAAAGCGGACACCACTGTTTTAGTTAGTGCTCTTCTTATCTTGGGCGATCGTGTAAAATGTATTACCATTTATCTCGTACCCTTTGAAAGTCATTATATTCGAAGATGGTAATCGGGACAGCAAGTACAGGTCATCTTCAATAGAGGTGTCATGCATGGTGCGTGTTTGCAACCAGTGGCAAAACTCCTGGTTTGTTCACGTGTAATCCAGTCATCGAGACCGCTCCGGGTGTTTGGGCGTAGCAAATTCTTGTGTTCATCCATATACGGAGCCACCAAGGCGGAATTCTGTAGAAGCTGTAGTGTGCTTCAGTGAGAGAATGTCCGTCCATACATATTATTTGTTCCCCTCCTAGCGTGCCTTTTCCATCCGATGCCCTTATGCATGATTCAGAACACCAATCGGCTTAAGGTCAGGAATAAAGTCAATACAAAACTCAATGACCTCCTCATTTTGATGGCCCTTGGAGATGCTTCCTTCTGTCCTAGCATGGTTATGAACATATTTTTTAAGACTCCATGAACCTCTCAAAGGGAACATATTGTGTAGAAATACAGGACCCAAAACGTTAATCTCTTTGCATAGGTGAACTAGGGCGTGCGTCATGATGTTGAAGAAGGATGGTGGGAACACCAACTCGAAATTGACAAGACATTGCACCAAATCATTACGTAACCTTGGTATGATTTCTGGATCGATTACCTTACGAGAGATTGCATTGAGAAATGCACATAGCTTCACAATGGCTAATCGAGCGTTTTCGGTAGAAGCCCCTCAATGCAACCGGAAGCGATTGCGTCATAATCACGTGGCGATCATGAGACTTTAGGTTCTGGAACTTTTTCTCTGCCATGTTTATTATTCCCTTTATATTCGACGAAGCAGACGGTACCTTAATATCGAAAGCGGGCATTCAAAGAAGATTTCCTTCTCTTCTTTGGTAAGAGCATAGCTTGCATGACCACGATGTATGTCGTCTTCTCCGTGCATACGTTGTTGGTCCTCCCGTGCCTCGTGTGTATCTTTTGTCTTCCCATACACGCCCAAGAAGCCAAGCAGGTCACGCAAAGATTCTTCGTCACGTGCATCACGTCGATTGCGGAGCGGACCTCTAGGTCTTTCCAATATGGCAGGTCCCAAAATATAGATTTCTTCTTCCACATGGAGTGCGCGTCCGTCGGCGTCCTTGAACAGGTTTTCCGCCAGACCCTTTCCAAATATCACCTTCAAATCCTTGACCATATCATGTACATCAGCACCGATGACGGTGGCGAGGCTTCGTCCGGTGATCCGCCTCACCTTTGAAATGCTTGCCTTTCTTTCTTCTGGGATGCACCTTTCGGAAGAAATCGACGATGTCCTGTACACATTCTTCTTACAACTATTCAAATATATCTTTATCGGTATCATCCAAACAGTCGTACATCCGCGGTATCCCTTGTTTGTCTCATCACCGAAGGTTCTTGAGAGTGGGCCAATCATTGATGGTCACGAACAGCAATGCCTTTAGGTCAAATTCTTCCCCCATGTGCTCATCCCACGCACGTACACCTGTTCCATTCCACAGTTGTAAGAGTTCTTCAACTAATGGCCTTAGGTACACATCAATGTCGTTGCCGGGTTGCTTAGGGCCTTGGATGAGCATTGGCATCATAATGAACTTCCGCTTCATGCACAACCAAGGAGGAAGGTTATACAAACATAGAGTCACGGGCCAAGTGCTATGGTTTGCTGCTGCTTCCCCAAAAGGATTAATGCCATCTGGCGCTTAGACCAAACCATACGCTCCTTGCGTCATCTCGCAAACTCCTTCCCGTACTTTCTTTCGATCTTTGTCCACTGCGACCCGTCGTGGTACTCTCAACTTTCCGTCTTTCTTACGGTCTTCTCTATGCCATCGCATCGCCTTGGCATGCTCTTTGTTTTGGAACAAGCGTTTCAACCGTGGTATTATAGGAGAATACCACATCACCTTGGCAGGAATCTTCTTCTGGGCGCCGCCCTCGACATCACCAGGTCATCGCGCTGATCTTATAGCGCAATGCACCACATATCGGGCAAGCGTTCAAATCCTCGTACTCACCGCGGTAGAGGATGCAATCATTAGGGCATGATGTATCTTCGCACCTCTAACCCTAGAGGGCGACAGCCTTCTTTTGCTTCAGACGTACTCTCGGGCAATTCGTTGTCCTTTGGAAGAATATCCTTTATCATTACCAGAACTTTCCAAATCCCTTGTCGATACACCATTCTCTGCCTTCCGTTGCAGCAATTCCGATGTGGTGCCCACCTTTTTCTTGTCACCTCACGCAATTCGGGTACAACAATTTTTGTGATCCTCTAACATGCGCTGCAACTTCTTCTTCTCCAAATCACTTGCTTGATTTCTCTTTGCATCGGCAATGGCCCGACCTAGATCATCAACAGGCTCATCGATGCCTCTTCTTGACTTCTTCCCGCATTGCCGGCTCAGCTTCTTCCGCATTACCGGCTCGACTTCTTCCCCCATTGTTGTATCATCGTATTCAGGGAACCCATGGCGGGATAGTTGTCGCCGTCCTCTTCTTCTTCATTGTCTTCCATCATAACCCCTCTTTCTCCATGCTTGGTCCAAACATTATAGTGGGGCATGAAACCGGACTCAAAGCGGTGGGCGTGAATGGTTCTTGGCGTGGAGTAATTGCGACCATTCTTACAGCCCAAGACATGGACAAGGCATAAAACCATCCGCCCGCTTGTTTGCCTCGGCCAAGAAGCGAGAAAAGTATGCACGCCCTCAATGAACTGGGAGAGCATCGGTCATCGTGACATCCATTGCGGCTCATCTTCATTACACAACACCGAATAGACCAAATTAATACAAGTTCATACATAAAGTTCATACAACACTTAAATGCAAAAACAAATAACTCTCTAGCTACAGCATTTAAATGCAACAACAAATGCGATCAAGATCGCAACTAAGGTAACAATTGATCCAACAAAGATAATGATACCAAGCCTCACTATCGATGGCATATTTTCTAATCTTTCTAATCTTCAAGCGCATTTTCTCCATCTTGATCTTGTGATCATCGGCATTTACATCGGCAACATGCAACTCCAATTCCATCTTCTCCCCCTCAATTATTTTCAATTTTTCTTTCAAGTACTCGTTTTCTCTTTCAACTAAATTTAACCTCTCGACAATAGGGTCAGTTGGAATTTCCGGTTCACATACCTCCTAGATAAAAATATCTATGTCAACTTGATGGGCATAATTTTTCATAAACACGAAATGCAACAAATAGTTTTAAAAGAGAATATACCACATCCGAATCATAACAAGGACGAGGGCCGACGGGGACGGATATCAAAACCATGGCACTATGTATAAAAAACAACGTATGGGTAAGATAATTATACGAGTAACTATATATCCAAATCACACAAACATCAATTTTTTATATAAAATTTCAAGAACAAGAGGCTCACCACAAGGTGGTGCCGGCGACGGGACGGTGCGGGCGATCGATGGTGGTTACGACGGAGATTTAGAAGGCACTAAGTAAAACACACCTACATATGCAAACTAAGTGTTATTTTTGACCTCAAATTGCATATAAATCAAATACTAGCACATATATATATTTCCTCCCAAATTACTAAACTCACAAATTAATCACTATATAAAGCATTGCAAGAGCTAATCTAGCAATGAGAGATGAAAGGACAAAGTTGCTAACCTTTGTGATCATTTGAATGGATGGGGGCCTTCAAATCTTGACAAATTTTGGGCAAAATGTGTGATGAGCTCGAGAGGAAGAGGGGAAGAACAGAGAGGAGAGGAGAAAGCGGAAGAACAGAGCGAGCTCGGGTGGGCGAAGGGTTTATGTAGGGCGACCTTTAGTACCGGTTCGTGCTAAGAACCGGTACTAAAAGAACTGGAGGGGCCTGATCGACAACATCCTGCCACCACTCTCATTAGTATCGGTTCGTAGCACAAACCGGTGCTAAAGGTTCGCCACGAACCGGTACTAATGAAAGCGGCCCGGCTAGCTGTTGGAACCGGCACTAATGTATACATTAGTGCCGGCTCAAATTCAAACCGGCACTAATGTGCTTCACGTTTGACCCTTTTTCTACTAGTGCCTCCCCCCCACACACATGAAGGAAATATGCCCTAGAGGCAATAATAAAGTTATTATTTATTTCCTTATATCATGATAAATGTTTATTATTCATGCTAGAATTGTATTAACCGGAAACATAATACATGTGTGAATACATAGACAAACAGAGTGTCACTAGTATGCCTCTACTTGACTAGCTCGTTAATCAAAGATGGTTATGTTTCCTAACCATAGACATGAGTTGTCATTTGATTAATGGGATCACATCATTAGGAGAATGATCTGATTGACATGACCCATTCCGTTAGCCTAGCACTTGATCGTTTAGTATGTTGCTATTGCTTTCTTCATGACTTATACATGTTCCTGTAACTATGAGATTATGCAACTCCCGTTTACAGGAGGAACACTTTGGGTACTACCAAACGTCGCAACGTAACTGGGTGATTATAAAGGAGCACTACAGGTGTCTCCGAAGGTACATGTTGAGTTGGCATATTTCGAGATTAGGTTTTGTCTCTCCGATTGTCGGAGAGGTATCTCTGGGCCCTCTCGGTAATGCACATCACTATAAGCCTTGCAAGCAATGTAGCTAATGAGTTAGTTACGGAATGATGCATTACGTAACGAGTAAAGAGACTTGCTGATAACGAGATTGAACTAGGTATTGGATACCGACGATCAAATCTCGGGCAAGTAACATACCGATGACAAAGGGAACAAAGTATGTTGTTATGCGGTTTGACCGATAAAGATCTTCGTAGAATATGTAGGAACCAATATGGGCATCCAGGTTCCGCTATTGGTTATTGACCAAGAATAGTTCTCGGTCATGTCTACATAGTTCTCGAACCCGTAAGGGTCCGCAACAAGGTTTCGATGGCGATGTTATATTATGAGTTTACATGTTTTGATGTACCGAAGGAGTTGAGTCCGGATGAGATCGGGGACATGACGAGGAGTCTCGAAATGGTCGAGACGTAAAGATTCATATATTGGATGATATGTTTAGGTCAAGGGGTCAAGCCCATGAGGCTTTAGGTCGGTGCAAAAGGAGTTTTATGGAGGCCGAGGGCCAAACGTCGGAGACCTGGCGTCGTACTGGGCGACGCCGAGGCCCATGGCGTCTGGGCAGGGCGCCAAGGATTGTGGCGTTTGGTCACTGAGTCCGAGTGGGACTCTTGCCTTTCGGGCAAAACCGACTTTGATGAGGCTTTTGCTCCAAGTTTCGACCCCGGGGCTCAACATATAAATAGAGGGGCAGGGCTAGCACCAAAGAAACAACAAGTTGATCCTTGAGATCGTTCCTTAGCCGTGTGCGGTGCCCCCCTCCACCATATTCCACCTCGGTCATATCGTAGCGGTGCTTAGGCGAAGCCCTGCGTCGGTAGAACATCAAGATCGTCCTGCCGCCGTCATCTTGTGGAACTCTCTCTCCCCGAGCTTTGCTGGATCGGAACTGAGGAGCGCCACCGAGCTGAACGTGTGCCAAGAACTTCGGAGGCGCCGGAGTAACGGCGCTGGGATCGGTTGGATCGCGAGGAGAACGTCGACTACTTCCTCTACGTTGTGATCGCTTCCGCTTCGGTCTCACGAGGGTACGTAGACAACACTCTCCCCTCTCGTTGCTATGCATCACCATGATCTTGCGTGTGCGTAGGAAATTTTTGAAATTACTACGTTCCCCAACAAAGTGGCATCCGAGCCTAGGTTTTTATGGTTTGATGTTTTGCACGAGTAGAACACAAGTGAGTTGTGGGCGATACAAGTCATACCGCCTACCAAAGCATGTCATACTTTTGGTTCAGCGGTATTGTGAGATGAAGCGGCCGGACCGACATTACGCGTGCAGCTTACGCGAGACTGGTTTCACCGTTACGAGCACTCGTGCTTAAAGGTGGCTGGCGGGTGTCTGTCTATCTCACTTTAGTTGAACCGAGTGTGGCTACGCACGGTCCTTGAGAAGGTTAAAAAGGAGTCTAATTGACGAAGTATCGTTGTGGTCTTGATGCGTAGGTGAGATTGGTTCTTACTTAATCCCATAGCAGCCACGTAAAATTTGCAACAACAAAGTAGAGGACGTCTAACTTGTTTTTGCAGGGCATGTTGTGATGTGATATGGTCAAGACGTGATGCTATATTTTATTGTATGAGATGATCATGTTTTGTAACCGAAGTTATCGGCAACTGGCTAGAGCCATATGGTTGTCGCTTTATTGTATGAAATGCAAAGCATACATAATTGCTTTACTTTATCACTAAGCGGTAGTGATAGTCGTAGAAGCAATAGATGGCGAAACGACAACGATGCTACGATGGAGATCAAGGTGTCGCGCCCGGTGACGATGGTGATCACGACGGTGCTTGAGGAGATGGAGATCACAAGCACAAGATGATGATGGCCATATCATATCACTTATATTGATTGCATGTGATGTTTATCCTTTATGCATCTTATTTTGTTTTGATTGACGGTAGCATTTTAAGATGATCTCTCACTAAAATTATCAAGTAGTGTTCTCCCTGAGTATGCACCGTTGCCAAAGTTCGTCGTCGAGACACCACGTGATGATCGGGTGTGATAAGCTCTCGTCCATCTACAACGGGTGCAAGCCAGTTTTGCACACGCAGAATACTCGAGTTATACTTGACGAGCCTAGCATATGCAGATATGGCCTCGGAACACGGAGACCGAAAGGTCGGCGTGAATCATATAGTAGATATGATCAACATAAGATGTTCACCATTGAAAACTACTCCATCTCACGTGATGATCGGTTATGGTTTAGTTGATTTGGATCACGTGATCACTTAGATGACTAGAGAGATGTACATCTAAGTGGGAGTTCTTAAGTAATATGATTAATTGAACTTTAATTTATCATGAACTTAGTCCCGGTAGTATTTTGCAAATTATGTTGTAGATCAATAGCTCGCGTTGTTGCTTCCCTATGTTTTTATATGTGTTCCTAGAAAATTGTATTGAAAAATGTTAGTAGCAATGATGCGGATTGGATCCGTGATCCGAGGTTTATCCTCATTGCTGCCGTAAGAATTATGTCCTTAATGCACCGCTAGGTGATGAGACCTATTGCAGGAGCAAATGTAGGCGTTATGAACGTTTGGCTAGCTCAATATGATGACTACTTGATAGATTAGTGCACCATACTTAACAGCTTAGACTCGGGACTTCAAAGGCGTTTTGAACGTCATGGACCATATGAGATGTTCCAGGAATTGAAGTTAATATTTCAAGCAAATACCCGAGTTGAGAGATATGAAATCTCCAACAAGTTCTATAGCTAAAAGATGGAAGAGAATCGCTCAACTAGTGAGCATGTTCTCAGATTATGCAGGTACTTCAATCGCTTGAATCAAGTGGGAGTTAATCTTCCGGATAAGATAGTGATTGACAGAATTCTCTAGTCACCAACACTAAGTTACTAGAACTTCGTGATGAACTATAGTATGCAAGGGATGACGAAAACGATTCCCGAGCTCTTCGTGATGTTGAAATCGACGAAGGTAGAAATCAAGAAAGAGCATCAAGTGTTGATGATTGACAAGACCACTAGTCTCAAGGAAAAGGGCAAAGGGAAGAAGGGGAACTTCAAGAAGAACGGCAAGCAAGTTGCTTCTCGAGTGAAGAAACCCAAGTCCTGGACCTAAGCCCGAGACTAAGTGCTTTTGCTGCAATGGAACTGGTCACTAGAAGCGGAACTACCCCAAGTATTTGGCGGATAAGAAGGATGGCAAAGTGAACAAAGGTATATTTGAGATACAGATTATTGATGTGTATTTTACTAGTGTTCGTAGCAACCCCTCGGTATTTGATCTTGGTTCAGTTGCTAAGAGTAGTAACTTGAAAGCAGGAGTTGCGTAATGAATGTAAACTAGTTGAAGGGGAAGTGAAGATGAGTGTTGGAAGTAGTTCCAAGATTGATATGATCATCATCGCACACTCCTATACTTTCGGGATTAGTATGGAACCTAAATAAGTGTTATTTGGTGTTGAGCATAAGTATGATTTGATCATGTTTATTGCAATATGGTTATTCATTTAAGTAAGAGAATAAATTGTTGTTACATTTTACATGAATAAAACCTTATATGGTTACACACCCAATGAAAATGATTCATTGGATCTCGATCATAGTGATACACATATTCATAATATTGAAACCAAAAGATGCAAAGTTAATAATGATAGTGCAACTTATTTGTGGCAATGCCGTTTAGGTCATATTGGTGTAAAGCGCATGAAGAAAACTCCATGCTGATGGACTTTTGGAATCACTTGATTATGAATCATTTGATGCTTGCGAACCGTGCCGTTTGGGCAAGATGACTAAAACTCCGTTCTCTGGAACAATGGAACAAGCTACTGACTTATTGGAAATAATACATACCGATGTATGCGATCCAATGAGTGTTGATGCTCGTGGCAAGTATCGTTATTTTCGACTTTCACAAGATGATTTGAGCGAGATATGGGTATATCTACTTGATGAAACATAAGTCTGAAATAGTTGAAAGGTTCAAAGAATTTCAGATTGAAGTGGAAAAATCATCGTAACAAGAAAATAAAGTTTCTGCGATCTAATCGCAAAGACGAATAATTGAGTTACTGAGTTTGGTCTTCAATTAAAATAATGTGGAATAGTTTCACAGCTCACGCCACCAGAACACCACAATGTTATGGTGTGTCCGAACGTCAGAATCGCACTTTATTTGATATGGTGCGATCTATGATGTCTCTTATCGGTTTACCACTATCATTTTGGGGTTATGCATTAGAGACAGCTGCATTCACGTTTAATAGGGCACCATCTAAATCCGTTGAGACGACACCATATGAACTATGGTTTAACAAGAAACCTAAGCTGTCGTTTCTTAAAAGTTTGGAGTTGTGATGCTTATGTGAAAAAGTTTTCACCGATAAGCTCAAACCCAAATCGGAGAAGTGCGTCTTCATAGAATACCCAAAGGTAACTATTGGGTACACCTTCTATCACAGATCCGAAGGCAAGTTTTTCGTTGTTAAGATGGATCCTTTCTAGAGAAGAAGTTTCTCTCGAAAGAAGTGAGTGGGAGGAAAGTAGAACTTGATGAGGTAATTATACCTTCTCCCTTATTGGAAAGTAGTTCATCACGTAAATCAGTTCCAAAGTGATTCCTACACCAATTAGTGAGGAAGTTAATGATGATGATCATGAAACTTCAGATCAGGTTGCTACCAAACCTCGTAGGTCTTCCAGAGTAAGATCCGCACTGAGTAGTACGGTAATCATGTTCGGAAGTCATGTTAGACCATGATGAACCTACGAACTATGAGGAAGCGATGATGAGCCCAGATTCATGAAATGGCGTGAGGCCATAAAATCTGAGATATGATCCATGTATGAGAACAAAAGTATGGACATTGATTGACTTGCTCGATGATCAGCAAGCCATGTTAAATAAATGGATCTTCAAGAGGAAGACGGACACTGATATTAGTGTTACTATATACAAAGCTCGACTTGTCACAAATAGGTTTTTGACAAGTTCAAGGTGTTGACTACAATGAGATTTTCTCAATCAGATCGATGCTTAAGTCTGTCCGAATCATGTTAGCAATTGCCACATTTTATGAAATCGGCAAATGGATGTCAAAACTACATTCTTTAATGGATTTATTAAAGAAGAGTTGTATATGATGCAACCAGAAGGTTTTGTCAATCCTAAAGGAGCTAACAAAATGTGCAAGCTCCAATGATCCATCAATGGACTGGTGCAAGCATCTCGGAGTTGGAATATACGCTTTGATGTGTTGATCAAAGCATATGATTTTATACAGACTTTTGAAAGGCTCAGATTTACAAGAAAGTGAGTGGGAGCACTACAGCCTTTCCGATAAAGTATATGTGAATGACATATTGTTGATCGGAAATAATGTAGAATTATTCGCAAAGCATAAAGGAGTGTTTGAAAGGAGTTTTTTCAAAGAAAGACCTCGGTGAAGCTCTTACATATTGAGCATCAAGATCTATAGAGATAGATCAAGACGCTTGATAAGTTTTTCAATGAATACATACCTTGACAAGATTTTGTAGTATTTCAAAATGGAACAGTCAAAGATAGAGTTCTTACCTGTGTTACTAGGTGTGAGATTGTGTAAGACTCAAAACCCGACCACGTATGAAGATAGAAAGAGAATGAAAGTCATTCCCTATGCATCAGCCATAGGTTCTATAAAGTATGTCATATCAGGTACTGGATCTATTGCATACCCTACCACTAAGCTTGGCAAGGGAGTGCAATAGTGATCTAGAAGTAGATCAATGGACAGCGGTCAAAATTATCCTTAGTAGAATAAGGATGTGTTTCTCGATTATGGAAGTGAAAAAGGTTCGTCGTAAAGGGTTACGTCGATGCAAGTTTTAAACACTAATCTAGATGACTCTGAGTCTCAATCTGGATACATATTGATAGTGGGAGCAATTAGCTAGAGTAGCCCCGTGCAGAGCATTGTAGACATAGAAATTTGCAAAATACATACGGATCTGAATGTGGCGGAATCTGTTGACTAAACTTCTCTCACAAACAAAACATGATCACACCTTAGTACTCTTTGGGTGTTAATCACATAGCGATGTGAGCTAGATTATCGACTCTAGTAAACCCTTTGGGTGTTGGTCACATGTCGATGTGAACTATGGGTGTTAACCACATATAGATGTGAACTATTGATGTTAAATCACATGGCGATGTGAACTAGATTATTGACTCTAGTGCAAGTGGGAGATCAAGGAAATATGCCCTAGAGGCAATAATAAAGTTATTATTTATTTCCTTATATCATGATAAATGTTTATTATTCATGCTAGAATTGTATTAACCGAAACATAATACATGTGTGAATACATAGACAAACAGAGTGTCACTAGTATGCCTCTACTTGACTAGCTCGTTAATCAAAGATGGTTATGTTTCCTAACCATAGACATGAGTTGTCATTTGATTAACGGGATCACATCATTAGGAGAATGATCTGATTGACATGACCCATTCCGTTAGCCTAGCACTTGATCGTTTAGTATGTTGCTATTGCTTTCTTCATGACTTATACATGTTCCTGTAACTATGAGATTATGCAACTCCTGCCATCGGAGGAACACTTTGGTGCTACCAAACGTCACAACGAATCGGGTGATTATAAAGGAGTACTACAGGTGTCTCCAAAGGTACATGTTGGGTTGGCGTATTTCGAGATTAGGTTTTGTCACTCCGATTGTCGGAGAGGTATCTCTGGCCCTCTCGGTAATGCACATCACTATAAGCCTTGCAAGCAATGTAGCTAATGAGTTAGTTACGGAATGATGCATTACGTAACGAGTAAAGAGACTTGCCGGTAACGAGATTGAACTAGGTATTGGATACCGACGATCAAATCTCGGGCAAGTAACATACCGATGACAAAGGGAACAAAGTATGTTGTTATGCGGTTTGACCGATAAAGATCTTCGTAGAATATGTAGGAACCAATATGGGCATCCATGTTCCGCTATTGGTTATTGACCAAGAATAGTTCTCGGTCATGTCTACATAGTTCTCGAACCCGTAGGGTCCGCACGCTTAAGGTTTCGATGACAGTTATATTATGAGTTTACATGTTTTGATGTACCAGGAGTTCGGAGTCCCGGATGAGATCGGGGACATGACGAGGAGTCTCGAAATGGTCGAGATGTAAAGATTCATATATTGGATGATATGTTTAGGTCAAGGGGTCAAGCCCATGAGGCTTTAGGTCGGTGCAAAAGGAGTTTTATGAGGCGAGGGCCAAACGCCGGAGACCTGGCGTCGCCCTGGGCCGACGCCGAGGCCCATATGGCGTCTGGGCGACGCCAAGGATTGTGGCGTTTGGTCACGGAGTCCGAGTGGGACTCTTGCCTTCGGGCAAAACCGACTTTGATGAGGCTTTTGCTCCAAGTTTCGACCAGGGCTCAACATATAAATAGAGGCAGGGCTAGCACCAAAGAAACAACAAGTTGATCCTTGAGATCGTTCCTTAGCCGTGTGCGGTGCCCCCTCCACCATATTCCACCTCGGTCATATCAGAAGCGGTGCTTAGGCGAAGCCTGCGCCGATAGAACATCAAGATCGCCACCACGCCGTCAGGCCGACGGAACTCTCTCTCCCGGAGCTTTGCTGGATCGGAGCTGAGGAGCGCCACCGAGCTGAACGTGTGCCAAGAACTGGAGGCGCCGGAGTAACGGCGCTGGGATCGGTTGGATCGCGAGGAGAACGTCTGACTACTTCCTCTACGTTGTGATCGCTTCCGCTTCGGTCTACGAGGGTACGTAGACAACACTCTCCCCTCTCGTTGCTATGCATCACCATGATCTTGCGTGTGCGTAGGAAATTTTTTGAAATTACTACGTTCCCCAACAACACACACACATGTCAGGCCTCAAAGCACTGCCCTGTGCGTCTCGTCTGTTGTTGCCGTCACCATCGTCGTCTCCTGTATTTCTCACCGGCTCCGTGCATGCAGCAGTGTGTCCCCATGGTTGCAGCTCCCAGTGACGACCGTTGCAGCTCCGGTGGCGACGGCTGGCGATCACAAAGACCTCCGACGATGAGCTCACAAAAACGTACTCTCACCGAAGTTCTTTGGTTGCAGGAAAAAAGTCGGCCGATTGTAGCAAAAAAAGTGTGTTGATTCTAGAAAAAAACCTCGCTGGTGCCGTCACCCCATCGCCATCGTAGCAAAAAAGCTCACGGGTTGTACCTTTCGTGGTTGCTGGTTGTAGCAAGACAAAACGACGCAATTGTAGCAACAAATATATTGGCGCCGATCTCATCTGCATATGGTCGTAACAAAAACCGCCGTCGGTGGTAGCAAAAAGTTGTGTGGTTGCAGCAAAAAAAATGTTGTTGCCCGCCGTCACGGTTGCATCATCTTCATGAATGATGTAGCGAAGAATGCCATCGCCGGTAGTAGCAAATGAAGTCACTGGAGTAGCAAAACTAAATGCCGGTTCGACCAAACAAAATTCGACAATGAACTCCAGAGTTGGTTCCGGCAAAAAAATTGTCAATCATAGCATCCTCGCGATCGGAAGTAGCATCTCTAGTGGCCGGTTGTAGCATCTCTCTCTCTCTCAGGGGTTGCAACACTCCCATGAGCGAAGGTGCGTGTGGGGGGAGGGCGCATCCATGGCGACTGTTGCATCGTTGTGTTTTGTAGACCTCGCAGCGGTTTGAGCACGGTAGCAGTGGGAAAAAAGCAGAGGCTTGTCCTTGAGGTGGTTGACGTCTAGCACCACCGCCCCCTTATCATACCTCACTGCACCCCTGTAGCACCGGTAGCTCGCGGTGGTTCCACGATGGTAGAAAATGATGGGAAGGAGCAGCGGAGGAGAGCAGATGCAAATGGAGGAAGAAGAAAGGCAAAAAGATAAGGTATACATGGTGGGGAGTGGGACACATGACTTAATCTAGCAATAGCCTGAAAAGTAATAGTCCATTGGATCTGCCTCGGTCCAACGAAGCATGCACGGCCGTCCAAAACTTCCGCCAGCCAGCTGGTTACAAATGCTTCCCTTTTCTTTTTCGCATGAGAGGTTTCTTAGTTATTTTCTCGTCAGCTTTGCGTCCCTCTCTTCTGGGCGACTCGGGACCACCACTACATCTGCTCCTCGGAAAATGGTAAACCTACCGGCAAGGGTATGTAACGACAAAGCATCTGTCATCCATTGAGATTCGTTCTAGCTTTATATTGGTATAATTTTAGGAACATTTCCCTCTGCAATACATAAGGTTAGGTCAGAATATGACCTCCAACGAGGTTTCCAAGCAACTTTGCCTTCTTTCTTAACATGATGATGTAGAAGTGTGTTGGCAAGGGCCGGAGGCCTGTTAGAGGAAGGCCCATCTTTCTCATTGTATCTGCATAGATGATGTTGATGCCTCTCCCAATATCCATGAGTACCTTTGTGAGCAGGCCTCCTTTGATTATCGGATCAAGTATCATAGCAGACTTGCCAGGATTTTGGATGAAGTATGTATGGTCGGACACTGCCGAAAGAGATCGAGGAGTCGGACCAATCTAGGTCTTGTTGTATGCAGGTATGAGAGCGTAGACCTCCCTGGCAGTCTTCTTTTGTGTGTGCTAGGATTTAAGTCCTCAAAGGTCATGTTTACTCGATGGATGTCTCTTGAAGAAGGCTCTGGGGCCCCACCAGCTCCTCTTGCGCATCATCCTAGGTTCAGTGGTCCAGCCGTCGGGGGCATCTAGGATGCACATAGCCAAAATGATAAAAGGAAGAAGAAGAAAAAAATCGATACAGCAACGACTTGCAACAAACCAGTGGCAACGCCATCCACCGTCCTTGACAACACATAAGCTACAAGAAAGGTTCTCCGAAAAGAACGCCTTCAAGAAGGTAATGATGCTATAGCTCCACCGTCGCGGCATCCAACCATTACATGTGAGATATTAGGTTTACACCTTGAAGATCATGTCTAATCAGACTCGAAAGCAATGCCTTCAACAAGGACACGACGTATAAAACACCACCATTTTTAGGTGCACCCATTGAAAGTTATACCTAGGGTTTTCAACTGGCTCACGATCCAACGTGCAAAAAGCACAACCAAGCCAAAGACACCATGTTTTGTCGCCACCCTTGGAAGACGAAGCTGCAAGGAAAGGCATCCAAACGCCATGGTATCGGAAAACTGAAGTCCGGACGATTACATGACACTCATGCCCGGAGGTAGCCGGTAACCACTAGTAGAAAAAGGGTCAAATGTCAAGCACATTAGTGCCGGTTTGATTTTGAGCTGGCACTAATGTGTGCACTAGTGTCGGTTCCAACGGCTAGCCGGTCGCTCTCATTAGTACCGGTTCGTGGCGAACCTTTAGCACCGGTTCGTTCCACGAACCGGTACTAAAGTGAGTGGTGGCAGGATGTTGTCAGTCCCGGGACCCTCCAGCGCCTTTAGTACCGGTTCGTGGCACGAACCGGTGCTAAAGGTCGTCCTATATAAACCCTTCGTCCACCCGATCTCGCTCTGTTCTTCCCCTTTCCCCTCTCCTCTATGTTCTTCCCATCTTTCTCTCAAGCTTATCACACATTTTGCCCAAAATTTGTCAAGATTTGAAGGGCCCCATCCATTCAAATGATCACAAAGGTTAGCAACTTTGTCCTTTCATCTCTCATTGCTAGATTAGCTCTTGCAATGCTTTGTATAGTGATTAATTTATGAGTTTAGTAATTTGGGAGGAAATATATGTGCTAGTATTTGATTTATATGCAATTTTAGGTCAAAAATAACACTTAGTTTGCATATGTAGGTGTGGTTTACTTAGTGCCTTCTAAATCTCCGACGTAAGCACGATCGCCTTTACCGTTTAAATCATGGCACCACCTTGTGGTGAGCCTCTTGTTCATGAATGTTTTACATTACCAAATTGATGTTTGTGTGATTTGGATATATAGTTACTCGTATAATTATCTTACCCATACGTTGTTTGTTATACATAGTTCCATGGTTTTGATATCCGTCCCCGTCGGCCCTCGTCCTTGTTATGATTCGGATGTGGTATATTCTCTTTTAAAACTAGTTGTTGCATTTCATGTTTATGACAAATTATGCCCATCAAGTTGACATAGATATTTTTGTCTAGGAGGTTTGTGAACCGGAAATTCCAATCGACCCTATTGTCGAGAGGTTAAATTTAGTTGAAAGAGAAAACGAGTATTTGAAAGAAAATTGAAAAGAATTGAGTGGGAGAAGATGGAATTGGAGTTGCATGTTGCCGATGTAAATGCCGATGATCACAAGATCAAGATGGAGAAAATGCGCTTGAAGATTAGAAAGATTAGAAAATATGCCATTGATAGTGAGGCTTGGTATCATTATCTTTGTTGGATCAATTGTTACCTTAGTTGCGATCTTGATCGCATTTGTTGTTGCATTTAAATGCTTTAGTTAGAGAGTTATTTGTTTGTTGCATTTAAGTCTTGTATGAATTTTATGTATGAACTTGTATTAATTTGGTCTTTTCGGTGTTGTGTAATGAAGATGAGCCGACAATGGATGTACGATGATCGATGCTCTCCCGAGTTCATTAATGGCGTGCAAACTTTTTACGCTTCTGGTGAGGCAAACAAGCGGGCGGATGGTTTTATGCCTTGTCCATGTTTAGTCTATAAGAATGATCACAATTACTCTACGTCAAGAATCATTCACGTCCACCTGTTTAAGTCCGGTTTCATGCCCCACTATAATGTTTGGACCAAGCATGGAGAAAGAGGGGTTATGATGGAAGACAATGAAGAAGAAGAGGACGGCGACAGCTATCCTGGCCATGGGTTTCTTGAATACGATGATACAACAATGGGGGAAGAAGTCGAGCCGGCAATGCGGAAGACAACGAAGAAGAGGCATCGGATGAGCCCATTGATGATCTAGGTCGGGCCATTGCCGATGCAAAGAGAAACTGCGCAAGTGATTTGGAGAAAAAGAAGTTGCAGCGCATGTTAGAGGATCACAAGAAATTGTTGTACCCGAATTGCGAAGCTGACAAGAAAAAGTTGGGCACCACAATGGAATTGATGCAATGGAAGGCAGAGAATGGTCTATTTGACAAGGGATTTGGAAAGTTGCTGGTAATGATAAAGAATATGCTTCCAAAGGGCAACAAATTTCCCGAGAGTACGTATGAAGCAAAGAAGGATGTTTGCCCTCTAGCGTTAGAGGTGCAGAAGATACATGCATGCCCTAATGACTGCATCCTCTACCGTGGTGAGTACGAGGATTTGAATGCTTGCCCGGTATGCGGTGCATTGCGCTATAAGATCGGTAGCGATGACCACTGGTGATGTCGAGGGCGGCGCCCAGAAGAAGATTCCTGCCAAGGTGATGTGGTATGCTCCTATAATACCACGGTTGAAACGTTTGTTCCAAAACAAAGAGCATGCCAAGGCGATGCGATGGCACAGAGAAGACTGTAAGAAAGACGGAAAGTTGAGAGTACCCGCTGACGGGTCACAGTGAATATTGACCCGAGCATCCAGTTAAATGGTGAAGATTTTCCATGGCTACGGCGCAAAGGGACACACGCGAAGAAAAAGTTTCACACCCAAAGATCTGGGATGTGATCGGCTTCACTATCATCACTTTCTTACATGTTTCACACCCGTGAGGAATCTCTATAATAGTTAGGGTAGTTATGTGTTTTGGCATTTGAAAGCGAAGAAATTTTATGTGCAAACAAATTCTTTCATGCATTCTACTGATTTTTTCAGCTAAATGACCCTGAAATTGAAAAGCATTTCAAATGAACTCGAGAAAAGGTTGAAAGTTGGCATGGTATCATAATTTCACCCACATAGCATGTGCAAAAAGTAGAGAGGGTTACGCAAAATTGGATGCACTTCGTGTACAAAATGGACAATCTCTTTCGAAGTATCAGGGTTTCGGACGAAAACTCATCTGTTACAAAAGGCATTTCGTTTTTTAAATAACCTAAGCATTGCCAAATTGAATATAATGATAAAACACACTAATATTAAACATAAGAAAAAAGAATCACTGAAAAATCTATTTTCAAAGTTAAGTTATTCACAAACTAGTGATTCACACAAATTTCAAATAATTCAAAATGTAAACTATTCAAATTTGTAAACTACCGGCACTAATAGAAAGTTTGTAATTTTTTGTACCTAAAGCAAAAATATTCACAAAGAAACTCTAAATACAGCAAAAAACAACTCAAAAATAAATAAAACAAAAATAAATAAAGCAAAAAAAATAAGAAAATAAAAAGCCCGCCCTCTTTAGCCACAGTCACGCATACGACTAGAAAAACCCAACTTTGTTGTTGGGCCGGGATGCTGAGCCAGAAGGCCAGTGAGGCCTGGCGCAACCTGAGAACATTTAGGCCCAGTGGGCCTGCTTTGGAGAGGAGCTCGAGAGAGCTACCGACTGAGGCTTATAAACCGGTCTGACGCCCCTCGGCTAGCGAGGTGGGACTAAACATGACACACCTGCTGCAAGACCCCTTTAGTACCGGGTGGTGGCTCAAACCGGTACTAAAGAGGGTCTTTAGTACCGGTTGGAGCCACCACCGGTACTAAAAGGGTGTCTTGCTTCCCGCCGCTTGGCTGGGTTAAAACAGACCTTTAGTACGGTTGGTGGCTTCAACCGGTACTAAAGGTTGTTCTATATAAGAAAACACTTCAAAAAATCAGTTTCTCATCTCTCCCTCTCGCTTCTTTCTCCTTCGCCTCTGCCGCCGCCTCGTCAGCCGCCTGCCGTCCCCGTCCCCGTCCCCGTCCCCGTCGCCGCGCCCCGCCACTACAAGAAATATGTCAACTTGTGACCACCACTATTGGTAACTGAAAGGACATTGTTTTCAATTTGTGACCTTTTTGTGACCAAAAACATAAGGTCAAAAGCTGAGGGTCGTTAACTGACTATAGCGACCTTCTCTGTGAGAAGGTCGTGGGACGTTCGACCAAAATATTCCTATTGTGGCGTTTTGGTCACTAGCAACCTCCCCAGGCCACGTGGGCATCCAGCGTGGCAAGCTGATGTGGCACAAGATTCAGCCCGGTCCAATTCAGTTTTCTACATGGGCCTAGCCCATTAATTCGGACTATTTGTGTTTTTTCTCATATTAATTTTGGCTAGGTAGATGGGCCAAGCCCAACAACTAAGCCTTCTCATTTTGGGGCATGACCCTTTTACGCTAGAAAGTTCTAGTTTTTTGTAATATAAAAGGTCCACTAGTCAAATGGGTCCCAGATGTCGTGTTCAGTGCGTGGGTCCCAGTTAGCAAGTTCTTATTCTTCATATTTCAATTTAACAGTAAATAAATAACCAGTATTTAAATTGGCGAAACAAAACACACATAATACTCCAAATATTATCACCAGATTCAATCTGAGCTCCTATTGTACAAATAACATATACTTTACAAGCTCTACACATAATAAGCTCTAACATATACAAGCTCTACAAGCTCTACACTCTACAAGCTCTACACGTGATACATTTACAAGCTCTATACATATACAAGATCTACAAGCTCTACAAGCTGCCCTGGTGTTAACTCTGGTGCTCTTCAATCTTCTTCAACATGGAGCTCCTCCGGTAGCGAGCACAAACTGGGCACCTGCATCATCACAGGAAGGCAATTTTAGATCATAAAAATGAATGTTCCAAGCACAGTTTAGAGAAAAGAACCAAGTAAATTTGCCCTCAATCATACAACACAAAGTTTAGAGAAAACCAAACATGAACAAGCACTTATTATGCAGTTTTTAAAGTTTTTAATACATTTATTTTCTATTAGCAAAACTGAATATGCTACTTCCTGATTCATGGCTGCATAGTCCAGCTAGCTACACCAGTTTGCTCTCATGCAAAAATTAGAAAGAAAAAAAAGATCATCAAGTAACTTGCTGATATAACTTGTATAACTTGTATATTTGTCGACGGAAAACGGGATGCAAAATCATGTTTCAGTCTAGATCAATCTATCATGAGAAAACATGTATAACTCCCAGTAGAATTTTTTAATGCAGTTGCGAATTATCCTGAAAACTTGTGCACTTAATGATGGTTAGATCCATCTTACAGAATAGTCAGCTTTCAATATAAGTTAGGTACAGAACTGAATGTATAAGCACGAAGTAAGATAGGCCATGCATCAAACACAGAAATACTTTTGAGCCGTTCAACATCATGTACTACTACCTAATCAAGCTAACTCGGCAATGTGGACTGATGGTACATCGCACCAAATTCCATAATGAATTCCATAACGAATAGCATCAAGCAGCAAGTCCAAGAGTAGCAAAGAAGTGAGTAGCTACTGACATCTGGCGAAAGCAGCATATCTTGGCGAGCGATGAAAATAGCAGGAGCAGCGGCAACGATGGCGGCGAGGGGCTACATGCATAGACACATACATACATACAGGAAGCAAAGAAGAAGAAAGCAGAAGGTGGACCTGGTCGATCATGGGCATGAGTACTAACTATACTATAGAAACAGCGAAGCACATATATATATATCCTATTTCTTCCACAAAGTGTTACTTTCCCGGGTAATTAATCTGGCACAACTAACAGCCCTTTCTAAGAACTGAATATGCATAAACACCCACAACCATAAATAAATTTACCATACAGAGCATCGCCTTTCTCGAGTGGTCGAACTACATCAATGGGGTCATGATAGACTGGAGCCTCACCCGCCCTCCACGTCTGCTTACGATGGACACACACAAGAATACACCAAGCATCATCCATCGCTTTCTAGCTAGCACGCACAAGACTATGGTATTAATAATTCAAAGGTCAAGGGAATCATTGATACCTGGTACTCCATAAGCATCTCCGCGTGTTCCCTCTCCTCGTCGCTCGATTCCTTAAAGAACCTGGAGAAAAGAAACAGTCGTATATCAGAATTCAGAACCAAGTTTGATCAGAATATTGTACTGGTAGCTTTGGTAATGGAAGACAGCTACAGCATTGTGCTTACTTGGCAAAGCCCTTAAGGGCAACATTGTCCCGGTCGAAGTAGGCGTAGAGGAGTGGTAATGCAGCGTCTGAGGCATTGTACTCCACAATCGCAATGTCGACATACGGTATTAGTTTTCATCTAATCGGGACCAGATGCAGGCACTATCTAGCGAGCTAAGAGAGAGGAAATTCTCGAGACCTCACCTCGGTAGCGTGGTGGATTTCGTTGTTGGTGTCGTCGGCCCTCCGATCCATCCATCTCCACGAAGACGGGCTGGACCTTGGCGTCGTTGTACGTCCGGAGGAGAGTAGGGGAGCCATCTCCATCCATCTTCATGGCGTCGTGGCACGGTGGGCGGGGAGAGAAGGTGAGGTGTTGGATCTGGGTCCTTGGCACCGCTGGTGATGGATGTTGGGTGCTCGTCGGTGACCATGGCTAGGGTTTCCAGCGCGAAGAGTGAGGGTGGATCTGACCACTTCGGGAGTGGATCCGCGGGAATGGAGAGAAGGTCGCAGCCACGGCACGTCCCGCAGCCACGGTGCGGCCTCGCAGGTCCCCGCGTGGAGGCGCTGCAGCAGCGGATCCCCGCCGTCGCCGGGTGGCCAGACGCCACGACGGGACTCACCATGGCTTCGTCGGGGCCGGATCTGGAGCACAGGGAGGGCGGGGAGGAGGGGAGCAGTTGCGTGAGGGGAACGAGTCGTCGGGGCCAGATTGGCGGTGGTGGGTGGGGGTGGCGGTGGTGGGAATCGCGGGAGGGGGCTCGCTCTCTCTAGATCTGGACTGGATCGGGATCGGTTCGGTGGATGGGATCGGGAGGGGAGGGGAGAGGGGATCGCGCGCCGCGGAAGGAGGCCGGGGACGGGGAGGAAAGGAGGCCAGGGACGGGGAGGAGGTGGCGGCGGCGACGAGACGAGGACGAGGAAGGAGGAGTACGATGGGAGGAGACAGGCGGCGGCGGGGGCGGGAGCGGCAGCGGCGATGGGGATAAGTGAGCTAGGGTTTTCGTGGGTGGATGAGGATGAGAGGGAGGGGGAGAGCGACGAGGGGGGAGTGTGGGCTGCCGTTGGATCCGGGCGCATCCGACGGTGCTAATCCATGATCCGCGTGAGATGGTTTTGGACCAATCAAAACGCAGTGCCCTTTGATGATTTTAAGACCATTTAAATTGGTCATAATCGATTGAAAATAAGATGTTAAAACATATACGCTATTTTGACGGCCTAGAAAATTATAAAAACAAATAGAAATAAAAAACTTTGCATTGTGTCACCAAGTGTGACCTACTTTTCAGTAAGAATAATAAACTTTGAATAATGCAAATATCATAAAAAAGTGTTCTCACAAATAAGTTTTCTGTAAGAGAATTATTTTTCGAGTGTCCAAACTGATTTTTTTTGGCCTCGTTCATGGCATAGTTTGTTCAAATGATCTCATATTGTGCACAAGGGTGCATCTTGGAATTCCAAACAATATTGCTTAAGGGAGTTTTTATTTTCTTTGCACGGAAAATTCATTTTCCATTTTCCGAGTGCCCAAATGAGTTTTTTTTGTGAAGGACCTACCATATATTTGTTGCAAAATTGTACCAAATCATTTTTATAAAATACTACGCCATATTTGATTCACAATTGACCAAATGGTTGGGTGTCAAAAGTTTTTGATCCACCTCTGGTGAAAAAGACAAATTCCTGCCGATTCAGCTGGAAGCGGGTCAAATTTGAACTCCAGATGCCTCATCGCTTGCTATTTATTTTCTCCAAAAATCATTTCTAGGTACATAAGTATCTATTTAATCAGAGAAACACCAAAAAAATTCCAAGATTCAACCACTAGCTAGGAACGGTCATTCCCGCCGTTTTGACCGCATTTTCAAACGGGCATAAAAAATTCAAAAAAAATCAAAAAAATTGGGAAACCTTCGCATTTTGTCATTATAAGTGACCAAGTTTCTAGGAAAAATAATAAACTTGTAATACGGCAATTATTTTAAAAAAAAGTGTTCTAGAAATGAGCTATCATGCGTGAAGATTCATGGCTTTCAAGCCAAATGATCAATCTTATGGCCACATTCATGGCATAGTTTGTTCAAATGATCTCATATTGTGCACAAGGGTGCATATTGGAATTCCAAACAATGTTTCCTAAGGAAGTTTTCATTTTCTTTGCACGAAAAATTCATTTTTCATTTTCCGAGTGCCCAAAAGTAGGTTTTTTTTTGAAGGACCTACCAAATAATTATTGCAAAATTGGACCAAATCATTTTTATAAAATACTAGGCCATATATAATGCACAATTGACCAAATGGTTGGGTGAAAAAAGTTTTGATCTACCTCACGGTGAAAAAGACAAATTGTCGTCGATTCGGTTGGAAGCAGGTCAAATTTGAGCTGTAGCTGCCTCATAATTTGCTCTTTATTTTTCCAAAAATCATTTCTAGGTACATAAGTATCTATTTAATCATAGAAACACCAAAAAATTCCAAGATTCAACCACTAGCTAGGAACGGTCAAGCCGCCGTTTGACCGCATTTTGAAACAGGCATAAAAATTCAAAAAATCGAAAAATTGGAAAACCTTCGCATTGTGTCATTATATGTGACCAAGTTTCCAGGAAAAATAATAAACTTGTAATACGGTAATTATTTTAAAAAAGTGTTCTCAGAAATGAGCTATCATGCGTGAAGATTCATGGCTTTCAAGCCAAATGATCAATCTTATGGCCACATTCATGGTATGGTTCGTTCAAATGATCTCATATTATGCACAAGGGTGCATATTGGAATTCCAAACAATGTTACCTAAGGAAGTTTTCATTTTCTTTGCACGGAAAATTCATTTTTCATTTTCTGAGTGCCCAAAAGGAGGTTTTTTTGTGAAGGAACTACCAAATAATTGTTGCAAAATTGGACCAAATCATTTTTATAAAATACTAGGCCATATATAATGCATAATTGACAAAATGGTTGGGTGAAAAAAGTTTTGATCTACCTCTGGTGAAAAAGACAAATTGTCGTCGATTCAGCTGGAAGCGGGTCAAATTTGAACTGTAGCTGCCTCATAGTTTGCTCTTTATTTTTTCCAAAAATCATTTCTAGGTACATAAGTATCTATTTAATCATAGAACCACCAAAAAAATTCCAAGATTCAACCACTAGCTAGGAGCAGTCAAGCCCGTAGTTTTGGTAGCATTTTGAAACAGGCATAAAAAATTCAAAAAATCAAAAATTGGAAAACCTTCGCATTGTGTCATTATATGTGACCAAGTTTCCAGGGAAAATAATAAACTTGTAATACGGTAATTATTTTAAAAAAGTGTTCTCAGAAATGAGCTATCATGCGTGAAGATTCATGGCTTTCAAGCCAAATCATAAATCTTATTGCCACATTCATGGCATAGTTTGTTCAAATGATCTCATATTGTGCACGAGGGTGCATCTTGGAATTCCAAACAATGTTGCCTAAGGAAGTTTTCATTTTATTTGCACGGAAAATTCATTTTTCATTTTCCGAGTGCCCAAAAGGAGGTTTTTTTGTGAAGGACCTCCCAAATAATTGTTGCAAAATTGGACCAAATCAATTTTATAAAATACTAGGACATATTTAATGCATAATTGACAAAATGGTTGGGTGCAAAAAGTTTTGATCCACCTCTCTTGAAAAAGACAAATTTCCATGGAATTCAAATTTGGAAGCGGGTCAAATTTGAACTGCAGCTGCCTCATAGTTTGCTATTTATTTTTTCCAAAAATCATTTATTGTTACATAAGTACCTATTTAATCAGAGAAACACCAAAAAAATTCCAAGATTCAACCACTAGCTAGGAACGGTCATTCCCGTCGTTTTGACCGCATTTTGAAACGAGCATAAAAAATTCAAAAAAAATCAAAAAATTGGGAAACCTTCGCATTGTGTCATTATATGTGGCCAAGTTCCCAGGAAAAATAACAAACTTGCAATACGGAAATTATTTTAAAAAAATGTTCTCAGAAATGAGCTATCATCTTTGAAGATTCATGGCTTTCAAGCCAAATGATCAATCTTATGGCCACATTCGTGGCATAGTTTGTTCAAATGATCTCATATTGTGCACAAGGGTGCATATTGGAATGGCAAACAATGTTGCCTAAGGAAGTTTTCATTTTCTTTGGACGAAAAAACCATTTTTCATTTTCCGAGTGCCCAAAAGGAGGTTTTTTGTGAAGGAACTACCAAATAATTGTTGCAAAATTGGACCAAATCAATTTTATAAAATACTAGGACATATTTAATGCACAATTGACAAAATGGTTGGGTGCAAAAAGTTTTGACCCACCTCTCGTGAAAAAGACAAATTTCCACCGATTCAGCTGGAAGCGGGTCAAATTTGAACTGCAGCTGCCTCATACTTTGCTATTTATTTTTTCCAAAATTCATTTCTAGTTACATAAGTACCTATTTAATCATAAATACATGGTTTGGTGGTGATACGTCGAGGTTTGGGCGGTGGCCGAGGGCCCCAACTCTAGAGCGTGAACTCGCATGCCCGCCAAGCGTGGTCACCAGCGTGACCGTGGCGTTCCATGTGTTCAGGCGGCCTAGGTATGTCTAGTGGGTTGGGCACTCCCAGGTAGGTGCTAGGAAGAAAATCACAACATAAGATTCTCACGAGGAGACCGATCGATGCTCGAACATGAATAAGCGACCAAGTGTTTGATTTGCGGTATGGGAAATGCACATGGCTAATGGGCGTGAGTTTTGGCTGAGGATGATCAGTTACTAAGAAGACCGTCTTCACAAATTTTGACCTCAAAAGGAGGAGCCTAGGTGGTACTTGCTTTGCAAACTACCACCTTTGGACATAAATCTGAATGTTGAAGCTGGGCTCAAAATAATGAATGGATTGAGCTGGCATTTGGTGGAGGATGGTTACTTGGGCATAGGAAAGCACTGTAGAAAATGGATACCATTTGGACATGCCAAAGTGGTACTTCCTTCACAAAGTCTTTGCTCTGATCGAGAATAGGAAAATGAATATTTTTGAATTATTTTTGAACTAGGCAAGGAAGGTTTTTACATATTTGACGAAGATATGACCCAAAGAATTTATGAGATTTTTTGGGAATTTTGGGAATGATAGAAATATAGGTTGCTTCACAACCTAGGGCAAAACGCCACATGGACATGACACATAGGCAAAAGCCGATGAGGTGGCGCCTAGTCATCACAACCCATCACAATCTACAAGGCTATGACCATCTATATTGGTCGTTAACAACTAGAAATAAGGCAGCGGACTAAGCTGTTTGCTTTAATGACCTTTTATGTAAGGAAATTACGACCTTTCGACCAAAATGGTCGCAATGGTTTTAGGGTTGGAGCCCTCGAGCGACTTTGACCAATTGGTCTGAAATGGTCATAGATCTATGACCAATTCTTCCAGGGTCACTGACAGAAGGTCACTAGTTGACATATTTCTTGTAGTGCGCCCCGTCCTCCCGTCGTCCCCGTCCCCGTCCACCTGTGCCGCCTTCCCCGTCCCTGCTGTCACCGCCTGAGTCTCCTCCCCGTCGCCGCCCCCGTTGCAGCGCCTGGTGAGCTCTGCCCGGCCGCCATGTCCACACACACACACACACACACACACACACACACTATTATAGAAGTGTTAGCAATTTTTCTGTTTTTTAGTTATAGAAATATTAGAAATGTTAGTTATATAGAAATGTTATAAATTTTTCTGCTTTTTAGTTATAGAAATATTTATAGAAATGTTAGCAATTTTTCTGTTTCTTAGTTATAGAAATATTAGAAATGATAGTTATATATATATATAGAAATTTTAGAGTTAGTTTTAGCTAGATGACGAAGGAAAAGTTGAAGTACTGGACTCACTACTTAAAAAAGAAAGTGACTACAGCATCGTGAAGGGGATAGTCAACAGGTAATTTCAACCATTATTAACTATATCTCGGCCTATTTAATTCTTCATTTCCTGATATGAACTATTTTTAATAACCACTTTATTAATTTTCTTTGCCGGCGGGCAGGGCTTGGGCAAAGTGCATCAAGGTGACTTCAGAAAAATGGCGACAAAGCTATTTTGGTATCGACCCAGGGTAAGTAATTAAGTAGTACTAGCTAGCTAGCTACCATCTACTTAATTCTTGTTTCAATACCATTAATTAATTAACATGCTTGATTAATTATTATCTAATTAAATTCTATTCTTGTAAATGCCCTGAAGCAGGCGCCGGGGACTGAAGTGTGTGCATACTACGTTTGCGAGAACATTCGCATGATGGCGTCCAAAAGGAGCAGATCTGATAGACAGCAATGGGTACGTTTGTCAGAATACTATTCACAAATCTTACATGATTGTCGATATCTAGTCACACAACTAATACACATGCATATTGATCTCCTTAATAGTTCAAAGACGTGCGGGACCAGCTCCTACCAACAGAGCGCATACGAGCACTTCAAGAGGAAATAGCGGGATTTTTGCTCGACCAGGTCATAGATCCCAAAGGAGAATACTATTACCCGCTACCGCCCCCATGAACCACTTGTCATCGTGGTCCAAAGGCACCAAGGCAACATGTAGGAGAAATTGTATATATATATATACATATATATATATATATATGGTTCTACGAGAAAATCTATTTATATATATGCATAACATGTACAATATGTAGTATCGTAAAATACCAGCAAACAAAAAAGAATTAAATGGAAAACATAAAATTAATGAAAAAATAAAAATTAAAACCAACCCCCCCAAACATTTAGTACCGGTTGATGCTACCAACCGATACTAATGGTCTACTAGCACCCGGGCCTAGCTCGTGCCACGTGGTGGCACTTTAGCGCCGGTTCGTGCCGAACCGGTAGTAAAGGCGGGGGGCCTTTAGTCTCCACTCTTTAGTGCCGGTTGCAGAACCGGCACTAAAGGCCCTTAAGAACCGACGCTAAACCCGGTTCTGCACTAGTGAACGCACATATCCTTGATGTGTATATCACCACACAATCATATCTAGATATGCTAGCACGTAATTATCACGAGCACGATGAGCCGAATATCTTGAGTCATCTCACGCACACATGGTGCGAAACCCTATGGCGGAAGGTCGCTAGTGACAATAAATCGAGAACTCTGTGGCCACCACATGCCACGGCCGTACCATCCTGTGGTCGCCGCTACACATCTTCACGTCGTCGTTGTCATTGCGGCTTCGCCACTACCACCATCAACCACCGCCAAGACACCATTGTCAGATTTAGGCATCGAAAGCCCATCACTACACACGACCACCCACACCGTCCACTGTTGCCCACGCAGCACGACCACCACCTAGGGCACTCGGAGTCCTCGCCCCGACATTCATGCTCGCACCATTCTGGGTTGACGTGCCTCCCGATTGGAGAGCTCCCCTCCCGAGAGATTCACCACACGAGAAGGCATCCCTACCAGCGGTGACAGCTGGGGGAGAGAAGGAGACAACCAGGTTTCGTGAGAGATGCGGAAGATGGGTTGGTTGTTTCCCTAGGTTGCATACTATTAATAGATTAGAGGATTTTTTTTAAGAACAATTAGACCATCCGGAGATGCTCCGATGGAATATGACACGCGTTCGAGTGTGTATCCGAGGAAAAAAAAAGGAGGACCACAGCGGGCAATTCATCTTCTTTTTTTCTTTGAAACAATGAGCCTCTTTGTCGATTTCCATTAAAGAAACCGCCATCAAGTTCTACAAAGGTTATAGCAAAACAGGGAAACACACCCAACTACAAGTGAACAACAAACCAGCAATTCAGTCAAAAAAAAAAAACAGCAACTAAACCTAAACCCATGGCAAGTCATCTAAACAGCAGACGACCGCCAGATTAGCTCCTGGCGAACGTGACGAACCTTATCCTCGGAATACATGGCTACTATGCTGTGCATACCTGAACCCATGGAGAGCCAAACAAGATTCCACCAAGGTGGAAAGGCTCCGCCATGGCAATGGCATTGCAGCTCGCCATCCAATCACTCGCCGCAAGCCTCTCGCGCTCTCCTAACAAACCCGCCACCAAGCCCCCGAGCACTGCGCACCACCACCCGCAGGAACCAACCGGCAGCAGCAGCTGCAGCGGCAGAAGGAGCCTTGCGGCGGCGGCGGCGGCCGGCACGGCGCTCCTCGCGTCCCAGCTGCTGCCGCCCACGGCGGGCATCGCGGGCGCGTTCGACCTCGACCTCCGGATCACCATCCCGGAGCAGTCGAGCGAGGAGGCCGAGGTCGTGGTGAGGACGCACGCGAGGAACCTGGTGCGCGTCAAGCAGTTCATCGACGCCAGGTCGTGGCGGGAGCTGCAGACGGCGCTGCGGGCCAGCGCCGCCAACCTCAAGCAGGACCTGTACGCCATCATCCAGGCGAGGCCGCCGGGCCAGCGCCCCGAGCTCCGGAGGCTCTACTCCGACCTCTTCAACAACGTCACCAGAGTAGGGATCTCACACAGATCAATCCGCCTTTTGAGCCTCTGACATTGCTCATGGCGCGCTGACATTGCTCTGCTCTTGTGCGCGCAGCTGGACTATGCGGCCAGAGACAAGGATGAGCCCCAAGTGCAGGAATGCTACAGCAACATTGTGGCCGCCATTGACCAGATTTTTGCCAGAATCATGTAGTTCTTGCACTGGCTCGATCGTCTAGGATAGAGGGAAAGATTGGATAAAACTAGACATCCGGATTTACGTTTGCATACAAGGAGAAGCAAATTAAGATTGACCGGCAAAAAGGCTTTTCTTTTGCTATGTAGCTAGTTCTTATTAGCTTCTTGTTGTTGCTACATCTTCTACTAGTATTTACTCTACTCTCTGGAGGATAAACCCAAAAAAAGAGTCAACATTTGCTGGTGCAGCAGGACGAGAAAAACTGCAATTTCCTGAAACCATCACTGCTCGATCAATGTTCAGCCACCAATATACAGGCTTGTCGCAATGCAATGCAGAGTGGTTCCTCAGTCACCACTCACCTCTCCTTTGCTTCCAGATAGAGGAAACAAGGTTCCTTGGTGACTCTATTCGTCGCCATCCGGCGTACATGCTGAAGCAGTATTTATCTTCCTATAACTCGTCGAACTATCGATGAAGTTTCAGTATCTGCCTCATCTGTGACCTGCTTTGGCTGCGACTCACCATCCTCTTGGCTCCTCCTTCAAATGGCTATTTCCAAGAACTTGTGCCTAGAGAAAGGTTACTTGGTAAGTTGGTTTACTAGATCAAGAGCAACACGCAATTGTGCATTTCGAACTCCAAAGCAGTGCATGAAAGGATATGAATCATCACTAGGTAAAATGCAGAACCTCAAACTGGTTTGTGATAAAAAGAGTGTCAAGTAGTGACATCAACTGGAAGAACTTACCATTGTAAGATCTGGGAGCAAGTAACTGGCAAGGTTTTCATTCATCGCAACTCCCAACTGAGGCATCTGACTCATTTTTCCCGGCATTTGGCTCATGCTGTTTATAGAAGAAGCATCATTAGAGGCAGGGATTTATTTTTTCTTCACAAGCACAGCTTTAATATTTCTGCAACTGAATTATGCATGGATCATAGGTGGAATAATATGTTTACATTTTCAAAAGGCCATCAATGTTCCTTCTCACGCGATTGAAGAGATCGTTGTTATTTTGAGCCTGGAAGAAATAAGACAATCGATATGAAATCCATTCATAAAAAAAGAACACTCCAGATGATGGCTGACTGAGAAAATCATTCTCCTGTACGAGTAATTGCACATGAAAGAAAGACTGACCTGAAATGTTTGAATATTTGTGTCTATCTGAGCAAGAAGCCGATTATTTTCTTCCAGTACAAGCTGTACTATACGATCCATCTCAGAGGCTACATGGTGGAAAAGATGGTCAGTTTATGGAACAAGGATCAAAACAAATGGAAAGCATTAGCTGAATCTCGTCGACCATCAGGATCTCTGAACCTGCATATTATATTTGAAGTTCAGGAGGAAATGGCTTGTGATCTTACAGTAAGTTTCACCCCCGTTAAATACCACACGGTTGATGGCCTATATAACCCCAAGTTTGGCAAAACAGGTTCGACATATCCACAGATACTCAATGTTCAGAGATCGATTTCTAAAATGACGACTCTCTTAATCATTTCTTGCAAGTACAATGATACATATTTCAACATAACAAGTTCCAATGGAGTCAAGTAATCCCATGCCTTTTATTAAAATAAACCCTACCTATGTGAGTTAAATTTAGAAATGTAACCAATAACTAAGTCCACTAAGTACTGCAATTTTGTTGTAAAATTCTTTACTCCTATAAATATGTCAACTGGTCATGGTGGTCCATGCACAACTGGAATTACGGAATAAATCAATTGGACCTGGTAAATTGTAAAGAAAAAAGCCTGATACTCAGGTGATCTAGATCTACCAACCTCCAGATAGATATTGACTGTTTTGAATGGCATGATGCGGCACAAAGGAAGAGACTCCTGTATCTGTCTGAACAGGATGAGTGGTACCCCAGGATGAAGGCCCCACCATTTTATCCTGAGAAATAACCATGAGTAACACCAGACAAAAAAATGCACATAACATGTGAAATGCACAGGATAATAGGTACTCCCTCTGTCCCATAATGTAAGACGTTTTTTGACTCTACACTAGAGTTAAAAAACGTCTTACATTATGGGACGGAGGGAGTATATTTTACATAAACTTTTGCCCCCTCAAAAATTTTCTTTCAAAAATACCTTTGTAAGGAACTGACAGTAGTACATCTTAGGTATTCTTATCCACACCTTTATAACAATTTTGACTGAAAGCTTACTTTGTAGTTTTATCTCTAATTATTGGGGATAATTACCGATGTTATATGAAACAAAGTTCATAAAATAGAAAAAGGAAGATGCTAGTACCTTTCTATCTTTCATTTTTCTGCTATGATGTTCTGCAGGCCTCCGCCGTCTTGTAGTTTGTTTGTTCTATAAAAGCATCAAACCATTTACATTATCAAAAATAAAAAAAGGTGTCAGCTAGAACATATTTATCTTAACAGTATATGTTCTAGAAACAAATGCCAGCCTTTATTTTGTAGCTAGCTCTATTTTCAGCAAGACTGCAGAAAATAAAGCACTACATTTTGGTTCATGAAAACAAAGCACTATATTATTCCAGGTGAAAATAGTATCATTCTTTAATCTTCAACAGCATAGAACTATTGGTCAATCAAAAGCTCAGGCAAGTATTACCAATTCAGCTGTTGTAACTAATAAATATATTGAGCCAAAAAGATGGATCACTGATGAAATAATATATGATACTTTATTATTTCGTAATTAAATAAGAACACCTGTGTTTTATATACCTTTCCTTTTAGGTAACACGAATGGACAAGAATAAAATAGCATACCAAAAGGATGCACTGATTGCCAACTCATGTCCCACTATATAAGGTCCAAACTGTAGTATTTGTATATACAATGAGAATAAGTGTACCTTCCACTCGTCCTAATATATGCACACATTTAGAATAAATGCATCTATCACCAATCCTAGTATGTTCAGATTAATCTTGAAACCAAGATAAATTTTAGCATGTTCCTTGAAACGATCTGCTCTAGGAGGAAAAAAAACGATTAATTTCTTCTGTGGGTTTGTGTGGGTTTGTACAGTTGCACCCGAAGAAATTGCCAAATATGTGGATGTGTGGGTTTGTATCCATTCAGTGCTCAGATCTAAATGAGTGTTGCCCCTTCTTGGACATGAACTATTTTCTGATGTAGCACTTCCAAGGAACACCTCAAACAGATGGCATCCATGTAAGCAGAAAAACAAGAACAAATACAGAGTATGTATGCAAATTAGAGATTACTTACCCCCATCCATTGGCATCTCATCGCAACATCCCTCACCGTCTTGGTTGGTAGGGAAGCGGCTATCTTTATGTACTTCATGATACCATGTTCATTCACATATCTGAAAGGGTGCACATGAGAGGCAATGGAACGAACGCAAAAATCAAGGGATAGAAAGAAAGATTTATGGTAGCATAAACCAACATAACAAGAAAATCTGTGTCTAATGAACAGAGTTTTAGGATGCTGAACGATGGAGACCACATCTTCTGTGTTAATTTCCTTATGAAAACAGCCAGACAAGTGGAAATAGCTTACCTATCTAGGCAATCTTTCAGCACTTGGATCTCGAGATGCGACCAGCTTTCAGCCAGGGGTCCTCCATATTTGAGGTTCTGTGCAGATTCAGCAACCATGTTGGATGAACTTGTGGAGACAGCTACTGAAGGCGTGGTGTTCATCATCCCCATGTTAGACCCCATGCTGCTGGAGCAGTCTAGGTACACCGGCATGCTGCCTCCTGACCCGCTAGGCGTCGCGCTCGTCTGAAATGAAACCACATTCTGGCTGCAGAACGGCTGCGAAAACGGCCCGAAGTTTTGATTAGGATCGTCTGCCATCTCTATGCCCAGCAACTCCTCTAGAACAGAATCTGGTACTTCCAGCGTGGAAGGATGCACTGCTAGCTCCAGAGCAACTTCAGAATGCCGGCAGCAGATCAGAGCTTCTTGTTTCAAGTTTTACTGCATGTGGACACACCCTGGGCAAGTTTATCGCCTACTGCTCCACTAATTCTTCCAAGTGTGGACTCCTGGCAACAATCTCTGCAGATGCAAATAGTAGAGATGGCAAAAGAAAGTCAGAAGCTTGAAATTTTGGAGAAAAGAGATTCCAATACAGGAAGAACTCGAAATTTCTTATGCCTCATCAAAAGAGTAATATGTGGAACAGAAAGAAGTATGCTCTGACCGAAAGGTACACTTCAGAAACAGAATTTTCTCTCACTTGTCAAAGGCGCTAATGTATTGTCAGTTCCGTACCTAAAACATCAAACTCTTCTCAACCGCATGACAGTTGGAAATGATCATACTAAAACATCAAACTATCAGCCTTACATACACCTGGAGTCTTTCTCTTCTTCCATTTCCTACGCAATTCTTGGGGTGAGTTCAGAAATCAGCGAAAGGTACTCTTGTCGATCAATTCGACTGGCAAGGTATGTTTATCTACGGACCCAATATGTTAAACAGAGTATATGCATGCAAAACACATGAAGGAAGAGTAACTAGAACCCCATAAACAACAAAGAGCCAATAATAACTCCATGAAAGAATCCAATCAAGAAAGTAACAGGTGGACAAGGACCCGAGCAATCTGCTCTCCCGCAGTTCGTTCATAGGTCGTGGATAGAGACCCAAGACAAACCTGTAGAAATGATTACGTAAAGCCAGGCCTGACCAATCAACACACAGTGAGGCGGGCAGGCGGGCGGGCGGGCATGCATGCAGAGCGCCGTCAGGGAACAGACCTGGCTCGTGCCCCCAATCTTATCCAGAAAACGTGCGTGTTGCCTACGAGAGAAGCGCACAAAGGAGGCGCTCGGAAAGGGAGGCGAGCCAGGCCCCGATCCTCCCGCCGGAGCCGAAAGCGGCAAAGGAAAACAGGCAAGAGCGAAGGCAGGCAGCAGGTGGCCAGACGGAATTGCCGGCGAACTTACTGGTCCGGGTCCGATCTGGATGCAGCGGGGGGGAGCAGCGGGCCGGGGAAGGCGAAGTCCAGTGTGGTTCCTGCGTGTCGACTCCCCGGCGCTTCGTGTGCGTGACGGTGCGCGTGGTGGTGGTGGTGGTGGAGGTGGAGGTGGAGGTGGTAGTGTTAAATGGTGCCGCCCGGCTTTGTGCGCTCCAATGGGGAGGAGGCCGAAAAGCGGCGGCCCCGCCTCTCCAGTAAGCCGTCTCTGTGTGTGTGTGGCCTCCCCTCTCCAAAAAGCCGAAGTCGTGTACCAGTTTAACAAGTTGACAAAAGGGTGGTGGTGGTGGAGGAGGAGGGGGAGAGGCAGGGGCGATCTCTGTTGGGCGTTCGGGTTTCAGAGCGAGGAGAGGAGATCGGAACCCGGTGGAGGCGGGCAGAGGCAGAGGCAGAGGCTTCCGAGCAAATGATTGCCACAATTGGTGTCCATCATAGGTTTCACTCCCCCTCTTTTTGAGAGGCAGGGGCAGAGGGCTTCCTCGCGGCAGTTTTAGTTGGAAAGAAGAAACCACCCAAGCCAGAGTCTACATTTCCACCCTGCCTTTCCCGGCTCTCTTTTTTCATGCGAGGAAAGCAACAGGACCGTGCTCCTTTCCGCCCAATTTCTATTCTTGTGAATTCAACTGCCTTTGTTCTTATTGTCAAAAAAAAAAACTGCCTTTGTTCTTTATGGCATTGCGCCCCTAGTAATACTAGGGTATCTATAATAGTGCGATGCCAGTCTCAGTATAGGTGAGAGGATGCTTTATCTGTATGAAATGATGTTTTGTGCGTCATACAAAGACGACTTTTTTTCATCGCACGTTTTCCTGCATCGGATATATTTATATTGTATAATGCACGCAAAAGAATATTTTAATTTGCGCCGAAAAAATGTTGTACCAATGCTACTATTCATTGATAGAGGTAACGCTCAAAACGCACGCCCCGCTTTCCGGTGTGCATGAAGTTTAGAATTTTACATTTTCAAAACCGCACGACCCTGTGTAGTATGCTTACCGCTTTTAGAAGATGTGTGTTGCTCCGGGCACATTTACTATTCCAAGGAATGCCTTCACTTCTCTCTAGAACCCACCTTCCAAAAGATGTGTGTTGCTTTGGTCCATACTAATAAATGGTTTAGTATGCTAGGGGGTGTAATGTTTCCTTGAAATAATAGAATAAAACACAAAACAAAACTTGGACGACTTCAGAAACAAAGTAAAAATGCTAAAAGGACATCTATTTAGGAAAGACAAAGTAAAGCACTTATGTACTCTCTCCGTTCGGAATTACTTGTCGCAGAAATGAATGTATCTAGATGTATTTTAGTTCTAGATACATCCATTTTCGAGACAAGTAATTCCGAATGGAGGGAGTATGTATTATAGTTTTCTTGTCATCACTATTGACATGAAGTGCACACGAGAAGGTTGCCTTCTTGTAAGGGAACATGCTACGTAACAATTATTCACATATATTCATACCCAGGAACGCTATGGAGATATAAGATGGATCATCTCACCAACAATCCATGTAGCGGAAGCGGAGGAAGAAGAGTTGATGAAGCTCGCCGATTCCTGCAGCTAGGTTATACCTCCCAGCCGCGAGAATTTGCACCGGGGTCTAATGTCGAAGTATACAACACCACCGAGATATCCACTCTAACAGCACCACAACACTCCGTAGAACCAGCACGAAGAACAACAGGAAGAACTAGAGGGAGAAACAACCTAGTGGCGCCCGATCTAGATTCAATCTAGACCGAGAGAGAAACAGGGTGCGGGGCAGTGAGGGAGAAGGTAGTCAAGGCTAATTGGTGTGCCTTTGGTACGCCCCCTCTCACCTATATATAGGTGGAAGGGGTCAGGGGGTCGGTCGACCTGGGGCGGAAGAGTCTTCCCCGGGTGTGCCATTCAAGAGGACTTTTTTTTGTCACACGTTTTCCGGCATCGAATACCCTTATATTAATGCATCGCAAAAGAAGTTGCGCCGAAAGTAATCTTGTATCAATGCTACTATTAATTGATAGAGATCAGGGGGTCGGTCGACCTGGGGGCGGGAGAGTCTTCCTCGGGTGCTCCATACAAGAGGACTTCTTTTCGCCGCACGTTTTCCTGCATTGGATACCCTTATAGTAATGCATCGCAAAAAAATTGCGCCGAAAATAATCTTGTATCAATGCTACTATTAATTGATGAGGTCAGGTGGTCGGTCGACCTGGGGACGGGCGAGTCTTCCCCGGGTGCGCATACAAGAGGACTTCTTTTCGTCGCATGTTTTCCTGCATCGGATACCCTTATATTAATGCACCGCAAAAAAATTGCGCCAAAAATAATCTTATATCAATGTGACTATTAATTGATAGAGGTAACGCTTAAAAGCACGCTCCACGTTCGAGTATGCATGAAGTTTAGAATTTTACACTTTCAAAACGACACTACCCTATTTAGTATGCTTACTGCTTTTAGAAGATGTGTGTTGCTCTGTCACATTCTTTCTTATAAGAACTTGTCTCTAGAACCCACCTTTGAAATGTGGATGGTCAAATATCAGTAGCAAACTTATTGGTTTTATAATAACTTGGTAGAAATAACTTTTAGAAGTATTAAATTACATCAAAAATGAAAATAAGTTAGTTTTGAAAATACATGATTGGGTGGAACAATCTAAGTCTCTACCACAAACCGAAAAACATATCCCTCTTGCCTACCTCCCTTGCCTTTCCCAACTTTCTTTTCTCATACGATGAAACCAATAGGTACATGCTTATTTTCCCGACTTTTTTACTTTATGACATTACGATGTTAGCAATATAGGACATCTATAATAGTGGGACACCATTATCATTATAGGCTATAGAGAAGAAATATTGAGTTGTTTGTATGAAATGTTGTTTTGTGTGTCATACAAGATGATTTCTTTTCATCGCGCATTTTCCTGCATGTATCTCATACTAATGCACCACAAAAAAAATTCCCGCCAAAAATTAATTGATAGAGATGACACTTAAAACACACTCTCCACATTCAGGTATGCATAATGTAAAGAATTTTACGCTTCTAAAATGGCACTACCCCTGTTTAGCATGCTTACTACTTTTAGAAGATGTGTGTTGCTCTGGTACATACTAATAAATGCCATTCCAAAGGGGGTAGTATGCATAACCAAACTTGGCTTGGTTCAGAAACAAAATATGAATGCTGAAAGGACATCTATTCAGAACAGAGAGTAAACCATTTGTGGATACCTACATTAAGTGCACAAGGGAAGGTTGTCTTCTATATTACAAGGGATGCCTTTACTTCTCTCTAGAATCTACCTTTGAAAATGTGGATAGTCAAATATCAGTAGCAACTTATTGATTTCAGAGTAAATTAGTGCAAATACATTTTAGAAGTATGAAACTACATCCTAATTAATAAAAATAAGTTAGTTTTGAAAATATATAACTGGACGGAAGAATGTAAGTCACCATCAAACACTGAAATACATACCTGAAAGCACAAGTGCTCCCTGGGTGATTTTGGTAATTAATGTCAACATATTTCTTGTTGGACTAACACTTTTACCTAGTATGGTTCAGATAAGTTCAACATTGAAGTGGCATGAACTAAAGGATGTGGAACCCCTTCAAGATGCTAAGGACAAAGGATTGGCTCAAGCTTCAAGTACAAGACTCTACATTTTATATTTTTAGTGATCCAAGATCACATTGAGTCTATAGGAAAAGCCAATACTATCAAGAGGGGATGATGTGTTGCTTAATGGCTTGCTTGCTCAAAGTGCTTAGTGATATGCTCCAAAACCCTCAACTACTTTCCCACATCCACATATGTAGGATCTTGAGAAGAGGTGTCTAGAGGGGGGGGGGGTGATTAGACACTAAGTACCAAGGTTGTAGTTTTTAACTTCTTTAGGTTTAAATGGAGTTTAGGCCCAAGTTTAACTTTTTCAATACATAGCAAGCAAGCAAGCATGCAAAGAGTATGTGAGCAGCGGAAAGTAAAGCATGCAACTTGCAAGAAAGTAAAGGGAAGGGTTTGGAGATTTCAAACGCAATTGGAGACACGGATGTTTTTGTCGTGGTTCCGATAGGTGGTGCTATCGTACATCCACGTTGATGGAGACTTCAACCCACGAAGGGTAGCGGTTGCGTGAGTCCACGGAGGGCTCCACCCACGAAGGGTCCACGAGGAAGCAACCTTGTCTATCCCACCATGGCCGTCGCCCACGAAGGACTTGACTCACTAGCGGTAGATCTTCACGAAGTAGGCGATCTCCTTGCCCTTACAAACTCCTTGGTTCATCTCCACAATCTTGTCTGAGGATACATAGTGACACCTAGCCAATCTAGGAGACACCACTCTCCAAGAAGTAACAAATGGTGTGTTGATGATGAACTCCTTGCTCTTGTGCTTCAAATGATAGTCTCCCCAACACTCAACTCTCTCTCATAGGATTTGGAGCTGGTGGAAAGAAGATTTGAGTGGAAAGCAACTTGCGAAAGGCTAGAGATCAAGATTCATATGGTTGGAATGGAATATCTTGGCCTCAACACATGAGTAGGTAGTTCTCTCGTAAATAGGATGCTTTGGAAGTGTAGGCTTGTTCGATGGCTCTCCACGAATGAAGAGGAGGTGGAGGGGTATATATAGCCTCCACACAAATCTAACTGCTACACAGGTTTACCAAACTCGGTGGGACTGAATCATCAAACTCGGTCGGACCGATTTAGTAAACCTAGTGACCGTTAGGGTTTTCGGTGGGACTGATATGCAACTCGGTAGGACCGATATGGTTAGGGTTAGGGCATAACATAATCTCGGTGAGACCGATTACACAAACTCGGTAAGACTGATTTTGGTAATTAGCTAACCAGAGAGTTGGTCAGGCAAACTCGGTGGGACCGATTACTCAAACTCGGTGGGATCGATTTTGGTAATAAGTTAACTGAAAGTTTGCATTGTAATCTCGGTAGTACCGATCACACAAACTTCAGTGAGACCGATTTTGGTAATGGACATACACAGCGAGATTACAATCCCATCTCGGTGAGACCGAGATCCCTATCGGTGAAACCGATTTGCCTAGGGTTTGTGGCAGTGGCTATGACATCTGAACTCGGTGGCGCCGGATAGAAAGAATCGGTAGGGTCGAGTTTGACTTTAGGTTTAGGTCATATGTGTGGAAGTGGGAAAGTAGTTGAGGGTTTTGGAGCATATCACTAAGCACATGAAGCAAGAGGCTCATTAAGCAACACCTCATCCCTCCTTGATAGTATTGGCTTTTCCTATAGACTCAATGTGATCTTGGATCACTAAAATATAAAATGAAGAGTCTTGAGCTTGAAGCTTGAGCCAATCCTTTGTCCTTAGCACCTTGAAGGGGTTCCCACATCCTTTAGTCCATGCCACTCCATTGTTGAACTTGTCTGAAATATACTAGATAAAAGTGTTAGTCCAACAAGAGATATGTTGACATTAATTACCAAAACCACCTAGGGAGCACTTGTGCTTTCAATCTCCCCCTTTTTGGTAATTGATGGCAACATACATCAAAGCTTTAGATAAAGATATAAAGAATAACAAGTAAAGCCTTGAAAAGACATGTAACAAGCATAGGCTCCCCCTACATGTATGCAATCATGTGAGTATGGAATATAGAAGCATGTGAGAGCATAACCATGATAGAGTAGGCAATGTGTTACATGTATCTTGGCCATATGCATCAGAGCAAAGAATATTAAAGAAAATACCTTCATGCTTATGAGTCCTTCTTGCAAACAGTATGTACATCAGCAAGAATTACTCATACACATGAGTGTGATGCATATATTTACCTTGTAGTCTTGAGTTGGCTTAGGGTGGAATGAACCTGCACAAACAAGGTTAGATAACACAGTACATCTACTAGCCGAGCAAACAAAAGAAACCACAAGAATACCAAGACTGGGATGACATGTAGAGAGTGAGTACTAAGTACCACATTGGCTTAGACATGTCCCCAAGAGTAAAGATATGCAATGAATTTAAATGATTCCTTTCCCTTAGATGTCTTGCTCCCCTGAATCTAGCATGGGATCTTTGGGAGAAGATAGGGAACAGAAAATCAGAGCTGAAAGATATAAAAGAACAGAGCTTAATGCAAATAAGCACATACGAACATGTCTTTCCCCCAAAAAGACATGTGGCATCTCTCCTCTTGAACACCAAGCATCTGGTATCCTTGAGAGATACTTTCTACTTGAGTATTCTCTCCCCCTGGAGATCTCTTTCTCCCCCTTAATACTCTCTCCCTTTGGAAGTGATAAGCTTTGATGTGATCTCTCTCTCCCCCTTTGACATCAATTTCCAAGAAGGGTCTTCTGGAATTTGTTGTGAATGGGTTTGGTCCTTGAGTCACAACACACAGCACTGTATAAAAGTGTGATGCTTGTAGAGGACAAGATTCATTGAGTGGAGCTGGATCGGAAGAAACACAGAATAAGTGGCAAACTGTTTTTCCTGTTGTGAAATCGGTGGCACCGAAAGTGGTATGCTTCGTTGTATGCAAGGGATTGATTGGACCGAAAACAACAAATCGGTGAAACCGAGTTCATCGCAGAGAAAATGCTTGTCACCTCAGCTCACTAGACTAGTAAGATCTCACAAAGATTTGCAAGGAATTTACTGAATGATGTGCAATGAATTAGATGCAAGGAATGCAGAGCAAACAGAAAAGAAAAGAAAGAAATCTAGATGAAGTTTTTTTTAAAGGGGAAACAAATATGCATGAGACAAATGCAAAAACTCAGAAAAGAACACGAGAGAACTTCATCTAGAGATGGTCGGCGACAAAGTCACCTATGTTAGAGTATATTGACTTAGGAGTCAAGTGAGATCACTTGATCATAGGTCATACTCATCGCTTAAGCTCAAAATGGGGTTACCATTTTTCGTTTAAGCATCTTGATGTATTCACATCTTGTCGAGTTGCTTTAGCTCATGACTCGGAGTAAAGCTTCTCTAAGATGGAATAACATACCTTGGTTGGTGGTGTCGATCATGTAGTTGAACTTGTGTGGGTTGCTCAAGGTTGATGTAGCTCATCAAGAGTTGGGAGCACCACTTGGAATTTGAGTCCATCTACCTACATGGGTTAGTTCTTGCAAGGAGTAGCACTTGTGTATACAAAAATGATAATCATGAAGCTCAACATAGTGTTTGTCAAAGGATATGCTTGAATGATTCCGTGCTTCCTTGTCTTCAACCACCATAGTGTAGAGACTTGGTGATGTAGAGATTGCTCAAGATGTGAGTAGGTTACAATCTCATGGAGTTTGTTTCAACCAAGTACCTACATGGGTTAGATAACATGTAAGATGCAAATATATCCAAGATATAATATTTTCATCATAAGAGAGATATCATGGATTAGTCATAAGCTCATGTCTTGCATGTATCCAATGGAGTTTCTACTCCAAGTTTGAAGCATCAATGATGTTCAATTCTCCTCTCAACCTGCAAAACACTTTCTCATCAAGAGGTTTAGTAAATATATCCGCTAATTGCTTTTCGGTGCGAACATGCTTAAGTTTAATGTCACCCTTAGCAACATGATCTCGAATGAAATGATGACAAACTTCAATATGCTTAGTTCGAGAATGTTGTACGGGATTATGACCAATTTTGATAGCACTTTCATTGTCACAAAGCAATGGAACATGTTTCACATATATCCCATAATCTTTAAGAGTTTGGGTCAACCAAAGTAATTGAGCACAACATGAACCAATGACAATGTACTCCGCTTCTGTAGATAAGGATACCGAGTTTTGTTTCTTGGAGGACCAAGACACAAGAGATCTACCAAGAAATTGACAAGTTCGAAGTGGACTTTCTATCAACCTTGTCTCCGCATAGTCCTAGTCGGAGTAGCCAACAAGATCGAAAGAGGCCCTCTTAGGATACCAAATGCCAAAATTTGGTGTATGAATTAAGTATCTCACTATCCTTTTCACGGCCTTAAGATGACATTCTTTAGGAGCAGCTTGATATCTTGCACACATGCACACACTTAGCATAATATCGGGACATGAGGCACATAGGTATAACAATGATCCAATCATAGAGCGATAAACCTTTTGATTAACCGGTTTACCATCTTTGGTCAAATCAAGATGTCCACTAGTAGGCATGGGTGTAGACATACCTTTGCACTCTTGCATATTGAACTTCTTGAATAAGTCCTTAGTATACTTCGTTTGAGAGACAAAAGTACCTTCCTTAGTTTGCTTGATTTGTAACCCAAGAAAGAATTTGAGTTCACTCATCATAGACATCTCAAACTTCTCCGACATTAGCTTTCCAAACTTCTGACTAAAATGAGGGTTAGTTGATCCAAATATGATATCATCAACATAAATTTGGCATACAAATAATTCTCCATTAACTCTTTTAGTAAAAAGTGTGGAATCAATTTTCCCAATTTCAAAGCCTTTTTCAAGAAGAAACTTGGTCAAGCATTTATACCAAGCTCTAGGAGCTTGTTTAAGACCATAAAGGGCTTTGTGAAGTTTGTAAACATGATTTTGTTTCTTAGGACTGACAAAGCCGGGAGGTTGTTTAACATAAACTTCCTCCTCTATTTCACCATTTAGAAGAGCACTTCTAATGTCCATTTGGTACAAGATAATATTATGGTGATTAGCATAGGCAAGTAAAATACGGATGGACTCAAGTCTAGCAATGGGAGCATAAGTCTCACCATAGTCCATACCTTCGACTTGTGTGTAGCCTTGGGGCATTTAGACGTGCTTTGTTGCGAACTACTTGTCCATCTTCATCTTGCTTGTTGCGAAACACCCATTTGGTACCGATGATGTTGTGGTTGTTGTCGGGCTTCTCAACCAATGTCCAAACTTGGTTTCTCTCAAAGTTGTGTAGCTCTTCATGCATAGCATTTATCCAATCCGGATCTTCCAATGCTTCTTCGACCTTCATAGGTTCAATGCTAGAGATGAAAGAATAGTTTTCACAAATGTTAGCTAAACGAATTTTAGAGCGAGTGATTCTCCCGGTTTGAATATCATTGTAGATTTGCTCGACGGGATGGTCTTTAGCAATTCTTGCTCGAACACGTGAAAGCTTTTGCTTGGGTCTCGGTTGAACATCTTCTTCATCTTGTTCTTCTTCTTCTTCTTGATCTTCTTCATTGTTGACGTTGTCGTTCTCTTGTCGTGGTGGAGAAGGAGGTTGTTGACGTTCGTGATGTTCTTCCTCGTTTTCTTCATCTTGGTGTGTTCCACTTGTGGATGCTTCCGTATTAACTCTTGGTTCACCTTGTCGTGATGTAGAAGCTTCCACTTGGATGCATTTGAGGTACTCTCCTTCACCTCCGTTGGACGGACCTTGCCAATTGACAAGTCTTGGATTGCTTCCGAAGGTTCTTTGTCTCCTACATCAATTGGCAATTGCTCTACTTGCGAGCCGTTAAATTCATCAGACCTCACATCTACCGTCTCTTCAACCTTTCGGGTGAAACTGTTGTAGACACGGTAAGTGTGAGAGTTTGAGCCATAACCTCGTAGGAAACCTTCATGAGACTTAGGAGCAAATTTTGAACGACGATGCTTATCAAGAATGTAGCACTTTGAGCCGAATACTCGAAAGTATCCAACTTGGGGTTTGTTACCGGTGAGGAGCTCGTATGTCATCATGCCGAGTAGCTTGTGAAGATACAAGCGATTTGTTGCATGACAAGTCGTCTCAACCGCTTCTCGCCTAAAAGTGCTTGGCGTCTTGTACTCATCAAGCATCGTTCTCGCCATTTTGATGAGCGTCCGGTTCTTCCTCTCAACAACTCCATTTTGTTGAGGTGTGTACGTAGCCGAGAACTCGTGTGAAATCCCCTCTTCATCAAGAAAGGTGTCCACATTTGCGTTCTTGAACTCTGTTTCGTTGTCGCTGCGAACCTTCTTGATCTTCACTTCAAACTGATTTTGAGCCTTCCTAGCGAAGTTTTTGAAGATCTTTTGGACCTGCGATTTATCATCGAGAAAGAACACCCACTTAAATCTTGAAAAATCATCAACTATAACTAGACCAAAAGAATTTCCACCGAGGCTTTTGTAAGCGTTGGGACCAAAAAGGTCCATATGAAGTAGCTCGAGTGGCCTCCTTATGGTCATGATATTGTTCACGGGATGCCTTCCTCCAACCTGTTTACCTGCCTGACAAGCACTGCAAAGTCTATACTTATCAAATATGACATCGTTAACTCCAAGGATATGATTTCCTTTAATAAGCTTGTCAAGATTTCTCATGCCAACGTGACCTAGTCGTCTATGCCATAACCAACCTTTCAAGGATTTAGCAATAAAGCAAGTTTTAGGTTGTGCCTTTTTAGAGAAATCAACAATGTAAAGATTACCTCTACGTATACCGGTAAAGACCATTTTATGATTGTCTCGACTAAACACTTGACAATCTACTTCCGTAAATAGGACATTGAAACCGAAATCATCAAGTCTAGATATTGAAAGTAAGTTGTAGCCAAGAGATTCAACGAGCATGACATTTTGAATGGAGCTATCATGTGAGATGGCTACCTTACCCTTTGAGTTGTCACCGAAAGTGACATACTTTCGAGGACTATCATTTTCAGCAAGCTCACGAAACATGTCTTTATCTCCGGTCATGTGATCGGTACATCCACTGTCAAGAACCCATTCCTTTCCTCCTGACATATATCCCCGAAGATTTGCCAGAAGACCAAAATGTCTCATTGCATCGTCAAGATCGAAGTCACTATCATCATCCTCATCATAGTATCCATGTTCAACATCGTCATATGGTGGATCAAGTCCTAGAGAGGGTAATTCGTTAGAGTGAGTTTGTCAATGATCTTGCTTATGAATTCTTATAGCTTCAGAAATAATATCACCAATAATTCCAACATCTCCTTTGGCACGCATAAGGTCGGTAAGTTCAAATAGACGGTCACCAAACATAGGATCACTAGTATTCATCTTACTCAAGGCAATAGACTTATAGAGAATTTCATCTAGATTTTTCAAGGAATAATTTGGAAAGCGTTCCTCAAGAAATTTCCATATAGTGTAGGCACACTCAAGAATAGGCAAGATTCTAATTAAGTTTCTAGGCAAGCCTCTAGTGATAAGATTAACAGTTCTAAGATTCCTAATCATGTCAATAGATTCATCAAGGGTAGGATGCATAGGATCAACATGAGGTGCACAAGGGCTAGCAATGTACTTGTTCAAATGATATTGATTGAAAATTACAAGCATCTCATTTTTCCACTCATGAAAATACTCTCCATCAAGAATAGGCACTCTATGTCTAAGACTCCCCAAAGTAGACTCATCCATCTTCCTCCAATGGTGATTCAACCAAGGCAATGGAGAGCAAAGCTCTGATACCACTTGTAGGATCTTGAGAAGAGGTGTCTAAAGGGGGGGGGGGTGATTAGACACTAAGTACCAAAGTTGTAGTTTTTACCTTCTTTAGGTTTAAATGGAGTTTAGGCACAAGTTTAACTTTTTCAATACATAGCAAGCAAGCAAGCATGCAAAGAGTATGTGAGCAGCGGAAAGTAAAGCATGCAACTTGCAAGAAAGTAAAGGGAAGGGATTGGAGATTTCAAACGCAATTGGAGACACGGATGTTTTTGTCGTGGTTCCGATAGGTGGTGCTATCGTACATCCACGTTGTGGAGACTTCAACCCACGAAGGGTAACGGTTGCGCGAGTCCGCGGAGGGCTCCACCCACGAAGGGTCCACGAAGAAGCAACCTTGTCTATCCCACCATGGCCGTCGCCCACGAACGACTTGCCTCACTAGCGGTAGATCTCTCTCAGAAATAGGATGCTGGATGTGTAGGCTTGTTCTGATGGCTCTCTCCACAAATTAAGAGGAGGTGGAGGGGTATATATAGCCTCCACACAAAATCTAACCGTTACACACAATTTACCAAACTCGGTGGGATCGAATCATCAAACTCGGTCGGACTAATTTAGTAAACCTAGTGACCGTTAGGGTTTTGATTGGGGCCGATATATGCAACTCGGTGGGACCGATATGGTTAGGGTTAGGGCATAAAGTAATCTCGGTGAGACCGATTACACAAACTTCGATAAGACCGATTTTGGTAATTAGCTAACCCGAGAGAGTTGGTCGAGGCAAACTTCGGTGGGACGATTACTCAAACTCGGTGGGACCGATTTTGGTAATAAGTTAACGAGAAAGTTTGCATTGTAATCTCGGTAGTACCGATCACACAAACTTCAGTGAGACCGATTTTGGTAATGGACATACGAGAGATTATAATCCCATCTCGGTGAGATCGAGATCCCTATCGGTGAAACCGATTTGCCTAGGGTTTGTGGCAGTGGCTATGACATCTCAACTCGGTGGCGCCGGATAGAAAGAATCGGTAGGGCCGAGTTTGACTTTAAGTTTAGGTCATATGTGTGGAAGTGGGAAAGTAGTTGAGGGTTTTGGAGCATATCACTAAGCACATGAAGCAAGAGGCTCATTAAGCAACCCCTCATCCCTCCTTGATAGTATTGGCTTTTCCTATAGACTCAATGTGATCTTGGATCACTAAAATATAAAATGAAGAGTCTTGAGCTTGAAGCTTGAGCCAATCCTTTGTCCTTAGCACCTTGAAGGGGTTCCCACATCCTTTAGTCCATGCCACTCCATTGTTGAACTGTCTGAAACATACTAGATAAAAGTGTTAGTCCAACAAGAGATATGTTGACATTAATTACCAAAACTACCTAGGGAGCACTTGTGCTTTCAACATATGACCTAAACCAAAAGTCAAACTCGGCCCCACCGATTCTTTCTATCCGGCGCCACCGAGTTCAGATGTCATAGCCACTGCCACAAACCCTAGGCAAATCGGTCTCACTGATAGGGATCTCGGTCTCACCGAGATGGGATTGTAATCTCTCTGTATGTACATTACCAAAATCCGCCTCACCGAAGTTTGAGCAATCGGTACTACCGAGATTACAATGCAAACTCTCCGGGTTAGCTTATTACTAAAATCGGTCCCACCGAGTTTGTGTAATCGGTCTCACCGAGTTTGCCTGACCAACTCTCTGGTTAGCTTATTACCAAAATCGGTCCTACCGAGTTTGTGTAATCGGTCTCACCGAGATTACGTTATGCCCTAACCGTAACCGTATCGGTCCTACCGAGTTGCATGTTGTTCCCACCAAAAATCCTAACGGTCACTAGATTTACTGAATCGGTCCAACCGAGTTTCTCAATTCGGTCCTACCGAGTTTGGTAAGTCGTGTGTAACGGTTAGATTTTGTGTGGAGGCTATATATACCCCTCCACCCACTCTTCATTCATGGAGAGACCATCAGAATGAACCTACACTTCCAATACACATTTTCTGAGAGAGAACCACCTACCCTTGTGTTGAGGCCAAGATATTCCGTTCCTACCATATGAATCTTGATCTCTAGCCTTCCCCAAGTTGATTTCCACTCAAATCTTCTTTCCACCAAATCCAAATCCTGTGAGAGAGAGTTGAGTGTTGGGGAGACTATCATTTGAAGGACAAGAGCAAGGAGTTCATCATCAACACACCATTTGTTACTTCTTGGAGAGTGGTGTCTCCTAGATTGGCTAGGTGTCACTTGGGAGCCTCCGACAAGATTGTGGAGTTGAACCAAGGAGTTTGTAAGGGCAAGGAGATCGCCTACTTCGTGAAGATCTACCGCTAGTGAGGCAAGTCCTTCGTGGGCGACAGCCATGGTGGGATAGACAAGGTTGCTTCTTTGTGGACCCTTCGTGGGTGGAGCCCTCCGTGGACTCACGCAACCGTTACCCTTCGTGTGTTGAAGTCTCCATCAACTTGGATGTACGATAGCACCGCCTATTGGAACCACGACAAAAACATCCGTGTCTCCAATTGCGTTTGAATCCTCCAAACCCTTCCCTTTACATTCTTGCAAGTTGCATGCTTTACTTTCCGCTGCTCATGTACTCATTGCATGCTTGCTTGTTATGTATTGTGATTGTTAAACTTGTGCCAAAACTCCACTCCAACTTAAAGAAGTTAAAAACTACAACTTTTGGTACTTAGTGTCTAATCACCCCCCGTCTAGACACCTCTTTTCGATCCTTTCAATACCCCACCCCCACCCTTGCTGGCTATCTCCCCTGCCTTTGCCGGCTTTCTTTGCTAATGTGAGGAAAGCAACAAGACCATGCTCCTTCACACCCAATTTCTATTGTTGTGAATTCAACTGCCTTAGTTCTTTATGACATTATGATGCCAGAAATATTAGGACATCTATAATAGTGTGATGCGAGTCTCATTATAGGCGAGGGAGAAGCGATATTGTGTTTTCTGTATGAAATGATGTTTCATGCATCATATGGGTCTGACTTCTTTTCGTCGCACATTTTTCTGCGTCATATATCTTTCTAATCATGCACCGCAAAAATATCAATCATTTGCGCTGAAAACAATCTCATATCAATGCTACTCTTAATTCATAGATGTAGAACTTTGAATGGTCGCTCTACGTCCATGTATGCACAACGTTTACAATTTCACGCTTCTAAAACGACACTATCCTTGTTTAACATGCTTATGCTTCGAACGCACCACCGAAGTCAATGTTTACATTTCCCCTTCCCGACTTTCTTTTCTCATGTGAGGAAAGCAACAAGATCATGCTCCTGTCCGCCCAATTTTCATTGTTGTGAACTGAACTGCCTTTGTTCTTTATGACATTACGCTTCTAGTAATATTAGGAGTTTAGGACATCTATAATAGTGTGACACTAGTCTCATTATAGGCGAGGGAGAAGCAATATTGAGTTTTCTGTACGAAATGATGTTTTGTGCATCATACGAGTCTGACTACTTTTTGCCAAGCGGTTACATGCGTCATATATCTTTATATTAATGCACCACAAAAAAATTGCGCCGAAAAAAATCTTGTATCAATGCTACTATTTATCGATAGTGATAACGTTTAAAGCACTCTCTCCTTGTTCACGTATGCATGACGTTTAGAAGTTTATGTTTCTAAAATGGTGCTACTTTGACAAGATGTGTGTTGCTTTGGTCCATACTAATAAATCACATTCCAAAGGATATGGTATGCAAGGGAGGAAACGGTGTAAAGTTTCCACGAAATGATAGAATGCAGTGATAAAAAAACAAAACAAAACTTAAACTTGTTCAAAAAAATATGAATGCCAGAATGAAGACCAGAACTGATGGAGGCAGGTAGAGGCGGTGACTAATAAAACAATTGCCATAATAAACTCACAATTCATCGGATCCCAACAAACACACCACAAAATACGGTTACATCAGATAGAACTCCGAGGAGAACATTATATTGAAGATCAAAAAGAGAGAAGAAGTCATCTAGCTAATCAGTATGGACCCGTAGGTCTGTGGTAAACTACTCATCTTAGGTTTACTCCCTCTTTTCCATTCAAAAGCAGAGCAAAGGGCTCGTGACACGGTTGTAGTTTTGTTGAAAAAAAGACCCTAGGCAAGTTTGTACTGCATTTGGACGCCCAAAGCGTTTTCATCTTGAATCTGATTTCTTTTCGTCATGCATTTTCCGGTGTCATATATCTTTATATTAATGCACCAGGAAAAAACTTTCATGTGCGCCAAAAAATCTTGTATCAGTGCTACTATTAAGTGATAGATAAAGATAACACTTAAACCACACGCTCCGCTTTCATGATGTCATTTCGAATTTTACGCTTCTAAACAACACTATCCCTGTTGACCACTTACTACTTCTAAAAGATGTGTGTTGCTTGACATTTCAAAGGGAGATGTATACAAGGGGGGAAACGGTGCAAAGTTTCCTCAAAATGATAAAATGTATTGATTATAAAACAAAACAAAAGTGCCCCGGGTTCAAAAACAAAATATGAATGCTAGAAGACATATATTCAGGAACAGGGAGAGTTAACCATTGTGTTTGAATCAGTGGCAACCATTGATAATTATGTCTCTCACTTATCTAAACCTATCTAAAGTTCTAACCATATGGTAATTGAGAGTCATATTTATGTAACAAATCACCATAAATCTTGTACACCACGTATGGTTAGAAATAGAGGACCATTTAAAATTATGGTACCAACCTTCAGTTTTGTCTATTTTAACCACTAATAAATACTCCCTCCGTCCCAAAATAAGTGTCATGGTTTTAGTTCAAAATTTGGGATGGAAGGAGTAGAAAACAACATAGGTTAGTTATATGCTAATATAGGTTTGTCGTGAAAATTATTTACATACTAGGGTATTAATGACTATGACTATGTTTAAAAAGTCTAATTTGAGGGGGGTAGTCCTAAGTTAGCCATTGCAACAGTTCTTTAATGATTCTCCTCAACAACAAAAAAATAACGGTTCTTTATGTCTACCTGTTTCACTTTCTTACTTCGTGTCACTCATGTGAAACAAACATTTGCAAGTAGAGATTAGGTGCCCATCTCATTCCCTCAGTGGATCTCTCTTTTCTTATTTCATTGTGGACATGGAATCGGATCCTACTAATTTTACAGAACCAAACTATACTGTACATGAAGGAAACATGCAATTTGCGCGTGTTCCCCCTCCACTAGGCCGCCTACAGTCTGTAGGGGCATCTGTTCAGTACATCAGGTTGATCTGTCTGCTTGTTAGTAAATCAACCATAGCCATTAAAACGAGGGGACCTCACCATAAAGTATCGTGCGGTGATATGAGTCAGATGTGTACAGAACCATTTTTGCAGCGACCAACCAGGGTTTATGTGTTGTGTAAGTTAATACCTTGAGACCACTTAAGGAATATGTTCAGTGGGGCAAATAAGTCTCGCTATGTGTGCAGTTAGTAGTTAGCTAGTTTCATGCGTAAGAATATGAATCCACAATTTTTTAGTTAATACCCATCTCGTTCACCAATTTAAGATATTTTTGATATTTAAATATAAACTACATACGAATTTAAATAAATGAACACACACACACACACACACACACACACACACACACACACACATATATATATATATATATATATATATATATATATATATATATATATATATGAATCAGGAAAAAGTTTGAAAATCTTATAACAATGAACAGAGGGAGTACATAAGAATCTTCCTATTTCACAATATTTTGTATTTGAAGGCTTAGCTAACATTCCTAGAGCATGGATCGTGTGTTTAACAAAGCTCAAATCATGTGTGCATCTCTCGACAAAAAATCCTCCCGCTTGCGCCATTTAAGAACATCTTCAGAGCGAACCCTCAAAGCTTCAGTATACATTTGTACCATGGTGTCTGGGCCACTTTTGCTATTTTTTGTTATTAAATGGGGACTGTCGGTGTCAAAACCGGCGGATCTCGGGTAGGGGGTCCCAAGCAGTGCGTCTTAGGATCAATGGTAACAGGAGACAAGGGACACGATGTTTTACCCAGGTTCGGGCCCTCTTGATGGAGGTAAAACCCTATGTCCTGCTTGATTAATATTAATGATGTGTGTTACAAGAGTGGATCTACCACGAGATCAAAGAGGCTAAACCCTAGAAGCTAGCCTATGGTATGATTGTTGTATATATGAGATTGTCTATCGACTAGCCTGGCCTCGGTTTATATAATGCACCAGAGGCCTAGGATAACAAGAGTCCTAGCCAAATACGCCGGTGGGGGAGGAGTCCTTGTCTTGATCGTCAAGTCTTGTGGAATCTTCCTCTTATGCGGCACCTGTCCGAGCTGGCCCATGAGTATGCGGCCCTGGGGGTCCTCGGCCCAATCTAACCGATTGAGGGACGACGTGGTGAGTACCCCCTAGTCCAGGACACCGTCAGTAGCCCCCTGAACCGGTCTTCAAGTTAGGGACGCTCCTCGATTCTTTCGAACTGTTCTTCATCTTCGGTCGTCGGTCTTGAAAACTGGTTCAACAAATCTTCTCATGTTCGATCTTGAGGATCGCCGAAATGCATTCGACGAGTTTACACGTCGGGTATCCGAGGAGCCCCCTCTAAGTTTACGGCCTTTATCAATGCCTTGTTATTTTTATGCCACACCTCGGGTTTGAAGTTATTCCCGGGAGGCAGTGTCCCCTTGCGTTCGAGCTCTAACGCCGGACTGCATTCGAGGTATCTTTTGCAGCCGAGCACCAACGCGGACTGCTTCCCAGCTCTATCGCCGGACTATGTATCCGAGCTCCAACGCCGACGGTATCCGAGCTCCAACGCCGGATTATGTATCCGTGCTCCAACGCTGGACTGTATCCGAGCTCCAACGCCGGACTGTGTCCGAGGTGTCGTAAATCACCTTGGTTCAAAGAAGTTTGAAGGAGTTTAGCCGAGCTTAATGCCGGAAATGCCCTCTATGGAGCCAGCCACTAGCGCCCGAGCTTTATGCGGATCGCTTCGAGGTGGTGCACCACCCCGAATGTGGGCCGATTTTTGCCAATATTTTTGATTGGTGCAATTTATTCTCTGCCGAGATACATAGCCAAGAGCCCTCAAGGTGGGTATCGGTCTAAAACCGAGATGCACATGAAGGGTGACATAAGACCGCTGATCCCGTGAGCTGCCGAGACTCGGGTTGATTTGCAAAACCGGTCCGAGGATCAAGTCCTAGCTCGGCAGAATACTTCGACACAAAAGCGGCGTGCTCGATCCTCGAGACTCGGGTTGGGTGCGGCCGACCAACCCGAGGATCAAAATCTCCTCGAAACTGTATTGCACTTAAAATTTTCTGCATAGAACGAGCAATCTTGTAGCCCCGAGACATCGGGTCGGTGGCAACACCAGATCAGGGGATCGATGTGCCCCTTTAATATTTGTAAATAATAAGCCCGAAGCCCAGTAGCCCCCGAGCCTTAATGCGGGCATGGGAGGCCGAATTAAGGATCGATATCCATAGTAAATTATATGTAATGACTCAATGTATCCAAGTACTTTATGTAGTAATGCTCGTATCCGCATTGTACAAAACTTTGTTGACCGACCATCGGCTTCAACCTCCTCGGCCAGTAGCCGAGGAGTGTTTGTCCTACTTTGTAAAGCCTTTATGAGGGCAAAGATTTACGACAAACAAGGCAATCTGGCCATACGGTTTGTTATATTACTGTTTAACAGAAGAAATGTCTTCCAAAGAAAATAGTCCCGCTATCGGTTCCTTTCTTTGGGTTGTCATGCTAAGCATGATCATGAAACCTCAGGTCCAATGTAAGAGCAAAAGATCAAGGATTTAGTTTGGGAGGCCAGTTAATAGCCCTCGGTAGTGTTCGGCGACAGTCGAGGTCAAGCCGTAAACACTTCGGCCATTGTTATGAATGGCCCGTCATTTAACACCGTCATCGGATCGCTGACCAGTTTATGCTTATTGTGACAGATCGGTTTCGGCTTTCTCCACGGAGGTGCTTAACCATGTGAGCTGGAAGCACAATCGTAGTGGTTCTCCCTTTGCACACCTAGCCGAACAAAGCGGAACGTAGGAGGCAAGCGCAGGAGCCGGGCAACCCAACCATTGACCGAAGACACAATTAGAAACCGATGCATATATAGCAATATCCGAGATTTTTTTTTGCCGAATCTCTAAAGGAGTCCGGCGTTGCACTGCGAGACTTGTGCTGAAAACACACCAATAGTTTAAAAGTGCCAAAAGCTTGGAAAACCAAAAACGTGAGTAAAAACATGACGTCCGAACAAGATCAAGTGTTCGGTGCCAATCCAAAGATTGGACTTTAGAGAAAAAAAAGTGCTTCTGCCGTGCTTTAACATGACACATCCTATCTCAAGACTTCAAGCGGGTCAGCCTACGGCTTCAGTCTCCCATCGTGAAGGCGGAGTACTTCCCATTAGGCCAGTTTAGAAAACTAAACCCTAGCGGTTTTGAGAGAGAAATTAGGCTCCCCGGCTAGTGACCGCACACTCTTGTCGAGAAAAGGAGTGATAAATAATAATAAAAACTCTGCAACGACTAAGAGGAAAAACACTTATTATAAAATGGCTCAAATAAACATAAGAGCCCCCAAGTGACCTGGGTAAAAGTTGACTATATAATGTAAGGTGACATGTAAAATGCCTTCTAGCCGGATTGTAGATCGTTTGTCGTAGCGGACCTTTTCGCTTCAACCTCTGGACCCAATAGTCTGAGTGTGTCCGAATACCCTCGCGGTTATAAAAACTGGGGCATGCGTGGAGACCAGGCGTAGGGGTCATTAGTGCTTTATCGCATAAGTGCCCAACTAGTTATGTTATATTACATGGTTAGTAAGAAACATCTTCCGGGAAGAATAGTTCCGTTAGGGTTCCTTTCCACAGGAGGCATGCCCTAAAGTGCATGTCCGACTACGAAAGAGCGAGAAAAAACATCTGGGGGCAGGTAAATAAATAGGTAAGAAATCATCTTTTAGTTCACCGACCGAGTATTCCCTTAAGAACGCTAGCTTTCGGCTTCACCCAGTCTGAGGTACACATCCAGCTGACCCGGCAGTAACAATCGCAGAGGTGCTCCCTTTACCACCTAGCCGAACAATCGGGAACGTAGGGGTAAGCACAGGAGCCAGGCAACCCAGCTTGGCCAAAACTTACGTCATATCGATGCATATAATGGTGAATAAAAGGTACATGCGGAAGTGTGACACATGTGTTGGGCATAAAGTCCAGATAATAAGCTTCATTAAAGAAGCCCCTGTATAATAGTAGCGGGTGGCCGCGTCAAGTATAATCTTGAACAAAGTTTCGACAAGGAAAATTTTTACAAGCAACTTTTTTCCAAAAAAGTATAATGCTTAGTCGAACCGAACACAAGTTAGAAATTTAAAACTTTGAGCATGAAGGCAACTTAGCTGGTTAATGTGTTCGGTATTGACGACGCGGTCCGAGCTTGGTGCGGGACAAGGTTCCATCCCCCAAGCCGGTCCCGAGGTGGCGGAGCAAAGAGCTCGGCACTCCGAAGTGGTGACATAGCAATGCAGGACGGCAGAGTGATGCCGAGGTCCCTGGCATGGGGTAATGAAGTGTTGACAAAGCCCCCCGTCCAGCCGAGGTGACGCCAAAGGATATAGTCTGGCTGGATCGTTTTCCTGTGCACAAAAAATAGTGCAGACCGGGGAAAATAGTAATAATAAGAATTAAAAAAAATGTTGCATAACAAATAATTTATGCAAAGTGAGTAATAAAAGAAATATGGCCTGGCGCCAAAGTCAATGTCGATGCAGGGCGGCGGCGTGATGCGGTAAAGGCATGGCAAGGCCTGAATTCACAGTCGATTCGAAGTTCGGATGCGGCGTTCGCCGGACTATGTACGGAAACTGACCGAACCATCATGCGACCGTCGATAATGCAGCCATCATTTGGTAGACCTGTGTACATATGATGGAAAAACCAGAGTAATAATTCCTTGGAAAAAATTAACCAAAACAAGCAAAAAGAAATACTAGGATTAATAGCACCTGGTTTATTTGTTGTAGCAATCCGAAGGAAGGTGATTGCCAAAATTGGGACTCGATCCGCGCACCCATTGCCTGGTCGGCTAGTGACGCTGAAGTGTCCGGAGTAGGTTGATGAAGAGATGGTGAAGCCCCCGGTCCAGCCGAGATGTCGAAGTAGGTCGGCGTGATGGACACCAGCTTGAAGAAGCAATAGTGCGGCCCTGCCGATGCAGGTCGTGACGTGGTCGGTGCCGGCTTGATGAAGCGACCATGCGGCGATGCCGGTATGCCCGCTCCGTGTAATCCGAGGGGTGGCGATGTTGGTGATTATTTATTCTTCGCGATGCCGGTCTCTTGTTCGGCTTGCCGAGATGATGATCCGAAGAAGTTGAGCTCGGCTCAACAAAGTGACGACGTGTCTAGCGTAGGTCGGCAGCCGTGGAGCAATATTGCCGGACTGGTTTGACACCAGCATGATATTGAAGATCATGTTCAAAAGATCTTAAAGTAGTGGGATGTGTTCGGAAACAAAACACAATACCCCATACAAAACTTCCTTCAAAAAGGATGTCTGAAATCCCGTTCATAAAAAAGACGAACTCGGGTCGGATTCGTTTTCGCGCAGAAAATAGATCCGAAAAGTGATGCACTAATCGGAAGGTTCCCGGAGTTTGGACGGTCGGATCGAGCTGAAATTTTGAGGGGTGGTAGATATAAGAATTCCGCAGCCGATCAACGGTTGGATCTTCCAAAGGAAGTCCGAGCTAGAAGCTAGACACCACGCCCTAAACTCGTCCGGATTCTCGTCCAGATTCAATGCGGCTCCGGTATACCGGAGATTGCCGAGATTCCTCCATCGGAACTCGTGAAATTTTCCAGGGTTGTTGTATAATCAATTCCGCACAATTCCACCGAGCAATCGTTAAGCGACGCTTGAGGAGGCGGTGGCGGCGGACACAAGTCCGCTGTCCGTAAAAAATCTGACGGTCGCCCGAGGGCAATGTTGACGTTGAGCCCCCGGGCTCCCTGGATAATTCCTCCATGATCTTGATAGAGATCGGAGTTGATGTTGATGAAATCCCTCATCCGAACATGACGATCGGAGGTAGGGCGTAGTCCTTGGTCGAACCAAGGTGACCAGTCGAGCTGGTGACTAAGATGCCGAAGTCGCAGTTGATCTGCAGGCGAGCCATCGACCTTTTGCCGAACACACAGCGGAGCTCTCAATGAAAGCACCAATGTCGGTGTCAAAACCGGCGGATCTCGGGTAGGGGGTCCCAAGCAGTGCGTCTTAGGATCAATGGTAACAGGATACAAGGGACACGATGTTTTACCCAGGTTCGGGCCCTCTTGATGGAGGTAAAACCCTACGTCCTGCTTGATTAATATTGATGATGTGTGTTACAAGAGTGGATCTACCACGAGATCAAAGAGGCTAAACCCTAGAAGCTAGCCTATGGTATGATTGTTGTATATATGAGATTGTCTATCGACTAGCCCGGCCTCGGTTTATATAATGCACCAGAGGCCTAGGATAACAAGAGTCCTAGCCGAATACGCCGGTGGGGGAGGAGTCCTTGTCTTGATCATCAAGTCTTGTGGAATCTTCCTTGTATGCGGCACCTGTCCGGATTGGCCCATGAGTATGCGGCCCTGGGGGTCCTCGGCCCAATCTAACCTATTGGGGGACGACGTGGTGAGTACCCCCTAGTCCAGGACACCGTCAGGGACCCTTAAACGTTGGCAGATCAGTCCAGACCTTCATTTTTCGGCAAATTCAAGACAAATTTGAGGATCTATGAGGGATTCCGGACATACAATTGACCAACAAATAGCCCCACGTGGTCTTTCCCTTTTTTTGTCTCTTCACATGCATGGTCCCTCTCCTCTCTCTTCTCCCAACCGGATTAATTTGTAAATAGGGTTGGATGGCTTCCTTCCGCATCATATCCGCGGACCACGTCCGGACGTAAAAACAAACATTTACATTGTCCAATTACCGGTCAGCGTTGCCGATGCCCTGAACAACATTGTTCCAGGTTTTACTCCTAACAACCATCTTTCTCATTCTATTAGATGGGCTCATCGTCAGGCCTAGTGTGAGCTGACTAAACTAATAGCTCAGAGACGTATTTCTCTTGTGCGTGACCGACAAGGCAAGGGGTGCATTTGCGCATGAACTGGTCTCGATGAGGGGGTTAGGCTGCGGGTAGACGCGTCTGCATCCATCCGCAAGGCCTAAACGATCAATGCCTAAGCATAATGCTACATCGGATTTCTAAGCCATTTTATATGTTTTTATTTAAGAGGAAAAAAGTCACCGGGGACGTAGCCTATAATACCGGCTTCACCCACAAATAAAAACATATAAAATGGCTTAGAAATCCGATGTAGCATTATGCTTAGGCATTGATCGTTTAGATACATACATGGAGAATCCAGACTCCCTGGAAACACCTTAGTACTATCGATTCCAACAACTTTCATTGACGTCTCGCGCTACTTTATTTTATTTCTACTATTTATTTCACTATTTGCTACACTACTTTCATCCATATTACTATTGCTTTGGATTGCATTTAACTTGTTGGCATTGCGATTCAAACCCTACAAGAGAAAAAATTAATTCATTTGCTTCCTATGGGATCGATACTCTTACTTCGAAAAGGCTATAACTAAACCATGTGCGCTCACCGGCCATCAATGCATAAAGGACCAGAGCATCCCACCCTCATAGGTTATCGGGGTTCATGCCACCACAACAAGGGTTGGTGGCAGCAGCGGCGGGAGGAGATGGGGAGATCCAACGAAGGAATGCACACGTACCACCCGCCACATGATTAACATCTGAGGCGTCAGAAGCCTTCCCCCACCCACACACCCACACAATCATGCTGTCTGAAAGCAAAGGTCCACCAACGCCCCAAATCAAGCGCCACTGCACGAGACGACCAAGCGTCCACCTTGCGGTAGCTTCGTCGTCGGGCGCCTCCTGTGGCAGCGAGGCGAGAGAGCCGAGGGAGGGGGAAGACACAACGGCGGACTCATGAGCTAAGGTAGGATTGTTTTCATGTTTAATAGTTCATGTATTTGATCGATGAGCCTCATGGTTTTATTTTTCTTATTTGATGAAAATTGAAACGATTTTATCTTAACCCTATAAAAAACAATTTTATCTAATAAAAGAAGTTCACCAAATGTTTTCCTCTGGAAAAAAGAACACACCTCTCCATCCAACTACCCGAGTGTTTATACGGGTACGTACTCTCGAACGAGGCAATTTGGCTCCCATGGTCATTTGCTCCCATGGATGAACAGTAAAATAAATAAAAAATAGAAAATTCTGATTATTATTTTTGACATACAAGATGCTCGAATGTGTGATGTCTGTGCCAAATTTGATGGCGTTTCGGCATTTGAGTAGCTCTCAGAAAAAAGAACAAATTTTTGTCATTTGAGGAAGTTTGAAAAAATGCACTGTTCGAAGCTCATTTTATCTTTTTTTGCCACGACCTCCTCGAATGATGAACACCACCAAACTTTGCACATGCATCATGCACTAAGAGCATCTCCAGTCGCGCCACCAACAGGCCCTCTCCAGGCATTTTTGCCTTGCCAAAAATCGGCCGATCGCGCCCCGAGTCTGTTTTTTACGGCTTGGGCCGGCGGTGTCGACGGACCCGAGCCGAACCCGGCACGCTGGGGGGCGCCTAAGGGCGCCGGCACAAGCAAAAAGGGGCGTGGGGCCGCTCTGTCGGCGAGTCGAGAGCCTCTTCCCACTGTCTCTTCCCGCTTTTCCCCTCACTTCCCTCTTATTCTCTCCATTCTTCCCGCTTGCCTCCCAGCCGGCCGCCGAAGAAGTACGTGATTCCCCACGCCACGACAACTGCCACCGCCACCGTCGCCCAGCCGAAGCAGAGGAAGCCGAGGGCGCCGCCATCCAAGCCACCGGGCATGTCAAACGCCGACTGGAGGGAGAAAGTTTAGCGACGGGAGGCTGTCACCGACGGCCGGCGGAACAGGGCCATCGCCAAGAAGGCCCGGGACAACGCGGTGCGTGCGGCTGCGGCGGATCAAGCCGACGCCGAGGTGGCTCGCGTGGGGATGATGAATCCACCCGGCGGCCACGCCCAGTACGCGCCCTGGAGCCAGCAAATCGTCGGCTCTCCGGCCGGCTTCTCGTCGTCGCCGCAACCATGGGGATGCACGCCATCGTCGGGCTATGCCGACGGGGACGCGCACAATGGGTTCAACCCCAACGTCACCTTCCCCCATGGACACCCGGCCCAGCGCACGCCCTCGCCCGCCTTCGCCGGCGTGCAGTACCCTCCATACAACTACTCGCCGCCGGCTTACGCGTCCTCCCCGACGCCCCCTCTCCGCCGTTGCACGCTGCCCTTCTCACAAGCTTCCATGTCGTACCTCGGTGACACCGACGAGACCGACGCCGACATGGACGACATCATCACGGCAGGCTCGGCCGCGGCCGCCGCGTACCCCGGGTTCGCTACCCAGGACGACACAGTGGACCTCAGTGGCGGGATGGACGACGAGCTCGAGTAAGGCGAGGAGGAGCCGGAGGAGCAGGAGGAGGAGGAGCCGGCGAATGTTCTAGTGAGAAGGCGCAAGAAGAAGAAGGGGGCGGCCAGTACCGACGAGCCGCGCATCAAGTGGGTGTCCAATGAGCAGGAATGTCTCGCCGAAGCGTGGAAAGTCATCTGCCTCGACCCGACCACCGGCACGAACCAGAGCATCGAGACGTACTGGGAGCGCATCAAAGCCGAGTTCGACGAGCGCAAGCTCGTTGACCCCTACTTTAAAGGCGTCTACATGCAGCGTGGGACGAAGGCAATGGCGGACCATTGGGGGCTCATCCAGGCGGTGTGCAACAAATGGCATGGGATCTATTGGGGAACGTTGCATAAAATAATTTTTTTTCCTACGTTCACCAAGATCCATCTATGAGTTCATCTAGCAACGAGTGAGAGAGATGCATCTACATACCCTTTGTAGATCGCGTGCGGAAGCGTTCAAGAGAACGGGGTTGAGGGAGTCGTTCTCGTCGTGATCCAAATCACCGGAGATCCTAGCGCCCGAGCGGACGGCACCTCCGCGTTCAACACACGTCACGGTCAGCGTGGCGTCTCCTCCGTCTTGATCCAGCAAGGGAAAGGAGAGGTTGATGAAGATCCAGCAAGACGACGGCGTGGTGGTGGATGCAAGAAGATTCTGCAGGCTTCGCCAAGCAACTAGGGAGGAGGAAGAGGTGTAGCAGGGGAGGGAGGCGCCAAGTGCAAGGGTGCGGCTGCCCTCCCTCCCCCCCTCTATATATAGGGTCCCCAGGGGGGCCGGCCCTAGGAGATGGGATCTCCTAGGGGGGGGGCAAGGGGGGTGGAGTGCCCCCCAAGGCAAGTGGGGCGCCCCCTCCCCTAGGGTTCCCAACCCTAGGCGCAGAGGGGGGCCCGGGGGGGGCGCACCAGCCCACCAGGGGCTGGTTCCCCTCCCAGGGATAGGTGGCCCCACCCGGTGGACCCCCGGGACCCTTCTGGTGGTCCCGGTACAATACCGGGTGACCCCGAAACTTTCCCGATGGCCGAAACAGCACTTCCTATATATAATTCTTTAACTCCGGACCATTTCGGAACTCCTCGTGACGTCCGGGATCTCATTCGGGACTCCGAACAACTTTTGGTTTGCTGCATACTCATATTCATACAACCCTAGCGTCACCGAACCTTAAGTGTGTAGACCCTACGGGTTCGGAGACATGCGAACATGACCGAGACGACTCTCCGGTCAATAACCAACAGCGGGATCTGGATACCCATGTTGGCTCCCACATACTCCTCGATGATCTCATCGGATGAACCACAATGTCGAGGATTCAAGCAACCCTGTATACTATTCCCTTTGTCAGATGGTATGTTACTTGCCCGAGATTCGATCGTCGGTATCCCAATACCTCGTTCAATCTCGTTCTGCAAGTCACTTTACTCGTACCGTAATGCATGATCCCGTGCCCAAACACTTGGTCACTTTGAGCTCATTATGATGATGCACTACCGAGTGGGCCCAGTGATACCTCTCCGTAATACGGAGTGACAAATCCCAGTCTCGATCCGTGTCAACCCAACAGACACTTTCGAAGATACCTGTAGTGCACCTTTATAGTCACCCAGTTACGTTGTGACGTTTGGTACACCAAAAGCACTCGTACGGTATCTGTTGGGTAACGTAGTAATTTCAAAAATTTTCCTACGATCACGCAAGATCATGGTGATGCATAGCAACGAGATGAGAGTGTTGTCTACGTACCCTCGTAGACCCTACAATGAAGCGTTGGACGCAACGTAGAGGAAGTAGTCGCATTTCTTCACGATCCAACCGATCCAAGTACCGAGCGTGACGGCACCTCCGAGTTCTGCACACGCTCAGCTCGATGACGCCCCTCGAACTCCGATCCAGCCGAGTGTTGAGGAGAGTTTCACAAGACGACGGGCGTGGTGACGATGATGATGTTCCACCGGCGCGAGGCTTCGCCTAAGCTCGCTACGGTATTCTCGAGGTGTAATATGGTGGAAGGGGGCACCGCACACGGCTAAGGAAAGATCTCAAGGATCAACTTGTGTGTCATGGGGTGCCCTCTCGCCTCGTATATAAAGGAGGGAAGGAGGAGGGGCTGGCCGGCCAAGGGAGGTGCGCCAGGGTGTCCTACTCCTACTAGGAGTAGGATTCCCCCAATCCTAGTCCAACTAGGTTTCCCCAAGTGGGAAGGGAGAGAGGGGGCGCCTTCTCCTAGTCCTAATAGGACTAGGGAAGGGGAAGGTGACCAGCACTTGGGCCCCTTCTCTCCTTTCCACTAAGGCCCATGTTGGCCCAGTCGTATTCCGGGGGGGTCCGGGAACCTCCCGGTACTTGGTAAAATTCCTACTTTCACCCGGACCACTTCCGATGTCCAAACATAGACTTCCAATATATGAATCTTTCTGTCTCGACCATTTCGAGACTCCTCACACGTCCGTGATCTCATCCGGGACTCGAACAACCTTCGTACAGAAACATCATAACAACTCATAGTAACTGTCATCGAAGCGTTAAGCGTGCGGACCCTACGGGTTCGAGAACTATGTAGACATGACCGAGACACCTCTCCGTCAATAACCAATAGCGGGACCTGGATGCCCATATTGGCTCCTACATATTCTACGAAGATCTTTATCGGTCGGAACCGCATAACAACATACGTTGTTCCCTTTGTCATCGGTATGTTACTTGCCCGAGATTCGATCGTCGGTATCCAATACCTAGTTCAATCTCGTTACGGCAAGTCTCTTTACTCGTTCCGTAATACATCATCTCACAACTAACTCATTAGTTGCAATGCTTGCAAGGCTTATGTGATGTGCATTACCGAGAGGGCCCAGAGATACCTCTCCGACAATCGGAGTGACAAATCCTAATCTCGAAATATGCCAACCCAACATGTACCTTCGAGACACCTGTAATGTACCTTTATAATCACCCGATTCACGTTGTGACGTTTGGTAGCACCCAAAGTGTTCCTCGTGCAAACGGGAGTTGCATAATCTCATAGTCATAGGAACATGTATAAGTCATGAAGAAAAGCACTAGCAACAAACTATACGATCAGGTGCTATGCTAATGGAATGGGTCATGTCAATCAGATCATTCAACCAATGATGTGATCCCGTTAATCAAATAACAACTCCTTGTTCATGGTTAGGAAACACAACCATCTTTGATTAACGAGCTAGTCAAGTAGAGGCATACTAGTGACACTCAGAGGTTTATGTATTCACACATGTATTATGTTTCCTGTTAATACAATTCTAGCATGAATAATAAACATTTATCATGATATAAGGAAATAAATAATAACTTTATTATTGCCTCTAGGGCATATTTCCTTGAGTCTCCCACTTGCACTAGAGTCAATAATCTAGATTACACAAAGAATGATTCTAACACCCATGGAGTCTTGGTGTTGATCATGTTTTGCTCGTGGAAGAGGCTTAGTCAGCGGGTGCGCAACATTCGGATCCGTATGTATCTTGCATATCTCTATGTCTCCCACCGACCAAATCCGGATGGAGTTGAAGCGTCTTTTGATGTGCTTGGTTCTCTTGTGAAATCTGGATTCCTTTGCTAAGGCAATTGCACCAAGATTGTCACAAAAGATTTTCATTGGACCCGATACACTAGGTACAACACCTAGATCGGTTATGAACTCCTTCATCCAGACTCCTTCATTAGCTGCTTCGAAGCAGCTATGTACTCAACTTCACATGTAGATCCCGCCACGACGCTTTGTTTGGAACTGCACCAACCGACAGCTCCTCCGCTTAATGTAAATACGATCCGGTTTGCGATTTAGAATCGTCTCGATCAGTGTCAAAGCTATGCCGACGTAACTGCCGTTCTGACGAGTTCTTTGTCACCGCCATAAATGAGAAACATATCCCTAGTCCTTCTTAAGTACTTAAGGATGTTCTTGACCGCTGTCCAAAGGATCCACCTGGATTACTTTGGTACCGCCTGCCAAACTTACAAAGAAGGCACACATCAGGTCTGGTACACAAAGCATTGCATACATGATAGAGCCTATGGCTGAAGCATAGGGAACATCTTTCATTTTCTCTCTATCTTCTGCGGTGGTGGGGCATTGAGTCTTACTCAACTTCACACCTTGTAGCACCGGCAAGAACCCTTTCTTTGCCTGATCCATTTTGAACTTTTTCAAAACTTTGTCAAGGTATGTGCTTTGTGAAAGTCCTATTAAGCGTCTTGATCTATCTCTATAGATCTTAATGCCCAATATGTAAGCAGCTTCACCGAGGTCTTTCATCGAAAAACTCTTATTCAAGTATCCCTTTATGCTATCCAGAAATTCTATATCATTTCCGATCAGTAATATGTCATCCACATATAATATCGTAAATGCTACTGAGCTCCCACTCACTTTCTTGTAAATACAGGCTTCTCCAAAAGTCTCAGATAAAACCAAATGCTTTGATCACACTATCAAAACGTTTATTCCAACTCCGAGAGGCTTGCACCAGTCCATAAATGGATCGCTGGAGCTTGCACACTTTGTTAGCTCCTTTTGGATCGACAAAACCTTCCAGTTGCATCTTATACAACTCTTCTTCCAGAAATTCATTCAGAATGCAGTTTTAACATCCATTTGCCAAATTTCATAATCATAAAATGCGGCAATTGCTAACATGATTCGAGACGGACTTAAGCATCGCCACGGGTGAGAAGGTCTCATCGTAGTCAATCCCTTGAACTTGTCGAAAACCTTTTGCAACAAGTCGAGCTTTATAGACAGTAACATTACCATCAGCGTCAGTCTTCTTCTTGAAGATCCATTTATTCTCAATTGCTTGCCGATCATCGGGCAAGTCAACCAAAGTCCACACTTTGTTCTCATACATGGATCCCATCTCAGATTTCATGGCCTCCAGCCATTTTGTGGAATCTGGGCTCACCATCGCTTCTTCATAGTTCGTAGGTTCATCATGTTCCAAAGTGACATGACTTCCGTAATAGGATTACCGTACCACTCTGGTGCGGATCTTGCTCTGGTTGATCTCTGAAGTTCTGTAGAAACTTGATCTGAAGTTTCATGATTATCATCATTAGCTTCTTCCCTATTTGGTGTAGGTGTCACGTAAACTGTTTTCTGTGATGTACTACTTATCATTAAGGGTTTATATACAGTTAACTCATCAACTTCTACTGTGCTCCCACTCACTTCTTTCGAGAGAAACTCCTTCTCCAAAAGTTTCCGAATTTAGCAACAAAAATCTTGCCTTCGGATCTGTGATAGAAGGTGTACCCAACAGTCTCCTTTGGGTATCCTATGAAGACACATTTCTCCGATTTGGGTTCGAGCTTATCAGGTTGAAGCTTTTTCACATAAGCATCGCAGCCCCAAACTTTCGTAAACGACAACTTTGGTTTCTTGCCAAACCACAGTTCATAAGGCGTCGTCTCAACGGATTTAGATGGTGCCCTATTTAAAGTGAATGTAGCCGTCTCTAAAGCATAACCCCAAAACGATAGCGGTAAATCAGTAAGAGACATCATAGATCGCACCATATCTAATAAAGTACGATTCTGACGTTCGGACACACCATTACGCCAGGTGTTCCAGGTGGCGTAAGTTGCGAAACTATTCCGCATTGTTTCAAATGTAGGCCAAACTCGTAACTCAAATATTCTCCTCCACGATCGGATCGTAGAAACTTTATTTTCTTGTTACGATGATTTTCCACTTCACTCTGAAATTCTTTGAACTTTTCAAATGTTTCAGATTTGTGTTTCATTAAGTAGATATACCCATATCTGCTCAAATCATCTGTGAAGGTGAGAAAATAACGATATCCGCCACGAGCCTCAACATTCATTGGACCACATACATCGGTATGTATGATTTCCAATAAATCTGTTGCTCTCTCCATAGTTCCGGAGAACGGTGTTTTAGTCATCTTGCCCATAAGGCACGGTTACTTAAGTGCCAAGTGATTCATAATCAAGTGACTCCAAAAGTCCATCAAGATGGAGTTTCTTCATGCGCTTTACACCGATATGACCTAAACGGCAAAGGCACAAATAAGTTGCACTATCATTATCAACTCTACATCTTTTGGCTTCAACGTTATGAATATGTGTATCACTACTATCGAGATTAAGTAAAAACAAACCATTCTTCAATGGTGCATGACCATAAAAGATATTATTCATATAAATAGAACAACCATTATTCTCTGATTTAAATGAATAACCGTCTCGCATTAAACAAGATCCAGATATAATGTTCATGCTCAACGCTGGTACTAAATAACAATTATTTAGGTCTAATACTAATCCGAAGGTAGATGTAGAGGTAGCGTGCCATTGCGATCACATCGACTTTGGAACCATTTCCCACGCCAAGATCGTCACCTCGCCCTTAGCCAATCTTCGCTAATCCAGTAGCCCCTGCTTCGAGTTGCAAATATTAGCAATGTAACCGGTATGAAATACCAGTGCTATCGCGAGTATTAGTAAGGTACACATCAATAACTTGTATATCACATATACCTTTGTTAACCTTGCCATCCTTCTTATCCGCCAAATACTTGGGGCAGTTCCGCTTCCAGTGACCAGCCTGCTTGCAATAGAAGCACTTTCGGCCGGAGCTTAGGACCAGACTTGGGTTTCTTCTCTTGATCAGCAACTTGCTTGCCGTTCTTTTGAAGTTTCCTTTTCTTTCCTTTGCCCTTTTCTTGAAACTAGTGGTTTTGTTAACCATCAACACTTGATGCTCCTTTTTGATTTCTACCTCCGCGGCTTTCGGATCGCCAAGAGCTCGGAGCATTGTTTTGGTCATCCCTTGCATATTATAGTTCATCACGAAGCTCTTGTAGCTTGGTGGCGATGATTGGAGAATTCTGTCAATGGCGCAATCATCCGGAAGATTAACTCCCAGTTGAATCAAGTGATTGTTATATCCGGACATTACGAGTATATGCTCACCGACAGAACCGTTCTCCTCCATCTTACGCCTATAGAACTTATTGGAGACTTCATATCTCTCAATCCGGGCATTCGCTTGGAATATTAACTTCAACTCTGGAACATCTCATATGCTCCATGGTGTTCAAAACGACGTTGAAGTCCCGGTTCTAAGCCGTAAAGCATGGCACAATCGAACTATAGAGTAGTCATCGCCTTTGCTTTGCCAGACGTTCACAACATCTGGCGCAGCCCTTGCACCGAGCCTGGCACCTAACGGTGCTTCGGGGCGTAATTCTTCCGTGCAGCAATAAGGATAATCCTCAAATTACGGACCCGGTCCGTGTAATTGCTGCCATCATCTTTCAACTTTGCTTTCTCAAGGAACGCATTAAAATTCAACGGAACAACAAAGACGAGCCATCTATCTACACATCATAGACAAGCAAGATACTATCGGTACTAAGTTCATGATAAATTTAAGTTCAATTAATCATATTACTTAAGAACTCCCACTTAGAAAAATATCCCTCCAATTCTCTAAGTGATTGCGTGATCCATATCAACTACACCATGACCGATCATCACGTGTGATGGAGTAGTTTCAATGGTGAACATCAATATGTTGATCATATCTACTATATGATTCACGCTCGACCTTTCGGTCTCGTGTTCCGAGGTCATATCTTATATGCATAGCTCGTCAAGTATAACCTGAGTATTCTGCGTGTGCAACTGTTTTGCACCCGTTGTATTTGAACGTAGAGCCTATCACACCCGATCATCACGTGGTGTCTCAAAGACGAAGAACTTTCGCAGCGGTGCATACTCGGGAGAACACTTCTTGATAATTTAGTAAGGGATCATCTTATAATGCTACCGTCAATCAAAGCAAGATAAGATGCATAAAGGATTAACATCACATGCAATCAATATAAGTGATATGATATGGCCATCATCATCTTGTGCTTGTGATCTCCATCTCCGAAGCACCGCCATGATCACCATCGCCACCGCGCGACACCTTGATCTCCATCGTAGCATCGTTGTCGCCTCGCCAAACTTATGCTTCTCGACTATCGCTACCGCTTAGTGATAAAGTAAAGCATTACGAAGCGATTGCATTGCATACAATAAAGCGACAACCATATGGCTCTCGCCGATTGCCGATAACTTCGGTTACAAAACATGATCATCTCATACAATAAAATATAGCATCACGTCTTGACCATATCACATCACAACATGCCCTGCAAAAACAAGTTAGACGTCCTCTACTTTGTTGTTGCAAGTTTTACGTGGCTGCTACGGGCTGAGCAAGAACCGTTCTTACCTACGCATCAAAACCACAACGATACTTGGCCAAATAGACTCCGTTTAACCTTCTCAAGGACCGGGCGTAGCCACTTTTCAGTTCAACTAAAGTTGGAGAGACAGTCTTCCACAAGCCATCTATGTGCAAAGCACGTCGAGGGAACCGGTCTCGCGTAAATGCAGCGTAAGGTTGGTCTGGATCGCCTTTCCAACAATACCGCTGAACCAAAGTATGACATCTTTGGTAGGCAAGATGACTTGTATCGTCCACAACTCACTTGTGTTCTACTCGTGCATATGACATCTACGCATAAAACCAGGCTCGGATGCCACCGTTGGGTAACGTAGTAATTTCAAAAATTTTCCCTACGATCACGCAAGATCATGGTGATGCATAGCAACGAGATGAGAGTGTTGTCTACGCATTCTCGTAGACCCTCTGATGAAGCGTTGACATAACGTAGAGGAAGTAGTCGTACTTCTTCACGATCCAACCGATCCAAGTACCGAGCGACGGCACCTCCGAAGTTCTGCACACGCTCAGCTCGATGGCGTCCCTCGAACTCCGATCCAGCCGAGTGTTGAGGGAGAGTTTCACAAGACGACGGCGTGGTGGCGATGATGATGTTCCACCGGCGCGGGGCTTCGCCTAAGCTCGCTACGGTATTCTCGAGGTGTAATATGGTGGAAGGGGCACCGCACACGGCTAAGGAAAGATCTCAAGGATCAACTTGTGTGTCATGGGGTGCCCTCTGCCTCAGATATAAAGGAGGGAAGGAGGAGGGCTGGCCGGCCAAGGGAGGTGCGCCAGGTGTCCTACTCCTACTAGGAGTAGGATTCCCCAATCCTAGTCCAACTAGGTTTCCCCAAGTGGGAAGGGAGAGAGAGGCGCCTTCTCCTAGTCCTAATAGGACTAGGGAAGGGGGAAGGTGCAACCAGCACTTGGGCCCCCTTCTCTCCTTTCCACTAAGGCCCATGTTGGCCCATTAGTATTCCGGGGTTCCAGAACCTCCGGTACTTGGTAAAATTCCTAATTTCACCCGGAACACTTCCGATGTCCAAACATAGACTTCCAATATATGAATCTTTATGTCTCGACCATTTCGAGACTCCTCGTCACTTCCGTGATCTCATCCGGGACTCATAACAACCTTCGTACAGAAACATCATAACAACTCATAGTAACCGCTATCGAAGCGTTAAGCGTCACGGACCCTACGGGTTCGAGAACTATGTAGACATGACCGAGACACCTCTCTGGTCAATAACCAATAAGCGGGACCTGGATGCCCATATTGGCTCCTACATATTCTACGAAGATCTTTATCGGTCAGACCGCATAACAACATCGTTGTTCCCTTTGTCATCGGTATGTTACTTGCCCGAGATTCGATCGTCGGTATCTCAATACCTAGTTCAATCTCGTTACCGGCAAATCTCTTTACTCGTTCCGTAATACATCATCTCACAACTAACTCATTAGTTGCAATGCTTGCAAGGCTTATGTGATGTGCATTACCGAGAGGGCCCAGAGATACCTCTCCGAGCAATCGGAGTGACAAATCCTAATCTCGAAATATGCCAACCCAACATGTACCTTCGGAGACACCTGTAATGTACCTTTATAATCACCCGATTCACGTTGTGACGTTTGGTAGCACCCAAAGTGTTCCTCGTGCAAACGGGAGTTGCATAATCTCATAGTCATAGGAACATGTATAAGTCATGAAGAAAAGCACTAGCAACAAACTATACGATCAGGTGCTATGCTAATGGAATGGGTCATGTCAATCAGATCATTCAACCAATGATGTGATCCCGTTAATCAAATAACAACTCCTTGTTCATGGTTAGGAAACACAACCATCTTTGATTAACGAGCTAGTCAAGTAGAGGCATACTAGTGACACTCAGAGGTTTATGTATTCACACATGTATTATGTTTCCTGTTAATACAATTCTAGCATGAATAATAAACATTTATCATGATATAAGGAAATAAATAATAACTTTATTATTGCCTCTAGGGCATATTTCCTTCAGTATCCGGGAGTTACACGATCTCATGGTCTAAGGAAAAGATACTTGACATTGGAAAATCTCTAGCAAAACAAACTACACGATCTTGTGCAATGCTTAGGATTGGGTCTTTGTCCATCACATCATTCTCCTAATGATGTGATCCCGTTATCAATTACATCCAATGTCCATAGTCAGGAAACCATGACTATCTATTGATCAACGAGCTAGTCAACTAGAGGCTCACTAGGGACATGTTGTGGTCTATCTATTCACACATGTATAACGATTTCCGGATAATACAATTATAGCATGAATAAAAGACAATTATCACGAACAAGGAAATATAATAATAATCCTTTTATTATTGCCTCTAGGGCATATTTCCAGTCTCCCACTTGCACTAGAGTCAATAATCTAGTTACATTGTGATGAATCGAACACCCATAGAGTTCTGGTGTTGATCCTGTTTTGCACGCGGAAGAGGTTTAGTCAACGGATCTGCGACATTCAGATCCGTATGCACTTTCCAAATTTCTATGTCTCCATCTTGAACATTTTCACGAATGGAGTTGAAGCGACGGTTGATGTGCTCGGTCTTCTTGTGAAACCCGGCTCCTTGGCAAGTGCAATAGCTCCAGTGTTGTCACAGAAAAGTTTGATCGGCCCCGACGCATTGGGTATGACTCCTAGGTTGGTGATGAACTCCTTCACCCAAATTGCTTCATGCGCTGCCTCCGAGGCTGCTATGTACTCTGCTTCACACGTAGATCCCGCCACGACGCTTCGCTTGCAGCACCGCACTACCATCGCTCCATCATTCAACATATACACGTATCTGGTCTGTGACTTAGAGTCATCCAGATCTGTGTCGAAGCTAGCGTCGACGTAACCCTTTACGACGAGCTCTTCGTCACCTCCATAAACGAGAAAAATGTCCTTAGTCCTTTTCAGGTACTTCAGGATATTCTTGACCGCTGTCCAGTGTTGCTTGCCGGGATTACTTTGGTACCTTCCTACCAAACTTACGGCAAGGTTTACATCGGTCCGGTACACAGACATGGCATACATAATAGAACCTATGGCTGATGCATAGGGGATGACACTCATCTCTCCTATATCTTCTGCCGTGGTGGGACATTGAGCCGAGCTCAATTTCACACCTTGTAATACTGTGCAAGAACCCTTTCTTGGACTGATCCATTTTGAACTTCTTCAATATCTTTTCAGGGTATGTGCTTTGTGAAAGACCTATGAGGCATCTCGATCTATCTCTATAGATCTTGATGCCTAATATATAAGCAGCTTCTCCAAGGTCCTTCATTGAAAAACTCTTATTCAAGTAGGCCTTTATGCTGTCCAAAAGTTCTATATCATTTCCCATCAAAAGTATGTCATCTACATATAATATGAGAAATGCTACATAGCTCCCACTCACTTTCTTGTAAATGCAGGCTTCTCCATAAGTCTGCATAAACCCAAACGCTTTGATCATCTCATCAAAGTGAATGTTCCAACTCCGAGATGCTTGCACCAGCCCATAAATGGATCGCTGGAGCTTGCATACCTTGTTAGCATTCTTAGGGTCGACAAAACCTTCCGGCTGCATCATATACAGTTCTTCCTTAAGATAGCCGTTAAGGAATGCCGTTTTGACGTCCATTTGCCATATCTCATAATCATAGTATGCGGCAATTGCTAACATGATTCGGACGGATTTCAGCTTCGCTACGGGAGAGAAAGTCTCATCGTAGTCAATCCCTTGAACTTGCCGATAACCTTTAGCGACAAGTCGAGCTTTATAGATGGTAACATTACCATCCGAGTCCGTCTTCTTCTTAAAGATCCATTTGTTTTCTATCGCTCGCCGATCATCGGGCAAGTCTGTCAAAGTCCATACTTTGTTTTCATACATGGATCCTATCTCGGATTGCATGGCTTCAAGCCATTTGTTGGAATCTGGGCCCGCCATTGCTTCTTCATAGTTCAAGGTTCACCGTTGTCTAACAACATGATTTCGTGACAGGGTTACCATACCACTGGTGTGGAACGTGTCCTTGTGGACCCTCTGAAGTTCAAGAGCAACTTGATCCGAAGTACTTTGATCATCATCATTAATTTTCTCTCTAGTCTGTGTAGGCACCACAGGAACATTTTCCTGAGCTGCACTATTTTCCGGTTCAAGAGGTAGTACTTCATCGAGTTCTACTTTCCTCCCACTTACTCCTTTCGAGAGAAACTCTTTTTCCAGAAAGGATCCGTTCTTGGCAACAAAGATCTTGCCTTCGGATCTAAGGTAGAAGGTATACCCAATGGTTACCTTAGGGTATCCTATTGTGACGCCCCCGATTCAATCGTACACTAATCATACACGCAAACGTGTACGATCAAGATCAGGGACTCACGGGAAGATATCACAACACAACTCTAAAAATAAAATAGGTCATACAAGCATCATAATACAAGCCGGGGCCTCGAGGGCTCGAATACAAGTGCTCGATCATAGACGAGTCAATGGAAGCAACAATATCTGAGTACGTACATAAGTTAAACAAGTTTGCCTTAAGAAGGCTAGCACAAAATGGGATAAAGATCGAAAGATGCGCAGTCATCCTGCCTGGTATCCTCCTAACTACTCCCCGGTCGTCAGAAGCGGGCTGCACGTAGTAGTAGGCACCTCCGGTGTAGTAGTCGCCATCGACGGTGGCGTCGCTCACAGGCTCCATCGTCTGGTCGCAGCAATCGAGTAGGGATAGGGGAAAAAGGGGGAACAAGGCAACCGTGAGTACTCATCCAAAGTACTCGCAAGCAAGGAGCTACACTACATATGCATGGATATATGTGTAAAGGGCCATATAAGTGGACTGAACTGCAGAATGCCAGGATAAGAGGGGGATAGCTAGCCTTATCGAAGACTACACTTCTGGTCACCTTCGTCTTGCAACAGGTAGCAGAGGGTAGGTTGAAGTCCTCCAAGTAACATCACATAGCAATAATCCTACTCGGCGATCCCCTCCTCGTATCCCTGAGAGAGAGCGACCACCGCCAGTATCCGCACTTGGAAGGGTGTGTTTTATTAAGTATCCGGTTCTAGTTGTCATAAGGTCAAGGTACAACTCCAAGTCGTCACATTACGGAAGATCACGGCTATTCGAATAGATTAACTTCCCTCCGGTGCACCACATAACCCAACACGCTTGATCCCATTTGGCCGACACACTTTCTGGGTCATGCCCGGCCGCGGAAGATCAACACGCCGCAGCCCCACCTAGGCTCAACAGAGAGGTCAAGACGCCGGGTTCTAAACCTAAGCGCGCAGGGGTCTAGGCCCATCGCCAGCACACCACACGCGTTGCGTGGGCGGCAGAAGCAGACCTAGCCTAGTGGCGTTCGGTCCAATCCGGCGGCCGATTCGTGACATCACGAAGTGCCGGATGATACCACGGCGGCGAGTGCCCATATCTCCCACGTGGTTGGTTAGTGCGTATAGGCCCGTGAGCAGGACTCAGATCAAATACCAAGATCTCGTTAAGCGTGTTAAGTATCCGTGAACACCGAGCAGGGCCAGGCCCACCTCTCTCCTAGGCGGTCTCAACTCGCCTGCCGCTCCGCCACAAAGATCCACTCATGGGTGCTCCACCACCATTCGACTTTAGTCTCCACATGTATCATGTATAAAGTACATAGTATATACCCGTGATCACCTCCTGAGTGATCACGGCCCGATAGTATAGCACAGCAGACGGACAAGAATGTAGGGCCACAGATGAAAATACTAGCATCCTATACTAAGCATATAGGATTGCAGGTAAAGGTAACAACAGTAGTAACAAGGACAAAGCTATGCATCGGGATAGGTATAATGAGAAAGCAGTAACATGCTACACTACTCTAATGCCAGCAGATAGAGTAGAATAGGCGATATCTGGTGATCAAGGGGGCTTGCCTGGTTGCTCGCAAGAGAGAGGGGTCGCTAACTCCGTAGTCGAATCGGGCGGCAGCAGTGTCGGTCTCGTAGTCTACCGGAGAGAAGAGGGGGAAGAAACAATAAATATAATGCAAACATAAGCATGACAGTGCATGACAAGAAAAAGCGCGGTGCTAGGTGTGCCCTAACGCGGTAGGAGGTGATACCGACGAAGGGGAAAACATCCGAGAAAGTATTCCGGTGTTTTATGCTTTCGGGAAGAGGGAGCCGAGGGGAAAGTTGCGAGTTTGATAGGTTAGGGGTGTGGCGGACGAGCGGGTTGCATATCCTAATCGTCTAAATGCTCGAGCAACTTTCATGTTGAAAATATTTTAATCCGAAGTTACGGATTAAAAGATATGATTTTTAAAGATTTTATTAATTTACGGAATTTAATTAATTATTTAATTAATTCGAAAAACAGATTAATGACATCATTATGATGTCATGTCGACATCAGCAGTCAACAGAGTTGACTTGGTCAGCCGACATGTGGGTCCAGGGACCCACCTGTCATCCTCTAATTAGGTTAATTAGGGTTTAGGTTAATCTAATTACAGTTTAATTAAACTAACAGGTTAATTAGTTTAGTTAATTGATCAGGTTAATTAAACTCGATTAATTAAGTTAATTAATTAATTAATATTTTTATTATTATGATTATTATTTTCTCTTTTTTTTTTTAAGTCGGGGCCTTTGTCGATGGGCCAAAGGACTTAGCGGGTCAACGCGCCACCTAAGTGGTTCGGGCGCCTGCAGGGGGCCGAGCCCGACCGGAAGGCGAGGCAAGGCGAGGCCGGGAGCGGGCGCGCATGGCCAGCGTGGTGACAGCCTGGATCGACGCCAATGTGGGGTGGACTCAAGCGGTGCCGCATGTGGGGGAAAGCTGAACGTGGCGGGCCAAGGCCACCGCAGTGCGGCGTGCCACGGGAGTAGGGGCTGGCCGGCCGAGGCGCTGCCTTGAGGCTTCTGGACGGGCAAAGTGGCGAGGCGTCGAGGGCGCTGGCTGGGCAGCCGCAACCAACGCATGGCCGAGTTGCAGACGACGCGGAGCGCTGGGGAAGAGGGAGGCGGCCACGGGCGCGAGGGCCTGACGGTGAGCGACGAGCGAGGAAAGGGGGAGACGGGCGGACGTCCCGGCGGTTGGTGCTGCCACAGCAGGCGCTGCCCGCCCAGCAGGAGCTGCTGGGCCGGAGCACGCGAGGTGCGGGCGACGTCATGGGCGAGGGAGGCGAGGAGAGGGGTGGAGCCCGGCCTCACCGGGTTCGCAGGGTTCGAGGCGGGCTCGGTGGAGGTCGGGAAGGCCGTTGTGGAGGGGGGACGGGACTGCGTCGACGAGGAGGAGGCAGGCCAGCGATGGAGGCGCTCCGGCGAGGACGAGCAAGCCGGCGTGAGGCGGTGGTCTCCTCCCGATCTAGATAGGGGGAGAGGGGGGGATATTTCGGGGGGGAGTGGGGGCTGTCGGTGGGGAGTGGGGGGAGGAATGGATAAGGGAGAGGAGTGGGGGCCGACCTGGGCCGGCCTGGTTGGCCCGATGGCCAGCTGGGCCGCGGTCCAGCAGGGGGGGCTTCTCCTCCTTTTGTTTTTTTTGTTTGCTCTGTTTTCTTTTGTATTCTCTTTCGTTTATTTATTTTCTTTTCTGTTTTAATTCATTTAAACGTATTTAGGCATTTTATAAAAATGTGTTTACTCCACCATAATTACCGATGCAATATTTGGCAACCCCCGAACATTTTAGTTTTAATTTTTGAAAACTTTTATTGCTATCATAAATTTGAATTTGAATTTCAAACAGTTTTGAATTAACCCGTGATTAACTACAGGATGAGGTGACGTGGCACCATCAACGTGAGATTAGTAGCATGATTATCCGGGCGTTACAAATCTCCTCCACTACAAGAAATCTCGTCCCGAGATTTAGGAGGTAGAAGGAAACAGTGCGGGGTATTCATCACGAAGACGATCCTCTCGTTCCCAAGTGGCTTCATCTTCAGAGTGATTTGACCACTGGACCTTGAGGAACTTGATCGCCCTCTGACGTGTGCGGCGTTCAGCTTGGTCGAGAATGCGGACCGGATGCTCTTTATAGGAGAGGTCCTGCTGCAATTCGAGCACTTCATGGTCCACTGCTCGGATTGGGTCCTTGAAGCAGCGTCGGAGTTGTGACACGTGGAACACATCGTGAACCTGAGAAAGGTCGACGGAAGCTCCAGTTGATATGCCACTTTTCCACGCCTTTCCAGAATAGTGAATGGGCTAATATAGCGGGGAGCTAGCTTGCCCTTGGTCCCGAAGCGGTGAGCACCCTTCATTGGTGTAACGCGAAGATAGGCCTTTTCGCCAGGTTGATAGACCATGTCTTTATGATGACGGTCATAATTACTCTTTTAGCGTGGTAAGCGGTCTTGAGATTCTCGCGAATAATGCGGACTTGTTCTTGGCATGTTGGATAATATCCGGACGAAGAGTGGGCGTTCCCAGTTTCGACCAGTTCGGAGGGTTCGGCACTTTCGTCCATATAACACTTCAAGGGGCCATCTTCGGACTAGCTTGATAGCTATTATTATAAGAGAACTCAGCATACGGGAGAGATTCCTCCCATTTCTTGCCGAAGGAAATAACACAAGCTTCGAAGCATGTCTTGAGAACTTGGTTGACACGTTCAACTTGCCCTTGTGATTGCGGATGAAGCAGCGATCTTGAAAGATAAGTGAGTCCCCATAGCTTCTTGGAAACTTGCCCGGAATCTTGAAGTGAATAAGTTGCCGCGGTCCGAGCTGATAACCGATGGAATACCGTGAAGTGAAACAATTACGGACATATAGAGAGTTGCAAGCTGACTAGCAAAGTGATCGTTTCTTTATTGCGGAAAATGTGCAACTTTAGAAAGCGGTCGATAGCGACAAGAATAGCATCATTACCTTTCTGCGACTTGGGAAATCCGGTGGCGAAGTCCATTTCAACATGGTCCCATTTCCATTCGGGAATAGAGATAGGTTGCAGAGTTCCAAAGAGGCCTTTGATGTTCTGCTTTGATCTGACGGCAAAGCGTCACATTCAGCAACATAACGAGCAATGTCCCGCTTCATATTAGACCACCGTAATCTCGGCGAATGTCTTGGTACATCTTGGTGCTACGGGATGAATAGACAAAGGCGCATCATGAGCTTCTTTCATAACCTTTGAGTCGATTCAGGTTTTCCCTCTTACTCGGTACCACTAGGCGACCTTTGAAGAATAAGGTGCTGCGTCATCCTGATGAAGAATGAGGGCTTTCCTTCTGCGAGATAAAGTTTAATCCTCTCGACTTCATCGTCACATTTATGTATCCATTTGATGGTGTCCACAAGATCTGGTTTCGCAACCAGGGTATTGAGAGAACCCCTGGAAACAACATGGAGGTTCATCTTGCGTAACTCCGGAGGAGGGGGAGCGAGTGCACCCGTAGGAACAATATGGAGGTTCAGCTTTCTGAACTCTTCAACAAGTGAGGGCTGAACCTTGTGAATCTGGAGGTGGTTGCAGTAAGACTTGCGGCTCAAGGCATCAGCCATTACATTAGCCTTGCACGGTGTATAGGAAATACCCAAGTCAAAATGCATAGCAGTCACCATCCATCTCTCGCCGACGGAGGTTCAGGTCTGGCTGAGTAAACAGATACTTCAGACTTTGGTGGTCGGTGAAGATCTCGCAACGGTTACCGAGAAGGTAATGTCGCCCTTTGCTTGATGCATGAATGACAACAAGAAGTTCGAGGTCGTGGCTGGGTAGTTCTCCTCGTGAGGCGCAATTGCCGAGAGGCATAAGCAACCACTTTGCGCTCTTGCATTAGGACACAGCCTAGTCCTTGACGGGAAGCGTCGCGATAAATGACGAAGTCCTTCTTAGTATCGGGGAGGAGCTAATCTTTGAGGCGAAGTCAACTTGTCTTTGAGTGCACGGAAACTTTCCCGACATTTATCTCGTCTGCTGGAACTGGCGCCTTTATGTAGCGGGTTAGTCGGAGGCACTGGCAATCTTGGAGAAGTTCTCGGCGAGATCGACGGCAATAGTGGCGAGACCGAGAAAACTTCGACTTATGCTTAACGTTCTTCGGAGGAGTCCAATCGAGAATAGCCTGAACTTCGTTCGGGGTTGACGGCAATACCATCCTTAGAGATGACATGCCCAAGATAGGTTACTTGAGGAAGCCGTAATTCACATTTGGAGAACTTGGCATAAAGTTGATGCTCTCGTAGCTTTTCCAGCACAAGACGAAGATGTTCAGCATGTTCTTCTTCATTCTTGGAAAATATCAAGATATCATCCAGATAAACCACGACGAACTTGTCTAGGTAATCCATGAATATATAGTTCATCAGGCGAGAGAAGGTGGCTGGAGCATTGGTTAAGCCGAAAGACATGACGGTGTACTCGTATGAACCATAACGAGTCACGAATGCGGTCTTTGGGATATCCTCTTCGCGAACACGGATCTGGTGGTAACCCAACCTCAAGTCGAGTTCAGAGAACACCGATGAACTAGCCAGTTGATCATACAGATCATTGATCCGAGGAAGAGGATACTTATTCTGAATGGTAGCTTGGTTTATAGGACGGTAGTCTTGGACCAATCGGTTTGTCCCATCCTTCTTCTTGACAAAGAGAGAAGGTGCTCCCCAAGGAGAGCAACTTGGGCGAATGAAACCATCTGCGAAGAGACTTGTCGATTTCCTCCTTGAGCTCAAGGAGTTCATGCGTCGGCATCTTGTAGGGTCGCTTGGCTATAGGAGTGGTGCCTGGTTTCAAGTCGATGACGAATTCGACATCTCTAGCAGGGGGAATCCCTGGAAGTTCTTCAGGAAAGACGTCCTGGAAGTCGCGAGCAGCAGGAATGTTTTCAATGCCCTCGAGGGTGCGGCATTCAATGCATTCAATGCATAGAGCCGTGCCTCGATTTTGCACCGTATGAGCTTGGTAAGTAACTATTTCATCCGAAGGGTGTAGCAGATGGATCGTCTTAGTGGCGCAAACTATAGAAGCGATGTCGCCTTTAACCAATTCATTCCCGTAATGAGGTCAACGCTACAAGACTTGATGCGATGGGTGAGACAAGGAATTCCAGTCCTTCGATTTCAACGGGACGTCGTTGCAAATCATGGAGGTTCGACATTGGCCACAGGTGTGTACTAATAGTGAAGCATTCATGTCTTCACATTTAATGTCGTGCAAGCATGCAAAATCTTCCTCGACATGAATGAATGCGATGCACCATGTCGAACAAAACGGATGCAGTGTAATGAATTTACGAGGAGTCTACCCATCACAAAGAAAGTGTGCTGGTCTTGAGCTTCGCTCGGATCAACGTGGTTGGCATGAACTCGACCATAAGGCTTGGCATTGTTGTTGCGGGGTTGGTTGCTTCCACGGCCGATCATTTGGAAGGGCCGGTGATTCTGGTTCTGGTTGCATTCTCTAGCACGGTGCCCTGGCTGTCCACACCTGAAGCACAAACCATTATTGGGGGTGGGAACAGGAGCTTGGGGTGGTGGAGCTGGAAGCTTTGGCTGCCTAGTTGGAGTAGGCGGGGCGAGGTGCAGATAGCTCGCCTTTGGGGCAGGTGCATTCGGCCGGTACATGCTGTTGGGAATCCATATCTTGCGCCATGAGGACGGGCCGAAGATGAGCCCGTGTCACGGTTATACCTGTTAGAGCTCTGGTATTCCTGCAAACCAGTTTCGACATTGATAGCTTTGTTCACCAAGGTGGCGAAATCAGCAAAGTCATGCACTAGAAGTGCGAGCTTGATGTCAGCTTGAAGGCCGTCACGGAACTTCTCCTGTCTGCGTGCATCAGTTGTGATGTCCTCTTCAGCATAGCGAGACAAGTCCAGGAACTCCCACGATAAGCTTCAACAGTCTTGTTGCCTTGGGTGAGGTTATGAACTCACGCTTCTTCCGTCCATGATTCCTTGAGGGATGAAGCGGCACGGAAAGCAGCTTGGAAGTCCGGCGGTGATGATTGTTCCGGTGGTGAGTACGCCTGTGGCTGTCCCACCATTGAGCTGCGGGTCCCTTCAGAAGAAGGAAGCAAAGGTGACATATAGTGGCGGGGGCTACATCGTGAGACTCCATCTCATAGGTGATGTCACGGAGCCGATCATCGACATCCGAGGCTGGGTTGAGCTGCGGTAGACACTTGGGTTGAGGCGCATGAAATCCTGCAGAGTTACCGTGTTTGGCTGCTTTGGTCCATATTGGGGCGAGGAAACCGAGCCATCATGTTCTCCATGAATCTGGCGATTCATCTCAAGTTGTTGGATCATACCAGCCATGTACTCAAAGCGGTGGTGGGAAGTTGCCACCACGACCACGACCAGCTGGTCTAACCATCCTGCTAATACATAACAGGGGTAGTTCAGCATTTGAGAAATTTACAAAGGACAAGAATCATTCATGATGAAACATGCATAATGAAAGCAGCACGATACAAACTACATAGTAGTCGGCATATCTTACAAAAGGGATCATGCATAGAGTTCGGTACACGAGTTCAAGACATAGACTAAGACATCATAGGCGGCACGCAGTTCATGACAAATGCATCTAACACTAACAAGCAAGCCTACATCAGGTCCACGCGGTCTTTGCGGAGGTAGTCTGTAGCTTTGAAAAGCTGGTAGTGTGGCGTGGATAGTCCTCCACGTCGGTGACACAGGGGCCGCGGATACTCAGTGCAGAACCCGGCGCCCAAGTGGCGTAAGAGGACCTAGTGCGGAGAGTAGCCTCCCACCTCCGCCAACCGACACCCCGGGGCATCACGGTCTGGCTGGGTAGATCGCAGCAGCGGCAGCTCTGGATCGGACAAAGGGGTGCAACAGCGTCGAAGCACGGTAAAGGTCTTGGACGGGTGGTGTACAACTTCGTGGCGAAGAGCTTGGTTAGCTCGATCCAGCCCATCGACATGCGTAACAAAGTTCGATGGTAGAAGGGCTCTCGGGTGACAAGTGAGTAGGAAGCGGTGTAGTAACCCTCCTCACCAACATCGGATGCGATAGCAATGTGCACGAAGGGGAGGTGTCCAACTCCCGATACTCTCCACGAAGACGGGTAAGAGCAGCATAAGCAGCATCGTGGACTGCCATATCGATAGTCACCCCAACACCATGTGCGGTGTGCAACACAGTAGTGGAGTCATACTCCCGAGAGTAGAGGTGGATGATGGCTCGGTACTGCTCCTGGTTAAAGTCCTGGTACTCCTCGAAGACGGTGTACTCAGGGTGCCAGCGATAACCCAGATAGGTCACCATCTCTGCTAGCACCGCAGGTAATCCCGAGGCGCCAATGGCCGTCGTGTGGCGCATGACCTGCCTCGTGGGTTCCATCTGAAAACAAAGATGTTTCAAAGGAGTCAAATGACAGTGTGGAAATTAATCAAAATACAATTCCAAGGAATAACTATGGCTTTATCCAACTTTGGGGTGAATGTGGTCACGGGATCCTAGTGTTAGTTAGTAAATTCGTTTAACCCGAGTAGAAGAGAGTTCAGAGTCCCAGAGTAAAGGTCGAGGAGTAAAAGACCCTAGTACCACCCGATGGCGACGTGGGCCCGTAAGGCACACAGCCAAGTTAGTAAAAGTTTTGCAATGTCTAGACTCGACTTCGGCCAAGGAGTGTGGAAGGTGGATTCCTACAGTGATCGGCTCGATACCAACTTGTGACGCCCCGATTCAATCAATCAGACACTAATCATACACGCATAACGTGTACGATCAAGATCGTGGACTCACGGAAGATATCACAACACAACTCTAAAAATAAAATAGGTCATACAAGCATCATAATACAAGCCAAGGGCCTCGAGGGCTCGAATACAAGTGCTCGATCATAGACGAGTCGTGGAAGCAACAATATCTGAGTACGGACATAAGTTAAACAAGTTTGCCTTAAGAAGGCTAGCACAAACCGGGATACTGAGATCGAAAGAGGCGCAGGCTTCCTGCACTGGGATCCTCCTAACTACTCACAGTGCGTCGTCGGCGGGCTGCACGTAGTAGTAGGCACCTCCGGTGTAGTAGTCGCCATCGACGGTGGCGTCAGCTCTGGGCTCCATCGTGCAGTCGCAGCAATCGAGTAGGGATAGGGAAAAAGGGAAATGGGCAACCGTGAGTACTCATCCAAAGTACTACGCAAGCAAGGAGCTACACTACATATGCATGGATATATGTGTAAAGGGCCATATCGTTGAACCTGAATCAGAATGCCGGGGATAAGAGGGGATAGCTAGCCTTATCGAAGACTACGCTCGGTCACCTTCGTCTTGCAACAGTAGCAGAGGGTAGGTTGAAGTCCTCCAAGTAACATCACATAGCAATAATCCTACCCGCGATCCCTCCTCGTATCCCCGAGAGAGAGCGACCACCGTTGTATCCGCACTTGGAAGGGTGTGTTTTATTAAGTATCATGTTCTAGTTGTCATAAGGTCAAGGTACAACTCCAAGTCGTCCCCTGCATCAAGATCACGGCTATTCAATAGATTAACTTCACCTGCAGGGTGCACCACATAACCCAACACGCTTGATCCCATTTGGCCGGACACACTTTCCTCGGTCATGCCCGGCCGCGGAAGATCAACACGTCGCAGCCCCACCTAGGCACAACAGTGAGGTCAGCACGCCGGTCTAAACCTAAGCGCACAGGGTGCAGGCCCATCGCCTGAGCACACCTGCAAGACGTTGCGTGGGCGGCCGGAAGCGCACCTAGCCTAGTGGCGTTCGATCCAATCCGTGGCGCGCGCCGCCGCCGACGTCACGGAAGTGCCAGGCCGATACCACGCACGCCGAAAGTGCCCATATCTCTCCCACGTAGTTGGTTAGTGCGTATAGGCCCGTGAGCCGCACTCGGATCAAATACCAAGATATCATTAAGCGTGTTAAGTATCCGCGAACGCCCGAGCAGGGCCAGGCCCACCTCTTTCCTAGGCGGTCTCAACCTGCCGTGTCGCTCCGCCACAAAGATCCACTCGCGGGTGCTCCACCAGCCGACCCGACTTTAGTCTCCACATGTATCATGTATAAAGTATATAGTATATACCTGTGATCACCTCCCGAGTGATCACGGCCCGATAGTATAGCACAGCAGACGGACAAGAATGTAGGGCCACAAATGAAAATACTAGCATCCTATACTAAGCATATAGGATTGCGGTAAAGGTAACAACAATGAGTAACAAGGACAAAGCTATGCATCGGGATAGGTATAATGTAGCAAGAACATGCTACACTACTCTAATGCAAGCAGTATAGAGTAGAATAGGCGATATCTGGTGATCAAGGGGGGGCTTGCCTGGTTGCTCTGGCAAGAGAGAGGGGTCGTCAACTCCGTAGTCGAACTGGGCAGCAGCAGTGTCGGTCTCGTAGTCTACCGGAGAGAAGAGGGGGAAGAAACAATAAATATAATGCAAACATAAGCATGACGGTGCATGACAAGAAAAAGCGCGGTGCTAGGTGTGCCCTAACGCGGTAGGAGGTGATACCGACGAAGGGGGAAAACATCCGGGAAAGTATTCCCGGTGTTTCGCGTTTTCGGGAAGAGGAGCCGGAGGGGGAAAGTTGCGAGTTCGATAGGTTAGGGGGGTGTGGCGGACGAACGGGTTGCGTATCCGGAATCGTCTCGTCGTTCTGAGCAACTTTCATGTTGAAAATATTTTAATCCGAGTTACGGATTAAAAGATATGATTTTTTAAAGATTTTATTAATTTCTAGAATTTAATTAATTATTTAATTAATTCAAAAACAGATTAATGACATCAGCATGATGTCATGTCGACATCAGCAGTCAACAGAGTTGACTTGGTCAGCTGACATGTGGGTCCGTGGGGACCCACCTGCCATCCTCTAATTAGGTTAATTAGGGTTTAGGTTAATCTAATTACAGTTAAATTAAACTAACGAGTTAATTAGTTTAGTTAATTGATCAGGTTAATTAAACTCAATTAATTAAGTTAATTAATTTAGTTAATTAATTAATTAATATTTTTATTATTATGATTATTATTTTCTCTTTCTTTTTTTTTTCGCTCATGGTCGGGGCCCCTTTGTCATGGGCCAAAGGACTTAGCGGTCAATCAGGCGCCACCGGCAGTTCGGGCGCACCTGCAGGGGCCAAGCCCACCGGGAAGGCGAGGCAAGGCGAGGCCACCGAGGGGAGCGCTTGGCCCGTGGTGACAACAATGGATCGACGCCCTGTGGGGTGGACTCGGGCGGTGCCGCATGGGGGTGGAGCGAACGGCGGCCGGGCGGCCACCGGAGGCAAAGATGCGGCCACGGGAGGAGGGGGGGCGGCGCGCCGAGGCGCTGCCTTGAGGCCGGGCCAGGCGCGGCGGAGGCGCTGGCGCGCTGGCTGGGCAGCCGCAACCAACGCGGCCGGAGTTTGCGACGACGCGGAGCGCTGGGGAAGAGGGCGCGCCACGCCGCGAGGGCGGATGAGCGACGAGCGCGGGAACGGAGGAGACGGGGCGGACGGTCCGCGCGCGTTGGTGCCGCCAGGCCTGGCGCTGCCCGCCTGCTGATGAGCCTGGGCCGAGCACGCGAGGCGCGGGCGACGGCCAAGGGGCGAGGGAGTGCGAGGAGAGGGGGTGGAGCCCGGCCTCACCGGTTCGCAGGTTCGAGGCAGCGGGCTCGGTGGAGGTCGGGAAGGCCGTTGTGGAGGGGGACGGGACGGGCCGTCGGCGAGGAGGAGGCAGGCCGGCGATGGAGCGCCTCCAGCGAGGACGAAGCGGCTTGGTCTTGAGGCGGTGGTCTCCTCCCGATCCGGATCGGGGAGAGGGGGATATTTCGAAGTGGGGCTGTCCGTGTGGAGGGGGAGGAGTGGATAAGGGAGAGGAGTGGGGGCCGACTGGGCCGGCTGGTTGGCCGATGGCCCGGGCCCATGATCCAGAGGGGCTTCTCCTCCTTTTGTTTTTGTTTGCTCTGTTTTCTTTTGTATTCTCTTTCGTTTATTTATTTTCTTTTTTGTTTTAATTCATTTAAACGTATTTAGGCATTTTATAAAAATGTGTTTACTCCACCATAATTACCGATGCAATATTTGGCAACCCCCGAACATTTTAGTTTTAATTTTTGAAAACTTTTATTGCTATCATAAATTTGAATTTCAATTTCAAAACAGTTTTGAATTAACCCGTGATTAACTACAGTGACAGAGGTGACGTGGCACCATCAACGTGAGATTACTGTAGCATGATTATCCGGGCGTTACACCTATGAAGACGCATTTTTCCGACTTGGGTTCGAGCTTTTCAGGTTGAAGTTTCTTGACATAAGCATCGCATCCCCAAACTTTTAGAAACGACAGCTTAGGTTTCTTCCCAAACCATAATTCATATGGTGTCGTCTCAACGGATTTAGACGGTGCCCTATTTAAAGTGAATGTAGCTGTCTCTAGAGCGTATCCCCAAAATGATAGCGGCAAATCTGTAAGAGACATCCTAGATCGCACCATATCCAATAGAGTGCGATTACGACGTTCGGACACACCGTTACGCTGAGGTGTTCCAGGCAGCGTGAGTTGTGGAACGATTCCACATTTCCTTAAGTGTGTACCAAATTCGTGACTTAAATATTCTCCTCCACGATCTGATCGTAAGAACTTTATTTTTCGGTCACGTTGATTCTCTACCTCATTCTGAAATTCCTTGAACTTTTCAAAGGTCTCAGACTTGTGTTTTATCAAGTAGACATACCCATATGTGACGCCCTCGATTCAATCGTACACTAATCATACACGCAAATGTGTACGATCAAGATCAAGGACTCACTGGAAGATATCACAACACAACTCTAGACACAAAATAAAATAATACAAGCTTTATGTTACAAGCCAGGGGCCTCGAGGGCTCGAATACATAAGCTCGAAAACATAAGAGTCGTGAAGCAACAATATCTGAGTACGAGACATGAGTTAGACAAGTTTGCCTTAAGAAGGCTAGCACAAAAGCAACATCGATCGAAAAGGCAAGGCCTCCTGCCTTGGAGCCTTCTAACTACTCCTGGTCATCGGCGGCCTCCATGCAGTAGTAAGCATCGGCGGTGGCATCTGGCTCCTGGGCTCCGACATCTGGTTGCATCAACAGGAAAGAAGAAGAAGAAAGGGGGAAAGGGGGGAGCAAAGCAACCGTGAGTACTCATCCAAAGTACTCGCAAACAAGGATCTACACTACATATGCAACATTATCAAAGGAAGGCTGTATATGTGGACTGGCTGCAGAAATGCCGTAATAGAGAGAAGGCCTAGTCCTATCGAAGACTAGCATCTTCCGAAACCACCATCTTGCAAAGAACCGGAAGGAGTAGAGTAGCATAAAGTAAAGTAGTTGTGTTATCAACCTCGGTCGGAGATCCTTTCTCGACTCCCTGCGAGAAAGATATCCCAGAGCCATACTATCCAGTTACCATCACCATCCAGTTCTCATCACCATCAAATTCTCACCACAAGTATCCAGTTCTAGTTGTATCAATCGGGATACAACTCCAAGTGTCCGTTACCGTAGGACAGGCTATCGATAGATGTTTTCTTCCCTGCAGGGGTGCACCAACTTACCCACCACGCTCGCTTAACTCCGGCCGGACACACTTTCCAGGGTCATGCGGCCTCGGCCAAACAATACGCCGCAACCCGACCTAGGCTTAATAGAGAGGCCAAGACGCGGACTAAACCTATGCCCCCAGGGGTCATGGGCCATCTCCCCGGGAACTCCTGCATGTTGCGTGGGCGGTCGGTGAGCAGACCTAGCTACCTCCTTCAACAAGGCAGGCGCTTACGCAGTCCAACCCGGCGCGCGCCGCTCAGTCGCTGACGTCTATTAAGCTTCGGCTGATGTATACGACGCAGAACGCCCATACTATGCCCACGTGATGGTTAGTGCTTTCGGGACGAGGCCCCTCGGATCAAATATCCAAATCGTAGTGGATTAGGAACGCAGCGGTAACAAGCAGAGACTCACGAAAGATGTGACCGTTGCCCGTCTCGAGGACTTGCGGCAAGGGCTAGGAATGCCCGCCACGCCTCGTAATTATCTCGCGGGCACCCTCCGTGTCAACCCGACTCCACATCACTGCAATTAAGCTCGCGGGCACCCCTCAGGGTCGACCCGTCTTTAGTAACATGGCTCAGTGTAAAGTCATAGTAATCATAGTAACTGTGTGTCCAAACATCAAGGGGAAAACCCGAGGAATCACCCCCGGTGAATTCCACTCGATGTAGTCATCAAGGTGAACGTAAGAGGATTCACCCTCGAGGTCCACACTTGAGGGGTTGCACGACAGAGTCGTATCGGAAGTGTTTATAGAGGAAATCACCCTCGATGACCACGACCGAATAACTGCACTATAGGGTTAACATCAGAAGTGCTGATGAGGTCTCACCCCCGGTACTCGATAGTAACCCAGTAGTGTCGAGCAACTAAGGGGAAGTGATGTGCGGTGGTCGGGGCCTGGTCTTCGACCCCGTTGATCGGGTCTTCTGATAATCCAGCGGGGCAGTCAGGACAAAGTGGGGGTCACTGATGGATCACTAACCAACCTATCCTAAGCAGTTTAGGATAAGGTGTAAGGTACAATAGCGAGATACAAAAGCGGGCTATGCATCGTAATAGGAGCAAACAATAACTTGGTAGCAAAATCTAATGCAAGCATGAGAGAATGGAATGGGCGATATCGGGATGATCAAAGGGGGGCTTGCCTGGTTGCTCACGGCAAGGAGGGGTCATTGTCGACGACGTAATGTCGATCACCGGGCATCGGCGACCTCGGGGTCTACTAGAGAAGAGGGGGAAGAAACAGTAAATTCATAGCAAACATAGGTAACACTAAGCATGACATGACGATACGTAGCGCTAAGCGTGCTCTAACGCGGTACTACACGTTGCACACGAAGGGGGGAAACATCCGAGGGCGAATTCCCGACTTTAGGTGGATTCCGGACAAAGGAAAAGAGGGGGAAAGTTCCATGTTCAGCATGCTAGGGGCATGTGACAGACGAACGGACCACGTATTCGGATTCGTTGGATTTTTCTGAGAAACTTTCATATAGAAAACATTTTCATCGGAGTTACGGTTTATTTTCTATGAATTTTCAAAGTTTAAACAATATTCTAGAATTTAATATTAATCCTAAATAAACCAGAATATACCTATTGTACCCACTAGGCTCTAGCCCTAGTGGATGACAAGTGGGGTCCATGGGTCTAGTCAGCATGCACAGTCAGCATTTGACCAGTCAACATTGACTGGTCAACAGGGTCAGCGGGCCCCACACGTCATAGGCTAGGGTGAAGTTAACAAGTTTAGCTTATATAGGGGGGGGGTCCACTGTCATAGGCTGTTAGGTCAGCTAAATTAGTCAATTAAGATAAGTAGCAGGTTAATTAAGTTAATTACTTATTTAACTAACTAATTATTATTTAATTATTTTTTTCTATTTTCATTTTTGTTTTACTCCAAGGGCGTGGGGCCCCATGGTGATGTGAGGGCCTTAGCCCAGCAGATCTTGAGGCGTGGGCGCCGTGTGCATCTGAGGCCACCGTGAACGGCAACGCCACGGCCAGCAAACCACGGCCTTGAGTCGAGACAGCGGCCCAGCGTGAGCCTGGCCAGGCTAGCAGCCAGAGCGGATAGAAGTGCGGCCCGGCCCAGTGGTGTAGGGCGAGGCCAAGGCGAGCAGCACGGCGGAAGGTCATGGGACGTCTGGCCAGGCCTTGAGGGCCGTGTCGCCTTGACAGCAGCGTCTTGAGACAACGACATGGGAAGGCAGAGAGCGGGAGGAGGGGGCGCAGCTCACATCGAAGTCGTAGGGGAGCGGCAATGGGCTCGGGGAGGTCCGGCGAGGTAGGGGCGGCCCGGTGAGGTCCTGCGGCGGCGTCGGTGCGGCCTCCTCCGATTCAGACGGATCGAGCGAGAGGAGGGGCGGGGTGGTGCAAGCAATAACAGCGTCGGGCGTTAGTGTCGAAGCGCAGCGAGGCGGATGGCGCCCAAGTCGGGAGAACGGGAAGGCGACGAGGTTGGGCGGCGGCGGCCGGACGACGCCAGTGAAGTCCACAGGCGGCGGGGGGTGGTCGGGCGCATTGCCCCGAACCAGATCAATCGGGGAGGAGTGGAAATGGGGAGAGTGGCTAGGGTTTCGTTGCCACACAGGGGTTATAGCCGAGGGGTGAGGGGCGCGTGGGCGGCTGGGTTACTGGGCCGAGGTCCAGCAAGGGGCGGGGGCCTCTCCCCTTTTCTTTTAAAAAAAACTTTTTTCTGTTTTCCCATTGCCTTTTCTATTTTGCATTTTCCTTTTGCTCCAAAAGACTTTTGTAAAATGTGTAGCTTGGCTCAATAATTATTATGTAATATTTAGCACTGCCTCAAGAAGTTCTGAGAAGCAATTGACAAGCCTTAGAATTTTTATAACTTCAAAAGTGATTTAAAATATTGTTTTGACCCCTATTTTATTCATTTAAGGGCATTTAAACAATTTATATGATATGGGTTTCAACATGACAAATGTCCAGGGATTATTTTCCATAGGATGAACTTTTTAGATTTCATGTCTGACAAATATGAATTTTTGACTTTAGATTGGATTTGAATTTGAAGTGTGATTTGGATCAAGTGAAGATTAGCAACAGTAACATGATGAAATGGCACCATTAACAGGGAATTACTGTAGCATGACACTGGGGGTGTTACACCATATCTACTCAAGTCATCAGTGAGAGTGAGAACATAACGATATCCTCCGCGAGCCTCAACGCTCATTGGACCGCACACATCGGTATGTATGATTTCCAATAAGTTGGTTGCTCGCTCCATTGTTCCGAGAACGGAGTCTTGATCATTTTCCCATGAGGCATGGTTCGCATGTGTCAAATGAGTCATAATCGAGAGACTCTAAAGTCCATCGAATGGAGCTTCTTCATGCGCTTGACACCAATGTGACCAAGGCGGCGATTGCCACAAGTATGTGGGACTATCGTTATCAACTTTACATCTTTTGGTATTCACACTATGAATATGTGTAATATTACGTTCGAGATTCATTAAGAATAAACCATTGACCATCGGAGCATGATCATAAAACATATCTCTCATATAAATAGAACAACCATTATTCTCGGATTTAAATAAGTAGCCATCTCGCATTAAACTATATCATGATACAATGTTCATGCTCAAACTTGTCACTAAATAACAATTCTTGAGGTTTAAAACTAATCCCGTAGGTAAATGTAGAGGTAGCGTGCCGACGGCGATCACATCGACCTTGGAACCATTCCCAACGCGCATCGTCACCTCGTCCTTCGCCAGTCTCCGTTTATTCCGCAGCTCCTGCTGTGAGTTACAAATGTGAGCAACGGCACCGGTATCAAATACCCAGGAGTTACTACGAGTACTGGTAAGGTACACATCAATTACATGTATATCAAATATACCTTTAGTGTTGCGGCCTTCTTGTCCGCTAAGTATTTGGGGCGATTACGCTTCCAGTGGCCCTTCCCTTTGCAATAAAAGCACTCAGTCTCAGGCTTGGGTCCATTCTTTGACTTCTTCCCGGCAACTTGCTTACCGGGCGCGGAAACATCTTTGTCGTCCTTCTTGAAGTTCTTCTTACCCTTGCCCTTCTTGAACTTAGTGGTTTTATTAACCATCAACACTTGGTGTTCTTTCTTGATTTCAACCTCTGCTGACTTCAGCATTGAGAATACTTCAGGAATGGTCTTCACCATCCCCTGCATATTGTAGTTCATCACAAAGCTCTTGTAGCTCGGTGGGAGAGACTGAAGGATTCTGTCAATGACCGCCTCGTCCGGGAGGTTAATGTCCAGCTGGGACAAAGGTTGTGCAACCTGAGACATTTTGAGTATGTGCTCACCGACAGTAACTGTTTTCCTCCATCTTACAACTATAGAACTTGTCGGAGACTTCATATCTCTCGACCCGGGCATGAGCTTGGAAAACCATTTTCAGCTCCTCGAACATCTCATATGCTCCGTGTTGCTAAAAATGCTTTTGGAGCCCCGGTTCTAAGCTGTAAAGCATGCCGCCTTGAACGAGGGAGTAATCATCAAGACGAGACTGCCAAGCATTCATAATGTCTTGGTTCTGCAGGATGGGTGCTTCACCTAAGCGGTGCTTCTAGGACATATTGTTTCTTGGCTGCTATGAGGATGATCCTCGTGTTCTGGACCCAGTCAATAGTTGCTGCCATCGTCTTTCAAATTGGTTTTCTCTAGGAACGTTGAAGTTCATGGTGACATGAGCGTTGGCCATTTGATCTACAAGACATTTTGCAAAGGTTTTAGACTAATGTTCAAGATAATTTAGTTCATCTAATCAAATTATATAATGAACTCCCACTCAGATTTGACATCCCTCTAGTCATCTAAGTGTTACATGATCCGAGTCGACTAGGCCGTGTCCGATCATCACGTGAGACGGACTAGTCATCGTCGGTGAACATCTCCATGTTGATCGTATCTTCCATACGACTCATGTTCGACCTTTCGGTCTCTTGTGTTCCGAGGCCATGTCTGTACATGCTAGGCTCGTCAAGTTAACCTAAGTGTTTTGCATGTGTAAAACTGTCTTACACACGTTGTATGTGAACGTAAGAATCTATCACACCCGATCATCACGTGGTGCTTCGAAACGACGAACTTTAGCAACGGCGCACAGTTAGGGAGAACACTTTCTTGAAATTATTATAAGGGATCATCTTATTAACTACCGTCGTTCTAAGTAAACAAGATGCATAAACATAATAAACATCACATGCAATTATATAGTAGTGACATGATATGGCCAATATCATATAGCTCCTTTGATCTTCATCTTGAGGCTCCATGATCATCTTGTCACCGAATGACACCATGATCTCCATCATCATGATCTCCATCATCGTGTCTCCATGAAGTTGCTCGCCAACTATTACTTCTACTACTATGGCTAACACGTTTAGCAATAAAGTAAAGTAATTTACATGGCGTTTCTCAATGACACGCGGGTCATACAAAAAATAAAGACAACTCCTATGGCTCCTGCCGGTTGTCATACTCATCGACATGCAAGTCGTGATTCCTATTACAAGAACATGATCTCATACATCACATATATATCATTCATCATTCATCACAACTTTGGCCATATCACATCACAAAACACTTGCTGCAAAAACAAGTTAGACGTCCTATAATTGTTGTTGCGAGTTTATTACGTGGCTGCAATAGGGTTCTAGCAAGAACGTTTTCTTACCTACGTGAAAGCCACAACGTGATTTTTCAACTTCTTTTTACCCTTCATAAGGACCCTTTTCATCGAATCCGCTCCAACTAAAGTGGGAGAGACAGACACCCGCTAGCCACCTTATGCAACTAGTGCATGTCAGTCGATGGAACCTGTCTCACGTAAGCATACGTGTAAGGTCGGTCCGGGCCGCTTCATCCCACAATACCGCTGAAGCAAGATAAGACTAGTAGTGGCAAGAAAGTTGACAACATCTACGCCCACAACAAATTGTGTTCTACTCGTGCAATAGAGAACTAAGCATAGACCTAGCTCATGATGCCACTGTTGGGGAACGTAGCATAAAATAAAAAAAATTCCTACGTTCACCAAGATCCATCTATGAGTTCATCTAGCAACGAGTGAGAGAGATGCATCTACATACCCTTTGTAGATCGCGTGCGGAAGCGTTCAAGAGAACGGGGTTGAGGGAGTCGTTCTCGTCGTGATCCAAATCACCGGAGATCCTAGCGCCGAATGGACGGCACCTCCGCGTTCAACACACGTACGGTTAGTGTGACGTCTCCTCCGTCTTGATCCAGCAAGGGGAAAGGAGAGGTTGATGAAGATCCAGCAGCACGACGGCTTGGTGGTGGATGCAAGAAGATTCTCGGCGAGGCTTCGCCAAGCAACCTGGGAGGAGGAAGAGGTGTAGCAGGGGAGGAGGCGCCAAGTGCAAGGGTGCGGCTACCTCCCTCCCCCTCTATATATAGGGTCCCAGGCGCGCCCCTAGGAGATGGGATCTCCTAGGGGGCGGGCGGCCAAGGGGGTGGAGTGCCCCCAAGGCAAGTGGGCGCCCTCCCTAGGGTTCCCAACCCTAGGCGCAGAGGGGGCCAGCGCACCAGCCCACCAGGCTGGTTCCTCTCCACTTCAGCCCATGGGGCCCTCCGGGATAGGTGGCCCCACCCGGTGGACCCCCGGGACCCTTCCGTTGGTCCCGGTACAATACCGGGTGACCCCGAAACTTTCCCGATGGCCGAAACAGCACTTCCTATATATAATTCTTTACCTCCGGACCATTCCAGAAATCCTCGTGATGTCCGGGATCTCATTCGGGACTCTGAACAACTTTTGGTTTGCTGCATACTCATATTCATACAACTCTAGCGTCACGGAACCTTAAGTGTGTAGACCCTACGGGTTCGGGAGACATGCAGACATGACTGAGACGGCTCTCCAGTCAATAACCAACAGCGGGATCTGGGTACCCATGTTGGCTCCCACATACTCCTCGATGATCTCATCGGATGAACCACGATGTCGAGGATTCAAGCAACCCCGTATACTATTCCCTTTGTCAGACGGTATGTTACTTGCCCGAGATTCGATCGTCGGTATCCCAATACCTCATTCAATCTCGTTACCAGAAGTCACTTTACTCGTGCAAGTAATGCATGATCCTGTGACCAAACACTTGGTCACTTTGAGCTCATTATGATGATGCACTACCGAGTGGGCCCAAGTGATACCTCTCCGTGTCTGAGTGACAAATCCCAGCTTCGATCCGTGTCAACCCAACAGACACTTTCGGAGATACCTATAGTGCACCTTTATAGTCACCCAGTTACGTTGTGACGTTTGGTACACCCAAAGCACTCCTACGGTATCCGAGAGTTACACGATCTCATGGTCTAAGGAAAAGATACTTGACATTGGAAAAGCTCTAGCAAAACGAACTACACGATCTTGTGCTATGCTTAGGATTGGGTCTTTGTCCATCACATCATTCTCCTAATGATGTGATCCCGTTATCAATTACATCCAATGTCCATAGTCAGGAAACCATGACTATCTATTGATCAACGAGCTAGTCAACTAGAGGCTCACTAGGGACATGTTGTGGTCTATCTATTCACACATGTATAACGATTTCCGGATAATACAATTATAGCATGAATAAAAGACAATTATCACGAACAAGGAAATATAATAATAATCCTTTTATTATTGCCTCTAGGGCATATTTCCAACAGGATCATCGAGGAGATCGTGGCTCGCCCGGAGAACGGCGCCAACATTGAGGATCAGGTATGGCACGGTGGTCTCCCGCTTCTCTTCGCCGTGTGCACCCGCCAATTGTTTGTTCCTCGGCGCAGCTGCTGCGCATGTTCGCCATGTATCGCCAGGGCAACAGCGACCAAGAATTCAAGTACCTCCACGTCTACAAGCGGATCGACAAGTGCGAGAAGTGGGCGGAAGTCCGGCGCACCCTCGACAAGGCCAAGGAGACATACAAGCCGGAATCTTGTAAGCGTCAGACACGTCGGAAAAGAAGCGGGGGCCCGGCAACAAAAGGGCCAAGATGGTGAAACACGCCGACGCGGCTACCGTGCGAGTGCAGGAGTCCATCGAGCATTGCCTCGCCGACGCACAGGCCCGGGCCGCCCTGCGCGAAGAGAAGACCGAAGCACGATGGTCGGCGTTGATGACGAACAACACTGTCAAACTCGACCTGCTTCGGACCAACGTCGCCGCGAAGAAGAGGAACACCGACCTGGCTTTTCTGATGGGCGGGGCGGACATGCTCCAGAGCAACGACGAGAAGCTCAAGGCGTGGTACACGGCGGAGCGCGGCCTCATCCTGAACCAGCTGCCGACGACGGCGCCGCCAACTCCCATGCCCACGCCGCCGCCGCAGCCAAGCCCGAGTGATGATGCCTCCACGACGCCCAGCAGCACCGAAACCGCGCCGATGCCGCCTAGCACAAAAGCAGCTCCGACACCGCCAAGCCCGCGCACGTCGACTCCGCCGACGTCGGAGGCCGACCCCGCCGAGTGATGCGTTGCGCACGCATCTAGACTTGTGGCGCTCTTTTCTTTTGTACGCCGGACTATTTATCCGATCACCGAACGGTGGCTTGTGATCGCCGGACTTGTGGCGTATTTTGTGAACGGGAACGACCAAGTTCGAAATTGCCGCGTCCTGGGGCCGGCGCCGTGTGTTGGGAGCTGCAGGGGCAATAATCTGCCGGTTCATTAGCCGCTCTTTTTAGGCGCCCTGGCGGCCGAACGGCTGAAGATGCTCTAAACATCTTGCATGCAAAAAATCAAAAGTTTTTGAATTTTTCTGCTATTTTTTTATTTTATTGTTCACTAGGAACATATGAGCCCACGCTCAGAAAGCAATTACCGAGTACTCGACGCTTTCCCCAGCCTGTGAGGGGACGCCGGACGGATTCACTTCCCCGTGGGATCCGTGTGTGCGAGCACTTGATCGCTGCAGCCCCAGTCCGTCGTCCCCGATGCATCGCGCTGCGTAGGCTTCCCGTTGGCTCTCGTTCGCCGCCCGGGTGCCTCTGCAGCGCAGTCGACTACGGCCAAATACAGCGCTAGTTCCGAAGCCACGGCGGATCTGACCAAGCAAGGAACGGACCACGACCGCAAGCGACAACGGGAACGTTCACACCGCGCCTGCACGCAGACGCAGTGGTTGCGTCCCGGCGGCTGCCCTGCCTGTAGGCGCAGGGAGATGCCAGTGTGCAAGTTGCTGCAAGCAAAACGACCGAGTGTTTCCCTCTCCTCCATGATCTTGAAAGGTTCCATGTGCGATCACACGCATTATTGCGAAAAGACAGTTCGCACAAGCATGGACAAACCAATACTGATATTACTAACTCAGCCTCCTGTTGGACCTTTTACCCCCCAAATCACCATGGAGAGTAGGAGATATTGACGGAGGAATATGTCCGTGACAGAGGGCTTGCATGCGTGCTCTTGTGGGGAATCGTCTGTTCTCATCCTGAGAGGCGCCCAGAGGCAGGCAGTGACTCAGGGAGCATGACTGATCGACATTACAGAATAGTCTGTCGTTCGCGACAGATGGATAGATTATTACTCCGGATTACTATGTGTGAGGCGCGCCCAGGCAGCTGGATTCTGTGACATTCTTTGTGGGAGAAAAAGAAGAGATTCTGTACTAGCACTAATCGACTGCTGTGACGGGGGCCAAATCCAGATCGACGCTCTGGCCGTGGTAGGTCTGGGACAAAAGATCGACAGCAACTTCGAATCCTACAGATATTTTTCGTTTTCTTCAGAAAAGACTTTGCTCCCCACTGTTCACTAGCTCTCGTCCAAATTTCAAATAATTGATTATAACGATGGTGGAGCAGGTGTGCTGGTCCTCTGAGACGTGTGTTGAATGTTAGCCTATGGTTCGCGACAGGTGGCATGCTTCTATGATAAGATATGAATACATGTCACATTTTTCACCGAACTGACTTTTCATTGTCTGGAACTGGAGCTCCATCAGTGCACATGTCTTTGACTCGGGTCGCCACCATGATTCTTGGCTGAAATATTTGCGGTTCCCGGTAGTAGTTCGTTTTGGAAAGCGCTAACGAACGTAAGTCCGTCTTTCAAGATGCTCCACGTAACTGAAAGTAGTATAGAGTCTCTTGTTGCCAACAAAAAAGGTGTCGCTTTTCTCAAGAATCTTTCATTTCAAGATGACTTTGTCGAAAAAGACTTTCGCTCTGCTTTATAAATAAAGCAAACCGTCACAGAGCACATATACATGGACTAGTTCAAACACACGCATCCAAGTCTCACACACAATCTGAAGGATTCTGGCGACACTCAATGCCCAAACAAAAACAAAAAAAGAAGAGCCGGGGGCCCCAACAAGCATCTAATCGGGTTCCGGCGGTGGCGGGGGAGGCGGTGAAGACATACGGACGGCCATCGAGCGGAGATCGGCGATGAAGGCAGAGATGGCGTCCCGGTCATCAGGGCGACTAAGCGGCCGTCAGAGACGCAAGAAACCAGACAGTTTGAAGATAGCGTCAGTAGCCCGTCGGAGAGGAGCGCGCTGGATCACAAGCTTATTACGGATCGTCCGGAGGGTCCAGGCGATGACCCCAATCTCAAGCCACCTAATGTGGCGAGAGGCCAAGGGGGAGGACTGGAGTTCCGAATGCAGGTCGGGGAAGTTGGTGTGGCACCAATTTCCACCCACCACCTCGCGGAAGCAGCTCCACACGAATTGCGCAGACACACAGGAAAAGAAGATGTGGTTCGAGTCTTCGGGGGTGGCGCAAAGCGGGCAACGGCCAGTGCCCGGGCCATTACGTTTGCGGACCTCCACGCCCGACGGTATCCAACCGCGAATCCACTTCCACATGAAGATCCGGATTTTCAGAGGCAAGCGGATGGACCAAACCGTCGCGAGGGGGGAGGGGCGGAGGAGGGGCAGTGGCATGGTAGAGAGACTTAGTGGAGAATTGGCCCGAAGGCTCGAGCCACCATCGCACTTGGTCCGGGCCACCGTCCACCACAGGCTCGTGGAGGGCCACGCAATCTAGTAACTCACGCCAGGCGGCGGACTCCGGGGGGCCAAAGGGCCTCCGGAAAGCAAGGCGCCCTAAGTCAATAAGGGCCCTCTCAACTGAGATCAAGGGGTCTACAACTATGGAGAAGAGGTCGGGGAAGAACGCAGCAAAGGGGGAGTCTCCGACCCACCGGTCAAACCAGAACAAAGTCTCCGTGCCGGACCCCACCACGATGGAAGTCCCGATACGAAGGACAGGAAGAAGCTGGATGACCGATCGCTGTAATCGCGAGCCGCCGTTCCTCGGACAAAGGCAAGGGGTTGTCCACGCAGGTATTTGTTCCGGATGATATCGAGCCAGAGACCACCCTGGCCTTGTGAGATGCGCCAGAGCCAGCGGGATAGGAGGGCGATATTCATGTGCTTAGGGCACATGATACCGAGGCCGCCTTGTTCCCGGGGCTTGCAGATGTCAGGCCAGCTGACCATATGATATTTCTGCTTATTATTGTCGCCAGCCCAATAGAAGCGGGACTAGATTTTGGCGATCTCATGGTGCAGAGTCTCGTGCAGGCTGTAGAAGCTCATGAGAAACAAGAGGAGGCTGGAGAGGGATGAGTTTGTGAGAATAGTCCGAGCCGCCTTTGACAACCACCGACCCTGCCAAGGCTCGATGCGAGTCTGAAGCTTGGACACGGTCGGGCGGAGGTCCGCGACGGTGAGCCGAGAGTCGCTAATGAGCGTGCCCAAGTAGGTCGTGGGGAAGGCCCCAAGCCGGCAATTGAGCCGGTTAGCAATGGCAAGGGTCTCGGACTCAGAGTAGCCCATCACCATCACATCACTCTTGTCGAAGTTTATCTTAAGGCCAGACATTTGTTGGAAGCAGAGGAGGAGGAACTTAAGATTGGAGATGTCAAACTCAGAGCCTTCAACCATGATGATGGTGTCATCGGCGTACTGGAGGAGGGAGATCCCAGCACCGCAAGCCAGATGGGGAGTGATCCCACGAATGTGGCTACAAGCCTTAGCCTTGTCCAGGATGGCAGCAAGCGCGTCCACACTACAAAAAAAATACACTTCCGTGATGATACGTGTTTGTCACAGTAGGTCGTGTTTTTTGTCATGCATGTACATCCATGACAAATTTACGACAGAATCAAGATAGTCATACCTGTGTTGTCGTAGAAGTGTTCCATGACATTACCAAAATTATCATCACGGAAGTGTCCACTTCCATGACGATAAATCGCGCGTCACAGAAGTGCTTTCGTCAAGGGTGACTGACACGTGACATCCACCGTAACGGAACGCCGTTAAGATATTGGGTCGGGTTTTGGATCCGATAACCCGTTAACAGCCCCGACCAATGGGGATTTTCCACGTGTAATAAAAATCATCATTGGCTGGAGGAAACACGTGTCGGCTCACCGTTGGGACAGATGTCATCCACTCATTGGACAGAAGGCGCCTATGATACGTCGACACGTGGCACGCCCCAACAGAGGCCCATTCCTGTGAAAAGGCCAGCCCATTTGACTTGGTCAAAAGGTGGCGGGCCAGCCCATGTAAAGCCTGTTAACTACTGCTCGTGCATATAGCCCATTTACGTACCCGCTAACCCAAGGCCCGTTACGCCCTATCCGAATTAGGCCCAGTAGCGTCATCTGGGCCACCCAATATGATTCCAAATTGTTTTCACCGGCCCATGTATGGCCCATGACGCCTTTCTTCGGCCCATATGAGGCCCTATGTAACTCTTGGCCTATTAATGGCCCGTGGTGAAAGCGGCCCGTAATGAACAAGTGTATTACTTTACACCCATTAACGGCCCGTGGTGAAACCGGCCCGTAATGAATAGTGTATTACTTTACACCCATTAACGGCCGTGGTGAAACCGGCCCGTAATGAACAAAGGTATCACTTTATACCCATTAAGGGCCCGTTATTCCGCTGGGTCGTTTCAGCCCATGTTATATTTCGGCCTTCTCGAGCCCATTTATTCTTGGGCTCATTTCCGATTCGTTTACTTACGGCCCGTTCTCGCTATTTTTCTGCTTATGGGCCAAATTCAGCCCGTGGTTACAGTCGGCCCGTTTGTGGTCCGTTAACATGTTGGGCCGTTTTCATAGCATCATGAAATATGGCCTATTAACGATGGCCCGTTATGGTCGGCCCATGAACAGACAATTCCAACTCTAGCCCGTTTACGGCCATAATGCGGCCTGTTATTGGCCCATGTTTGGCCAATCGATCATACTGCCCGTATAAGGCCCATTAATGATACGGCCCGTAGAAGGCCCATTGTTTCTGCGGCCCGTAGAAGGCCCATTGTTTCTACGGCCCGTGGAAGGCCCACTTTTTATACGGTCCATAGAAGGCCCACTGTTTCTACGGCCCATAGTTGCAGTGTCGCTATAGTAAATATTAGCCCATGGTTATTGTGGCCTAGTTTTAAAAAATAGGTTGTTGCAGCCACTAGCAAACCGCAGAAAAAGAACTGCACTGACTACAAGCAAACAAATAAACAAGACAACAAGGAAATAAATAAGCAAGCAACTTACACTAGGCTATCACGGCTATTACACATATTACATCCACTTTGGGCATCAAAGTTCGCCACCGGTGCAAATATAGGGAACACAAAGAACATATAAACGCCAAGAAAAACAAGTCCGTAATCGAAACCACTTGAAGAGCTCAAGAAACAATATCCTGGTACCCATAATGTCGGGCAAGATGCTTAGCAAGCTTATTAACTTTCTTTTGTTTGGCGCTTAAGTCCTCCAAATACCGCTTTGTTGCACCGTAAAATATGCATCTGAATTCTACTAGGACTTCCTCGGTCCTTGACTTCTGTCGCATAACATCCGATCGATGTCCTTCAACTTGAAGTTGAGACTCAAGAAGCCGAACTGATTCAGCAACAAGTTCAAGAGTCGGTGCCAAAGAATGGTAGCCAAGAATTCGAACACTACATCAAGACAGGACTTTGGGGTTGTCTCAGTGTCTTCAATATAGTTTTTATCAGCTTTCTTGGAGATCAACAGGGATGTCTCACTATCTTGAACCTTATCTGCATTACTTCCTTTACCATTGCATAACAGGGTAGTCTTCTCCAATATTTTATCCGCGTTCTAAAAGGGAAACAAACAAACACATCTCAGGTTTACAATGTAGTATATGAAACCCATTTTGGTAAACCAGTTCAGTAGTAAGGTGGACAGGATAACAACATGAAACAAACATATATCTATGTAGTATGGTCACTGTATGGTCTATATCATTCTAGTTTATGTTGCCAAATCAAGATAGATACAGTTCGAATCATATCTATTTAAGACAAAGCAGCATAGATGTAATATAAGTGTGGGAAACTACACAGAATAACAACACTTGTAATGTGCATGGCATGAGAACATAATTGTTTATTCAATTGAAACTGAAATCAACATAGAGCAAGTTACAACATCAAACAGCCAAACACGTTGAAGAAACAGGTTTAAAACATACCATTGCGCCATTGCGATTTCAATTGCATCCTTCAAATTTGAAATTGGTTGGTATCAAGAATACAAGTGATGCAAGAGCAAAGTAGTATGAACCATAGCTACGGAACTGACCGAGAACAATTCTTCTTACGCTTTAAGCGTTGACTTGAGTTCGGAGTGGTGGTCCTCGTGATTTGGGCACTGCAGCTTGCCTTACTAACCGCCGTGTTTGGGTGCTCTGTGGTGGAGACGGTCTTTGTGTCAACGGGAACCGGGTGTCTATCTACCGGGTTGGGGTTAGAAGGGGTGTAGCTGGTTCTCTGTCCAACTGGGTAGGGGTACAATCTGCATGAGTGCGGGTTATGTGTGGTGGGGTTGATTCTTGGGCAAGTACAACCGTGGTTCTATCTGCATCGACAGGTAGCACGATCTTTTCTAAAGACCGTGTTTTTACTCCCACAGATACTGCCATCACTCCCTCCAATTGAAATGGTTGATAAACAAGAAAAGTAATTGAATGTACAGACATTGTAAGATAGCCAGGTGCAATGAATAGTAGGGAAGAAAACATGGCATGAAATAATTCACATTTATGTTGTCTAAGCAAACAGAATAGCAGGACATAATTTCACATATATGATGGCTAATTAAACAGGATAGCATGACACAATTTCACATGTATGATGGCTAACTAAACAGGATAGAATGACATACTTCAAAAATATGATGACTATGTAAACAGGATGACATGATATAACTATACGATGTGTCTATTAAAGTGGTTGGCATGCCATAAATCACAAACATGCCGTCGATGGAAACATGATGGCATGATATAATTCACGGATAGAATGACATAATTTAAAATATGATGACTATGTAAACAGGATGAGATGATATAACTATATTATGTCTTTAGAAAATGGGTTGGCATGCCATAATTCAGATACATGCTGTCTATGTAAACATCATGGCATGACATAATTCAAATATATGATTTATATACTAAGGAAGTGAGCAGAGTGCAATTGCATATATGATGTGTCAACTAAGGAGATGTCATTCAATATTGTGTATATGATGTAAAAAATAAGCATTGCAATACAACATATGCATTATATGAGTAATATAACCCTGCCAAGTTTGAGCATACACCTCAGAGGGATAATAGGACTGGTCATCTGCCTCTGAATCCTCCTCTCAAGAGCTATCAAGAATCAAAGAAGATATCTGCTTCAGCAGGTAGCATTGTCTCGCTCAAGACCTTGTTTTCACTCCAGATTTCTCCATCGCCAATTCAAATGGCTGATGCACAGGAAGAGCAGTTGAATATACAAACATTGTCGACAAAAGCAATGAGAAATACAAAAAAAGGACGGCATGCTATAATTCACATATATGACGCTTGCCTAAACAGCATGGCATTGCATAATTCACATACATAATGCCTTGCAACAAGATAACATTGCATAATTCACATATATAATGTCTTGCAACAAGATGGCATTGCATAATTCACATATATGGTAATTAGACACTAAACAGGTGGCATTCACACAAAGCATGTCTAAACTAAGCAAATGACATAGCAATGCAAGATACCATACGCATGATATGAGTAACATAACCCGCCAAGTTAGGGCATGCACCTCGTGGGGGAAATATGATCGTCATCTGTCTCGAATCCTCCTCTAAGGAGCTATCGGTAACCAAAGCAAGAGATGCGCTTCGTCGGATAGCATTGTCTCGCTCAAGACCTTGTTTCCACTCCAGATTTTTCCATGACCGTGCGAATGGCTGATGCACAGAAGAGTAATTAAATGTACTAAAATTGTTGACAAATTTAACACATAATAAAAAATGATGGCATGATATAATTCACATATAAGATGACTGGCTAACTGTGGTGGCATTGCAAAATTCACATATATGATGCCTGGCTAGACAAGATGGCATTGCATGATTCACATATACGATAAAGAAACAAAACAGATGGCATTGACACAAAGCATGTCTAAACTAAGCAGATGACATATTTAATGTATACAGTAAGCAATGCAAGGCACCATATGCATGATATTACCAACATCAGCATGCCAAGTTAGAGCGAAGACCTCATGGGGTAAATAGGAGTGGTCTTCTTCTTCTGAATCCCCCTCAGAACAGTTATCTTCCTCTTGATTACGATCCGAAATGGGTGGAGGGGGGGCTGCCTTTGCGCCCACCAAGGAACGATGTCTGCATGAAATTTTATTGCCACGCAAGGCTCGTCTCTTTTGCTCTACATGATCAGTTCCATTGTGTATAATAACTGGCATGCATAGGAATAGAACATAGTGAGATTATGTAAGGAGTGCATGCACAAATCCACAGTGATGGTAGCAAACTGTGGATAGACCCAAAACCAATGGTAGCAGGCAGATAATAGTAGTTAAAAAATACAGATAATGGCTCCTTTAATGTTTGTTTTCACCCAACATGAAACTCATAGTAGACACCGGAGATTAACCACATAGTAGACAGATAGTACTGATTGCTGCCCCAATATGTACCCCACAACCATTTAAAAACTCAAGTTTCAAAGATTAGTTTGGACCGACTCGAGTCTAATAGGTGAACACGACGATAATGTAGCATGTCATCATATTTAGCGACGCATAACGTGCAGAACCACGGAAGAGTGCGACCTCTCTGCGGACCCGTGTAGTCCTCAAGGTCATCTGCTCGATTGATGATGGTAATGCAGTTGTCGTGGCTGCCGGCGGGAAGAAGATCTGAGGCGACGAAGACAGCCTGAGAGCGGATCCTGCTGTGGTGAACCCTTCCGTTGTTGGTTTAGCTGAGCTGGGGTGGAACACACAAGTAGGAGCAGGACAAACCACACAAGGTTTTCTTTGACACATATCTATAATGAAGTAATTGAGTAAGGGCTTGTTTGAATTTGAGGATTCTAACAATGCAGGGATAGGAAATAGACAGAATAGGATAGGAATGCACATGCAAAAGCAGAGAATTTAAAAACACGGGATTTCTGCTAATCTGGGTGTTTGATTCACAACAATTGGAAGATCACAGGATGCAAAAAAGCATGGTGAGATTAAGTCAAACCACAAGAAAATGTACGGTTATAATGCTATTATGCTACTATCTCTTAGTCTTGTGCTTGATGAATAGGAATATGAAAAGGAGGAGAAGTGGAAATTAGAGGAGACACTAAAGGAACAAATCCTACAGTTTTCCTTTGCTCCATTCCTTTGCACCAAATTCATGAAAAGTAGTACCATAGGAAACTTTCCAATTCCTATGTTTTTCACACACTTTTCCTTTCAAGCACTGGCGATTCTAGTAGGCGTGCTTGAGCAAGGAAAATCCTACACTAAAAAATGTTTTTGTGCTACTTCTATTGCTTTGGATCCGTGCCAACGCCATTCTAGCTCAACTCCCAGGCCCATCGACAAATGCACAGCTCAAACGCGCAGAGATAAATAATGATGGCGTTCAAGAGAGTCCATCACGGATAGCTAAGTTGCCTGGTACCTCTTTGCTTGTCATATAGTAGGATAAAATGATCGTATTTCCTATTACTACGAGTGCTCAGTGGACAATATATATAACATGTATAGTAAAAAAGAGATGCAACAAGTGTACAACCTCTTTGGCGAAGCCGTGTCGATCTCAATGTGATTGGGTTGGCTGGTGAGGATGCTCCGCCGACTTTTGTTGTCGGAGGAGGGAAGAAGATCTTAGGCGTCTGGAGATGGAGCCCGAGGTATCGCTCACTGTGATGGAGGGTTTCGTCGTTGGAGCAGCTCCGGTGAGTTGTACAACGCCGAGGCTGAAACAGGACAAGAGAGACAATAAACAACGTTAACCTGAGTGGAATTCTAATAGCATCTCCAATACATGACGTAAAATACATAACCACAAAGTGCTAGATGTAAAATACATCAGCCGCTCATCTCTGAACTTAACTGTCGAAACTGAACTTAACTGTCGAAACTGAACCTAACTGTACAAACTGAATTTTTCTGTCGAAACTGAACGCACTAGCAAGGTGAGGCTACACGTCGGTCGACTAACTTTTTCATCTCTGGTCAGTCGATTTTGCAGCCGTTGGATACGAAATCAAGGGCCTGCGGTTCATCTTCAACCTCCACCCCCTGAGCCGCCAGCCACCACCGGCCAAACAGCAGCCCCCACGCTTGGCCGGCGGTGCGCCGCCTCGCCTCAAAACACTCCCCACCGCCGGTCCGCCGCCGCCCCGGCCATCCCTCTAGGCCCCCCCGTGCCGAGCTTTTTCTCCGGCGATCCCCACGCCACCTGTCACGCCCAAGATGCGACCCTATCCTAAAGGAACTCGAAGGTCTCACCAAGGATAGAAGCGCATCTTGAAGACGCTTTGTCAAGGTGGATATCATTACATCAAACCATTACATAATAGTTGGGGATACATGCATAAGGCACAAACGCCCCAAGAATACATCAACATCATACAAGAGATCAACATCCGACTACGGATGAAACATAAACGTAAACTCAAACAATATCCACCACCCTGCTAGCCCAGGCTGCCGACCTGGAACCTATCCCCTGATCGAAGAAGAAGCAGAAGAATAACTCCAAAACAAGTAACATCGCTCTCGCGTCATGATCATCGCAAATCTGTACCTGCAACTGGTGGTGTAGTAATCTGTGAGCCATGAGGACTTAGCAATCCCATTACCATGGGTATCAAGACTAGCAAAGCTTAAAAGGAATGGAAGGGGTAAAGTGGTGAGGTTGCAGCAGTGACTAAGCATATATGGTGGCTAACATACGCAAATAAGAGCGAGAAGAGAGCAAACGGAACGGTCGTGAAACTAGCAATGATCAAGAAGTGATCCTGAACTCCTACTTACGTCAAACATAACCCAAAAACCGTGTTCACTTCCCGGACTACCAAAAGAGACCATCACGGCTACACACGGTTGATGTGTTTTAATTCGGATCTGGTGTCAAGTTATCTACAACCGGACATTAACAAATTCCCATCTCGCCTATAACCGCAGCACGACTTTCGAAAGATTATACCCTAGGGTGTCCCAACTTAGCCCATGATAAGCTCTCGCGATCAACGAAGGATATTCCTTCTCCCAGGAAGACCCGATCAGTCTTGGAATCCCGGTTTACAAGACATTTCGACAATGGTAAAACAAGACCAGCAAGACCGCCCGTTGTGCCGACAAATCCCGATAGGAGTTGCACATATCTCGTTCTCAGGGCACACCGGATGAGCAAGAAAACGGGTTGGCATAGACCCTGGTTGCCCAGGGGGCGCCGGACATCGCTCGGTTTGGACCAACACTTAGACAAGCATTGGCACAGGGGCTAAAATAAAGATGACCCTCGGGTTAATTACTCCCAAGGGAAATGTAGGTGATGGTGAGGCAAATGGTAAAACTAAGGTTGGGCCTTGCTGGAGGAGTTTTATTCAAAGCAAACTGTCAAGGGGGTCCCATAAATCACCCAACCGCGTAAGGAACGAAAAATCCGGGAACATAACACCGGTATGACGGAAACTAGGGCGGCAAGAGTGGAACAAAACACCAGGCATAAGGCCGAGCCTTCCACCCTTTACCAAATATATAGATGCATTAATTAGATAAGAGATATTGTGATATCCCAACATAATCATGTCCGTCATGGAGCAATCTTCAACTTCACCTGCAACTAGCAACGCTATAAGAGGGGCTGAGCAAAGCGGTAACATAGCCAAGCAATGGTTTGCTAGGAAGGGTAACAAAGGTTAGAGGTTCATGCAATTTGGGAGGCTTGAGCAGCAAGTGGTAGGTAACGTAGCATAGCGATAGAACGAAGCAACTAGCATAGCAATGATAGTAGTGAGATCCAGGGTAGCGGTCATCTTGCCTGAAATCCCGCAAGGAAGAAGAACGAGTCCATGAAGAATATGAAGCCACGAAGACGAACCAAACGTAGACGAACGAATCCTCACGATCGCAACGAAACGGGAACTATTGAGAAGAAGCACACAACATGGTAAACACACCACACATAGACCTGACATGATGCACAACCAATCATGATGCATGGCAAAGCTACATGAAGCTACTCATGGCAAGAGTTGATACAAACAAGAGCAACACATCGAAGCAAGTTTAAATGAGGCCGGGAACAACATATAGGAATTCCGGTAAGTCCTCATATGCAAACTTCGAAATTGGTCCAGATCTGAATAAACCTTATGTTCAAGTTGTTAAACAGCAAGTTAAGATGCACCAAGATGATCTACATGAAATTCTAGTCAAGTTACATATAAAGTTCATTTAATTCGGAGCTACGGCCTAGAAGATATGAGCAAAACAAGTTAAACATGGCATTGATGCAAAATGCACCCAAACATCAAGCAAACACCTCAAAACAAGGATGCAACATGATAATATGAAACTACATGCAATTATAAGCAAGTTTCATATAGAGCACACTCAAAACGGAGCAACGGTTCAACACATACACTCTACAAGTTTAAAGGACAAACTGTACAAAACAGCAACTAGACATCTTACAAGCATCAAAACAATATGCTACAGCATCCCAACATGGAAGAAAAGGCATGGGCATGATGTACAGGTAAAGCATGACAAAACATGAACACTGAGCTATCTCAAGAAATCACTAGAACATGCTCAAAAACACATGGCAAGATTGCATATAATAACAGTTTCAGACTTATCAGGAAATAACATCAGGTTGCAATGTTTAGAGCTATCAAACAACATGTTACAGGAACTTATCATGGCAAACAAAAGAATGGAATGAATCTATTAAATGCATAGAACAAAAGTCCCTTACTGACCATGAGCCAAACGGGCACAGAAAATATGATGGCACCCATGTAAACATGGCAAGTTATATGACAGGTTCATATATGGCAGGAACAACAATAAGTAGGCATGTTGGTGAGCTTGAATCACTCACCACAGAGCAATACATGGCATGGCAAGGCAAGTCACGGTAAGAAGACATGTCCGAGAAGCTAGGCATGGCAAGAGAAAGTTCATAGAGTGCACGGATCACTAACAACAATCACGGCAACATTGAACTTAATGTTAACAGGCTGACAGCAACATTATTAAGCAACTTTAGAGAAAGATTTCAACACGCTACAGTAGACTATAAATGCAAACAGGGGCATGGATGGATATAGCATAACATGTAGAACAAAACATATTTAGTGAACATATTCATATTGTGCATAGAATGACTAGTAGCAGCAGGTTTACATAGCATCATAATATAACAGAATCAGCCTAGCAAAACAGCAACAAGTACCCTACTTAACAAGCTTGATGCACTCAGTACAAGACTCACAAAATTACATGGATGGCACCACTATGAAGATGGCATGACATAGCACAAAACACATGTAGAGATCATGCTCATAAGATGCACACATCAAATGCAACAAAAATGACAAATCATCAAGTTGTAACAGTTTCAGCAGGTTAACATCATATAGCACTCTTGGAACGAAGATTAAGGCATCAAGATGAACTCAAATGAACATGGTGCAATGGAATAAAATGAATTACTCATCGAGACAAACAATTTGACATATTACACGCACGAAACGGAGCAGTATCCAGCAAGTTATGATGCGATGAACATGGTACTAGAATGCAAAAAAATCCGGGGACTGAAAAATCTAGGGTCAACCTGCGGGATCTGGAACTCGCACGGATTTCGAGGATGGTCGGGGCTTCGCCGGAGTCGATGCCGGAGAGGAGGGAGAAAGCCAGAGACGGGCGGATCTCGCCGGATCCGACCGGATCTGGCGAGGGGCGGCGCGGAGGAAGTCCGGGGGGAACGCCGGAGGTGGCGGCGGCGGCGACGGCGCCGCAGGGAGCGGAAGGCGACAGCGCTCGGCGAGGTCCTCGATGGCCGGAGCGGCAGGAGGCGAGCGCGCTGCCGAGGACGGGCGCCGCCGACGGATCGGACGGAGGCCTTGGCGGCGGTGCCATGGCGATAGGGCCACGCCTGCGCGATTGAGGCGAGGGTCGGCGCCGACGGAAGCGGCGGCGGGCGGCGCAGCGGCGGCGATGCACGGGCCGGGTGGCGGCGCGGACGGGCTCGCTGAGCCGGATGGGCTCCGCGAAGCGGCGGCGGCACGGCGGCGGCTACGTGGCGCGCTGCGGTTGGGAAGCGCGGCGGACGTGTCCGGCCGTCGCGGACGCGTCCGGCGGCGATGGATGGGAAATTTTAGGGTTTGGACCCGGGATTTCGGAGGGGGAGGCATATTTATAGATAGGGGGAGCTAGGAGAGTCCAAATGGAGCACGGTTTTCGGCCACGCGATCGTGATCGAACGACCGAGAGCATGGAGGGGGTTTGGCTGGGTTTTGGGCCACTTTGAAGGGGTGTTGGGCTGCACACAAAAGAGGCTTTTACGGTACTTTGCTAATCGTTGGAGTATCAAACGACCTCCAAATGGCACGAAACTTGACAGGCGGTCTACCGGTGGTATACCAAGGCCGCTTGACAAACCTCGGTCCATTCTGAGAAAGTTTAACACCCGCACATGAAAAGAGGCAAAAGGGGGACGCCGGGTGACATAGGAGTGCCGGATTGCAAAACGGACAACGGGGAAAATGCTCGGATGCATGAGACGAACACGTATGCAAAATGAGATGCACATGATGACATGATAAAATGCAACACGCAAGCAAATGACATGGCAAAGACGGCGAATAACTGGAAGACACCTGGCGCATCGAATCGGGGCATTACACCACCGCCCCGCCAACGCCCCGCCAACGCCAGCGACCACCGCCCCCATCCTGAACCCTAAGATAGATAGTAGGGTACTTCTTCGGCGAGCCCCCCTCCCCGCTGCGGCTGGTTCTTCATTCACCCCGGCGAGCCCACCCCTTGGATATCGACTGACCCAAAAGTCGATTCAGTCGACTGAAGTGTAGCCAAATCGGAGCAGCATCGCAAGCAAGAGTAAGAGCGAGAGCAAAGAAGCGAGCAAGAGCAATAGCAAGAGCAGACTGAGCGGGGGGACCGAGAGCAAGAGCAGAGCAGCGGGCGAAAGCGAGAGCTAAAGCAGCAGCAGCTCCCTATCGATGTGGGCGTCGCCCGCCGAGGGAGCGACGCCCGTGGAGGAAGTGGTCGGCGACATCGCTGTGGATGGAGCCAGCGCCGTGTCGGCTCGGGACCGAAGCGCCGGCAAGACCGTGAGATCGAATCAAGAAGAAAATGCGGCGATTAGTGTACAACCTCTTTGGTGGCGCCGATTAGGCCGCATCTTGATCCGAGGAAACGGTGATGATGATGCTCTTCCGGTGGTGCAGGTGAAGACGGCGGTGTGGGAATGGAGGTGGCGTGAAATACGAGGGGAACGTCGGGGCAGCTCCATGGAGGTGGAGGACGGGGTGGCTGAACCGGCGGGACGATGAGATCGACGACGGATCCTCATCCGGTACGGTGGATGAGGGACGTCGAGGTGTTGCTGTGGACGACGTCGTCGGGGAAGAGGCTCCGGCCGGGTGGCGGACGGAGCAGGGTGTGGGGTTTCGTCGCGGGTTTTCGCGGCCTATGTGTACGAATGGGTGGGCGGATGGGATGGCAGTGGGGAACCATGGCTTAGAGACGCGCTTGTCCGAAATGTGGGGTAAGTTACGAAAGTACCCCCCACCGATTTGAGGCGGTTCTTTTGGGTCAGGGGTACCACAGGCATTTCGCGTGTCAGGATTTCACAGGAGGCGGGAGTTTTCGCGCGCGTTGTAATTTCGGAATAGCAAGGCGCGGGTTGAGATGGAGGGAATTGTCGGAGCACAACGAGACAAAGATATATCTTAAATATTTCGGGCTAACAAGGCGGGTTGAAGAGGCGGGAGTTTCGCAGATGATAGACAGAGACGCTTAGCTTCAATTTTCGGCATAACAAGGCGGCTTGAAATTTCGGAAGAACAAGCTTAAGGTGTACCCAAAAAAAAAGACAATTTGCACCTCAACACGCACAACACACACACAAACACCATTTAGACTAGAGTAAGGTACACGTGCATTGCACGCATGAGATTTGGCAACCAAATTATAAATAAATACCACATTATAGCATGCAAGCTTTGAGTCATATATGCATGATGTAGATGTTCGTTTAATTCTTATAGTTCATTTCATTCAAAATCATCTAGTTTTTATAAGAAAGCTAATCTATTTTAAAATTCATGGAATTGTGCATTGTAAGACATATAATAAAAACAAATAATGGCAAATCATGTAGAAAAACATTTGGGCAATTATGATATGGAAGATTCTAGAACAAATAAGAAGTGCTTGTGTTTTGATGTTTGTGCATTATGCTTAAGTTCAACCATGGAGTCTTCTAGATTATACATGTGGCGAAATCTGGTGGAATCTAGATGATATCCAACGGCCAATAGTGCTCAAATTTGTCATCTTCGGACCTACGGATTCGCCTCATCCAACGACCATCTTTCAAAGTTAAAGTTACCCGCTCACAATAAAAAAAAATATAATATAATATATATAGGGGTATAGATATAGATATGTGATGCGAAAGCCGCCCATCATCTCCAATTACATGCACGGATGCGACATGGGCAAATGATGTCTGCCATCGGTATCTCAAATTCAAATCAGTCTGAACTTGTTCAATGTGTATACATTACAACATGCTCGTTTCCAAAGCACACCGCGCAGATCTCCGTTATATTCATGCATGCATGGGTTTTAAACATCAGGATCTCTTATTCAAATATTTGAATTCAACTTTACATTGATTATGACCTCACCTATTCTTTTACACCCACACAGTAGTCTTCTCTTTATAATTGTACCACTAACTTTCTCTCGTGCATGCATGCACACACACTAATAGTCGGCATTATCTATCGCACGCATGCAATCTTTTTGTTCAGGTCGGTCTCCCATGAAGGCACACACCCACACACATCCCCCTCTCCCTCATATCGGGCATTCTTTATCTCTCACGCGTGCATGTGCAACGATCGATGTTCCTCTATGTATGTGTGTATATAGATAGGTCTTTCATAGTTTTCCACACAAGCCGATCAATCGATATATCCAGTGAGGTCTCACCCTGTTTCCCACGTCCACATCGATCAATCTATACCTGTCCCACGTCCACATCGATCAATCTGTACCTCTCTATATAGGATTAACATAAATAGCTAATACACCCACATTAATTATATATCCAATGTCCCCCTCTCATCATCCATGCCTTCCGCTTCATCTCTCAGATGTGTGCACAATGGCGAAGACAGGGGCGTATGAGGCCTGCCCCCTAACATCACTATATATCGAGGCTAATATGAATGTGATCATTAGACAATTGCTGCTAAAAAAGGTTTAATTTCATGAATTGACCCTCCTCGTAAAGGATTAGCAATGCTTGGCCCCTAGCTCATTTATTTTTCATGGCTCCGCCATCACAGGCAAGTAACAAATAAGACGTGTTCGCCCCCTCTCTTTAAATATCGATCTCGCACTTGTGCATTCCTTCATAGTCTCCCTCCACTCGGCCCCTCGCACCATCTTCTAGCCCCCCACCGGATTTTGCCACATGTACAATCTAGCAGACTCCATGGTTGAACTTAAGCATAATGCACAAACCCAAAACAACAGTGGTTCTCTTTTGTTCTAGAATCTTCCGTATCATAACTGCCCAAACTTTTTTCTAGTTGAATTGCCATTATTTGTTTTTACTTTATGCTTTACAACACACAATTCCATGAATCATAAAATAGATTAAGGGCTTCTTTGATTCAAAGGATTCTCAAAGGAATTTTGGAGGATTCTAATCATTAGGAATTTTTCCTATCTTGGCTGTTTGATTCGTAGGATTGTAAACCATAGGAATTTTTCCATATGATTCATTTGCACTAGATTTCATAGGAAACATCCCATCCACTCAAACCTCTTTAAAAGAATTCTGCGTTTTTTCTATGCACAATCAAACACTCGTACAATCATGTAGGATTCAATACGACATTCCACTATAATCCCATGTTTTTCCTATTCACGCGTTCTTAGATTTTTTATAAAAACTAATTTGATTTTGAATGAGATGAACTATAAGAATTAAACGAAGGGCTACATCACGCATATATGACTAAGAGCTTACATGCTATAGTGTGGTATTTATTCATAATTTGGTTGCAAAATCTGATGCGTGCAATGCACGTAAATTACTAGTACTTCGAGTATGTGCAAAACACGTAAATTAGAATACCAATGGCACGCTACACAGTGTCTCTCTTATAGTTCATGAAGCCACGTGGCACATGTGGAGGCGTTGTCGCGACCTCCTTGCGTGGATTGATCACGATGACGGTCTGCTGGTTCCGTAAGAATGTACTGCCCTCCCCGAGCCATACTGGCGGTACATGCACGAAGCGAAGATGTGCACGCACGCCACGCACGCACTCATTCCCTCGCACGCACACGCGGGTACACGGGCGGACGCAATTTTGTACCAAGATCCACCCCATGTGATAATTTGACGTGTGTAAAGTCGTTCACTTCATTGATGGTCAATTAATACAGCGCATGCAAATTGAGTGGACGTGAGGACGGAAGAAAGACATTATTACTCCATTGCGCGCATGCGAGTAGTTAAATCGTGGGTTGCTAGTAGTACTTCCATTGGTCTTCTTCGTATTTTGTGCCAATTTTTGACAGTAACATAATATTTACGCATTTGAGCAGTGTAGTCTACTTGAAATTTATGTTCCACTAAACTCATCGGAAGCCGTTTCGGGCCTCGAAACCAAAACCATCAATTAATCTTTACCTTGCTCCCATCACATTCGAAAGCCTGCTCACACCTACTAGTATTACGTACCAAACCTGAACGTGTTCCCACTATGCAGGTATTAGTACTACTAGTGCTAGTACTTAGGTTATAAAAAGGGGAACTACCTAACCGAAAATTACTCTACCTTTCCTCCTCATAAGTGCTTCTTCTTCGTCCGTCGTTGCCATGGCCGGTGAGCAGAGCTCTAGGTCGAGAACTACTCGTAATAAGGGAGCGGCAACCAAGGCTGCGGAAAAAAAAGAGGGCTCGCCGCCACGCAGAGACCTCGAAAGATCTCTCACGGGCAGGAAATGGCTCCCAGGAGCGCCCTAGCCGCGGAGGCGAACATGCCGAGCCGGCGGAGCTGGAGTCGTTATCCCTCGACGGCATGCCCGATCAGCTCAATAAGCACCTCAATAAGTAGAAGGAGTTCATCCAAGGCTTGACAGAGTTGCTGAAGGAGAGCCTCGACGACATGCCCGCTGAGCTCAATCAACAGGGGGAGTTGACCGCCCGGCTTGGTGATGCTGCTGAAGAAGAACATTGCCTCGGAGAAGAAGGCGACCGGTGAAATCCTGCGACTTCAGGAGGACAAGGCGAAGCTCTGCCACGAGATCGACCTATTGAAGGAGAAGAACGCCGGCTGGAAGAAGCTGCATGAGAATAGTAGTTCCTCGATGAAGATGCCGCAGCCCTCGCCATGGAATGTATGAGGAGTTGGCGAAGCTCGCGCCGAGCACCCGGCTCTTTGTCAAGGTAATGCGGCGGCCGTGGAACAGATGATGAAGGTTCGCGTCGAGAAATCCGCGTCATGGACAAAATGAAGAAGATGGTGGAGGAGACGCGCAAGGAGATGGAGGTCGTGGAGGCGATGAAGAAGCGATTATGACTCCGCCGCTAATTAGATCATTTGGGGTGATAATCTTCCTTCTTCTTTTCTTGCTGTGTTTCATCTTTTGCTTCGGATGTTTCGCCAAGACGTGTCACGTTCTCATGCGAGGCATGAATAGAACAATGGTTTTTGTTTTTGAGGAATGAGTAGAACAATGCTAACAATGAGATGACTAGCAAATTAGATCATTTTTATCGCCATATGGCACTTTGGGCTGCCGTGTTTCGTGCTCCTCCGCTGCGATTACTACTCCGAAGTGGAAAACTTGAGTATACCGCACGGTTCTTTGCTCCTCCTCAATCAGGTCGCCGGTCATTTATACGAAAGCAAATAAATCACAAGGCCCCGCCTTCCAGCAGGAGTCATCAAATCACAAAGGCCCTCGCCTCTCGTGAAACCGACCAAGCTAGACTGCCCCGCCCTCTAGCCTTTTAAAAAATGTATACTTTTGTACAGCAGTAGTATCGATGGATTGCGCCATGGAGCAAAACTTGAAATTAAAAAAGGTGGTACATATAGAGAGCGCCGCCAAATTATGCATATAGTACTATTAAAAAGGCTAGTCACAATAATGGTGTCCAGCACAACCCACCCCTCAAATAAAACTAAGCACCCTGGAATTCTTTGACAAAACTAACCGTGGAGGGTTAAAGGACATGCGGGGACGAGTAGGAGCGAACTGCCAGCGTGCGAACGACAGGGTAGTGGCTTTCCATTCTCCCATGATACGGGCTTCCGAGAGCCCTTGGATCGGAGATCGAACGGTTGCATGGCGTGATTCCAGACCAATGGGTGAATATCCTATCCTGGAGGGTTATTCTCAAAATTTTCAGCAACTTAGCATGCGACCGCTTGATCTCAGATCCAAGGCTGCCAAAGAGTTCGTGATCATGGTCGCGCCTACCACTGTCATCGTCGCTACATGGTCGCGCCCTTAGAGATTTAACACGGTGCGTTAGGGCTATCTCGATGTTGGCATGTCATACATAGTTATCACTTAGTCACTCATACTACAACAAGGTTGGCTATAAGGTTGGCTATAAGTGTATTTTTTACTCCTCTCTATCTCTTTCTTCGTACTCCTTCGTCTCCATAATATAAGAACGTTTTAGACACTAGTGTAGTGCCAAAAACGTTCTTATATTATGGGACACAGGGACTACTAGTATTTATTGCATTTGCCAAGGAGTGACCTCTTCCAATGAAATGGTGTTGCTAAGTTTGCTTCATTTAATTAGCTATAGACTCAGGCTGGTTGTAATGGGAAGTATCATATACTAATATCATGCATATGATACTAGTGTATGACACTTCATCAAGTACTACCTCCCTAATGCATATACATATGATACTAGTATATGATACTATGCATTAGGGAGGTAATACTTGATATAATTAGCTATAGACTCAGGCTGGTTGTAATGGGAAGTATCATATACTAATATCATACATATGATACTAGTGTACTACCTCCCTAATGCATAGTATCATATACTAGTATCATGTAGTACTTTATTTGTTACCATGCATGACACATAGTAGTATAGCATTTATTATGATATAGTATCATGATATGATACATCAACCTCTTTTTCTTCACTTAATTTTATGACACCTCATCAAAATTGCCTAATTGACATGCATGATACTAGCTATGATACTACCATTACAACTAGCCTCAAAATTGTCTTTTCACCTAGGTACACACGCTTAGCACCGTTTCTTCCTTGGGTCACCAAACTAGTCTCTCTCTTCTTGATTAACTTGCCACATCAGACTTTATGCCTATGTGGCAAGCTTAAGCACCCGTAGGAGCAAGTAAGTACAATAGTGCGCTTTACATGGCATTTTTGCATATGTGGAGGAAAGAGAGGCAAGGAAAAAATGGAGAAGTGGGCTCTCATGCAAGAGCCAGCCTCTACTACTACTACATGGTGGAGCATTGGGAGAGGCACCTGTATGGAGGTGGTCAGGAATCGGGAGACTCACGTCGGTCATAGCGCCGCAGTTAAAATGATAATGGAAAGTGAAATCACGGGGCCCCACCTGTCCAGCAGTAACTCGCTGTCAAATCACACAGCCCTACGTTTGCAGCAGCCTACTCACTCGTCTTCTCGCGTCTCTGTCGAACCGACTAGGCGGAACTGTCCCGCCGCCTACCGGGCAGGAAAAGCCCCGCCCTCGACTTTTAAATAGTGTAGAGTATACTAATTTTGTATCCATGGATTGCGCCCGCGCCATGGAGCAAAGCGTCTAGAAAACGGCGGTACACATGTACGGATTATACAAAGACGCACGCCACGCTCGCGTCGCACCCAGACGGTCGGTCGGTCTGGCACGCTGCTCTCCGAATGGAACGCGCGTCATATTGCGTTCGCACACACATGTGGGACGGCAATTGAGAACCGACCATAGGCACACTCCCCGGCCCCGCAAGTCGGGTGACTTAATAGAAGAGGGAGACGAGCGATAGTACTAGAGAAGTGTTGTAGTACGTTGGTGCCTAGACGATCCCTGCAAGACACGGAAGATCAGTTCGTCCATGCATGTGACCAGACTCCAGCAGACACGCCTGCATTGGCTATCGTCTACATATCGTGCAGGTTGTGTTGTACATGGTTGTAGTTGTGGTGAGAAATCTAAAAAAGGTTTCTTATCGTCTCGCAAAATTATGTGTCATGTGCTTCGGATCACTGCGAGGGTTAAACAGCGACAACTGAGTTGGGCTAGTCATTGGGGGCACATGAACGAACAGTGACTACTCGGCTGCCATCTAGGTCAAGCCGGCTATGTTAATTAGGACACCTATCGACGGACCCCTTTTCTACGAGTTTATCTTTAATTTGAGCTTTGTTCCTCGTCTAGTTTGTCCGTCGGGATTCATGTTGTCTCCTTTGGGCGTTGAGGTTACGATTTCTTGTCATGTGGCATTTTTCGTGTTATATGTTATAATCCGGCGCTTCAGATCAAAATGACGACAACTGAACCTCCGGGACACGTGCATGAAGACTTCTCGACAGTCATTGACGAGGTCAAGCCGGCTCCGGTGGACAAAAGAAAACTAAGTACTACTCCACTATATAGGCAGGAGCCTCCGCGCTTGCTTGCTAGTGTTGCTCTCTTCACACCGTCTCGGCCTCTCCAGATCTAAACACGACAGCGGTGGCCACACTCTCTCTCTCTCTCTCTCTCTCTGCTCACCGTTGGTCACAGATCCAGCCGGATCCTCTCCGTCGGGGAAGGTGAGAAGGTGCAACGTTCACGCGGTCATCCTCGGCGACAGCTCTTACCCACTGTTGGGTGCGTCCCGATCAGCCTGCCTTGCCGTTCTCTCCCAAGAACCGCTGGCGAGGGAGGGCCTCCGACCTCTTCTTCCTCACTGTCGTAGTGTGGGTAGATCCGGCCTCCCGCCGCCCACCTAGCGACATCCCGGCGACCATCAGGTATAACTTCCTTCGAAACCGGCCTTGCTCTACTTCCCGAGTTCCTGATGTCGCTGCATTTGTAACTTTTACTATTTCTCGTGCCCCTCGTAGATAGGATCGATCGGGTGTTCGAAACCACCTAAGTTTTTATGTTTAAGAGGTAAAACTAGTTCATGCACTCGAATCTAGTACTACTTGGTTCAAACAAGGAAGAAAGGGGTTAAGGGGTGGGGGTGGGGAGGATTTGTTACCCGAATCTAGGACTTGGTCGAAAGAGGAAATAATGGGGCGAAAAGTAGCGTAGACCTGCTATCCAACTGGTCTCTAGGTCTAATAGGGAAATAAAGGGAAACGCAGTACAAACTCAATATAAACCCGATCTATTGGTTGAAAAAGGAAATAAAGTGGGGACTGGGGGGACAAGTCAACAGAGTAAGTCCAGCACTAGATTTGTTAGCCTCACACAGTATAAGGTGGCTATACCGAACAAAAATGGGACCAACCCAGATATCCTGTTCTGAGACACTCTTATGTAATGCCACTGGTAAAATGTAGCAGTCGCACTGTTAAAAGTAAGGACACGTTAAACCAATGTTGTTTTCAATGTAATGCCTCCAGTAATATGAATCAATGGCACTTCTTTACATGTCTTGCTAAAATTTCCCATTAAGATAAGTTGGTTCTTTTCGTTAGAAATGCAACTGTCCCGGTCCGCCTACTCTCCCGTGCCCAAAGTAATGTCGTATTTAACGGTTGTCATAGTTAATCCTGATGCCCACACTAATATCTAGCAATGCCACTGCTTTAGAAATTGCTACTGTCCTTGTAGGATTGCCATTGAGATAAGGAACATGCTTCTTTTCATTTGATGCATGTTTCATCACTTGTTACTTGTTAGTCACCCTCCTTTCCACCTTTTTTGTGCAAACAGAGATATACATTTCACGCTCGATCTTAGTTGAACTGCACAAATGATATCCAAATTATAGTTGAGCATTCCAGAGCTTCACAACCAACCTTGATGTTGCTCAATTTTATTGCAACTAATGAAGAAGAAGCTCTGTGGGTTTCGTTTTACGATGGAAATGGAACCGGGCTAGAGCCCTTTTCTTAAAAAATTGAAGAAGAAGTTGCTAGCTCACGGGACATTGCTTCATTTTAGGTGAATCGCACCAAAAGGTCCCATGAATTGAATCATCCATGTTGGTGACCGAAAGAGCCGACTTCAAAGATCCCAGTCTAAGCACCCCGGCCTCCATCCTTGAGAGACGCACGGTACACCTCGTTTGCCACCGCTCAACCCGAGTGTCACTGATAAAATGAAGTAATAATACAGTTAAAATAGAGCGAGTGTCATCTCTATCATTTCATGTCCAATGTAGATAAAGAAAGTGCTTCTCTTTGTTAAAGTATGTTTCATCAACTAGTCCCATTGTTAATGTTTAAGCGTTTCGCAAACCTGGGTGCTTAATTTTAGTTGATATGTACAAAAATAGAGATTTGAATGTATCAAGGCGCCTCCTTGTACTATCGCTGTACACCGATGTTCATCACTTTGGCGTAAGGTGTATCTGGAGACTTGGGACGATGTCCAAGATGAGGCGTGCCGTATGAGGCGTCAGTAGGCCCATCTCGCCCTCATGCATGGCATACTATGATACTATCGCAATATTTTCTTCTATTTATTTTGTGTGTTTCATCAACTAGTGCCACTATAATGTAATCACACTTTTCATTATCTGTGCAAACAGGGTTATTCAAATTGCATTTTGGTGGAACTGCACAAATGTACGTGAGGGAACCGCATATATGCAGAAAAGTAGGTGTGCCAAGTAAAATTACCGACACCAACCATGTTGCATGCACGCATTGGCATCCACCACAACCAAGTGGGATGTGTGGCGCCTCTGTGGGACGGATCTTTCTCGGCAGAAATCCTCTAACCAAATACTAGTAGCTTATATTGGCAGTTTTCTAGAGAGTACTCTTTTCTGAAAGAAGCACCAATCTATTTTTATTTATTTGTACACTGTGTCACAACTTTGACCCAAAGGTCCAGAGCTATTTTAGGGTGATTGGCGTAGTACTCGGAGACTGATTGTAAGCATGATTTTCATTAGCTGTCACACTGATTGTAAGCATGAGCAGGTGGAAGATTAGGTTAGTGCGAAGCTTACCTTAAACCCTACCGCCGTTGTTGAAACGAGGCGAGCATCGAGGGAACCGTGGAGAACGGCGGGGAAGCGACGCCGCACCATCCGGCCTCCTCTTGCGGTGGGAGAACGAATACTCCTGTGGCTCCGGCTGGCTCTGCACCCTCACGAACGGCACACCATACTCGATCGATTCGTTATCCTCTGGGTGCTCGACCTTCAACCTGTATGCCCACCACCTCCGCCTGACTGTCGCCTCGGGCGAATCTATCTGCTCCATCGCCCATCGGAGATACTCGATGAACTTGGAGGACTGCAGCGTGACTGCCGTCGAGGAGTACATGTACATCGCCGCCCTCATCGCCGCCGTCTCGCTCTTTCGCATACATTGCCACATGGCCCGCACCGTCCTCGAAATCTCCCACTCATTGTCAAACCAACTAAGGATCTCCTTCAACCTGGCTAACTTTGCTGGTCTCCGCCGGGCGATCTGCCTGATTCCCTCACGCATCCTCTCCATAGATGTTGTTCGAGTGGTCCGTGCTAGCTTTGGAAGATGGGAGGAGAGACGGTGGTCATGCAATAGAGAAGAGGGAGAGGAGAGGAGGTGGTTTTGGAATGGAGATGATGGAGAGGGGAGGTGGTGGTTTTGCAATGGAGAGAAGATCAGAAGAGGGAGAGGCGAGATGGTGGTTTTGGAATGGAGATGATGGAGAGGAGAGGAGGTGGTTTTGGAATGGAGATGATGGAGAGGAGAGGAGGTGGTTTTGCAATGGAGAAGATTAGAAGAGGGAGAGGCGAGACGGTGGTTTTGGAATGGAGATGATGGAGAGGAGAGGAGGTGGTTTTGCAATGGAGAAGATCAGAAGAGGGAGAGGCGAGACGGTGGTTTTGGAATGGAGATGATGGAGAGGAGAGGAGCTGGTTTTGCAATGGAGAAGAGGGAGAGGAGCGTCTTGGCAGCGATTTAGGATTGGGCGAGAGGGTCAAGGCTATGACTGGATCAAAATCAAAATCAATTTACCCTTCAATTAAGAAAGAGACCCCACATTAACTAGTCTCCCTTTTATTCTGGGTCATAATTGACCATAATTTTCGCACATAAAATATATGTTATACGTTGCAAAAATAATATAATTTGAAAGTACATTCAGATATGAAACAAATGATACAATTTTTGGTGACATGCATTCACATTTTGCTTGTCACATACAAAGACGTGGTCAAACTTTGACCCAAAATACGCATAAAACAACAAAAAAATACTTCCAAGACCAGCGCCGCTCTTCCGCTTCTTCTCCTGCTCCAATCTAAATCCACCGCCGCTCCTCTCCTGTTCCAATCTAAATCAGCGCCGCTCCTCTCCTCTTCCATTTCAAAACCACCGCCCTCCTCTCCTCTTCCAAATCAAAACCAGCGTTGCTCCTCTCCCGTTCTAATCCAAAACCAGCGCCGCTCCTCTCCTCTTCCATTCAAAAACCACCGCTGGCGGCGAAGGTCTTTGAGAAGTAGATCGATGGAGGAGTACAACCGATACGCGAGGATCGCAGACGGCGATACTGTGAAGCTAGCTAGGATGTTGGAGATACAGTCTTGGTTTGACACCAAGGACCAACTAGCGGCGACGGCGACATCCATGGCCAAATATCTGTAACAGAAGCGAAAAGGTGGCGATACTCCCGGAGGAGTCGCGCCGAGTACATAGAGCTGCTCCTCTGGGCCATGGAGCAAACAGATTCACCGAATCCGATCGTGAGGGAGCGGTGGTGGGAGTATCGATCCCAGATGGAGCATCCACCAGAGATTGAAGGATCGAGCATCTACAGGGTGCCGTTTGTGAGGGTGTCCTGCCAAAGCGAGCCGGTGGAGTCTTCGTCGACCGAACCCAACTGCAAGAGGAGGAAAGCAGTTGGCCCGACGACGCTTACCCGCCATCGTCTCCCTTGTCGTTCACATCGTCTCACGGGGCGGCTGTCTTCCGCCGAGGAATAGGAGGGGACTGCCCCCCAGCGCAATAGTCAGGCAGGTTGTGAATTGTCAGGAGGAGCTTAGGGTTGTCGATTTTGCAGGTTGTGAATTGTGTTTTGTGTTGTGTATTTTGAGAGTACTTTCAAGATGAATGTCTTTTGAATTTCAGATTTGCAGTATTGAGCATATGAAGAATTTTATGAATTCTAGAGATCTATTTTTAGCACTTAAAAATGTAGTTTCATAGGAGTATAAAAGTGCAGACGAGAAGAAACTGCAAGTTTCAGTTTCACATAAGAAACTGCAAGTTCAGTTTCAGATAAGAAACTGCAACTTTCAGAGGGAGAGCATTTATATTAACACGGCCTTTTCAAACAGGATTAACATCATGTTGGAAGTTTTATTCATGGTCGAAAATGGAACGACCAGCCAGTTAACATCATGCTGATCAACATTCATGCATAGCACATCTTCATATGATGCACAGTCAAAATGCGCACACAATGTTGAGTATGCGAAACACAGAGAAAACGAGGGACGGAGTTTTGGCAAGTGTTGGACGTGGTTTTGGGCTGCCCCGTCTAGGGTTTCATTTTTAACATGTGCAGCCCACGACCTCGGATGGGAGGGCCTGTTTGTATTTTCTTAGGGCCGTCATGTATCGACCGGCCTATGGACCTCCCATCCGAGGTTTTATTTTTGGCAGCCCAATTTATGTATTTTTTTGAAGAAAACGCAGTGGTCTGTTCTATTTTTCTATATAAGAATAGGAACGCCAGGTACAACTTATGTTTCCCTTTTAACTATATTATATATATTTATATTATTTTATATGTTATTATATATTATTTTTATTGTCATCATATATTTAACAGATACTTACATATGTAAGAAAACAATATCCCACATCTCATTAATTATAAAAATAATTTTTTAACAAATAAAATCCTTGATTGTTTTGGCACGAAAATCCTAGTGATTGTGTACAAAAGCTTGGTAAGATTTAAGGATGAATGTAATAATATCACTTATTATTTAAATATATTTATAACAAAATGCTCAGCCCTTTTTTATTTTTTGATAACATTGCTGGCCCAACCCAACATTATAATTAGAATTAGCCGAGCAAAATCGTGTATCTAGATAAAGTGCAAATGGCCTGTAATTTTTTAGGAAATAAAATAAATGGGCCGCATGAAAGCTACATTAATTGTTCACCCAACCCAGCTAATGGTTGTAATTCAAAAAAGATCAAATTGATCAGAATTCTACCGCAAAAAAAAAGATCAGAATTCTGAAAAAATGGGTTGAATACGTGCCACATTTTTGGAGGCTGAAATGTGGGCCAATAGGTCGAAGCCAACGCAAGTCGTTTTAAATTTAGTCAACAAATGATTCTGACATGTTAGCCGTTGGATTTACATCCAACGGTCGGCATCCATCTTCAATCTCTCGTCTTCTTCCTCCAAATACCGCCAGGACCACCTCCCGCCTCCTGCTGCTAGCAGCTCTGCTTAGCACGCTTTGCTATGAAGCGCTACTCCACCGTTGGCCAGGCCATCCCTCCAACCCTCCATACCTCTTGTTCTTCTCCACCGACTGCCGAACCACACCGCACTAGAACCAGTTAACCCTCATACACCTCTCCTTCTGCGACTCTACTCCCGCGTCTTCCCATCTCCGGCTCGTTGCTGTCCGAGGCCTCGCCGTCGTCCATCACCTTGGATGCGCTCGGCGCGGCGTGGTCAACGTGGTCAACGAACGACACCATCGGAAGTAGGATGTGCGTGGAGAGGTCGACAACCGGTCCACGGCCGCACACAAGGAAATGCCTCCTTATTACGCCGCAAAATAATGATTCCTCCACCGACATCTGGACCCACCCGGAAGGGCCTCTCAGATTTCGTGAAAAAACGTGCCTCACCGACTTGTCGGACCCACCAGCTATCTTCGACGCAAGGAAGTGCCTCCTTATTACGCATAAAAAATAAATACTCCCCACGCCACCGAACCCAAAGATATCGAGGCTGACTTGTGGGCCTACCAAGTTGACGGGGACGGAGGGTTTTGTCAACTTAGTCAATATGAACGATTCTAGCTCATGTTACCGTACGATGTTCATCCAACGGTTGTAGTGCTTCTTCAACCTCTGGTCTTCTTGCTCCAGCCGCCCAAACCAGCGCCAGTCGTGCCGCGTGCTCCTGCCTCCCGTGGCCGGCTGTGATGCCGCGAAGGCCTCACCGCCCCCTACTACTCCCACCGCTGGCCTGGCCATCCCTCTACTCACCCACACCCTGTTAATCTCTGGCGACAAATGACCTCACTCCGCAGCCGAACCAGTGAACCCTCGTACTCCTTTTCGCGTGGGCATCCACTGCTGCGTCTTCCTCGGCTCCGAGTCGTCCCCTTCCTAGGCCTCGCCGTCGTCCACCGCTGTGGTGCTCTCGGTGCAGCGTGGTCAACGTGGTCAAGGAATGACTTCCATCGGACGTGGATCAGACGTGGAGAGGTCGACAATGGGTCCACGGCCGTAGCAAGGAAGTGCCTCCTTATTACGCTGAAAATAATGATTCCTCCACTGACAGCGGGACCCACCGGACGGGCCACCGATTTCGCCAAAAAGTTCCCCATTGCTGGGACCCACCAGCTTCATCTTCGCACGCAAGGAAGTGCGTCTGCGCAAAAAATGATTCGCCCCCCTGACTGCTGGGACCCACCAGCTACATCTTCGCACGCAAGGAAGTGCGTCCGGGCAAAAAAAACGATTCGCCCCCCTGACTGCTGGGACCCACCAGCTACATCTTCGCACGCAAAGGAAGTGCGTCCGCAAAAAAGCGATTCACCCTCTCGATCACCGGGACCCACCAACTACATTTTCGCACGCAAGGAACTGCCTGACAGTCGAGACCCACCTGGTCGAAGCGTACGTAGCGTTGTCATTCTGGTCGCGAACGTGTACGTACATAATGGTCGATGTAGAGGCGCGCACGTGTCGTAGATGTAGAGGCGTGCACGTGTCGTAGATGTAGAGGCGCGCACATAGCATATACACGTACATACAGCGGCGAGGGTGCAAGAAAGAAAATACGGCCACGTACGTACATACGGGCAGGGTCTCTAACGCCTATCGCGCATACGTACATGGCTGGGTCGGAACAGAGAAACAGCGTCGTCGTCGTGTTCATGGAGAGCCAACCGGCTGGGTCGGAACGGAATGCGTGGTCGTGTTCATCGGGAGGGCTTGGGCGAAACAGGCGATGGAAACGAGGCCTGGCGTACCGCACAACGGAGGAAACGGCTTTGTGTTCGACCGGCCACGTTCGAAACGGGGTCCTGTTGATCGGGAGGGACCTGGCGTACCGCAAAACGGAGGAAACGGACCTCCTACGGTCGAAACGGGGGTCCTGTTGATCAGGAGGGGTGTGGCATACCGCAAAACGGAGGAAACGGACCTCCTACGGTCGAAACGGGGGTCCTGTTGATCGGGAGGGGTGTGGCGTACCGCAAAACGGACGAAACGGACTTGTGTTGGAGCGCCACGGTCGAAAACGGGGAGGTGTGGCGACCGCAAAACGGACTCCACGAGATACCGCTCATCTCCACCGTCGACCTCCTCCACCTCCACGGGCTCCTGTTCATCCAGCCTCCAACGCGCTTACTCCACCGGCCATCGCTCAACCACCCCTCCACACGGGCACCCCTCCACCGCCATCGCTCATCCAGCCCTCCACACCACGGGTCCTGTTCAACCACCCCTCCACCGCTCATCGCTCATCCAGCCCTCCACACCACGGGTTCCTGTTCATCTAGAGGCAGCGCCACCGCCATCGCTCATCCAACCCCCCCCCAACGCTCACTTTTCATCCTGCAGGCAGCATCGATCGGCTTGATTAGCAGCAGAGCGGCGAATCGCCCATCGGGTTCGATTAACAGCCATCGATCGATCGCCGGGTTCGATAACGCCAGTAGCTCGCAAAGGTAATCGCCGGGTTCAATTGAGCCCAACGCCTCGCTCGGCTTCGATTAGAGCCAACGCCGCACACGCCAGACGTCGTCTGAGAGAGAAACGCGCATCGCTCCGCCCGACCTCCCACCGTAACCGCAACTCCCGAAATTTTCCTCCCTCGCTTCTACCACGGTTTTTCCGTCATGGACGGCCCAAAGTATGTCATGCAGCTGCGTCTCCGGCCCGCCCAGGACAAAAAGCCCATTTTCTGTCATGATTTTTTGTCATAGAAGTAGGAGCCCACCACATCTATGATGATACCGGGTTTTGTCACAATTGTCGTCATAGAAGTGTCATATGTATGATAGAAAAAAATTACATTCGGCCCAAAATGTCACGAATGTGTCTTGTTTTTGTAGTGCCACCACCATATTGAACAAGAAAGGGGAGAAGGGATCGCCCTGTCTAACCCCACAGAGTGTGGGGAAGTAAGGGCCAATCTCCCCATTGATGTTCACGGCGGTGCGACCGCATGAGACCATCTGCATAACTCTGGTGATCCATCGGTCGTCGAAGCCCTTCCGGAGTAAAACTTCCTGAAGGAAGGGCCAACTAACAGTGCATATGCCTTATGGAAATCAATCTTCAGGAAAACCGCCTTGAGGTGTTTAGATCGGACCTCATGGAGGACTTCATGAAGAACAAGCACCCCATCCAGGATGTACCGCCCCTGGATGAAGGCGGACTGGTTGGGGTGGGTAACGCGGTCAGCGAGGAGGGTCACCCTATTGGCGTACCCTTTAGCCAGAATCCGGAAGATCACGTTGATGACCGTGATAGGACGAAACTGACGGATGTCGGGGGCACCCAGAACCTTCGGGACGAGTGAGATTATCCCATAGTTGAGGCGCCAGAGGTCGATGGACCCAACATAGAACTCATCAAAGATGGCCATGACCTCAGGTTTAATCACATTCCAGAAGGCCTGGAAGAATTTAACCGGAAGGCCGTCGTGGCCTGGAGCGGAGGTGGGATTCATGCCTGGAATCACGGTCTAGACCTCGCCCTCGGAGAAAGGGGCCGTGAGGGCCGCGTTTTCCTCAACAGAAACCCGCTGGGCACCGGTCCAGCAATCAGTCGCTAGGGAGAGGCCGCTCGTAGGAGCCGCAGAGAACAGGGACCTATAGAAACCGTCAACATGGCTACGAATGTCACGGGGATACTACAATAGGGAGGCACCATCCCAGAGGAGGGGGGTTGTGTTGCGTCTACGCCGGCCATTCACGATGGCCTGAAAGTAGGTCGTGTTCGCGTCGCCCTTCAAGACCCATTTCTGGGCCCCGCGGAGGCGCCAATACACCTCCTCGTCAGTGTAGATGACGGAGAGCTGGTCTTCTAAGTCGTAGCGAGAGAGCCACTCATCCGGGAGAGGCCAATAGAGTCAGCACGCATGTCCAAGGCTTGGATGGTGGCCAACAAGGCCTTCTTACGCTCCCGGAGATCACGTCCTAGGTTAGCACCCCAACCTTTCATGAATTGTCGGCCACGCTTGGCGCAGAGGTGCCAAGAGTCAATAGCTGAGGGAGGGCGGGATTGGGGGTGAGCACGGGCCTCCACCCAGCGGGCGCCAACAGCCTCCACAAAACCGGCTTGGGACAGCCAGAATGTCTCAAAGCGGAATCGAGGGGGAATCGGCGGCCGCTCGTCGGCAGAGGAGAGGAGAAGGGGTACGTGGTCGGAGCCAATCCTGGTGATGGCCCGAAGGGAGGCTAGGGGGCAACGGAAGTCCCATTCCGGGGAAACTAGGACCCTGTCCAGAACAGCCTGGGTCGGGGAGGCCTGGCAATTGGTCCAGGTGAACCTGGCCCCAATCCTATCAATCTCGCGGAGGCCAAGGTCAGCAATGCAATCATTAAACATTTGCATATGTGCAAAGTTAACGTTCGCGTTGCTCTTGTCCTCCACGAAGCGGAGAAGGTTGAAATCGCCTCCAACGACCACCGGAAGAGAGGCAGCCGAGATCTTCCAATGGATCTCCTCGAGTAAGGAAGCAGACCTACTATGGTCGGCCGGGCCATAGACAATGATGACCTCCCACTTGAAGTTGAGCGACCGTTCGAAGAGTTCCATGCTCACGAAGAATTGCCCCCGGTCCATGCTACCCACCTCGAAGGTGGCATCCTTGACACCTAAAAGGATGCCACCCGAGTGGCCTATACTCCCACTAGAAGGGAGCCAATGCCAAGCAAAGAGGTGGGAGCTCAGACGGTCAAGCTCCGGGAGAGAAAAATCTATACGCATGGTTTCTTGGATGGCGAAAATGTCAATGTGTTTATTACGCATGTATTCGACAAGTTGGCAGCGTCGGCCATCATGGCCGAAACCGCGGATGTTCCAAAACAGGGCCCGCATTAAGGCGCCATTGGGGGGCTGCTTGACCCCAGGACGCGGGATGTGCTTTATGCGTGGAGGGCAGCGGTGCGGGACCGCGTACGCCCAGGAAGCTCGGCCACGGCGAGGGGGAGGAGGCCGCCAGGTCGCCTAGGTGGAGCCAGAGAGGCGCCACAACAGAGGGGGAGGGGTCGGCGGGCGAAAGCAGCGCCACGCGGGCCTCTGCTAGCCTACCATCAAGGATCTCGCGGGCCTTGATGGCCTCGATTAGGACTAAGGGGGAGAAGCCTCCCCCTGAAGATTATCACAGAATCCATCGCCACCTTTGCGAGGTGACCAAGAGGCACCGACTCAAGAGCAGAAAATGAGCAAGTAGCGGTAGAAGGGGGGACAGAAGGGGTACCTGGCTCCAGGTTCCGAGCTGCAGCCCGGAGCTCCACCCGGGCGAGAATGGGCAGAGCCGGACTGCCGTCGGGACGCGCTGCGTCAAGCCGAGCGCTCCGGCGGGAAGCCGTCACCGGGGAGGAGGCAGACCGGCCACGACGGGAGTAGGCCGCGGTCCGCGGAGGAGGAGGCTGAGCGGCCACCGGAGTGGTCACCCACGTCTCCCGCTCCACATCAGGGGCCGCCGCAGGGGCAGGCTGGAGCACCGGCTCGGTGCAGACGACGTGCGAGGGAGGCGACGGTGGAGCAGTCGGGGGCGAGGGAACAATCGCCGGGTCAGAGACGGCCGGGGGGATGGAGGCGAGGGCGAGCCCGAGGCTGAGGCCCAGGGTGGACGGCACCGGCGAGGCAGGCCGGTCGACGGGAGGAGCCCGCGAACCCGACCCGGCCAGGGCGGAGGGACCCAGAGGAGCGATGGCACCCGGGACGGGCGAGGAGGCCACGGTGCCATCCACCCTGGTCGAGGACAGGACGACCTCAGGGGGACCAGGTGGCCCGCAGGAGACGTCGGCGACCCCTCCAAAGTCGGTATGGAGTAGCTGACGATAGCCGGGGAGCGGGGGGAGGACGCCGGGAAGACCACCAGGCCGACGCTCGACGCGTCGCTCCCCTCCATGGTCTCGTGCTACCTCTTGAGCTTGCGTTGGATTTCCCCAAAGAGGAGAGAATAATGCAGCAGAGTAGCGTAAGTATTTCCCTCAGTTTTTGAGAACCAAGGTATCAATCCAGTAGGAGGCCACGCGCAAGTACCTCATACCTACACAAAACAAATAGCTCAACGCAACCAACGCGATTAGGGGTTGTCAATCCCTTCACGGTCACTTACGAGAGTGAGATCTGATAGAGATGATAGATAATATTTTTGGTATAAAGATGCAAAGTAAAAGAAAAAGCAAAGTAAAAAAGCAAAGCAATAATAAAGTGATGGAAGATTGATATGATAGAGAACGGAGCAATTGCATTTTTACCCCTAGTTGGTTCCTACCCACGGGTTTTGCCCTTACTTTTCGATCTTGCTTAGTTTTTCCCTTACTTTTTCCATCGAGGTCCCTTGAGTGCCCTTTGACCGTTTGACCAAAACTTTGAAAATTCATAACTAATTTATACGAACTCGGAAAAATGCAAATAAGATATCAAAATGTTCATATAAACATTACCTTTATGGGCATATCATTTGCATTCAGGAAAAATGCATCATTTAAACTACCCGAGGTAATTAATGTTATTAACATCATTAAAAATAAATAGGTATAAACAATATTTTTTCATGAATAAAAATTACATGGAAATGCAGGTGCTACTTGGCATAATTTCAATGTAATTCTTCTTAACTGTGGTATGAATATTCAGATTCGAAATATTCAAGACAAAAAATTAATATTGACATAAAAATAATAATACTTCAAGCATACTAACTAAGAAATTATGTCTTCTCAAAATAACATGGCCAAAGAAAGTTATCCCTACAAAATCGAATAGTCTGGCTATGCTCTATCTTCACCACACAAAGTATTTAAATCATGCACAACCCCGATGACAAGCCAAGCAATTGTTTCATACTTTTGACATTCTCAAAACTTTTTCAATCTTCACGCAATACATGAGCGTGAGCCACGAATATAGCACTATATGTGGAATAGAATGGTGGTTTTGGAGAACACAAAAAGGGAGAAGATAGTCTCACATCAACTAGGCGTATCAACGGGCTATGGTGATGCCCATCAATAGATATCAATGTGAGTGAGTAGGGATTGCCATACAACGGATGCACTAGAGCTATAAAGTATATGAAAGCTCAACAAAAGAAACTAAGTGGGTGTGCATCCAACTCGCTTGCTCACGAAGACCTAGGGCAATTTGAGGAAGCCCATCATAGGAATATACAAGCCAAGTTCTATAATGAAAAATTCCCACTAGTTTATGAAAGTGACAAGATGAGAGACTCTCTATCATGAAGATCATGGTGCTACTTTGAAGCACAAGTGTGGTAGAAGGATAGTAACATTGTCCCTTCTCTCTTTTTCTCTCATTTTTTTGGGGCCTTTTCTCTTCTTTTTTTATGGCCTCTTTTCTTTTTTTCCTTTTTTTTATTTTTCGTCCGGAGTCTCATCCCGACTTGTGGGGGAACCATAGTCTCCATCATCCTTTCCTCACTTGGGACAATGCTCTAAAAATGATGATCATCACACTTTTATTTACTTACAACTCAACAATTACAACTCGATACTTAGAACAAAATATGACTCTATGTGTATGCCTCCGACGGTGTACCGGGATATGCAATGATTCATGAGTGACATGTATGAAAGAATTATGAATGGTGGTTTTGCCACAAAAACGATGTCAACTACATGATCATGCTCAGCAATATGACAATGATGGAGCATGTCATAATAAACGGAACGGTGGAAAGTTGCATGGCAATATATCTCGGAATGGCTATGGAAATGCCATAATAGGTAGGTATGGTGGCTGTTTTGAGGAAGGTATATGGTGGGTATATGATACCGGCGAAAAGTGCGCGGTCTTAGAAAGGCTAGCAATGGTGGAAGGGTGAGAAAAGTGCGTATAATCCATGGACTCAACATTATTCATAAAGAACTCATATACTTATTGCAAAAATCTACAAGTTACCTAAGCAAAGTATTAGGCGCATGCTCCTAGGGGGATAGATTGGTAGGAAAAGACCATCGCTCGTCCCCGACCGCCACTCATAAGGAAGACAATCAATAAATAAATCATGCTCCGACTTCATCACATAACGGTTCACCATACGTGCATGCTACGGGAATCACAAACTTTAACACAAGTATTTCTCAAATTCACAACTACTCAACTAGCATGACTCTAACATTACTACCTCCATATCTCAAAACAATTATCAAGCATCAAACTTTTCTTAGTATTCAACGCACTCAAAAGAAAGTTTTACAAATCTTGAATACCAAGCATATTATTATTATTAAGCAAATTACCATGCTATTTAAGACTCTCAAAATAATCTAAGTGAAGTATGAGAGATCAATGGTTTCTATAAAAAAAATCCACCACCGTGCTCTAAAAGATATAAGTGAAGCACTAGAGCAAAACTATATAGCTCAAAAGATATAAGTGAAGCACATAGAGTATTCTATCAAATTCCAATTCATGTATGGCTCTCTCAAAAGGTGTGTTCAGCAAGGATGATTGGGGTAAACTAAAAAGCAAATACTCAAATCATACAAGACTCTCCAAGCAAAACACATATTATGTGGTGAATAAAAATATAGCTCCAAGTAAAGTTACCGATGGAAGTGGATTTAAAGAGGGATGCCTTCCGGGGGCATCCCCAAGCTTTGACTTTTTGGTGTCCTTAGAATATCTTGAGGGTGCCATGGAAATCCCCAAGCTTAGGCTCTTGCCACTCCTTGTTCCATAATCCATCAAAGAATTTCACCCAAAACTTGAAAACTTCACAACACAAAACTCAACAGAAATCTCATGAGCTCCGTTAGCGAAAGAAAAAAAAAAGACCACTTCAAGGTACTGTAATGAACTAATTATTTATTTATATTGGTGATAAACCTACTGTATTCCAACTTCTCTATGGATTATAAACTATTTTACTAGCCATAGATTCATCAAAATAAGCAAACAACACACGAAAAACAGAATCTTTCAAAAACAGAACAGTTTGTAGTAATCTGTAACTAACGCAAACTTTTGGAACTCCAAAAATTCAGCCATAATAGTAAGAGCTAGGAAATTTGTTTATTGATCAGCAGCAATTTGAATCACTATTTTATTACGTTCTGGTGATTATTAACAATTGTTTTCGTGAACCAAAAGTTTCTAGAAATTACAGCAAGATCAAATAACTATCATCCAAGAAGATCCTATAGGTTTAACTTGGCACAAACACTAATTAAAACATAAAACCACATCTAAACAGAAGGTATATGGATTATTTATTACTAAGCAGCAAGGAAAAATATTGGGTTGTCTCCCTACAAGCGCTTTTCTTTAAAGCCTTTTTAGCTAGGCATTAAGATTTCAATGATGCTCACGTGAAAGACAAGAATTGAAGCATAAAGAGAGCATCATAAAACATGTGACAAACACACTTAAGTCTAACATACTTCCTATGCATAGGCATATTATAGGCAAACAAATTATCGTAGCAAGAAAAAATTAGCATATGCAAGGAAGCGGAAAGGAACAATAGCAATCTCGACATAATGAGATGTAATTTAGTAACATGAAAATTTCTATAACCATATTTTCCTCTATCATAATAATTACATGTGGGATCATAAGCAAATTCAACAAAATATCTATCACATAAAATATTTTCAACACGATCCACATGCATGCGAAGTTGACACTCTTCCAAAATAGTGGGATTATCATTAACTAAAGTCATGATTTCTACAAGCCCACTTTTTATTAAAAATTTCATAAGATTTAATATTATCCAAATATGTGGGATCTAAAGTTGAGACTCTTCCAAACCCACTTTCAATATTATTGCAAACACTATTATCAATCTTATATTCATCATGGGGCTTAAATAAATTTTCAAGATCATAAGAAGAATCTCCCCAATCATGACTATTGGACATAGCAAAACTAGCATCCACAAACTTAGGCTTTTGCAAATTATTAGCATAATTTACATCAATAGAATTTATAATAAAATCATTGCAATCATGCTTTTTATTCAAAGATCTATCGTGAAGCACTTCATCACAATTTTCAGATTTACAGATTTCAGGCAAAAGCTTATAAAGATAATCTAGTGCATCCAAATCACTAGGAATTGGTTCATCATAATTGGATCTCTTAAAAGATTGGCAAGCGGATGAGGATCCATAGATATTGGCTTCTCTGTTTAGGAATAAATACTCAACTATTTCAACCAAGCGAGAAAACGAGCCAAGAAAGACATCAAGGCGAGAACGGAAAAGAGAGGGCGAATAAAACGGCAAGGGTGAAGTGGGGAGAGGAAAAGCGAGAGGCAAATGGCAAATAATGTAATGCGGAGATAAGGGATTGTGATGGGTACTTGGTATGTTGACTTTTTGCGTAGACTCCCGACAGCAGCGCCAGAAATTCTTCTTGCTACCTCTTGAGCTTGCGTTGGATTTCCCCGAAGAGGAGAGGATAATACATCAGAGTAGCATAAGTATTTCCCTCAGTTTTTGAGAACCAAGGTATCAATCCAGTAGGAGGCCACGCGCAAGTCCCTCGTACCTACACAAAACAAATAGCTCAACGCAACCAACGCGATTAGGGGTTGTCAATCCCTTCACGGTCACTTACGAGAGTGAGATCTGATAGAGATGATAGATAATATTTTTGGTATTTTTGGTATAAAGATGCAAAGTAAAATAAAAAGCAAAGTAAAAAAGCAAAGCAATAATAAAGTGATGGAAGATTGATATGATAGAGAATAGACCTGGGGGCCATAGATTTCACTAGTGGCTTCTCTCAAGAGCATAAGTATTTTACGGTGGGTGAACAAATTATCGTTGAGCAATTGATGTAATGAGCATAGTTATGAGAGTATCTAGGTATGATCATGTATATAGGCATCACGTCCGGGACAAGTAGACCGACTCCTGCCTGCATCTACTACTATTACTCCACTCATCCACCGCTATCCATCATACATCTAGAGTATTAAGTTAATGAAAAGAGAGTAACGCCTTAAGCAAGATGACATGATGTAGAGGGATAAATTCATGCAATATGATAAAAACCCCATCTTGTTATCCTCGATGGCAACAATACAATACGTGCCTTGCTGCCCCTTCTGTCACTAGGAAAGGACACCGCAAGATTGAACCCAAAGCTAAGCACTTCTCCCATTGCAAGAACTACCAATCTAGTTGGCCAAACCAAACGGATAATTCGAAGAGACTTGCAAAGATAACCAATCATACATAAAAGAATTCAGAGACGATTCAAATATTGCTCATAGATAATCTTGATCATAAACCCACAATTCATCGGTCTCAACAAACACACCGCAAAAAGAAGACTACATCGAATAGATCTCCACGAGATAGGGGGAGAATATCGTATTGAAATCCAAAAAGAGAGAAGAAGCCATCTAGCTACTAACTATGGACCCGAAGGTCTGAGGTAAACTACTCACACTTCATCGGAGAGGCTATGATGATGTAGAAGCCCTCCGTGGTGGATTCCCTTCCGTGAGCTCGGAATAGGCCCCAAGATGGGATCTCGTGGATACGTAAAATTGCGACGGTGGAATTAGGTTTTTGGCTCCGTGTCGATCGTTCGGGGTACGTAGGTATATATAGGAGGAAGAAGTACGTCGGTGGAGCAACAGGGGGCCCACGAGGGTGGAGGGTGCGCCCCCCTACCTCGTGCCCTCCTCGAAGCTTCCTTGACTTAGGGTCCAAGTCTCATGGATCACGTTCGGTGAGAAAATCACGTTCTCAAAGGTTTCATTCCGTTTGGACTCCGTTTGATATTCCGTTTCTTCGAAACACTGAAATTGGCAAAAAACAGCAAATCTGGGCCGGGCCTCCGGTTAATAGGTTAGTCCCAAAAGTAATATAAAAGTGTAAAATAAAGCCCAATATGGTCCAAAACAGTAGATAATATAGCATGGAGCAATCAAAAATTATAGATACGTTGGAGACGTATCATCTCGCTGCCCGGGACAGGGGAGGCGTCCCGGGGAGGCGGAGAAACCGGTAGAGGGGCGAGCAAAGCCTGACAGCCCTGGGGTCCAACTGCGGGTGGTGGAGGCGTCGGAGACGGAGAGTGGGAGCGCGAGTCGTCGGAGCCTGCATCATCATCAAAACGGTGGGAGCAGTGAGAGCGAGGGTGGTGGCGGCCATGGAAGTCGCCGTTGGTCCCAGGGTTGCCACCAGGGGGCCCGTCATCGGAGAAGCGAGGGCGCCCAACGTGGTTGGGAGGCTCGGGGGCGATCCGGAGGTCAAAGCCCTGGTCGTTGAAGAACACTCGGATGGTGGCTCGGAGCTTGGAGGAGTCCAGACAGTTGACCTTGACGTGGACCTCCTCCTCTTTGCGGAGGGAGAGCTCGTCCACCACCACCACCTTGCCCAGGATCCGGGACATCTGGCGAATGACCACCTCAGACCGAGCAATGTCTGGGAGGCCTCCCACCAAGATCCAGGTTGTGTCCAGGACGGCCACCGTCATCGGGTCCTCGATCGGCTCAATGATTTTGACGACGAGCTGGTGGAGGGCGAGGGTGGTCTGACCACTGCGGGTGGCGTAGCCGTAGCTGATGGTGTCGGGGAAGATCACAGTGAAGATGTTGCCGGCGGTGGGGTGACCACCCAGTCCCACTGGCGCCGGTACAGGTGGTTGAGCTCCGCCTCGATCATCTCCGGGGAAGCCACTCCATCCACCACCGTGACGATCGCCTGGAGCGACGAGGTGGGGGAGGGATGTCCAGAACCTCGAGGTGGAAGAAGCCCAATGATACGTCTCCAACGTATCTATAATTTTTTATTGCTCCATGCTACTTTATCTACTGTTTTAGGCAATATTGGACTTTATTATCCACTTTTATATTATTTTTGGGACTAACCTACTAACCGGAGGCCCAGCCCAGATTTGTTGTTTTATGCCTATTTCAAAGGTTTCGAGGAAAAGGAATATCGACGGAGTCAAACGGAACGAAATCAACTGGAGAAGTTATTTTTGGAAGGAAACCCACCTGATCGACTTGGACCCCACGCCGAAGATACGGAGGTGCTCACGAGGGTGGGCGCGCCTCCCCGGCGCGCCCCGCCTCGTGGGGCCCCGTAGCTCCACCGACGTTCTCCTTTCACCCATATATACCGTCGTGCCTAAAACTTCCAGAACAGAGATAGATCGGGAGTTCCGCCGCGCAAGCCACCAGAGCCACGAAAAACCAATCGGGACCCCTTTACGGTACCACGGGAGGGATCCATCTTCGGTGGCCATCTTCATCATCCCGGCGCTGTCCATGACGAGGAGGGAGTAGTTCACCCTCGGGGCTGAGGGTATGTACCAGTAGCTATGTGTTTGATCTCTCTCTCTCTCGTGTTCTCTCTCGTGTTCCCTATATGGCACGATCTTGATGTATCTCGAGCTTTGCTATTGTAGTTGGATCTTATGATGTTTCTCCCCCTCTACTCTCTTGTGATGAATTGAGTTTCCCCTTTGAAGTTATCTTATCGGATTGAGTATTTATGAGAACACTTGATGTATGTCTTGCCGTGATTATCTGTGGTGACAATGGGATATCATGTGCCACTTGATGTATGTTTTGGTGACCAACTTGCGGGTTCCGCCCATGAACCTATGCATAGGGGTTGGCACACGTTCTTGACTCTCCGGTAGTAGCTTTGGGGCACTCTTTGAAGTACTTTTATGTTGGTTGGATAAATCTGAGATTGTGTGATGCATATCGTATAATCATGCCCACGGATACTTGAGGTGACAATGGAGTATCTAGGTGACATTAGGGTTTTGGTTGATCTGTGTCTTAAGGTGTTATTCTAGTACGAACTCTTTTATAGATTGATCCGAAAGGATAGCTTTGAGGTGGTTTCGTACCCACCCATAATCTGTACGTTTGTTCTCCGCTATTAGTGGCTTCGGAGTGACTCTTTGTTGCATGTTGAGGGATTGTTATATGATCTATCTATGTTATTATTGTTGAGAGAACTTGCACTAGCGAAAGTATGAACCCTAGGCCTTGTTTCCTATCATTGCAATACCATTTACGCTCACTTTTATCACTTGTTACCTTGCTGTTTTTATATTTTCAGATTACAAAAACCTATATCTACTATCCATATTGCACTTGTATCACCATCTCTTCACCGAACTAGTGCACCTATACAATTTACCATTGTATTGGGTGTGTTGGGGACACAAGAGACTCTTTGTTATTTGGTTGCAGGGTTGCTTGAGAGAGACCATCTTCATACTACGCCTCCCACGGATTGGTAAACCTTAGGTCATCCACTTGAGGGAAATTTGCTACTGTCCTACAAACATGTGCACTTGCAGGCCCAACAACGTCTACAAGAAGAAGGTTGTGTAGTAGACATCAAGCTCTTTTCTGGCGCCGTTGCCGGGGAGGCTAGGTAAGTGAAGGTATATCTGTAGATCTTGCAATCGAATCTTTTTGTTTCGTGTTTTAGCACTAGTTAGTCTATAAAATAAAAATACAAAAAAATGGAATTGAGTTTGTCTCATACGCTTCATCTTTTTAATATCTTTCGTGAAAATGATGGGAAGGAAAATTGTGCTCAAGTACTAGAAGAAGAATTACATAGAATTCTTGGAATACAATTTGTGAATGATGAGCATGATTGCAATGTTATTAGTATGAATTCCTTGAATATCCATGATGCTAATGATATGCAAAGCCACAAGCTTGGGGAAGCTATGTTTGATGAAGATGATATTTTTTGTCCCCAAAGCTTTGATGAGAAAATTTACTATGATGAAAGCATGCCTCCTATCTATGATGATTATTGTGATGACACGTATGCTATAAAGAATAATTATAACCATGAAACTTGTCATCTTGATCTTAATTCTCAATCATACGATAGCTATTTTGTTGAGTTTGCTCCCACTATTATTCATGAGAAGAATTTTGCTTATGTGGAGAGTAGTAAAATTTCTACGCTTGTAGATCATGAAAATAATGCTTTAGGTGCTGGTTATATTGTTGAATTCATTCATGATGATACTTAAAATTATTATGAGAGAGGATCATATGCTTCTACATATTGCAATAATATCAAGTTTCCTCTCTATGTGCTTAAAATCTTAAAGTTATGCTTGTATTGCCTTCCTATGCTAGTTGATTATTGTTCCCATAAGTTGTTTGCTCACAAAATCCCTATGCATAGGAAGTGGGTTAGACTTAAATGTTCTAGTCATATTCTTCATGATGCTCTCGTTATGTTTCAATTCTTATCTTTTATGTGAGCATCATTGAAATCATAATGCCTAGCTAGGGGCGTTAAACGATAGCGCTTGTTGGGAGGCAACCCAATTTTATTTTAGTTTCTTGCTTTTTGTTTCTGTTTAGTAATAAATAATCCATATAGATACTGTTTAGATGTGGTTTTATGTTTTAATTAGTGTTTGTGCCAAGTAGAACCTTTGGGAAGACTTGGGTGAAGTCTTTATGATCATGCTGTAAAAACAGAAACGTTAGCGCTCACGAGATTAGCTATAACTTTTTACTGGAGAGTGCTATTTAGTTGATTATTTTTGCAGATGATTACTAGACAAATTCCTCAGGTCCACCAATTTATTTTAGAATTTTTGTAGTTCCAGAAGTTTGCGTTAGTTGCAGATTACTACAGACAGTTCTGTTTTTGACAGATTCTGTTTTCATTGTGTTGTTTGCTTATTTTGATGACTCTATGGCTAGTAAAATAGTTTATAAACCATAGAGAAGTTGGAATAAAGTAGGTTTAACACCAATATAAATAAATAATGAGTTCATTACAGTACCTTGAAGTGGTGTTTTGTTTTCTTTAGCTAACGGAGCTCACGAGTTTTCTGTTAAGTTTTGTGTTGTGAAGTTTTCAAGTTTTGGGTAAAGATTCGATGGACTATGGAATAAGGAGTGGCAAGAGCCTATGATTGGGGATGCCCAAGGCACCCCAAGGTAATATTCAAGGATAACCAAGCGTCCAAGCTTGAGGATGCCCCGGAAGGCATCCCCTCTTTCGTCTTCGTTCATCGGTAACTTTACTTGGAGCTATATTTTTATTCACCACATGATATGTGTTTTGCTTGGAGCGTCATTTTATTTTGTTAGTATTTGATTTCTGTTAATTAGATTAGTGTTTTTCATCTCTAGTTTTAATAAAAAAAGTCAAGGATAGCCTTCGCCATGCTTATTTTGCTACTATACTTGTTGCTGTTTGAAAACAGAAAGTTTACCGCTGCTGCAAAAATTCCCTAGAGAAGTCAGAGAATGATATAATGATGAAACCTTTTGCATAATAAGATCTGATAAATTTATTACATTGGGAATTTTAGTTCATAATTTTTGGAGTTAGGGAAGTATTGATACTCTTGCATTCTTTACAGGCTGTACTGTTTTGGCAGATTGCTGTTATGTTTGCATATGTTTGCTTGTTTAATGATTCTATTTAAGGATAGGAGTATTAAATATGCAGAGGCATTTAGTATGCAATTTTGAATGATAATGTTAGTGATTTGTTACAGTAGAAAATAATAAGGTTTTGCATTGGTTTATACTAACCTATCTCACGAGTTCTTGTTGAGTTTGTTGTGAATGAAGCTTTTGATAAAAAGAGAAACCATGATATGAGAGGAATTAAGGAGACACAAAAGTTCAAGCTTGGGGATGACCAAGGAACCCCAAGATAATATTTCAAGAATTCTCAAGCATCTAAGCTTGGGGATGCCCCAGGCATCCCACCTTTCTTCTTCAACAACTATCGGTTAGTATCGGTTGAGCCTAAGTTTTTGCTTCTTCACATGAGTTGTGCTATCCTTGCAATGTAGTTTTCTTTAGCTTTGCTTGCTGTTTGAATGAAGTATCAAGATCTGAAATCCTTTAATGAGAGAGAGCCATACATGATTTTGAATTTGTTAGAATACTCTAAGTGCTTCACTTGCGTGATAATTTTTGCTCTAGTGCTTCACTTATATCTTTTAGAGCACGGTGGTGGATTTGTTTTAAAGAAACTATTGATCTCTCATGCTTCACTTAGATTATTTTGAGAGTCGTTAATAGCATGGTAATTTTCTTAATGTTAATATACTTGGTATTCAAGATATGTGAAACTTTCTTATGAGTGTGTTGAATAATAAGAAAAGTTTGATGCTTGATAATTGTTTTGAGATATGGAGGTGATAATATCAAAGTCATGCTAGTTGGGTGATTATGAATTTAAATAATGCTTGTGTTGAAGTTAGCAAGTCCCGTAGCATGCACGTATGGTTAAAGTTGTGTAACAAATTTGAAACATGAAGTGTACACTGGCTTGTGCATCCTTATGAGTGGCGGTCGGGGACGTGGATGGTTTTTTCCTACCATTCTATCCCCCTATGTGCATGCGCGTAGTACTTGATTTTTGTTTACTTCTAATTTTTTGCAATAAGTATATGAGTTCTTTTGTATAATGTTGAGTCCATGGATTATACGCACTTTTACCTTTCCGCCATTGCTAGCCTCTTGATGCGTGCATTGCCCTTTCTCACCTCGAGAGTTGGTGCAAACTTCGCCGGTGCATCCAAACCCCGTGATAAGATACGCCCTATCACACATAAACCTCCTTATATCTTCCTCAAAACAGCCACCATACCTACCTATTATGGCATTTCCATAGCCATTCCGAGATATATTGCCATGCAACTTTCCACCGTTACGTTCATCATCATCATGACATACTTTACTTTTGTCATATTGCCATTGCATGATCATGTAGTTGACATCGTATTTGTGGCAAAGCCACCATGCATTATTTTTCATACATGTCACTCTTGATTCATTGCACCATCCCGCACATCACGGAGGCATTCATATAGAGTCATATCTTGTTCTAGTTTCGAGTTGTAATCCTTATGTTGTAATCAATAGAAGTGTGATGATCATCATTATTAGAGCATTGCCCAAAAAAAGAGAAAGGCCCAAAAAAAGAGAAAGGCCAAAAAAAAGGCCCAAAAAAATAAAAAATATATAAATAAAAAGGGCAATGCTACTATCTCTTTCCCACACTTGTGCTTCAAAGTCGCACCTTATTCTTCATGTAGTGAGTCTCATATATTGTGCTTCAAAGTAGCACCAAGTTTTTCATATAGTGAGTCTCATAAGTTGTCTTTTTCATACTAGTGGGAATTTTTCATTATAGAACTTGGCTTGTATATTCCTACGATGGGCTTCCTCAAATGCCCTAGGTCTTCATGAGCAAGCAAGTTGGATCCACACCCACTAGTTTTCTTTTGTTGAGCATTCATAGCTCTAGTGCATCCGTTGCATGGCAATCCCTACTCCTCATGTTGACATCAATTGATGGGCATCTCCATAGCCCGTTGATTATCCTCGTCAATGTGAGACTTTCTCCTTTTGTCTTCTCCACACAACCCCCATCATCATATTCTATTCCACCCATAGTGCTATATCCATGGCTCACGCTCATGTATTGCGTGAAGGTTGAAAAAGTTTGAGATTATTTAAGTATGAAACAATTGCTTGGCTTGTCATCGGGGGTATAGAAGTTGGGAACATCTTTGTGTAACGAAAATCAAGCATAGCCTAACTATATGATTTTGTAGGGATGAACTTTCTTTTGCCATGCTATTTTGAGAAGACATGATTACTTTGATTAGTATGCTTGAAGTATTATTATTTTTTATGTCAATATGAACTTTTGTCTTGAATCTTTTGAATCTGAATATTCATATCACAATTAAGAAGATTTACATTGAAATTATGCCAAAGTATCACTCCGCATCAAAAATTCTTTTTTATCATTTACCTACTCGAGGACGAGCAGGAATTAAGCTTGTGGATGCTTGATACGTCTCCAACGTATCTATAGTTTTTTATTGCTCCATGCTACTTTATCTACTGTTTTAGGCAATATTGGGCTTTATTATCCACTTTTATATTATTTTTTGGACTAACCTATTAACCGGAGGCCCAGCCCAGATTTGCTGTTTTATGCCTATTTCAGTGTTTCGAGGAAAAGGAATATCAGACGGAGTCAAAACGGAACGAAATCAACTGGAGAAGTTATTTTTGGAAGGAAACCCACCTGATCGACTTGGACCCCACGTCAGAAGATACGGGAGGTGCTCACGAGGGTGGGGGCGCGCCCCCCTGCCTCGTGGGGCCCCCGTAGCTCCACCGACGTTCTCCTTTCACCCATATATACCGTCGTACCCTAAAACTTCCAGAACAGAAGATAGATCGGGAGTTCCGCCGCCGCAAGCCTCCAGAGCCACGAAAAACCAATCGGGACCCCTTTCCGGTACCCTGCCGGAGGGGGATCCATCTCCGGTGGCCATCTTCATCATCCCGGCGCTATCCATGACGAGGAGGGAGTAGTTCACCCTCGGGGCTGAGGGTATGTACCAGTAGCTATGTGTTTGATCTCTCTCTCTCGTGTTCTCTCTCGTGTTCCCTCTTGGCACGATCTTGATGTATCCCGAGCTTTGCTATTGTAGTTGGATCTTATGATGTTTCTCCCCCTCTACTCTCTTGTGATGAATTGAGTTTCCCCTTTGAAGTTATCTTATCGGATTGAGTATTTATGAGAACACTTGATGTATGTCTTGCCGTGATTATCTGTGATGACAATGGGATATCATGTGCCACTTGATGTATGTTTTGGTGACCAACTTGCGGGTTCCGCCCATGAACCTATGCATAGGGGTTGGCACACGTTCTTGACTCTCCGGTAGTAGCTTTGGGGCACTCTTTGAAGTACTTTTATGTTGGTTGGATAAACCTGAGATTGTGTGATGCATATCGTCTAATCATGCCCACGGATACTTGAGGTGACAATGGAGTATCTAGGTGACATTAGGGTTTTGGTTGATTTGTGTCTTAAGGTGTTATTCTAGTACGAACTCTTTATAGATTGATCCGAAAGAATAGCTTTGAGGTGGTTCCGCATTCTACCATAATCTCTACGTTTGTTCTCCGCTATTAGTGGCTTGAGTGACTCTTTGTTGCATGTTGAGGGATTGTTATATGATCTATCTATGTTATTATTGTTGAGAGAACTTGCACTAGCGAAAGTATGAACCCTAGGCCTTGTTTCCTATCATTGCAATACCGTTTACACTCACTTTTATCACTTGTTACCTTGCTGTTTTTATATTTTCAGATTACAAAAACCTATATCTACTATCCATATTGCACTTGTATCACCATCTCTTCGCCGAACTAGTGCACCTATACAATTTACCATTGTATTGGGTGTGTTGGGGACACAAGAGACTCTTTGTTATTTGGTTGCAGGGTTGCTTGAGAGAGACCATCTTCATCCTACGCCTCCCACGGATTGATAAACCTTAGGTCATCCACTTGAGGGAAATTTGCTACTGTCCTACAAACATGTGCACTTGCAGGCCCAACAACGTCTACAAGAAGAAGGTTGTGTAGTAGACATCACCCAACCCCTCGATGCCATGGCCGTACATCATGAGCTCGGCCGACACGGGGCGATCCGGGCACAGGAGGGCGGGGTGGCCCAGGTCCTTGCAGATATAGCAGCACTGAGGGTTGATGCACGAGACTTGGGAGTGCCCCGCCACCCCGCAGTTGAAGCACGGGGGGCGAGGGAGGCCGGACACCGGTCCCGGAGCGGACGAGGAGCCCGGGCCAAGCGGAGCGGGAGTGGGCAAGATGTCGCGACCCTGACCACGGCGCTTCTTCTTCTTCGCTTGACCTTGGCGGCCTCGGGTCGGAGCGCCACCCGCAGCCAACCCGGACGCGGGGGGGCTGGCATGCGGGGGAACATACTTCCGGGCCGCCGTGGAGGGCTGCTGGGCTTGCTGACGAGGGGACGAAGGGCGAGGATGGCGCGAAGGGGAGGGGGAACGGCCACGACACGGAGAGGGCGAACGGCGTCGCCCGCGCCAATCGGCCCTGGCACCCGGAGGAGAGCGGGAGCGGCCGTGCCGGTCCGAGCGGCCCGGGGAACGGCGGTCTTCATGGTGCCCGTCGTGAAGCGCACGGAGCTCCCGTCGGAGCTCCTCCTCCCGGTGGACTGCGTCTGGGGACGGCCGAGGCTGGTCCTGGATAACGCCGCTTCCGGCGAGCCTCCCCATCGTCCCATTCCCGGGTCATGGCCGGACGGGTCGGAGGAGGAGGGGAGAAGTGGGAGGGGGAGGTCGGGCCGCAAGAGGACGGCGCGGGCGGCAGGGATGGAGCAGCAGAGGGAGCACGCTGGGAGACGAGAGGGGAAACAGATGTGGCGGCGGAGAGGGGAATCAAGGCAAGCGGAAGCCCGTAGGGGGGCCAAATGCCCGAAGCAGACGAAACGGGCCTAGGGCACCGCATAGGCCCATCCTAGCCAGGCTGGCCCAAGCCCCAAGCGGGAGTCCCAGCAAGGGAAACGGGCCGCTAGGCAGGGCACGGGCCCAGCAGGCCACGCCCACGATCGACAGGGCCCAGGGGGTGCGGGGAGGTTGCCGAAAGGGTTTCCCCTCCACAGGCAACCGCCGCCGCCGCCGCCTCCGGCGCGAGGATGCGGGGGGAGGCCGACCAGGTCCGGCGAGGGGACTGAGACGGACGGAGAGCGAGCGAAGATGATCCAAACATGGCGATGAAGGGACGAAAGGGGGACGAGCGCAGGAGCGGGCCGCCAAGAAACCCGGCACGGCCAGCCAACAGCGGGGGCGGCGCCGGCGAGAGGAGAGATCCCGCCACCGACCGACGCCAAGACGCACTGGCCACGCCCATCTCCGAGCGACCAGCCACGCCCCAGGCCCGCAGCCGACGCCGTCGAACACTGCGGCCCCGCAAGATAGAGTCTTGCGACCCTGCCGCCGGGGCAGAGCGCAGTGGCCGCCACGAGCTAGCAGCCTTGCCTCGCACGGGGGAGGCTAAGCTGCCAGCCACGCAGGGCGGCGCGGCTTGCCGAGGGGCCGGGGAGGGGCGTGCCGGACGAGCATCAGAAGGGTGAGCGGGGGGCGGGGGGTAATCGGTGTCGTCCTCGGCGAGATCGGCCCACCGGATCCTCGGCGGGGCGGCCAGGGGTACAGCGGCCGAGGGGAAGAGAGGGTCTCCGGCGATGGCGGAGGGGGCGGGCACGGCGCAGGGACGGCGGTGCTGGGTGGGAAGCTGAGCGCGTCGGCCACCGTGGGCGGAGCCCCGGCCGGGGGCGAGTCGCCAGGGCAATCGCCAGAGCGCACCTCCATCCCTCTTTCTCTTTCACTCTTAAGATGACTTTCATTGATAACCTTACTACTCTAGTCGATTTTTTTATTTTTTTTTTCATAGATTTGGCTTTGTTTTTTCTTCTTACATTTCCTTTCGGGGGAAGGTTGTCTGTAAAACGTCAAAAATGGTGATTCCTTAAGTTTTTTTAGCAGTATTAGAAATAGCTTGCGGGCCTGTGGAGATCATTGAGTGGGCCAGCTTGCAGGCTGCCCTATCGCCGGTGCTCGCAGGCTATCCGAACACCGTGTCTTGGCAGCTGACTCCTTCGGAGATCTTCTCAGTTGGCTTGACATATCATGCCTTGTGTCGACGGCCGTCTTTATCTTGAACTTCTCCACTACGGAAAGCGCTCATTCCGCTGAAGATCGAGAATTTTTGTTTGGCAGCTGCTACGGGTTCACCTCCCGTCAGGTACGGAGGTGCTCAAACGGCACGTCCCTGGTGATGGGTTGTGCCCCCTTTGTGGTGTTTCGGAGACGGGGACACACATCTTCTTGTCATGCCCTACGGCAATATCCATGTAGAGCTTTGTTCGTGAGGCTCTAAGGCCTAACTGGGAGGCCCTGGACCTTGCCGAGTTCCTATAAACCCGTGCCAACCAGGCCGGGAGGAGGAGATGCCTCTTCTGACTAGTGTTTGTGGCTCTATCTTGGACTTTGCGGATGATGTGTAACAAGATGGTGATTGAGCGGGTCTTTCTTAGGCGGGCCTCTAACTCTATCTTTAAATTCCTTGCATTTTTGCAGCACTAGCACCCGCTCTCTAGGCAGTGGGAGCGCTACCGGCTTGGACTCATGGTGGATGCCCTGACTGCTACCGCGTGCCATCTTACTTCACCGCAAATCGCCTGAGCTACCGACCACTTTGTGGCCTTTTTTTCTCTTTCTTTTATGCTTTCTTTTTGGGCATGTTTGTGTTGTTGCCCCAGCTGACTTATTTACTTTCGATATGGTACTTGAACTTGTTGTGTGGACGTGGTGCTTGTTTTATTTATAAAGTAGGACGAAAACATGTTTCGAGTATTAGAAACGTCTAGGGAGGCCAGAGAGGGAAAAAGATTAGTAGAGAGTTTAGCATGAATAGGAGCTTATCCTTGCAAATATTTCTCTCGGAAGGGAGGCCTCGGCGTGGGATGGTGCCGACGACGCTCTCCCACTGTACGTTAGAACACTCTTAGATTGACATGAGTTGTTAAATACTACTCCAATGAAAAAAAACTATGATCCATCGTCGGATTCAAGCTTTGAGTTCGAGAGTGAAATCGTGACGTCGAAGAAGACGAGGTAAAATTGATGGTTGTTGAATGGATAGCAGCAATCGAAAGAAGAGGGAGTGTCTGGGTCAGAGGTTGAATGTGCAACATTTCACCAGAACATAATCGAAGGCCACGAGAAGCTTAAGCTCCACAACTTTCTATAAGGTTTTATATTCTCGTCGTATGTGTTCCTGCGGCACTTCCGTGTGACCGAACGACTGTCCCGTCAAATTGTCGATGACAGGGAAGCCAACGAACCTTTCTTTCAACAACGGAGAAATGCCACCAGTTTCCTGAGTTTTATCCCTTTTCGGAAGGTGACCACATCTCTTCTGATGATTTCATATAGCGTTCCTGCAGATGAATTGGTTGGCAATCTTCGAATGGCCGAAGTTATAACCATAAAGTGTATGAAAGTGTTCGTTGAAACTGTGGTGGGGTGTATGGAGAGGCTTCTAGCAATACCTGAAGTAAAATCCTGGCCTGGGATGCTAGGGAGTGTTGACTGTATGCACTTCACTGCAAGAATCGCCCTACAGCTTGGCATAGCCAATTCATCGGGCATTCTCATGATCCAACAATAACTTTGGAAGTTTATGCCTCCAAAGATTTGTGAATTTGGCATTACTACTTTGGGTTGTCTCGATCTCACAATGACATCATTGTCTTGTCGAGATCTCATCTATTTGCAAGGCTAGTTGTTGGTACTTCTCCACATTGCAACTTCATGGTGAATGGTCATTAAATGCGACCAAGGTTGCTACCTAGCCGATGGCATCTATCCATCTTGGTCAGTTTGTGAAGACAATTTCTAAACTTGAGATCCAGAAACATAAGCATTTTTCCAAGGTGCAAGAAGCTCATATGAAAGAAGTTCAGAGGGCATTTGGAGTGTTGCAAGCAAGATTTTCAATTGCCCGGGGGCCTGCTCGTTTATGAAACAAGGATGTCTTGATAAATATCATGGCATATTGTGTGATCCTCCACACCATGATCATAGAGGATGAGAGGGATATGTCAAGCCCATTGACTATGAAGATATTGCAACAATCGTCACGCCTCACAGGCACACAAGCTGCATTCAAGCATTTCTTGAGGTGTACCGAAAGATTAAAGATCAGACCACCCATCATGAGATGAAGGAGGGATCATCATTGGAAGCTAGGTGGGAGATAGTGTGTTCAAATTACTTAAATTTATATTTATTTATACTGATTATTTGATTTGATCAGATTATTTCTTGCATTTGGATTATCTATTAATTCAAATTATTTGATGTTATCATATTAATGATTTGAATAATATTTGTTGAATTATTAAATTATTTGATCTAAACTATTGCAATAGTGTAGAAAGAAGAAAACCAAAAAAATATGAAGGCCGCATTACGGTGACTTTTTGTTTGCACACAGCCTCTGCAACTTACTAAACATCATGAAGCGCGTTCTATATATGTTATGGAGCTGCGAATATGACAACTCTGCTGGAGTTTCTATTATGAGGTAAGAAAGCAAGTATATATGGACTATCCGAAATACGATGGTGAACGGGCACCTAGGTGAATAGTAAATTCAAAAAAATATTAGGAAATTTACAAAAATAAATTGAAATTTGGGATATTAAATTTGGTTGACCATTGTACTCACGTGTGAAGTTTCATGATACCCTTGGTATTCTAATTGAAGAAAATACAATTGAGACCTTACTATTCATCAAACATTTTTTTCTATATAGCTTCGATTTTGTCAAATAAATTCCTTAAATACCATGAATATCATTTCTTGGTGAAACATCATACGTGAGTATGCCGGTTCATTTTTAGTATTTTTTTTCAAATTTAGTATTCATAAGGGCATTTCTTTATAATCTTGCTATTCGTGCAACTTTTATAGGGCAGCCGAATTTACATTTACCCACTTGATGGCAAAGATTCTGGCAAAAAAAGATGATGGCAAAGATTGAATTCTCATGTGAGAGCGTCTTAAAGGTTACACTCTCTTTTCGCCCAAAAAAAGGGTTATACTCCCCTCGTCTGTGTGGTCTACAGGACAAATTTCTCATCCCACTTAAGATTCTACTCCATCTTCTCGCATGATGCGGAAATCTTGTGAAATGTAGATGCGCATATTGAATCGCAATGGATTCCCCGCCGGTGGTCACTGACGAGGCAGCACAACACACGGCAGCGATAGGCGTGGCAGGACAAATTGTTTAGGGTGGCGATGGTCCCTCGGATTCTGCCCCCAACGCCCTTTGACACCCAACATCAGGCCAGCACAGCACCACGCAATGGGTTTGCTCTTTCTTGGGCACAGGTGCACCCATTACGTGCGTAAATACTTCAACACTTTTTTTAGGGAAAAAATACTTCAACACTTGGTGCTGCGTGCTTTAGCCATCTCCAACGGCGACCCGCAAATTCCCTCCCGCACCCGTCCGCGGACAGGGGGACCAATCCACGGACATGCATGCAGAAGGCCGCCATCCAACGCTGCCGCATACATTTCAAACACTTTGCAACAAACCGGATGAAATTCATATAAACACGGGCAGATTTCATATAAACATGCCGGATTTCATATAAACTTGACGGATTTTATTACATTTACATCAACTAAGCGGTGCTCGTCCGGCACTGGACATATAATTAATACCTAATCTAAACTATCACCGGGGACCGTTCCCCGTGTCCGGCCATGAGCCCCGAGAACTAAGCTTTGCCTACTCCAGTTCCGCCTCGGCGCTCTCCGGCTCCACCTCCGTAACCTCTGCCTCTGGAGCCCCGGAAAATGAAGTTGTGCCTCCACGTCGCCGCCAAGCGACTAATCGACCGCCGATGCTCAACCCACCAAGCTTGGCATTGGCGGGAGGGGAGGAGCGCCGACCTTCTTGGGACCCGAGCAGCGGTGACCTACCGTGCACTACTCTTTCTCGTTGTCGGTGTCGTCCGCGGACGTGCCAGCTTCGTGGTCGTGGTGGCAGGGCGCGGCCTCAGCGGAGCTGGCGATGTCGTCCTCGTCGTCATTCTCGCCGAACACCGCCTCACCCACCTCGTCATCTCACTCCTCGTAGGTGGCCGCCAGTTCCACCGCCCGCTGGGCGAGGCGGATCTCGCGGGCAGAGCGGTAGAAGTCGAGCAGCGCAGCCTGCTCCGTCGGGTACGGGTCCGGTGCGACCGCCCTGCTGATGGAGACCTGCTCCTCCGCTTACAGGTGCTCCTGAAGGAGTTGGTGGTTATAGGAGGCGTCGGCTTGCGCCTCCCGCTCCTCACGCATCATGTCCATTTAATGGGCACAGGCCTCGCCGATGGACGTGGTGCAATGCACCTGTGAGGGTGGCACGTAGGAGGAGGAGGGTGGCGTCGGCTCGTCGTCGGACGCGTCCTCCATTGGGACGTTGTCATCCTCCGGCTGCCTGCCACCAGCCAACCGGCAGCAATGGCGGCCATCTCCTTCTTCCAGTCCGGCGTCAGCTCGTCCCAGAGAGCTTTGGCGGGGGAGGAATCCATGGTGGGAGTCATGCCGAGAGAGATCGGAGGCAGATGACTGCGGCTATGCGGGGTTAGCAGTTTATATAGAAATGATGGGCGGCATAGGGACGGACGGGTGGAGCCGGAGTAGGCGCCTCGGCAATCGCGTGTCATTAATGTGGGCGACAGACAGACTGATGGGCGGCCATCGTGTCGTTTGAAGGTGGAGCAGTGATAATCCCCAAGTGCAAGGAATCGTCGTAGCAATTTCCAAAGGTGGAAGTTATAAGTATGGAGTGTCGAACCCACAAGGAGCTAAAGGTAATATCAATATTTTCTTAAGTCATATCTGCCACTGATACGACTCTACGTACACCGAACGTTTGCTTCCATCTAGAAACGGGAAATAAAATTATGTTGTGGGTATATGAAGACGATAGCTTTGCAAGATATCGGAGAACTAAAATATAAAAGTACGTGATGTTAACATAAAGTTAGAATATATTACTATATATTATAAATAGCGAGTGTGGAATAATGATGGATCGGTGTGCGGAATTATCCTAGGCGGTTGTTAACAAGATCGGTAATCATTATTGCAAATTTATATGAGGGAGAGGCATAAGCTAACATACTTTCTCTACTTGGATCATATGCACTTATGATTGGAACTCTAGCAATCATCCGCAACTGCTAAAGATCATTAAGGTAAAACTCAACCATAGCATTTAAGTATCAAGCCCCCTTTATCCCATACGCAACAACCCCCTTACTTGGGTTTAAACTTATGTCACTCTAGCAACCCACTATAAGCGAATCATGAACGAATTGCAACACCCTACAACAGGAATCCTTCACGTGTGCGCGGCACGAAAGGTAGGATAGCACCAAAATAAAACATACAACTCAAACCAATCTAGATCATCAATCAACCCAAAAGACAAAAGAAATCTACTCAAAACATCATAGGATGGCAACACATCGTATGTGGCATAAAGCACCATGTTCAAGTAGGGGATTACAGCAGAGTGCGGGAGAGTGGACTGCTTAAAAAAGATGAGGAAGGTGATGAAGATGGTGATGTTGATGAAGACGATTACCGCGGCGATGGTTCCCCCGTGGCACTCCGGCGCCACCGAGAGAGAGGGGGAGAGGGTCTCCCCCTTGTGCTTCCTCCTCCATGGCCTCCCACGAGATGGGGAGAGGTTCTCCCTCTGGTCCTTGGCCTCCATGGTGATGATGGCCCCCTCAGGCTTCCTCCTCCATGGCCTTCGGTGATGATGGTCCCCTTCGGCAGGGTGCCGGAGAGGGCCTAGATTGATTTTTTGTGGCTACAGAGGCTTGCCGCGGCGGAACTTCTGATCTCGGGTTCCTTTCGAAGGTTTGGGGATTTATAAGAATTTTTTGCTCGTTCTCACATCAAGGGGGTGCCCGAGGGGCCCACAAGCCGTAGGGGCGCGCCCTACCCCCCAGGGCGCGCCCTGGCGGCTTGTGGCCACCCCGGTTACTTCCCGGCCCAGCTCCGGTGCTTCGAGGGTCTCATTTGGTCCACAAAAAATCACCGTAAATTTTCAGCCCATTCCGAGAACTTTTATTTCTGCACAAAAAACCACGGTAGTTCTGCTGAAAACTGCGTCAGTCCGGGTTAGTTCTAATCAAATCATACCAAAAACATATAAAAATTTTGTAAACATGGCATGAATACTTCATAAATTATAGATACGTTGGAGACGTATCAAACAGTCGCCTGCACCAGGAAGCGGCGCGGGGGCACTCTCTCGGCTGCGCGCTTCAATGTTGGCGCCAATGAGCGGTCGCGTCCGCTCTGTTCGGACATGAATGCGGGCACCGACGCTCTGGAGCGGCGTTGACCGTTTCAGGCGGGAAGCACGCGGGGGAGAGGGAGAGGGTTTGGGTGGGCCACTATGGTCAGAAGCGGGTTTGGTGTCGTCCGAATGCCCGCAAAGCTCCCCACGTTTGTCTTTGGTTTGCAGAAGAAAACGCGTCTGGACCACGGTCCGGACAGTGCAGTCCAGACCTATGCAAGCGGTTTACGGGTCGCCGTTGAATATGCCCTTAGAGCACTTGTAATAAAACCCCACTTCTCTCTTAGGCCTTGTTTGGCTATAGAGGATAGTTCCCCTCGTGGAAACCTCCACTGATTGGTGATCAGGCACCTGACCATGGGGGTTGAATCCTTACTACTAAGAGATCACTTCCACTATCTCTCATTCGGTTAACCAACCCCACGCCGTCGCTTCAGTCCCCTCGATGAGAGACGCACATGTGGGAGAGAGATGAAGCTGGGGGTTTTTCACGGGTGGATAGAAGCTGATTTTTCCCTCGTGGTTTTGAGGGGTTTGGATTGGGGAAAGATCCACTCGAGGCTAAACCAAATGCATCAGAACAGTTAGACTGGGATTGTTTCCTAGTAGAGCCGAACTGTGTGGTTTGGGCCCCCAAAACAACGCAGGGGAGAGTATAAGCGAACATAGCACTGAACGTCTGGGCGGACATCCTGGACATCGTTTGGATCAAAGTAGCCATTCAACCAAACCCTCCACCTTTCCCCCTAAATGTCGACTGTTCGACACCTCTCATATCCAACTTATATGTGAGGCGGATATGAGGTGGCCCGGACAGGCCCGAGTGTGTCTGCCATGTCGGACCTGCTGGCCCTGTTCAACCCCACATATACCCCAGCCCAGACAAAACCTTAGCCCTCACTCTCAACCGCTCTGCCCAACTCCAGTCTAGTCTCCTCCCCCGTCCTCCCCTTCCATCCTCTCCACCATGGCCGGCTCTGACAGAGGATTCGAGTCCAGTCGATCCGGATCCGTCGACTGGGATTTCACCGCTGATACATCTCCAATGTATATTGTTCCATGCTATATTAGAGCATTGTCCCAAGTGAGGAAAGGGTGATGGAGACTATGATTACCCCATAAGTCGGGATGAGACTCCGGACGAAAAAAGAAAAAAGAAAAAAAGAGGCCATAAAAAAGGAAAAGGCCCAAATAAAAAATGAGAGAAAAAGAGAGAAGGGACAGTGTTACTATCCTTTTACCACACTTGTGCTTCAAAAGTAGCACCATGATCTTCATGATAGAGAGTCTCCTATGTTGTCATTTTCATATACTAGTGGGAATTTTACATTATAGAACTTGGCTTGTATATTCCAATGATGGGCTTCCTCAAAATGCCCAAGGTCTTCGTGAGCAAAGCGAGTTGGATGCACACCCACTTAGTTTCTTTTGTTGAGCTTTCATACACTTATAGCTCTAGTGCATCCGTTGCATGGCAATCCCTATTCACTCACATTGATATCTATTAATGTGCATCCCCATAGCCCATTGATACGCCTAGTTGATGTGAGACTATCTTCTCCTTTTTTGTCTTCTCCATAACCACCATTCTATTCCACATATAGTGTTATGTCCATGGCTCACGCTCATGTATTGCGTGAAGATTGAAAAAGTTTGAGAACATCAAAAGTATGAAACAATTTCTTGGATTGTCATCGGGTTGTGCATGATTAAATACTTTATGTGATGAAGATAGAGCATAGCCAGACTATATGATTTTGTAGGGATAACTTTCTTTGGCCATGATATTTTGAGAAGACATGATTGCTTAGTTAGTATGCTTGAAGTATTATTATTTTTATGCCAATATTAAACTTTTATCTTGAATCTTTCGGATCTGAATATTCATACCACAAATAAGAGAATTACATTGAAAATTATGCTAAGTAGCATTCCACATCAAAAATTCTGTTTTTTATCATTTACCTACTCGAGAATGACGGTGAATTAAGCTTGGGGATGCTTGATACATCTCCAACGTATCTATAATTTTTTATTGTTCCATGCTATATTATATTCTGTTTTGGATGTTTAATGGGCTTTATTATACACTTTTATATTATTTTTGGGACTAACCTATTAACCGGAGGCCCAGCCCAAATTGCTGTTTTTTGCCTATTTCGATTGTTTGGCGAAAAAGAATATCAAACGGAGTCCAAACGGAATGAAACCTTCGGGAACGTGATTTTTGGAACAAACGTGATCCAGAGGACTTGGAGTGGACGTCAAGAAATCACCGAGGAGGCCACGAGGTAGGGGGGCGTGCCTACCCCCCAGGGCGCGCCCTCCACCCTTGTGGGCCCCTCGTGGCTCCACCGACCTACTTCTTCCTCCTATATATACCTATGTATCCCCAAACCATCAGAGGCATCCATGAAAACCTAATTCCACCGCCGCAACCTTCTGTACCCGTGAGATCCCATCTTGGGGCCTTTTCCGTCTGCCACGGAGGGGGCATCGATCATGGAGGGCTTCTACATCAACACCATAGCCTCTCCGATGATGTGTGAGTAGTTTACCTCAGACCTTCGGGTCCATAGTTATTAGCTAGATGGCGTCTTCTCTCTCTTTGGATCTCAATACAAAGTTCTCCTCGATTCTCTTGGAGATCTATTTGATGTAACTCTTCTTTTGCGGTGTGTTTGCCGAGACCGATGAATTGTGGGTTTATGATCAAGATTATCTATGAACAATATTTGAATCTTCTCTGAATTCTTTTATGTATGATTGGTTATCTTTGCAAGTCTCTTCTTATTATCAGTTTGGTTTGGCCTACTAGATTGATCTTTCTTGCAATGGAAGAAGTGCTTAGCTTTGGGTTCAATCTTGCGGTGTCCTTTCCCAAAGGATGTGAGGAGCAGCAAGGCACGTATTGTATTGTTGCCATCGAGGATAACAAGATGGGGTTTATATCATATTGCATGATTTTATCCCTCTACATCATGTCATCTTGCTTAAAGCATTACTCTGTTCTTTTGAACTAAATACTCTAGATGCATGCTGGATAGTGGTCGGTGTGTGGAGTAATAGTAGTAGATGCAGAATCGTTTCGGTCCACTTGTCACGGACGTGATGCCTATATACATGATCATACCTAGATATTCTCATAACTATGCTCAATTCTATCAATTGCTCGACAGTAATTTGTTCACCCACCGTAATACTTATGCTATCTTGAGAGAAGCCACTAGTGAAACCTATGGCCCCGGGTCTATTTTCCATCATATTGATCTCCGTCAACAAGCTATTTCTGGCGCCGTTTATTTTGCTTTCTTTACTTTTAGTCTTTATCTTAAAAGTACCAAAAATATTATCTTATCATATCTATCAGATCTCACTCTCGTAAGTGACCGTGAAGGGATTGACAACCCATTTATCATGTTGGTTGAGAGGTTCTTATTTGTTTGTGTAGGTGTGTGGGACTCGAGCGTGGTATCCTACTAGATTGATACCTTGGTTCTCAAAAACTGAGGGAAATACTTACGCTACTTTACTGCATCACCCTTTCCTCTTCAAGGGAAAACCAACGCAGTACTCAAGAGGTGGAAAGAAGGATTTCTAGCGCCGTTGCCGGGGAGTCTACGCAAAAGTCAACATACCAAGTAACCATCACAAACTCTTACCCCTCGCATTACATTATTTGCCATTTGCCTCTCGTTTTCCTCTCCCCCACTTCACCCTTGCCGTTTTATTCTCCCTCTCTTTTCCGTTCGTCTCTTTTTCGCTTGCCTCTTGTTTGCTTGTGTGTTGGATTGCTTGTTTGTCACGATGGCTCTACCTAGATTTGGTGATCTTCGCCTTAAAAGGTTAGAAGAGATTGAAAACTACGTCAAAAGTTTCATGACTTTACAATTTGAGCATAACAATTTCTTTAGAAACGAGCTTAAAGAACAAAAAAGCTTTATGGCTTACATGAATAAAGAGCTCGATGATATGTCTAAGGAATTTTATGGTTTGAAATCTCAGATTGCTCATCTCGAAAAATTAATAGCTGAAGTTTCGGATAAGCAGGCCACCTTAGTTAATAAGATGGCTGCTAAGCCGGAGAATTTTTGTGAGAACAAAGATGAAGATTTAAAAGTTATTGATGTGTCTCCTATTAAATTTTTGTTTTGCAATATGAATCTTGATAATGATGGGACTGGAGATGAACCACCTTTACCTAGAAGGCGTTCCAAAAATTCGGAGTTTTTTTATCTTGATGCAAAAATTGGTAAAAGTGGGATTGAAGAGGTCAAAACTTTAGATATCAATGAACCCACTATTTTGGATTTCAACAAATTTAATTATGATAATTGCTCTTTAATAGATTGTATTTCCTTGTTGCAACCCGTGCTAAATTCTCCCCATGCTTATAGTCAAAATAAAGCTTTTACTAAACATATCGTTGATGCTTTAATGCAATCTTATGAAGAAAAACTTGAGTTGGAAGTTTCTATCCCTAGAAAACTTTATGATGAGTGGGAACCTACTATTAAAATTAAAATTAAAGATCATGAATGCTATGCTTTGTGTGATTTGGGTGCTAGTATTTCCACGATTCCAAAAACTTTGTGTCATTTGTTAGGTTCCCGTGAATTTGATGATTGCTCTTTAAACTTACACCTTGCGGACTCCACTATTAAGAAACCTATGGGAATAATTAATGATGTTCTTATTGTTGCAAATACGAACTATGTGCCCGTAGATTTTATTATTCTTGATATAGATTGCAATCCTTCATGTCCTATTATTCTTGGTAGACCTTTCCTTAGAACGATTGGTGCAATTATTGATATGAAGGAAGGAAATATTAGATTCCAATTTCCGTTAAGGAAAGGCATGGAACACTTCCCTAGAAAGAAAATTAAATTGCCATATGAATCTATTATGAGAGCCACTTACGGATTGCCTACCAAAGATGGCAATACCTAGATCTATCCTCGCTTTTATGCCTAGCTAGGGGCGTTAAACGATAGCGCTTGTTGGGAGGCAACCCAATTTTATTTTCTAGTTTTTCTTTGCTTTTTGATTCTGTTTAGGAATAAATCTTTGATCTAGCCTCTGGTTAGATTTGTGTTTGTGTTTTAATTAGTGTTTGTGCCAAGTTAAACCTATAGGAACTTCATGGATGATAGTTATTTGATCTTGCTGAAAATTCCAGAAACTTTCTGTTCACGAAAACAATTGTTAAAAATTACCAGAACATGATATAATATTGATTCCAATTTCAGAAGATCAATAAACAAATTATTTAGGTCTTCCTATTTTGGCAGAATTTTTAGAGTTCCATAAGTTTGCGTTAGTTACAGATTGCTACAGATTGTTCTATTTTTGACAGATTCTGTTTTTCGTGTGTTGTTTGCTTATTTTGATGAATCTACGGCTAGTAAAATAATTTATAAACCATAGAGAAGTTGGAATACAGTAGGTTTAACATAAATATAAATAAATAATGAGTTCATTACAGTACCTTGAAGTGGTGTTTTGTTTTCTTTCGCTAACGGAGCTCACGAGATTTTCTGTTAAGTTTTGTGTTGTGAAGTCTTCAAGTTTTGGGTAAGGATTTGATGGATTATGGAACACGGAGTGGAAAGAACCTAAGCCTGGGGATGCCCGAGGCACCCCAAGATAATCTAAGGACACCAAAAAGCCAAAGCTTGGGGCTGCCCCGGAAGGCATCCCCTCTTTCGTCCTTATCCATCGGTAAACTTAGTTGGAGCTATATTTTTATTCATCACATGATATGTGTTTTGCTTGGAGCGTCTTGTATGATTTGAGTCTTTGTTTTTTAGTTTGCCACAATCATCCTTGCTGTACACACCCTTTTGAGAGAGACACACATGATTCGGAAATTATTAGAATACTCTATGTGCTTCACTTATATCTTTTGAGCTATATAGTTTTTGCTCTAGTGCTTCACTTATATCTTTTAGAGCACGGCAGTGGTTTTGTTTTATAGAAACTATTGTTCTCTCATGCTTCACTTATATTATTTTGTGAGTCCTACAAAACAGCATGGTAATTTGCTGAGAAGGTAATCCTAATATGATAGGCATCCAAGATTAGTAAAAACTCTCTTATAAGTGCGTTGAATACTAAAAAAAGTCGGATGCTTGATAATCATTTTGAGATATGAAGATGGTGATATTAGAGTCATGCTAGTTGAGTGGTTATGAATTTGAGAAATACTTGTGTTAAAGTTTGTGATTCCCGTAGCATGCACGTATGTTGAACCGTTATGTGATGAAGTCGAGCATGATTTATTTATTGATTGTCTTCCTTATGAGTGGCGGTCGGGGATGAGCGATGGTCTTTTCCTACCAATCTATCCCCTAAGAGCATCTGGCGTAATACTTTGTTTCGATAACTAATAGATTTTTGCAACAAGTATATGAGTTCTTTATGACTAATGTTGAGTCCATGGATTATACGCACTCTCAGCCTTCCACCATTGCTAGCCTCTCTAATACCGTGCACCTTTCGCCTGTATCATACACCCACCATATACCTTCCTCAAAACAGCCACCATACCTACCTATTATGGCATTCCCATAGACAATCCGAGATATATTGCCATGCAACTTTCCACCGTTCGATTTGCTATGACACGCTTTATCATTGTCATATTGCTTTGCATGATCATGTAGTTGACATTGTATTTGTGGCAAAGCCACCATTCATAATTTTTTATACATGTCACTCTTGATTCATTGCATATCCCGGTACTCCGCCGGAGGCATTCACATAGAGTCATATATTTGTTCTAAGTATTGAGTTGTAATTCTTGAGTTGTAAGTAAATAAAAGTGTGATGATCATCATTATTAGAGCATTGTCCCAAGTGAGGAAAGGATGATGGAGACTATGATTACCCCATAAGTCGGGATGAGACTCCGGACGAAAAAAGAAAAAATAAAAAAGAGCCATAAAAAAAAGGAAAAGGCCCAAATAAAAAAATGAGAGAAAAAGAGAGAAGGGACAGTGTTACTATCCTTTTACCACACTTGTGCTTCAAAAGTAGCACCATGATCTTCATGATAGAGAGTCTCCTATGTTGTCATTTTCATATACTAGTGGGAATTTTACATTATAGAACTTGGCTTGTATATTCCAATGATGGGCTTCCTCAAAATGCCCAAGGTCTTCGTGAGCAAACGAGTTGGATGCACACCCACTTAGTTTCTTTTGTTGAGCTTTCATACACTTATAGCTCTAGTGCATCCGTTGCATGGCAATCCCTATTCACTCACATTGATATCTATTAATGGGCATCCCCATAGCCCATTGATACGCCTAGTTGATGTGAGACTATCTTCTCCTTTTTAGTCGTCTCCATAACCACCATTCTATTCCACATATAGTGTTATGTCCATGGCTCACGCTCATGTATTGCGTGAAGATTGAAAAAGTTTGAGAACATCAAAAGTATGAAACAATTTCTTGGATTGTCATCGGGGTTGTGCATGATTAAATACTTTATGTGATGAAGATAGAGCATAGCCAGACTATATGATTTTGTAGGGATAACTTTCTTTGGCCATGATATTTTGAGAAGACATGATTGCTTAGTTAGTATGCTTGAAGTATTATTATTTTTATGCCAATATTAAACTTTTATCTTGAATCTTTCGGATCTGAATATTCATACCACAAATAAGAGAATTACATTGAAAATTATGCTAAGTAGCATTCCACATCAAAAATTCTGTTTTTATCATTTACCTACTCGAGAATGACGGTGAATTAAGCTTGGGGATGCTTGATACGTCTCCAACGTATCTATAATTTTTGATTGTTCCATGCTATATTATATTCTGTTTTGGATGTTTAATGGGCTTTATTATACATTTTTATATTATTTTGGGACTAACATATTAACCGGAGGCCCAGCCCAGAATTGTTGTTTTTTTGCCTATTTCAGAGTTTCACAGAAAAAGAATATCAAACGGAGTCCAAACGGAATAAAACCTTCGGGAACGTGATTTTTGGAACAAACGTGATCTAGAGGACTTGGAGTGGACATCAAGAAATCACCGAGGAGGCCACGAGGTAGGGGGCGCGCCTACCCCCCTAGGGCGCGCCCTCCACCCTCGTGGGCCCCTCGTGGCTCCACCGACCTACTTCTTCCTCCTATATATACCTACGTATCCCCAAACCATCAGAGGCATCCATGAAAACCTAATTCCACCGCCGTAACCTTCTGTACCCGTGAGATCCCATCTTGGGGCCTTTTCCAGCGTCCTGCCAGAGGGGGCGTCGATCACGGAGGGCTTCTACATCAACACCATAGCCTCTTCTATGATGTGTGAGTAGTTTACCTCAGACCTTCGGGTCCATAGTTATTATCTAGATGGCTTCTTCTCTCTCTTTGGATCTCAATACAAAGTTCTCCTCGATTCTATTAGAGATCTATTTGATGTAACTCTTCTTTTGCGGTGTGTTTGTCGAGACCGATGAATTGTGGGTTTATGATCAAGATTATCTATGAACAATATTTGAATCTTCTCTGAATTCTTTTATGTATGATTGGTTATCTTTGCAAGTCTCTTGAATTATCAGTTTGGTTTGGCCTACTAGATTGATCTTTCTTGCAATGGGAGAAGTGCTTAGCTTTGGGTTCAATCTTGCGGTGTCCTTTCCCGATGTGGCGGGGGCAGCAAGGCACGTATTGTATTGTTGCCATCGAGGATAACAAGATGGGGTTTATATCATATTGCATGAGTTTATCCCTCTACATCATGTCATCTTTCTTAAAGCATTACTTTGTTCTTTTGAACTTAATACTCTAGATGCATCTTTGGATAGCGGTCGATGTGTGGAGTAATAGTAGTAGATGCAGAATCGTTTCGGTCTACTTGTCACGGATGTGATGCCTATATACATGATCATACGTAGATATTCTCATAACTATGCTCAATTCTATCAATTGCTCGACAATAATTTGTTCACCCACCGTAATACTTATGCTATCTTGAGAGAAGCCACTAGTGAAACCTATGGCCCCCGGGTCTATATTCCATCATATTAATCTCCCGTCAACAAGCTATTTCTGGCGCCATTTATTTTGCTTTCTTTACTTTTAGTCTTTATCATAAAAATACCAAAAATATTATCTTATCATATCTATCAGATCTCACTCTCGTAAGTGACCGTGAAGGGATTGGCAACCCCTTTATCGCGTTGGTTGCGAGGTTCTTGTTTGTTTGTGCAGGTGCGTGGGACTCGAGCGTGGTCTCCTACTGGATTGATACCTTGGTTCTCAAAAACTGAGGGAAATACTTACGCTACTTTACTACATCACCCTTTCCTCTTCAAGGGAAAACCAACGTAGTGCTCAAGAGGTAGCAACCGCCTACTCGGACGAGAAGGCGAGAGCCCTCCTAGTTGCGGTCTGTCATTCCCTCGAGGGTATCAAAGCTCCATCTTGGGAGTCGCCCAGCCGCTGATCCATAGTCGGTCTCCTTTGCTGCCACTCCGGTTGGGATCAAGTGGTGGCGGCGTGTCCAGCGAAAGCTCGCACCGCATGTCCGCTCCATCACCGGAGCCAGCGAATGCGGCTAAGTGGGTCCCTAGCAGGAAATTCCGGCACCTTGGCTCAGCGTATCCCTGACGCTGGGTCTTGTCCCCGTGACGCCGACCTCGGGATCTGAGGTCAATGGCAGCAATGCCCAAGTCCACGGATGCGCCAATGCTGCCCATTACGGAGGCGTGCCCGAGGTCAAGAGACGGCATGCCTGTCGTGAAAGGGCGACAACTTACCGTGCAACAGCGACAGACGATGAGGATGCACATTCCCTTATACTGGTGAAGCGGCAAGCCCAGGCCGCCCGTGACCTCGCGGTGGAGCAGGCTCAGGCAGTTCATGCCCTCGTCGGCCTTCCCCAAAGAGGGGATCTGAAAATGTTGATTGCGCGTTCAATACATCCAGCTCGACGTCAAGCGGATCTGGCTTGACCTCTATCTCAACTTCGGCGCTACTTACAGCGACCACGAGGGCGAGGGGCAAGGGAAGTGGTGCCCGTGGTCTCTCTAGTCCTATGAATTAGTAGAACATACCAAATTTGGTAGTTCAATGACATATATGATGAATTTCTCTATGTTATGCCCTAGTTTGATATGTCATGTCAAACATTCCAAATTGTTTTAGTCAGATATCATATATGATGAACTTCCCAATGCTATGTCATAGTTAGATATGTCCAGTATGAACTATGTCGTATGTCTTGTGTAGTTTTGATCCACGTTGCACGCTTGTGTATGAATTTGAATGTTTGGATATGAGGGGGGCAATTGCAGATGCATACAGACGATGGGTGACCGGATGCCTCCCACGGACATATAGGGGTCATATTTGCCCAGTGCAATTGTAGATACTTTTAGAGCATCTACAGTTGGTCTCCCTATTTTGACCAGGCGGGCGACCCGATCAGTGATCGGACGTCTTCCATGGACATATAGGGGTCATATTTGCATAGTGCGATTGTAGATACTTTTAGAGCATCTACAGTCGACCTCCCTATTTTGACCGGGAGGGCGGCCCGATCAGCGACCGGTCAGTTTTTTCGACCCAACCGACCTCCTTATACGGCCCTATCCATCCAGGCTGACCAGCACTCTTAATATACATCCCATATATGGGGCGACCCAGACGCACCGAGCCCACCTCGTCCCCACAAAAACCCCATCTGGACCAAACCCTAGTCTCCACTCTCTCACTCTCTGTTTTGCTCCAGGTCGATTCCCCTCCCTCCAGTTTGTCCCCTCCACTCCCAATGTCGAGCACCAGAAGTGCATCAACCGACGGATCCGGCTATGAGAACGACCCCATCAATTGGGAGGCCCTCGTCCGCGAGGTAGAGGCGGACAACGAGGAGCTCGTCAACCGCATCGCATTGTAGCGATCGCTGGTGGACAGGGGCGGTAGCTCAAGATCCGCTCTGTCCGTTGTCACCCGGCAACAAAGTGCGGACGCCAGCGCTGACCCGTCATGCAACTCCGCAGCCCACTGGCCCTCCAATGCCATCTCCAACCTCTTGGGTGGCTGCTCGGCATGGTCACCCGTGGGTGCTCGTGCCCGCAGCACCGCGGATACGGACTCCCGAATCGAAGGCGTGCACCGCATGCCGTGAGAGGCAGTAGGTGAGGGAGAAGGCGGTTGCGGTGGAGGTAGGTTCCTCTTGCTGGTCCCACGTCCAGTCGGTGGTTGATGCGGAAGAGCAACTTATCGTGGTGGTCCTCTGCCACTCGTTCACCATTGCTTAGACCGCCGCAAGAACGCGAAGGCGCTTCGGCTTGACATCGAGTTGTCGAAGCGAAAGCCGTCTGGCTGACAAAGCAGTAGGTCCGCGTTGTTCGTCCGATGGATGACATCATCTCCTCCTCCGATGTCTCCGACGACCCCCACCCCCCCCCCTCCCGCCGCCGATGCCTACACAGAGGGCTATAGCCGTACCTACATCCACACGGGGAAGGGTTAGCTTGGAAAGCAGTGGTCGGCGGCCGTTGTTTCCTATTTTAGTTAATTTCTAGTTTTAATCTATGTACGTTTGATTTGACGAACAATCTATTCTTGTACTATGAACTAGATGCTATGGCCATATATGCATTTTGATCTATACTCGTTTGTTGTTAGCCTATATCATAGAGAGGGGAAAAACAATGGACAACTTCACTGTTGGCCCACCCTGACCCATTGGGCTAGATCTGCCACTACCCGCAAACACATCCAAGGACGTTTAGAGGGCTGGATTTGCAAGGTCCAGCCCGTAAATGCCCTTAGATAACCATATACCTTGTTTTAAAAATAATAATAACAACATACACCCCCCCCCCCCCCCCTCTCTAAAAAAGTAACAATACACCCGTTTCTCGAGAAAAACAATATACCCTTTCCTGCAAAAAAAATGTAACATTTTTGTTTTGTACTCTATTTTTGGCAGCATGCATACATGGGAAGTGGTTCGTAAAATGGACGTGATTTAAAGCCAATTAGCAGTGGGCGATCACTGTCACCCGTCGCACCGAACTGAGCAGAGAGAGAGAGAGCCGATCTCTCTGGAACGGGCGACGAGTCATGTCATCACAAACTAAAGAAGATAGCTTTGCACACGGAGCAAGGCACCCACTCGTAAACACAATGTAGCCGCGCATTTGCATTGCTTTTCCACATCAAAGGCCACCTGAGATGAGATCGAGAGGGAGAGAAGGGTTAGATATTATGTGTGCGCACGGACGTGGACGTGGCGGCTTTATCCAACTCGGATCAAGAGGAACAAGCCGTAGTGAAAAGAGAGAGAGCACCAGAGAGGAGGGGCCTAAAGTTAGTATAGGTAGCAGCAGGAAGCACTCAGTTTATTCGCGCCACGCTAAAAGAGGTAACCAACTTGGTTGGCAACGCGACGCAGAATCTAGTCTAGCTAACAAACGCCGCTCTCGCAGATCCCTCCCTTCGTTCCTTCCCCCCCAAGAGTCAAAACCCTCGAAAAGCCAGGCTCCAACCCCCACCACGCACAGGGCCGGGCCAGGCCGGACGCACATCAGATTCCTTGGAGAAAGAAGAAAGGCAGGGCAGCGGGTGACACCGTGACAGAATCCACTCCTCCCCGAGATTCCAAAGGCCAGCCGGCCGGCCGGGCCCGGATACTGTTTCTCGCCCCCTAGTGCTCCCGCAACTATGGATGGCCCCGGCTGACCCGCGCCCTGCTCGCCAATGCCGGCGAGGCTACATGCCTGCCCGATGAGTCACTCGCGCACATATGCTTGACTTGCATTGCATGGATCCGCCTCCACATGTGGTAGGATGCTACTCCGAGTGTGTGACTGTGCGGGGAGCGGTGGCCGTACTGTGATGGATGCCCATATCCGGCGTAAAAGGAGGAGCGAAGATATGGATTCTGTACTGTGGCCCGAGGAAGGAGGGAGCGGATTCATTCCGTGCCGGGAGCGATCCATGGATGATGGATTCGTATGCGAGATGCGCTTCCCTGTGGCCGCACAGGCGTTTGACGCAACGTCCCTAGTGGTGACCTTGGCACCAGCACTGCCGCGCGATCCAATTGGGCGAGCTCGGCATAGGGGGGCTCGTGCCCGCGGTGTGCCCCCCTCGTAATTGTTGGGTGGCAAGCTGGATGGATGCTCGTGGCAGATATGCACAAACGCTTGCTGGGTCAGAGCCTTAATCATGGCGCGGAGAGCCTGTGGTCCGGCCTTTAAATCATGAGGCACCGGGGACGGGAACAGCTCGAGCGAGTAAAAATGCACTGATAAAGGTTCTACCGTTTGCCGCTGCAGACCTTTTGCGGACTCAAGGGAGCTATTCTTCATCTGGGGCTCTGGGGCAGTGAGAGAGAACATCTTATGTACAGAGAAACCGCCTAACCCAGTTCAAAAGGAAAACCGTGTCCTCCTAAACCTGTTACCGGAGACGAAACCCACTTACACGTTATGCCATTATCAGTGCCCTCCTAAACCTGTAAACATGGGGGCTATTAGCCCAGCGGAGTACAGCACCTAGGCCACTTCCAAAATTACGTTATGCCATTCGTCATCTGGGTTTCCGGTGAATTAGACCGTGAATTTAGCACCGGAAGGCAGCGGGTCACCTTCCCCTGCCATAGCCATGGTAGATCCCGCCGGCGATGTAGTACCGCTGCCGGCCGCGACCGCCTCTGTTTGAACCGTCCCATGAACCACGCCCGGCCGAGAAGATACTGCCGCCTGCGCTGCTTCCTCCTTGACCCCAGAACCCAGTTTGAAATGCTGATGCGTTGAATTCTTCCTCCTCCCTCTCGTTGTATTCAAGGATTTTCTGCTTGATGTTTTGCTTCTCCTCGAGCAGAGCCGCCTCTTGCTGCTTTGTGCTCTGAACGAGTGAGCAGTCCCCAGGAATGAGCATTTGCCTTGTCTGCTGCTTGTGCCCTTTCTTCACAAGCACCCTGACGCACACCTTGACCTCACTACCGCCCCCAGCATTACCGTTTTCCTCAGCTGTAAGCTCTTCTCCACTCTCTCTTTCAGTGGCTCTCGAGTCCTTTGACCCCTCAACGATTTTCATCGGTACAGTCATATTCAAAGTGGATTTCACCCGTGGCTCCAACTTACGCGACTCCAAGCTTTCCTGTAGAAGGGCCCTCAGCTCCCGATCAAAGTCTTCTTGCTCCTTAGGGTCAACTTGCACCACCTTATGTCTAACCTGGACCTTTTCTTCTTCATCAGAACCAGAAGGCATGGCGTCACCGTCATCAATGACTCCATTCCCTGACCTGTCATCTGAGTTTTCTTCATACAGAGAATCTCCATCTTCACTTCCATCACGATAGATGCTTCTGCTACCTGAATAGCTTTCACTGTCTGCTACTTCTTCGTGGCCCCTGCCATTTTTGTCAGGCCTGTTTGCTGAGCTCTTGCAGCTGGCATCAGAAGCAGCACTTTCGGATTGTTTCGTCTTCTCATTTTCTTCAAGCTCAGCCAGAGCAGAAGCCAACAGTTCTGGAGATGAATACCTAGTCATGTTAGGCCGTAGCTCAGCAAACATGTCCTGCACCAGTTGTAAAGTAGATTAGGAGCTATACTCACTTTAGAGACATCTCTTAATCAGTTAATCTATAGAAGGATAATCACATATACTATGGTCTAGCATGCCATTTGAGTACTGCGCAATTTGCTAACCAAATTAAAGCAGTTCAACATGGAAGTAAAAGACTAGGCACAATAAACCGGTCTAAGAAGTAAACAGTTCCATGTCCTCCAACATAGTGCACAGGATATCTAAAACAATAATAACAGTGTGCCATAAGTTACAATCGACGCTAAGTTGCTGACTGACTTTTGTCAACAACGTATTATTATGAATTGGATAATACCAAATCGAGAATATCCAGTTACTTATACGCATTTGGCATTCCTAAATGCACATATCTCTCTAGATATTTTGCATATTGGTGACAGCCAAAGTACCCCTTGCTTCCATACTAAGTTTGAAGCCAACACACTCAACATTGCAGGTCAAAATGTTGAAATGTCACTACCAACTATATCCAGATAAGTTCTCTATCTCTCAAGTCACAGCCTGATAGCTATGATGTCCAGAAAAGAGACAAAACAAGCAGAACTGTATTGGCTCACCTTGCACTGGACATTCAACTTGATGTATCAGAACAGTTCTTCTCCACTTACATTGTATCATAACCGTATGCTTACATATATTCTCTCCGTTCCTAAATATAAGTCTTTTGAGAGATTCCAATAGAAACTACATACGGATGTATATATAGACATATTTAGAGTGTAGATTCACTCATTTTGCTCCGTGTGTAGTCCATATTGAAATCTCTAAAAAGACTTATATTTAGGAACGGATGTAGTACAATGAAGACTCAACATGCATTTATGCTTTATTAAAGATGCAACATCTAGTAAGTTGCTGGTGTTTAGAACAACACTAACCTGCACATCAAACTCAACATCAAGTGGCAATGGCCCTTTGTTCAGAATATATCTTTGAAAATGTAGCAAAAATCTGTCAAGCTTTCTTTTTGAAGAGCCTCTATCAAAATAGTGACCACACGTCTGGAGAAGTGTAACAATCATCCTTATCCTGAAGAAATCTTCTGGGGGATCAAGCAGATCTTGCTGCACAGGATAAATTCACTTATGTGACAAATTACATTGATTCCTTTAAAATAGGTGATTAAGCATGCGCAAGGCATTAGAGAGAAAGAATGAGAATCTAGTAACTTTTTTACGTTTGCAACATACTTATCCAGGATCGCAGAAAAGAGATGCAGACCTTTTTTTGGGGAGATTCATAAGGCATACAGTTCGAATGAATAATTATGCATAACAAGCACGTTAAACAATGAATTTAAGAATAAAAATAAGTTGAAGAATAGCACGGTAAAAGGTACTCCCTCCGTTCCAAAATGTAAGTCTTTGTAGAGATTCCACTAGGTGGACTACATACGGAGCAAAATGAATGAATCCACACTTAAAATGCATCTATATACATCTGTATGTAGTTCATAGTGAAATCTCTACAAAGACTTATATTTAGGAATGGAGGGAGTAGTTATCAAGAACGTTATCATATTTATAAGAGCATGTGTTTCTTTAAAACATACTAAATTGGAAAAACTTTGCACTGTATAAGCTAGAAAATGGATTGCTGAAATAACAATATAAAGAAAACAAAGTAAAGATAGCTAGTAAGTTGGGATGTGTTTACTCACTTCCAGTGTTCCATGACCAAATACAGTAATAAGGTACAATGTGTCAAATATAACTGATGAATCAATATGCTCAGAAGTTATATAGCTCCCCAAGGAATCGCATGTGGGCAAGTTGTCGCTGTTGCATTGAATAGTCATTCAGCTCAAGTCCAACTCTAATCTCTTCTAGAACCTGAATCCAGATACAAGGAAACCACTACATCAGCTAATCCTTTTATAATCAAAGTGTCATTAAATAAAGGGGATCAAACTTTGTTCCTTGATATACTATGTTACTGTTACATATGCGTAATACAAGATTTTTACAATGCTCTACAAAATAACAACATGCTAGTAATCTCAACTAAAAAGACACAATAAATCTCAAATACAAAAATATATGAAAATATGGAATACACATGCTAAGCATTTTTTAAAGAACAGTCAGAGCTCAAGGAAAGAAAGAAGAAACAAAGTTGAGCACCAAACACAGAGAACGTAAAGAGAGAACGGAAATAGACATACGAGTGCACATGATAGGCTGGAAAACTGGTCCACTATTCATGGTACAACTTTACATGCCATATATAATATTTTTATGTGAAATGTGAAACAAATTCTGCTACCGACTTCTCATGCAATGGTTTACCGTCTCAGCCAAAGTTCTTCCAAACCATCTGTTTCAGCAAGGTAACTCACCTCATCTACCACAGCCACATGAAAATCATCATGATAGTGACTAAGACCAGCAGTTAGAAGAGCAATCAGATGAACTTGGCTATATTTTCCCTTGTGAACCTTGAGAAAACATTTCACCAGGTACTCCTCGCACTCAGCCCAAGGTAACTTGCGTAACTGACGAAGAACATGCTGAACACTTGTTTTATCAAGATCTGAGAAAAGCAGCTTCCTTATGTACTGCATGCACACAAAGACAGTATTAGTTCTTCAATGTAACAATTTATGCACACATAAGTCCGAAAATACCAGAAAGAACAGAAAAAGAGAAAAAGACTTACTTGATGCAGAGGTGGCCGGACTTTAGAGACTCTGGCAGATCTTTCTGGTGGTTTGCATAAGTAATAGGCGTTCTCTACAAGTGTGCTGTGGTGTGGATCCAAATTCTTCACATTTTTCAACCTCCTCAGTATTTCCAGCATGTTTGACATGCGAACTGTAGTTCCTTGTGAGAGATAAAGAAAGCGCCCGCAGGTCTCAAGAAGATTGCAGGCCACATCAATGTTATGATGGCTAAAATCATCTAGGCAAGCCTGAAAATGCAAATAATCACAATGACCAAATTAAGTTGGTAATTGCAAATTGATTGATTTGTGGTGTTGCAAGCTTGCAACATGATAAATTATATCCATTTTGTATGGATGTATGCACGCTAGTCATGCTGCCAACTTCTAAATAAAGATCATGAAGTGAGGGGCATTCAGCGTAGCTACGGCTATCTGCCGCGTCGGATCATGGCACCTTCAGCCCATCAACTTTACAAAAGAGATAATGAAGTTGGGGCATTCGTCAAAGGCGCATTCAGCATAGCAGCAGCCAGCTGTGCATCAATACCAGATAAGGATGTGAAGGGGCAACCGGCCAGGGGAGAGGGTCACATTGGGCAAAGACATCATTCGGCATAGTGGCGACTCAGCCGGATTACAGCACCTTCGACTTGTCAGCTTTAAATAAGAATAATGAAGGGCGCATTCCGCCAAACCCTTCAATGCCTAGGGTCTCTCCAGTCCTTCGCAAGTGAGGATTTGCGCAATCGAGTAGGGTGTAATGCTTTGGCAACTAAAAGGATAAAAGTTAATAAGCACAAATGAGCGTGCAGCTTGGGCCTCGCACACAGAAAAGGTCTAATAGTTGTCAGCTGAGCACAAGCTCCCAGCTAACTCGCAACAAAAGTGGAAAGTTGGGATATGGCCTTACCAGAAGAAAACAGACAGGCGAGAATTTTTCATCGGAGAAAGAAAAAATCGATAGTGTGGTATGAAACCTTCATCCGAAATGCCATGCCTTTCCATGTGGTCAGAAATTACCCACGTGATCACGGCATGACACATCCACTTGTATCAGTGATTTGGAACATACATAGATAACTATGTTTCCCAGCCTATCTAGTTAACCTTTGTACTGCCTACCACATTTAGTTTATTTATTTATTTATTTATTTTATTTATGAAGCCTGTTATCCCAAACAAGTTGGGGTAGGCTAGATATGAAACCCTTTCACGAGGACTTCCCAGGAGGTCACCCATCCTAGTACTACTCTCGCCCAAATGGGTTTCATACCCAAAAGACTGGCTAGTTTTTACGTTGACTCGCCAAGCCTACCACAACCCTTAGATATGAAACCCTTTCACGAGGACTTCCCAGGAGGTCACCCATCCTAGTACTACTCTCGCTCAAATGGGTTTCATACCTATGGGACTGGCTAGTTTTTACGTTGGCTCGCCAAGCCTATCACAACCCTCCTCCTTTACCCGGGCTTGGGACCGGCTATGCCTAGAAGGCATAGGCGGTAGTGCGCTAATTACTATTCCACGTAGAACAGAACTATTCTGTACCATCCAAAAGGTAGTTAAACAAGAACACAGGGAATTTAAAAACTCAACAGAGCATAATAAACAGGAAAGCACTAATTCCGTAACTGGATTTATTTGATTTGCTTACCTTCAAACAACTAAAAACAAGGCCTGATGGAGCAATATTGAATTTGCACAATTCCCCAATAAATCTAATATTTCTAATTTTTGTTTCGATTTTGATCTGATCCTGAAAGGAGGAATATAACAGAGAACAATAATTAGTGCTACAAAGTAGATAACCCTGTTAGTTATACTGAATTTGAATTACATACGTCACCACAGAACAATGGAGCGGTAAAAAAATTGAAAGAACCAAAAACATTTTTTCTTACAAGGGACAAATAAAACAGTGTATTATCGACAACAAGGACCAAGAAATACATGAATACGAGACAAACCTTCTTGTTCATCAAAAAGTTAAACTCTTCTTCAAGCATTGACAAGAGCATACTTGGGAGATCCTTCATGCATGTGGACAAAGTGGCAACTAAACGGGAATAGAAAGGTAACAGTTCCAACGAAGTCCTTGGAACATTGAATAAAGCTCGTGCAAGTTTCTTCCTGTTTGCTTTAGAATTCAGATAGCAAAACTCTACCTGAAAGAATGAATAAATGGAGTTTAAGAATAAGGTAGAACCATCTCAAATGCACAGAAGTATGTAATGCAGTTGACCAGTTGTTATTACCGTCAATTGGTCAATTAGATCTCGGCTCACACATCTTGGCAGCCTCTGAAGCAGGTTGTCCAAACTTGCGCCATCTGTGACTCTTACTTTTTCTCTTTCAATATCTCCTTTTTGATCAGCCTCTTTTTCTTTAGAAATTTCTTTGCCTGTTTTATCTTTTTTTTCTCTATTCTTGGATCCAACATTTGTTTTTCCTTCCAACTGGTGCTCAGGGACAGAAGCTTCAGCATTGTTTTGAACTTCAGTTCCTTGTTCCAACTTATGCTCCTAAAACAAAATTTAGCATATTTGCCACAGATTGGTCAAATACTTTATGAAGATATAAATAAAGTGGGGTCAGGTGCAATGGCCTAGAAAAAATCTAGCAGCTATCATGCAAATATTGCATGCATTCGTCTATCTCAAAAAAAGGTACTCCACACTAAAAGGTTAATTAGCATAAGTCATGACAGTAGGGGGGGGGGGGACGATGGCAGCATGTGATAAAAAGACAAGGAAGTATGCGGGAGTCACCAAAAGGGAGCAAACTTTCAAGTAAAAGAAAATATGGAAAATTTAGAAGAAAAAGAATGAGCTGGCTACCTAGTCAGAAATTACCAACTCGACATGGCAATATTTGATAATTCTGTTCATTAAGACAGATACTATTGAACATTATGTAAGCTCCATTTGACGTCACTGTTTATTATGATAATCTTGTTTGCTTGACCCATTTTTAGGTGTTTGACTAGCTACTTTTCTCAGTCAAATTGCAAATGATTATGTTATTGCATTTGTGTGCCAAAACATATGAGATTAGATGTAATGGTGATCTTGGATAACATAATTTATCTAGCTTTAGTTTCATTACCACACAGAATTCCGCAAGTTCCTCACAGTAATTTTAAAGATGAGCACACAAAAGCAACCACAAAATGAGCCTTTATATTGTACAGCACAAATTTCGTGAGTATGAGAGACCCTTCTTACACCAGTTTGTTCGTGAACCTTTCCATGTTGATCTACCAACTTTGGTTCAGCTTCTCCCAATAGTACACCAGGCACGAATACTCTGCTCAAAAGGATATACATAGGTTCAAAATAATCACATAGTACAATTACTACAGTTCTGCAAACTGTAGACAGAAGTAAAATAAGATCAAAACGCATGAGGAAACCTGAGATCAGGCAAAGACTCATAAAATGCCTTTGTGTCTTCATCATCCCAGATAGGTTCTACTGCAGAAAAATGTTTCCCAGAAGGGGATAACTCTGACACCGTAGTTACCCTTGTTGTATGTCCATCATCTGGCATAACAGGTGGTTGCATATCAAGAGCTTCAGCTAAGCTGCAAGAGAACATATTTGAATGTTTCACAAGATTTCTGCAAGCAGATGTATATGGTCCAAAAATATGCCAATAAGCTAAACAACAAAGTGAAAAACATAATTGAAGCAACAGTTTATTTATTTTCTCCTCAACAGTTTCTTTTGTTTAAAATGTAGAGAAAGCTCAGCCGAACAACAGAGACTGTTAGACATCTGCAGACTACCGTGATAGTAATAGGCACTATATTGACTGCTAAAACTACTAGTTAACTAATTCAGAACCATAGGTTCTTCTTTTTGGTGAACTAGCAAAAGGGCCCATGCGTTGCAATGGGAGAAAAAAAATCCTTATCACCAAAAATAATTTTGCAAAGGAAAATTCGCCGCCCACGTCCTCTATTTGAACACAACACCCCACTCGTGTTACGGCTTATTCTCTCTCCATGTATTTGTTGATTGCAATGAATGACAACATATTAGAAACTATAATAATGTAACGAAAGATCAAGTGTCCGCATTATTCTCATAAAATGCAAAAGTTGAAAGGCTATGCTACAAAATATAGTATAAAGTGGAATTAACATCGGGGCTAGATTTGCCAATACAACGAGCAAATGGTGTGCTAATAAGTTTGCCAGGAATATGTTAGAAAAGCGACAAAAGCGCTAGCACATCACTCACAAAACAGGCAAATACAACATATTGTGCAAATTAGCTAAAGAATCACCCTCATACAAAAATATAGGGGTCAGAAAACAGGCAGAATATCCACCCCATTATTTAATTCTGTTTTTGTTAGCCCCCATCACGCATGTCGCAATATCAGGGCTTAATTTCTTTGCCTATTTAATGGGTCTTTCCTTTTTCTCCCATCAACCGTTCATGCAAGTCCCTCTGTTTAATTCCATTTCACCATATTTCTTTTACCCATTTATTGGTCCTTTCCTTTCTCTCATTGCCCACCATAATCCCACCAACATGCAAGTCCCTCTTTAATTCCTTTTTTGATAGCCCACCGCCACTCACGATTTTATGGATCTTTCCATTTTGCGATTGCCCTTGTAATGTCCCATCTCGCCTCTGTGTACTGATTTTCTAGTCTCTTGTTGATTTAGACACGTGCTAACTATATAAATCGGTAGATTTTGATGTAAAAAATCGATACAGGACTATTTAATGGATGAACCGAAATTGCTGCTATGTTGCCTCGCTTAGGCCAGGACTATTTAATGGATGAACCGAAATTGCTGCTATGTTGCCTCGCTTAGGCCTTGGGCCGGAAGAAGCAGCCCAAATAGAGGTGAGCTGCGTAGCTGGGCCGACCCAAGGCCTATCTCCCCCTCCTTAACCTAGCGTCAGGGGAGAGCCTCTGCTCGATCCCCATCTCCCCCCGCGCGCCGTCACGCGCAGGAGAGGGCAGCGCCCACTCCCAATCCCCCTCTCTCCCTCGATCCCCTCCCATGGCGCCTACTAATGCTCGCGCACTGACCCACCGCCCGACTTCCATTCCAGTGGAGCTCCGCTGCCCTTCTCAGCCCCCTGTTTCTCCTCCTCGCCTCGGCTTCGTGCGCCACCGACCCGACCTTCGCGGCCATGGCCGGCAGCCGAGCAGCCCCTGCCAAGCCGCCTCCCGTCTTCCTAGGCTCCAGCCACCTCTACCACGCGCGCGCGACCAGCACCACCTTGATCCACCGAGCCGCCCTGCTTCCCTCGAAACATTTTTTCCAGATCCACTAAAACAGGGAGTGCGGGTTTAATAATAAAAAACACAAGGGTATCTTTGCAAAAACGTCGCGACGGTGAACCCGACAAAATCAATGCGTGCTTTATTAGTAGGTCAAGATATACTTGACACTTGGTCCTTTCGCCGTATGACCAACACATTAACTTCAGTTTTGTAATAGAAGATAAAGATGAAGGGCAGTAAAATAAGAGTAAAAATTAAAGGAACTTCAATTAAGCGAATAAGGTGAACTACTTGTGCAGCTGCATGAGGGATAAATAAATAAGATGGTACATGTCGATAAGGAAGCTCACGATGAAGCATGGCGCAATAACTGATCGAAAGATTTCCGAAGCTTCTCATACAAGGCAGTATTCTCATCACTTAGTTCCCCTTTGACATTTAAAATCTTTGCATTTTCAGACTCCATTGCACAAAGAGACTGCACGGTGGATGTTATGCATGAAATGGCAGCATAATGAACATGCTGAAGCAATAATTGAGCAAAAGATTAGCCTAACAACATTATGTTGGAAAAGGTTTATACCGCATGTTCTGACTGGAGAATTGCAACTGCAGCATCATAGTAAGAGCTCAAGGATTTCTTAAAGAACGTCTTCAGATCATCGGTAATATTGAGGCCCATAAAAACTGCAGCATATAGAACAAATGCCGTGAGTAGCAACAGGTGGTTAGAACTGTACAATTACCTCATTGTGGAACAGAGCCAGTCACTGAAAGAACTAATTGCACGTATCAATGAGCCTAAGAAAAGGTAAACATGTTGCTAATGATGGCACGTCAGCAGAATAATTCAGATTATCATATGCATACATCATTGCACTATACGAAAAGTTACATTTGGGGGCCTGCAGATTTGCCCATTACTGTGAAGACAGAGACATGTATCATATCTTTTTCGACATTTTAGGGGGGTTTCTTGATGTCTGCATATACAAGAATGTACCCCGGGCCACAATGAAGATTACTGAATTACTACAGACAGATCACCTCTACCATTTTCTTTATGATCAGCTACTACACAATGAAACTAAAATTTGGCTGACCTCATCATAAGCTTCTTGCCCATGTTTTTGTAATCCAAGAAAATGCTTTCCTTGGCGAGCAAAACTAGCAAGGAGAGTCAAATTTGTCTGAGTTGTTTCACGGTCCTTCAAATGCTCCACCGACGTCAGATCCTTTATAATGTTTATGAAAGTACTAGCATCTTCAACAATTCCAACAAAATACAATTCCATAAGAAGCTTCAGTGTGCTTCTTTTCTTCATGGCCCTTGAGTTCTTATCTGGATCTATATCATCTCCAGCTTTCCCTGGAAAGAAGGCTTTCAGCAGTCCTTGAATAAGGCAAGGAGAGAAGTCCTTGTACCTTTGATGAAGCAGCGAGCAAATCTGCAACAAATAAGATTAACAGACAAGTATTCCATCATATGAATTTCACATCCACACATGTAACACATTTGAGAAAATGAGTTTTGTCAAATTTATTAATCATTTGGAGATCAAGGGAATAATGCAAATAGTAACATGGGATACATGCCAATAAATAAAAATAAAGTAAAGAAGTTCATATGCAATGATGTATGTAGGTAAAGATACACATTAATAACTGGGGGACAATAATGAGACTGAACAAATTTAGAATATATCTACCAGATAAGGAAAACCATTGTACATGTATCGGTGGTTGCTCCCACTATCTCAACCATGAAACAATGCCTTCAGATCTGTGCACATTCTCTCACCCTACTAGAAACGTAGTGTGACAGAGTGCGCACAGATCTAAGGGCACATTTCGCGACTGAGGTAGTGGGAGCATCCATCCATACAAGCACAAACCCACTCATGGACAGGAGATTCTGTAATCAATAGAAACAACTGATTTAAGACATGGTAGAAAGTTTATATAATCAAATATGGTGAGCAGGGATGTGAGACAGAACCTAAGAATGCATTAAGAGTTTAAGACTAGGAGGTACTGTAACTACTATACCTGAACAGCAGCTTGTATATCAGCAGAACGAAGTTTGGCCTCACAAATGTAAGAAACTGCTTCACTGACAAATTTGCTTAGATTCACACTTTTCAATTCTTCCATTAAGCCATCCTTTTGTTCATCGTTTATCGCTTTGAGCTTCTTGATAACTGCTGTGTTGCGCTTAATACTGGAATCAAGAGTTCTCAGGTGACTTGCATCTAAAATAAATGATTGGCCACGTCATAATTATGTATTCCATGTATCAAGATTGAAACTTGTACATTCAAGACTCAGGTGAGCAAAACATCCGGAAAAGAATAGATAGAGGAAAAAAAAAGACATAATGAACACAGTTCCAGCAGGCAGGCACATTAGGTTGTTTGTACAACTGCATGGAAAGTTATGTCACTATAAGCTATAGGGATCAATGAACGCTTGGTCCAAGAGAATTCCATGCTCTTTAACAAGGATTGGTCCAAGAGAATTCCATGCTCTTTAACAAGGATGCTAGCCAACGAGAAAACTGTGAAACAATTTGATTTCTAAACTTACACGTGTGAACTAGCTACCAAAGCAAAGCATGGTTCACATTCCAAACCATGATTTTTTTAGGATGCGTGGGTATGTATGAATAACTCTAAACACTGCCCTGCCTCTAAGAAGCTCCATTCCATTATTTTTAGTATTACCACCTACATGTTTAATGGATATGCATCACTGAGTTGCAAATTAAGTCTAAACGAATGTGCTACTGATTTAGTCCTAGGAAGATTCACGTATCGCCATAAACTTTTCTTGCACATAGTAGGAACCAACTCATCTACCTACCAAGTTCTGCAACATCAACATCTTATGAACTTCGTTTAGATAGGACGTAACACTTTACTATGTGAATTTCAATTCGTCCTGGTTAGACTAAGCAAATCACTGGAACTTCCGTTAATAAGCATTACTCGAAGAACAATGGAAGTACCAGGCCTCTCAGGGTTTAGGTTACTCTGGCGGAGAGCCGTCTTTACGTCAATAAGCTTCTTGTATTCTTCAAGACGGACCACCTACAAACAATCAACATTTAGAACAAATCAGAAATTTTGAACTTGAAGAAGTACGAAGATTGCAGCATATACAATGACTGATTAATTCTACCCAGGCTTTTAAAGATGCACGAGAGAAAAGAAGCTAACTGTACAAGGCCATTTATCTAATTGGTGTAATGTTGCCAAAACATTTTTCCTTGATTTAAAATGCACTTGGCATCTTCTTAAAGGCATTTGGGCAGCTTGCTCACGGTGACATGGGAATAAAGAGGCAATAGGAGAGAATTTACACCAAATAATGCCAAGCAACTACCCTTAATCACTTTGTCTTGAACCTGACACAACTGTAATACTTTCAAAGGTGGGCTCTACATAGAGTGTACCCTACCTTTTGTTAACTATTGTTAGCCAAGCACGAGAAACCTAATCAATTTAGACTACAGAGGTACTGCAGTATCATATATAAAGAGGTTAATACAACAACAACAACAACAACAACAAAGCCTTTAGTCCCAAACAAGTTGGGTTAGGCTAGAGGTGAAACCCATAAGATCTCGCAACCAACTCATGGCTTTGGCACATGGATAGCAAGCTTCCACGCGCCCCTGTCCATAGCTAGCTCTTTGGTGATACTCCAATCCTTCAGGTCTCTCTTAACGGACTCCTCCCATGTCAAATTCGGTCTACCCCGCCCTCTCTTGACATTCTCCGCACGCTTTAGCCGTCCACTATGCACTGGAGCTTCTGGAGGCCTGCGCTGAATATGCCCAAACCATCTCAGACGATGTTGGACAAGCTTCTCTTCAATTGGTGCTACCCCAACTCTATCTCGTATATCATCATTCCGGACTCGATCCTTCCTCGTGTGGCCACACATCCATCTCAACATACTCATCTCCGCCACACCTAACTGTTGAACATGTCGCCTTTTAGTCGGCCAACACTCAGCGCCATACAACATTGCGGTCGAACCGCCGTCCTGTAGAGCTTGCCACAAATACATCATCACTATGGAATAACAATCCTCACAACTTTTAAAATCATTTAATCACAAGATATCGAGATAATCCAAAATTCTGCAGAATACAAACATAGTGAAACATACTGACAATAGTAACACTCTGAAAGGACAGGAATTATTAAGTTTTAACTACCAAGGTTGGAACATCAGTAAAATATCAGGCAGGCGGTTACACATTTTGAGGCTACTCATTTCATATCATTGTTACTTGAGTTCTATTCTACCATTCACACCTCATTGTTATGATGCCCCTCTTCATCTTGCTTTTTCCCCTCATGGCTCTCGTTTTCCATGTGCTCCATTCCTTTTCCCAGCAAGCCAGATGTGGACAGTCACGCCAAGCTGCCAAGCAAATTCAAAATGGCACATCAGCACTAAATATTTTGCTGGAACCTCAATTACAGAACGACAATCTCTGGATTAGAAAGAGTATAAGCACACGAAAACAAATTATCGGGGCATAAACCCTAGAGATAATACAGCACAGCTCGCCTGCTGCTCTGCTAGAAACCTAAGGGTGGTAACTGGAATTAATGCGTAACGGCCGGCACTAAGGGGCGGATCTAGATGGTGCGCAACCGACCCAAAATTCGTGGGGGCTGGACAGGAAAAAAAAGGCTGATACCTTAAAAACCAATGTCCAGCATGACGAACGGCGTGCGGGAGCGGAGACACCAGGGTCGCGCTGAGGTAGAACGGGAACGGCGGTGGCGGCGACGCGCGTGAGAGGAGCAGGGGGTGTGGGGGCTGAGGCGTCGGCGGTGGCCTCTCGGCACGGCACGGCACGGCGGCAGCTCTAGGGCACGGCGGTGACACCTAGGAGCAGGAGAGATTTTGTGGGGGGTTCAGTTTGGAGCTTTGGATTCGGGAGAGGCCGTGAGGGGAGAGGGAGAAAGAAGAGATTTTGTGGGGGGTTCAGTTTGGAGCTTTGGATTCGGGAGAGGCCGTGAGGGGAGAGGGAGAAAGAAACAGGACGATGGAGACGTGGAGGGGTGGGATTTCGACTGTCGCCGACTCGATGGCCCTTTTTTTTTTAAGAAAATCACTGGAAACCTTGACGGAACCGGCCCGTGTTGACCCTTTTAGCATCATTTGGGGTTGTTTCGGCCTTTTTTGGGGGGGGGGCTTTTGCTTTTTAACTTCTTTTTTTAGGATTTTTGCTTTTTAACGAAAAAAAAAGGAAATAATGTGCTAAGTTCCACCCAACGTTTACGAGCCGACGAGTCATTCCAAGGTTGAGACTCATAGACTAGTCTAGACTAGTGCGAGACTAGTCGACATGGTACTGTAGCACTGAACTTACAGTCCAGCACGGCAGCACTAGCATAAAAAACAAATTCAGAACTCCATAATCCATATGCAATTGCAAACATAGCAGAACACCTTAGTGTGACAACTTCACAAGACCAACATAAGGTTCAACATGTAGTCCAACATCAAGGTCTGAATTACAAAAGAAAGGTTCAACAACACCACAAGCAACAAGTCCATTCCAGCAAAAGAAATCTTGTAGCCTTAGCCCTCAAATCAATCTAGATCTATATCCAGCTGAATATCAAGGTCTATATCATTCACTCGTGTAGGGCCATCATTATCTTCACCATTGGTCTAAATGTCACTATCAATATTTTCAGCTTCCAATTCAGCCCGCAAGTCTTCATCATGGACAACCACACTTGTCCTTCGAGTGTAAAAGATATTAGAGCCAGCGGGAGGACTAGACTCACTGAAATCATCACGAGCCCTCCTTGGAAGATGGCGTCCACTTAGACCATCGGTCTCGTCAACGGCCTCATCAACATGGGACCAAAGTAGTGGATTGTCATCGTCCATAGCGTCATTTTGATGAACCAATTCAGTAGTAACATCAACCCATATCCCATTGAAATTCTTCTAGGATAAGTGCATTAGCCCTCTTTCCTTTGGAACCTTGCTTGCGTAACTTTTCAAACCTACTCCCTCCGTTCCAAAATAGATGACTCAACTTTATACTAACTTTAGTACAAAGTTATTACAAAGTTGGGTCATCTATTTTGGAACGGAGGGGGTAGTTGTCATTTGCCGGTTGTATGAGACATATGCTAGCTTGTTCAATCTCTTATACTCCAAATAGTTTCTTCCTTTGGTATGGATCTACAAGAAAATCCTTTTGTGAGAAGCTGCTATAGCCTGCAATTATCTATCAAACCATCCAATTGCTAGTTACTTACATGAGAAAATGCACTTCAATTGCGCTCACAGCCAGACGATGAACAACATAGACTAATGATCCAATTTGCAAAAGATTGGAGGTCATAAGTGTTGGGGAACGTAGCAGAAATTCAAAATTTTCCTACGTGTCACCAAGATCTATCTATGGAGAAACCAAAGAACGAGGGAAGGAGAGTGCATCTACATACCCTTGTAGATCGCTAAGCGGAAGCGTTCAAGTGAACGGGGTTGATGGAGTCGTACTGTCGTGATTCAAATCACCGGAGATCCTAGTGCCGAGCAGACGGCACCTCGCGTTCAACACACGTCACAACCGGTGGCGTCTCCCATGCCTTGATCCAGCAAGGAGAGAGGGAGAGGTTGAGGAAGACTCCATCCAACAGCAAAGACAACGGCATGGTGGTGGTGGAGGAGCGTGGCAATCCTGCAGGCTTCGCCAAGCACCTACGGGAGAGGAGGAGGTGTCACGGGAGGAGGGAGGCGCCGAGGCTCATGTGTGGATGCCCTCCTCCCTCCACTATATATAGGGGCAAGGGAGAGGGGGGCGCAGCCTGCCCCTTCCTCCAAGGAAGGGGTGCGGCCAAGAGGGGGAGGAGTCCATCCTCCCAAGGCACCCTCGGAGGTGCCTTCCCCTTGAGGACTCTTCCCTCCCAAGTTTCCTTGGCGCATGGGCCTCTTGGGGCTGGTGCCCTTGGCCCATATAGGCCAAGGCGCACCCTACAGCCCATGTGGCCCCCGGCAGGTGGACCCCAGAGACCCCGGACCCCTTTCGGCACTCCGGTACAATACCGATAAAGTGCTAAACTTTTCCTACGACCAAAATAGGACTTCCCATATATAAATCTTTACCTCCGGACCATTCCTAACCCCTCGTGACGCCTGGGATCTCATCCGGACTCGAACAACATTCGGTAACCACATACAAACTTCCTTTATAACCCTAAGCGTCGCCAGACCTTAAGTGTGTAGACCCTACGGGTTCGGGAGACATGTAGGCATGGCCAGGGCGTTCTCCGGTCAATAACCAACAGCGGGATCTGGATACCCATGTTGGCTCCACATGTTCCACGATGATCTCATCGGATGAACCACGATGTCAAGGACTCAATCGATCCCGTGATACAATTCCCTTTGTCTAGCGGTATGTACTTGCCGAGATTCGATCGTCGGTATCCCGATACCTTGTTCAATCTCGTTTTCCGGCAAGTCTCTTTACTCGTTCCGTAACACATCATCCCGTGATCAACCCCTTGGTCACATTGTGCACATTATGATGATGTCCCTACCGAGTGGGCCCAGAGATACCTCTCCGTCACACGGAGTGACAAATCCGATCTCGATTCGTACAACCCAATGCACACTTTTGAGATACCGTAGTGCACCTTTATAGCCACCCGATTCACGTTGTGACGTTTGGTACACCCAAAGCATTCCTACGGTATCCGGAGTTGCACAATCTCATGGTCTAAGGAAATGATACTTGACATTAGAAAAGCTTTAGCATACGAACTACGATCTTTGTGCTAGGCTTAGGATTGGGTCTTGTCCATCACATCATTCTACTAATGATGTGATCCCGTTATCAATGACATCCAATGTCCATGGTTAGGAAACCGTAACCATCTATTGATCAACGAGCTAGCCAATAGAGGCTTGCTAGGGACATGGTGTTGTCTATGTATCCACACATGTATTTGAGTTTCCTATCAATACAATTATAGCATGGATAATAAACGATTATCATGAACAAGGAAATATAATAATAATAACTAATTTATTATTGCCTCTAGGGCATATTTCCAACAGTCTCCCACTTGCACTAGAGTCAATAATCTAGTTCACATCGTCATGTGATTAACACCGATATGTCACATCGCCATGTGACTAACACCCAAAGAGTTTACTAGTGTCTCGTAAACTAGTTCACATCATCATGTGATTTAGACTCAATGAGTTACGAGGTTGATCATGTTTTGCTTGTGAGAGAGGTTTTCAGTCAACGGGTTTTAGTCTACGGTCTGAACCTTTCAGATCCGTGTGTGCTTTGCAAATTTCTAGGTCATATTATAAATGCCGCTTCACGCTCCACTTGGAGCTATTCCAAATGGTTGCTCCACTATACGTATCCGGTTTGCTACTCAGAGTCACTCGGATAGGTGTTAAAGCTTTCATCGACGTAACCCTTTACGCCGAACTCTTTATCACCTCCATAATCGAGAAACATGTCCTTACTTACTCCAAGGACAATTTTGATCATTGTCCAATGATCCATTCCTGGATCATTCTTGTACCCCTGACCGACTCATGGCAAGGCACGCTTCGGTGCGGTACACAAAGATAGCATACCGTAGAGCCTATGTCTAAGGCATAGGGGCGACCTTCGCCCTTTCTCTCTCGTTTCCGCCGTGGTCGAGCTTTAACTCTTAACTTCATACCTTACATCTCGTGCAAGAACTCCTTCTTTGGTGATCCATCTTGAACACCTTCAAGATCATGTCAAGGTATGTGCTCATTTGAAAGTATTATTAAGCATTTTTGATCTATCCTTATAGATCTCGATGCTCAATGTTCAAGTAGCCTAATCCAAGTTTTCACTTGAAAACACTTTTCAAATAACCCTATATGTTTTACAGAAAATTCTACATCATTTCTGATCATCATTATGTCAACAACATATACTCATCAGAAATTCTATAGTGCTCCCACTCATTTCTTTGGAAATACAAGTTTCTCATAAACTTTGTATAAACCCAAAATCTTTGATCATCTCATCAAAGCGCACATTCCAACTCCGAGATGCTTACCCCGGTCCTTAGAAGGATCACTGGAGCCAAGATACCTTTTAGCATCCTTAGGATCGACAAAACTTTTCTCGATTGTATCACATACAACCTTTCCTTTGCGTAAACCGGTAAGGAAACTCGTCTTGACATCCATCTGCCAGATTTCATAAATGCAGCTAATGCTAACATGATTCCGACAGACTTAAGCATCGCTACGGATGAGAAAATCTCATCGTAGTCAACTCCTTGACCTTGTGAAAAACTCTTTGCCACAAGTCGAGCTTCATAGACGGTGACATTACCGCCCACGTCCGCCTTCTTCTTAAAGATCCATTTATTTCAATAGCTTGCCGATCATCGGGCAAGTCCACCAAAGTCCATGCTTTGTTACGATACATGGATCCTATCTCGGATTTCATGGCTTATAACCATTTATCGAATTTGGGCCCACCATCGCTTCTCCATAGCTCGTAGGTTCATTGTTGTCTAGCAACATGACCTTCAAGATGTGATTGCGTACCACTCTGAAGTAGTACGCATCCTTGTCACCCTACGAGGTACGATAGTGACTTGATCCAAAACTTCATGATCACTATCATAAGCTTCGACTTCAATTGGTGTAGGTGCCACAGGAACAACTTCATGTGCCCTGTTACACACTTGTTGAAGTGACGGTTCAATAACCTCATCAAGTCTCCACCATCCTCCCACTCAACTTTCCGAGACAAACTTTTCTTCGAGAAAGGACCCGATTCAAGAAACAATCCCTATTGCTTCCGGATCTGAATTAGGAGGTATACCCAACCGCTTTGGGTGTCCTATGAAGATGCATTTTATCCGCTTTGGGTTCGAGCTTATCAACTGAAACTTTTCCACATAAGCGTCGCAGCCCCAAACCTTTAAGAAATGACAGCTTAGGTTTCTCTAAACCATAGTTCATACGGTGTCATCTCAACGGAGTAACGTGGTGCCCTATTAAAGTGAGTGCGGTTGTCTCTAATGCCTAACCCATGAATGATAGTGGTAATTTGATAAGAGACATCATGGTACGCACCATATCCAATAGGGTGCAACTATGATGTTCGGACACACCATCACACTATGGTGTTCCAGGCGGTATTAATTGTGAAACAATTTGCACAATGTCTTAATTGTGTGCCAAAACTCGTACTTAGATATTCATCTCTATGATCATATCATAGACATTCTATCCTCTTGTCACGAGGATCTTAAACTTCACTCTGAAATTACTTGAACCATTCAATAATTCAGACTTGTGTTTCATCAAGTAAATATACTCAACATCTACTCGAATCATCCGTGAAGTAAGAACATAACGATATTCATCAGATGCCTCAACACTTATTGGACTGCACACATCAAAATGTGTTACTTCCAACAAAGTTGCTATCTTGTTCCATCTTCTTTGAAACCGAGGCTTTTCAGGTCATCTTGCCCATGTGGTATGTTTTGCATATCTCAAGTGATTCAAAATCAAGTGAGTCCAAACGATCCATCTGCATGGAGTTTCTTCATGCGTATACACCAATAGACATTGTTCGCATGTCTCAAACTTTTCAAAAACGAGTGAGTCCAAAGATCCATCAACATGGAGCTTCTTCATGCGTTTACACCAATATGACTTACATGGCGATTGCCACAAGTAAGTGGTACTATCATTACTATATTATATCTTTTGGCATGAAAATGTGTATCACTACGATCGAGATTCAATAAACCATTCCTTTAGGTGCAAGACCATCGAAGGTATTATTCAAATTAACAGAGTAACCATTATTCTCCTTAAATGAATAATCAGTATTGCATGCATATAATCCAATCATGTCTATGCTCAACGCAAACACCAAATAACAATTATTTAGGTTTAACACCAATCTCGATGGTAGAGGGAGCGGGCGATGCTTGATCACATCAACCTTGGAAACACTTCCAACACATATCGTCACTCACCTTCACTAGTCTCCGCTTATTCCGTAGCCTTTTATTTCGAAAGTTACTAACACTTAGCAACCGAACCGGTATCTTAATACACCGGTGCTACTAGGAGTACTAGTAAAGTACACATTAACATAATGTATATCCAATATACTTCTATCGACCTTGCCACCCTTCTTATCTACCAAGTATCTAGGGTAATGCTTTGCTCCAAAGGCTGTTCCCCTTATTACGTAAGCACTTAGTCTCGGGTTTGGGTTCAACATTGGGTTTCTTCACTAGAGCAAAGAATGATTTGCCGCTTCATGAAGTATCCCTTCTTGCCCTTGCCCTTCTTGAAACTAGTGGTTTCACCAACCATCAATAATTGATGCTCCTTCTTGACTTCTACTTTCGTGATGTCAAACAACGCGAATACCTCAAGGGATCATTATGTCTATCCTCGATATGTTATAGTTCATCACGAAGCTCTAGCAGCTTGGTGGTAATGACTTTGGAGAAACATCACTTTCTCATCCGGAAGATCAACTCCCACTCGATTCAAGTGATTGTTGCACTTAGACAATCGAGCACAAGCTCAACGATTGAGCTTTTCTCCCTTAGTTTGCGGGCTAAGAAAACTCGTCGGAGGTCTCATACCTCTTGGCGTGGGCACGAGCCCCGAAATCCCAATTCAGCCCTCGAAACATCTCATATGTTCCACGATGTTTCAAAACGTCTTTGGTGCCTCTACTCTAAACCGTTCAACCGAACTATCACGTAGTTATCAAAACGTGTATGTCCGATGTTCGCAACATCCACAAACGACGTTTGGGGTTCGACACCGAGCGGTGCATTAAGGACATAAGCTTTCTACCGATCGCATAATTGCTACTTTCAACTTTCAACTATATTTTCTCTAGGAACATATCTAAACAAAGTGGAACTAAAGCGCGAGCTTACGACATAATTTGCAAAAGGTCTTTTGACTATGTTCAAGATAATTAAGTTCATCTTATGAACTCCCACTCGAGATAGACATCCCTCCGGTCATCTAAGTGATTACATGATCCGAGTCAACTAAGCCGTGTCCGATCATCACGTGAGACGGACTAGTCATCATCGGTGAACATCTTCATGTTGATCGTATCTACTATACGACTCATGCTCGACCTTTCGGTCTCTGTGTTCCCGAGGCCATGTCTGCATACATGCTAGGCTCGCCAAGTTAACCCCAAGTGTTTTTGCTGTGTAAATCTGTCTTACACCCGTTGTATGTGAACGTAAGAATCCATCACACCCGATCATCACGTGGTGCTTAGAAGCTGATAACCAGAAAGTAACGGTGCACAAATGGGAGAACACTTCTTGAAATTTGTGTAAGGGATCATCTTATTTACTACCGTCGTTCTAAGTAAACAAGATGCATAAACATAATAAACATCACATGCAATTATATAGTAGTGACATGATATGGCCAATATCATATAGCTCCATTGATCTCCATCTTCGGGGCTCCATGATCATCATCGTCACCGGCATGACACCATGATCTCCATCATTGTGTCTCCATGAAGTTGTCTCGCCAACTATTACTTCTACTACTATGGCTACCGTTAGCAATAAAGTAAAAGTAATTACATGGCGTTGTTCAATGACACGCAGGTCATACAATAAATAAAGACGACTCCTATGGCTCTGCCGGTTGTCATACTCATCGACATGCAAGTCGTGAATCCTATTACAAGAACATGATCAATCTCATACATCACATATCATTCATCACATTCTTCTTGGCCATATCACATCACATAGCATACCCTGCAAAAACAAGTTAGACGTCCTCTAATTGTTGTTTGCATGTTTTACGTGGCTGCTATGGGTCTCTAGCAAGAACGTTTCTTACCTACGCAAAACCACAACGTGATATGTCAATTGCTATTTACCCTTCATAAGGACCCTTTTCATCGAATCCGTTCCGACTAAAGTGGAGAGACGGCACCCGCTAGCCACCTTATGCACCAAGTGCATGTCGATTCGGTGGAACACATCTCACGTAAGAGTACGTGTAAGGTCGGTCCGGGCCGCTTCATCCCACAATACCGTCGAAACAAGATTGGACTAGTAACGGTAAGCATATTGAACAAAATCAACGCCCACAACTACTTTGTGTTCTACTCTGCAAAGAATCTACGCAATAGACCTAGCTCATGATGCCATGTTGGGGAACGAAAGAAATTCAAAATTTTCCCACGTGTCACCAAGATCTATCTATGGAGAAACCAGCAACGAGGGAAGGAGAGTGCATCTACATACCCTTGTAGATCGCTAAGCGGAAGCGTTCAAGTGAACTGGGGTTGATGGAGTCGTACTGCCGTGATTCAAATCACCGGAGATCCTAGTGCCGAACAGACGGCACCTCCGCGTTCAACACACGTACAGCCCGGTGGCGTCTCCCATGCCTTGATCCAGCAAGGAGAGAGGGAGAGGTTGAGGAAGACTCCATCCAATAGCAGCACAACGGCATGGTGGTGGTGGAGGAGCGTGGCAATCCTGCAGGCTTCGCCAAGCACCTACGGGAGAGGAGGAGGTGTCACGGGAGGAGGGAGGCGCTTAGGGGCTCATGTGTGGATGCCTCCTCCTCCCTCCACTATATATAGGGGCAAGGGAGAGGGGAGGCGCAGCCTTGCCCCTTCCTCCAAGGAAGGGGTGCGGCCAAGAGGGGGAGGAGTCCATCCTCCCCAAGGCACCCTCGGAGGTGCCTTCCCCTTGAGGACTCTTCCTCCCCAAGTTTCCTTGGCGCATGGGCCTCTTGGGGCTGGTGCCCTTGGCCCATATAGGCCAAGGCGCACCCCCACAGCCCATGTGGCCCCAGGCAGGTGGACCCCGATGGACCCCGGACCCCTTTCGGCACTCCCTGCACAATACCGATAAAGTCTGAAACTTTTCCATTGACCAAAATAGGACTTCCCATATATAAATCTTTACCTCCGGACCATTCCTAACTCCTCGTGACGTCTGGGATCTCATCCGGACTCGAACAACATTCAAGAACCACATACAAACTTCCTTTATAACCCTAAGCGTCCATCGAACCTTAAGTGTGTAGACCCTACGGGTTCGGGAGACATGTAGACATGACCGAGACGTTCTCCGGTCAATAACCAACAGCGGGATCTGGATACCCATGTTGGCTCCCACATGTTCCACGATGATCTCATCGGATGAACCACGATGTCAAGGACTCAATCGATCCCGTATACAATTCCCTTTGTCTAGCGGTATTGTACTTGCCCGAGATTCGATCGTCGGTATCCCGATACCTTGTTCAATCTCGCTTCCTAAGCAAGTCTCTTTACTCGTTCCGTAACACATCATCCCGTGATCAACCCCTTGGTCACATTGTGCACATTATGATGATGTCCTACCGAGTGGGCCCAGAGATACCTCTCCGTCACACGGAGTGACAAATCCTATCTCGATTCGTACAACCCAATGTACACTTTCGGAGATACCTGTAGTGCACCTTTATAGCCACCCGCCACGTTGTGACGCTTTGGTACACCCAAAGCATTCCTACGGTATCCGGAGTTGCACAATCTCATGGTCTAAGGAAATGATACTTGACATTAGAAAAGCTTTAGCATACGAACTACGATCTTTGTGCTAGGCTTAGGATTGGGTCTTGTCCATCACATCATTCTACTAATGATGTGATCCCGTTATCAATGACATCCAATGTCCATGGTTAGGAAACCGTAACCATCTATTGATCAACGAGCTAGCCAATAGAGGCTTGCTAGGGACATGGTGTTGTCTATGTATCCACACATGTATTTGAGTTTCCTATCAATACAATTATAGCATGGATAATAAACGATTATCATGAACAAGGAAATATAATAATAATAACTAATTTATTATTGCCTCTAGGGCATATTTCCAACAATAAGGAAGGCCACTGTGACGCCCCCGATTCAATCGTACACTAATCATGCACGCAAATGTGTACGATCAAGATCAGGGACTCACGGGAAGATATCACAACACAACTCTAAAACATAAATAAGTCATACAAGCATCATACAAGCCAGGGGCCTCGAGGGCTCGAATACAAGTGCTCGATCATAGACGAGTCGGAAGCCACAATATCTGAGTACGTACATAAGTTAAACAAGTTGCCATAAGATGGCTAGCACAAACTAGGATACAGATCGAAAGAGGCGCGGGCCTCCCGCACAGGATCCTCCTAACTACTCCTGGTCGTCCGTAAATCGGCATGCGTAGTAGTAGGCACCTCCAGTAGTAGTAGGAGTAAATGCGTCGACGGTGGCGTCTAGCTCCTGGACTCAAAGATCTGGTTGCAGCAATCGGGTAAAGAAAGGGGAAAAGGGGAACAAGGCAACCGTGAGTACTCATCCAAAGTACTGCAAGCAAGGAGCTACACTACATATGCATGGGTATATGTGTAAAGGGCCATATCGGTGGATTGAGCTGAGAATGCGCCGTAATAAGAGGGGATAACTAATCCTCGTCAAGACTACGCTCGGTAGTCTCCGTCTTGCAAGCATGTAGAAGAGAGTAGACTGAAATCCTCCAAGTAGCATCGCATAGCATAATCCTACTGGCGATCCTCTCCTCGTAGCCTCAAGTAGAGAGCGACCACCGGGTTGTATCCGCACTTGGAAGGGTGTGTTTTATTAAGTATCCGGTTCTAGTTGTCATAAGGTCAAGGTACAACTCCAAGTCGCCCCTGCTATCAAGATCACGACTATTCGAATAGATTAACTTCACTGAGGGTGCACCACATAACCCAACACGCTTGATCCCATTTGGCCGACACACTTTCTGGGTCATGCACGGCCTCGGAAGATCAACACGTCGCAGCCCCACCTAGGCCAACAGAGAGGTCAAGACGTCGGTCTAAACCTAAGCGCCAGGGTCTGGCCCATCGCCCTTAGCACACCAAGACGCTATGCGGGCGGCCGAAAGCAGAACTAGCCCCCTTAATACAAGAGCAGGCTTACGTTCCAAAACGGCGCGCGCCGCTCAGTCGCTGACGTCACGAAGGCTTTCCAACGTAGTTGGTTAGTGCGTATAGACCAAATGGCGAGACTCAGATCAAATACCAAGATCTCGTTAAACGTGTTAAGTATCCGCGAACACCGACCAGGGCCAGGCCCACCTCTCTCCTAGGTGGTCTCAACCTGCCTGTCGCCTCGCCTCAAAGTAACGATCGGGGCCGTCGGGAACCCAGCCCACCTCTACCGAGATGGAGCCACCGTCCTTTCAAACCCCCATCTCCTAACAAGTATCACGGGTAATGTAATAGTGTAAAGTACATAGTATATGCCCGTGATCACCTCCCTCAAGTGATCACAGCCCAAAGAGTATAGCATGGCAGACGGACAAGAGTGTAGGGCCACCGATGGAACACTAGCATCCTATACTAAGCGGTAGGATAGCGGTAAAGGTAACAACAGAGTAGCAAGGACAAAGCTATGCAGCGGTATAGGATTAACTAAAAGCAAGAACATGCTACACTACTCTAATGCAAGCGATATAGAGAAGAATAGGCGATATCTGGTGATCAAGGGGGCTTGCCTGGTTGCTCTGGCAAGAGAGAGGGTCGTCAACACCGTAGTTGTACTTTGAGTAGCAGCAAGGCCGGTCTCGGTGTCTAAGCGGAAGAAGAGGGGAAGAAACAATGAATACAATGCAAACAGATGCATAACGGTGCATGACAAAGCAATGTGTGATGCTAGGCGTGCCCTAACGCGGTATGAGGTGATACCCGGTGAAGGAAACATCCAGGAAATTATTCCCGGTGTTTCGCGTTTTCGGACAGATGAACCGGAGGTGAAATGTTGCAGGTTCACTATGCTAGGGACGCGTGGCGGACGAACAGGTTGCGTATTCGGTTTCATCTCGTCGTTCTGAGCAACTTTCATGTAGAAAGTATTTTCAGCCGAGCTACGGTTTATTTTCTATGGTTTTCTAAAGTCTTAATCATTTTCTGGAATTTATTTAATTAATTTAAATCAACATTATCCAGAATAGTATGGGCTGACGCCAAGATGACGTATGTGTGATGTCAAGAATATCAAAGGCGGTTGACCTGGTCAACTTGACATGTGGGTCCCACCTGTTAAGGACTGTTTAGCTAATTAACAGTAGTTAATTAGGGTAACTAGTTATCAGGTTAATTAATCTTGATTAGTTAAACTAATCAGGATTAATTAAGTCAATTATATTAGTTAATTAATTGATTATTTATTTATTTATTATATTTTAAATTCTTTTTTTAATAAAAAACGTTCTGGGCGTGGGGCCCATCTGTCATAGGCCCCAGGGGCCTTAGTGGGTTCGGCGCTAGTGGCTGGGCGCCAAAGTGCGCGTGGCGGTTTCGGCAATGGGCGCCTGCGTGCGAGGCCACCGCAGCGAGGGCGCGAGGTCCACTGCCGGCCTGCCTCGCTCGACAGCCGGGCAGGAGGCGGGAGGTGAGGCCCGGCGACGGCCTGGCCGAAGGCGCCAGCGCCATGAGATGGAGGCGGTGGTGGCGGCGGTAGGGGCTGCACGGGAGTGCGGTCAGCAGAGGCGGACGCAGCTGCAAGTGACGGGCGCGGGGCGCGGTGAGCGCAGACGGACGCAGCCGGGCGCCGTCAACCATGGCGAGATCGGCGGGGATCAAGGCAGCGCGAGCGAGGAGAGGGAGGGAGCGAGGCGGGCTCACTAGGGCGGTAGGGGAATGGCAGCTCGACGGAGGTCGGGAGGTCCGACGAGGAGGGGTCGAGGTGGCGATCCGGCGACGGGGGAGGTCCTCAAGCGGTGGCGATCTGGCCCGGCGTCGAGCACGTCGGGCGGCGGGGAGGAGATGAGGAGGCGGCGTCGATGGCAGGCGGCGGCGCGATGAGTTCCGGCGGGGTCTGACGAAGAGGAGGTCGAGGACGGAACGGCGACGAGGCAGTCGACGACGGCGTGGTAGCTCCGGGGAAGGGGGGACGGGATCGGGGCGGTGGCGTCGGTGGTTTGTTCCCCCTCCCGATCCAATCGGGAGAGAGAGGGGAGATATTTCGGGGGGAGTCGGGGGGTAGCGGGTGCGAGGTCACGGAGAGCCAAGTGGGGTTAAGGAAGTGGGGTGGGCGGCTCTGGCGTGCCCAGAGGCCGGGCTTGGGCCCAGTGGCCAAGGGGGGGTTCTCTCTATTATTATTTTTTGTATTATTTCTTTTCTGTTTGATTACATTCATCAATCTACTTTAGTTTTGTAAAATATTTTAGTAGTACCTAAATTAGTTCTACTAATTACACCACTGCCACAAAAAGTTTAAACCTCAAATAAAATGGTTTAATATTTTATAATTAATAAAAGGCATTTATCTAATTGTTTTGCTACTGTTTTATTTAGTTTAGTGCATTTAAATATTTTTGTAAAGACTTGGTTTACCCACCTATATTACATGAATTATTTGGCACATCCCGAACATTTTAGTTTTAATATTTGAAAACCCTTATTTTTTGACTTGATTTTGAATTCGAATTTGAATCGGTTTCGAACCAACGTGAGTTTAACAACAGTAATCGTGGTAACGTGGCCATTAGCAGGGAATTACTGTAGCTTGATTATCCGGGCGTCACAATTCTCCTCCACTACAGGAAATCTCGTCCCGAGATTTAGGAGGGGAGCAAGGGGGGAGGGATTGGGTTATGAAAAATCTAACGGATCTTCTCGGTCTTGGTTGCTCTTCTCGAAGAGTTCGATCCATTACGTTGAAGTCTTTATTTCTCTGCTCCAGGTCATCATGATCAATTCGTCATCCTTTCTTCGGGATCTCCATCGTCCTACGAACGCGACCAAGGGGGGAAAACTCCGGAAGAACGCGTCTCCACAAAGCTGGGCATCTGACGGTGAACTCAATGGGAAATACACAAGGTACCCCACGATTTGTATTTCGGTGAATTCGTTGAGTGCAATATACGATGGTACCAAAGTTTCAAACGGGTAGGCAATCATTCGATTCCCAATTAGAAGGTGAAAGGGTTTCAAGGCACGAGAATAAGTATTGTGTCTGATACCAGAATAGATCACTAGGAAGGTGACCCGTCAATTACATACGTAGTCAGGCTCAAGGAATAACTTTGGCAACAGGGTGTACAGGAGAGTCAGGTTTCGATCCTGTGGAACTGTGGGTTATGGGCCCATGATGTGGGTTAAAAGTAGGAAGGGTGAAGACGTATTGCACGATCATGTAAGTAAGGCCTGTCAAAGGGTAGCATGTCCGTTATGTTGGCAACAACGTCAGTACCAAGGGCGAGGGACGAAGAGAACCCTTTTCCTGCTCGTTGAACGAGGCGGGCCATTAGGCAAAGTTCTCATCCATCGGTGGCTACCGGAATGTCATCAACAATAGTAACAGGGTCTCACTGACAGAGTTGTACATCGAGGTGTTTGTATATGTTGGGAATTATTTCTGCTTAGATCATATAATTCCCAAGAAAGGTCAAACAAAACCACGGAAAGGAAAATGAGATTTACAGATTAAACAGAACAATGGAAAGGAAAATGTGTTTAAACACATATTTCAGGGGTATATCCTTCCCAAGGACAAGCAGAGCACGATATCCATGACAGGATATAATGTAGAAAACTCTTAAGGTAAGGGGAGAGAAACTTCATGACATTACCCATACAGCGGTGTTTGGATAATAGAGCAAGAAACATTTAGCATTGGGCTTCAAATGTTCTTGTTGAAAATCGGAGTACCACAGACATGCTTCGAGATAGCATTGACATGGTCTTCAAGCAAAGGTTGGACTTGGATACAAAAAGGATTCAACAGGAACAACATACAGAATAAGTCTTTCAATTTCCTCATGGAAGAATGGATAACCTTGCTAAAAGGAAACTATAACAATAGGTCCTCTGGCCAGGTGTACTAGGCATGACACCACCTTACCGGTTCGTATTAAGACCAATGTTATAACTCTTGTAAATATGTCCCAACCATCACATCTGACTGAGAATTAGATCTGATTGGTGTCAAACTACCTCAGACTCAGGGTGCCTGAGAGGAAAAGGTGCAATACAAAATTGACGAGATGACATTGTAAAATTCTCGGGAAATGTACTATGGAGGTGAGTTCCGAAACAAGAGTGCATCATTAAACCAAGAAGAGGATGAGGAGGTAGCTGATAAACTCAGCGACAATTCACCGAGACTTCCAAAAGATGGGTTTCCACAATTATGTGAACAAGGAGATAACATTAGTCAGATCAAATGATATAATGATGTACGCTCGAGGAAAACATACTCGGTTAAACATTGGTTAAAAGATGCAACCGAAATATGGGCTTAAGTGGCATGATCAATGTTAGAATGGTGGTTCGATAACCAATGGTCTAAGAATGAAATATCGACCATTTACTTCAGAGCAATAGGGTTGCTAGAAAGGCAGAATTCAAACAACACCGTTCACTTGTTGGTACCCCTGTTGGAATCAACACGAGCACCAAGCAAGAATGGTGATGGGGAGAAGCATCACTATACCAAGAATTCTTAAGAGGTGGAGCAATCTCAAGACATTCCTGACATAAAAGATGGTAATACTCCAAGGTAAAGAAGAACTCAGGCTGGATAGCAAGTGAGGGAGTCCCGGATTAGGGGGTGTCCGGATAGTCGAACTATCACCGTTGGCCGGACTCCTGGACTATGAAGATACAAGATTGAAGACTTCGTCCCGTGTCCGGATGGGACTTTCCTTGGCGTGGAAGGCAAGCTTGGCGATACGGATATGTAGATCTCCTACCATTGTAACCGACTCTGTGTAACCCTAACCTATCCGGTGTCTATATAAACCGGAGGGTTTTAGTCCCAGAGGACGAACAACAACCATACCATAGGCTAGCTTCTAGGGTTTAGCCTCCTTGATCTCGTGGTAGATCTACTCTTGTATTACCTATATCATCAATATTAATCAAGCAGGAGTAGGGTATTACCTCCATCGAGAGGGCCCAACACAGGTAAAAACATCGTGTCCCTTGTCTCCTGTTACCATCCGCCTAGACGCACAGTTCGGGACCCCTACTCGAGATCCGCCGGTTTTGACACCGACATTGGTGCTTTCATTGAGAGTTCCTGCTGTCGTCAGCCGTCGGGAAGGATGCCTCATCTCGCCTTTAAAGACGATACTATCGCCAAAGAAGCCTTGGCCATCGGGTCGACTCTTCGGATAGGTGGTTTTCTCATGACCGCCAGTTAAATATCACCGACGATGACTTCTCGAGTCATCGAAACCAATCTCCACGTTAATTCGGAACTTGCCAAACAGTTAGATCCGATCGAGCTCTCCTCCATAAATGAACTCTTGGATCGCATCGCCGCCCTGGGAGTCGCCACAGACTACGACCGGATCGGGCCTAAAACCGATCTGAGAGAGATCAACTCTCCCCAGGCTACCCATCATATTGCTGTGATAGAGGAGCAATGCGGCGATTCTTCTTCTATCTTACGGACTAGCTACGTCCGGATTCCCGATCCTCTATGCCGGATCCCGCAGAGGGCGGATGTCGATCAAGCCACGAACTTAAAGTCGCGACGGATGGATTCATTGGATAGCACTCAAAATCCAAACTTCCGAATTCGAAACTTCCTGCCCCGAGTCTTAAAATGGACGGGTTCCGGATCCAGCCCACCCGCCCACCCAAACATTAGCGATCTATCCCGAATCCGGCAAGAGCCCGCTGAAACAGTACATCATTACTGGGCTAGATTCCTCCTGGTTATGGACAGGATAAAGGACTGCCGAGAGGAGGACGCAATCCCAATTTTCTGCAATAATTGCACGGACAAGGGACTCCTAAATGCCATAAGTCATCGCGAAATTACATGCTTTACTGACTTGGTAACCATAGTACAAAAGTACTTGTGCGATGGAGAGCGCTCGAAAACCGAAGTAAATTTTGGGATAATCCGCCCGAATACATCCCTAGTCCAAAATAAAAGGGTGCATCATTACCAAGCACCTGGTTAAACACCAAAAACCAAAACCCCTAAAGGGTAATGGAACGTCTTGGAGGGTTGGCTAAATGGACCTCGCAAAATTCATAGCACAGTAGGGCGCCACTCCAACTCATAGCCTTCGAAAGCATGTTGGATACTACGACAGTGGCCAAAAGTGGCGAAGAGCTTCTAGCTTCGTAATCCCAGCCCAAAGAACACCAATACGGTGTTAATAGTCTTCGAGACTTTCACATCAAATAACATGCGAAAACGAACACTCCGCAACCTTGCCGAAGTCTACCAAGTAGCAACAATAAATCCATGGAGTGACACGGCTATCACCTTTAATGTCGTGATTTAACCTAAATTCGAACAGCCCGAGCACCACCGCATTGGTCCTCGGTCCGATAGTGGACGGCTTTACGCCTTACTAAGGTACTCATGGATGGCGGCAATGACTAAACCTCATCTATGAGGAAACCCTCCTAAAATGGAAATAGACTGAACCGCATTGAGCGAAGCGGACAACCTTTAGAGGAATAATCCCTAGCCGGAAGCATGCTGCCACAGGAAAAATCACACCGACGTAGTGTTCGGCTCACGGACAATTACAGTCCGAGGAGGTCACATTTCAAGTGGCCCCTGCTCAAAGACCGGATATCATGCTTTATTAGGGCGAGAGGCATTCACAATTTTTCAAGCTATACCCCATTATGGGTACATGAAGCTTAAAATGCCCGGACCTAACGGAATCATCACTCTCGCTAGTGATCCGAACATAGCACTCCGCGCCGAAAACAAGACAGCTGCACTAGCCCTCGAGGCACTATTCGAAGCCCTAGCGACCGAGGAACTCACTGCGATGTGCTCCACGGTGAACAGGGACGATGTGATACTAGATAAAAGATGCAAGTCCACCTCTTTTAAACCAGCGGATGAAATAGTCAAATTCTAAGTCCACCCAACGGACCCCGCAAAGACGGCCTCCATTGGGGCACAATTAAACCCTGATGTAGACGCCGCACTACGAGAATTTCTACGAGAAAATCGGGACATTTTGCCTAGCACCCTTGAGACATGCCAGAATCCCACGTCGGTGGCCGAAAGCACAGCCTAAATATCCTCAAAGGATTCAAGCCACCAAACAGGCTCTTGGCGCTTTTTGAACCCAAGAGACAGGCCATGGGAGAGGAGCTAGCCAAACTTTTGGAAGCCGGATTCATCGGAGATATAAAACATCCTGACCGGCTAGCAAACCCGGTGATGGTACCAAAGAAGGATAAATCTGGCGCCTATGTGTTGATTTTAAAGACCTTAATAAGGCTTGCCCAAAGGATCCCTTACCCTCCCTCGAATTGATCAAACTATCGACGCCACAACAGACCACGACTCATTGTGCTTCCTCGACGCGTACTCGGCTACCACCAAATCAAGATGGCGGAGCAGCACTAAGCTGCAACAACATTCATCACTCCATACGGCCCGCTCGCTTCAATACAATGCCCTTCGGGCTCAAAAACGCCGGCGCAACATATCGTCAAGATGATTCGTATATGTCCGCAAACCAGATCGGCAAAACAAAGGAAGCATATGTAGATGACGTGGTCGTCAAAACCAAGCATGTCGAAACTCTAGTAGACGACTCGAGGCTCACATTCGACAATCTTCGAAAATATGACATCAAGCTCAAACCGGAAAAATGCGTCTACTGCGTACCAGCCGGAAAGCTCCTGGGCTTCATTGTGTCCTAGAGAGGAATTGAAGCAAACCCAGCCAAGATCCGAGCTCTGTCACAATTGGATATTCCAAAAGACCTCAAACAAATACAAAAATTGACGGGATGCGCATCGGCTCTAAGCCGCTTTATTTCTTGTTTGGGAGAAAAGGCGTTACCCCTTTACCGCCTCCTCCGCCGCACCGAACACTTCGAGTGGATGGATGCCGCCACGGCCGGACTCGAAGAGATAAAAGCCATATTGGCAACAAATCCGTCTGGCCGCGCCTAACGGGCGTAACCAGTGCTATTATATATCGCTGCAACACATCAAGTTGTCAGTGCGGTGCTCGTCGTCGAACGAGAAACAGACGGACACCGGTTCCCTCTTCAAAAACCGGTTTACTATGTGTCCACTGTCCTAACTCCATGCAAGTCCCGGTACCCACACTATCAAAAGATAGCATACACGGTGTTCATGGCATCCCGGAAGCTGCGACACTACTTTCAAGAGTGTTCGATAACTTGGTAGCCTCCGAAGTACCTCTTAACGACATTATAAACAACCGCGACGCGACGGGTGGATTGCTAAATGGGCCATAGAGCTCCTTCCATTCGACATAACCTATAAGCCACGACGAGCTATCAAGTCGCAGGTTTTGGCCGACTTCGTGGCGAATGGATCGTCCGAACTCCCTAAAGAGTACGGGCGCATACTCCAATTGGATCATGCACTTTGACGGCTCCAAAATGTTCGCCACAAGGCGTCGTCTGACGTCCCCAACCGGGATACAGTCCAATACGTGCTTCAGATAATGTATACGGACTCCAACAACGCAGCGAATACGAGGCCCTTCGCACGGCCTCCGGATGGTAGTCTCCATGGGCATTAAACGCCTAGAGGTGCGCGATTCAACCTCGCGATATCTCAAATAAATGGAGACTTTGATGCCAAAGATCCAAAATGGCAGCATACCGCAATGCGGTCCTAAAAATGTCAAAGACGGTTCAAGGGCTCAATTTCATCATATAGCCCGGATAACAACCAAAGCGACGGACATATTGGCACGCATCGGTGCAAAATGCGATGCCGCCCCGCCTAACATCTTCCCGGAATGACTATTCAAGCCATCCGCATTACTATGGGAAGGGAGTCCGAAATAATAATCCGGACCCAACCGCACCGCCTCGACGCCGAACACTCGACACAATCGGCGCTTACGCCATCGAGATAACACCCTCCGCCCACGAAATAATGGCGGTTATCGCCCGTGGATCGGAGCCATTCCTAGCCTACCTAACTAGGCAGGAACTCCCTCAAGACCAAAATGAGGCTCACTGCATAGTACGGTGATCTAAAGCCTATAAAGTCCATGAGGGAGAGCTTTATAAGAAAAGCACAACAGAGTCCTTCAAAGGTGTATCTCCGAAGAGGAAGGGCACAACCTCCGGCTGAAATTCATGCCGGACTGGGTGGGCACCACGCCGCAGCCCGGGCCCTTGTAGGCAAGGCCTTCCGACAGGATTTTATTGGCCGACGGCCGCAGATCTTGCAGGATTTAGTCCAACGATGCGTCGGTTGCCGACTTTTGCTAACTAAAGCCACATGCCACCCACCGCCCAAAACTATACCCATCACCTGGCCGTTTGCGGTCTGGGGGCTTGACATGGTTGGACCCCTTAAGGGGGGAACCCACAAGCAAAAATACCTATTGGTCATGGTGGATAAATTCACCAAATGGATAGAGGCCAAACCTGTTAAAACGGCCGAATCCGGACCGGTGATAGACTTCATATCAGGGGTAGTTCACCGTTACGGTGTCCCCCACAGTATCATCACTGATAACGACACCAACTTCACGGCCGATGAGGTCAAATTATGGTGCAAAAACATGGGCATCAAGCTCGATTACGCCTTAGTCTATCACCCTCAAACCAACGACCAAGTCGAACGAGCAAACGGTCTAATCATGAGCGGCATTAAACCCAGACTAGTGCGGTCCCTCAAGGAATCTAACAAGCACTGGGTTGAGGAGCTCGACTCCGTACTCTGTGGGCTGCGGACCACGCCGAATTGTACTACCGGATTCACACCATTTTTTATGGTGTACGGTGCAAAGGCAGTCCTGCCTGTGACATAATTCATGACTCACCTCGCGTGCGCATGTATGAAGAAAGAGAAGCCGAGCTCGATCGGCAGGACAGTTTGGACGCATTGGAGGAGGAGCGCGACGTGGAAAAAGCTCGTTCCGCATTCTATCAACAGCAGGCTCGAAGATACCAAAGCAGGGAAGTACGGGCCAAAGCTTATAACGTCGGCGAACTAGTTCTACGCCCGCCGGACAAGAAAAAGGACAAACTCAAGCCCAAATGGGAAGGTCCCTTCATCATCGACCAGGTCCTGACCGGCGGAGCATACCGTCTGCGAAACGCATCGGATAACCGACTCGAGCCGAACCCATGGAACGCAGCTCGTCTACGAAGATTCTACGCCTAAGCGCCGGACTTCAAGTTCGTTTCCTTCCTCCGTCCACATTTTCTGTTTTTTGCTGTCTTTTATTTCTCTCCTTCCCCCTCCTTCTTCCTGAAGCCTTTAGAGGCTCGTTAGCGCTTTGTTCGCACATATTTGACGCTAACAGCGCGCCATTATACCTGGGGCTTCTTTACCGTAAGCTTATTTTATACGGGCTTCATGCCCAACACATGCGCCAAACTTCCGCATGTACCTTTTATTCACCATTATATGCATCGATATGACTTAAGTTTTGGCCAAGCTGGGTTGCTGGCTCACATGCTTACCCCTATGTTCCCGATTGTTCGGCTAGGTGGTAAAGGAGCACCTCTGCGATTATTCTTCTTGGGTCAGTCCGGATGTGTACCTCAGACCGGGTGAAGCCAAAGCTAAGCGTTCTTAAGGGAATATTCGGTCGGTGAACTGAAAGATGATTTTTAACTATTTACCCATCTGCCCCGGATGATTTTTCGCTTTCATAGCAGCTTTGACATGCACTTTAGGGCATGCATCCCAAATAAAGGAACCCTTAACGGAACTATTCTCCTGGAAGATGTTTCTTACTATTCATGTAATATAACATAACTAGTTGGGCACTTGTCTCGACATAAAGCAATAATGACCCCTCGCCTTGTCTCCATGCATACCCCGGTTCTTATATAACCACGAAGGTATTCGGACACACTCCGGACTATTGGGTCCTGAGGTCGAAGCGAAAAGGTCCGCTATGACAAACGATCTACAATCCGGCTAGAAGACATTTTTCATGTCATATTTTTACATAGTCAACTCGACTCATTGTATTCCTCCTCAATGCCATCTAATAGGCTATCTAATTTACAATCTTGGTGGGAATACTTGGCGGCCAATTCTACTTGGCCGTACACTAAGCTTTCTGAGGATCTCCGCCCCATCAGCCCCACAGTCCGACCTCGCCATGTGGTTTGGGTCACCCGTGTACCGCGTCTTTACCATGGCCTGTGCCTCCTCGAGCCTTGACGGCAGGCCGATATCTTCCATAATCGGAAGCGCTGCCGTGCTCCTTGAAGCTGCTCTACTAGCTCGCCAATGCCTTGAGCGGGGAGATAGATGGCCACAAGGCCTGGCCGATGTTTTCATCACCGCCGAACTTCGTTCGCAAATGACGAGTTCGTGAAGAAGATCACCAAGAACTGGGCATCTCCTCCTCGGGGCGACTGTGAGCAAACCTACATACATGTTTATGTTAGTCGCCTTCCTCGCCGAACTCTTTCAAAGTTCGCTCAAGCACTTACTGAAAATGCCGCGACAAGCCGCCGATTCTCCTTTACGGAGTCGGATAACTGAGCACGAACATCTTTAGTTCCTCACCCAGTTTGGTGTTGGCATCTTGGAGGTTATTTTTCTCCCGCCGCACCTTGTAAGCACACTCGCCGCCTTTAGTCTGGCGCAAGAGTCTGTTGCCTGTCCGGATCTAGTCCGGCACCATCTCGCAATATTTTTGTCGATTTACACACCCGCCGCACTTCATAAACTATTTATCTTTTGAAGCATATATTACCGAGGGGTCTCTGCGGCTCCCTCATGGCGGCTAGTGCGGCCTCAAGTTGGGCCTTGCATTCTTCAAGCTCCTCGGACGGTCGGGTATTCTTTTTCAGAAGATCCTCAAGATAACAAATGATCCTTAAATCAGTTATTCTAACTATTTTAAGTCTCGGGGCTCTTGGCATATATAATCACAAATTTCCTTACCAGTATGTCCTTTACATACCGCCTCCGTGGCTCGCTAGACCATCTTGAGCGGCACGGAGGTGTGCATCTCCTAATTGAAGGCATTCAAGGCCTTTTGGGAAAAACATGCGCCACGAAGAACCGTTCGTGGCGCTTTGTGATTCATGGCGTTCTCCACCTCGGAGTTGGTGGCGGACAATTTGTTGTCATCCTGCGGCCGGAGGAGCATCCGACGACGCCTCGTCTTCGCCTCCGCTTCCGGACCCGGCTTTGGAGCCCTGGCCGGCGGAGGCTCGATTAACAACCTCTCCTGACTCGGTCCGTGGCGCTCTTTTTCCTGAAAAGAGCACAAGCATTAGTACGCCTTCCGTGAATCAATCACTGGAATATGGTGACACGCCATACCGCTATGGCGGAGTTTCGATCCGGACCGCACTTCTTTTTAACCATAACAGACGCCTCTTTGTTGGCTAAGCCGCCCTGAGCTCGGCTTCTGCCTCAAAGGTACCCCCCTGCGAAACACCATTGGTATACGGTGATCAAGAAACTAGCACGGATGGGTCATTATCGAGTATTGGGACCTCGGTCTCGCCATTACTGCGAGGCCGGAGTATTCCGGTAATCGGCGTAATGGCAACCAAGGCATTGTCGATGCTAAGTTGGTGGAACACCCGTCGATCAACTCCACCTTTATATCCGGATCCTCTTCGGAGGTCGGATCGAGGACCGCTCCGGATCCTTGGGTTGTGGGGCGGGCTGTGTATCTTCTCCGATCCGGCCAAGGCAGCCTCAAGCAAACCATGAAATGAGATATTTAACCACGAGAACATGGATCGGACAGGCCACAAAGATGTTTGCTTACCCAGCTTCGAGGATTATTCAAGAAAACTCCTTGATGGATTGACGCGAGGAAATCCTCCTCCTCCCTTTATACATGGCGCATAAGGTCTTCACCAGTTCGGTGATCGATCCCGCCCTTTGCGGCCATGGCGGGTGGCATCGCCCTCCCCATTGAAGTCCCACATGGGTGGCCCCTATATTGGAGCGGCTGCACTCCTCATAATGCAGATTGCCATGACTCCAATCATGGTTAATCCGGCATGAGCCAAGAATCTTATTCGCTCATCAAGTAGAGGACATCCGGTCATTTTCCTCCGAGCTCCGAGGGCGCCAGCTTAGGCGCTTCTTCAGAGGAGCATTGCTAAACTCCGGGAGGCCGATCCGAACAGGATCCGACAGCGGGACGTCCTCCATGTAAAACCATTCCGAAGGCCAGTCTTCGGACGCCTTCTTCGGGGTTCTGGAGAGATATCCGGTCCCGGCGATGCGCCACAGTTTGGCTCCGCCCACTTGATATATTGACCCCTCATGAGAACGGGGTACTAGGCAGAATAATCTCTTCCACAACACGAAATGAGCCCCGACGCCCAAGAACAGTTCGCAAAGGGCCACGAAGCCCGCGATGTGCAAAATGGAGGCAGGCGTAAGGTGGTGCAACCGAGGTCAGAGAACTCCAAGAGCCCCCGGAGAAACGGATGGATTGGAAATCCGAGTCCTCTTACTAGATAAGAAATGAAGCACACCCGCTCTCCTTTAGAAGGATCGGGGACACTCTTCGCTTGCTTTCCGCCCTTGTAGGTGGCGAGTCCGCTCGAACCGGAACCATGAAGGCCGGGGAAGAAATCCCTTGGTTTGGAGTATAACTAGCTCGCTATGCGGGATCGAGCATCTCTCCCATTTTCCGTGCCGAGGGCCGGGAGCGCGAGAGGAGGAGCTGCTACGACCATCCCATGATGGAATGGGCTGTGGTCGAGGCGCTCCGATGAAAGCTTCATGAGGGGGATGGTGTGACTCAGATCTAGATCCTCGCCCTTTTATAGGCAGCTCATTTATGCAGCCTAGGGGGTAAGTGTAAAAATACCACGGCTTTTCGTGATTCGTTCAAACACATGGAAGATGGCCATTATTGGGCGTAGAAACCAAGGAGCGCAACATTTATCAGAAGCCAGACACTATTCGACAAGTATATGGAATCTGGAGAAGAACCCGCCTCGCAATGCCGAAGACAATCAACGCTAGGACTCATCGTCATTTAAGCCTGGTTCGGGGCTACCGAGGGAGTCCCGGATTAGGGGTGTCCTGGATAGCCGAACTATCACCGTTGGCGGACTCTGGACTATGAAGATACAAGATTGAAGACTTCGTCCCGTGTCCCTGGATGGGACTTTCCTTGGCGTGGAAGGCAAGCTTGGCGATATGGATATGTAGATCTCCTACCATTGTAACCGACTACATGTAACCCTAACCTATCCTAAGTGTCTATATAAACCGGAGGGTTTTAGTCCGTAGGATGAACAACAATCATACCATAGGCTAGCTTCTAGGGTTTAGCCTCCTTGATCTCGTGGTAGATCTACTCTTGTATTACCTATATCATCAATATTAATCAAGCGAGAGTAGGGTATTACCTCCATCGAGAGGGCCCGAACCTGGGTAAAAACATCGTGTCCCTTGTCTCCTGTTACCATCCGCCTAGACGCACAGTTCGGGACCCCCTACCCGAGATCCGCCGGTTTTGACACCGACAGCAAGGAACTCAAGGAATAACACAGAGCACGAACAAGTTTGTGTTGGAGGGAAGGAAATAAAGTGGTCGATGACAACAAAAATCATCGAGGCAAGGATGGTATTTCTCATCATGAATTCAATTGATATTCTGGAAGAGCTCATAAGGTTGATGATGATCACGACACATTTGTTGAGAGATTTCACGAAGATGTAATCAATCAGCGACGACATCAAGTCAAAGGAATGAGGTAGCAGAAGGTTATTGGAACCATGGGTAGGACACAAACTTGAAATCAAGCTTGTTGTTCAAGGTGAACTGATATGACGAGGAAGATCAACGTAAGCTTAGCTCATCGTCAAATAATTGTGCTACGGGAAGAAGGACCGGGTAGCACAGTTAAAATTTAATATGGTAATGATATAGCCGATCAGGCTAGGAATGACTTGAAGGATTACTAAACTCATAAGCAACAGAGATTATTTTATTGAATCGGAGTGCGGAATTGATTCACTTATCAATGTCCTTGAGTGTCTAACAACTCAGAACCCGGGGAAAATTAGAATCAGTGAGAAATAATACTTGAAGAACTCATAATAAGTTATGCAGTTCCATGATATTCTTGATATACTAGAGTTCAATACTCAACGGTAGAGCAAAGTAAAGGTTGGACAGGTGCAATGATCTGCAGAAGACAAGTACTTCAACTTGTCCAAGAAATGGTATTTAAAAGGCGAACATGGCCGGAACCACGATTGCAAAAGGCTGAATCCCAGATATAAGAACTTATACCAAAGAGGGTTTAAGAGGAGCATCCATGATAAGATTAGCATCATGTCCATGGGCATGAACACAAAGTTCAAGGTCGACTCCCACTTCTCCAATGCATGACCATTCATTCACTTCTCTATTAAAATGAGTTGAGTGTGAAACCTACCTAGTGAATTACGAGGAGTATGACTGTGAAAAATTTCGGGTTCACACAGATTAAGGAAGGCATATGTTCAACCCCTCGGGACATCGTGGAAACATATACCACAAGCTTCAATAGTAAATATCACCAGCTCGAAAGCAGAGCATGGTTGGCCAAATCAGAGAATAGGATTTACCAACGACATTATGTATCAGGGAAAGAACTTCCAACGTGATTGAATATGAAGGATATTGTCGGATAAAATCCAACAAAGGACTTGATGGTCCACAAAGGATTTGATGTGAGTATCAGTACTCAACCAGAAGAAGAAAGAATGAAAATGCAACAGGTTATGGAATCATCTGAATAATTCGAAGCTTAAATGCAAAGGAATTATGATTCCAAATCGAAGGATCAGAAGCAGATGCTCTGATCAAGGATGAACAAGTTGAATAGACTTAGGGGTAAAATCGATGGCAATTTGATTGGTCGAGAACCAGCTCATGTTAAAATGATATCTGAGCCGGAAGAATGTATATGATCTAATTAAGGATTGCGAGCATTCGCAAAATAATGAATCAAGGGGATCGAAATGATAGCAACAAAGGATGTCAATGGAGATTGCTAGAAATATGGAATTAACCATAGTACCAGAAGGCAAGGAATTCAGGAGCAATAGGCTCCTAAGGATTTTTAGAAAACCGAATAGTATCCTAAAGAATTTTGTGAAACACAAAAACAACTAGGAATGAAGAAATTCTCGATAGGTTTGAGAATTTATGCGTCGGTGTAATCCTGCAGAAAAGAGCTGCAAGGCAGCAAGCACGAAGGATTCTCGGAATAGCGGTAAGTAGTTCTCGGTATCTTGTAGTAACAAGAGTAATCGAAAATGAAGGTAAGGGTCGCAAGTATAAGTAGCTATCCATAGGGATGTCTCGGTGGTAGGATTGCAAACCCGATGAGCACAAGCTCTCGGAAGAACATTGGAGAGTATCTTCGGAACCCTATGGTGCGCCAAGCAATCATCTGGAGTGACGGGCTCTCCGGGAGAAAGTACTTACGAGATCCTAGAGTTAGAGTGAGAAAAATCATTTAAACCCGAATAGAAGAGAGATCAGAGTCCCAGAGTAAAGATCGAGGAGTAAAAGATCCTAATATCACCCAATGGCGACGTGGGCCCGTAAGACGCACAGCCAAGTTAGTAAAAACTTTTTCAATGACTAGACTCAACTTCGGCCAAGGAGTTGGAAGGGGGATTCCTACAGGCAGTCGGCTCTGATACCAACTTGTGACACTCCCGATTCAATCGTACACTAATCATGCACGCAAATGTGTACGATCAAGATCAGGGACTCACGGGAAGATATCACAACACAACTCTAAAACATAAATAAGTCATACCAGCATCATAATACAAGCCAGGGGCCTCGAGGGCTCGAATACAAGTGCTCGATCATAGACGAGTCATCTGAAGCCACAATATCTGAGTACAGACATAAGTTAAACAAGTTGCCATAAGATGGCTAGCACAAACTGGGATACAGATCGAAAGAGGCGCGGGCCTCCTGCCTGGGATCCTCCTAACTACTCCTGGTCGTCGTCAGCGGGCTGCACATAGTAGTAGGCACCTCCAGCGTAGTAGGAGTCGTCGTTGACGGTGGCGTCTGGCTCCTGGACTCCAGCATCTGGTTGCAGCAATCGGGTAAAGAAAGGGGAAAAAGGGGGAACAAGGCAACCGTGAGTACTCATCCAAAGTACTTGCAAGCAAGGAGTTACACTACATATGCATGGGTATATGTGTAAAGGGCCATATCAGTGGACTGAACTGCAGAATGCCAGAATAAGGGGGGGATAACTAATCTTGTCGAAGACTACGCTTCTGGCAGCCTCCGTCTTGCAAAAGATGTAGAAGAGAGTAGATCAAGTCCTCCAAGTAGCATCGCATAGCATAATCCTACCCGTGATCCTCTCCTCGTAGCCTCAATTAGAGAGCGACCACCCGGGTTGTATCTCGCACTTGGAAGGGTGTGTTTATTAAGTATCCGGTTCTAGTTGTCATAAGGTCAAGGTACAACTCAAGTCGTCACATGCTATCAAGATCACGACTATTCGAATAGATTAACTTCCTGCAGGGTGCACCACATAACCCAACACGCTTGATCCCATTTCGGCGGACACACTTTCCTGGGTCATGCCCGGCCTCGAAGATTAACACGTCGCAACCCCACCTAGGCCAGCAGAGAGGTCAAGACGCCGCGGTCTAAACCTAAGCGCACAGGGGTCTGGGCCCATCGCCCTTAGCACACCTGCACGTTGCGAGGGTGGCCGGAAGCAGAACTAGCCCCCTTAATACAAGAGCAGGCTTACATTCCAAAACGGCGCGCGCCGCTCAGTCGCTGACGTCACGAAGGCTTCGGCTGATACCACGACGCCGAGTGTCCATATCTTTCCCACGTAGTTGGTTAGTGCGTATAGACCAAATGACCAGACTCATATCAAATACCAAGATCTCGTTAAACGTGTTAAGTATCCGCGAACGCCGACCAGGGCCAGGCCCACCTCTCTCCTAGGTGGTGTCAACCTGCCCTATCGCTCCGCCTCAAAGTAACAGTCGGGGGCCGTCGGGAACCCAGGCCCACCTCTACCAGGATGGAGCCACCTGTCCTTTCAAATTTCATCTCCGAACAAGATCATAGGTAATGTAATAGTGTAAAGTACATAGTATATGCCCGTGATCACCTCGAAGTGATCACAGCCCGATAGTATAGCATGGCGAACGGACAAGAGTGTAGGGCCACCGATGGAACACTAGCATCCTATACTAAGCGATAGGATAGCAGGTGTAAAGGTAACAACAAGAGTAGCAAGGACAAAGCTATGCAAAGAAGATAGGATTAACTAAAAGCAAGAATATGCTACACTACTCTAATGCAAGCAGTATAGAGAAGAATAGGCGATATCTGGTGATCAAGGGGGGCTTGCACAGGTTGCTCCGGGCAAGAGAGAGAGGGGTCGTCAACACCGTAGTTGTACTGGGTAGCAACGGCGTCGATCTCAGTGTCTAGAGGAAGAAGAGGGGGAAGAAACAATGAATACAATGCAAACAGATGCATAACGGTGCATGCCAAAGCAATGTGTGATGCTAGGCGTGCCCTAACGCGGTATGAGGTGATACCGGTGAAGGGGGGAAACATCCGGGAAAGTATTCCCGGTGTTTCACGTTTTCGGACAGATGAACCGGAGGTGAAATGTTGTAGGTTCACTATGCTAGGGACGCGTGGCAGACAAACAGGTTGCGTATTCGGTTTCGTCTCGTCGTTCTGAGCAACTTCCATGTGAAAGTATTTTCAACCGAGCTATGGTTTAGTTTCTATGGTTTTCTAAAGTCTTAATCATTTTCTGGAATTTATTTAATTAATTTAAATCAACATTATCCAGAATAGTATGGGATGACGTCAGCATGACGTATGTGTGATGTCAAGAATCAACAGTTTGACCTGGTCAACCTCGACATGTGGGTCCCACCGTTAGGGATCGCTTAGCTAATTAACAGTAGTTAATTAGGGTAACTAGTTATTAGGTTAATTAATCTTAATCAGTTAAACTAATCAGGATTAATTAAGTTAATTATTTAGTTAATTAATTGATTGTTTATTTATTTATTATATTTTAAATTCTTTTTTAATAAAAAACGTTCTGGGCGTGGGGCCCATGTGTCATAGGCCCCAGGGGCCTTAGTGGGTTCGGGCACTAGTGGGCGCTGCGTGCCGGGTGCGGGCGTGGCGGTTTCGGGCAATGGGCGCCCGTGCCCGAGGCCACCGCAGCGAGGGCGCGAGGTCCAAGTGCCGGCGGCCTCGCCGACAATGCAAGTAGGAGGCGGGGAGGTTGAGAGGCCCGGACGGCGACGACCTCGGGCGAAGCGCGGCCAGCGCCATGGATGGAGGCGTGGTGGCGGGCGACGGTAGGGCTGCACGGGAGTGCGGTCGGGAGCAGAGGCGGACGCAGCGCTGCAAGGACGGGAGCTGCGGGGGCGCGGTGAGCGCATACGGACGCAGAAGCCGGAGCGCCAGCATCATGGCGAGATCAAGGCGGGACCGCGAAGAGCGCGAAAAGGGCGAGGAGAGGAAGGGAGTGAGGCGGGGCTCACTGGGGCCGTAGGGGGAATGGCAGCGGGCTCGACGGAGGTCGGGGAGGTCCGACGAGGAGGGGGTCGAGGTGGCGATCGAGCGACGGCGGGGAGGTCCTCCAAGCGGTGGCGATGCGGCGCCGGCGTCGAGCACGTCAGGCGGCGGGGAGGAGATGAGGAGGCGGGCGTCGATGGCAGGCGGCGGCGCGACGAGTTCCGGCGGGTCTCGGAAAGAGGAGGTCGAGGACGGAATGGCGACAGGCACGACGACGGCGTGGCAGCTCCGGGAGGGGGACGGATCGGGCGGGGCGCCGGTGGTTTGTTCCTCCCGATCCAATCGGGAGAGGGAGGAGATATTTCGGGGAGAAGTGGGGTAGCGGGTTCTAGGTCACGGGGAGCCAGTGGAGTTAAGGGGGAAGTGGGGGTGGGCCGGCCTGGCGGCCCAGAGGCCAGTTGGGTCGAAGTCTAGTGGCCAAGGGGGGGGGGGGGTTCTCTCTATTTTTTGTATTAGTTCTTTTCTATTTGATTACATTCATCAATCTATTTTAGTTTTGTAAAATATTTTAGTAGTACCTAAATTAGTTCTACTAATTACACCACCGCCACAAAAGTTTAAACCTCAAATAAAATGGTTTAATATTTTATAATTAATAAAAGGCATTTATCTAATTGTTTTTTGCCATCGCTTTTATTTAGTTTAGTGCATTTAAATATTTTTGTAAAGACTTGGTTTACCTACCTATATTACTTATGAATTATTTGGCACATCCCTAACATTTTAGTTTTAATATTTGAAAACCCTTATTTTTGACTTGATTTTGAATTCAAATTTGAATCGGTTTTGAACCAACGTGAGTTTAACAATGATGTCGTGGTGACGTGGCCATTAGCAGGAATTATCAGAGCACGATTATCCGGCCACAACCACCATATGTATTCCACCAAAGTACTACAAAAATCAGCAAGTAGGAGTTGAAGCAAGCAAGTAGAAGTTGAAACATAGAGTCAAGAGTACAAGCTGCAACAACATAGATACTTATGAGGACTCTTTTTCTCGCGGTCTTTAATAGCCATTTGCTTGGCTAAAAAATCACCCTCCGTCAGCTCATCATCATCAGCCAATTTACTTACTTATCTTGGATTGTAGTTCATCATCGGTCGCCATCTTCCATAGCACATCATTGAACATTGAACGCAGTCGTGCAGCTAGTCTTCTGTTAGTCTCCTTCATTTTAAAGAACTTGTTGGGGTTCAAAAACATTGCTGCCACATGTAGCTTTTGCTCCATCTAGTTATCCCACCTCTTGTCAACAATTGCTAGCACTTGACTTTGTAGGCCTGGCCTTTGTGACAATGCATCCGTTATGTATGTCTTCTCAACATCCATGGCTGCCCAAATTTCGGGCATTGTTGGACTGTCATCACCATCAACAATCCTCAAAAGCAACAATAATGGTTTGTGAAGCTCTCATGCAGTTCTCCACTGATTGTCAAAACGTCACAGAGAGCACGGTATTTTCAACCATCTTCCCTAGTGGGGTGAGCTTCAACTTGTTTGCATGCCATTCTGTGCTAACAAATAGTGCTTTCAAATGTTGGCATTGTTTCCACATGTTGGCCAATGTGAGGAAGGAGGTTGCAAAACGAGTTGCTCCAAGCCTAACAAGATCTCTCTTGCCATTCAAGGTTCTCATTTGATCAAGAATCCTACCATGGGCATAAATAAATATGGTTGTTTTCTTTGCTTTAACAATGCAATCACTGAACTATCTTATCTTCCCAATGTCCTCTAGCATAAGATCCAAATAGTGAGCAGCACAAGGTGTCCAATACAAAGATGGATACTTATCCATTAGAAGTCTCCAGGCTGCCTTGTAGTTGGAGCCATTGTCGCTAACGACCTGGATTACCACTCATGTCCGTCCAACCGTCGGACATACATGAGAGTGCAACCATACTCCTTCCATGCCAATTGATGCTTGGCCTTCAAAGTGTCAGTCTTGAGCTTTGCCTTCTCAAGTAATGGAACCCTCACATCATGGTAAGAAGGTGTGATACAATCTGATCCATACTGTCCTATAGACTCCAATAGGATCTCCCAACTTATCGAATTGATAATATTGAGTGGAAGGCAATTCTCATAGAGAAAGTCAGCTACATGACCATCCACAACTTCTTTTTGTTCTTTTGTGTTTGTTCCATAGTCCTTGATTTTTAACTGAGTGCTTCTTGTGCTATGCCTCTCAGCAACCACCTCCTCTGGTGTCTTCCTAACCTCATCTGCAATTGGCTTGCTTTTCTTCTTTACCGCCACCGGCGCCGTCACAATAAAAGAAGACTTCCTTTTCGTGGAGGCTGCGGTGCTGTTCGACGCCCTTAAACTTGCTTCTACCTCCTCCTCTCCTCCATCTCCATCAGTTCCTTCAACTTCATCCCCATCAAGTTGCATGGCTTTGAACTTGGTTGAGTTGGTCTTCATGTGCAAATGCATCTCTTTCCTAATCTCATCACTTGCTTTTAGACACATTTTCACCTCTATGTAACCCCCACCAAGGTGCTTCTTCATCCTTAGCACTCCAGAAGTGATGTTTTTGCCACACAAAACACACTCGAGTGTCAATTTGTCCTATAGATCAGGCTAAAAGGAATATTTCCATGCTGGGTCCTTGCTCCTACGTGGCTTCCTTGTAGGATCCTTCGATGGATCATAGTGCTCATCGGCTTGAGCTGCACCTGCTGCTGAACACACTACTTGAGCTATGTCCAGTGTTATAGACATTGTAGCTCAGACCTCAGGACCTGGAAATTGAAACAAGCAAAGTGGAGTCACTAAGGCAGTAGCAAAGACCAAGAATCAGAAGCAGAAGTCATGACCAGAGCAAAGACCAATAAAGAAGCAGCGAGCAAAGCACCAGAGTCCAAAGAACGAGGCGAGCAACACCAAGAAGAAGCCAAGGAGAAAGAGGAGGAGAAAGGAGGCACTGAGGCTCACCTGCCTGAAGAAGAGAAGAGCACGAGGGGCCGGCGGTGCAAGGAGGGGCGCAAGACGAAGGAACAGGAAGGGCGCAAGACGAAGGCGATGGTAGATGAGGGAGTCCCGGATTAGGGGGTGTCCGGATAGCCGGACTATGACCTTTGGCCGGACTCCTGGACTATGAAGATACAAGATTGAAGACTTCGTCCCGTGTCCGGATGGGACTTTCCTTGGCGTGGAAGGCAAGCTTGGCGATACGGATATGTAGATCTCCTACCATTGTAACCGACTCTGTGTAACCCTAACCCTATTTGGTGCCTATATCAACCGGAGGGTTTTAGTCCGTGGGGACGAACAACAATCATACCATAGGCTAGCTTCTAGGGTTTAGCCTCTCGATCTCGTGGTAGATCTACTCTTGTACTACCCATATCATCAATATTAATCAAGCGAGTACGGTTTTACCTCCATCGTGAGGGCCCGAACCTGGGTAAAAACATCGTGTCCCTTGTCTCCTGTTACCATCCGCCTAGACGCACAGTTCGGGACCCCCTACCCGAGATCCGCCGGTTTTGACACCGAAATTGGTGCTTTCATTGAGAGTTCCTCCGTGTCGTCGTCTTTAGGCCCGATGGCTCCTCCGATCATTAACAACGATGCGCTCCAGGGTGAGACCTTTCTCCCGACACAGATCTTCGTATTCGGCGGCTTTGCTGCGGGCCAATTAAGCAGCCATCCGGAAGCAGATCGAAGCTAAGCCCCCGCCATCAGTCGATTTGGAAGTTTGAACTACACGGCTGACATCCGCGGAGACTTGATCTTCGACGGGTTCGAGCTGACCAAGCGCCAGACCGCCCCGGCGGGCATGATCTATCTCTGCCACGGACGGTGTCACGGAAGGCCGCATCGCAGTCCGCTTCGACCTTTAGCTCGGAGCCGACCGCGCCGATCGAGGATGGGTGGCTGGACACCGCCTCGGGGGCTGCGATCTCCACGACGGTTGAGCTGTACACCTACCCCGTCCTTTGTGAAGCTCGTGACTCCAAGGTGCCGGACTCCTCTCCGGACTCCGAGCCTTCCGCGCCCCTGCCAATCGAATCCGATTGGGCGCCGATCATGGAATTCACTGCCGCAGACATCTTTCAAAGACTCGCCTTTGGCGACATCCTCAATTCACTAAAGTCTCTCTCTTTATCGAGAGAGCCATGGCCGGATTATGGTCAGGAAGGTTGGGATGCGGACGACGAAGAAAATCAAAGCCCACCCACCACCCACTTCGTAGCCACTGTCGATGATTTAACCGACATGCTTGACTTCGACTCCGAAGACATCGACGGTATGGACGACGATGCAGGAGACGACCAAGAACCAGCGCCCATGTGGCACTTTGGAAGGCCACCTCGCCATATGACATATACATGGTGGACATCCCAAAAAGATGGGAATGGCGATGGAACAATGGAGGATGACCCCTCCAAGAAACAGCCTAAGCGCCGGCGTCAGCGGTGCCGCTCTAAATCCCGCCACAGCAAAAACGGTGATTCCGGCACGAGAGATAATAACTCCCCGGATAGTGCCGAAGACAAGCCCCTCCAGCAAGATTCGGCGCAGGAGGATGGAGAAGCCAACCCTCATGAGAGAGCGGCAGAAAAAGAGGTAGAGGACGATAATTACATGCCTCCCTCCGAAGATGAGGCAAGCCTCGACGATTTACTTAATTTGTCGTGCCCGAGGATCCCGTGGAACAAGAGCATTTCAAATGCAGGCTCATGGCCACGGCAAGCAGCCTCAAGAAAAAGCAGCAACAGCTTAGAGCTGACCAAGATTTACTAGCTGACAGATGGACCGAAGTCCTTGCGTTCGAAGAGTATGAACTCGAGCGCTCCTCCAAGAGCTACCCAAGACGCAGGCTGCTACCCCGATTAGAGGAGGAAGCACCCAAACCTACATCACCAGTGCATGATATGGCTGACCGGCCACCTCGCGGGTTACGACAGAAGGCCTCTCGGCCCTCAATTAAAGCCGCACCCCGCCGCCGCCAAAAAATACAAAGGCATCGGGAAATGCGCGGACCTGCGAGATATATTGGAGGACAAGGCAAGGCGTACAAGATCGATCTATGGATCGCGTGGCGCCCATGATACGCGTGATTTATAATCGTTATGCCGGATATGGCAACTCCGGCCGGGCTGAACACAGTAGACAAAGCTCATTTGAGTTGCGTCGTGATATAGCCCAATACAGAGGCGCCGCACACCCACTATGCTTCATAGATGAAGTGATGGATCATCAAATCCCTGAGGGTTTCAAACCCGTAAACATTGAATCATATGATGGCACAACAAATCCTGCGGTTTGGATCGAGGACTATCTCCTTCACATCCACATGGCTCGCGGTGATGATCTACACGCATCAAATACCTCCCACTCAAGCTTAAAGGACCAGCCCGGCATTGGCTTAACAGCTTGCCAGCAGAGTCAATTGGTTGTCGGGAAGACCTGGAAGCCGCATTCCTCAACAATTTCCAAGGCACATATGTGCGACCACCAGACGCCGATGACCTAAGACACATAATTCAGCAGCCAGAGGAATCGGCCAGACAATTCTGGACACGGTTCCTAACCAAGAAAAATCAAATCGTTGATTGTCCGGATGCAGAGGCCCTTGCAACCTTCAAACACAACATCCGCGACGAGTGGCTTGCCCGGCACCTAGGACAGGAAAAGCCAAAATCCATGGCAGCCCTCACAACACTCATGACCCGCTTTTGCGTGGGAGAGGACAGCTGGCTAGCTCGCAGAATAACATAACCAAGAGCCCCGTAATTCAGATACCAAGGACAAGAATGGCAGTGTCGCGTCGTAACAAGCACAAGCGCCGCATTAACGGCGATAATGCCGAGGATACGACGGTCAATGCCGGATTCAGAGGCTCTAAACCCGGTCAGCGGAAAAAGCCATTTAAAAGAAATACTCCGCCCGTCTAATTTGGACCGAATACACGATCGCCGTGCGGATACACGGCACTTCGAAAAACCAGCCAATCACACCAACAGGGATTGTTGGGTGTTCAAGCAGACAGACAAGTTAAATGCCAAAAACAATGACAAGGGGCTGCATAGCGATGATGAGGAGGAGCCCCGGCCGCCGAACAATAGAGGACAGAAGGGCTTCCCCCTGCAAGTGCGGACGGTGAACATGATATACGCAACCCACATACCCAAAAGGGAGCGGAAGCGTGCACTAAGGGACGTATATGCGATGGAGCCAGTCGCCCCAAAGTTCAACCCGTGGTCTTCCTACCCGATCACTTTTGATCGAAGGGACCACCCCACTAGCATCCGCCATGGCGGATTCGCCGCATTGGTTCTAGACCCAATCATTGACGGATTTCACCTCACTAGAGTCCTAATGGATTTGCGGCGAGTTCGAACACCTGCTTTATCGAGGATACAGCGCATAAAATGGGCATAGACCCATCAAGGATTAAACCCACAAAGACGACCTTCAAAGGCGCCATACCAGGTGTAGAGGCCAACCGCACAGGCTCGCCATACTTGAAGTGGTCTTCGATCCCTGATAACTTCCGAGCGAGGAGTTAATCTTCGACATAGTCCCGCTCCGCGCGGCTATCATGCATGCCTTTCTTTGACGAACCACATTTGCAAAGTTCAATGCGGTGCCGCACTATGCATATCTCAAGCTCAAGATGCCAGGTCCTCGAGGAGTCATTACGGTCAATGGAAACACCGAACGCCTCTCCGGACGGAGGAGCATACGGCGGCCCCTCGGGCGGAAGTGCAAAGTAGCCTCTTAAGGCAATTCTCGAGTCCGATATTAAATGTCCGGACACCGCTGCCGCCCGAGTAACCTACAACAAGACCGCCTGGCACGCCCGAAGCAGTGCATAGCAATGCGCCAAGCCCCCTCGCGAAATCAGCGAAACCAAAGATTACGCTGCATATAATTACTCTCTGGAAATATCATGGGCATAGGGGAAGGGGCTCAACCACGGCATGCCCAGAATGCGGCTCAACCACACTAGGGGCTCCCGATGGTGTCATTCTTTTTTTCTCTTTCTTTTTACTTTCGTGACTCGCTCAGAAGCCCCCTGTCTGCATTAGAATCGCCGAACACACGATGCAACAGCCAGGGAAGCAGAAAGCTACGACGAGTGTCCAGGTGGTCTCTTTTACGAGAAATATATCTGTTTTACACAACATCCCGCGGCTTACCCCTGGAGGGAGACATGTTAAAAGTCCCGTCCCTTGCTTATCACAATATTTGTATCGTTCTGCTCTTATAGCAGCCCTTTTGAATAAACAATATATAGCTTCTACCTATTATTGATTTCCCTTTTTTTATATATGTTCATTTATGACATTGTGCAACCGTACACTTTGGTACGGGCAAAACACCAGGGGCTTAAGTACCCCATAACATGGTGTGATAAGTCCGGACACTTTCACAAGTGCGGCACCCCGAACTTATAGCATTATATGCATCGGCTCAATCATGTCTTGGGTCAATAGTTGGGTTTGCCTGCCCCATGTTTTGGTACCTTACGCCCGTTATATCGGCTAAGGTAGCGCTGGGAGAACCATGCGATTGTGCTCCGGTTGAGTCGGGTTAAGCACCTCAGTGGAGAAAGCTAAAACTGACCGTCATGATAGGGTGAGAGCCGGTCGCTGTTCGAGAGGTTTTCGAGTCCCTAAAGACTTATGCCGCTTAGAGCGAGGAGTCGCCATTGTCCGGCCTAGGCGTGGATAGCGCCCCGAACTCGGTCTTCCGAATACCAGGGCCTTCGCTGAAATTTAAAATTATAGAGTTCTATGGCTAAGTGAGAGTGTTCAAGCATTATAGTCCGGTTGCCTTGTTCGTTACGTTGAGCGCCTCCCTCGAAGGACCCAAGAATGGGAACAAGAGCGCTCAAGTTCATCCCGAACACCCCAGCACTCGTGGCATGGGGGCTGAAGCCAACGACTCGCCATCTCTCAAATTTCATTCACGGCCACACAGAAGGTAATATTTTAAATTAAAAAGTGTTGCTTAACGCATATGAACAAGTTTTCAGCGTACAAGATAACAAATGCGAGTCTACTCAAAAATTATATCTTTGGAGCATTCATCCGCTATAAGGCTGGCACCCTTTAGGACGCCCTCATAATACATTTCAGGCTTGCGATGCTCCTTCTTCGGTGGTGGTCCGCCCTTCACAAGCTTCTCGGCATCCATCTTGCCCCAGTGCATCTTAGCAAGGGCAAGGGCCCTACGGGCACCTTCGATGCAGACGGAGCGCTTAATGACTTCAACCCATGGACAAGCGTCCACCAGCCGCCTTACCACTCAAGTAGCTCCTGTGCATGGCTTCCTTAGGCCACACCAACTATGAGGCCCCTCATGGCCTGTTCGCCACCTTATGGAGCTTCGACCACCGCTTCAACCTGGTCGCTTAAAGCACTGGTGTCCGGCCTCGATATCGAGACCGTAACACCTTCTCCGCCGAAGCTTCCCTCCTCGGCTCAGAGAATGCGACAGCATCAACCACACCGCAGGCAGATCCGCGAATGCCCCGAGAGCTCAGGATTCGGGTAAGTAACATACAATTCACTTTCACATGCTTGCTTTGCATATAGAATGCCTTACCCGCCGCTATCTTCTTCATCGCCTCAATCTCCTGGAGGGCTTTTTGGGCTTCGGCCTTAGCGGCCTTGGCGCTCTCAAGGGCCGTGGCGAGCTCGGACTCCCGAGTCTTTGAGTCACGCTCCAAACTCTCGTGCTTTTCCACGAGAGCCTGGAGCTCTTGCCGCACCTCCGCCACCAGCGCCTCCTACTTTTCTCGCTCAGTGCGCTCAGCCGCATTGCTTTCGGCACAGGACACACCGCCTCCTTCAGGTTCGCCACCTCGTTCGTGGCCCCTGCAATATTCATGTTATTCCTGTCATTTTTGCAAACACATCTTTTAAATACTCCCATAAGGTATTACTTACCTTCCTTGTCTTCGAGCTGCTTTTGGCAAGTCCGAAGCTCGTTCTCGGACCGCCGAGGCTCGCTTCAATGCACCAACCTCCGCAGCCAAGGCGGCAGAGGTCGGCAAGCATCCTGCATTCCCATATTGACATACTTATGTTAGACTCTCACAGATATCTTTTTAGATCCTCGCTCAATTTTTCTTTCCAACACCAAACCGAGCATCGAGGCTACCGCCTATGCGGTAATATTTTTATACATACCTCAAAGCTCGTTAGAAGGTCTGGCGCAGCTTCAGTCAGCCCGCTCTTGGCGGACTGAACCTTCTGGATCACCACACTCATAACAGTGCGGTGCTCCTCGTCAATGGAAGCGCCGTTAAGCGCCTCCATCAAATCATCCGGTGCCTCCGGTTGGACGGAGGTCACCGGCGTTGCAGTCTTGCCATTCTTACGAAGGGCGTCGCTTTGTCGGACTCGGAACCATCAAGATTCTCAGACGGAGTCCGGCGCAGGGCCGGACTTGAAGCCCTTCGGGGTTTTATCCCCTTTGAGCCCGGATTCCGGGAGGTCGCCTTGCGGCGCCTCCATAGCCACCTCCCCCTGGCTAGGCCCCTTTTGGGACTCCACCCTGGCGTTATCCGCGGCGGGAGGAGACGAGGCGGTCGGAAGTGAGGTGCTATTCACCTCCGACGAACCCAGGGAGCCGCTCGACGAATCGTCGAGCCCATCCTTGGGCAGGCTGCATGGTTATATCCGACGTTATAGGATGTTGTGCGACAAATGAAACGCCACGAGTTATTCTGGTGTCCGGACACTTACGATCTCGCTAGGGGCTTGGCCCTTGGAGCCCACCCCTCTTCGCCGTCGTCGGCATTGGCGGTGTAGTCCGGAGGAAGGGTCCTTCCCTTCTTGGACCCTCCGGCCTCCCCGGCTGGGGCGACCTTCCTTTTCTTCTCTCACTGGGAGAGGCCTCTTCCTCCTCCTCGCTCGCTGGAGGAGTCCGCCTCGGCGTCATCAGATGATGAGTCCGATAACACCTGGCGCCGGGAACTCCTTCGAGTTCCCGTGGCCTTCTTCTTGGCCTTCTTTTCCGGCACCATGTGAGGTGCCAGAACCAGCAGCCCCGTCAATTGAGCGTCCGCTGGGTCTTCTGGCAAGGGAGCCGGACAGTCGATCTGTCCGGACGTCTTCAACCAGTCCTATCAAAGGTGAGGGAGTTTTAGATCCCGCATAGAGTCAAACTATGAAAAAAGAGTCCCGTAAAGGGTAAAATAACTTACCTCGGCCGCTTGATGCTGCGAGCTGAATCCGCGATCTTCCGTCGCGGATGCGGGAGCTTCGGCGCCCTTGAATAGCACCTTCCAGGCGTCTTCGTACGTAGTGTCGAAGAGCCGGTTCAAGGTTCGGTGATGTGTCGGATCAAACTCCCACAAATTGAAGTCCCGTTGCTAGCATGGGAGAATCCGGCGGATGAGCATCACCTGGATTATGTTGACAAGCTTGAGATTCTTGTCTACCAGGTTTCGGACGCAGGTTTGGAGTCCGGCCAGCTCTTCCGAATTACCCCACGTCGGGCCTGTCTCTTTCCATGAGGTGAGCCGTGTGGGGAAGCCAGATCGGGATTCGGGGGCCGCCGCCCATTGAGAGTCGCGCGGCTCGGTGATATAGAACCACCCCGATTGCCACCCCTTTATGGTCTCCACAAAGGAGCCCTCGAGCCATAGGACGTTGGCCATCTTGCCCACCATGGCGCCTCCGCCAAGCTTGGCCGCCCACTACCTTCGCTTGACATTGAAGGTCTTGACCATAAGCCAAGTGGGGCTGGATGCGAAGGAAGGCCTCGCACCTGACGATAAACGCCGAGATGTTGAGGATGAAATTCGGGGCCGATCGTGGAAATCTAGGGCTGTAGTAGAACATGAGCCCCTGCATTTAATGGGTGAAGTGGAAACCCTAGTCCGCGGAGGAAGTGGGGGAGGAACACCACCCTCTCATGGGGCCTGGGGGTGGGGATGAGTTGCCCCTCGTTGGGGAGCCTATGCGCGATGTCGCTAGACAAGTATCCGGCCTTCCACAGCTTTTTGATGTGCCCCTCCGTGACGGAGGAGGTCATCCACTTGCCTCCCGCTCCGGACATGGTTGGAGAAGGTTGAGGTGGGATGTGCGGACTTGGGCGCTGGAGCTCGGGTGCGTGGAAATGGATAAGCAAAGGAGGAAGAAGGCGTGTGTGAAAAAGCAGATTCTTATCCCCTTATATGGACAAAGTTATGCGTCCCCACCGGCCTGATAAAACTCGCTTATCTCCCAAGCGCCGTAATCAATGGCGCGGTTGGGTTACCCACGCCCGTATTGATGAGAATCCTGTGATAAGGGGACATGATCGCTGCTTCGACAAGACGTGCCAAGGAAACCGTGTCGCTAAACGCTACCGAGGTTGGGCAAGAAAATGATTCAATAAAGGCTTGGCTGCAGTGTGATGTCACGCTGCGGGATACGCCACAGATTGAACTTGTGTAAATGTTATTCTTTCTACGGTGTTATGTGGAACTTATTTTGCGAGCCGACACTATCCTTGTGTTCAAAATCTTCTATGAAGTATTCGGAGGAGGAACCCGCCTTGCAATGCCGAAGACAATATATGCGCCCGGACCCGTCGTCATTGAAGCCCGGGTTCAGGGCTACCGAGGGAGTCCCGATTAGGGGTGTCCTGATAGCCGGACTATGACCTTTGGCCGACTCCTGGACTATGAAGATACAAGATTGAAGACTTCGCCCCGTGTCCTGATGGGACTTTCCTTGGCATGGAAGGCAAGCTTGGCGACACGGATATGTAGATCTCCTACCATTGTAACCGACTCAGGTAACCCTAACCCTATTCGGTGCCTATATAAACCGGAGGGTTTTAGTCCGTAGGATCTAACAACAACCATACCATAGGCTAGCTTCTAGGGTTTAGCCTCTCGATCTCGTGGTAGATCTACTCTTGTACTCCCCATCTCATCAATATTACTCAAGCCGGAGTAGGGTTTTACCTCCATCGAGAGGGCCCGAACCTGGGTAAAAACATCGTGTCCCTTGTCTCCTGTTACCATCCGCCTAGACGCACAGTTCGGGACCCCCTACCCGAGATCCGCCGGTTTTGACACCGACAGTAGAGCTTCAGATCCGCGACGTGGGGCTAGCGACGATGGAGCTTCAGATCCGCGATGTGGGGCCAGCGATGGTGGAGCTTCAGATCCGCGGTGGTGGGCGTCCAGCGGCCAGCGGCGTGAGGAGGGCTCGACGAGCGCGTCCAGGTGAGGAGGGGAAAGAAAGGATTACACTACTAGGGAAAAGCCTAGCAGCAACACGGGTTTTAGGTATAGCAGTAGCGCGGGGACCCGCACTCACTACAAAAAAAAGACACATCCGTGACATTTTGGGCCGAACGGATTTTTTTCTGTCATACATATGACACTTCTATGACGATAATTGTGACAAAACCCGGTATCATCATAGATGTGGTGGGCTCCTACTTCTATGACAAAAAAATCATGATGTAAAATGGGCTTTTCGTCCCCGGCAGGCCGGAGAAGCAGCTGCATGACATTCTTTGGGCCGCCCATGACGGAAAAAACCGTGGTAGAAGTGAGGGGAGGAAAATTTCGGGAGTTTTTGCCACGGTGGGAGGTCAGGGCCGAAGCGATGCGCTGCTTTCTCGTATACGACGCTGCTGTGTGCGAAAGGCGTTGGCTCTAATCGAACTCGAAAGCGAGGCATTGGGCTCTAATCAACCCGAAGGCGATTGCACTACAAAGCTCTGGCTATCAACCCGAGCGATCGATCGATGGTCAATAATCGAACCGATCGAGCGATTCTTCGCTCTTCGCCGCTAACTTAAGCCGATCGATGCTGCCTGGGATGAACAGTGAGCATTGCGGGGGGGTTGGATGAATAAAGGAGCGATGGCGTTGCCTTTCCGATGAACACAGACCCGTGGTGTGGTGGAGGGCTGGATGAACAGAGATGGTGGAGGGGTGCCCGTGGAGGGGTGGTTGAACAGACCCCGTGGTGTGGAGGGCTGGATGAACAATAGACGGTGGAGGGGTGGTTGAACAAGAGCGGTGGAGTAAGCGCAGGTGGAGGCCGGATGAACAGAGCCCGTGGAGGCCGGAGGAGGTCGATGGTAGCCCGTGGAAGCTAGTGGAGGTCGACGGTGGAGATGAACAAGATCCCGTGGAGTCCCTGCTTTTGCGGCACGCCACACCCCTCCCGATGAACAGACCCCTGGGCTCGACCGTAGGAGGTCCGTTGGTCCGCTTTTGCGGTACGCCACACCCTCCACCCCTGCTTTCGACCAGGGAGGTCCGCTTTCCTCCGCTTTTGGCGGTACGCCACACCCTCCCGATCAACAGACCCCTGCTTCGACCGTAGGAGGTCCGCTTCTCCGCTTTTTGCGGTATGCCACACCCTCCCGATCAACAGACCCCATTCCAAACGTGGGAGGTCCGTTTCCTCCGCCAGCGGCACGCCAGCCTCATTTCCATCGCTTGTTCCGGCCCAAGCCTCCCCGATGAACACGACCACGCATTCCGCTCCGACCCACCGGTTGGCTCCCACGCTGCCTGCGTTGCCTCCCGATGAACACGACGCATTCCATTGCTCTCCCCATGAACACGACGCGACTCCGCTGCCTCCCCATGAACACGATGACGACGTTGTTTGTCCGTTCGACCCAGCCATGTACACGAGCCCCAGCCGTGCGTGCGCGTGAGTAGGTGTTGAGACCCGCCCAGATGTACACATACGCGGCCGATTTTCTTTCTTGCACCCTCGCTGTCAGACGACGTGCAGTGTACATGCTATATGCGCCGCCTCTACTTAATACGCGCTACTTATACAATCTACCAAGAGGTACATACACGTCACATCGTAATGACAACGCCACGTGACGCTTCGACCAGTGGGTCCCGAATGTCGCACTTCCTTGCGGCGAAGATGTAGCCTGGTGGGTCCCAAAGCAATGTGGGGGGCTTAATCGTTTTTTCCGGATGCACTTCCTTGCGTGCGAAGATGTAGCTGGTGGGTCCCGGCAATGTCGAGGGTGAATCTTTTTTTGCGGACGCACTTTCTTATGCGTATGGCGAAGGTGTAGCCGGTGGGTCCCAGCAATGTGGGGAACCATTTTTTTATGCGAAATGCGGTGGCCTATCCGTGGGTCCCCACCGTCCGTGGAGGAATAATTATTTTTATGCGTAATAAGGAGGCACTTCCATGCCGTGGACCTGACTTTCGCCTCCACGCATAGTACTCTTCCGATGGAAGTCGATCATTGACCACATTGACCACGCCGCGCCGAGAGCACCATGGCGGTGGACGACGGCGAGGCCTAGGAAGGGGACGACACGGAGGCAGGGAAGACTCGGCAGTTGTTTCCCACGTGGAGGGGAGTACGACCGCACTGAGGGTTTACCGTCTGCCCCGTCACGCCGAGAATAACAAAGGTGTGGGTGAGTAGAGGGACGGCTAGGCCAGTGATGGAAGTACGATGGGGCGATGAGGTCAACTGCAAAGACAAACCGCCACGGGAGGAGGGAGCAGCAGTCCCGCCGGTGCTTGTTTGAGAGGTCGGAGCAGAAGAGCAGAGATTGAAGAAGACGACTACCGTTGGATGGCCATCCAACGATCCATCGCTAAAGGCCACCTTTTTTAGGAAAGCCTCAAATCATGGAAAACAAAGATACAACCCATCTGCCATTATTTCTAATAATTTACAGCCCATCTGCTAATTCTTAAGGTTTTTTTGGAGCCCATATTCCTTTTGTTAGCATTACAGTCCATATTGTGGCCACAGTTAAAAAATTATACGAAATTTTGCATATTTCGGTGCGGTCCGAACTGTTTTTAATCCCGAAATTTCGACTCACATTCAAACTGATTTAAAAAATAAATGGCATAAAAATTAATGTAATTTAAAATCTCGAAATGAAAAAAATATTTAAAACTAATGCTGGTTTGATGTGTTTTAAAAATGTACAGCCCATTTCTCATTACTGATGGGCCATTTTCTCGGCCAGCCGAATGAAAGCTCTCCTCGTCTTGAAAGATTTGTAGCCTAATAGGCCTGACAAAGCGACTTATTTGGCAAATCACAAAATAACTGGGTTGTGGCCGTGGACCCACTGCCACCTCTCCATGTACAAGATTTCTTCCAATGGAATGTCGTTGACCACATTGACCATGCCGCGCCGAGAGCACCAAGGCAAGCGGACGACGGCAGCGAGGCCTAGGAAGGGACGGCGTGGAGCCGAGGAAGACGCGACGATGGATGCGCACGCCGGAGAGGAGTACGAGGGTTCACCGGTTCGGTCAAGGTGTGAGGCTGCCGTCGCCAGGGCCTGGCTAGCGGTGGGAGTAGTAGGGGCGATGAGGCCTCAACGGCAAAGACAATGGACACTGGAGGCAGGAGCAGCGGTCTCCCGGCTGGTTTGGGCGGCTAGTGCAAGAAGAGCGGCGATTGAAGAAGCATCAGGACCGCTCGATTCAAATCCAACGATTCTTGCTGCTAAAATCGCTTTGTTGACTAAGTTGACAAGCCCTGCGTGCAGCGCCAACGTAGTAGGCCCTGTGTCGGCCTCCCAACCGGTGCGCCCAGATGTCGATGGGAGGAATCATTTTTTCGCGTAATAAGGAGGCGATTGATTGCGTGCGGCCGTGCCAAAGGAGGGAGTAGGGTGGGTCGGGGAAGCTGCACAAGGCATCACAGTAGACCACAAGAGGAGGGAGCGAGCAGTCCACGGCACTAGTTTAGGCGGCCGAGTAGGAAGATCGAGATTGAAGAAGCACGTCGGCCGTTGGATGGACATCCAACAGTCACTGCTGCTAGAATCGTGTGTTCACTGACAAAGCCTTGCGTAAACAAGTCAGCCATTTCCTATTATTTTTATAATTTTTACTCATTTTCTAATTCATATGGAATTTATTGCAGCCCTTTTCCATTTTTAGAATTGCTGGCCATTTTCTGGTCAGTACCAGGTCAAAAAATTAACTAAATATGTGGGAAAATTTTGAAAATTCGCAAATTCTTGCCGGGGAACGAAATATTCTTAATCCAAAAATTAATAGACATAATTTAAAAATAAATTAGTACTATGTCATGTTAAATCCAATGAAATATGTATAAGATATTAGTGAAGAACAAAAACAAAAAAACTAATATCCCATTTGCTATTTTTTTTGGAATTTTCAACCCCTTTTGATATTACTTTTAATGCATATCGACCATACTCTTTGGCCAGGACGGAATTCATCCCTCCTCGTCTTGAAAGATTTGCAGCCCAGTAATTCAGAGAAAACAAATAGGCCTAGCTTGGGTATTCTTCAAAAAGAAATACTGGGCTACCTATTTTCCCAAAGAACTAGTGCATGAGCATTTAGCTTTATTTATTTATTTACTTATTTATGTTTAGGGGACCATGAGCATGTACCTGGGCCGGATTCATGTGAGAGCCTTCATCAGTGGGCTGCATCTTATCAACAAGTGGAAAAATGTGTTCATTTAAAAATAGTATAGTATGAGCTACGTACAGTGCACGGGCACTAAAGGATCGAACTGCGGCAACGACTTCCAAAACATTGTGTTTGTCGTTCTAACAACACATTTATTCAACCAACAAAGTAAATATACTATCGATGTACATTGAAAACAAAGAAGAAGAAGAACTGTATGGGGGTGCAAATGTATAAAGAAGCGCACTGTAAGAGTGTAGACGAAGCTCTCTCTTCCAAACCAAACATCATCCATCATTACAAAAGGGCTACCAAAAAGGAACAAGTGTATGCATCAAACTAAATAAAGATTCTACTACACCAAGTGTACGCATCTAACTAACTGGCTCAGTGAGACGTTACTATTTATTAAGCTATGGAGATTGGCTGACGGCTTGAACCAGATGGGTGCCTGACGGGGGAAACTCTAGCCAGCAGGTCGAAGTCTAATACTTGCGACCCTCTCTCCTACTTTGGGCTGCAGAGCGTGGCGGCACATATCAGGGTATGGTGCATGCAGAGACGCATGGTACGCTGTGTACACACAGTTTTGCTTGATGAACGAAACCGCGATGCCATCATGATCCTTGCCGTCGGTTATCTCCTGGTTAATCGGATAATTCAGTCCGACAAACAGAGAGCGTGCACCAAGGCTACTTACCATCCTCCAGTCAAAAATTCCTGAAGGCACAGAGAAGCTGGGATCCTGCTCAAAGACCTTGAAGTGACTGTGATTGTATTCCGCGAAACAACACGTCCGTTATGTGCGAACGATCATCAATCTTTCGCCGTCGTCTGATCGAGCCAGGAACCACCTGCAACTGCCATGCCGCTTTTCTTTGAAAGGTTCTGGGAGTAGGAAGGGTAGGGACACCAAAGCGGCCTACAACATCATATCAAGTTGGAGTCAAATAAAAAGGGCTCTTGATTTAGTCAATCTTAACAACAACATGTTATGAGCATGAATATTTTTCCAAAGAATGTTGATGATAATATAAGCAAGCCATCATGATATCATAGGAAAGTAACATATTGTCAGAATAAATGCTTGTAGCGATGACAGAATAGGCCAGCAATACGTCCAGCCATAGAAGGAGTCGACAACAGTAAATGAAGCCCTTGTGTTCAATGGCATCAGAGAACCATGGAGGATGTATGATCCTGCGATGGACGTGCAGATTTACCCACTTACCGCAGTTGACACATCGGATAGGCGAGACCGCGGTTGAAGAACGAATTAGCCTCAAGTCTTTATAATTCAAGATCTTGTGGGCACTTGGCAGATTACAACCTTGAGCAAATCAAACTTGGTATCATGTTGGCTACCGTAAGATTTCGAGTATTCTGGGCCGTCATGTGCCAAAGCAAAGGCAAAGGTTAATCGGCGAAGGGGGGTCAATCGCCGGGTGTAGACCTCCACGAGCATCCAAATGCCGACCGCCGACGAGCACCATCCAAGACGTGTTCATGCCGACCCAAAGACATACCGTTAATGTAGCCGAGGTCGACGGGATCGATCGCAGCGAAGGGGGGTTGATGCTCGCCACCCCACGATCGTTATGCTGCGTGACACACCGCTTCTCAAGATCAAGCGGCATCGGCAAGCAAGGAGCCTGGCTTAAAAGCTCCGCCCGAGGGCTTTGAGTAAACGGTACAGCCCTCGACGAAAGCACGCCAAGCGGCATGGTATCGAGATTGTCCACACGTGAAACAATGAGCTTGATTACCTCTGTAGCGAATTCCAGCTACTCTTCGGCGGACGCTGCTCGGTTCTCGCCATTGTTAGTGCTTGGGTTTTGGACGAAGGGGAGGCGCTTTAGCGGGGATGGAAGCTTGGACGAGATTATGTGTGGACAAAGATGGAGAAGCGAATATGTGCCGTGGGAAGTGGACAGTGATGATGACTACAAGACGCCGCTTGACTTATTTAGACACATACCAAAGAGCGTAGGGTCATATCGATGCCGCATAACTTGCTTGAGTGATCACAAGATCGTACTCCCTACAAGCACCTACTACAAAGATTATGTTCTAGCTTGCTAGAGTAGAGTAGAGTAGGACTCTGCTCTACTACTAGCACCGGAGGAGTAGTATATTCTAATCTAAAATAGTTACAAACTTCAATGCCCGAGCGTGGAACGACTACGAACCGTGCTCAAAGACTGTGTCTACGTGGTGTTTGGACGTATATGCAAAAAAATAGCAAGATGCCCGTGCATTGCACGGCACACCATCATCACCAACTCAGTTTTTTCTCTACTCCTACTCCTATAAAAGACTCAGTTGGTGATGATGGAGGCGAGGAGGCGTGTTCAGCCGGGCGTGCAGCGGACGGCGCAACACTATTCGATTTGTTATAAAAAACAAAGAAGATTAGTAGAGATAGAGACATAGGGAGGATCACGAGGTTGAGGGAGATAAGGATGAACGAGGCAAGGCCTTATCTGTAAATGTGGAGAGAGGTGCGGGTATCTTTTGTAAAATTGTCATAGTTGGCTTTCTATCCGTTAGATATAGATCAGACGGTCTATATTACAAGATGGCAGGCATACCATCATCACCAACTCGTTTTTCTATAAGAGTAGATATATATAGATATAGATAGATAGAGACTAGGGAGTACTAGTAAGGACACCATCTACTGCTTCGTGTGCTACTCCTGCGCTCCATTCGGCGGCCGCAATGTCCCCTACAGCCACCCCTCCTGCGCTCCATTCGACGAGCACTGTTGAAATCTAGGGAGCGCACTCGCGATCGCAGCCACGACTTCACTGACGCTTCTTCCCCGACCTCGGCAACCTCTTCCTCAACGACATGGGCGACAACCTCAACGCCAACGGTGCTGCTCCCGTTGCACCGTATGTGTTTCTGTCCTTCCTGTTTGAAATCGTGGTAGAATTCATGTTTCTACTCTGTGTCCTACTACTATGCTAGTCCACATGATTAGTTTCATCTCTGTTATAGCCGTCATGATTTATTTTGTGCTTATTCGGATTAAACCTCGTAGTAACTTGCTCATATATTCAACTGGCGCAACGTCCCCTACAGCCACTCCCGTTTCATGGACGGCCCGGTCGATGCCTCCAAGGAGCCCTTCGTCCACTGCTATGAGTGCCTGATGCCGCTTTTGTGGCTCGCCGCGGACATGGTGCATCACCTCACGGATGCGTGCATCGGTCACTGCTGGCCCTTGGCGGAGAACATCAAGTACGACACGTGCTACCGGTTCACCATGCCGGAGTCGGTGGAGGATCACCGCCGCCTGCTAGTCCCGGAGGAGGACGACAACGTCTTCCTCTTGATCGTGGGCACCGGCGAGGCCCGCGCAGGCCGCCGCACCGTCTCTGTAATGTGCGTCAGGGGCATCGCCACGACATCGGTTAATCGACACGAGGCGGATGTATGGGTGCGTGGTCATCATTAATACCCCTCCGGTCGCGTGGCGGCGACACCGGCCTCATCTGGACGGACTTGGACTCGGGAGCCGGGACTATCCCGCCAATGTGGACTTGGAAAACCCATGGCATCCTTTTTACTCCGCCGATGCGGTGCACGAGGACTCCAAGGAGGTTCACCGACATACGCATTATCAAGTGCACTTAGAAAACATGTAGTGTGTGTGTGGGCGCTTATGGCCCGTGTCTTTGCCGCTTTTGATTCTCGTAAGCTTGTCGTTAAACGTGAGTGCCTTTCGCCCCAGTCCTTCCTTTGAACTGCTCCTCAGTGAGTTGATGTAAGACACTTTGGGTTTCATTTGATAATGGAACCGGGAGGAGCCTCGTTTCTTCTAAAAAATACGCATTATCAAGTTAAATGTTGATCATTAGTCTTCGCTCAATGTAATCCGCTGTCTAAGCATGTGGAGACTTCCATGCGTGATCTTGCTCTATTGGAGTATCGCGCATGAATAAAAGTGTATCCGCTTATGGTTTAGTCTAGAATCTTCCATGTATGAATTTTTACAAGATTGGTGAAATACTTACGATGAACCTTTTCTTACATCTCCTCCGCCTTGCAAGTCATCCCGATTTAATCCCTCCGCCTAGGTGTATAAGGGCATGGTTAATATTACTTAATAGTATAGCCAACTATTGACTATAAGAAAGTGCCATGTCATCTGTAGCCAACATGTATAACAATCGATACTCAAAAACTAATTCTTAAAGATCATTTCTTGCAAAGCACAATAAGTGTTATTTCTTCACAAGTTTTGGATGCAAAGTTGAATAGTTGAACACTTTTGTTTGCAAAAGATACCTTTTATCTATTTCACCAGGATGTTTGTGAGCTCTAGAGATGAGATAATATCCGAAGAAACCTATCGATACCGTTACACATGAGATGACCCCCACATCCTTTGTCAAAATAAACAACTCCCCGATCAATGCATTTCACTCTTGATTGCAACGCACGGGCACCTTACTACTATAGATTAGTACGACCAAAAATTGAACTAACATTATATATAGTATGATAAATACTGATGCATGTCACCTAAAATTATATCATTCAAAACTATGTTCAAATACGAATCCAACGATATAGTTTTTGTTGACATGTACTAACATTTTGTCAGTTAAATCTTTAGTCAAATTCAATGGGGGACTAATAAACCACGACCGATGTAGTACAAGTGTAGAGAGCGGCGCTGCATGGGAGTCTCACCTCTCACCCCGCTTGTGGTGCGGGCAAGAAGCCATTATATCACAAAACCCAACCACTCCCAGAATAAGTGGCCCGGTAAAATAAACGGACAAGCAACCATCACATCCCTCCGTCTTTTTTGCATTTCATCTCTCTGCATTTACTTTCTCCGGTTCATCTCAAGACTTTTCGATTCCTAGCTACTACTCCTAGGGCCAGTTCTTTTGGTGGCTTCCCTAGCTTTTCCCACAAGACTAGTCACAGTGGAGAGTAACAATAAGGCGCCTCACTCATTTATTTGGGCTTGTTAACTACTACTCCGTCCTGGTTTATTCCTCACCATTGTAATTTGTGCTAAATTTTGACCAAAGATTTAACTGATAAAATGTTACTCACTCCATCTAGGTGTGTAAGTCATCTTACGAAAACCAAATAATCCCAAAACACTTAGGCGCGGTGCATTAACTTCTACCTCGTTTCTTGTTTCTTGACATATCAACCAATAAGAGATAAAGAGTGTGCATGCTTTTAATGACCTTAGATATCAAACATGACATGAAGTGGTTAGTTCATTGCATGCAATACTATTAATTAGCAAATAAACATTAACGTGTCTCATTTTCTCCTCCTCCTTGGTCACGGTGCACATCCTAAGATGACTTACTCACCTAGACGGATGGAGTAGTGCATGTGACATGCACTAACATTTCATTAGTTAAATTTATGATCAAAATTTGACATAGATTACAATGGGGACCAATAAACCAGGACGGAGGTAGTAGTTATGGGATTACTAATCTAGAAGCCTAAAAGAACTGGCCCCTGGTACTCCTACTAGTAGTAGTACTCAAGTTGGAATTCCAATTGCACGGCACAACTTGTTAGGCAAAAAAATTGATACAGGGTGTAGGAAGCGGTTTGGGAATTTGCATGCCTTTCCAACCAGTGAGATACTCCGTACAAAGTAAGACAAAGAAATAACGACAGAGAAGGAAGCTAAAAGTAAACAATCAAACAAGCATTTTTGCATTTGTTTTGCATTAAATCGTTTCACAAGCTTGACTAGTGTTGTTTTTCTACTTCTACGAAAACCGTGATCAGACGTAATGTTAAAACGCGTGCATTTGCACGCATATAAGTAATAGTAGTACTCCCTCCGCCTAGGTGTACAAGTCTTCCTCCTTGGTCACGGTGCACAACCAAATATGACTTATTGACCGGACGGTGGGAGTAGCACACCTGCAAGCATATATCGAGAGACGTGTAGTGCGATAGTATATAGTAAAGTTTGTGCTATATGCACGTACTTGCAAAATGCGTACGAATACACAAAGTTTCCAAACTTTCGCTTTTACATACTTAATTAAGGACGCTAAAAATTCCTGAACGTTCGGGATTTATCATTTGCGTCCCAAAACTAATGAGATCGCCTAACGAAACAAAAATTATACTCCTCCTACAAGCCACGGCGCTCGCCGCAGAGCGCTTGCGCGCCACCACGAGTGCCCCAGTGCGCGGCCGTTTCCCAAATACAATACACAACGCCTCTTCCTCAGCCTCGCAACTTGCGAGGTGCTGATTGGCAGCTTGCCGGTGGGCGAGCGCGATCTCACCGGTGTGGTGATCCGGCGCCAATAGGTACTCCGCCTTGCTCGAAGCATGCACCCGGTCCATGTACCGCCAAGCATAGATGAGGCGCTTGGGCCCGATCACTCGTATGCCGCACGGCGTCCTCCGCCACCCTCACGGCCCTCGCACGAGCTCTTCTACCAAAGAGCCAATTGCTCGACTCTCTCGGACGCGACATAGGCCTCCCGGGCAGCTTGTTCCATGCGCGCTTCTCTTCCTCGGCCTTCTTCTCCGCCTCTATTTTGGCGCGCTCTCTTTGGAGGCAAAGCCTCCCACAAGGCGACATCCATTTCTTTTCAAAGCTCCTCAAGGCTGGGGGCTCGGCGGGCGGCGCGGTGTTCTCCTCAGAGCCGGGAGCCGAGGGCGCCTGCGACGCTGCTGCGGCCGGGCGAGATGGGGAACGCCGACGGCCCACCTCGACGCTGCCGCGGCGAGGAGCGGAACACCGACGCTGCCCTCCTCGACTAGTGGCGGCGAGGAACGGAACGGGCGACGCTGTCGTCGCGGGCGAGGAGCGAACACCGACGCTGCCCTCCTCGACTAGTGGCGGCGAGGAATGTAATGGCGACGCTGTCGCATAGCAGCGAGGAGCGGAACACCGACGCGCCCTCCTTGACTAGTGGCGGCGAGGAATGTAACGGGCGACAAGATGACCGTCCGCTGCGGTGCAGCGAGGGGCTCCTAGGGCTTGGGAGGCGGCGATGCCATGGTGGTCGGCGTGAGAGGGCGGGGAGGAGATAGCGATGAACGTGAACGTGAGGGGAGGAGATAGCGATGTCGTGGGAGGCGCAGATTTATAGCGAGCAATGGCACACCTACGTAAGATATGGATCGAAGTCAAGATCGACTTAATCAAGAGGTTCAGCTTCGTCACCGACATGTGGGTTTAACACCGCTGGGGCCCATAGGTCAGTGACCCAATGCACCTGCAGTTAAGTAACAACTACGTGGGCATATTTGTTGGAGTAAATTACGGGGGAGCGAAGGGGTGGAAATATTGCTGGTCACAACGGATTGGACAAGCGTGGGGGGAGGAGAGTCATGCATGCAAATTTTTTCACACGGGGTGGAGTGGTGGGACCACCGGAGGGAGAAGGAGAGTTTGGCAGGCATATTGTTTCCGCACATGGAGAGGAAAAGATTTGGAGACGAACGGGCTTCCTGCAGGTATGGGGAACGATGCATAATAAGTCATCTTGCATGCCAGGCTAGGTATAGTCTCAAGTCATTAAAAACATACACGCCCACACATGTTCATATTTCAAGGTGCACTAAATTATTGCATGCGATGATTAAGGCTGGCCATAATGGTGGTATCTTAGCTGGTATCATGCACACGGGAATACTAGCAAACATGCTGATGTGGCAAAGAATTAAAGAAGAGAGGGGTGTTAGAGTAACTAGTGTTCATGCTTGCATTGGTAAACACATTTTTGTGTGAAGAACGACAACACTAGTTGAGTACTTTTGCAGACTTCAAAAACTATTCCACCGCCTCTACTATCTTGCTAAGAGTAGGTGAAAATTTTGAATCGAGCCCTTTAAACTAGAAGGGAGGTAGTGGTACTCTAATAGCTAACCTTGTTGTGATGATAAGATAGGACATGGCACGCACCTAGACGGAGGAACTAGTCTACATTGTGCATTTAAGTTTTGTCTGAAGTCAATGTACCTCTACTTTCACCAGACTTATAGAAAAATGTATCAACATTCACAATGTCAAATCAATATTTTTACACTCATTATAAAACGTAGTTCTTATACTCATTATAATCAGTATTGTAGATATTGATATTTTTAGTATAAATTTGGTCGTGGGATTTCATTGATGCCTGTCAAAGCGTGGAGGAAGCGGAGCTTAGGGCTTGCATTGTCGGTCTCTACATAGGTATTTCTCTTCATAATCCTATAATTTTAGAGACTGATTGCGCTTTTGAGGTAGCGTCTCTTGCATCGGGGGACTATGACAGGTCTGCTATGCGTGGCCTAAAGATGAAAGTGTTGAGCATCTCGAAGTTGATCAACAATCTTCAATTGTCAAAGATTAGCCGTTCGGCCAATAAGGTGGCACACTTCATCGCTAAGTATAGCTTTCACAATAGATCAGATGGTATTCTTGTAAATAACATACCGCCCTGTGTGGTGAATATTGTATCGAATGAGTGTACTGGTGTGGCTGGTTAATTAATATAAGGTGGTGTTAAAAAAGTATAAATTTGGTCAAACACTTTGCAAACGGTTGACGGGAGTAAAAAGGACCAGAGGGAGTATCATGCATGCGGAGTAGGCAAAAAAATTGCTCATTTATAGCCAGTCGAAGTCTCAAAGGGCCCGACCGCGCGAGGGAGGCGAAGGTCGTGGGAGGCGCGCGGTTGACGGAATTAAGTGAAGTTACATCCACACGCCGGCATGGCGTGCGAACAGGCAGAGGCTATACCGTCAGGCCTATGATATGGGTCTAGTAGACATGACATCTAGTGGGTCCCGCATAGTTCTCGAGAACTCTTTGGGGGCTTGCAGCCGTTTATCCATCGGGCAAGCCAGCAACCCCACGCCGTTCGCACGCCCTATTGCTACGTCTTGAGCTTGCGTTGGTTTTCCCCGAAGAGGAGAGGATGATGCAGCAGAGTAGCGTAAGTATTTCCCTCGCTTTTGAGAACCAAGGTATCAATCCAAAGAGGAGGCCACGCGCAAGTCCCTCGTACCTACACAAAACAAATAGCTCCTCGCAACCAACGCGAATAGGGGTTGTCAATCCCTTCACGGTCACTTACGAGAGTGAGATATCATAGAGACGATAGATAATATTTTGGGTATTTTTTTTGGGTATAAAGATGCAAAGTAAAATAAAAGGCAAAGTAAAGAGCAAAACAATAATAAAGCGTAGGAAGATTAATATGATGAAAATAGAACCAGGGGCCATAGATTTCACTAGTGGCTTCTATTAAGAGCATAGGTATTTTACGGCGGGTGAATGAATTACTGTTGAGAAATTGACATAATTGAGCATAGTTACGAGAGTATCTAGGTATGATCATGTATATAGGCATCACTTCTGAAACAAGTAGACCGACTCCTGCCTGCATCTACTACTATTACTCCACTCATCGACCCCTATCCAGCATGCATCTAGAGTATTAAGTTAATGAAAACAGAGTAACGCCTTAAGCAAGATGACATGATGTAGAGGAATAAATTCATGCAATGATAAATACCCCATCTTGTTATCCTCGATGGCAACAATACAATACGTGCCTTGCTGCCCGTACTGTCACTGAGAAAGGACACCGCAAGATTGAACCCAAAGCTAAACACTTCTCCCATTGCAAGAACTACCAATCTAGTTGGCCAAACCAAACGAATAATTCGAAGAGACTTATAAATATAACTCAATCATACATAAAAGAATTCAGAAAAGATTCAAATATTGCTCATAGATAATCTTGATCATAAACCCACAATTCATCGGTCTCAACAAACACACCGCAAAAAGAAGATTACATCGAATAGATCTCCACAAGAGAGGGGAGAACATTGTATTGAGATCCAAAAGAGAGAAGAATCCATCTAGCTACTAACTATGGACCAAGGTCTGAAATAAACTACTCACACTTCATCGGAGAGGCTATGATGATGATGTAGAAGCCCTCCGTGGTGGAATCCTTCCCATGAGCTCCTAACAGGCCCCAAGATGGGATCTCGTGGATCTGAGAAAGTTGCGCGGTGGAATTAGGTTTTGGCTCAGATCTCGATCTCGACGGGGTAATGAGGTATATATAGGAGGAAGAAGTATGTCGGTGGAGCCTCGAGGGGCCCACGAGGTAGGGGGCGTGCCCTAGGGGGGGAGCCCTCCACCCTCGTGGCCGCCTCGGAGCTTTCTTGACGGAGGGTCCAAGTCTCCTGGGTCTTATCAGATGAGAAAATCACGTTCCCGAAGATTTCATTCCGTTTGGACTCCGTTTGATATTCCGTTTCTTTGAAACACTGAAATAGGCAAAAAGCAGCAATTGTGGGCTGGGCCTTCGGTTAATAGGTTAGTCCCAAAAGTAATATAAAAGTGGAAAATAAAGCCCAATATAGTCCAAAACAATAGATAATATAGCATGGAGCAATCAAAAATTATAGATACGTTGGAGACGTATCAGGCATCCCCAAGCTTAATTCCTGCTCGTCCTCGAGTAGGTAAATGATAAAAAGAGAATTTTTGATGCGGAGTGCTACTTGGCATAATTTGAAAGTAATTATTCTTAATTGTGGTATGAATATTCAGATCTAAAAGATTCAAGACAAAAGTTCATATTGACATAAAAATAATAATACTTCAAGCATACTAACAAAGCAATCATGTCTTCTCAAAATAACATGGCCAAAGAAAGTTATCCCTACAAAATCATATAGTCTGGCTATGCTCTATCTTCACCACACAAAGTATTTAAATCATGCACAACACCGATGGGCTATGGAGATTCCCATCAATAGATACCAATGTGAGTGAGTAGGGACTGCCATGCAACGGATGCACTAGAGCTATAAGTATATGAAAGCTCAACAAAAGAAACTAAGTGGGTGTGCATCCAACTTGCTTGCTCATGAAGACCTAGGGCAATTTGAGGAAGCCCATCATTGGAATATACAAGCCAAGTTCTATAATGAAAAATTCTCACTAGTATATGAAAGTGACAAAATGAGAGACTCTCTATTATGAAGATCATGGTGCTACTTTGAAGCACAAGTGTGGTAAAAGGATAGTAACATTGTCCCTTCTCTCTTTTTCTCTCATTTTTTTATTGGGCCTTTTCTTTTTTTATGGCCTCTTTTCTTTTTTTTTTCGTCCGGAGTCTCATCCCGACTTATGGCGGAATCATAGTCTTCGTCATCCTTTCCTCACTTGGGACAATGCTCTAAAAATGATGATCATCACACTTTTATTTTTCTTACAACTCAACAATTACAACTCGATACTTAGAACAAAATATGACTCTATGTGTATGCCTCCGGCGGTGTGGATATGCAATGATTCATAAGTGACATGTATGAAAGAATTATGAACGGTGGCTTTGCCACAAATACGATGTCAACTAAATGATCATGCTAAGCAAAATGACAATGATGGAGCGTGTCATAATAAACGGAATGGTGGAAAGTTGCATGGCAATATATCTCAGAATGGCTATGGAAATGCCATGATAGGTAGGTATGGTGGCTGTTTTGAGGAAGGTATATGGTGGGTGTATGATACCGGTGAAAAGTGCGCGGTATTAGAGAGGCTAGCAATGGTGGAAGGGTGAGAAAAGTCATTATAATCCATGGACTCAACATTAGTCATAAAGAACTCATATACTTCTTGCAAAAATCTACAAGTTATCAAAGCAAAGTATTACGCGCATGCTCCTAGGGGGATAGATTGGTAGGAAAAGACCATCGCCGTCTCCCCGACCGCCACTCATAAGGAAGACAATCAATAAATAAATCATGCTCCGACTTCATCACATAACGGTTCACCATACGTGCATGCTACGGGAATCACAAACTTTAACACAAGTATTCCTCAAATTCACAACTACTCAACTAGCATGACTCTAATATTATCACCTCCATATCTCAAAAAAAATTATCAAGCATCAAACTTTTCTTAGTATTCAACACACTCAAAAGAAAGTTTTACAAATCTTGAATACCAAGCATATTATTATTAAGCAAATTACCATGCTATTTAAGACTCTCAAAATAATCTAAGTGAAGCATGAGAGATCAATAGTTTCTTTATTACAAATCCACCACCGTGCTCTAAAATATATAAGTGATGTACTAGAGCAAAACTGTAAAGCTCAAAAGATATAAGTGAAGCACATAGAGCAAAACTATCAAGCTCAAAAGATATAAGTGAAGCACATAGAGTATTCTAACAAATTCCAATTCATGTATGGCTCTCTCAAAAGGTATGTACAGCAAGGACGATTGTGGTAAACTAACAAACAAAGTCGCAAATAATACAAGACGCTCCAAGCATCATGTGGTGAATAAAAATATAGCTCCAAGTAAAGTTACCGATGGAAGTGGACGAAAGAGGGGATGCCTTCCGGGGCATCCCCAAGCTTTGACTTTTTGGTGTCCTTGGATTATCTTGGGGGTGCCATGGTCATCCCCAAGCTTAGGCTCTTGCCACTCCTTGTTCCATAGTCCATCAAAAAAATTCACCCAAAACTTGAAAACTTCACAACACAAAACTCAACAGAATTCTCGTGAGCTCCGTTAGCTAAAGAAAACAAAAAATCACTTCAAGGTAATGTAATTAACTCATTCTTTATTTATATTGGTGTTAAACATACTTTATTCCAAATTCCCTATGGATCATAAACTATTTTACTAGGCATAGATTCATCAAAATAAGCAAATAACACACGAAAAACAGAATCTGTCAAAAACAGAACAGTCTGTAGTAATCTGTAACTAATGCAAAATTCTGGAACTCCAAAAATTCATCCAAAATAGGAAGACCTAGGCAATTTGTTTATTGATCAGCAGAAATTGGAATCACTATTTTATCACGTTCTGGTGATTTTTAACAACTATTTTCGTGAACCGAAAGTTTCTGGAAATTACAGCAAGATCAAATAACTATTATCCAAGAAGATCCTATAGGTTTAACTTGGCACAAACACTAATTCAAACATAAAACCACATCTAAACAGAAGGTATATGGATTATTTATTGAATAACATCAAGGAAAAATATTGGGTTGTCTCCCAACAAGCACTTTTCTTTTAAAGCCTTTTAGCTAGGCATTGATAATTTTAATGATGCTCACATGAAAGACAAGAATTGAAGCACAAAGAGAGCATCATAAAACACGTGACAAACACATATATGTCTAACATACTTCCTATGCAGAGGCATCTTATAGAAAAACAAATTATCATAGCAAGAAAAAACTAGCATATGCAAGGAAGCGAAAAGGAACAATAGCAATCTCAACATAAAGTGAGGTAATTTAGTAACATGAAAATTTCTATAACCTTATTTTCCTCTCTCATAATAATTACATGTAGGATCATATGAAAATACAACAATATAGCTATCACATAACATATTCTCAACACGATCCACATGCATGCGAGGTTGACATTCTTCCAAAATAGTGGGATTATCATTAACTAAAGTCATGATTTCTCCAACCCCACTTTTATCAAAAATTTCATAAGATTGAATGTTATCCGAATATGTGGGATCTAAAGTTGCTCTTCCAAACCCGCTTTCAATATTATTGCAAACACTATTATCAATCTTATATTCATCGTGGTGCTTAAATAAATTTTCAAGATCATAAGAAGAATCTCCCCAATCATGACTATTGGACATAGCAAAACTAGCATCCCCAAGCTTAGGGTTTTGAATATTATTAGCATAATTTACATCGATAGAATTTATAATAAAATCATTGCAATCATGCCTTTTATTCAAAGATCTACCGTCAATCACTTCAAGCACTTTATCAAAATTTTCAGATTTACGGATTTCAGGCAAAACCTTATAAAGATAATCTAGTGCATCCAAATCACTAGGAATTGGTTCATCATAATTGGATCTCTTAAAAAGATTGGCAAGCGGATGAGGATCCATAGATATTAGCTTCTCTGTTTAGGAATAAATACTCAACTATTTCAACCAAACGAGCAAACGAGCCAAGTAAGACATCAAGGCAAACGAAAAGATGAACGGAAAAAGGGCGAATAAAACGGCAAGGGTGAAGTGGGGGAGAGGAAAACGAGAGGCAAATGGAAAATAATGTAATGCGGGAGATAAGGGATTGTGATAGGTACTTGGTATGTTGACTTTTGCGTAGACTCCACGACAACGCCGCCAGAAATCCTTCTTTCTATGTCTTGAGCTTGCGTTGGTTTTCCCCGAAGAGGAGAGGATGATGCAGCAGAGTAGCGTAAGTATTTCCCTCAGTTTTTGAGAACCAAGGTATCAATCCAGTAGGAGGCCACGCGCAAGTCCCTTGTACCTACACAAAACAAATAGCTCCTCGCAACCAATGCGAATAGGGGTTGTCAATCCCTTCACGGTCACTTACGAGAGTGAGATCTGATAGAGATGATAGATAATATTTTTGGTATTTTTTGGGTATAAAGATGCAAAGTAAAATAAAAGGCAAAAGAGCAAAACAATAATAAAGCGTAGGAAGATTAATATGATGAAAATAGACCCGGGGGCCATAGATTTCACTAGTGGCTTCTCTCAAGAGCATAGGTATGTTACTATGGTGAACGAATTACTGTTGAGCAATTGACAGAATTGAGCATAGTTATGAGAGTATCTAGGTATGATCATGTATATAGGCATCACTTCCGAAACAAGTAGACCGACTCCTACCTACATCTACTACTATTACTCCACTCATTGACCGCTATCCAGCATGCATCTAGAGTATTAAGTTAATGAAAACAGAGTAACGCCTTAAGCAAGATGACATGATGTAGAGGAATAAATTCATGCAATATGATAAATACCCCATCTTGTTATCCTTGATGGCAACAATACAATACGTGCCTTGCTGCCCCATCACATCGGGAAAGGACACCGCAAGATTGAACCCAAAGCTAAACACTTCTCCCATTGCAAGAACTACCAATCTAGTTGTCAAAACCAAACGGATAATTCGAAGAGACTTATAAAGATAACTCAATCATATATAAAAGAATTCAGAAAAGGTTTATTGCTCATAGATAATCTTGATCATAAACCCACAATTCATCGGTCTCAACAAACACACCTCAAAAAGAAGATTACATCGAATAGATCTCCACGAGAGAGGGGGAGAACATTGTATTGAGATCCAAAAGAGAGAAGAAGCCATCTAGCTACTAACTATGGACCCAAGGTCCAAGTAAACTACTCACACTTCAAATGGAGAGGCTATGATGATGATGTAGAAGCCCTCCGTGGTGGAATCCCCTTCGGGCGGAGCTCCGGAACAGGCCCCAAGATGGGATATCGTGGATACAGAAAGTTGCGGCGGTGGAATTAGGTTTTTGGTTCCGTATCTGATCTGACGGGGGTACGTAGGTATATATAGGAGGAAGAAGTACGTCGGTGGATCCTCGAGGGGCCCATGAGGTAGGGGGCACGCCCTAGGGGGGGGCGCCCTCCACCCTCGTGGCCGTCTTAGAGCTTTCTTGACGGAGGGTCCAAGTCTCCTGGGTCTTATCCGATGAGAAAATCACGTTCCCGAAGATTTCATTCCGTTTCTTTAAAACACTGAAATAGGCAAAAAACAGCAATTCTGGGCTGGGCCTCCGGTTAATAGGTTAGTCCCAAAAGTAATATAAAAGTGGAAAATAAAGCCCAATATAGTCCAAAACAATAGATAATATAGCATGGAGCAATCAAAAATTATAGATACGTTGGAGACGTATCACCTACTCGTCCCCGTCTTCTACTACCTTACAACAGTTCGCTCCCAGTCATCCCGTCCTTTCACACGTGGATCCGCGATGGTGAAAGCATGGCTTGCTCGCTTCCTACGCATGTTCAACAGTTCAACAGATGAGTGGGTCGCTGGGCTAGATGTTGAGTACACCACAGTCCTGGGACGAAAGAAGGATCTAAAGGACGAAGAGAGGAAGAAGCCCGCTGTGTTCCAGGTTTGCGTACATAAAGTTTGCTTGGTCTACCACATATGCCATGCCGACGTTGAGTGCCAGGATTTTAAGAACTTCCTCAAGGACAAAAGAGTGAAATTCGTTCAGAGGCTTTAAGAACGAGGATGTCCTGCGTCGGATAGGTCTCGTTGTAGGTCAGCCCTTCGATCTCCGTATAAGCAAGCCCGGTGTCCTCCTCTCAACCTTCAATGTCAATTCTAGCAAAGCAACCATGATTGATCCTTCAGACGCTTAAACTGAAGAAACCTCATCACGAGTTTCATCATGCATGGGAGTCGAAGACATTAGATGAAGATCACATCTTGTACGCATCAATGGATGCCTACCTTTGTTTAAATATCTACAACGGTTTGATGAAGAAGCAGAGCCCAGTGTTCGGTTCAAGCAAAGAAGCGTCGGCGACGAGGAAGTGGAAGAGGGACGAGGACAAAGTCAAGGACGTGGACTCGGACTCCAAGTAGGTGGCAGTGACGTCGCTCATGCTGGTTCTACTGCAGTGTCAAGCGGACTAGTTGCTTAGTTTATTTTCAAGGGTGTGTTGTGCTGAGGCCCCAGCAGAACTATGTTTAGTATGTTCTTTCTCGTTATTTGAACTCTTTAGTACGTGCAGTAGTACTAGTACTATGTCTTACTATCGCTCTTCTTGCAGTTGGTACTACTCGTCAGATTCTTCGTGTTCCTACTGTACTTAATATGTTCATACTAGTAGTATAATTTGGGTCAGTCAATTTGTGAAAGAAGTTCGACGGAGCGAAGGAAGAAGACGACAGAAGAGGTGGAAGAAGCCCTTCTAGCCATCCATGTTGCATCAAACGGCTCACATGAGTCGACTGACCCAAATTTCTCCTTCAGATTGCAGGATCCACGTGGCATTCAAGGTCTCGAAGGTAGATTCAGCGTCCGCACCAGGTTTGCGCGGGCTCGGCTAGCCTTGACCGCTTCGCCGCGGCAGCCACCATCGCGCCTCCTCCGCTGGCGAGACGACAATGACACGCTTAGTTCCTCTCCTCGCCGGCGTCTTTGAGCACGCGCTCATCCTCCTCTTCAGACGCTGCATGCATAGACGCTGCTCCACCAGCTGCTCGCGTGCTTAGCGCGGGCGGCACCTTCTGAAGAGGGGATCAGACGACGTGAGCGGGCGAGCCTTCAGCTTCGTGGGCACAGGGATGGCGGCGACACGGCGGTGATGGTCGAGAAATTGTTGGCGGAGCAGGCGGCGCCGCATGCGCAATAGCGGGCGGCATATTGATGAGTCTTGGCGTGTGGGAGCTTACTTTAGTTTTATATAAGGTTGGTCAAACTTAAAAGAAAACCGTACTAGTACACGTAAACATTAGACTTAGGCAGCGCTTTTATTAGTTAGTACCACAACCACGATACGGAATCCTGTAAGCTGCGTGAACCGCTGACGCTGGTCGATCGAATCAGTGCGTCACCGTGTCGCGCTCGAAGGACATCCACCGAACATTTTTGTGTGTGTGAAAACAATCCTCGAATATTACTCAACTTTTTTTCCTGGGAAAGTTCTTGACGCTGCAATATTTCCGTACATTTGAATTTAGCTCCAGTTCGTGTTTATTTGGATTTGGACGTTTTAGGTGTGCCCTAGTTTTTTTTAATACTGATTTTGTGTGTGTGACTGAGAGAGAACGTGTGTATGTGTCCATATGTGTGTTGTATGAACGGCAATGTGGAGACGGTGTGCGTGTGATACAGACATAGAGAGGTGTGAATGTGCAAATGATCATGCATGAGTGAGACATAGACAGATATGCCGATACGTTGTGTATACATGAGAGAACGGTCTCTCTCTCTCTCACACACACACACACACGCAGCACAACAAACACACACACACACACACACACACACACACACACACACACTCCCCTGAGCACACAATTCATCCCCATCCAAGTTATACGGCGACCACTCTTGCTTGTGCTTCTTTGCACCCCAACATGCACAACACCTCAATCTTCAAAGAGGGCACCGAGCAGATCGAAGACGGCGACTAGGGATGGCACCCGCCGGGTTTGGGTACGGGTGGAGCCACCCCATACCCTTACCCGTGACCCCAAACCTTACCCATCACCCGTACCCATACCCGTGAACGGGTACAATTTTTTCCAAGATACCCATCACCCGTCAGGTAAATGGATACCATGGTAAAATTACCCATATTTGCAACACATCAATTTGAGCATTACATAGTCACAAACAACAACTTATAATAATAATAATTTATAAAAAACAACACTTCATTTGAATTTACACACAAGAACAACACTTCATTCGAACAATTGCGCTCTAAAACATTTGGATTTACACACAAGAATCCCTACAGAAACATTCATGTGATAAATAACGCTGCTATTTTTTTCAGAATTCTGAAGCTAAACGAACAACTCGTCACTCTTGCTGCAGCAAAAGAATTCACGGTTCAGATAATCACTTTACACACGGAGTGCTCGTTGCCGTATCTCTGTGCAAAACAATGAATTATCAAAAAGAGGTGGATGCCGTGGTAACAATCGTTGTACACACATAGTGCTCGTCACCAATTTGCTGCAGCAATAACCACGACATGATTCCTCTTTCTAAAATTTCATGGTTCAGTTAAGACTTAAGAAGCTCGCAATGACACACAGAAAGTCGTATTCATCACATCATCTATATACATCACGTCTACTCAGCAGAAATCAATGCTCATCTACATGAATGCATCACATCATCTTGTACAACAAATATCTCCAAACTGTAAGATCAGTGCTCGTAATCATAAAATCATAAAGAAAATCGATAGTCTCCTAGACAAAATAGCCATGCTCCTGTTCTTGTGCTTTGCGGCAGCAGATCGACCATTGCTAAGTAGGCTAGGGCGTACCTGCTTCACGGACGTCTTGGACATAGTGATGTGATGGTGTTGCACCTTGGACCCCGGAGCATGAGGTGGAAGACCTTGACGTCAGCCGGGGAGTTGGCTCTTTCCTGGCGCGCGGAGGCAGAAGGCACCATACGATGATAGGGTTGGGCTTGGGCTCGGTGTTGGCGTGTTGTGCTCCTGGCTATGGTGGTCGCCGAGCTACAGCTCCTTGCGGTTCCCATCCACGCGTGAGCTATCATCATCGTCCGTTGGGTCCATGGTGGTGGCGCGAGGCAGCAAGCGGCTGGAGGCCTGGCTTTGGCGGCCGACAGCGAGAGCCGAGAGCCCAAGAAGATGAGATCGATCTATTCTGCTGGGCGCTGGCTGCTACAAGCATGCGAGGTAATTTTGGACGTCAAGTTCGTCAATCATGCAATCACATTCATACATAACCATAAAAGGAACGAGGCAATTCTGGACATCAATCACCTTTTTTTTTGCAAAATGGATATCAATCACCTAGACACAAGTATCACATTTGGGATTCTGGACGTGGGATAGCTGCGGGATTTTTATCCACATAATGATACAATACATTTAATATGTGGATAATAATATTTTAGGCCTATTTATCATATTATACGTGGGTACATGGGTACACGGGTATGGATTATACTAAACCATACCCGTACCCACCAAACCCGATGGGTTTAAAATTTTCCTATTTATTTACCCATGGGTATTTTTGTAATCCAAACCCTTGACTTAATAGGGTTTTTACCCGCTGGGTACGCGGGTAATGGGTACCCATTGCCATCCCTAACGGCGACCACACCGCGCTAGAGAATGCGGGGTCATTTGGAAGTAGGGTGATGTGACGACGGCTGACTGACTCCTCCCCCCACCCTCTCTCTCTCTCTCTCTTGCACAAAATTACCAATCCCTCTCTCCCCCGCACAAAATTGTCAATCCCTCAACCCACAAGATCCTTCCCCTCTTGTCCATGTTTTTCCAGCTCTCTCATCAAACATGTTGTCTCTTCTCCTTCCACGTATACAGAATCTGGATGCACACGCATCTCACGTATATTACATGTCTCCATCTTTCTCACAGACCTAACTTCTTCCTCTCTCTTTCTCTCTCTATCTCTCTCCCTTTGTCTCATTAGGTTTGTCTCCTACTCTCTCGTCCACATACATACAATCTTTCCGCCTCTATCTGCTCCATCTTCAAAAAGCTCTCTCTGCATGTTTCATTCACACATTGGGATATGTCAAAATGTTGCTTCTATAATGGCCCTGTTTGGATCATGGGTTAGAGCTAGTTTGGGTTAGTTGGGGCTCAAATAACCCAAAAGTATCCAAACAGGAGGGTTAGAGTGGGTTAGTTCCATCTAACCCAACTATCCCGTGGAGAGGTGCTTATTTGGGTTAGAGTGGGTTAGAAAATAACTCTAACTCTAAGCGTGTTAGAGTATCCAAACAGGGCCAATGGCTGATGTAGAGTTATGGTTGTTTTTGTTGCATCCTACAAAGTAATAACTATGAAATGCATTTAGATTCTCATTTGACTAGGATTATGTGAGTTTGAGCATGTTGTGAAGTACTATAGACCTTGTATACATCTTGGGGTTCGACAATGATTGTAACTATTGAATTGTATAGACCATTACATTCGAAGTCAATAGCCTAATATATTTATTTCACAATTTTAACAAATGATTAGTTCACTACGAACTAAGAAAACAAATGTGTACTCCCTCCGTTTTTATTTAGGTTCGCGTATTAGCATTGGTCAAAGTCAAGTTTTGTAAACTCTTAGAAAGCTTATAACAAAAAATATTAACATATACAATAACAAATAAATACCATTAGATTCATTATTGAATGTACTTTCACATCATACATATTTGTTATGGTAAATGTTTATATTTTTCTATAAACTTGGTCAAACTTTAGGAAGTTTGACTTCGTCAAACCTAATATGCAGAGTTTACTACTACTACTCGCTAGTTGCTTAGCCGAATCACTCAACACGCCACACGGGAGTCCAAAGTGTCACAAAATTTTGAGGTCGGCGGGAAAATCTCCCGCGACCCTGATTCGAGCAGTGGGAAGTTACCATCATAGCCTTCTGAACAGGCCTATGGATGACGCTTGGTAGGGGGCTGTTTTCATAACTTCAGGTTCACCCTACCCAGCCAACCCCACCCCGACACCTAGAGTAGTACACCCGAATACTCCCCATTTTCTATCCCCACCACAAAATAGACTTCTCCACGGCACCGCAGCCTTCGTGCTCCTCCCCTTTACATCCGCCCACTCGTCCACCGCAGTCAAGATCTGCCTCATCGACGACCTCAGATGTCAAGACCGAGCCGGTCCACCGTCGTCGCCGTGACACGGAGCCTCTTCCCAAGATCGTCTTCCACGGTTCGGATCTGCTTCCTAAGCCGATGCCAAGTGCGTAAGTACCACCATCATGGACAATGAGTGACTCCGCTGCCGACCATGACTCACAGAGGTCGCCGCGACCATCGCTCTCCTCCTCGATTGGTAATGTGTGTATTGAATCACTTAGCAAAGACATGTGCAGTTCCAATTTTGTTCATACCTACCCTTCAAATTTCCTAGGTGCTATTGTTCCCGTAAAAGTAATTGGTTATAGCCTCCATTGTCCAACAGAATATCAGCTTGTAATTGTGTGTCGCCTCACATCGCTACCGTGCTTGGGTAGGTTTTTCATCTACAACCAAGAGTGTGGCAAATGATGGAAAGGTTTTTAGAACTAGCAAGATGCCCATGCGTTGCACGCATCAAGATGCATTTGTATGATTAGTTTATCTTGTGGGAGAAAAGGATGAACGAGGGAAGGCCTTATTTGCAAATCTGGAGAGGGGTATGGGTATCTTTTTGCAAAATTCCCATTTGTTTCCTTCCTATCTGTCAGATATAAATCGGACGACCTATATTGCAAGAAAAGAAAGTATAGAGAAAAAAAAGTAGACAGTAAAGTAAGTAGAGATAAATATTAAATATAAAATAAATATAACAGTAGAGAAGAGAGTAGAGATAGCAGAGACGTCGGAAAGGATCACGCGTGCGGGAAAAAGCGGCTGGGCGTGCGCTAGTTTTGGCGCGCGGCGTCCGGCCCGTTTTATAAAATCCAACGCCCTCCCACCGCTGCGTTTTGCCACCGCTCTCTCCCCGCTCATTTTCGCCTCGCCGCCGCCGCGCCACCATGCCGCCGCATCGCCGAGAAACTTGGGGATACCGCGGCGTTCGCGCGCGCCCCTCCGGCGGCTTCTCCGTCGTGAGCCGGTTCTGCGGGATGCGCCTCGGCCTCGGCAATTTCGACGCCGCCAACGAGGCCGCCCGCGCGTACGACGCGGTGGCGTGGCGCCTCCGGTGGCCTCATAGAACATTGAACTTCCCCAACGTGCCGATGCGGGAGCGGGCGCAGGAGATCGCGTCTCTGTCACGGCTTAGCACCGACGAAGATCGTCGCGACAACCGGAGGCGGGAGCTCCGCCTCGGCATCGCCGAGATGGACGAGGAAGCCATGGCACTGTGGCGCCAACGCTCCCGTAGGACATCATCAACGAGCGCGAGTTCTACGCGCAAAGGAGGGCGGAGAGGGATAAGAGGAGGGCGGAGCGAGCCGCCTATCGCGAGGACAAGCGTGGCTAAAAGCGCACGCTCAATTCAACATGAGGCTAGGAGCAGCGTCACCGAATCCGACGACGATCGGTATCTTCACGCCTACAGTCAGACGTCTGAGGAGGACATCACCGAGGAGGAGTCGGACAACGAGGAGTAGTTGAATTATCTTTTTTTATCTATCTATGCTGAGAACTATCCTCTACTCTATCTACTTCTCGATCTCAAAGATCAGAACGCTTTTTAAAGCGCCGCCGTTGTGATTCTGTTGGAGATGCTCTAACATGGCGTATTTAGTGCTTTAATGTTGCCCACAAGATGCGCGAGTATTACTAGTAGTATATTTTTCTTGCCATGTTGAGATTTTAAAACCACGAGTGCGAACATGCAGAGGAGCAATGAAGACCAAACACGGGATATTCGGGACATCTTCAAGGAGCGTGGCAAGCTAAAGAGGAGCTGCATGGAACCTGTAAAACGAGCTTTGGTAAGTAACACCCTTTCAATTACTTTCGTGGAGCCTCATGTTCTTCGATGTGTATATGTTGTAGTTTCTATTTCTCTTAAGCGTGGTGTTCTTCGATGTGTAATAAGAAGAGTCTTAATCGTCCTAATGCTTTCGTTTTTAGCTTGATGTAGGAAGTGGGTGTTCTCACTTTGTAGTCTGTTTTTATATATTTTTCCTTTTGAATTCACTTCTCCGAGTTCTGTTTATCTGGCTTCTACTAAATGGATCTAGGTTGCTCTGAGTATTGATCTAAAAAGAAGTAACTTCATGTCGATGCGCCTCGCAAGGAGGGAAGTATGGTCAACCTCGAGATCATGTTTCCAAAATGAGGCTGGATTACACACAAGGTTCCAGTTCCCTAATGATGTTGGGTTAGACACAAGGTGCAAATTCCCAGATGATGCTGGATTACACACAAGCCAGGTGGAGTCGTCAGCTGTTCGTGTCCTCGTGGCATTAGTAAAGGCTGAAAGAGAGTGTGCAACAACCCTTGAGAATGTAGCTGAGTTCCTAAAGAAGCGAAAAGAGCAATCAGATGCTCTCTTCACCCAAGCCAAAGAAGAGATGGAAGAAGCCAGAAATAAGCTAGCAGAGGCAGAGCAGGCTAGGCGTCTCCTGCTATCTAAAACTGTTGTTAATACAAAATTTCCTTCATAATAGCTAGGTTCAAATGTTTATCCAACAAGATGCTCATAGATGTCCGTGCATTATTGATGTGGCACAAAATGTTTTTTCGGGTCATGTAATAACAGCAATTACTTTCCAAACAATAATGCATTTAAGCATTGGACATGGTATAGTTCACGCGCCAATCCCGACATTCCAAGTTCAACTTCCACATCAAACTCATGTTCACAGATATCCGCACATTTCATACATAATGTCCACAACCATGATTCATTTCAAAGCCAAAAAATGTGAGGAGAGTTATAAATAAAGAAAAACCTCTACTAGTTCCTCGCTACCAAAGGCGAGCACAACAAGTCAAGACCATGCGTAAATTAGTTATATTTTAGTCATTTTTGTGTTCTAAAATGCCCGCCGCTCACGGAAGGACGCGTGTTGCCGCACATGCTGGATTCAATGAAGGCAAAGGGCAGTCTTAAGCTGCTTGCACGCCGTGAGGAGGCGTGCTCACCGGGCTCGCAGCGAAAAGTGCCCTTCTTGACGGGCGCGCCGGTTCAATGCCTGCGCTTATGAGAGGTCGCAGACGTGTCGAGCAATCACTCCCTCCAAATTTTTTGTTTGGGTATAACAAAATCTCGTTTTCCATTTACATTTTACAAGTAAAATTCATGGACAAACTTTGACCCAAAGTACGATGGGGACTAGTAAACCAGAATGGAGGTAGTAGTTTTTTTAATCAAAGAAGGGTTTCCCCTTCAGATTTTCATTACTAAAAACCAGCATCTAAATCTAAACCATAGTATTTGCCCTAGAACTACCAGGTTCAACATCTCGCAACATAAACCCATACAACCTCCATCGTAAAAAAAACCATACAACCATACGCCAAGGAGGTATGTAGTACTATGAATTCCATTTTCGCTCCATACCAATCATTCTGAAAACTACTTACTACTTATAACGCGCCATTGAAAATTGGAACTCTTAATCCTGCTAGAAAAACGATATTTTAAACGTGGCTACTCGATCTGTGGCAACTGGCAAGCCACCGTGCTCCAAGTCGTTCACCTGTGGTCCCGACCATCAACTCCTACGGATCAAATTATCATGCAAGCTGACTATTCCTACAAAGGTGCTCCACCACGTACCCGGTACCCGCGAATGCAGCAATCGTGAACCTAGGGTTTTAGGATTTATTTGTTAACGTCGCCTTTATGTAACACTCATGTGTGCGAGACAATGAGAGGTCGATCACAAGGCGTCGTCGCCTCTTCTCTTCGTGATATGTACTCCACCGCTTGTCCGGTGTCCAAAAATTATAATAACTACTAGCAATGTGCCAATGCGTTGCCACACGATCAAAGTAGATTATTACATATTCACCGATTTGGTAGAAAAAAAGTCTAGTTTTGAAATACGTATATCACTAAAAATATGTTATGTTTCACTCAAAATATATTCCTTTTGCATTTTTGATGAGATAAGGGAGGAATGTTGTTGGTTTCAAGATTCGAGAAGTGGTATATGTCTAATTTCTACTCTTACTAGCAAGATGCCCGTGCGTTGCACGGAACATCAAGATCTTGTGGGAGAAAAGGATGAACGAGGGAAGGCCTTATCTGCAAATGTGGTGAAGAGTGCGGGTAAATTGCCATATTTTCCTTCCTATCCGCCAGATATAAATCGGACGACCTACATTGCAGGATGGCAGGCCCACCATCATCACCAACTCTATTTTTTATCCCTACTCTTATAAAAAGCATTGTCGGTGATGATCGTGTGCCCCGCCATCCTCAAGAATATAGGCCGTCCGATCTATATCCTGACGGATAGGAAGGAAACTATGGCAACTTTGGTAAAGATACCCACACCCCTCTCCACATTTGCAAATAAGGCCTTCCTCGCTCATCCTTTTCCCCACAAGATAAACTACTCATACAAATGCATCTTGATGTTCAGATAACGCATGGGCATCTTGCTAGTTGTTGCAAAAAGCCCATGTGTGTGAGAGAGAGAGGGAGAGTGGAGGAGGACGGAGTGCATGTGTGACAAAGACACAAGGAGTGTGTGTGCAATAGGTATCAGCTTAAAATGAGGCAATAGTGCGTGTGTGCATGATCGAGAGGGCGTGTCTCGAGAAGGGAAGAAAAATCTACATAGATACAAGGAGCAGGAGAGAGACATGTATGCGATGGTGGAAGCATGAGTGTGCGGGTGTATAAACCTATCTGGAGGCTAGCTAGTCGATAACTGTTTTGAGAGAAATACGAGTCAGGGTGCAAAAGCGAGAGTTTTGTGTGTGAGAGAGAGAGAGAGAGACGGTAGTCGGGAAGGGGAGTGGAAGCAGGAGTTGTGTGTGTGTGTGTGTGTCTGTGAGAGAGAGAGAGAGGAGATGGTAGTCGGGGTTGTCTGATCTGTAAACAAATGTATAATGTCGATGCAGGATGGAGATTTAAAAGGAGACCGCAACAAATGTTGTGTCTACAGGAGAGAGAGTAATTTTAGTGGTATGAGTCATATGTAGAGACATATAGGGTGTGTGAGAGAATCCCATAGAGAGAAAGACAAAGTGAAAGACGAGTGGAGACTGTGTGTGTGGCGGTGAAAAAGAAAGCTTAGGTACCGAGTACCAGAGAACAGTAGAGACGTGAGAGATAATGAAAACCGTGTAATGTATAATGATAGGGAGAGTGTGACACTTCTCAAGGGAGACGCCGAGAGACCATGTTTGCGAGGATAGGAGAAACATGAAGTGAGCGTCTTGGTGAGCTGGAGAAAAGAGAGTGATAGCTACCAAGGAGCATGCATGCGAGAGAGATGGGCATGAAAGGAGTGAACAAAAAGGATTCAAATATTTGAATTGAGATGATGATACATGTAATCCATACTCGAACCAAAATTGATCTATCAAACATGCATACTCATATGAATTCACGCACATCTATGTTATTTAATATGTAGGTATTATCGATCCATACATTTTAGTAGAACATAATTTGGTTAAATTTTTTCAATTCAACCTTAAGATTTCGAGATCGTTGTATTTGTAAATCATATTATACATATAAAGGAGCAGAATTCTTTGTTGTGCTTTTGAAAGTATATATATAAAAATGATGTATATAGAATGTAATTCCAATTGAAAATGGATCCCGCCCGAAAAATTATAGAATACAAACAGGATTCGAATTGAGTTGGCACGGTAAACATGCACTCTGCAAAATTTGAAAGAAGCGGGGAAAGTCGCGAATCACCAAACCAAAATCTGCGAGATGGAAATCACTACTGCCTATCCCTGCCCCGCAAAGCCTATCTGCTGGATTTCTCTAGGTTTCGATAGGGGTAGGTTTGTAATTTCACCCGAACGTGACGTAACCGCCTCTCACCCGGATTCATACACGGTGGGCGCCAAAACAGAGTGTGTCCTTGGTCAAATCGACTCCTCCCCGATTCATATTCATACACGGTATGCAAAACAAACTCTCGCCGGCAAATATTCGTATGCGAGATTACCGTCCTATCCCCAACCGACTAATGTTGCTTTGTGATGTAGTAGAAATTTGAAACGGGGCTAAGTTTGTAAATTTCCTCGCATTTGAGACAAGCGCGCCCTGAATACATGGTTCCCCTTCCTCTCTACCTCCCTTTTCCCCATTCGCACTCCGTGGGTGCAAAAACACCCTCTCCACCCCACCTCCTCCGTCTGGCCGTCCGCCACCCCATCCACCGCCGTCCTCCTCCACCATGCCGGAGCCGATACCCCGACGCCACGTCCATTACAAGAGATCGACCTTTCTCATCCACTCCTTCGACCGGGATCCTTGCATCCCGCCCTCTCTTCATCCCCGCCATCGCCCACCTTGCCGGGCGCCGCCCTCGATCATCTCGCCCACCGCGCCGCCGCCACCGCCTACCCTCCTAGATCTGCTTCCACACCGCCGACAAACCATCGCTACAAGAACACCGTCAAATTCTCAGCAGATAGCAGACATCGGCCGCACTGTGAGGTGGTACTCTTTCAGATTCTGCTCAACTTATTTATCGCAGCAAGAAAATAGATCGCCACCGCTTTACTCGATTTCTTGTCTTGGTTGCGGTTGCCTTTGTCCGGTTTGCACCTTTAGATCTGCCATGGCACGCTCAACACTATACTCCCAATGCTTATGGTTTTCTCCTTTTATATTCCACACTAGTTAAATTACAAGAGACTAAATTTCAAAATTGGGCGGCCGATTTTTCAGAGCTCACGGGAGTTCGCCGGCGATCGAAGGGGCTCGGTGGTTGTGGGGCCTCGCCGAATGAAGAAAACTCGACGCTGGTGGGGGTTGGGGGCGGGTGAGGGGTGGGGTGGCGGAGGAACACAGCGGTGGGGCCGTGGTCCCGGCCGTGCCCGTCTGTTCTCAGAGTGGGAAGAATCGAGACGAGGAAGAAGAGGGGTTAGGAGACGAGGATCTTCATCCAACCGCCTGAAATGGTCGAGAGACAGCCGGGAGTTGCATTCTTAATGCGCCTGGTTCATCATGTGTGGGCACCGCGCAACCAACATTTTATTATCCAAAATCTGCTTGCTCTTCTTTACCATGTTCCTCTTCCGTTCTTCTTTAATATATTTTCTCCGTTTTAAATACAAGTCTTTGTATAGATTCCACCATGGACTACATATGGAGCAAAATGAGTGAATCTACACTCTAAAATGTATCTGGATACATCTGTATGTGATCCATAGTGGAAATCTCTACCAAGACTTATATTTTGGAACGGAGGGAGTATGCTAGTAGTATAGTATGTTCCTTGTACTGAAGATGAGCAGGGACATTTGCAAAGGTAGAGGTCTATACTGGCCGGTTGTGATGGACACTTTGAGCCTCTTTGATTCAGAGGATCTTGTAACCATAGGAATAGGATTTGTAGTGGCCTGCCCACTTGAATCCTATAAGAATAGCAAGGAAATGCGGGAGTCATGTCGCCTTTGAGAGTTACACCGATATTACCAAAGATCAAGACCTTCACTTGAAGAGAGCTAGTATCCGAAGCCTTTCTAGCCGTCATCGGCAATACTAGCACATATATTCCAAAGAAGTTCCACTTTGCTGATTTTACTATGATGCTTAAGGTTTTCCCGTTATATCTACACTATGATCTGTGTAGCTGCTTTGTGTCGCACTAGCCGCAGTCCACTCTTGAAGCTAAACACCGCAATGACTTACAAAATTGGCACCAAGGCATTGAGTGCCATTCTGGATGCAATGAAACTCATACGCCCCCAATTGTTGATTCTTGTTCGTAATATGATCCTAATGACTATTCTAACCTCGAGGAGTCAAAGGCGGATGGCCTGTCTGTTCACCCATCAAGGTGCCTGTTCTAATTTGGCAATGTTTTATTGATTATGGGATCTTGCATATGTTGTCTTGCATTTCTTCTACTTTTGTTGCACCGCCATCCGCTTAGTTTACTCATCATATATGTCGAGATGCCATGCCCATCCATTATCAATACATATTCCATCTGTCATCATACCATGTTTTTCCACTCAAATGCTATTCTTGTGCATCGGACATCAAAAGGAAGAGGGTGATTGCCGAACCTCAAGGAGCACCAACAAAGTCCTTGAAAAATGTGGTGGTGCCGAGAAATCAGACAAAGACCCACTTATATTGGCTGTACAACCAAAGGACACAAAACGTAGGACCGACTCCAGCAGACTGTACCCATACTTCACGGCCACACCACTAGCCCCACCACACGGGACCTGCACTCCAAAGAAAAGGTATACCGATTTCATTTGCCATAGCATCACCGTACCACGAAAAAATCCCACTCCAAAGAAAAAGTACAAAGAAGTCCACCGTCAAGACCTATCCTAACTGCATAGACGGCCAATTCCTGCAGATTGGAACCCCATTCCATTTATTCCCAGTTTAAAAGACAATGCTTTCAATGTTGTTAGGGACTACGTGCATATATTCCCATCATGGGAAGATTATAGTGAAGACAAACACCATTTTCACATCTTCCTATCCAACTTACGTGTAAGTGCTATTATTCATGGTTATTATTTTCCTGTTTTCTGCTGATTAAACACATCAATGATTTACATTACATTGTTGTAACTAGGCGAGGGTCAATCTAGATAGTCATGACGAGCAAAACATGCTTGTGCTTTTCAAGGAAGCATTGCAGCAGTATCGGTGTTACCTGAGGAAATCACACTTTGATGGCAAGTCTATAAACGAATTTCCGGTGAAGTCTCCTGTGCTAAATTTAGAAGACATTGAATGGAAAAACCTTGTTACGCAATCGTCTCGTTCCTGTGATGAGGTAATCGCCTATGAAATCACATGACAATTTGAACTTCTACTTTTCCGCATGTGCCTTACGGATCTTTTTGCAGGAAATCTGCTCAAGAAGAATTCGGTTTGAAAAGAACGACATGATATCGCAAATATGCTGCCCGCTGCTTTGCTCTTGTTAGTACCGGTTGTCTGATCACTGCATTTGCATACATACCTGGTTCATTATGTGTGACAGCAAGATGCATGATAGCTTGCTTATCAATTGTTCGGCCCAAATTATCTCGATCTATATGAATGGTTACATTAGTGTAGAATATATCCAATGCCAATGTTTTTTTAGCTCTGCATTGTTCTTGTAAGTACATGCTGTCCTTTATCAGTGTACTTATAATGACATGTAGTTGTTCATGTACCATCATTCTGCTGCTTATTTTCCTTTGCCCTCTATTTTCTACACATCAGATCTATATTCACTCTTACCATAAGGTTGGTACTGAAGAAGTTTAGCTGTGCATTGCTCTTGGCTGTACCTTTTGCCTGTATCGCTGCACTTACATTTATAGCTACTTGGTTATGTAGCATCACTCTTCATCTTATCTTAAATATTCTCCATTTTTCATATATTATCACATCCATATTTACTCTTAACAAAATGTAGAATAAAGGCAATGCTTTTGAAGAAGATTCTGTGGTAAACTTCTTGAATTGCCCCCCTCCCCCATCAGCATGGATAAGGCCTTTATAGAGCCTGTCTTCACCAATAATGTAAGTTTGTCCATCTCAAGCCTTCAAACTTTGTTGTATATATTTGGTTAGGCATGACTGCAACAACTGTTTATTTTTGGTGTTTGCATCAAATTGCTTATTTAAAGTTTATTATGTAGTTCATAAACAAAAGTTTGTCCTTTCTCAATTTATGTTTTCAGTTGTACAACCAAGTTCCTTCTTCATACCATGTAAATTAAACTATACAGAGCAAGTGATCTTCTTTTGCACTGCATGTATGCTTCTGTTCTCCATCCGTAATCCAAAGGTGTGGTGAACCTACCCACTACAAAGACAATGTCATATTCTGCAATGTCTTAACTATGAACAATGTCATATCATTCTACTATTATTTAAATCGTCTCTTTATTTGCTAATATGAAATGGTATAAATTGACAGCACACTAACCATTGATACTTATGAGTTCTTGATCTATAATCTAGTGTTGTCGTGAAGCTGCCAACTCCTTCACAATGTCATTTCCTGCCATGTCTTGACCTGAACAATACCATATTGTGTTAATGCAATTTTAAACTGTGTCACTTTATTCGTCAGTAAGAAATGTGATGAATTGTCAAGACCGATACTTTTACGTGCAAAACCTCATCATCCGTCTTCGCTTGTTTATCTTTCAGAGTGAGGAAGATATAAGTGTTGAACAACCGCAGCCTCATCATCTTGCTCACCGCTATGCTGCAGTTAGCAGGTGGCTAACCTTTCTTGAACTCTATTGAAGTGTCATCGGTTTTGTATATTATTTTGTCGGCGTGTTTATTTGCAATCGGTGGCGATATTTGATGCCCAAAGTATGTAATCTGTCATTCGCTTGTGCTTTATTATCATAGTGGCAAACTTTGATGCCCAAAGTGGATGTAATATGCCGTAATTTATTTATTGTATAGGCTAGGTTTTTTCTTATTCACGATGCTGCGCTTATGTTATCAGATATATATCCTGTCTTCGCGATAAACCGCCAAACCGTAAAATTACGGTACATAATCGGGCCGTCATGCAATCACGATGTAGGTTGGGCTCAAACGCGTCGAACAGCTCACGGCCGGCAAAGAGTCCGAATGAACCCCGGCCCATGATTGTGCGAATCAAATCACGGGCTTTCACCAAGCCAAAATTGTCTCGGTCCTTGTTTGGCCCAATCAGATATCGGCTGCGAGCAGGCCGGATGCAAATCGGGCCATAGTTAGGCCCAACTATATGACGGGCTTTTAACAGGCCGAAATTAATATATGGCCGAAAGGTTAAACGGGCCCTTAACAGGCCAAAACTAATATCAGGGCGAATTACTAAGTGGGCCTTTAGCTAGTGGGCCCAAAAGCATAGTGTCCAGTTGACGGGCCGAATTTGATATGGGCCATAATTGAGCCCAAAGCCTCTTAAAGGGTCGGACTGATCTCGGGCCGTAATTTGGCCCGTAACGTGGTAGGCTTATAACGGGTCGGATCTCATATGGGCCACTTTTAGGCCCGAACGCGTGGCAGTCCATTAATGGACCGGATCAAATATGGGCGGCATTTGGCCCAAAACATGGCAGCCAGGTTAATGGGCCGCCTACTAGGGTCCTCAAAATTTTGTGGGCTTCACACCGGCCGCCCATTAATGTCAAGCAAAATCTCGTGGGCCTTTAGATGGGCTGGCCCATTATGATCCGCAAGAATCTTGTGGGCCTTTACCTGGGTCGGCCCATTATGGCACACAAAAATCTTGTGGGCCTTTAGCTGGGCCGACCCATTATGGCCCGCAAAATATTGTGGGCCTTTCCGCAAAATCTCGTGGGCCTTTAGCTGGGCCGGCCCATTATGGTCCGCAAAATCTTGTGGGCCTTTAGCTGGGTCGGCCCATTATGGTCCGCAAAACTCGTGGGCCTTTAATTGGGCCGGCCCAATTAAACTTGATGGGCCGGTCCACGTGTCAACATATCATAGGCGCGTCTCGCCCATTGGATGAGTGACACCTGTGCCAACGCGGACCTGCCACGTGTTTCCTCTAGCCAATGATGATTTTACACGTGGAAAATCCCCATTGGTCGGGGCTATTAACGGGTTATCGGATCCAAAACCCGACCCGATAGCTTAACGACGTTCCGTTACGGTGGATGCCACGTGTCGGTCACCCTTGACGAAAGCACTTATGTGACGCACGATTTATCGTCATGGAAGTGGACACTTCCGTGATGATAATTTTGTTAATGTCATGGAACACTTCTACGACAGCACATGTATGACTATCTTGATTCTGTCATGGATGTACATGCATGACAAAAAACACGACCTACTGTGACAAACACGTATCATCACGGAAGTGTATTTTTTTTGTAGTGGCTACTGATACGGCGCTACATCTAACTCAGAAAAGACGAAAGCAAGATAAAAGCGCCATCGCTAATAGCTCTAGAGCACTTTATTAGGCCGCGCCATCGCTACCGCAGCTGCTGCTAACTTTTCTCCACTCGCTACTGCTAATTTTATTAGTTTTTGATTTTTTTCTGCATATTTGTTTTGTATTTGAACAGGCTTTATACAAGAATATTTAGCACATACAAATGTCATCATCATACACATACAAATGGCTGCGAGACCACACATGTAACATAGCATATACATACAAATAGTCTCATCATAATCATCATCCAACACAAAGTGGTCTCTCGTCACATCTTGAAAATAGCGATACATGCAAGTCTCGAATACTTGCAACTACAACGTCATCCATCTAAACAATGATATACGCGAGAAGTGCTATCACTATGAGTGATAGTGGAACTATGCAGTACATGAGGTGGCGGTTATGAGTCCTCTCTCACGCTAGCGTGAACCTCAAGTAACTAGCTTGTGCTTCTTGTCTGCTTTTGAAGCCTTTATGGCTGGCGCCCGAGACCCCATCCACTTGCGCCTGACACTCATGCCACTCGTCGTACACTCCCGGAACCTTCCCTTCATACACGACATAGCACTCCTTCTTCGCCATCAAGAATCTAGGTACCTGTTAGAGATGCATCTTCATCAAGAGAATGTACAATCATATGCAACAAAATATACTAGAGCAACACGAAAAAGAAAGGGTTAGCAACTAGATGCAACATATAGTACGCAAAAATAGAGGCATCTTCAGGCGTGTCATGTGAGGATTTCATGAAGAGAGACTTCTTGCAATCCCTGCTACGACGTTCCTGCCCGGGCAGATCATCCATATCCTCATTAGCATGCTGATAGCCCGATTCGTCATATGGTTGACTCATCATATCTAAGTCACCCTCATACGCATTTGTATTGAGGAAACCCATTAGGTCCTCCGTCTCATCATCCATTCTCTGTTCTACAGGACCAATTACATCAGCCAGTACAATTGCACCCCCTTCATCACGTCGTCCGCCGCTGTAACCCGGCACTACATGAGCTAGTAATTGCGTAGGCGGGGTGGTGGTCTCCATACATGCTTGTTGATGTGTGGTTATTGGTTTGCTCTTGGCCGGCTCCAGACGAAGAAGATTCTTCGGCCATAGCAGCACCCAGCCCTTGCAGCTTCCAATCCGCGGCGGGGTCTCGTCGTCCTCTCCCCTGATAACCCACAAGTATAGGGGATCGCAACAGCTTTTGAGGGTAGAGTATTCAACCCAAATTTATTGATTCGACACAAGGGGAGCCAAAGAATATTCTTGAGTATTACCAGTTGAGTTGTCAATTCAACCACACCTGGATAACTTAGTATCTGCAACAAAGTGTTTAGTAGCAAAAGTGGTATGATAATAAAGGTAACGGTAGCAAAAGTAAAGATAAATGTTTTTGGGTTTTTGTAGTAGTTGTAAAGAGCAACGGAAAGTAAATAAGCAAAGAACAATATATGAAAAGCTCGTAGGCAATGGATCAGTGATGGATAATTATGCCAGATGCGATTCCTCATGAAATAGCTATAACATAGGGTGATATAGAACTAGCTCTAATTCATCGATGTAATGTAGGCATGTATTCTGTAAATAGTCATACGTGCTTATGGAAAAGAACTTGCATGACATCTTTTGTCCTACCCTCCCGTTGAAGTGGTGTCCTTACGGAAACTAAGGGATATTAAGGCCTCCTTTTAATAGAGAACCGGAACAAAGCATTAGCACATAGTGAATACATGAACTCCTCAAACTACGGTCATCACCGAGAAGTACCCGATTATTGTCACTTGAGGTTGTCGGATCATAACACATAATAGGTGACTATAGACTTGCAAGATAGGATCAAGAACACACATATATTCATGAAAACATAATAGGTTCAGATCTGAAATCATGGCACTCGGGCCCTAGTGACAAGCATTAAGCATAGCAAAGTCATAGCAACATCAATCTCGTAACATAGTGGATACTAGGGATCAAACCCTAACAAAACTAACTTGATTACATGGTGAATCTCATCCAACCCATCACCGTCCAGCAAGCCTATGATGGAATTACTCACGCCGGGCGGTGAGCATCATGAAATTGGTGATGGAGGATGGTTGATGATGACGACGACGACGAATCCCCCTCTCCGGAGCCCCGAACGGACTCCAGATCAGCCCTCCCGAGAGAGATTAGGGCTTGGCGGCGGCTCCTTGTCGTGAAACGCGATGAATCTCTAATTTTTTTCTCCCCGAGACGGAATATATGGAGTTGGAGTTGAGGTCGAAGGAGGTCCAGGGGCCCACGAGATAGGGGGCGCGCCCTAGGGGGGGTGCGCCCCCCTGTCTCGTGGACAGGCCCTGGGCCCCCTGGTGTATTTCTTTCGCCCAATAATTCTTATAAATTCCAAAAAGTGCCTCCGTGGATTTCCAGGACATTCCGAGAACTTTTCTTTTCTACACATAAAACAACATCATGGTAGTTCTGCTGAAAACAGCGTCAGTCCGGGTTAGTTTCATTCAAATCTTGCAAGTTAGAGTCCAAAACAAGGGCAAAAGTGTTTGGAAAAGTAGATACATTGGAGACGTATCAAATCCCCCAAGCTTAAACATTTGCTTGTCCTCAAGCAATTCAGTTGATAAACTGAAAGTGATAAAGAAAAACTTTTACAAACTCTGTTTGCTCTTGTTGTTGTAAACATGAAAAGCCAAAGATTCAAGTTTCAGCAAATATTATGAACTAACCATACTCACAATAATAGATAGGTCTCACAATTACTCATATCAATAACATAATCAGCTAGCGAGCCATAATAATAAAACTCGGATGACAACACTTTCTCAAAATAATCATAACATGATATAACAAAATGGTATCTCGCTAGCCCTTTCTGAGACCGCATAAAACATAAATGCAGAGCACCTTTAAAGATCAAGGACTGACTAAACATTGTAATTCATGGTAAAAGAGATCCGATCAAGTCATACCCAATATAAACCAATAATAATGAATGCAAATGATAGTGTGCTCTCCGGTAGTGCTTTTTAATAAGAAGGGTGATGACTCAACATAAAAGTAAATAGATAGGCCCTTTGCGGAGGGAAGCGAGGGATTTGTAGAGGTGCCAGAGCTCGATTTTAAAATAGAGATTGAATAACATTTTGAGCGGCATACTTTACATTTGTCAGCATAACAACTATGAGATGGTCAGTATCTTCCATACTACATGCATTATAGGCGGTTCCCAAACAGAATGGTAAAGGTTTATACTCCCCAACCACCAACAAGCATCAATCCATGGCTTGCTCGAAACAACGAGTGCCTCCAACATACAACAACCACAGGGAGTTTTGTTTAATTATTTTGATTTGCTTTGATATTTTTGGATCATGGGATCGGGCATCCCTAAGCATCGCCCTTTCTCGTGAATGAGGAGCGGAGTCCACTCCTTTTGAGAATAACCCACCTAGCATGGAAGATATAGGCAGCTGTATTTGAAACATGAGCTGCTCGAGCATACAAAACAGAATTTCATTTTAAAGTTTGGAGTTTGGCACATACAAATTTACTTGGAACGACAGGTAGATACCGCATATAGGAAGGTATAGTGGACTCATATGGAACAACTTTGGGGTTAAAGGAGTTTGGATGCACAAGCAGTATTCCCGCTTAGTATAAGTGAAGGCTAGCAAAAGACTGGGAAGCGACCAACTGAGAGAGCGACAACAGTCATAAACATGCATTAAAATTAATTCACACCGAGAACAAGCATGAGTAGGATATAATCTACCATGAACATAAATATCATGAAGGCTATGTTGATTTGATTCAACTACATGTGTGAACATGTGCCAAGTCGAGTCACTCAATTCATTCAAAGGAGGATACCATCCCATCATACCACATCATAATCATTCTAATAGCATGTTGGCACGCAAGGTAAACCATTATAACTCATAGCTAATCAAGCATGTCACAAGTAACTATAATCTCTAAATGTCATTGCAAATATGTTTACTTCATAATAGCTTACTCAGGAACGATGAATCATCATATTTACAAAAACAAGAGAGGTCGAGTTCATACCAGCTTTTCTCATCCCAATAAGTCCATCATATATCATCATTATTTCCTTTCACTCGCACGGCCGAACGATGTGTATAATAATAAGAGTGCACGTGCATTGGACTAAGCTGGAATCTGCAAGCATTCAACTCAAGAGAGAAGAAAAGTAATATGGGCTCTAAGTTAAATAAACAATCATGCATATGAGAGCCACTAAGCATTTTCAATATGGTCTTCTCGACCCCCAAAAGAAAGAAAAGAAAATAAAACTATTTACACGGGAAATCTCCCAACAAGTAAGAAGAAGAACTAGAAATCTTTTTGGATTTTCATTTTAATTTCTACTACAAGCATGGAAATTAAACTAACTATTTTTTTTGGTTTTTCTTAAGGTTATCAAACACACAAGAAGAAACCAGAAAAAGAAAATTAAACTAGCATGGATAATACAATGAAAGAGTATGAGCACCGGCGACTAGTGTGTGAACATGAATGTAAAGTCAGTGAGAAATACGTACTCCCCCAAGCTTAGGCTGTTGGCCTAAGTTGGTATAGTACCAAGGACCGCCTGGCTGATATCCATAAGTGAAACTGGGGTTGTACAGAGATGCAGAGGCAACAACCTCCTGAGCAGCAACGTGTTGGCGAGCTGCCTCCATTCCCCTCTCATATTCAGTTGCTTCTTCCCTGGTGACAACATATCTTCCTTTTCACCGATAATCAAAAAGGTAGGGAGCAGGAAGAGTAACATGGACGACGTTGCGTCTGTCATAGATTAGTCGATAATGGAGGAATTGTTCATTCCTATCAAGAAAATGATGATTGAACATAGCTTCTTTATCCAAATAAATAGGAGGTAAAATCATATCCCCCTCTCGTGGAGCTATGTTAAGAAAGTTAGCCACACGGGTTGCATAAATTCCTCCAAATAAATCTCCCTTTCTACTATTATTCTGCAACCTACGTGCAACTATTGCCCCCAAGTTATAACCTTTATAACCTGACACATCACTCTTGAGGACACAAAGATCAGGAGCACACATGTGACATACTTCGTCCTTACCGTTAATGCTTCTACCAATAAAGAGAGCAAAGTAATGTATAGCAGGAAAATGAATGCTCCCTATGGTAGCTTGTGCTACGTCCCTAGATTCTCCCACAAGAATACTAGCAAGAAAATCTCTAAATTCAGATTTGGGAGGATCATTAATATTACCCCACTGCGGAAGTTTGCAAGCAGTTGTGAAATCCTCTAAATCCATGGTATAAGATGCATCATAAATATCAAACATGACACTAGGAGAATTACGCGCAGAGTTATATTTTAATCTCCGCACAAAAGAATCACTAATCGATAGTATCATGGACACTTATCTTGTAGGAAGTCCTCCATTTCGGCATTACGCACATATGCGTCAAATTCTTCCTTGAAGCCTGCTTCGACCATAAAATCATCGGATGGCCACTCACAAGCCCGTACATTTGCGTCCCTCGGCAATTCAACATCTTGCTCATGTATAGCGATCCTTGGCCCTTTCTTTGCCGAGGAACCTCCTTGGTACATTCTTCTAAGCATATTTATTTTTCTGAAAATTTCTGAAATTTTAGTAACTTCAAAACAAAAGTGAATAAAACTAAACAAGATTGATAGCAACTACTCCTACAAGTGCCTAGAGCCCATATCATGCATTGGAATTGCTTGGGACCTCAAAAATTTAACATGCAAGCTCAAGAACATGGTCACCTATGCAACAAAAATTTGCAATGAATAAAGCACTAGAACAAAAACTAATTGGACCAATGGAGGAGTCACATACCAAGAAACAATCTCCCAAACCAGTTCTGTGAATGGAGCTTTGAGCTAAGAGATCGAAAATCGCAGCAAAACGAGCTAGAACTCGTGCTTGAGCTGGATGGGGATTTTTTTGGGTAGAAGATGGAGTGTGTGGGTGCTGGCATAAGTGGAGGGGAGCCACCAGGGCCCACGAGACAGGGCAGGCGCGCCTGCAGGTGGCGCCCTCCTCTCTCGTGGCCTGGTGCATGCCCTTCCTGCAGTGTTTTCAGTGCCTAAAATCCTCAAATATTCCAGAAAAAATCATACTAAGTTTGCACGGCATTTGGAGCACTTTTATTTTCAGACTATTTTTTAATGCACGGATAATTCAGAAAATAGACTGTCGGGGAGGCTGATCTGGCCCACGAACACCTATGGGACCGGCGGACCGAGCCCCTTTCGATTCGGCAAGCAGAGGTCGCATCGAAGAGCAGATCGAGGCGGCACACGAGCAGTTACCCAGCTTCGAGCTCTCCGAGAGATAACACTCCTCGCTGCATGTCCGAGTGTATTGAGTTCTTGCTCAGAGCGCTGAGTGCTACAAGACACACAAGCTGCTAACGAGACCGAGCGTGAGTGTTCTCTCGGCTTCAACCTCTCCCCTCTCTTACGCTATGCATGGGCCTCCTTTTATATGCTAAAGGGTCTCCGACAGTGGCAACGTAGACAAGGGTAAAATGGAAAAGGAGTGGTTGGTACAGCTACTTGTACAAAGGTATCATACCTAACCCCGACGGCAGGGGACAAAGGCATTAAATGCCCGTCACGCCGCCCTAACGGTGCAGAAAGGACCGTCGAGGCGCCACCGCTTGTCACGATGGCAATCTTGTCGGCGCCGCTTGCCACATCACAGCTCACCGCCGACCTCTTGCCACGCTGCTACCGAAAGGTCCTGTATGACACGTTAGTGGATGTGCTGGAGCGCAGTACAGAGTGGTCTGCCGCGGCAAGCGCCTTTGCCGGTTGTTGTCTTGTCGCGTCCGGAAGCTTGTCGCTCATCGGGCCTTCCCGCAAGCTCCTCTTGCCGGGCCTTGTCTCCTAGGTGCCTTGGGTGGCCTTCCGGCAAGCTCCTCCTGCCGGGGCCTTGTCCCCTTGGCTTGAATACTTTGTTCTTGAATGGCTCCAAAGGAACCACGGAGGACCTTGGCGGTCACCCGGTAAGCCTTGCCGCGGAGGGCTGCAACTGCCATGCACAAGTTCGGGATACTAGGGGACCCCTACTCTAGTACACCGGCAGAGCCCCCGGCCTGGGCCACACACGGTGCCGAAGCGCTGTTGGGCCAGGCCCAAACAGGCACGGGCACGCTGCTCTGGGTTACGCCAGTAACTCACCCGGACCCACCACGCCTCCACGAACGGCACGCTACGAATGCGGCGTCGTGTGAGAGATTGTGGGTGAGATCATGGGTGGTTTCTTTATTCGAAAGACAGAACGCCCGCCTCCCTCTTTATAAGCGAGATTCCCCGGCAAGGGGCGTTCTCGCAAGGAGCGTTCTCCGGCAAGGGGCAGTTCTCCGGCAAGGGACAGCTCTCCGGCAAGGGACAACACCAGGGATCCCCTGGTGGCGGAGACCATGACTGCAGACCCTAGCATAGGTAATCCTCTTGCTTGAAAACTTTCCTTGTGTTCTTCTTCTTCTGATTTTCTTTTTGAATATTTGCTTGACTTTTCTTCATTTTCGGTCGTCGATCCATCCGCCACAGAGCCAATGGAGACCGAGGCCGGCGAGGAGGACGGCGCAGCAATCTTGGACGACGCCACGCCATCGGAGAAGAAGTCAAGGCCGACGAGCCCGCCGTGAAGAGGCCGCTTAAAGCAGCCGCAGAAGCCGGGCGAGGGTCCGGCGATCGTGACCGACGGCCCTGAGGCCGACGAAGCGCCAGCGCTACGCCGACCGCCGATCCCTCCGGCTCACAGTAGCGTCGGGTTCAAGAGCCCCAGCCCGGCGCCTATTTGAAGGCGGCGATGGCGTCTTCATCAAGCTCCCATGGGCGTCGAGCTCAGGCGCCCGGCGAAGGAGAAACTTTGATGAAGAGCAGCTCGCCTCCGCTGGATCGACGCTGGTCGACGCACCAAACAATGCAGCGGCGAAGTCGAGGAGGAGCATTGCTGCGAAGCTGCTGTCGCTCTACCGCGCCCGACAAGCCAAGCTGGAATCCTGGGAAGCGCTTGTCGCGAAGGCGGGAGCAGACATCGAGAAGCGCACGGAGGAGCTCCGGGGCCTCAACCAGGAATCTCTCCGGTCCTTGGCATAGGAGCGGGAGCGACTCGCCGAGGAGCGCAAAGCCTTCCTCCTCGAGAAGGCTGAAGCTGAGGAGCAACAGCGGCTTGCCGCCGAGAAGCTATCTGCACAGGAAGGCAAGTTGGCGCAGAGGAAGGTTAATCTTGACAGCCATGAGGAGGATCTAGCCACGCCGAGAAAACATTTGGCGGGGCTCTCAAGGAAGCAAAGGATCTTGCCGCATTTCCGAGGCCGCCAAGAAGGAGCTGGAGGCAGAAGGTGATGCAGCTGGAGGCCAATCTCAAGGAGAGCGGCGAGGAGCTTGCTGCACTCAAGCATGAGCGCGAGAAGGACGCCTACACTCTTGGCGAGCTGCAGGGCCGTCTCGCTGAGAGGAGCAAGGAGCTCAGCGCCGCCAAGGACTCCAACGCAGATCTTGAGTTGAAGCTGACCACCTTGACTCGGTATTTGTCCAGACGGCGCCGAGCAGGAGGTGGCCTTGAAGGAGAAGATCAAGGCCGACGAGGCGCTTTGGCGAAGTCTTCTTTGCCGCCTGTAATACCTTTAGGATGAATGTGGAGCACTGGACCGAGGGTCTCGTGGATGTTGCTGCAGCCATCGACGAGGGAGTGGCCTTGTTGGGGATGGAGGATCTTGGATATTCCTCCGATGAGCACCTCCGACCCAGCGCCAAGCTCAGCTTGTTCTTCAAGGCGTGGTGGCGGCCCTCCAGCGACTCTGGGAAGAAATCGCAGCAGCTGGCGAGGAGTCGCGCCGGATCTCTGGGAGCTCTTCAAAAGGTGCCGATGAAGGTGGCCTTCCGCAACCCAGGCCTCAACCTCACCAACGTCCTCAAGTCCTTGCCGCGGATGCCGATGTGGAAGCGCTCAAGACCCTTGTCGCACCCATCGTGGGCAGGTGAGCGGGATCAAGAGGGTTGAGGGCGATCGCTTAGATTAGGCCGCCCGCTTTCTCTTTTTCTTGCCGTTCTTTGGTCATGTTATGAGAACAATCTATTAGAGCTGCGACAAGCTATCTTGTAATATAACTCTATTTCGGTAGCAATTGCTATGTTATTTCCTTTACTTTGTTCCTTCCTTTGTATGTTTTTGCCCTACGCTTTTAGGGAACTTGTCGTGAGCACACAGGCATGAAGCCCGAGTCTTGAGACGTCGGCTTCTTTGGCGGTGCTGCTACCGACAAGAAACCTTGTCGCAACTAGTCGCAGCTCACTTAAGTTGTTGAGCGGACTCGAAACAAAGTAAGGCGCAACTAGCTACGAGTTGGTTCCTCCGCCGCACGTGTTTCCATACAAAAGTACGGTCGTTCGAGGTAGATTACTTAAAAATTTTAAAACCGATTGCTCAAACTTTAGCAACTTATCTTTTCTGTCGTTTGCTTCCCAGTAAGGCTAGACTTCCTTGAGCGACGCTTGGTCCACACCATTATCTTCTCCTTTCCCCCCGGCAAACTTGTGGGCGAGGGAACCTTCCTTTCTTTGAGAAAGAGAAAGAAGAGAAAATAAAGATATGGAGCCTTATGGCTCGTTATTGCTTACCGGGGTAGGTGCTGCACAAAGTGTCGATAACGCATGCAAAATAGAAGTAGAAAGCATGAAATTGACAAGATGTGCGAAGCACATTAGCTTTACCTATGCACGGGTCTGCGCTCGCTTTGTACAAAGGATTACATGCAACATCGGCAAGACTTGTACAAAAGGTGGTTGCCGGAAGAGGTTCCGAACCGCGCCCTCTGAGTTAAACTTACGAAGATGCTCAATGTTCCAGGAGTTGCTCACCGAATGCCATCTTCGGTCTCAAAGCGGACAGCGTCGAGCATAGTGACTCGTTTCACCCGGTAAGGGCCTTCCCACTTCAAGGCGTCAACTTCTTGGAATTCTTGGCGGACTGAACGCTACCAAGAACAAGGTCGCCTTCCTCGAGATTTCTGGCATTAACTTTGCGGCTATGGTAGCGGCAAAGCTTGCTGGTATCGAGCAGCTCGTGTCTGACACGAAGACGATCCTCCTCAAGTAGCGGTAGCGTCATCTTGTCGCAACTGCTCTTGCTCAAGCTCATCATAAGCGAGCACTCGAGGTGATCCGTATCTGAGTTCCGTGGGGAGAACTGCCTCTGCTCCATAGACTAGAGCGAAAGGTGTCGGCGATGGCTCGATTTGGCGTCGTCTGATCGACCAAAGAACCACCGGCAGCTCCTCAATCCAGCTTCTTTCCGCACTTGTGCAGCACGTCGAAAGTTACTGGTCTTGAGCCCGGCAGCACTTCAAGATTCGCCCTCTCCGCTTGACCGTTACTTCTCGGATGAGCAATGAAGCGAAGCGGAACCTTGGCGACAAGATCTTGGATGTAATGCATGAAGGTGCGGCTCGTGAATTGCGTGCCGTTGTCGGTGATGATCCTGTTAGGGATTCCAAGCGGCAAACAATCGACCTAAAGAACTTGACTGCTTGTTGTCTTTGTCACCTTCCTCATCGCTTCCACTTCCGGCCACTTTGTGAACTTGTCGATTGCAATGTACAAGTACTCAAAGCCCCAAACAGCTTCGGGAAAGGGGCCGAGGATGTCGAGCCCCGCATCGAAAATGGCGAGGATAAAGGGATCGTCTGGAGAGCTTGAGCTGGCCGGTGTATCTGCTTGGAATGGAATCGCACGCTTCACACTTGGTTACTTGTGCGCTTGCATCTCGGAGGGTCATTGGCCAAAAGAAACCTTGCCTTAACGCTTTGCCGGCAAGTGCTCTGGCGCCAATGTGGTGACCACATATGCCTCCATGTATCTCGCCAACAGCTTTTGTCCGTCTTCGGTGAATACACTTCAATTTCACCGTTGAGTCTTCTTACATGCAGTGTGTTGTCGACAAACTGGTACATACTTGACCGCCGGGCTACTCTTTCCGCTTCTTCTTGCTCTTGGGAAGTTCTCTGTCAAGGAAAGCGGACAATCTCGTGCCCTACTTTGGAGCTTTGCGGCTCGACAACAAGGACTAAAGGCACATCTGCTGCTGCGGAACATCTGCTTCCACGGCGAGAACTCGCGGCTCACCGGAGCTTGACGTTCCCGACAAGCTTGCCGGAGCAAAACTTGTCGGGAGCGTGCAGCTTCAACGGAACAAACCCTAGGGCTTGCCGAGCAGACCGCTCCTCGGCACCCTTGGTGTTGATCTTGAGGACCTACTTGACGGGCGCCCTTTGGACTTGCCGCAGCTTACGAGTGAACGCAGGGCAACCTCACAGACGTCTGACAAGTCGCTGGTTCCCTGGCGCATGCATGTCGACAGAGGGCCCGGTAGCGCTGGTCGGATTGACGCCACGCTTCTCTTGGCGCTCGATGCGAAGTTCGAGCGTCTTCTTCTTGTCGTTCGTGAAGAACTTGGCGCTGATCGCGACGAGCTCGTGGATCCGATGATGCGGTGGAGTCGCCGAGGTGGATCCGGTGAGTCAGCGATCTTGGCCTTCGGGTGGAGAGTGCATGGTGGTTGGACCCCCACGGTTTAAATGCCACCGGCTCGTGTTTGGCAGTCCTGCGGCGGCGATGCACTCGGCTACCGCGAGCGTCGGCTGTTGGCAAAGCCGATGAGACTACGAATGGTGGCCCTCCATTCATCGACCTTGTCGGCTGTTGGAGGGTAATCCAGGAGCAGTTGAGCTCTCGCCAAAGCTTCTGCTGGAGTGGTGGGTGGCAGTGGTGAACGGCGCGAGGAGCGGGATATGCTCGAGCTTATAACTATGTTAGAAGGAGCAGTATCCCGTCCAGGCGACCGTGCCTCGCCAAGCGCCAAAGATGTTGGCGTGCATGCCGGTCTTGAGCATCCCGAGATCCACCAGCTCGATCTTGGTCCAACGAGCGTATGGCATTGTGAATACCATGACGCTGTCGTGCAGCGCCTCCCGAGACGGGCGCGGTGCATGTACTGACGCCGAGGTCTGCGCAGCCTTGTCCTTGGACTTGGCAGCACCGTGGGCTCCCGTCGGACGTCCATTCTTCGCCGGCGTCTACCCCACCACCCGCTTGCTCCGGTGGTGGTGGGTTCGACAGACGGAACATCTGCCGCCGAAGCCTTCTTCTTCGGTGGCATGGCGATGAAGATGATGAAGATCTAGCTCGTGTGGACGCCGGATCAGGTTCACACAATCTCGACGCCCCCTACCTGGCGCGCCAAAGATGTCGGGGAGGCTGATCGGCCCCCTGAACACCTATGGGCCCGGCGGGCCGAGCCCCTTTCGGTTCAAGCGGGGGCGGAGGTCGCACGAAGAGCGGATCGAGGCGGCACACGAAAGCTTACCCAGCCGGAGCTCTCCGGAGAGATAACACTCCTCTTCTTTGCATGTCTGAGTGTATTGAGTTCTTGCTCAGGAGCGCTGAGTGCTACAGTACACACAAGCTGCTAACGAGACCGAGCGTGAGTGTTCTCTCGGCCAACCTCTCCCTCTCTTACGCTATGCATGGGCCTCCTTTTATATGCTAAAGGGGTCTCCGACAGGTGGCAACGTAGACAAGGGTAAAAATGGAAAAGGAGTGGTTGGTACAACTACTTGTACAGTGTATCATACCTAACCCTGACGGCAGGGGACAAAGGCATTAAATGCCCGTCTATGTCGCCCTAACAGTGCAGAAAGGGACCGTCAGGGGCGCCACCGCTTGCCACGATGGCAATCTTGTCAGCGCCGCTTGCCACCGCGCTCACGTGGCCGCCTGACGGCTCTTGCCACGCTACCGAAAGGTCCCAGGCGACACGTTAGTGGATGTCTTTGAGCGCAGGTCTGAGTGGTGGTCTGCGCAAAGCGCCTTGCCGCGGTTGTTGTCTTGTCGCGTCCGGAAGCTTGTCGCTCACGGGCCTTCTCGGCAAGCTCCTCTTGCCGGGCCTTGTCTCCTAGGTGCCTTGGGTGGCCTTCTGGCAAGCTCCTCTTGCCGGGCCTTGTCTCCTTGGCTTGAATACTTTGTTCTTGAATGGCTCCAAAGGAACCACGGAGGATCTTGGCGGTCACCGGTAAGCCTTACCATGAGGGCTGCAATCGCCGTGCACAAGTTCGGGATACTAGGGTACCCCTACTCTAGTACACCGACATAGACGGATAATACTATTTTTGCTTTATTCTAAATTACAGAAAGTAAAAAGAGGGTACAGAAGGTTGTGCCTTCTAGTTTCATCCATCTCGTGATCATCAAAATGAACCCACTAACAAGGTTGATCAAGTCTTGTTAACGAACTCATTCCGACTAACACGGAACCGGAGAAATTTCGAATAACAGTAAGTTATCTCAACGGGGATATGAAAATCCCCAACAATAAGAATATCATACTTTTTCTTGACAGTAGGGAGAGGAAATTCAAAGCCTCCAAAAATGATAGTTGGAACTTTTTCAATATAATTGATGCTATGAACTTGAGATTGTTTCCTCGGAAAGTGTACCGTATGCTCATTACCATTAACATGAAAAGTGACATTGCCTTTGTTTCAGTCAATAACAGCCCCTGCAGTATTAAGAAAAGCTCTACCAAGGATTATAGACATACTATCGTCCTCAGGAATATCAAGAATAACAAAGTCCGTTAAGATAGTGACATTTGGAACCACAACAGGCACATCCTCACAAATACCGGCAATTATAGCGGTTGATTTGTCGACCATTTGCAAAGATATCTCAGAGGGTGTCAACTTATTCAATTCAAGTCTACGATATAAAGAGAGAGGCATAACACTAACACCGCTCCAAGATCACATAAATCAGTTCAAAGATTATTTCTTTTAATAGAGCATTGTATAGTTGGTACACCCGGATCTCCATGTTTCTTTGGTATTCCACCCTTAAAAGTGTAATTAGCAAGCATGGTGGAAATCTCAGCTTGCGGTATCTTTCTTTTATTTGTGATGATATCTTTCATATACTTAGCATAAGGATTTACTTTAAGCATATCGATTAAGCCGTATGTAAGAAAATAGGTCTAATCATTTCAATAAGCGCTCAAAATCCTCATCATCCTTTGACTTGGATGGTTTAGGAGGAAAGGGCATGGGTTTACGAACCCATGGTTCTCTTTCTTTACCGTGCTTCCTAGCAACAAAATCTCTCTTATCATAACGTTGATTCTTTGATTGTGGGTTATCAAGATCAACAAGCAGGTTCAATCTCTACATCATTGTCTTTACTAGGTTGAGCATCAACATGAACATTATCATTAACATTATCACTAGGTTCATGTTCATCACCTGATTGTGTTTCAGCATCAAAAATAGAAATATTATTGGGATTCTCAGGTATGTCTACGACAGGTTCACTAGAAGTATGCAAAGTTCTATCGTTTTTCTTCTTCTTCTTTTTAGAAGAACTAGGTGCCTCTAAATTATTTCTTTGAGAATCTTGCTCGATTCTCTTAGGGTGGCCTTCAGGATACAAAGGTTCCTGAGACATTCTACCAGTTCTAGTAGCCACTCTAACAAAGAAAGTCATTTTATTATTCAATTCATCAAGCAAATCATTTTGAGCTTTGAGTACTTGCTCAGCTTGAGTAGCAACCATAGAAGCATATTTGTTAACGCGGTGAAGTTCATCTTTAACTCTAGCCAGATTATCACCTACGCGTCCTATCTCGAAAGCATTGTTCTTTAACTCTCTACCAACATAAGCATTAAAACTTTCTTGCCTAGCCATAAAGTCGTTAAATTCATCTAAGCATGGGCTATGAAATTTAGTAGAGGGTATTTCAACTTTATCATATCTATAGAGAGAATTTATCTTTATTACCTGTGTCGGGTTATCAAGACAATGTGGTTCTTCAGGCGGTAAATTAAGACCATGTATTTCTTCAATAGGTGGTAAATTCTTAACATCTTCAGCTTTAATACCTTTTTCTTTCATTGATTTCTTTGCCTCTTGCATATCTTCAGATCGAGAAATAAAACAACTCTCTTCTTGAATTGGGTTTAGGAATAGGCTCGTGAGTTGGCTCAATTGGTTCGTGAATAACTTCGTGAGGCTGGCTCGGGAAGAGTCCAATTATTTTCATTAGTCAACATATTATTCAATAATATTTCAGCTTAAATCATTGTTCTTTCCTTGAAAACACAACCAGCACAACTATCCAAGTAGTCTTGTAAGCATCGGTTAGTCCATTATAAAAGATATCAAGTATTTCATTTTTCTTAAGAGGATGATCAGGCAAAGCATTAAGTAACCGGAGAAGCCTCCCCCAAGCTTGTAGGAGACTCTCTTCTTCGATTTGCACAAAATTATATATTTCCATAAGGCAGCTTGTTTCTTATGAGCAGAGAAATATTTAGCGAGAAGTAATAAATCATATCCCGGGACTACGCACACAAAGCAGGAGCAAGAGAATTATACCAAGTCTTAGCATCACCCTTTAATGAGAACGGGAATATCTTAAGGATATATAAATAGCGAGACTTCTCATCATGAGTAAATAGGGTGGCTATATCATTCAACTTGGTAAGATGTGCCACAACAGTTTCAGATTCAAGGCCATAAAAAGGATCAGATTCAACTAAAGTAATAATATCAGGATCAATAGAGAATTCATAATCCTTATCAATAACACAGATAGGTGAGTAGAAAACGCAGAATCGGGTTTCATTCTAGCATTAAGAGACTGCTGCTTCCATTTAGCTAATAATTTCTTAAGATCATTTCTATCATTGCAAGCAAGGATTTCCAAAGCAGCTTTTTCATTCATAACATAACCCTTAGGAACAACAGGTAATACATAATCATTAGGGGAACCTTCATCATCACTATCATCAGTAATAGGATCTTTAGTAATTTCATCCCCCCTAACTCTAGCAAGTTGTTCATCTAACAATTCACCTAATGGCAAAGTAGTATCAAGCACAGAAGTAGTTTCATCATGCATAGCAGAAGTGGCATCATCAATAACATGCGACATATCAGGATTCACAGTAGTAGCAGGTTTAGGTGTCGCAAGCTTACTAATAACAGAAGGAGAATCTAGTGTAGAGCTAGATGGCAGTTCCTTACCTCCCCTCGTAGTTGAGGGCAAAATCTTGGTTTTAGCGTCTTTCAAGTTCTTCATAGTGATCAACAGATATAAATCCCAAGTGACTCAGTGAATAGAGCTATGCTCCCGACAACGGCGCCCGAGAAATTGGTCTTGATAACCCACAAGTATAGGGATCGCAACAGCTTTCGAGGGTAGAGTATTCAACCCAAATTTATTGATTCGACACAAGGGGAGCCAAAGAATATTCTTGAGTATTAGCAGCTTGAGTTGTCAATTCAACCACACCGGATAACTTAGTATCTGCAGCAAAGTGTTTAGTAGCAAAAGTGGTATGATAATAAAGGTACTTGATGGCAAAAGTAAAGATAATTGTTTTTGGGTTTTTGTAGTAGTTGTAACAGTAGCAACGGAAAAGTAAATAAGCAAAGAACAATATATGAAAAGCTCGTAGGCAATGGATCAGTGATGGATAATTATGCTAGATGCGATTCCTCATGCAATAGCTATAACATAGGGTGATATAGAACTAGCTCCAATTCATCGATGTAATGTAGGCATGTATTCCGTAAATAGTCATACGTGCTTATGGAAAAGAACTTGCATGCCATCTTTTGTCCTACCCTCCCGTTGAAGTGGGGTCCTTACGGAAACTAAGGGATATTAAGGCCTCCTTTTAATAGAGAACCGGAACAAAGCATTAGCACATAGTGAATACATGAACTCCTCAAACTACGGTCATCACCGAGAAGTACCCCGATTATTGTCACTTCGGGGTTGTCGGATCATAACACATAATAGGTGACTATAGACTTGCAAGATAGGATCAAGAATACACATATATTCATGAAAACATAATAGGTTCAGATCTGAAATCATGGCACTCGGGCCCTAGTGACAAGCATTAAGCATAGCAAAGTCATAGCAACATCAATCTCAGAACATAGTGGACACTAGGGATCAAACCCTAACAAAATTAACTTGATTACATGGTGAATCTCATCCAACCCATCACCGTCCAGCAAGCCTACGATGGAATTACTCACGCACGGTGGTGAGCATCATGAAATTGGTGATGGAGGATGGTTGATGATGACGATGGCGACGAATCCCCTCTCCGGAGCCCGAATCGGACTCAGATCAGCCCTCCCAAGAGAGATTAGGGCTTGGCGGGCGGCTCCGTGTCGTGAAACGCGATGAAACTTTCTCTCTGATTTTTTTCTCCCCGAGACGGAATATATGGAGTTGGAGTTGAGGTCGGAGGAGGTCCAGGGGGCCCACGAGATAGGGGGGCGCGCCCTAGGGGGGGGCGCCCCCTTGTCTCGTGGAGAGGCCTTGGGCCCCCGGTGTATTTCTTTCACGCAATAATTCTTATAAATTCCAAAAAGTGCCTCCGTGGATTTCCAGGACATTCCGAGAGCTTTTCTTTTCTACACATAAAACAACATCATTGTAGTTCTGCTAAAAACAGCGTCAGTCCGGGTTAGTTTCATTCAAATAATGCAAGTTAGAGTCCAAAACAAGGGCAAAAGTGTTTGGAAAAGTAGATACATTGGAGACGTATCATCCCCTAGGCGTAATGAAGGAGGCAAATCCTTGTGCCCCGATGTCACACTCGACAAGGTAACCCTGAAGTGCCCAGCGGGCATCTACTGGTTGTGGAACATGAGATCCAAGGGCTTCGTTATCACCCCCCTTCCCACGTCCACCTTCTGGCCTTTGATCAAGTAGAGTACAGTGCACGGGGTTTCGTCGGCCTGCAAACACATGTCTGTGGCGTAAAACATCCGAAAGGCAACGAAAATGGAATATTCTAGATATATATGTTCGTGCGACATGTAATTACTGTTAGGGCGTCGAGCTCACCCAAAGACGAAGGCCTGCCTAGCGCGCCAGAGACTGAGGACGGGCTGCTATGAGCGGGTGCGGGTGCGAGAGGAGGTCCGATTGCGTGAGCAAGTGATGATGCGGTGGTGTTGTTGTTCACGGAGTTGCTCGCGACGAAACTGGGCAACGGGAAATCATGTACCGTCTTGTCTGGATTTTCCTTCGTCTAGTTGATGATAGCCGGGACCAAGTTAGTAGCGAAATCATTTCTGCAAGCAGTTACAGCTACATTGACTGCCTGTTGTAGCAACTCATTTTTCTCCTCGGCTGTTTTTTCGCGTCCTCGGCTCCTTTTTTCTCAAAAGCAAGCTTCACCTTCTCGTCCTCCTGACTAAACTTCTTTTTCTTCTTCTTGGCCTCCGGGCCGTTGTAAAACACCTTCCACATGGTGCCGTCTCCGGCGCCGTGCACACGACCATATTATTTCTTTGGCCCAAAGGGAGTCCCTTAAGTTCGTTCAAGGGCCGGTTGAGAGGTGTGTCCCACTTGGGCCTCATCGGAGAAGTAGGGCTTTCGGCTGCAAGCTGGTGTTGTTTCTCCTGAAGAAGGAACATGAACCGTTTACGAATGTGTAGTCGACTAGATCTGGAGCTAAATGTAAGGTGGTAAAAGAATAATTACCAGTAGTCTAATCAATCTCCTCGTGATCCGGTCCGTGTAAAAAACCTTCTTTTCCTTGTCCCACTTGTAGCGGACCCAGATGAAGTCACGCTCCAAGGGGTTGGTGAACTTCACGAAGGGGTCTGGGAGACCCGCGACTTCACGTTTAGCGTCCTCCTTATCCCACATGGGCCTTTTACCGAGGTAGCCATGGCTTCCGAGGCGATGCTTCCCCGTGTTCCTTTGCTGAAGGCTCTTGAATTTCGAAGCCTTAGCCTTGGCTGCCTCAGTAGCGCAAGTGTCCTTGAACTTTTCGAACTCCTCTTCCGTAAGTGTCGGATTTTCCTCCAGAATCTTGGACAGGGGTTCCTCAGCCTCAATGGCTCGTTTCACCCTCCCTTTCCAGGAGGCCAAATCATTGTTGAACATGCCCATGGTTTGATTGTTATTCTGTTTCATCTTTGGATCATCCCACGGTTTTTCTATGTTATCATCCCGATCGGGGAACTTGAATCTCTTGTGCAACTTCGTCAGGAGCAACTGCCTCAAATGTTCTTTACTCCTTAAGTCATCGTCGTTTATGCTAGAGCATTCCGTAGGGATGCATCCTACTTGGTTCCCATAGCACTTATGCGAGGTTCTTCCGGCTCTAATGGCTCAAACTTGCCTGGTGCCATCTTTGTGATCACCAGTCGTCCAATGCCTAGTTTTTTAGGTTTTCGTATCCTCTGCTTCTTCTTTTCGGTAGCGGCATCGACGCCGGTACCTTCCCTGCCGGTATCTTCCGCGCCGGTCTCGGCGCCACCATCGATGCCGGCGTCGTCGGTGTCGATGTCGACGTCGGTACCATCATTAAGGCTGACCTGCAAAACTTGACGTTGCTTAGCAGACAAAAAGTCAAGGTACTCTTGTTCACCCTCATAATCCATCTCGTCTGCATCTTGGTCAGAAGGCCTGGTTTCTTCGTTGTTCGACATGTTTCCTGTGACTAAGTCTCATCGTTTAATTTAAAACTATGAAAAAATGAGAAATGACATAAAAAAGATCTATGTTTGCCGGAATGTCGTTTCCCAGCAACTCCCGACACTCGATATGCCTACTATCTAGCACAAGTCATGCCAAAATTCACGGAAAGTTTCGGCATGACCTTTGCTAAAAAATGGACATATCGAAATACCGAATTCACCGGAACGGAAATGAATCAACATTCCGGCGTAACATAGGACACTCGAATCATTTACCCTGCACATAATCATCATTTTCCAGATATGACATGTCCAAAACATCACATGTCCAAATTCCAAATATGGCATGTCCAAAACATCACATGTCCACATATCACATGTCCACTTCAAATTTGCATATAAAAGGAAGAAAAATATAGAACTTGAAGAAAAATGCAAGAAGTCATAACAACATTTGAAAGTAAAATTTAGCCTACTTAAATTTGCTTTAACAAGGGATGTTGATTTGACAATTGCTTAAACTAATTCTGTTTTTTAATACTAATTCTAATTAACTAACTAGCACTATAAAATTTAAATAGCAACAATTACTTAAACTAAAAAACCTAGCTAAATTCATAACTAAATAGATAACCTAATTAACCTACCGCCCTAACTAAAACCTAAGTAAATTAACCAAAGAACCCTAGCTAGCAGAGAGAGGAGGAGCGGTGGGGGGCTTACAGAGGGTGCAGGCCTGACGACATCCGAGGTTGGGAGGGGAGGAAGCAGAGGAGGGAGGTGTGGCACGTCGGGTCGGAGCCGGGGTTGGGGTCGGGGCCGGGGCCGGGGTTGGGGGTGAGCGCCGGGGTCGGGGGCGAGCGCAGGGGCGCGTCGAGGGCAGGGCACCGGCGGCACGACGGGGGAAGAGAGAGTGGGGAGTTGGGGAAAAAGATGCGGGATGAAGCCGAGAGAGAAGGATTTTGGGGGTTAAGTGGACATAGCAGTAGCACATTTAAACCAAACGCGTTATAGCTAAGTTAGCTATAGTGATTTTACGCAGACAACATGCTTATGATTTTTTCCAGGGTAAAAGACTTCATATAGCAGAAGATGGGCACCGGAGGCCTGCCAGGGGGCCCACGAGGTAGGGGGGCGCGCCCAGGGGGTAGGGCGCGCCCCCACCCTCGTGGATGGTGAGTGGCCCCCCTCTGGTACTTTCTTTGCTCAATATTTTTTATTAATTTCAAAAATAACTTCCGTGGAGTTTCGGGACATTTGGAGTTGTGCAGAATAGGTCTCTAATATTTGCTCCTTTTCCAGCCCAGAATTCCAGCTGCCGGCATTCTCCCTCTTGTGTAAAACTTGTAAAATAGGAGAGAATAGGCATAAGTATTGTGACATAGTGTGTAATAACAGCCCATAATGCAATAAATATCGATATAAACGCATGATGCAAAATGGACGTATCAACTCCCAAGCTTAGACCTCGCTTGTCCTCAAGCGGAAGCCGATAACGAAAAATATGTCCACATGTTTAGAGACAGAGGTGTTGATAAAATAAAATACGGACATGAGGGCATCATGATCATTCTTATAACAACAACGTATATATAGATATTGTCATATGATTTCTTATGCGCAAGTAATAATCTATTCACAATGTAAAGTATGAATCAGAAACTTCATTGAAAACTAACAAACTATGATCTCGGTCATTGAAGCAATTGCAATTTATCATAACATTGGAAAGAGTCATTATAAGAGCTTTTCAGCAAGTCCACATACTCAACTATCATTTAGTCTTTCACAATTGCTAACACTCAAGCAATACTTGTGGTTATGGAGTTTTAATCAAACACAGAGAAAGATAGGGGCTCATAATGTTGCCTCCCAACCTTTTACCTCAAGGGTAATGTCAACAATAATAGTTCATGCTAACTTACATCCAATTGGATATATATATATCAGGATCTTTCCAACACAATGTGCTTGCCAAAGGATAAAATGTAAAAAGGAAAGGTGAAGATCACCATGACTCTTGTATAAGGTATGAGACAAGAATAAAGATAGGCCCTTCACAGAGGGAAGCAGAGGTTGTCATGTGCTTTTATGGTTGGATGCACGAAATCTTAATGCAAAAGAACGTCACTTTATATTGCCACTTGTGATATGGACCTTTATTATGCAGCCCGTCGCTTTTATTTCTTCCACATCACAAGATCGTATAATGCTTATTTTATCCACACTAATAAATCATACATATTTAGAGAGCAATTTTTATTGCATGCAACAATGACAACTTACTTGAAGGATCTTACTCGATCCATAGGTAGGTATGTTGAACTCTCATGGCAAAACTGGGTTTAAGGATATTCGGAAGCACAAGTAGTATCTCTCCTTGGTGCAAAGAATTTGGCTAGCATGAGGGGGAAAGGAAATCTCAACATGTTTGATGATCTATGACAATATACTTTATTTCGGATATAAGAGAACATAACCCATTATGTTGTCTTCCTTGTCCAACATCAACTCTTTAGCATGTCATAATTTAATGAGTGCTCACAATCATAAAAGATGACCAAGGTAGTATATTTATATGTGAAAGCCTCTCTTTCTTTATTACTTCCTATTAATTGCAACGATGACCAAAACTATGTTTGTCAACTCTCAACAACTTTTATTCATCATACTCTTTATATTTGAAGTCATCACTCTCCATAAGATCAATATGATCTCTTTGTTTCTTTTTATTCTTTCTTTTTCTTTTATTCCCTCACAATCATGGCAAGATAATCAAGCCCTTGACTCAACACTAATCTTTATTATATATAGCTCACAGACTCGATTACATAGAAGGATCATAAGGCAAAACTCAAAACTAAATCATACTAAAACTTTATTCTACTAGATCAAGATATTACTAAAAGGATCAAACTAAGAAAAAGGGTAAAGATAGGAGTGTGATGTGATACGATACAGGGGCACCTCCCCAAGCTTGGCAATTGCCAAGGGGAGTGCCCATTCCAGTGTGATTATGTCTATTTCTTCGGAGGTGAAGAGGATGGTGATGATGAAGATAATTGTGCCTTCAGCTTTTTCATATTGTACTTGAGAAGAGCAATTTCCTCCTTTAAATCATCGACCTCCGATTCCAGCTTCAGGATCTTGTCACATAAATCTCCTTTGTTTTTCTGCCAAAAACGAGAAGGAATAGATCGGTTGTTAGACAGTTTAGCCCTCTTAGGAAGACTAGACTTCTTGAACTTCACGTGCATATCCCCAGGCTGAGGTAGAGGGACATCCTACTCCTTCGAGCTTGAATCATTGATCCTCATCAAATGAGCATCCTCCTCATCATCCGTAGTTCGACCACAAGGAGATAGATCCCCATAGGTCTTTGGGTCAGCAACGAGATGTGAGACATAGCTCTCTCCGTCGGAATCCTGAGATGACATCTTGCTCCAAACCTGCTACAGAAATAGCTTGAAACAAAAACAAAGGATATTTGCGTGGTATGGTGGTCAAAACCTTCGAGAGATTATATAATGAATTTTTACCAACCAAAAGAAGTATCGTGCAAGAAAACGGAGTCCGGAGAGCACACAACCACGAGGCAGGGGGCGCGCCCAGGGGGTAGGGCGCGCCCTCCACCCTTGTGGACGCCTCGTGTCCTTCCCGGACTACTTCTTATTTTCCTATTTTCTTAAATATTCCAAAACGGAGAAAAATTGCCATTAGAACTATTTTGGAGTCGGTTTACTTACCGTACCACATACGTATTCCTTTTCGGAGTCTGAAACATTCTGGAAATTGTCCCTTATGTATTCCTCCGGGTGTACGGTTTCAATAACATTGGTTTCAAAATTTATAGGATTACCTAAGATGTAATGTTTGTTTCTTTGACCGTTCACCACCTTTGGATTTGTGCCCTCGAAGTTGTTGATTTTTATGGCACCGAAACGGTAGACCTCCTCGATAACGTACGGACCTTCTCATTTAGAGAGAAGTTTTCCTACAAGAAATCTTAAACGAGAGTTGAATAGCAACACATAATCACCTACATTAAACTCACGCTTTTGTATCCTTTTGTCATGCCATCTTTTAACTATTTCTTTAAATAGTTTGGCATTCTCATAGGCCTGGGTTATCCATTCATCAAGTGAGCTAATGTCAAATAGCCTCTTCTCACCGGCAAGTTTGAAATCATAATTGAGCTCTTTAATGGCCCAATATGCCTTATGTTCTAGTTCGAGAGGTAGGTGACATGCTTTTCCATAAACCATTTTATACGGAGACATAGCCATAGGATTTTTATATGTAGTTCTATAGGCCCATAATGCATCATCAAGTTTCTTGGACCAATTCTTTCTAGATCTATTAGCAGTCTTTTGCAAAATTAATTTGAGCTCTCTATTACTCAATTCTACTTGACCACTAGACTGCGGGTGATATGGAGATGCAATTCTATGATTAACACCATACTTAGCAAGCATTTTACGAAAAGCACCATGAATAAAATGTGAACCACCATTAGTCATTAAGTATCTAGGGACTCCAAACCTCGGAAAAAATAACTTCTTTAAGCATCTTAATAGAGGTGTTATGATCAACACTACTAGTTGGAATAGCTTCTATCCACTTAGTAACGTAATCAACAACAACTAAAATATGTGTATATCCATTAGAGGAAGGGTCCCAAACATCAAATGGTTCAATAACAAGTGAATAATTCATAGGCATTTCTTGACGTCTACTAATATTACCAATTCTTTGGCATTCATCACAAGACAAGACAAACTTACGAGCATCTTTGAAGAGAGTAGGCCAATAAAAACTGGATTGCAATACCTTATGTGCAGTTCTATCTCCAGCGTGGTGTCCTCCATAAGCCTCGGAGTGACACTTGCGTGAGATCTGCTTCTGTTCATGCTCGGTATACAACGCCTAATAACACCATCTACTCCTTCTTTATAAAGGTGTGGGTCATCCCAGAAGTAATGTCTTAAATCATAGAAAAACTTTTTTCTTTTGCTGGTAAGTGAAACTAGGTGGTATAAATTTAGCAACAATGTAATTAGCATAATCATCATACTATGGAGCAGTACTAGAAGCATTTATGACAGCTAATTGTTCATCAGGAAAGCTATCATCAATAGGTAGTGGGTCATCAAGAACATTCTCTAACCTAGACAAGTTGTTCCAGAACGGGTTCTCGGCTCCCTTTCTATCAAGAATATGCAAATCAAATTCTTGTAGCAAGAGAACCGATCTAATAAGTCTAGGTTTAGCATCTTTCTTTTCCATAAGGTATTTAATAGCAGCATGATCAGTGTGAACAGTTACTTTAGAATCAACAATATAAGGTCTGAACTTATCACAAGCGAATACAACTGCTAAAAATTCTTTTTCAGTAGTAGCATAATTTCTCTGGCCACTGTCTAGAGTTTTACTAGCATATTGGATAACATTGAATTTCTTATCAACTCTTTATCCTAGAACAACACCTACAACATAATCACTAGCATCGCACATAATTTCAAAGGGTAAATTCCAATCGGGTGGTGATAACCCACAAGTGTAGGGGATCACAACAGCTTTCGAGGGTAGAGTATTCAACCCAAATTTATTGATTCGACACAAGGGGAGCCAAAGAATATTCTCAAGTATTAGCAACTGAGTTGTCAATTCAGCCACACCTGGATAACTTAATATCTGCAGCAAGGTATTTAGTAGCAAAGTAATATGATAGTAGTGGTAATGGTAACAAAAGAGTAATGAAAGCAAAAGTAATATTTTTGGTGTTTTGTTATGATTGTAACAAAGAGTAACGGGAAGTAAGTAAGCGTAAACCAAGATATGGAAAGCTCAGAGGCATTGGATCGGTGATGGATAAGTATGCTTGGATGCGGTTCATCATGTAACAATCATAACATAGGGTGACATGTAACTAGCTCCAATTCATCAATGTAATGTAGGCATGTATTTCGAATATAGTCATACGTGCTTATGGAAAATAACTTGCATGACATCTTTTGTCCTACCCTCCCGTGGCAACGGGGTCCTAATGGAAACTAAGTGATATTAAGGCCTCCTTTTAATAGAGAACCGGAACAAAGCATTAGCACATAGTGAATACATGAACTCCTCAAACTATGGTCATCACCGGGAGTGGTCCCGATTTGTAGCGACCAGACCTCAAACAGTCTGATCTCTGTGCTCAGTGTCATCCCTGGATCAGTAATGCTGACACCACACAGTACTCGGAGGATTTATAATAGAGTAGCAATCACACACTTATTACATTCGAATGTCTCAAGAGAGAACTTAATAAAATAAATATGGCTTAAGGCCATCTAATACGATAACAACGGAAGGCTTGGAAGAAAAGCGAGTCCATCAACTCCAACGGCATCACCGAAAGTATAGAACCACAACCTAAGCACCGTACTGTCATGCGAAAAGTCGCAACATGAAACGTTGCAGCCCGAAAACGGGTCAAGACATGGAATATCTTTGGCAATGTAACACATAGAGAATAATGGAATGATAAGCCTATACTACATGCATATATGGCTGGTGGAAAGCTCTATGGTTACAGTTTTTGCATAAAGCCAATTTTTCCCTACTACAAAGGAATAAAATTTATTTAACTATCATGGTGGTTGTGAAACATTGAGAATGGTTGACAGCACTCTCAATCCCAATTAAAAGTACTCATTAACAAACCCAACAATATTAATTAGAAGTAACATGATGAGATTCACATGATATCCAAGTACTAGATACTCAAGATGTCCATAACCGGGGACACGGCTAACCATGATTAGTTTATACACTCTGCAGAGGTTTGCGCACTTTTCCCCACAAGACCCGACCGCCTCCGTTTGTTTTCTCGCACTACATGGTGTTTGAGAAACGGATGACCGAGACATAGTCTTTCAGAAGTACTAGCACCTTACTTGTGGGTAGACCGGCACACCTACTTTCCCCTACATCTGCTAGTCTACCCGTAAGAGTTCACACAACTTAATCAACTATGCCAGAGCCCATAATGGCTTGTGGATGCACACGTAAGTTTCTAGTTTGAATAATCTCATGATCCCTTTGGGCACAGGTGGCGGTCCAAGAAATACAGCAAGTCCTGATGGAAACCAGTGCCTCAATCCACCCGGATGTGTGTTTAAGTTGCCACCTTAAATAAACCATTAAATAAAAATCTCACATCTTTCATGGATACACTCACCCAATCCACGTCTACTAGCATAGCATGGCATAATACGCAAACGTAGAAGTAACTCCCAAGGGTTTGATAATAAAACAGGTAATAGGTACTACCTCATCTACTTCCCAAAACCCACAATTTAATTAGATCCTAATCATGCAATGTTTGAGGGTAGATCTAATGCATAAAACTGGGTAGTAGAAAAGGTATGATCAAAGTGTTACTTGCCTTGTCGATGATCCACGAAACCTAGAGACTCGAAGTAACAAAGTAGCACTCCGGGTATTCTGTCACAGACAAACAAACAAGCATACAATAAGTACTCATCTAATGCACAGGTAAAACTCAAATAGATCTAACTAGATAGTTCAACTTAAGAACTCCGGTTTGCAAAAAGAATCAAATCAAACGAAGCAACGTAAGTCAAACGGCGGAAGAAAACAGCTTCGTTTTACTAATCTGGATCTAAGTCAAATTTTACAAAATCAAAAACTTGTTTAAGTAGATTATCCGGAAATAGGGTTTCGAGACGAAACTCTAGGCGCTTGAATCGCCTGATTCCGATAAACGAGCGAAAAGTTATACTAAAACGAAAATCGGATCAGGAATCGCGATCAGAAAAATCGCGGATTAAATCCGAGAAAAAGAAAAACGTCGAACGGGTTAACGAACGGGCGTTCGTTAACTAAACTAATCTGACGAACGCGTTCGTTAAAAACGAACGAACGAACATTCACTATTTAACCTAAACCGAAAAAACCGAAACTAAAAAAAACGAAATAATAAAAAAACCGAAAAAAACCCGAAGAAAAACTGCCAGGTTTTCTAAAAAAAACCGGGTGCACGCGGATTGAGGCGGCGAACCTCGTTGGCGGCGGCGGGTCCCGGTCGGGCGGCGGGTCCGGCAAGCCGAGGCGCGGGCTCGAGGCGCTGCGGCGGTCAAGCGGCGCTGGGTCAGGGCGGTCTAGGGTTTCACGGTGGGCTGGCTTATAAAGCCTCGCGGGTCGGGAGTCCTAGGCGGACACGGCCCGTAGGTCGGTGGCATTTTTTTAAAAAAAATTACGCGCAGAAAAAATATAAAAAGAAATACTAAACGGACTCCAAAAATCCCGAAATAAATTTTCCCCGGCTTCTAAAATCAAGCCGGATTTAATGAACATTTATTTGGGGCCTAAATGCATTTTTGTAAAACACACATTTTTCCTAAATTCAAATAAAAAGGAGAAAAACTCCAAAATAAAATCTTATTTGATTTTATTATTAAATCTTCATTATTTCTTTATTTTGGGAAAGTCATTTTATTCCCTCTCTTATATTTTGGTAGTAGAAATAATTGAAAATAAAATAATTAAAATCAAATGATCCTATTTTCAAAATGTTGAGAAAACTCAAATATGAAAATAACGAAATCCCCAACTCTCTCCGTGGGTCCTTGAGTTGTGTAATATTTCTAGGATCGAGCAAAAATGCAACGAAAAATATGATATGCAATGATGCTCTATGTATAACATTCCATATTGGAAATTTGGGATGTTACAAACCTACCCCCTTAAGATGAATCTCGCCCTCGAGATTCGGGTTGGCTAGAAAATAGGTGAGGGTGGTCCTTAAGCAAATCTTCCTCTCGCTCCCAGGTGGCTTCCTCCTCGGTGTGGTGGCTCCACTGAACTTTGCAAAACTTAATGACCTTCTTTGCGAGTAACTCGACTGGCAAACTCGAGAATCTTAACTGGTTTCTCCTCATAGGTCAAATCATCATTCAGCTGAATAGCTTCTAGTGGCACGGTATCTCTTAGTGGTATATCAGCCATCTCCGCGTGACACTTCTTCAATTGCGAAACATGAAACACATCATGAACTCCTGACAATCCTTCGGGTAATTCCAACTTGTACGCAACTTCTCCCATGCGCTCCAAAACACGATATGGTCCTACTAATCGTGGCGCTAACTTTCCCTTAACACCAAAATGCTTAACTCCTCGAAGTGGCGATACGCGTAGATAAACTCTGTCTCCGACTTCGTATCCTGTCTCCTTGCGTTTTGAATCCGCATAACTCTTCTGTCTTGACTGGGCTACCTTGAGCCTATCGCGAATCAACTTTACTTTCTGTTCAGATTCCTTAATCAAATCCGGTCCAAACAAGTGGCGGTCTCCAACTTCATCCCACAACAACAGGGTCCTGCACCTCCTTCCGTATAAGGCTTCGAAAGGTGCCATCTTCAGACTGGTTTGGTAACTGTTGTTATAAGAAAATTCCGCATACGGCAAGTTGTCATCCCAACTTGATCCATAATCCAATGCACAAGCTCTAAGCATATCCTCCAAAATCTGGTTGACTCTCTCGGTTTTTCCATCTGTCTGTGGATGAAAAGCTGTGCTAAACTCCAGTCTGGTTCCCAAAGTTTCGCAACCGCTTCCTTAACTTTGAGGTGAATTGGGTTCCTCTATACGTCGATACTCCTCGGAACTCCATGCAAGCATACAATCCTTGTCATGTATATCTTAGCCAATTTGGCACTGTTGTAGGTAGTCTTTACTGGAATGAAATGAGCTACCATCGTCAAACGATTGACTACAACCCAAATCGAGTCATAGCCTGAACGAGTCCTGGGCAATCCCGTGATGAAATCCATACCTAGTTTATCCCACTTCCATTCGGGTATAGGCAATGGCTGTAACAATCCTGCTGGCTTCTAATGTTCTGCCTTCACCCTCTGACATACATCACAAACTGCTACGCACTCTGCAATATCCTTCTTCATTCCGGTCCACCAGAAAGTATTCTTTAAATCCAAATACATCTTGGTATTTCCTGGGTGAATCGAATATGGTGAATCATGTGCCTCTTGTAGAATCAACTTCCTGATCTCCGGGTCATTGGGCACATAAACACGGTCTTCAAACCATAGGGTATCGTGCTCATCCTCACAAAATCCCTTAGCCTTTCCTTCGCTCATCCTTTCCTTTATAGAGGCAATCTCTTTATCAATCTTCTGGGCTTCCCTGATTCTATCCATCAACGTTATTTGAATCTCCAATGCTGCTACATAGCCTCTCGGAACTATTTCCAAACATAGCTCGCGAAGATCCTCGGCTAATTCCTTTGGTATTTCCCCCGTCATTAGTGTGTTGACGTGACTCTTACAGCTCAACGCGTCTGCTACAACGTTAGCCTTTCCGGGGTGATAATGCAATCTCCTGTCATAATCCTTAATGAGCTCCAACCATCTCCTTTGCCTGAGATTTAACTCCTTCTGCGTGAAGATGTACTTCAAACTCTTGTGATCCGTATACACCTCACAATGATTTCCAATGAGGAAATGTCTCCAAGTCTTCAACACATGCACTACGGCTACTAACTCCAAATCATGCGTAGCATAATTTAGCTCATGAGGCTTAAACTGTCGTGAAGCATACGAAACAACTCTTCCCTCCTACATAAGCACTGCTCCAAGTCCTCGATGTGAAGCGTCGCAATACACCTCATAATCCTTGGTCTGATCTGGCAGAATTAACACTGGCGAGGTAACCAAACGTTTCTTCAACTCTTGGAAACTAGCTTCACACTCCTCAGTCCAAATGAACTTGGTATCCTTTTTCAACAATTCGGTCATAGGCTTCACAATCCTTGAGAAATTCTCAATGAATCTCCGGTAGTAACCTGCGAGTCCAAGGAAACTCCGGATCTCTCCAACTGTTGTTGGCGCTTCCCAGTTTATTACAGTGACAACTTTAGTGGGGTCTACTGCTATACCTTCTCCGGATATAACATGTCCCAGAAATCCAACTTCCTTCAACCAAAACTCACACTTGCTGAACTTGGCATATAACTGATGTTCTCTGAGCTTCTCGAGTACCAAACGCAAATGCTCCTTATGTTCCTCTTCATTCTTCGAGTAAACCAAAATATCATCAATGAACACCACGACGAACTTATCCAAAAACTCCATAAACACTTTGTTCATCATGTTCATAAAATAGGCAGGTGCGTTAGTCAGACCAAATGACATAATGGTGTACTCATACAGTCCGTACCTGGTGGTAAAAGCCGTCTTAGGTATATCCTGCTCTCGAATCTTCAACTGATGGTACCTTGATCGCAAATCAATCTTAGAAAACACCTTAGCTCCTTGCAATTGGTCAAACAAGTCGTTGATCATCGGCAGGGGGTACTTGTTCTTAATGGTCACTTCATTCAATCCGCGATAATCAACAACCATTCTTAAAGATCCATCCTTCTTCTCCACTAGAAGTACCGTGATCCCCAAGGCAAAGAACTTGGGCGAGTAAAACCTTTATCCAAGAACTCCTTAATCTGCTTCTTAATTTCCTCCAAATCTTGGGCTGGCATCCTATATGGTCTCTTAGATATCGGCCCAAAGGCTCGGCAAGAGTTCAATCGAAACTCAATGTCTCTATCCGGTGGCATGCACAGCAACTCTTTCGAAACACGTCCGGGTAATCCCTTACCACTGGTACTTCTTCCTGCACAACTCCTGATAAGGAATTTACATGTGCTCTCCTCGGCTCATGCCGTGATACATACCCGATTCTCCTTCCTTCTGGGGTGGTAAGCAAAATCGACTTACTGGCGCAATCGATGTTTCCTCCATACATCGACAACCAATCCATACCCAGAATTACATCCAAACCTTGGGATTCTAATATAATTAAATCCGTTGGGAAAACATGCCTCCCTATACTTAATGGCACTTGAAAACATCCTTTACTGGACATATACTCCGCTCCCGGTGAGATTACTAGCATGGGTGTCTTAAGAGTCCTAGTGGCCAGGATAAATTTATCCACAAATCCCCTTGATATGTATGAATGCGATGCACTAGTATCAAAAAGAACAACTGCAGTAAATGACTTAACCAAAAACTTACCTATTACTGCATCTGGCTGAGCTTCAACCTCCTCCACAGTAACGTGGTTCACTTGTCCTTTGTTGAAAGGGTTCGGCTTCTTTCCTGAGCTTCCATTACCATTTCCATTTTGGCCTTCTGGACAATCATTTGCATAATGCCCGGTCTTGCAGCACTTATAGCAAGTGATGTGGCTCAGGGCTACCTTGGATGGTGTTGACGGGTTGGTGCGGTTTTGTCCATTGCTTCCTCCATTCCCGTTCCCATTCTTGGTGCCATTATGGTTGTGCGAGCTACCTTCTCCATGGGTATGCTGAAATTGTCCTCCTGTCTTCGGGGTAAAGCGAAGTTTCTGCTGAGCTCCAGAGTTATTCTTCCCATCCATACTTCCTCTTGCGATAGTCAATCTGGTGCTGCTTCCTTCAATCATAAGAGCACGATCTACCAACTCCCGGTAGTTGTTGAAGGTGGCTACCATCAACTGCATGCTCAGCTCATCATTCTTCCTTCTAGAAACTTCTCCTGCTTAGCTGCGTCTGTAGCAACGTCATCTGGGGCATAACGTGCTAGCTTACTGAAATCATCTACATACTGGCCAACTGTCCGTCCTCCTTGGCGGAAGTTGCGAAACTCACGCTTCTTCATGGCCATAGCTCCTGCTGAAACATGGGCAGTACGGAAAGCTTGCTGAAACTGATCCCATGTGACAGTGTCTACATGGTAAGTGGTCAGAAAATTCTCCCACCATGCTGTGGGTCCTTCAAGTGACGTGCAGCAAACTTCACCCTTTCTCCATCTGTACATCCTGCAGTGGTCAACTCCCTCCCTATCTTACGGAGCCAATCATCGGCAACAATCAGCTCGGTGCTACTGGAAAACACCGGCGGATTCAGCCTTAAGAAACGAGTCAGATGGTCAACAGGTGGTGGTGGTGGTGGGTTGTTGTTGTTGCCTTGGTTCTGTACCAATGTTTGAATCAAGGCATTCTGCTGCTGAATCAACTGAGTGATCTCTGGCAGGAAAACAAATCCGGTGTCGCGTCTCGGAGGCATCTGAGGGTTTTAAGAAAAGACGAGAGTTAAGAGTAGAATGAGGTCTAGAGAGAAAACACTACCCATATGCACATGAGACAAAATCACACAATACCACTCCAATAAATTCAAACAAGGGCATACAACGGTCTATCTATCGTTACAAAGTGTTGAAACTAAAACTAATTTAAAATGGGGGAAATCTACTACTGTTATGGTGGTCAACTAGAAAAACTGCTCCGATGAAGACTCCATGATATCTGCTCCAGCTTCATCTTTGAAATCATCATCACTAGGATCGGAATCGGTGTCGATGATGATGTAGTTCTCTGGACAGGTGCTATCTTCATCTTCTCCTCCGGGTGCTGAATTCCCCATGAGTTCTTCAATCTTCTCCTTAAGATCGCCGTTTTGTCCCACTAGAGCTACAATCTCCTCCATGTAGTCCTTGCGAATGGCCTTCAGTTCTCCTTCTAGTTCGATAATCTTGGCTTTTGCTATCTTCAACTCTATCATGTCTGCGCACATCTGGTTCTCCTGGCGTCGAATGTGCTGGTTTAACTCCTGGATGAAAGCTACAATGGATCGATCCTTCTTAGTGCCAACTATCTCCCATTGTTCATCTCGGCGCCCACAAATCTGGTAGATAGTATCCTTGAGGTCTTCTTTGTAAACTTCTCCAATGCGTCCCATGGTTATGTGAGCTGCCATGCTCTTTCCTAGACTCCAGGTTGGTGCATTGAAAACACACTCTATGGGCTCCGTGATTGGTGAAAACGTCCTTACGGGAACTTGAGCTTGAATCTTCCAGTAGCTCTTCTTGAGTAAAGTGGAATTGTAGGTCCGGTGAAGCTTGGTAATCCGATGTTTAGGTACTTAGTGACTTCCTTCGTGTGTCGCCCAAAGGGTGTATCTTCATCCATTTGGGTGAACTTGATCCTCGCTCATCATCCTAAAAGAGTAGAAAAGATGAGGAGTTAGAAATGAGAAGAGAGAGTAGTGATCTAGGGCTTTAGCTTAATGGTCGTGTCCTCATAGTCAACGTGTGCTCGATACCATCTTTGTAGCGACTGCACCTCAAATAGTCTCGATCTCGTGCTCGATGTCATCCTGGATCAAGAATGCTAACACCACACAAGACTCGGAGGATTTATAACAGAGTAGCAATCACACACTTATTACAATCGAATGTCTCAAGAGAGAACTTAATAAAAATAAATATGGCTTAAGGCCATCTAATACGATAACAATGGAAGGCTTGGAAGAAAAGCGAGTCCATCAACTCCAACGGCATCACCGAGTATAGAACCACAACCTAAGCAATCAGATTGCCGTCGAAAAGTCTGCAACATGAAACGTTGCAGCCCGAAACGGGTCAAAGACATGGAATATGCTGGTAATGTAAACATAGAGAATAATGGAATGATAAGCCTATACTACATGCATATATGGCCGGTGGAAAGCTCTATGGTTACAGTTTTTGCATAAAGCCAATTTTTCCCTACTACAAAGGAATAAAATTTATTTAACTATCATGGTGGTTGTGAAACATTGAGAATGGTTGACATCACTCTCAATCCCAATTAAAAGTACTCATTAACAAACCCAACAATATTAATTAGAAGTAACTTGATGAGATTCACATGATATCCAAGTACTAGATACTCAAGATGTCCATAACCGGGGACACGACTAACCATGATTAGTTTATACACTCTGCAGAGGTTTATGCACTTTTCCCCACAAGACCCGATCGCCTCCGCTTGATTTCTCGCACTACATGGTGTTTGAGAAACGGATGACCGAGACATAGTCTTTCGTAAGTACTAGCACCTTACTTGTGGGTAGACCAAGACACCTACTTTCCCCTACATCTGCTAGTCTACCCGTAAGAGTTCGCACAACTTAATCAACTATGCCAGAGCCCATAATGGCTTGTGGCTGCACATGTAAGTTTCTAGTTTGAATAATCTCATGATCCCTTTGGGCCTGGGTAGCGATCCGAAGAAATACAGGCAAGTCCTGATGGAAACCAGGTGCCTCAATCCACCCAGATGTGTGTTTAAGTTGCCACCTTAAGTAAACCATTAAATAACAATCTCACATCTGTCATGGATACACTCACGCAGTCCACGTCTACTAGCATAGCATGGCATAATACGCAAACGTAGAAGTAACTCCCAAGGGTTTGATAATAAAACAGGTAATAGGTACTACCTCATCTACTTCCCAAAACCCACAATTTAATTAGATCCTAATCATGCAATGTTTGAGGGTAGATCTAATGCATAAACTGGGTAGTAGAAAAGGTATGATCAAAGTGTTACTTGCCTTGTCGATGATCCATGAAACCTAGAGACTCAAGTAACAAAGCGGCGCACTCGGTATTCTATCGCAGACAAACAAACAAGCATACAATAAGTACTCATCTAATGCAGGTAAAACTCAAATAGATCTAACAAGATAGTTCAACTTAAGAACTCCGGTTTGCAAAAAGAATCAAATCAAACGAAGCAACAAAAGTCAAACGGCGGAAGAAAACAGCTTCATTTTCCTAATCTGGATCTAAGTCAAATTTTACAAAAGAAAAAACTTGTTTAAGTAGATTATTCGGAAAGAGGGTTTCGAGACGAAATTCTAGGCGCTTGAATCGCCTGATTCCGATAAACGAGCGAAAAATTATACTAAAATGAAAATCGGATCAGGAATCGCGATCAGAAAAATCACGGATTAAATCCGAGAAAAAGAAAAATGACGAACGGGTTAACGAACGGGCGTTCGTTAACTAAACTAATCTGACGAACGTGTTCGTTAAAAACGAACGAACGAACGAACGTTCGCTATTTAACCTAAACCGAAAAAAGCCGAAACTAAAAAAACGAAATAATAAAAAGAAACAGAAAAAAAACGAAATAAAAACCGAAGAAAAACCGCCCGGTTTTCTAAAAAAAACCGGCGGCAAGCGGATCGAGGCGGCGGCGAACCTCGGCGGCGGCGCGGGTCCGCGGTTCGGGCGGCGGGCGGCGAGAGTGGCGCGGCGCTGGGGTCGAGGCGCTGGCGGCGGGCGGCGCTGGGTCATGAGGTCGGTTAGGGTTTGGCCCCCCTCGGGTGGGCCGGCTTATAAAGCCTCGCGGGCCGGGAGTCCTAGGCGGACACGACACGTAGGTCGGTGGTGTTTTCTTTAAAAAATTACGCGCAGAAAAAAAGAAATACTAAACGGACTCCAAAAATCCCGAAATAAATTTTCCCCGATTTCTAAAATTAAGCCGGATTTAATGAACATTTATTTGGGGCCTAAATGCCATTTTGAAAAACGCGCATTTTTCCTAAATTCAAATAAAAAGGTGAAAAACTCCAAAATAAAATGTTATTTGATTTTATTATTAAATCTTCTTTATTTCTTTATTTTGGGAAAGTCATTTTATTCCCTCTCTTATATTTTGGTAGTAGAAATAATTGAAAATAAAATAATTAAAATCAAATGATCCTATTTTCAAAATTTTGAGAAAACTCAAATATGAAAATAACGAAATCCCCAACTCTTTCTGTTGGTCCTTGAGTTGTGTAAAATTTCTAGGATTGAGCAAAAATGCAACGAAAAATATGATATGCAATGATGCTCTATGTATAACATTCCGAATTGGAAATTTGGGATGTTACACGATTATTGTCACTTCGGGGTTGCCGGATCATAACACATAGTAGGTGACTATAGACTTGCAAGATAGGATCAAGAACTCACATATATTCATGAAAACATAATAGGTTCAGATCTGAAATCATGGCACTCGGGCCCTAGTGACAAGCATTAAGCATAGCAAAGTCATAGCAACATCAATCTTAGAACATAGTGGATACTAGGGATCGAACCCTAAACAAAACTAACTCGATTACATGATAAATCTCATCCAACCCATCACCATCCAACAAGCCTATGATGGAATTACTCACGCACGGCGGTGAGCATCATGAAATTGGTGATGGAGGATGGTTGATGATGACGATGGCGACGAATCCCCCTCTCCGGAGCCCCGAACGGACTCCAGATCAGCCCTCCCGAGAGGTTTTAGGGCTTGGCGGCGGCTCCGTATCGTAAAATGCGATGATTTCTTCTCCTTGATTTTTTCTCCCCGAAAGCAAATATATAGAGTAGGAGTTGGCGCCGAGGAGCTCCGGGGCCCATGAGGTAGGGGGCGCCCTAGGGGCGCCCCACCCTAGTGGACAGGGTGTGGGCCCCCTGGTCTTCATATTTGGCAAGGATTTTTTATTATTTTTAACTAGATGTTCTGTGGAGTTTCAGGTCATTCCGAGAACTTTTATTTTCTGCACATAAAACAACATCATGGCAATTCTGCTGAAAACAACGTAGTCCGGGTTAGTTCCATTCAAATCATGCAAGTTAGAGTCCAAAACAAGGGCAAAAGTGTTTGGAAAAGTACATACGACGGAGACGTATCAACTCCCCCAAGCTTAAACCTTTGCTTGTCCTCAAGCAATTCAGTTGATAAACTGAAAGAGAAAAAGAAATACTTTTACAAACTCTGTTTGCTCTTGTTTTTTAAATATGTAAAGCCAGATTCAGGTTTTCAGCAAAGATTATAAGTAACCACATTTGCAATAATTATCAGGTCTCATGTTTACTCATATCAATGGCATAATCAACTAGCGAGTCATAATAATAAATCTCGGATGACAACACTTACTCAAAACAATCATAATGTGATATAACAAGATGGTATCTCGCTAGCCCTTTCTGAGACCGCAAAACATAAATGCAGAGCACCTTTAAAGATCGAGGACTGACTGGACATTGTAATTCATGGTAAAAGAGATCCAATCATAGTCATACCCAATATAGATTAACAAAGAATGGATGCAAATGATACCGTGCTCTCCATTAGTGCTTTTTAATAAGAGGGTGATGACTCAACATAAAAGTAAATAGATAGGCCCTTCGCAGAGGGAAGCAGGGATTTGTAGAGGTGCCGGAGCTCGGTTTTGAAATAGAGATAAATAATATTTTGAGCGACATACTTTCATTGTCAACATAGCAACTAAGAGATGGCAATATCTTCCATGCTACACACATTATAGGCGGTTCCCAAACAGAATGGTAAAGTTTATACTCCCCCTCCACCAACAAGCATCAATCCATGACTTGCTCAAACGAAAGTGTCTCCAACTAGCAACAATTCTGTGGGGAGTTTTGTTTGCAATTATTTTGATTTAGTTTGCTTAAAGCATGGGACTGGGCATCCCGGTGACCAGCCATTTTCAAGTGAGTGAGGAGCGGAGTCCACTCCTCTTGAGAATAACCCGCCTAACATGGAAGATAAGGGCAGCCTTAGTTGATACATGAGCTATTCGAGCATACAAAACAGAATGTTTATTTGAAGGTTTAGAGTTTGGCACATACAAATTTACTTGGAACGGCGTGTAGATACCGCATATAGGAAGGTATGGTGGACTCATATGGCATAACTTTGGGGTTTATGATTGGATGCACAAGCAGTATTCCCGCTTAGTACAAGTGAAGGATAGCAAAAGACTGGGAAGCGACCAACTAGAGAGCGACAACAGCCATGAACATGCATTAAAATTAATAAACATTGTATGCAAGCATGAGTAGGATATAATCCACCATGAACATAAATATCGTGAAGGCTATGTTGATTTGTTTCAACTACATGTGTGAGCATGTGCCAAGTCAAGTCACTTAAATCATTCAAAGGAGGATACCACCCCATCATACCACATCACAACCATTTTAATAGCATGTTGGCACGCAAGGTATACCATTATAACTCATAGCTAATCAAGCATGGCATAACCAACTATGATCTCTAATTGTCATTGCAAACATGTTTATTCATAATAAGCTAAATCAAGAACTATGAACACATTATTTACAAAAACAAGAGAGGTCGAGTTCATACCAGCTTCGCTTATCCCAATCAATTCATCATATATTGTCATTATTGCCTTTCACTTGCACGACCGAACGATGTGAATAATAATAAGAGTGTACATGCATTGGACTAAGCTGGAATCTGCGAGCATTCAATAAGCAGGAGAAGACAAGGCAATATGGGCTCTTGGTTAAATCAACAATAATGCATATAAGAGCCACTTCAACAATTTAATCATGGTCTTCTCCTATTGACCCCCAAAGAAAAGAAAGGAAATAATAACTATTTACACGGGAAAGCTCCCAACAAGCAAAAGAAGAACGGGAAATCTTTTTGGGTTTTCTTTTTAATTATTACTACTACAACAGGAAAAGTAAACTAACTAGAAGCTATTACTATTTTTTTTGTTTTTCTTAAAGTTTAACAAACACACAAGAAGAAAGCAGGAAAAATAAAATAAACTAGCATGGCTATTACAGTGAAAGAGTATGAGCACCGACATCTAGTAATGAGTGTTTGTGAACATAAATGTAATGTCGGTGGGAAATACGTACTCCCCCAAGCTTAGGCTTTTGGCCTAAGTTGGTTCATCGCCAGGGATGGCCTTGCGGATACCCGTAGGTGTAGCTGGGGTCGTACTGTGATGAAGAGGACTCTGACTGCCACCGGCTGGCAGCCATCTCCAGATCCCAAGAATAAACAGACTGGCGTGGAGGCTCGTATTGTGGTTCTGGCTCCGGGGCTGGTGCAGGATTCCGGTAGGCTTGAACGGCCGCCCACGGAACGAGGTAAGGACCTTCAGACAAGTTAAACAAAGAAGGAGTAGGCAAAGTAATAGTCTCAGTGTGATGTTTATTAAAGTACAATTTATACTTAAGCTCCCCTTCCCTGCCCTTAACAATAAAATCATGTGCTAGCATACTCTTATAATCTAAATAAGCACTAGGCAGCAATTTTTCTTCTTTCTCATAGAGTCTAATAGGTATGTTAAAATGTGCAGCTAGGCGTGAAGCATAAATATCTCCAAAGATGGGGCCCTGTGTATGGTTCAAACTTAACCGTCTAGCAATAATTCCGCCCATACTAACAGTGTTATTGCAGTATAAACCATGGAACAGAATGATAATATCAGGAACACTAAGGTTTCCACAGTTTCCGCGACCAATCAAGCAACGACTAGCAAATAAGGCAAAGTAACGTAAAACAGGAAAATGTATGCTAGTGATTCTTGCATCGGAAACCTTCCTGGTTTCCCCCACGGTGTTGGTGTTAATAAATTCTTCCACATCCTTACGATGTGGTTCTTCTAAGGTACCCTCAGAGGGTATTTTGAAAACCTTGCAAAATTCAGCTAATGGCATCTTCTTAACAATGTCATATAAATGAAACTCTACGGAAGGAGGTGATTCCTTAGGAAAATAGTAGAAGTTTTGCACAAAAGTATTAGTGAGTAAGAGATACTATGACGTTGGTCGCGGACGAAGTCGGTGAGGCCAGCATTCTCAACCAATGAATAAAAATCCTCATAAATCCCGGCTTGTCTCAAGAAGTCATCGTAAGGCCATTCACAAGGCTGGACCTCCATGGTACGAGGGAAATTATATTTGGGCCTCTGGGCTTCTTCATTTTGTTTTTCCTTCGAGCTTCGGCTCGACGAGCCCCTCAAAAGTCTCTTCATTATTTTCTGAAATATTCTGAAATTTTCAGTAACTTCAAACAAAAGTGAACCAAGCTCAACAAAATTGATAGCAACTACTCCTACAAGTGCCTAGAGGATATATCATGCATTAGAACTACTTGGAACCATATAAATTTGACATGCAAGCTCAAGAACATGCTCACCTATGCAGCACAAGTTTGCAAAGAATAAAGCACTAGAACAAAAACTAATTGGACCAATGGAGGAGTCACATACCAAAGAACAATCTCCCCAAGCAGTTTTGTGAGGGGTGCTTTGAGCAAGGAGATCGAAAATCACAACAAAGTGAGCTGGAACTCGTGCTTGAGCCAGATATTCGTGTTTGTGGGAGGAAGAAGAAGAGGATGGGTGCAGGAATAAGTGGAGGAGGGCTACCGTGGGCCCACGAGGCAGGGGGCGCGCCCTGGGGGGTAGGGCGCGCCCTCCACCCTAGTGGCCAAGTGGCAGCTCCCCCCGCGGTGTTTTCAGTACCATAAATCCTTAAATATTCCCGAAAAAATCATATTAAATTGGCATGGCATTTGGAGGACTTTTATTTTCGGGGTATTTTTATATTGCACAGATAGATCAGAAAACAGACATAAAAATACTATTTTTACTTTATTTCAACTAAATAACATAAAGTATAAAGAGGGTACAGAAGGTTGTGCCTTCTAGTTTCATCCGTCTCATGCTTATCAAAAGGAATCCACTAACAAGGTTGATCAGGTCTTGTTAACAAACTCATTCCGACTAACATGGAACCGGAGAAATTTTGAATAACACTATGTTACCTCAACAGGGATATGCACATCCCCAATAATAAGTATATCATATTTCTTCTTGACAGTAGGAAAAGGAAATTCAAAACCTCCAAAAATAATCGATGGAACTTTTCCAATAGAATCGATACTATGAACTTGAGGTTGTTTCCTCGGAAAGTGTACCGTGTGCTCATTACCATTAACATGAAAAGTGACATTGCCTTTGTTGCAATCAATAAAAGCCCCTGCAGTATTCAAAAAGGGTCTTCCAAGAATAATAGACATACTATCGCCCCTCGGAATATCAAGAATAACAAAGTCCATTAAAATAGTAACGTTTGCAACCACAACAGCACATCCTCACAAATACCGGCTGTGTATAGCAGTTCATTTATCAGCCATTTGCAAAGATATTTCAGTAGGTGTCAACTTATTCAAATCAAGTCTACGATATAAAGAGAGAGGCATAACACTAACACCAGCTCCAAGATCACATAAAGCAGTTTTAACGTAGTTCCTTTTAATGGAGCATGGTATAGTTGGTACTCCTGGATCTCCAAGTTTCTTTGGTATTCCACCCTTAAAAGTATAATTAGCAAGCATGGTGGAAATTTCAGCTTCCGGTATGTTTCTTTTATTTGTAACAATATCTTTCATATACTTAGCATAAGGATTCATTTTGAGCATATCAGTTAACCGCATACTCGAAAAGATAGGTCTAATCATTTCAAAGAAAGCGCTCCAAATCCTCATCATCCTTTTTCTTGGATGGTTTGGGAGGAAAAGGCATGGGTTTCTGAACCCATGTTCTCTTTCTTTACCATGTTTCCTAGCAACAAAGTCTCTTTTATCATAACGTTGATTCTTTGATTGTGGGTTATCAAGATCAACAGCAGGTTCAATTTCTACATAATTATCATTACTAGGTTGAGCATCATTATGAACATCATCATTAGCATTTTCATTAGGTTCATGTTCATTACCAGATTGTGTTTCGGCATCGGAAATAGATATATCATTTGGATTATCAGGTGGTTCAGCAATAGGTTCACTAGAAGTTTGCGAAGTCCTATCATTTTTCTTTTTCTTCCTTTTAGAAGAACTAGGTGCATCAATATTACTTCTCTGAGAATCTTGCTCAATTCTCTTAGGGTGGCCTTCAGGATATAAAGTATCCCGAGTCATTCTACCAGTTCTAGTAGCCACTCTAACAACATAATCTTTTTATTACTATTCATTTCATTGAGCAAATCATTTTGAGCTTTAAGTACTTGTTCTACTTGAGTGGTAACCATAGAAGCATGTTTGCTAATGAGTTTAAGTTCACATCTAACATTAGCCATATAATCACCCAAGTGTTTAATCATATATGTATTTTGTTTTAATTGTCTACCAAAATAAGCATTGAAATTTTCTTGTTTGACAATAAAATTATCAAACTCTTCTAAGCAATCATCTAGCAGACTTATAGTGAGGAATATCACCTTCATCAAATCTATAGAGAGAATTTACCTTTACTACCGTGTCGGGTTGTCAAGACCGGAGGTTCTTCAAGAGGTAATGGATTAAGATCATATGTTTCTTCAACAAAGTGTAAATTAAGACCATGTATTTCTTCAATAGGAGGTAAATTCTTAATATCTTCAGCTTTAATACCTTTTTCTTTCATAGATTTCTTTGCCTCTTGCATATCTTTAGGATTGAGAAATAGAACACCTCTCTTCTTGAGTTGGTTCAGATTAGGCTCGTGAATTGGAGCAGGAGCTGGCTCAGAGGTGCCCAATTATTTTCATTTGTCAACATATTATTCAATAGAATTTCAGCTTCATCCGTGTTCTTTCCTCGAAAAGAGAACCAACACAACTATCCGTAATCTCTGGAAGCATCGGTTAGTCCATTATAAAAGATATCAAGTATTTCATTTTTCTTAAGAGGATGATCAGCAAAGCATTAAGTAGCTTGAGAAGCCTCCCCAAGCTTGTGGGAGACTCTCTTCTTTAATTTGCACAAAGTTGTATATTTCCCTCAAGGCAGCTTGTTTCTTATGAGTAGGGAAATAATTAGCGTAGAAGTAATAAATCATATCCCGGGACTATGCACACAACCAGAACAAGAGAATTAAACCATATCTTAGCATCACCCTTTAATGAGAACGGAAATATTTTAAGGATATATAAGTAGCGAGTTCTCTCATCATTAGTGAACAGGGTGGCTATATCATTTAATTTAGTAAGATGTGCCACAGCAGTTTCAGATTCATAGCCATGAAAAGGATCAGATTCAACCAAAGTAATTATATTAGGATCAACAGAGAATTCATAATCCTTATCGGCAACACAAATAGGTGAAGTAGCAAAAGCAGAGTCGGGCCTCATTCTATCATTAAGAGATTGCTTATTCCATTTAGCCAATAACCTTCTAAGCTCATCGTTATCTTTGCAAGCGAAAATAGCAGCAGAAGCTTCTTTATCAAAAATATAACCCTCATGAATAACAGACATGGTTTCATCATCGATTTCACCAACATGATCAGTTTCAATAATTTCTTTCTCTCTAGCCCTAGCAATTTGTTCATCAAGAAATTCACTAAGGGGCAGAGTAGTATCAAGCATAGAAGTAGTTTCATCATAGGTATCATGCATAGCGTATGGCATCATCAATAACGTCGACATATATCGTAATCTAATAGCGTATGTGTTTAGGTGTCTCAAGCTTACTGAAATGTAAGGTGAATCAAGTGCGAGCTAGATGGCAGTTCCTTACCTCCCCTCGTAGTTGAGGGATAAATTGTTGTCTTAGCGTCTTTCAAGTTCTTCATAGTGACCAGCAGATATAAATCCCAAGTGACTCAAAGAATAGAGCTATGCTCCCGCAACGGGCGCCAGAAATTAGTCTTGATAACCCACAAGTGTAGGGGATCGCAATGCTTTCGAGGGTAGAGTATTCAACCCAAATTTATTGATTCGACACAAGGGGAGCCAAAGAATATTCTCAAGTATTAGCAACTGAGTTGTCAATTCAGCCACACCGGATAACATAATATCTGCAGCAAAGTATTTAGTAGCAAAGTAATATGATAGTAGTGGTAATGGTAACAAAAGAGTAATGAAAGCAAAAGTAATATTTTTGGTGTTTTGTAGTGATTGTAACAGTAGCAACGGGAAAGTAAGTAAGCGTAAAATAGTATATGGAAAGCTCGTAGGCATTGAATCGGTGATGGATAATTATGCCGGATGCGGTTCATCATGTAACAGTCATAACATAGGGTGACACAGAACTAGCTCCAATTCATCAATGTAATGTAGGCATGTATTCTGAATATAGTCATACGTGCTTATGGAAAAGAACTTGCATGACATCTTTTGTCCTACCCTCCCGTGGCAGCGGGGTCCTAATGAAAACTAAGGGATATTAAGGCCTCCTTTTAATAGAGAACCGGAACAAAGCATTAACACATAGTGAATACATGTACTCCTCAAACTATGGTCATCACCGGGAGTGGTCCCGATTATTGTCACTTCGGGGTTGCTGGATCATAACACATAGTAGGTGACTATAGACTTGCAAGATAGGACCAGGAACTCACATTTATTCATGAAAACATAATAGGTTCAGATCTGAAATCATGGCACTCGGGCCCTAGTGACAAGCATTAAGCATAGCAAAGTCATAGCAACATCAATATCAGAACATAGTGGATACTAGGGATCAAACCCTAAATAAAACTAACTCGATTACATGATAAATCTCATCCAACCCATCACCGTCCAGCAAGCCTACGATGGAATTACTCACGCACGGCGGTGAGCATCATGAAATTGGTGATGGAGGATGGTTGATGATGACGACGTCGATGAATCCCCCTCTCCGGAGCCCCGAACGGACTCCAGATCAGCCCTCCCGAGAGGTTTTAGGGCTTAGCGGCGGCTCCATATCGTAAAACGCGATGATTTCTTCTCCTTGATTTTTTTCTCCCCGAAAGCAAATATATAGAGTTGGTTGGCGTCGGAGGAGCTCCAAGGGGCCCACGAGGTAGGGGGCGCGCCCTAGGGGGGGGGTGCCCCCACCCTTGTGGGCAGGGTGTGGGTCCCCTGGTCTTCATCTTTGGCAAGTATTTTTTATTATTTTTAACTAGATGTTCCGTGGAGTTTCAGGTCATTCCGAGAACTTTTGTTTTCTGCACATAAAACAACATCATGGCAATTCTGCTGAAAACAGCGTCAGTCTGGTTTAGTTCCATTCAAATCATGCAAGTTAGAGTCCAAAACAAGGGCAAAAGTGTTTGGAAAAGTAGATACAACGGAGACGTATCAGGTGGCTGAACAATGGGTGCAGAAATCAAGGCTTTCTTAAGTATTTCAAATGCTTCTACACAATCATCATCAAAGATAAAAGGAATATCTTTTTGTAAGAGATTAGTGAGAGGCCTAAAGATTTTTAGAAGTCTTTAATAAACCTCCTATGAAAACCGGCATGACCAAGGAAACTTCTTATACCTGTAATGTCCTTGGGACACGACATCTTTTCAATGGAATTAACTTTAACTTTATCAACTTCAATACCTCTTTCAGAAATTTTATGCCTGTCGGTGTACTAGAGTAGGGGTACCCTAGTATCCTGAACTTGTGCACGGGCAGTGCACATGCGCGCGTGGCAAGAGGCCGTGCGGCCAGCGGAGCGCGGTGGCAAGCGGCGCAGACATGCAGCCATCATGGCGAACGGTGGCGTCCCTGACGGTCCCTGTTTGCCTTTATTAGAAGCGGCGAGACGGGCATTTAATGCCTTTGTCCCCTGCCGTCAGGGTTAGGTATGATACACTGTACACTGTACAAGTAGCTGTACCAACCACTCCTTTTCCATTTTTACCCTTGTCTACGTTGCCACCTGTCGGAGACCCCTTGAGCATATAAAAGGAGGCCCATGCGCAGCGTAGAGGGGGATCCCCCACACTCGGTCTCGTTAGCGGCTCGTGTGTACTGTAGCACTCAAGCGCTCCCGAGCAGGAACTCAATACACCTAGACATGCAGCAGTAGGAGTGTTATCTCTCCGGAGAGCTCCAAAGCTGGATAAACCTCTCGTGTGCGTCGCCTCGATCTGCTCTTCGTGCTACCTCCGCTCTACGCCGAACCGAAAGGGACTCGGTCCGCCGGTCCCATAGGTGTCCGTGGGTCAGATCAGCCTGCCCCGACATCTTTGGCGCGCCAGGGCGTCGAGATTGTGTGAACCTGATCCGGCGTCCACACGAGCTAGATCTTCCTCATCATCTTCATCAACATGCCACCGAAGAAGAAGGCTTCGGTGGCGGATGTTCCGTCCGCGTCGAACCCACCACCTCCGGAGCAAACGGGTGGTGGAGTAGACGCCGGCGGAAGAATGGACGTCGACGGGGGAGTCCACGGTGCTGCCAAGTCCAAGGACAAGGCTACACAGACCTCGGCGTCCGTACATGCACCGCGCCCGTCTCAGGAGGCGCGGGACCGACAGCGTCATGGTATTCACAATGTCATACGCTCGTTAGACCAAGACCGAGCTGGTGGATCTCGAGATGCCCAAGGCCAGCATGCACGCCAACATGCTGGCGCGAGCGAGGCACGGTCGCCTGGATGGGATACTGCTCCTTCTAACGTAGTTAGAAGTCCGAGCATATCCCGCTCCTCGCGCCGTTCGCCACTGCCACCCACCACTCCAGCAGAAGCTTTGGCAAGAGCTCAGCTACTCCTGGATTATCCTCCAACAGCCGACAAGGTCGATGAATGGAGGGCCACCATTCAGAGTCTCATCGGCTTTGCCAATGGCGACGCTCCGCGGTAGCCGAGTGCATCGCTGCCGCGGCAGGACCGCCAAACACGAGCCGGTGGCGACGAAACCGGTGGGGGTGCAACCACCATGCACTCCCCGCCCCAAAGGCCAAGATCGCCGACTCGCCGGATCCACCTCGACAGCGACTCCACTGCATCATCGGATCCACGAGCTCGTCGCGATCAGCGCCAAGTTCTTCACGAACGACAGCAAGAAGACGCTCGAACTCGCATCGAAGCGCCAAGAGAAGCGCTGGCGTCAATCCGACAAGCGCTACCGGGCCCTCTGTCGACATGCATGCGCCAGAGGAACCAGCGACTTGCGTCAGACGCTGTAGGTTGCCCCTGCGTTCACTCGTGAGCTACGGCAAGTCCAAAGGGCCCGGCAAGAAGAATTTCAAGCCGACGTACGGAGAAGTACGACGGCAAGACACATCCGTCGGAGTTCCTCAAAGATCTACACCATCGCGTGCAAGCTGCCGGGGCGAGACGACAAGATCCTCGCCAACTACTTCACCGGTGCTCAAGCCCAACGCCGATCCTGGCTCATGCACTTGCCGGACAACTCCATATCCTCTTGGGCAGATCTATGCCATCAGTTTGTCGGCCGCTTTACAGCGCCACAAGCCCCATGGCCAAGAAAGCGACCTTCATCTGCTCTCCCGGAAGGAAGGAGAGCCCCCGCAAGTACATTCAGAGATTCACCACAGACAAGACAACATCCCAGATGTCCACCCTGCCGCGGTAATCAGCGTGTTCCATCAGAACGTGCGAAACCGCAGGATGCGGGAGGAGATGGTGATGTGCAAGATTAGAGACGTCAGTGAGCTATATGCCCTGGCCGACAAGTGTGCACGTGCTGAGGAAGGGAGGAGACTCCCCGGAGAGAATACTGAGGCAGGGGGATCTGATAGTGAGGAGACCGCTCCGGCAAGGAAGAACCGGCGGCGGAGCAACATGAAGAAGAAAGGCAAAGATGTGCTAGTTGTTGAGCAGTCCGGCAACGGAGGTAGCGCCAAGAAAGCCAAGGCTGGTAGCTCCGGCAAGGAGGTTGCCGCCGCACCAATCGCCAGTCAGTGGCGGTCGCCGACAAGCGTGACAGCTCCAACAAACGATCGCAAGATTCACCACACCAAGGGTCATGACCTCCAGAGCTGCAAAAAGGTCGAGCAGCTTGTCGAGCAGCAGAAGGCTGAATACGAACGACGCGACAAGGAGAAGGCCCAGGAGGGTGTTGGACGAGCTAGCAAGAAACGTCCCGGCCGGGGAGGACGCCGCGGCAAGGCCAAGCAGCGGCAAGGAGACAGACCTCCCCGCGGCCGCGACAAGGATGAAGACGACGACGACGATGATGAAGACATGGATGATGACGAGACCAATGAGTAGGAGTTCTAGAAAGCCACAGAGGTCCTGTGCGTTGACGGAGGTGCTTCTCTGCATACCTCACACCGCCAGCTCAAGCAGTGGATGCGGGAGGTCAATGCGGCAGAACCATCCATCGAGTCACGCAAGCCTCTGAAATGGTCCAAAGACGCCTATCATCTTTGATATTGAGGACCACCCTGATCGCAGAATCTGCGGTCGGGTGCTTGCCGATGTTGGTTTCACCAACTATCCGCAACCTCAAGGTCACTAAGATGCTAGTTGACGGCGGGCCGGCTTGAACTCGATCTCCTCCGCGGTGCTCCGAAACTCCAGATCCCGTGATGGCGAGCTCGAAGAGACCAAGCACATTCCAAGGAATCAATCCGGAAGGAGCAAGCGAAGGGAAAGATCACGCTGTCGGTGACATTTGGCAATGAAGTTGAACTTTAGGACCGAGAGGGTCACTTTTGACGTTGTCGACTTTCCATGGCCTTACAATGGGATACTTGGTCACCAAAGACTTGCCAAATTCATGGCAGCCTCTCACTATGCATACAACATGTCAAGATGCCAGCCCGATAAGTGTCATCTCTGTCCTGGCGACAAGAAGGATGCTCTTATCTGCGCCGACAAGATCTACCGGAAGCAAAGAATGCAACAGATTGCAAGCCACTTGCCGCCGAAGCTCCGGGGAAGAAGAAGACCAAGTCCGGCAAGAGCTCGATGCCCACTCCGGCAAGCGCACCTCTTTGAGTGCTACGCTACCGCCGAGGACGCACCATCGAGCTCCACCGGCAAGTGTAAGAAGACGGCGACAGCTCCACCAGAGACCAAGAAGGTGTCCGCCAAGGAGGACGGCATGGTGGTACCTTCACCATCAGCCCACTCTCGACCCTAAATAGGAAGGCTGCCGTTGCTTTCCTGGCGGAACGCCGACGTGTTTGCGTGGCAACCGTCGACATCCCCGGTGTTCCTGTGAAAGTAATTGAGCACCATCTTGCCGCTTGTCCTCATGCGCGCGTCCGCCAAGGTAAAGTCGTGAAGCGAGCATCGAGCGCCAAGAATTCATCGCAGAAGAAATCATGAAATTGGAAGCAGCAGGCCTTGTCAGAGGAGTGCTCCATCCTACGTGGTTGGCCAATCCTGTAGTTGTACGCAGGGCAAACGGGAAATGGAGGCTTTGCATCGACTTTACCGATGTCAATAAAGCTTGTCCCAAAGACCCATTTCCCTTGCCGCGCATCGACCAGATTGTTGACTCCACGGCCGGATGCGATTTGCTTTCATTTCTGGATGCATAGTCATGATATCATCGATCTTCATGGCGTAAGAGGATGAGGAGAAGACCGCATTCATCACCCCATGTGGCACATACTGCTTTGTACGGATGCCCTTCGGGTTAAAGAATGCTGGTTCAACATTTGCAAGAGTAGTCCATGACGCTTTTGAGCCGCAAATGCACAGAAATGTGGAAGCCTACATGGATGACATAGTGGTCAAAAGCAAGGACAAGGCGACTCGATTCAAGATTTAGACGAAACCTTTGCAAATCTGCAAGATCAACCTCAAGCTCAACCGAGAAGTGCGTGTTTGGAGTCCCTTCCGCAAACTTCTCGGGTTCTTCGTGTCTCGGCCGGGAATTGAAGCCAATCCCGACAAGTTCAAGGCCATTGAGCAGATTGAAGCACCAAAGCGCGTCAAGGATGTACGAAGACTTGCCGGTTGCGTAGCTGCCCTCAAAGAGGTTTATCTCTAGGTTCCGCTGAAGGCCTCGCCATTTTTCAAAATTTTGAAAAAGGAAGGTCCGATGAAATGGACTCAAGCGGAGGCTGCGCCAGCAGACTTGAAGAGATACCTGTCCTCCACTCCAACACTTGTCGCACCTAAGCCACAAGAGAAGTTGCTGCTATATATAGCGGCAACCAATCAAGTGGTTAGTGCTGCGTTAGTAGCGGAGAGGGAGGCGGATGATGAGCTAACAACCATGGCAGATGCATCCAGCGACAAGCAGGGGGCTTCACCGGCAAGCTCTGGTCCCGACAAGGATGGATCTGCGCAGACGCATGAGAAGATGCAGAAAAGAATGGTGCAGCGCCCAGTTTACTTTGTCAGTTCCCTTCTGCAGGGGGCTAGGTCAAGGTACTGTGGTGTGCATAAATTGCTTTTCGCCTCCTCATGGCCTCGAGAAAGCTGCACCATTACTTCCAGCACATGAGATCACAATGCGTCACTGCTTTTCCGTCAAGAGGATACTGCAAAATCCGGAAGCAACAGGCAGGAATGTCGAGTGGGCACTGTAACTGTCAAGCTTTGGCCTCAAGTTTGAGAGCACTTGAACTATCGAAAGCAGAGCCTTGGCAGAATTCATAGCAGAATGGACGCCAACTCAAGACGAAGAAATTCCAGAAACGAGCATCCCCGTCAAGGAAGCAAGCAAAGAGTGGCTGATGTACTTTGATGGTGCCTTCGTTGCAAAGGCGCCAAAAGGGCGTACTACTTGTTGCACCCACAGGAGAGCACCTCAAGTACGTAGTCCAGATGCACTTTCCCAAGGAGCAAGCAACAAACAATACTGCAGAGTATGAGGGTTTGCTTGCCGGTCTCAGGATCGCAGTAGACCTTGGGATCAAGAAGCTCATTGTCAGGGGTGACTCACGACTTGTTATCCGCCAAGTGAACAAGAATTATCACAGTCCGTTGATGGAAGCTTATGTTGATGAAGTGAGGAAGCTAGAAGAACACTTTGACGGCCTCTGGATGGAATATATTCCAAGAGCTCGTAACGACATTGCTGATGGCTTCGCCAAAGTGCGCCGCAGTTAAGTTACCTGTGGAACCAGGGATTTTTGTGCTCAAGCTGACTCAACCGTCTGTAACGCCATCAACTGGACAGAGCAAGAAGCGGAAGTTGATTTCTGGTGACTATCTTCCGGCAGAGCTCCCCGAAGCCGCCGCCAAGAAGGTCCCCAAGATCAACACCACCAGTACTGAGGAGCAGTCTGCTCCGACAAGCCCTAGGGTTTGTTTCGTTGAAGCAGACGCTCCCGACAAGTTTTGCTCCGGCAAGCTTGCCGGGGAACGTCAAGCTCCGGCTGAGCCGCAGGTTCTCACCGTAGAAGCGGATGTTCCCGCAGCAGCAGATGTGCCTTTAGTCCTTGTTGTCGAGCCGCAAGCTCCAGCATGGGCACAACAGAATGTCCTTTTCCTTTAGACAGGAGAACTTCCCGAAGAGCAAGAAGAAGCGGAAAGAGTAGCCCGGCAGTCAAGTATGTACCAGTTTGTCGACAACACACCGCATGTAAGAAGACTCAACGGTGTGAAATTGAAGTGTATTCACCGGAAGACGGACAAAGCTGTTGGCGAAGATACATGGAGGCATATGTGGTCACCACATTGGCGCCAGAGCACTTGACGGCAAAGCGTTGCCGCAAGGTTTCTTCCGCCGACAACCCTCCGTGATGCAATCGCACAAGTAACCAAGTGTGAAGCGTGCGATTCCATTCCAAACAGATACACCAGCCACCAAGCTCTCCAGACGATCCCTTTATCCTCGCCATTTTCGGTGCTGGGCTCGACATCCTCGGCCCCTTTCCCGAAGCTATCGGGGCTTTGAGTACTTATGCGTTGCAATCAACAAGTTCACAAAGTGGCCGGAAGTGGAAGCGATGAGGAAGGTGAAAACACGATCGTGATCAAGTTCTTGGTCGATTGTTTGCCGTTCGTAATCCCTAACAGGATCATCACCGACAACGGCACACAATTCACGAGCCGCACCTTCATGCAAGACGCCCAAGATCTTGGCGCCAAGGTTCGCCCGCTTCGCTGCCCATCCGAGAAGTAACGGTCAAGCGGAGAGGGCAAATGCTGAAGTGCTGCGCGGGCTCAAGACCGTAACTTTCGGCAGCTGCACAAGTGCGGAAGAAACTGGATTGAGGAGGAGCTGCCGGTGGTTCTTTGGTCGATCAGACGACGCCAAATCGAGCCATCGCCGGATACCTTTCGCTCTAGTCTATGGAGCAGGCAGTTCTCCCCACGGAACTCGTATACGGATCACCTCGAGTGCTCGCTTATGATGAGCTTGAGCAAGAGCAGCTGCGACAAGATGATCTGTTGCTCCTTGAGGAGGATCGCCTTCAGTTGTCAGACGAGCTGCTCGATATCAAAGAAGCTTTGCGCCGCTACCATAGCCGCAGTTAATGCCGAAGTCTCGAGGAAGGCGACCTTGTTCTTCGCGCGTTCAGTCCGCCAAGAATTCAAACAAGTTGACGCCTAGTGGGAAGGCCCTTACCGGGTGAAACGAGTCACTAGGCTCAAGGCCGTCGCCTTTGAGACCGAAGATGGCATTCCGGTGAGCAACTCCCGAACATTGAGCATCTTCGTAAGTTTTACTCAGAGAGCGTGGTTGCGGAACCTGTTCCGCAACCACCTTTTGTACAAGTCTTGCCGCTGTTGCATGTAATCCTTTGTACAAAGCCGGCGCACCCGTGCATAAGTAAAGCTAAGCGTGCTTCGCACATCTTGTCAATTTCATGCTTTCTACTTCTATTTTGCATGCGTTATCTGACACTTTGTGCAGCACCTACCCCCGGTAAGCAATAACGAGCCATAAGGCTCCATATCTTTATTTTCTCTTCTTTCTCTTTCTTAAAGAAAGGAAGGTTCCCTCACACACAAGTTTGCCGGGGGGAAAGGAGAAGATAATGGTGTGGACCAAGCGTCGCTCAAGGAAGTCTAGCCTTCATTGGGAAGCAAACGACGTAAAAGCTAAGTTGCTAAAGTTTGAGCAATCAGTTTTAAAATTTTTAAGTTATCTTCCTCGAACGACTGTACTTTGTATGGAAAACTCCTGTGCGCTGGAGGAACCAACTCGTAGCTAGTTGCGCCCTTACCTTGTTTCGAGTCCGCCCAACAACTTAAGTGAGCTGCGACTAGTTGCGACAAGGTTACTTGTCGGAGCGGCACCGCCAAAGAAGCTGCCGACGTCCACCAAGACTCACGGCCACGCCTGTGTGCTCACAAGTTCCCTAAAAGCGTAGGGCAAAAACATACAAAGGAAGGAATCAAGTAAAGGAAATAACATAGCAATTGCTACCTGAAATAGAGTTATATTACAAGATAGCTTGTCGCAGCTCTAATAGATTGTTCTCACAACATGATCAGCAGCGGCAAGAAAAAGAGAAAGCGGGCGGCCTAGTCTACGCGATCGCCCTCAACCCTCTTGATCCCGCTCACCCTGTCCACGATGGGTGCGACAAGGGCCTTGAGTGCCTCCACATCAGCATCCGGCGGCAAGGACTTGAGGACGTTGGTGAGGGTGGGGCCTGGGTTGTGGAAGGCCACCTTCATCAGCACCTTTTGAAGAGCTCCCAGCAGATCTGGCGCGACTCCTCGGCCAGCTGCTTTGGGACTTCTTCCGAGTCATTGGAGGGCCGTCACCACGCCCTTGAAGAACAAGCTAAGCTTGGCGCTGGGTTGGAGGTGCTCGTCGGAGGAATATCCAAGATCCACCATCCCAGTGCGCCCGGCTCCTCGTCGATGGTCTGCAGAACATTCACGAGACCCTCGGTCCAGGCTCCACATTCTCCCTCAAGGCACTCTGGCGGCGAAGACTTCGCCAGAGCGCCTCGTCGGCCTTGATCTTCTCCTTCAAGGCCACCTCCTGCTCCCCGGTGCCGTCCAGCGCCTGAGTCAAGGTGGCCAGTTTCAACTCAAGATCCGCGTTGGAGTCCTTGGCGGCACTGAGCTCCTTGCTCCTCTTGGCGAGACGGCCCTGCAGCTCGCCAAGAGTGTAGGCGTCCTTCTCGCGCTCGTGCTTGAGTGCAGCAAGCTCCTCGCCGCTCTCCTTGAGATTGGCCTCCACCGCATCACCTTCGTCTCCAGCTCCTTCTTGGCGGCCTCGGCAGCTGCGGCAGCATCCTTTGCTTCCTTGAGAGCCCCGCCAAATGTTTGCTCGCGCATGGCAAGGTCCTCCTCATGGCTGTCAAGATTAACCTTCCGTTGCGCCAACTCGCCTTCCTGCGCAGACAGCTTCTCGGCAGCAAGCCGCTGTTCCTCTTCAGTTTCAGCCTTCTCGAGGAGGAAGGCTTTGCGCTCCTCGGCGAAGTTGCTCCGCTCCTCTGCCAAGGCCCGGAGAGCTTCCTCTGGTTGAGGCCCCGGAGCTCCTCCAGCGCTTCTCGATGTCTGCTCCGCCTTCGCGACAAGTGCTTCCCGGATTCCAGCTTGGCTTGTCGGGCGGTAGAGCGGCAATGACCTGCAACATTGCTCCTCCTCGGACTCGCCGCTTCTTTGCTGTTTGGTGCGTCGACCAGCGTCGATCCGTGAGGCGAGCAGCTCTTCATCGAAGGTTTCTCCTTCGCCGGCGCCACTGAGCTCGGCGCCCATGGGAGCTTGATGAAGACACCATCGCCGGCCTTCAAATAGGCGCCGGGTGGGGCTCTTGAACTGGCTGCGGCTGCCGGAGGGATCGGCGGTCGGCGTGGCGCTGGCGCTCCTGCGCCTCGTGGTCGTCGATCACGATCGCCGGACCCTCGCCCGGCTTCTGCGGCGCAGCTTTAGCGGCCTCTTCGTCGCCGACGGGCTCATCAGCCAGCTTCTTCTTCTTGATGGCGGCGGCGTCGATTGTCGCTTGGCGTCCTCCTCGCCGGCGACCTCGGTCTCCATTGGCTCTGTGGCGGATGGATGAAGAAAAGTCAAGCAAATATTCAAAAGAAGATCAAGAAGAAGAACACAAGGGAGTTTTCAAGCAAGAGGATTACCTGCTAGGGTCTGCAGTCGTGGTCTCCGCCGCTTGGGATCGCCGGGCGCTGCCCCTTGCCGGAGAATCGCCTTATGCCGGAGAACTGCCCTTGCCGGAGAAGTCTCCTTGCCGAGAATGCTCCCTTGCCGGGAATCCTCCTTGGCGGTGTAGTCGGCAGATGGCATGTCGAGCGGCTTGTGGCACTCCTGGTGAGGCTGCTCTGCTCCTACACAAATCAGCAGTCAGATATCAGCAAAGAAAGGGCACCCATGCATGCCGAACAGCAAGAAGTAAACCATATACTTACGTTGGGGGCTGCGCTGGGGGTTGCTTTGAGGAAGAGTTGCCGCGTCCGGCAAGGTGGTCTCGGACGCGCCTCCTGCTGTCGCGGTGGGTTCGTCCTCGACGACAATCACCGGGGCCTTGGCCCTCTTCGACACTCTCTGGGCTAGCGTCCTGAAAAGGGATGGGTTCAGAATGAAGCAAATCAGATACAAGACAAAGCAACAAGCCGAAGAACTACAAATGCTGCAAATAATCTTACTCTTCTTCTTCCTCGTCGGAGCTGAGCGCGGAGAGATCAAATTCTGGCCCGCCTCCGATGACGACGAGGCGGAGGAGTAGTTTCCCTTGGCCGCTTGGCGGGAGCAGAACCGGTGGTCTGCGAGGGCCCCGCTCCAGTTGCCGAAGCGGCGTGAGGTGCTCCCGCGGCAACAGTGCTTGCTGCGGTGGAGCGCGTCACGCGGCGCTACGGCTGTTGGCCCGTCTGCTGCCCTGCTACGTCTCCCGCCTTGCGAAGACGCCTTCTTGGTGGAGCTGGGGGCTCCGCTCGCGGCAAGCTGCTTGAAGGTGGGGAGGATGCGCCCTCGGCGGGCTCGCTCGACTCAGCTTCAGGCTCGGCAAGCTCTTCCTCGCCGCAAACTCCTTTCGCTCGACAAGGCTTGCCGCCTCTGCTGCCTCTGCCTCCTCCACGGTGAATCGAACTGCGCCAGCGTAGCTGCCGCCGCCTCTTCCACTGGTGGCAATGCGCGCTGCATCTCGTCATCGGTGGTGTCATGGGTGAGGCCCTCTGTTCATCGGGGCGGACCGGCATTTCTACCAGATTGTCAAAGAACTGCCGCACGACGTCATCTGCCGGCTCTTGCCAAGTTGGGACAATTCCATGTGAGTCACACAACGGCATCATTGCACGGATGCGGTCAAGCGAGGAATTGTTGCACAGCGGAACGACGCCCCTCGGCAACCTAAACATCTCTGGATGATCAGGATCGTGCTTGAACAGCTCCAAGAGCATCGCATCAAGTTCCAAGACGGTGAAGTTGAAGTTGAGGCCTGGGCGCAGCCTCATGATATCTCGCCAGATTCTCAAACTCCTGTGAGGGTCTCCTCCTCTCCGCAAGGCGATGCGTGGCGAAGAAAGTTTGCGCCTAACGGTGCCCTACGGTGAGCCCGACAAGTCTAAGGCGAAGGATTCTGGTGATCGCGATCTTCAGCCTAGCATCTTCCGGGGCCACGTTGCTCCAATCGTTGCCGCGCACTACTGGGGTTTGGCGCTGGGCAGTAAATGGCTGCGGGTTCTCCTCGACAATCCAGCACCAATCTGCCCTCCATTCCTCCCATTTGCTACGGAGCTCTCCCTCCAGATAGGCTTCCTTCTTGCCGACCCTGGAGATCCAAGCGATTCCTCCCAAGAAGAGGCTCCCCTCTCTCAACTCGAGGCATAAAGAAGTGGCGGAAAAGGGCTACGTTTGGATGGACTCCGACAAAGTTTTCGCAGAGATGTGCGAAAACTGCCATGGTCAGAACAACATTGGGGGTGAAATCAAGGAGGCGGAACCCGTAGGTGTTCATGATGTCGCAGAAGAATTCAGAGAAAGGCGGGCAGAGCCCGCGGTAGAAGAAGAGCGCGAAGAAGGGATATCCGCTCGGAGCTAGTTCGGAAGCAATAGCTGGAAGTACCTTCGTGCGCGGATGCGCTCGCGTCTCTGTCGACGTAAGAGGTAGTAGTTCTCCCTCGGCTCTCTCGCCGAGTGGGGAAAGATTGCCCGCTCCTTCATGGCCTTCGCCAGCTGCGCCTCGGCCGACTTCACGGCCTTCCCTTGTCGGCTTTGAGCCATGGAGGAGGTGGTGAGGAGATCGACGGTGTTGGTGATCTTTGGTGGCGATGAAGTGAGCGCTGCTCTCTTCAGCCTTGGGAAGAAGGGGGGGGAGCAGCGGAGGTTTTTTCGAGATGGGACAACAACTGGCAAGGTGGGCGACCTGCCCCTGTTTCCCCTGCTTATAAATAGGGAGGGGGCGGACGTTCCGCTTTTCTGAATAAAGAAACCCCCCACGATCTCGCCCACGATCTCTCACACGACGCCGCATTCGACGCTGCGTCTGCCTGTGGAGGGCGTGGTGGGTCCGGGGTGAGTTACGGCGTGACCAGTGCCGCGTGTGCCCGTGCCTGTTTTGGGCTGGCCCAACAGCCTTCGGCACTGTGTGGCCTAGGCCCGGGGCTCTGCCGGTGTACTAGAGGTTGGGTACCCTAGTATCCCGAACTTGTGCACGGGCAGTTGCAGCCTCCGCTGGCGGGCTTACCGGTGACCGCCAAGGTCCTCCGTGGTTCCTTTGGAGCCATTCAAGAATGAAGTATTCAGGCCAAGGAGACAAGGCCCGGCAAGAGGAGCTTGCGGAAGGCCACCCAAGGCACCTAAGAGACAAGGCCCCAAAGAAGAGGAGCTTGCGGGAAGGCCCAGTGAGCGACAAGCTTCCGGTAGCGACAAGACAACAATCATGCGGCAAGGCGCTTGCCGCGGCAGACCACTCAGACCAAGGCCCAAAGACACCCACTAACGTGTCGCCACAGGACCTTTCCGGCCAGCGTGGCAAGAGGCCGTCTGCGGCTGCTGGAGCGGTGGCAAGCGGCGCAGACATGCAGCCATCGTGGCGAACGGTGGCATCCCCGACGGTCCCTGTTTGCCTTTGTTAGGGCGGACGAGACGGGCATTTAATGCCTTTGTCCCCCGCCGCCGTGGTTAGGTATGATACATCGTACACTATACAAGTAGCTGTACCAACCACTCCTTTTCCATTTTACCCTTGTCTACGTTGCCACCGTCGGAGACCCCTTGAGCATATAAAAGGAGGCCCATGCGCAGCGTGAGGGGTTCCCCACGCCGGTCTCGTTAGCAGCTCGTGTGTATCAGTAGCACTCAAGCGCTCCCGAGCAAGAACTCAATACACCTAGACATGCAGCAGTAGGAGTGTTATCTCTCCGGCGAGCCCCGAAGCTGGGTAAACCTCTCGTGTGCGTCGCCTCGATCTGCTCTTCGTGCGACCTCTGCTCCCCGCCGAACCGGAAGGGGCTCGGTCCGCCGGTCCCATAGGTGTTCGTGGGTCAGATCAGCCTGCCCCGACAATGCCCCAAGACAATACCTTCATTAACCATAAAGTGGCACTTCTCCCAATTCAAGACAAGGTTAGTTTCTCCACATCTCTGCAAAACTCGATCAAGGTTGCTCAAGCAATCATCAAAAGAAGTTCCATATACAGAGAAATCATCCATGAAAACCTCAACAATCTTTTCACAAAAACCAAAGAATATAGCCATCATGCATCTTTGAAAGGTAGCAGGTGCATTACATAAACCAAAAGGCATACGTCTATAAGCAAAGGTGCCGAAAGGGCGAGTAAAAGTAGTGTTTTCTTGATCCTCTTTTGACACAGGTATTTGAGAGAAACCAGAATAACTATCTAGAAAGCAAAAATGTGTATGTTTGGATAATCTTTCTAGCATTTGATCAATAAAAGGTAAAGGGTAATGATCCTTTTTAGTAGCTTTATTTAGTTTACGGAAATCAATTACCATTCTATAAACTGTAGCAATTCTTTGTGGGGTCAATTCATCTTTATCATTAGGAACAACAGTGATACCTCCCTTCTTAGGAACACAATGGACTGGACATACCCACTGACTATCAGCAACTGGATAGATTATACCTGCCTCCAGAAGCTTTAATATTTCTTTTCTTACCACTTCTTTCATCTTAGGATTTAACCTTCGTTGGTGATCAACAATCGGTTTAGCGTCTTTCTCCAATTTTATTTTGTGCTGGCTGATAATCCCCAAGTGCAGGGAATCATCATAGCAATTTCCAAAGGTGGAAGTGATAAGTATGGAGTGTCGAACCCACAAGGAGCTAAAGGTAAGATCAATATTCTCTCAAGCCCTATCTGCCACTGATACGACTCTACGTACACCGAACGTTTGCTTCCAACTAGCAACGAGAAATAAAACTACATTGTGGGTATGAAGTGGATAACTTTGTATGATATCGGAGAGCTAAAATATAAAAGTAGGCGATGTTATCATAAAGTTAGAATATATTACTAAATATTATAAAAAGCGAGTGTGGAATAATGATGGATTGGTGTGCGGAGTTGTCCTAGGCAATTGTTAACAAGACCGATAGTCGTCATTGCAATTTCATATGAGGGAGAGGCATAAGCTAACATACTTTCTCTACTTGGATCATATGCACTTATGATTGGAACTCTAGCAAGCATCCGCAACTACTAAAGATCATTAAGGTAAAACCCAACCATAGCATTAAAGCATCAAGTCCTCTTTATTCCCATACGCAACAATCCCTCTTACTCGGGTTTGTGTTTCACCACTCACAAACCCACTATAAGCGAATCATGAACGTGTTGCAACACCCTACAACGGAATCCCTCACGCTTATGCCGACACGAGAGGGCACCATAGGACAACACCAAAATAAAACATACAACTCGTACCAATCTATATCATCAATCAACCCAAGGACAAAAGACATCTACTCAAAACATCATAGGATGGCAACACATAATTGGATCATAATATGTGGCATAAAGCACCATGTTGAAGTAGGGATTACAGCGGGGTGCGGGAGAGTGGACCGCGTAAAAGAGATGAGGATGGTGATGATGATGGTGATGAATACGATCACCGCGGCGATGATTCCCCTCCCGATGGCACTTCGGCGCCACCGAAAGAGAGGAGGAGAGGTTCTCCCCCTTGTGCTTCCTCCTCCATGGCCTCCACCCTCTGGTCCTTGGCCTTCATGGTGATGATGGCCCCTCCGGGATACTCCTCCATGGCCACCAGTGATGATGGCCGCCTCCGGAAGGGTGCCAGAGAGGGCCTAGATTGACTTCTCGTGGCTACAGAGGCTTGCGGTGGTGGAACTTCCGATCTAGGTTTCTTTCTGGAAGTTTGGGTATATATAGAAGAGTTTTACGTTGATTTCACGTCAGGGGGGTCTCCGGGCTGTCCATGAGGCAGGGGGCCCGCTCTAGGGGGGTGGGCGCGCCCCCCACCCTCGTGGGCAGCCCGGGACTCTTCTGGCCTGCTTCTGGTACTCTGTGGGCTTCTTCTGGTCCAAAAATGATCTCCGTCAAGTGGCACGTCAATTGGACTCCGTTTAGTTTTCCTTTTCTGCGATACTCTAAAACAAGGATAAAATAGAAACTGGCACTGGGTTCTAGGTTAATAGGTTAGTCCCAAAAATCATATAAAATATCATATAAATGCATTAAAACATCCTAGAAGGATAGTATAATAGCATGAATACTTCATAAATTATAGATACGTTGGAGACGTATCGGCATCTAAGCTTAATTCCTGCTCGTCCTCGAGTAGGTAAATGATAAAAGAAATAATTTATGAAGTGTGAATGCTAGCAAGTGCATAAGTTTGATCAATGATAATTCCAATCACTTTTTCTAGCATCATTATATATCATAACAATAGCTCATCTCATAAAACTTTTCATGATCAAGTAACAATCAAATCACATGTTTAAAGTATAGATCATAAACTTTCTTGAAAACTAACAAACAATATTCTCAGTCATCAAACAATTGCAATTCATCTTATTTTCAGGAAGAGTCTATGTCAGAGCTTTGATTTAGCAAACTCCACATGCTCAACTATCATTTAGTCTTTCACAATTGCTAACACTCACGTAATACTTGTGGTTATGGAGTTTTAATCGGACACAGAGAAAGATAGGGGCTTATAGTTTCGCCTCCCAACCTTTTACCTCAAGGGTAATGTCAAAAATAATAGCTCATGCTAACTTACATCCAATTAGATATATATATCAGGATCATTCCAACATCCTGTGCTTGCCAAAGGATAAAATGTAAAAAGGAAAGGTGAAGATCACCAAGACTCTTGCATAAGGTAGAAGATAAAAGTAAAAGATAGGCCCTTCGCAGAGGGAAGCACAGGTTGCCATGCGCTTTCAGGGTCGGATGCACAAAATCTTAATGCGAAAGAACGTCACTTTATATTGCCACTTGTGATATGGACCTTTATTATGCAGTTCGTCGCTTTTATTTCTTCCACATCACAAGATCGTATAAAGCTTATTTCCTCCACACCAATCAATCATACATACTCAGAGAGCAATTTTTATTGCTTGCACCGATGCTTACTTGAAGGATCTTACTCAATCCATAGGTAGATATGGTGGACTCTCATGGCAAAACTGGTTTGAAGGGTATTTGGAAGCACAAGTAGTATCTCTACTTGGTGCAAATAATTTGGCTAGCATGCGGGGGAAAGGCAAGCTTAACATGTTGGATGATCCATGACAATATACTTTATTTCAGATATAAGAAAACATAACCCATTATGTTGTCTTCCTTGTCCAACATCAACTCTTTAGCATGTCATATTTTAATGAGTGCTCCCAATCATAAAAGATGTCCAATATAGTATATTTATATGTGAAACCTCTCTTCCTTCAATATTCTTTCATGAATTGTTCAAGTGACCAATTCTACGTTTGCTAACTTCCAATAAGTTTACTACCTATACTTATTATGTGTGAAGTCATTAATCCCCATGTTATAAGCATATGAAACATATATAAATTCAGGTTTATGACATTCAATTTATTCAACCATTTACTCATAGGATATACGTGAGGCACACGAGTAAATGACAAACTACTCCAAAAGATATGAGTGAAGAACACTGAGTAGTCAAATAATTAACTAGTCATCGGAGGATTCTTTTTCATTCAATATTTCAGATCCAATGATTTTATTAAAACAGCGAGTAAAATTGAAAATACGCTCCAAGCAAAACACATATCATGTGACGAATAAAAATATAGCTCCGAGTAAGGTATAACGATAGTTTTGAAGACGAAAGAGGGGATGCCTTCCGGGGCATCCCCAAACTTAGGCGCTTGAGTCTTCCTTGAATATTACCTTGGGGTGCCTTGGGCATCCCAAAGCTTAGGCTATTTCCACTCCTTATTCTCCTTATATCGGTGTCTCACCCAAAGCTTGAAAACTTCAATCACACAAAACTTAACGTAACTTCGTGAGATAGGTTAGTATGATAAAGAGCAAACCATTCACTTTGGTACTTTCAAATAAAAGTTTCATAATTTTTCTCACACAATGCCTACTATACCATATCATTTATACAATTTATATTCAGGAATATAAGCCATAGAAGCTAGAAAACAAGCAAACTATGCAATGAAAACAGAATCTGTCAGAAACAGAACAGTCTGTAATGATCTGAACATAAACCATACTTCTGCTAATCCAAAAATTATAAAATAAATTGGTGGACGTGAGGAATTTGTCTATTAATCTTCTGCAAAAATAATCAACTCAAAAGCACTCTTCTGTAAAAAAATGACAACTAATCTCGTGAGCGCAAAGTTTCTGGTTTTACAGCAAGATCACATTGACTTTCACCCAAGTCTTCCCAAAGGTCTTACTTGGCACTTTATTGAAACAAAAAGCTATAAAACATGATTAATACAGTATCTTAATCATGTAATCACACAAAAATAGTAAGGGTAGTTATTGGGTTGTCTCCCAACAAGCGGTTTTCTTTAGTGCCTTTTAGCTAGGCATGATGATTTCAATGATGCTCACATAAAAGATAGGAATTGAAGCACAAAGAGAGCATCTTGAAGAATATGACTAGCACATTTAAATATAACATAATTCCTATGCCTAGGGATTTTGTGAGCACACAATTTATAAGAACACCAATCAACTAGCATAGGAAGGCAAAACAATTATAACTTCAAAACTTTAAGCACATAGAGGGGAGACTTGATATTATTGCAACTCCTACAAGCATGTATTCCTCCCTTATAATAATTTTCAGTAGCATCATGGATATCAACTTTGTTATCATACTCAATTGGAACCTCTTCTGAAATAGTGGAATCATTACTATCTAAAGTTGACACTCTTCCAAATCCACTTTCATAAATATCACACTAAGATTCAACACCCTCCAAAATAGTGGGATCACTAATTCCTAAAGTTGACACTCTTCCAAACCACTTTAAATGATAGTATTATTCATACTCCAAAAGATATAAGTGAAGTTCATGCGCATTCTACAATTAACATGGACTAACCAATATCCAAGATCAAAATATATAAGTGAAGCACACGAAGCATTCTATAAAACCATACTCAAAAGATTTAAGTGAAGCACAAAGAGTAATTCTATATGATCGTACTTAAAAGATATAAGTGAAGCACATGAAGTATTCTATAAATTGATGAAGGGATATCTCATACTAGCATGGTTCTTAAATACAAATAAAAACACAAAGGACACAAATCATGTGAACAAAACAAAAACCGAGGTATACTGATATTTGTTGAAGAAGAAAGATGGAATGCCAACCGGGGCATCCCCAAGCTTAGATGCTTGAGTATCCTTTGAAGTATTTGCTTAGCGTGCCTTGGGCATCCCCAATCTTGAACTCTTGCCTCTCTTTATTCTTCTCATATTGATAGCTCCTCGACCTTCGGACACTTCATCCACAAAAACTTAACAGAAACTTTGTGAGATCCGTTAGTGTAATAAAGCAAATCATTACCTTTAGTTACTGTAATGAACTCATTCTTTATTTATATTGGTGTTAAACCTACTGTATTCCAACTTCTCTATGGTTTATAAATTATTTTATTGGCCATAGATTCATCAAAATAAGCAAACAACACACGAAAAACAGAATCTGTTAAAAACAGAACAGTCTGTAGTAATCTGGAAGTTTGGTAAACTTCTGTAACTCCTAAAATTATGAACTAAATTTGAAAATTTGAAAAATTTGTACAGAAGTAATTTGAAAAAAGTTTCAGACCAATTTTACTTTCCAGCAAAAAATGTAAATTCACGCACTACAGCCAAAGTTTCTGCTTTTGTTCTGCACAAAGTAAACAAGCAATCTAATCATCCTAAAACCAAAGCTTGGCACATTATTTTTATAATACAATGGATATATACAAAGGGGATAATTATTTACAGAGAAACTTCCATGAAAAATTCTACATAGTTTCCGTGAGCATGAACACAAGTGCTCAAGGTCGACCCTCACTTCTTCAATGCATAACTTTCCAATCACTTCTCTTTTTGAAAAACTTTTTAGGCATGAAAGGCAAGTAATTTTTTTTTGTATTTTCATTCTTTTAATTTTTTTTCTATGTTTCACCCACAACTAAACAGAAACAAAAAGTAAAAACAAAATCTACTTAGTGAAGAAAGCAAACAAGCGCACACGAGAATATCAACCCCACCCTATTGCTCCCCGGCAACGACGCCAGAAAAGAGCTTGATAATCCCCAAGTACAGGGAATCATCATAGCAATTTTCGAAGGTGGAAGTGATAAGTATGGAGTATCGAACCCACAAGGAGCTAAAGGTAAGATCAATATTCTCTCAAGCCCTATCTGCCACTGATACGACTCTACGTGCACCGAACGTTTGCTTCCAACTAGCAACAAGAAATAAAACTACGTTGTGGGTATGAAGTAGATAACTTTGTATGATATCGGAGATCTAAAATATAAAAGTAGGTGCTGTTATCATAAAGTTAGAATATATTACTAAATATTATAAATAGCGAGTGTGGAATAATGGTGGATCGGTGTGCGGAGTTGTCCTAGGCAATTGTTAACAAGACCGATAGTCGTCATTGCAATTTCATATGAGGGAGAGGCATAAGCTAACATACTTTCTCTACTTGGATCATATGAACTTATGATTGGAACTCTAGAAAGCATCCACAACTACTAAAGATCCTTAAGGTAAAACCCAGCCATAGCATTAAAGCATCAAGTCCTCTTTATTCCCATACGCAACAATCCCTCTTACTCGGGTTTGTATTTCAGTCACTCACCAACCCACTATAAGCGAATCATGAACGTATTGCAACACCCTACAGCGGGAATCCCTCAAGCTTGCGTGACACGGAGGGCACCATAGGACAGCACCAAAATAAAACATACAACTCGTACGAATCTATATCATCAATCAACCCAAGGACAAAAGATATCTACTCAAAACATCATAGGATGGCAACACATCATTGGATCATAATATGTGGCATAAAGCACCATGTTGAAGTAGGGATTACAGCGGGGTGCGGGAGAGTGGACCGCCTAATAGAGATGAGGATGGTGATGATGATGGTGATGTTGATGAAGGTGATCACCGTGGCGATGATTCCCCTCCCGATGGCACTCCGGCGCCACCAGAAGAGAGGAGGAGAGGTTCTCCCCCTTGTGCTTCCTCCTCCATGGCCTCCACCCTCTGGTCCTTGGCCTTCATGGTGATGATGGCCCCTCCGGGATACTCCTCCGTGGCAACCGGTGATGATGGCCCCCTCCGGCAGGGTGCCGGAGAGGGCCTAGATTGACTTCTCATGGCTACAGAGGCTTGTGGCGGTGGAACTTCCGAATACAGTTTCTTTTTGGAAGTTTGGGTATATATAGAAGAGTTTTGTGTTGATTTCACGTCAGGGGGGGGGGGGGGTCTCCGGACTGTCCATGAGGCAGGGGGGCGCGCCCTAGGGGGGTGGGCGCGCCCCCCACCCACGTGGGCAGCCCGGGACTCTTCTGGCCTGCTCCTGGTACTCCGTGGGCTTCTTCTGGTCCAAAAATGATCTCCGTCAAGTGGCACGTCAATTGGACTCCGTTTAGTTTTCCTTTTCTGCGATACTCTAAAACAAGGATAAAACAGAAACGACATCGGGCTCTAGGTTAATAGGTTAGTCCCAAAAATCATATAAAATATCATATAAATGCATTAAAACATCCTAGAAGGATAGTATAATAGCATGAATACTTCATAAATTATAGATACGTTGGAGACGTATCACTGGCATAAAGTGGGACTAATGCCCTTAAGATCATCAAGAGTATATCCAATAGCAGCACGTTGCTTCTTCAGAGTTTTCAATAATTTCTTTTCTTCCTGCTCTGAAAGGTTAGCACTAATAATAACAGGATATATCTTCTTTTCATCAAGATAAGAATATTTAAGAGTATGAGCTAATGGTTTAAGACCAAACACGAGATCACCCTTGGGTGGAGGAGGATCCCCTAGGATTTCAACAGGCAAGTTGTGTTTCAAAATGGGTCCCTGTTTAAAGAATACTTCATCTATTTCCCTTCTTTCATTCATAATCATATCATTTTCATGGTCAAGAAAATATTGTTCTAATGGATCATTAGGAGGCACGGGAATAGAAGCAAGACTGATAATTTCATCTTTACTAGGCTATTCCTCATCACGGGGTTGTCTACGGAATTTAGCAAAATTAAACTCATGAGACATATCACCCAAACCAATAGTAACAACATCCTTTTCGCAGTCTATCCTAGCATTAACAATATTCAAGAAGGGTCTACCAAATAAGGGGATAAAAGTTATCTTGTGGGGAACCAAGAACAAGAAATTCAGCAGGATATTTAACTTTCCCACACAAAACTTCAACATCTCTAACAATGTCAACTGGTGAAATAGTATCTCTATTGGCAAGCTTAATTGTAACATCAATTTCTTCTATCTCAAAGAAGTGCAATATCATGCATAATTTCTTTGTATAAGGAATGGGGTATTGCACTTGCACTAGCACCCATATCACACAAGCCATGATAACAATGATCTCCTATTTTAATAGAAATAACAGGCATGCCTACCACAGGTCTATTTTTATTTTTAGTGTCAGGTCTAGCAATTCTAGCAGCTTCATCACAGAAATAAATAACATGCCCATCAATATTATCAGCCAAGAGATCTTTAACCATAGCAATACTAGGTTCAACTTTAATTTGCTCAGGTGGTTTGGGTGTCCTAATATTACTTTTGTTGATCACAGTTGAAGCTTTAGCATGATCGTTTATTCTAACAGGGAAAGGTGTTTTCTCAATATAAGCAGTAGGAACAATAGGATCATTATAAGTGATAGTCTTTTCTTCAACTTGAATAGGTGCAACTACTTTTACTTCAATGGGAGGATTATATATAAACCACTTATCCTTAGGGAGATCAATATGAGTAGCAATGGATTCACAGAAAGAAGCTACTATCTCAGAGTCAAGTCCATATTTAGTGCTAAATTCACGGAAAACATCGGTATCCATAAAAGATTTAACACAATCAAATTTAGGTGTTATACCTGACTCCTTACCTTCGTTGAGATCCCAATCTTCAGAGTTGCATTTAATTATTTCCAATAAATCCCATTTGAATTCAGTAGTCTGCATCATAAAAGAACCGGTACAAGAAGTATCGAGCATGGAGCGATTATTGAGAGAAAGCCGAGCATAAATTTTTCGAATAATAATGTCTCCCGAGAGCTCATGATTGGGGCATGAATATAACATTGACTTAAGCCTCCCCTAATCTTGAGCGATGCTTTCTCCTTCGCGAGGCCAAAAATTATATATATAATTACGATCACGATGAACAAGATGCATAGGATAAAAGTTCTGATGAAATTCCAATTTCAATCATTTGTAGTTCCATGATCCCATATCATCACATAGCCTACACCATGTCAATGCCTTTCCCTTCAAAGATAAAGGGAGGACCTTCTTCTTGATAACATCCTCGGGCATACCTGCAAGCTTAAATAATCCACAAACTTCATCCACATAGATTAAGTGCAAATTGGGATGTAATGTTCCATCACCTGTGAAAGGATTAGCTAGCAGTTTCTCTATCATACCTGAAGGAATTTCAAAGTAAACATTTTTAGTAGGTTCAGTAGGTTGAGGAGCAACTCTTTGCTCTACTGGTCGGGGCGAAGATACCCCGAACAAGCCCCTCAAAGGATTATGTTCCATAGTAACAAGTAACAGTAAATTACAGCACACTATATAAATCTTTCCTTACCGATTTCCACTTACCAAAGGCGCTTCACTCCCCGGCAACGGCGCCGGAAATCCTTCTTGCTACCTCTTGAGCTTGCGTTGGTTTTTCCCTTGAAGAGGAAAGGGTGATGCAGCAAAGTAGCCTAAGTATTTCCCTCGGTTTTTGAGAACCAAGGTATCAATCCAGTAGGAGGTTACACACAAGTCGCCTTATACCTGCACAAACAAATAAGAACCTTGCAACCAACGCAATAAAGGGGTTGTCAATCCCTTCACGACCACTTGCAAAAGTGAGATCTAATAGAGATAATAAGATAAATATTTTTGGTATTTTTATGATATAAACTGAAAGTAAAGAATGCAAAGTAAAAATAGATTGGAAACTTATATGATGGAAAATAGACCCGGGGCCATAGGTTTCACTAGTGGCTTCTCTCAAGATAGCATAAGTATTACGGTGGGTGAACAAATTACTGTCGAGCAATTGATAGAAAAGTGCATAATTATGAGAATATCTAGGCATGATCATGTATATAGGCATCACTTCCGCGACAAGTAGACCGAAACGATTATGCATCTACTACTATTATTCCACACATCGACCGCTATCCAAAGATGCATCTAGAGTATTAAGTTCATAAGAACAGAGTAACGATTAGGCAAGATGACATGATGTAGAGGGATAAACTCAAGCAATATGATATAAACCCCATCTTTTATCCTCGATGGCAACAATAGAATACGTGTCGTTTCCCTTCTCACATCCTTGGGATCGAGCAACGCAAGATTGAACCCAAAGCTAAGCACTTCTCCCATTGCAAGAAAGATCAATCTAGTAGGCCAAACCAAACTGATAATTCGAAGAGACTTGCAAAGATAACAAATCATACATAAAAGAATTCAGAGGAGATTCAAATATTGTTCATAGATAATCTTGATCACAAACCCACAATTCATCGGATCTCGACAAACACACCGCAAAAAGAGTTACATCAAATAGATCTCCAAGAAGATCGAGGAGAACGTTGTATTGAGATGCAAAGAGAGAGAAGAAGCCATCTAGCTAATAACTATGGACCCGAAGGTCTGTGGTAAACTACTCACACATCATCGGAGGGGCTATGGTGTTGATGTAGAAGCCCTCCATGATCGATTCCCCCTTCGGCGGAGCGCCGGAAAAGGCCCCAAGAAAGGATCTCATGGGTACAGAAGGTTGCAGCGGTGGAAATAGGGTTTCGTGGTGCTCATGGATGTTTTCGGGGTACATTGGTATATATAGGAGGAAGAAGTAGGTCGGTGGAGCTGCGAGGGGCCCATAAGGGTGGGGGGCGCGCCTCCCTGCCTCGTGGCCTCCTTGCTTCTTTCTTGACGTCCACTCCAAGTCCTCTGGATCACGTTTTTCCAAAAAAAACTCTCTCAAAGGTTTCATTCCGTTTGGACCCCGTTTGATATTCCTTTTCTGCAAAACACTGAAATAGGCAAAAAAAACAACAATTTGCACAGGGCCTTCGGTTAATAGGTTAGTCCCAAAAATAATATAAAAGTCCTTAGTAAAGCCCATTAAACATCCAAACAGATAATATAATAGCATGGAACAATAAAAAATTATAGATACGTTGGAGACGTATCACAACGCTACTGCTATTACAGGTAGCTATAGCGGTTTTATAAGGAAACCACTACTGCTACATTGACTAGCTGCAACTCTTTTTTCGAAAAGCGCTACTGCTATAACCAGTACCTATAGCATTTTTCCTATTCGTTTTTGTCGGTGTACTAGAGTAGGGGTACCCTAGTATCCCGAACTCGTGCCTGCAGCGATTGCAAGACCATGACAGGGCTTGCCTGGTCACCGCCAAGATCCTCCGTGGTTCCTTTGGAGCCATTCAAGAACAAAGTATTTGACTAAGAAGACAAGGCCCTGGCAAGAGGAGCTTGTCGGGAAGGCCACTCAAGGCACGCAGAAGACAAGACCCCGGCAAGAGGAGCTTGCCGGGAAGGCTCGGAGCGCGACAAGCCTCCGTACGCGACAAGGATTCAGCCGCGGCAAGGCGCTTGCCGCGGCAGGCAACCTCTCTTCATCTTCGCTCCAGCTCATCCATCAACGTGTCGCCATGGGACCATTCCATGCGCGCGTGTCAAGAGGCTGTGCAGCTAGCGGGGAGCAGCGATAAGCGGCGCTGACAAGCCCACCATCGTGGCAAACGGTGGCGCTCCTGACGGTCCCTGTTGCACTGTTTAGGCGGCGAGGGACGGGCATTTAATGCTTTTGTCCTCATCACGTCGAGTTAGGTACATTGCAATCGCATAATCGCTCAAGTAGGTGTACCAACTACTGTTTTTCCATTTGTACCCTCATCTACGTTGCCACCTGTCGGAGACCCTTGAGCATATAAAAGGAGGCCCATGCGCAACGTGAGGGGTTCGGTCCATTCGACTCATACGTAACGAGAGAACACTCACGCTAGGTCTTGTAGCTCTCATCGCCTCCCTAGCAAGAACACAATACAAATCAGACAAGCAGCAGTAGGAGTATTATCTCTTCGGAGAGCTCCGAAGCTGGGTAAACTGCTCGTGTGCTTCGCCTCGATCCGCTCTTCGTGCGATCTCCGCCCCCCTCCGAACCACAAGGGGCCCGGTCCGCCGGCCCCATAGGTGTTCGTGGGTCCGATCAGCCTCCCCGACAGTTTTCTTCTATTTTATTTTCCTTTATTTTCTCTCACTTTTCTTTTCTTTTTTCTGAGAGCAGTGAACGAAGGGAAGGCGATATATATTGCATCATTTGACGGTTAAGTATGTATACAAAATAGGAACATATATATTACATCATTGGACCCATGCATAATGACTAAGTGTGTATACAAAATAGGAACATATATATTACATCATTTGACCGATTACATACGGTTCCTCATCGTTGACGTTTTCGGTTTTGAGTGAGCTTCTTTCCCTTCTTGTTCATTGAAGAATAATTGAGCCCCTCATTATGACTTTTCCTTTTCCATGGAGTACGATTTTTCTTAGGTAATGTAGTATTGATTCTTCTTTTGATGTATACTTCATCGTCATCGTCATCTTCCCTCGTTGGATTGCCGTACTGGTCGTAGTCTTCCTCGTTGGCGACTCCATCTATTCCAATGATGTTCCTTTTGCAGCTCCTCACGACAACACGACTGGGATTGCACGGGTCGGTTATGAAGAAGCATTGTGTCACGTGCTTAGCGTGTACCCTGATACGTCTCCAATGTATCTATAATTTTTGATTGTTCCATGATGTTTTATTATCAATCTTGGATGTTTTATAATCATTTTACAGTCATTTTATATCATTTTTTAGTACTAACCTATTGACATAGTGCCAAGTGCCAGTTGCTGTTTTTTCCATGTTTTTTACATCGCAGGAAATCAATATCAAACGGAGTCCAAATGCCACGAAACTTCATGATGATTTTTTATGGGCCAAAAGGAAGCAGATGGGCCCTGGTTACACATGGGGGGGAGTCTAGAGGAGGGGACAACCCACCAGGGCGCGCCAGGAGGCCCTGGCGCGCCCTGGTGGGTTGTGCCCACCTCGGGTGCCCCCCGGACTGCCTCTTTGCTCTATAAATACCCCAATATTCCAGAAACCCTAGAAGCATCGACGAAATATTCATCCAGCCGCCGCAGAGTCTAGAACCACCAGATCCAATATAGACACCATCACGGAGGGGTTCACCACTTCCATTGGTGCCTCTCCGATGATGCGTGAGTAGTTCTTTGTAGACCTTCGGGTCCGTAGTTAGTAGTTAGATGGATTTTGATCTCTCGCTGGATTCTCTATACAATGTTCTCTTGGAGATCCATATGATGTAACTCTTTTGCAGTGTGTTTGTTGGGATCTGATGAACTTCGAGCTTATGATCAGTTATATCCTTTTATATCCATGAAAGTTATTTGAGTTTCTTTGATCTATTATATGCATGATCTCTTATAGCCTCGTATTTATTTTCCGATATTTGGGTTTTGTTTGGCCAACTTGATCTATTTATCTTGCAATGGGAAGAGGTGCCCGGTAGTGGGTTCGATCTTACGGTGCTTGAACCCAGTGAAAGAAAGGGAACCGACATGTATGTATCGCTGCTACTAAGGATAAAAAGACGAGATCTATATCTACCGCCATATAGATAAACGGATCTTGTCTACATCATGTCATCGTTCTTATTGCATTACCCCGTTTTTCCATGAACTTAATACACTAGATGCATGCCGGATAGCGGTCGATGTGTGGAGTAATAGTAGTAGATGCAGGCAGGAGTCGGTCTACTAATCTTGGACGCGATGCCTATATAATGATCATTGCTCGGATATCGTCATAATTATTTGAAGTTCTATCAATTTCCCAACAGTAATTTTTTACCCACTGTTTGCTATTTTTCTCGAGAGAAGCCACTAGTGAAACCCTACGGCCCCGGTCTTCTTTCTCATATATTTGCCTTGCGATCTATTTTTCCTTTGCATTTTTATTCAGATCCATTAAACTAAAAAATACAAAAATATCTTGCTGTGTTTTATGTTTATTTATTTTATTTGGCGTTCGATCTATCAATCTACTACAATTTACCTCATGTCCGCTTGCCTATCTTGCGGCGCCGTACCTCGGAAGGGATTGACAACCCCTTTAACACATCGGTTGTGAGTTGTTGTTGTTTGTGTGCAGGTGCTGTTTACGTTGTGTTCCTTGGTTCTCCTACTAGTTCGATACCTTGCTTTCATAACTGAGGGAAATACCTACCGTCGTTGTGCTACATCATCCCTCCCTCTCCGGGGAAATACCGATGTAGTTGCAGCTACCATCAAGGAGAATTTCTGGCGCCATTGCTGGGGAGGATCTTCAACATAACCGGGTTCCTAATCACAAATCTCATCTCCTTGCAATTTACATTATTTGCCATTTGCCTCTCGTTTTCCTCTCCCCCACTTCACAAAAATTTTCCATTTTATTCGCCTCTCTTTTTCCGTTCGTCGTTTTCTTGCTTTCTAGTCTTAATGGTTAGCGTCCCTACTCCTCCTTTGTCACCAGATTTTGAAGTTCTTTACTTCAAGAAAAGACAAGGAGAAAATCTGAAAGATGCCTGGTATAGGCTTATGGAATCGTATCGTGTTTCCAATCTAAAGGGGGACGCTAAGGTTTTGCTTCGTAATTTTTACATAGGATTAGCTTTGCATCATAGACAACTTCTTGATTTTGCCGCTAAAGGAAATTTTATTGAGCTTGATGCAAACGCTGCCTTTTAAATTTTGGAAGGAATTATGGGAATTCCTCCTCAAAATAAGGGGTTTTCCTTTACCCCTGAGGGAGTTCAAATGTTGGATAAACTTGGTGATTTGCATAAACATATTGTTGAAATACAGAAATATAATGAACCCCTCAAGCACCTCAACGGTAGTATCAATCGCATGAATACTTTGATTACTCTTTGCAACAAGCGATTGGATATTTTGGATCTTAAGATGGTGTCTTTTTCGGAGAATTTAGGGAAGCTTAAAGAGCCTCCCGGGTTTGAGAAAACACTTACAAAAGTTTCCAAAACTTCAGAGGACAAACCTTAGATCCTTGCCTTATGCCTAGCTAAGGGCGTAAAACTATAGCGCTTGTTGGGAGGCAACCCAGTGAATAAATTTTTTTTTGCCTTTTGCTTTCTGTTCTTGTGTGTTAGCCCAATTATGCTACTGTTATGATTGTGTTTGTTATGTTTTAATTAGTGTTTGTGCCAAGTAAATCCTATAGGATCTTCTTGGGTGATAGTTGTTTGATCTTACTGAAAAAGACAGAAACTTTGCACTCACGAAAATAATTTTAATAAATCACAGAAAAGAGCTTTTGCCCTGATTCTTTTTGTAGAAGATTAATATACAAGTTACCCTGGTCGTCCTATTTTGTTAGAATTTTTGGAGTTCTAGAAGTATTCGAACAAATCAGATTACTATAGACTGTTCTGTTTTGACAGATTCTGTTTTCTTTGTGTTGTGTGCTTATTTTGATGGCTCTATGGTTTTCTTTGATGAGTTTTTGCCATAGAAAAGTTGGAATACAGTAGATGTAATACATAAAAAATATGAATTGGTTTGATACAACACTTATAGTAGTGATTTTTTTTCTTACACTAACGGATCTCACGAAGGTTTTGTTGAGTTTTGTGTGATTGAAGTTTTCAAGTTTTGAGTTATCTTACGATGGATGAAGGAAGGACGTAAGAGCCTAAGCTTGGGGATGCCCCGGCATCCCAAGCTATTATCCAAGTATGAGCAACTAACTAAGCTTGGGGATGCCCCCGAGTGGCATCCCCGCTTTCTTCCAACAACTATCGGTATTTTACTCGAGGCTATATTTTTATTCGTCACATGATATGTGTTTTGCTTGGAGCGTCTTGTATGATATGTGTCTTTGCTGTTTTATTTTGTGTTTTAAGTCATCAATCCTTGCTGGACACACCTATTTGAGAGAGACAAAATTATATCATGACTTGTTAGAATTGCTCTCTGTGATTCATTAAATCTTTTATGAGCTAGGACTTGCTCTAGTGCTCCACTTATATCTTTTTGAGCACGGTGTGCTTTTTGAAGAAATGATCTCTTGCTTCACTTAGATTTATTTGAGAGTTAGTAAAATTTTAAATAAATTCTCTATTGCTTCACTTAAATCATTTTGAGAGAAAGAAAATTTGTTATGCTCATGATCTTCACTTATATTTGTTTGAGATTATGAAAAGCAACACATAAAAGTTAGTCCCAAAGTGATATATATCCAAGAAGGATAAAGAAAAAGAAAATGTCATGAATATCATTGGACAAAATAAACTTGATTCTTAGTAATAGTTTTGAGCTATAATGATGTGATATGTGAGTTATGTTGATGAGTAATTGTGCTATAGTAAGAATATTGGTGTTAAGGTTTGTGATTCGTTATGCATGCACGAAAGTCAATAATCATGCAATGAAAATTATATCCTACTTTTGGTGCATTACTCGGTGTTAATTATGCTTAATGTTTGCTTATGAGATTATTCGTTTCTTGGTTGGTCGCTTCTCAATCTTTTTGCTAGCCTTCATTTTGCACTAAGTATGACCTCTACTTGTGCATAAAAAAATCCTTTAAACCAGTTTTGCCACATGAGTCCGCTATATCTACCTATATGCGGTATTCTTTTTCCATTCTAAGCAAATTTGCATGTGTCATCTCTAATTTTCAAAATAAAATTCTCTTTCGTGTGTTTGTTTCGCTCGCGGAACGGTAATGGGTGGCTAATATTTTCCATGCTAGATGTGTTATTCTCAAGATGAGTGTTTATTCACTTGTCATTACACGAGAGTAAGGCAAAGGTTTTAGGGATGCCCAGTCCCGAAATACAAAAAATATTTACTTTATGTTGTCAAATAATAAATTCCTTGGAAAGTGTTGGTATGGAGGGCACCCGTGGATACGGCTAGCCATGGAAAGTGAAAGAATGGTGGAAAAAAGAATAAACTTTATTTTCTGTTTGGGAACCGCCTATGGCATATCTAGCATGGAAAGTGTTCGTAGCTCTGAGTCGTTTTCGTTGGTGGGATTGATACACCTCCCAAAATGTTTTATCACAAATTTTCGCTTTGAGCTTTGGCACCTCTACAAATACCTACTTCCCTCTGCGAAGGGCCTTTCTTTACTTTATGCAATTTTTATTTTTTAAAATTTGAGTCTCCATCTTCTCTTACAAAAGCACCAACTAGGAGGCAATATGACCGTGCTCAAGTATTGGGTGTAGTTAATATTCGAGCGTGTTTCATGAATGGATCAATGTTTCAGCATGATGGGCTAGGGATAACCTATTTTAGCGTTGATATTTTGAAAGACGTGGTTGCTTGTTGATATGCTTGAGTATCTAAATTATTATGTCAAAACTAGACTATTGCTTTGAATCACATAAAAGTCCAATTGTCCATGCTATAAAGAAAAGAGTATGATATGACTTGATGAACAACACTCCACATAAAAAATTATGTATTTTATCACTTACCTACTCGAGGACGAGTAGGAGTTAAGCTTGGGGATGCTGATACGTCTCCAACGTATCTATAATTTTTGATTTTCCATGCTATTTTATTATCAATCTTGGATGTTTTATAATCATTTTATATCATTTTTTGGTACTAACCTATTGATATAGTGCCAAGTGCCAGTTGCTATTTTTTTCCATGTTTTTTACATCGCAGGAAATCAATATCAAACAGAGTCCAAATGCCACGAAACTTCACGATGATTTTTTTATGGGCCAAGAGGAAGCAGATGGGCCCTGGTTGCACCTGGGGGGCGGGGGAGTCCCAAGGAGGGGACTGTTGGAGATATGCCCTAGAGGAAATCATGTATGATGATATTTCCTATGTGTTTATGAATAAAGATAGTCCTTGGACATTATCAATGATGTGTATCAGCAAGTACGTGACTTGTTTGTGGGACTATGCATTGTGTGATGACTGTCCTAAAAGGTCCTTAGTCGAAAGGGCTGTGTGGACACGCAGCCGACTAGACTAGCATATGACACGATCGATGGCTTGGTTTCACTAGCCATGGAGCATTGGATGCTAACCGGATAATATGGACTTGGAAGGATCTGGTCGGATTCGACGTAGTCGGATCCGAGTCGAGATAAGGTCCGAGTCGGACATACCCAACTATGAGACGCAGCGATATGTCACCTGTGAGTCTCAAGTGCAACATATGTTCTATGTCCTAAGACCTGAGCTGGTGCATGTACTCCGGATGGTGACAGACTTGCTTTGGGCCGACCAAACGCTACTCCGTGACTGGGTAGTTAAAAAGGTAGGTTACAGGCTTGTCCAGACCCATGCTGCGAGACATGGTCGAGCAAGATGGGATTTGCCCCTCCGATCAGGAGAGATATACTCTGGGCCCCTCGTGTGATCCGACTAGGATAAGCATGGCCATGCGACAAGGATTATGAGATAATTTGATAGTGGTCGACATCACTGGAACGAGAAAGAGGTCAGGCTAGCACAAGGATGACAGACTCGCCTTGACCCCGACAACATATATCGTGTGGTAAAAGGAATGGAAGTGTGATGTACAGGTTCGCCTAACTAGCTTCATAGTCTGCTTGGTGTTCGGCATGCCTTGCTAGAGGCCGCTACCAACTGTGCAGTTCGGAGGTGATCCGAACTGTGACCAAGCCGGCTTGAACCTAAGGGGTCGCACGCTTAAGGGCAGGAACCTACGAGGTCCGATCCGGGGACACTGGTTGGATGTGATCCGAGCTGTATCCGGATTGTGGCCGAGTAGACTTATGGGTTTTTAGGGTCCGTGCGAGGCCCAAGTGTTGAGCCCGCGACGGACGTCTATATAAAGTGGGGTGCGACACACTCATGTGGTTGATCGCTTCGGCGCTGTCACTAGGGTTTGCATGTGTTGCGAATAGACACCTCCACTCGCCGCCGACTGTGTGATCGGACCTAGCAGTCCGCCGCACGGTGTTCCTCCTGCACGCGTGGATACCGTTAGAGGCGGTGCATCTGCGCCGCTACAGCGAACTTGTACGTGGGAACCGACGACCGGCTGTTCGAGGGAGATCGCACGAAGGGGAGACGATCCATGCGGACGCGCTGCTCCTACTCTTCTTCTGCTGCACGACACTGCGCGTCTAGTGGTAACGATCTATGATCCATCTCCTATAGCATGTTCCTGTTTGTTCCGCGCGTAGGAAAATTTAATTTGCCGTCGACGCTCCCTACCGTAGAACCCAACAGTGGTACCAGAGCCTCTGCTATAGGATTTGGATTCAGATCGTGTGCATATTAGATATGTGGAGGCGGCAGATGAGATCTGTCGTCGTTTATGAGATTGGCGATGTGCACGTTTGATGAGATCAACTGCACATGGGGATCGATGAGGCTATGTTTTCTGTCTATCGGGATCGATGAGGTCGTGACACAACCTACCCCTACCGGTCGGTTATCCGCCATCAGGGTTAACAGTGAAATGTAAATCCGAATCGGATTCACGATGATCGATGAGATCGGTCAGATCAGAAAATTCGGCGTGATCGGAGTTCAGATGTGATCTGTGATTTCTGGAAATTCGGGACCGCCGTGTGCGTAGCGCCTTGTATTTCATACACGATCACTCAAACCGGTAGAATGCGATTCTATGCATAACTTTATTTTGCAGGGTTTGATGTGAGTAGTATGGCTCATATGTATGTGATGCATGTGTGTAAATTATACATGGCCTGCGTGTCATGTTTGTCAGCCGGTAGGAGCCAAAGTGCTGTCATTATATTGTATAACGACCCGCGTGTCGACTTGTGACTCTATGTAAAATTCATTACTAGTTGTAGTAGTTGGATAATAGAAATCAGGTTGGTGGCTTGGCGTCCCAGCGTGACAAACAAGATGGAGTTCCTAGATGGTCATCGGAGTTGGAGCCGACCTGGAAGAACATCCATGAAGGAGCCATACTATTTAACAATATGTGTTTATTTGTGATTGTTATGCTTCTTTGTTTCTATGCATGCTAGAATGGTAGAAAGATCCCTCGTTAATATCAAGCAAACTGCCATCCCCGATGTTGCACCTTCACACGTCAAGTACTTCTAGTAGTGGGCTCATAAAATTGGGGTGTTGCTAGGTGTCCTTGAACTGAAGGGTTCGTGTCGGACACGGACATGCAATCGCATCGAGTTAACTTGACAAGGCTATCAAAATGGTTTTGGGCCTTGTGGCAAAGAAGGTTGGGAGCCGGGTATAAGATACCTACCCGACCGGCTGTGAGTCGATAGAGATACGATTAGCAAGGAGTTGCTTACCGGATAGGCATGTTGTCTAGCAGTGATGCTAAAGCTCACTAGTCGCATGTGCTAGTCGGATCCTGAATCACTGAGAGTTTGCGGAGGGATGCTAACTTTAGTGGGAGTGTTTCTGTTTAAGGTTAGAATTACTCTACATATACACATTGCCTAGTGATTGCATATTTTCTATTGTAGATCAATGGCACCACCTGCTCAACCCAACTTTGCATTGAAATCAATTCTGGAAAAGGATAAACTGAATGGAACAAACTTTACCACCTGGTATAGAAATCTGAGAATTGTTCTCAAGCATGATAAAAGGAACATGTTCTAGAGGATCCACTTCCGGAGGAACCCGCCGATAATGCTAGTGCCACAGCTAAGAATGCCTACCTAAACTCGTTGATGAACCAACGGAGATCAGCTGTCTGATGCTGGCTTGTATGGAGCCCGATTTGCAACAGCATTTCGAAAATGTTGAGGCTTACGATATGATCGAGAGTCTCAAGAGCATGTTTCAGACACAGTCTAGGACCATAAGGTTCAACATCTGGTGATCCTTGATGGATTGCAAGCTGAAGGAAGGTGATCCACTGAGCCCACATGTAATCAAGATGATCGGATATGTGCAATCTTTGGATCGGTAGGGCTTTCCGCTCTTGGATGAGCTGGCTACTGATGTAGTTCTGGGTTCTCTTCCACCCAGTTATGGGACGTTCATCTCGAACTATCATATGCATGGCATGGATAAGAAGCTCACTAAATTGCATGGGATGCTCAAAGTGACATAGCAGGATATTAAGAAAGGCATGCATCAAGTGTTGATGGTGCAGAAATCGGCTAAGTTCAAGAAGAGTTGGTCTAAGAAGAAGGCTAAGGCAAAGGGCACGGAGATGGTAACCTCCACCGCTGCACCAAAGTCTGGACCGGACTCGAAGACCATTTGCTACCATTGTAAGGAAACTGGTAACTGGAAGAGGAATTGTAGCAAGTGGCTTGCAGAGCATGGCAAGAAGGCCCGGAATGCTGCTTCAGGCAAAGGTACACTTGTTGCATATGTTATAGACATTTACCTTGTTGACATACCTAGTAGCTCTTGGGTATTTGATACCAGATCGGTTGTTCATATTTGCAACTCGATGCAGGAGCTGGTAAGAACTAGGCGTGTGGCACAAGGGAAGATTGACATCAGGGTCGGCAACAAAGCAAGAGTTGCTGCATTGGAGGTCCGCACGATGCAGCTCCACCTTCCTTCTAGATTTATTTTGGAATTGAATAATTGTTATTACATTCCTGCACTTAGTCGGAACATTATTTCTGCCTCATGTTTGATGAGTCAGGGTTATGAATTCAATTTAAAGGACAATGGTTGTTCATTTTATTTGAATGGTATGTTCCACGGCTATGCACCCATTGTTGATGGGTTATTTATATTGAATCTGGAACAGGAACCGGTCTATAACGTGAATGTCAAGAGGCATAAGCCTAATGAGATAAATCCGACATACTTCTGGCATTGCCGGCTTGGACACATTACTCTGAAATGCATGAAGAAGCTCCATGATGATGGGCTCCTAACTTCGTCCGACTTTGGGTCGTTCGAGACATGTGAATCATGCTTGCTCGGCAAGATGACTAAGTCTCCTTTCGCAAAGAGTTGCGAGAGGGCGTCCGAGCTGTTGGAACTTATACATAGTGATGTGTGTGGTCCAATGAGAACAACTGCCAGAGGTAGCTATCAGTACTTCGTGACTTTCACCGACGACTTGAGTAGATATGGATATATCTATTTGATGAGGCACAAGTCGGAAACTTTTGAAAAGTTCAAAGAGTTTCAGAACGAGGTTGAGAATCAGCTCGGCAAGACTATAAAACTTCTATGATCAGATCGTGGAGGTGAGTACATGAGCCAGTAGTTTGATGATCATCTGAAAAGCCGAGGTATAGTACCTCAGCTCACACCTCCGGGTACGCCAGAGAGAAACAGCGTGTCAGAACGGAGGAATAGGACCTTGTTGGACATGGTCCGGTCTATGATGAGCAAATCGGATTTACCCTTGTCATTCTGGGGATACGCTCTAGAAACTGCAGCTTTCACACGTAACAGGGTACCATCAAAATCCGTAGACAAGACACCACATGAGATGTGGACCGGAAAGAGTCCGAGTTTGTCTTTTCTAAAGATTTGGGGCTGTGAAGCATTTGTCAAGCGACTTATGTCAGACAAGCTTACACCTAAGTCAGATAAATGCATATTCGTGGGATATCCGAGGGAAACCTTGGGATATAGCTTCTACAACCGGGAAGAGAACGAAGTGTTTGTTGCTCGGAACGGGGTTTTCCTTGAGAAAGAGTTTCTCAGTCGGGAGGCCAGTGGGAGGATGGTCCGACTCGAAGAAATTCGAGGACCACTCGGGGACGGCTCGGCTGGTGATGAGATCATACTGGAGTCTGTGAGGGAACCCGTAGTGGAAGCGGCAACAGAACCACGTAGGTCGGAGAGATTGCACAGAGTGCGTGATGTATTGTTGCTCGAAAGCGACGAGCCGGCCACATATGCAGAAGCGATGGTGATCCCAGATTCCGAGGCATGGCTGGAGGCCATGAGATCCGAGTTAAAGTCCATGGATGAGAATCAAGTCTGGGACTTGGTTGATCCGCCGCCTGGCGTAACAGCCATTGGTTGCAAATGGGTCTTTAAGAAGAAAACTGATGTGGATGGAAATGTTCAGATCCACAAAGCTCGGCTTGTTGCTAAGGGTTATGGACAAGTTCAAGGAATTGACTACGACGAGACTTACTCACCGGCAGCGATGCTGAAGTCGGTGAGGATCGTACTAGCTATAGCTGCATATTTCGATTACGAGGTATGGCAGATGGATGTCAAAACGGCTTTCCGTCACGGAATTTAACCGAGGACGTGTATATGATACAGCCCGAGGGTTTTGTCGATCCGACTAGCACTAGTAAGGTATGCAAGCTCAATAGATCCATTTATGGGTTGAGGCAAGCATTTAGGAGCTGGAAAATTCGTTTTGATGAGGTCGTCACTGGTTTCGGTTACATCAAAAGCGAAGAGGACTCTTGTTTATACAAGAAGTTAAGTGGGAGCTCGGTAGTGTTTTTGATCTTGTATGTGGATGACATACTACTGATCGGAAATGATGTTTCGATGCTGAACTCAGTCAAGGAGTCATTGAATGGCAAGTTTTCGATGAAGGACCTTGGTGAGGCAATGTACATTTTAGGCATTAAGATCTATAGAGATAGATCGAGGAGGCTGCTCGGCTTAAGCCAAAGCACGTACATAGATAAAGTGTTGAAGCGGTTCAACATGAGTGAGGCAAAGAAAGGGTTCTTGCCACTCTCACATGGTATAAGTCTAAGCGAGACTCAGAGTCCTTCGACATCTGATGAGCGAAGCAGGATGAGTAGGATTCCGTATGCCTTCGTATGCCATGATATGTACAAGGGCCAATGTTGCTTTTGCAATAAGCCTAACAAGCAGATACCAGGCCAACCCAGGTGAGAGTCACTGGGCAGCGGTAAAGACTATTTTGAAGTACCTGAAAAGGACTAAAGAGTGTTCCTAGTTTATGGAGGTGAGGAAGAGCTCGTTGTAAGGGGTTACGCCGATGCTAGTTTCCAAACCGACAGAGATGATTGTCGATCAAAGTCCGGATTCGTGTACGTCATGAACGGAGGAGCAGTGAGCTGGATGAGTTCTAAGCAAGATACGGTGGCCGATTCTACCACAGAAGCTGAATACATTGCGGCTTGTGAAGCTGCGAAGGAAGGTGTTTGGATCCGGAACTTTCTGGATGATCTTGGTATTTTCCCAGCCTCGGTAAAACCGTTGGACCTTTATTGTGATAATTCTGGTGCCATCGCACAAGCCAAGGAGCCGAGGAATCACCACAAGGTCAGACACATAGATCGGAAATATCACCTGATACGAAAGATCGTAAAGAATGGTGAAGTAGAGTTATGCAAAATTCACACGGATGCAAATTTTGCACATCCGCTGACTAAGCCGCTTCCACAAGCCAAGCATGAGGGGCACGTTAGAGCTATGGGCATACGATGTCTATTTGATTGACTCTAGTGCAAGTGGGAGACTGTTGCAGATATGCCCTAGAGGCAATCATGTATAATGATATTTCCTATGTGTTTATGAATAAACATAGTCCTTGGACATTATCAATGATGTGTATCGCCAAGTATGTGACGTGTTTGTGGGACTATGCATTGTATGATGACTGTCCTAAAAGGTCCTTAGTCGAAAGGGCTATGTGGATGCGCAGCCGACTAGACTAGCATATGACACAGTCGATGGCTTGGTCTCACTAGCCATGGAGCATTGGATGCTAACCGGATAATATGGACTTGGAAGGATCTGGTCGGATTCGACGTAGTCGGATCCGAGTCGAGATAAGGCCTGAGTCGGATAGACCCAACTATGAGACACAGCGATATGTCATTTGTGAGTCTCTAGTGCAACATATGTTCTATGTCCTAAGACCTGAGCTGGCGCATGTACTCGGGATGGTGACAGACTTGCTTTGGGCCGACCAAATGCTACTCCGTGACTAGGTAGTTACAAAGGTAGGTTACAGGCTTTTCTAGACCCATATTGCGAGACATGGTCGAGCAAGATGGGATTTGCCCCTCTGATCAGGAGAGATATACTCTGGGCCCCTCGTGTGATCCGACTAGGATAAGCATGGCCATGCGACAAGGATTATGAGATAATCCGGATAGTGGTTGGCATCACTGGAACGAGAAAGAGGTTGGGCTAGCACAAGGATGACAGACTCGCCTTGAGCCCGACAACATATATTGTGTGGTAAAAGGAATGAAAGTGTGATGTACAGGTTCGCCTAACCAGCTTCATTGTCTGCTTGGTGTTCGGCATGCCTTGCTAGAGGCCGCTACCAACTGTGTAGTTCGGAGGTGATCCGAACTGCAACCAAGCCGGCTTGAACCTAAGGGGTCGCACGCTTAAGGGAAGGAACCTACGAGGTATGATCTGGGAACACTGGTCGGATGTGATCCGAGTTGTATCCGGATTGTGGCCGAGTAGACTTATGGGATTTTAGGGTCCGTGCGAGGCCCAAGTGTTGAGCCCGCGACGGACGCCTATATAAAGTGGGGTGCGACACACTCATGTGGTTGATTGTAGCGACCCAACCTCAGACGGTCAAGTCTATGTGCTTAAGTGTCATCCCTGGATCGGTATGCTGACACACACAAGATTTCGAGGATTTATAACAGAGGTAAATCACATGTATAAAGTAACGTAAAATATTACCTCAATCCAAATAGCGGAAGTAACAAGGTTGTGGATTCCCATCAACACCAATGGCAAAGTTGAGTGTAGAAATCGTAACCCTAATGTATCACTTACTTGTCGTAAGATAATCCTGCAACATGATACGTTGCAGCCACAAAGGGTCAGTACATTGAAAGTACTAGCAAATTCACACTATAGGATAATGATGAATAATAGCTATCACTACATGCATATATGGCTGGTAGAAAAGCTCTATGGTTATGATGTTTTTGCAAAAAGCCAATTTTTCCCTACTGCAAAATAATATATTTTATTTAACTACAAAGTTGGTTGAAAACATTGAGAATGGTAAACCCCATCTCAATCCCAATTAGAAGGTAATTAATAACTCAACAAAATTAATTTAGAGTGATGAGATCAACATGATAATCCAAGAACTAGATACTCAAGATGTCCATAACCGGGGACACGGCTAACCATGATTAGTTTGTACACTCTGTAGAGGTTTGCGCACTTTTCCCCACAAGACTCGCTCTCCTCCGTTGGATTTCTCGCACTACATAATGTTTGAGAAACGGATGACCGAGACACGATCTTTTCAAGAGGTCCCTTAACCGATAGATAGGCCTGTACACCTACAATCCCCTACATCTGCTAGCCCATCATGGAAAGGTTTCCCACAACTTACTCAACTATGCCAGAGCCCATAATGGCATGTGGCTGCACACGTAAGTTTCTAGCATGAATAATCTTATGATACCTTTGAGCACAGGTGGCAGTCCATAGGAAAATCACACGGTACCAGGATTTCCAAAAATACAGTGCAACACTGGATTCCCCAGTGCATAATCCACCCAGATGTGTATTAAAGTTGCCACCTTAAGTTAACCATTAATTAAACAACCTCACATCTGTCATGGAATACTCTCAAAACCCAATCCACATCTACGAGCATAGCATATCAATATAAGCATAACGTAGAAGTAACTCCCAAGGTTTGAATGCAGGGCAATAGGTTCCTACCTCATCAACTACTTCCCAATACCCACATGTTATCAAATCCTAACCATGCAGTGTTCGAGGGTGAAACTAATGCATAAAAACTGGGTGTGAAAGGGATATGATCAAAGTGTGAACTTGCCTGTACTGTTGATGAAGATGATTCTCACTCATAACTCCTGATAGTTCTACTCGTCACACTCCGGTCAATCTATCGTAAGCAAGCAATAGTAACCACACATAAGCAATCACTGAAAGATCGGAAAGTACGAACAAAACAATTAGGAAAGCTTCAAAACCAAGAAAATAACTCTTGCAACATAAAACAATTTCTAACAGTACAAAAATTATCTGAATTTGGCCTTATCAGATAGTTTAGGTCAAGAGCTTCAATTAGCAAAAAGAATCAACTAAATCATGGTTACGAAACTCAAGTTACGAACAAAAGAAGTTTGAATACAAATCTATTTGAAATCAAATTTTAAACTTTCAAAAACATGTTTAAGTTGTTTTACTGGATAAAGGGGATCATAACGAAGAAGTGGGCGTTGGTTTCGTTGGATTTAGATAAACGAGCGAGAAGTTGTAGTCGTTTGAAAAAGAGGGACTAATTTGTAAATAAAATACTATGGATAGGTCCCTGGCAGAAATTAAAAGAAAAATAAAAAACTAAAATAGCGAACGTTCGCTACCGAACACTAACGAACGAAAATGTTCGCTGAAACTATCAAAACGGAGAACGTTTGCTACTTAACGATCTAATAAAAATAAAACCGATCTAATAATAAAAACAAACAAAGAAAACTGGGGTGGGTTAAATAGGTTATACCGGCTCGTGTGAAAAAAACCGGCGGCGGCGGCGATTAACTCCGGCGAGGCGGGGCGAGGCGGCGGTTGCGGCGGATCTCGCCGGCGGCTTCGACGGCGAAGCGAGGCGGCGCCGAGGTGGCGGCGGTGGCGCGGAGGCGATTACGCTGGTGCAAGAAGCGGCACGAGCACAAAAGCAGAGGCGCGAGCGGCGGCGGCGGCAGCGAGCATCAGCTGGGCGGCGGCGAGATGCGGGCGCTCGGTCAAGGTGTCAAGGGCGAGCAAAGCGGCGAACGGGTCCCAGAGCGGCGTCCTCGCTTTTAAAGGCGGAGGAGGAGGCGGTGGCGTGGCGAGGCGAGGAGGCGGCGGCGTCACGGACTCGAGGAGGAGTCCCGTCGAGACGGCGAGGATGGCGAAGCGGGCTGGGCCGCGGCTGGCGGGATCTTTGGCCGGCCCGGTTCAGAAGGAGTTTTTAATAAACTTTTTCACCAGAAAAAGAAAAATAAGTAAAAAAACAAAATAAATAAAAATATTAAATAGGCATATAATATATCAAAATTTTCAGAAAAATATTTTCTACAACATGGGCATTTTTCTAGCATCAAATAAAATAAATAAAAAATTGAACAAAGCAAAGAGTGCTACTGCTACAATAAAACCTCATAAAATCATTTTAAAAATACCAAAATGAATTCAAATTTTTTCTCTCCAATTTTCTATTGTAGGAATCATTTTACCCTAATTTCAGATATTTTATTTTTGGAGAAAAATAATTTGAATAAAAATCCAAATAACTCCAAATTGGAAATAATTTTCAAAAGGACTTTAAATTTGATCCTTTTAAACTCCCAACTCATATTTCATATGTTTTGAAGAAGTCATTCTATCTTCGCTCGTGAAAATCATTGAGTTGCATAAAGTTCCTGGGTTGGAAATACTTTCCAAATGGAATTCATATATTTTCAAACACCCTTTTTCATTTAAATAAATGGAAGAAGTCATGTCATCTTCTCTCCAGGGTGTTGTGATGAAAAGTATTTGAATTCACGGAGATCATAAATGCAACAATCAAACAAACAATCAAATCACACAACAATTTGGGAAAGTTTGGGAAAGTCCTTTTATTCCCTCTCATTTAACTTTTAAAAAGTTTTGAATTCACTCACTTTCAGTCAATCAATCACACAACAATCAAACAAACAATCAAATCTATCTATTTATTATTACATTCCAAAATTTAGAGTTTGGGATGTTACAAACCTACCACCCTTAAAATGAATCTCGTCCTCGAGATTCGGAGAGGCTAGCAAGAAATAGGTTAGGTTTGGGGGTCTTCTCAAAATCCATCGATCATCATAGGGGGTCTGGGGTGCTACCACCCTTATAAACATTGTTACGGTCCCATCAATACTCATGTCCTCCATCCTTGTTCTTGACGGGGCCTATCTTCTCAAATTCTCGGGAAAATTCCTTCTCTGGGCTCTTCTGGTAGTGGCATAACCTTTACCACAATTCTTCGGTCCTTTCATCTGGGTAAGGTTATTCCGAGATTGGGTCTTCTTAGCTGACGGGTCTGGCGCCAATACTAATCAACTATCGATATCTCATGGTGGTCATCCAATTATGGTTTCTCCTGCAGGAAATGGGTCTGGGTTGATCCTCACCGTATAACCTACGGTTGGCAACAACTGCCTTGTACAAGGGAAAATACTTATACCATTCTAAGGTTTAAACAAGGTTTAATATCGTCGTCTCTCTACTATACGCAAGTCACTCAGATTTACCATCCCATATAGCAAGGCGAATAATAAGAGTAAGTCGGTATGGTGATCAATCCATCCCGCACCCAAATCATTACCTTGTATACAGTTTAGTGAATCTCGCATTCTAACACTCGGTCATCCTCACAAGCATTGCCAAATTTCTCTTGTCGACGAACTAGGTTCGGATAAATCCATTGATTCTGCAAGCCAAACAAACATCTATCATTCCTTCACAACTCTCAGGTTTTGCCTTACTCCTATAAGATCGTTTGTCGATAAAAATCGTATCTTCTTCTAGGTTTTTTTTCCTTCAGCAAGAGTGTGCTTGCTTCTTGGCAGGTCCTGGGGCCTGTGGGTTATGGCACATCTCATCACTTGTAAACCTTGAACTCATCCTCTGAGCAACTGATCGTTATTCCAACATCCAACTTCCAGCTTCCTAGCATACTTAAAAATCCATCCAATTGTATTGTCTCCCTTCCTTCTATTTGTACAAGACTAAGACGTGATTACTCAAACTCATCATGGAGTTGCCATTGCTCCATATTTCCAATATCGTACCTCCTTTATCCAATAGTACTTCATCTCTTCATACACTTGGGGATACCCCACATATCGAGACAAGACTCCTTCTTATTTGTCCAAAATCCACTTCGTGGTATATCATTCTCCTTTCCATGGGTCAAGTGTCCTCACAGGGTACTACCACCCTTAAAATGCACAAACTCATCCATAGACCATACTTCTCATATCCTCGAAAATGGTCAAACTCTTTCTTCATAGGGTAACAACTCATAAAATCCAATCAGTACTAACGATGCTAACTTTATTGATCCTCAAATTACTACAATCTCCTGCATATCCATTACATGCCTCAACTCAACACCTCAATACTGAAAACGAAATGTTCCCACTACTACTACTATATTCCTTTTTCGTCACAACTATTTAGCACGAGTCTCCTTCTCATTGGGACAATCTCTGGCAAAGTGCCCTGCTTTATTGCAGCAGAAACATATTACTTCTGACAAGTCTCGAGGTTTCCTTTTTGGGCAACTATTGCAGTAGTGCCCTAACTCCTTGCACCTGAAACAGGTGATATGGCTCAGGTCCTTACGGGAACCCAATCTACTTCTCTTCCTGAACTTTTCTGTTCCAATCAGGGCTTCTATTTCCTGTGGGTCATACTCTACTTCCTCTGTCGGGAATTCTACTAGATCCCCATTCATAAAATTCTGGGAGATGTGTCCTTCTTCTCCACATGAAAAACATGACTTAGTGCATGGTTTAATTGGGTCTTCTTCGGGTGTGTCCTCCGACTCTTCCTTCATCACCGGTTCTTCTAAAATTTCCATAAGGGCTCCTTTCATTGCTTCTTTCTTCTGCTGGATGGTTCTTTGTACCATGGGGTAAATGTGACACTGAGCAGGGTAGTGGGTAGTTGATACGTCCATTTTGCATCATGCTTTTATATCAATATTTATTGTATCACGGGCTGTTATTACACGTTGTGTCACAATACTTATGCATATTCTCTCTTATTTTACAAGGTTTACATAAGGAGGGAGAATGCCGGCAGCTGGAATCCTAGGCTGGAAAAGGAGAAAATATTAGAGACCTATTCTGCACAACCCCAAAAGTCCTGAAACTTCATGAAAGTTAGTTTTGAAATAATAAAAAATATTGAGTGAAAGAAGTACGTCAGAGGGGGCCCCACCTGGCCACGAGGGTGGTGGGCGCGCCCTACCCCCCAGGGCGCGCCCCTGCCTCGTGGGCCCCCTGTTGGCTCTCCGGTGGCCATCTTCTGCTATATGAAGTCTTTCATCGAGGAAAAAATCATAAGCAACCTTTTGGGACGAGACTCCGCCGCCACGAGGCGGAACCTTGGCGGAACCAATCTAGGGCTCCGCAGAGCTGTTCTGCCAGGATACTTCCCTCAGGGGGAAATCATCGCATCGTCATGACCAATGCTCCTCTCATCGGGAGAGGGCAATCTCCATCAACATCTTCACCGGACCATCTCCTCTCAAAACCCTAGTTCATCTCTTGTATCCAATTCTTGTCTCCAAGTCCGGGATTGGTACTAGTAGGTCGCTAGTAGTGTTGATTACTCCTTGTTGTTGATGCTAGTTGGTTTATTTGGTGGAAGATCGTATGTTCAGATCCTATATGCATATTAATACCCCTCTGATTATGAACATGAATATGCTTTGTGAGTAGTTACGTTTGTTCCTGAGGACATGGGAGAAGTCTTGCTATTAGTAGTCATGTGAATTTGGTATTCGTTCGATATATTGATGAGATGTACACTACTAGAAAAACCGCTACTAATGGCGCACCTAATTTGGCCATTAATGGCGCATCACTGGTGCGCCATTACTAGCACGCCATTAGTAACTTTTACTAATGGCGCACCAGTGGTGCGCCATTAGTATCTGATATTAATGGCGCACCACCGTGCGCCATTAGTATAGGCTACGATGCGCCATTAGTATGCCTCCTGTGGCCATGTATACCCAGTGCTTTGGCATACTAATGGCGCACGACCATGAGATGCGCCATTAGTAACCATGGCATACTAATGGCGCCTTGACCCAGTGATGCGCCATTAGTATGCTTTGTCATACTAATGGCGCACTGTCATGTGATGCGCCATTAGTATGAATATTAGGTTTTTTTTTCTGTTTTTTTGCCCAGGTTACAAAATGTATAATTTGACAAAATATAGATAGCACACATCAACAACAGATTCATCGAATACAATAGAAGATTAGTCTTTGAATACAATTCATCATATTAGTCTCCGAATACAATTCATCATATTAGTCTCCGAATTGAAAAGACCGAACAAAGATAGAACATTATATTACAAGTCTCGAGACCGCGAGTAGCGAGTTTGTCTTCACATTACAAGTCGATATCGATCATCTAAACTACCATCACATAGAAGAGAGCTGCGGTCATCACGATGAGCATCATCACGATGAAACTTCGTCTTCATCCGGTTCCTCCAACGCTCCCTCCCTCTCCCGCTAGATAGCGGGCGTATCTAGATTCGACCTCGGCCCTAGTGGTGTACCCTTTGTAACTGTTACCGCTGAATCGGTGAACCTGTCTCCGACACTCCTCCCGGTCATCATAGACTCCGGAACCTTACCCTTGTACCACGACATACGTCGGCATCGCTATGCACTAGCCAAACGAAACGTTAGTACCAATTCACAGACAATACATAAGCAATATATAAGTATGCAACAGACCGATCGGAAGAGAAAAGCAAGACATTAATAGCATCGATTACATCTAAGTTGAACGACTCTCGAAACCAAAGAGACATACTACAAGTTCATTAAAGTTTAATTACAACATGAGCCAATCGATGTTTCAGAACTAGACACAAGATCACCGCTTTTGACTCGACTCAAGGGACCGGAGTGTGGATGAAGCCGCCGTCTATCGTGGGAGTCATGAAAGAACGGGCGTTGTCACCGCATTTGTAGCATTGCGTCGATGTCACCGTTGGACGGTTGATTTACGAGGTAGAACTGCCCCGAGGTACGAAGGACATCTTGATGGATGATTTCCGCAAACTCCATTTGGATGCGAAAGAATTCTTGTCCGATGTCCGCCCTGGATTGCCGACACGCCGCGGCCCAATCTTTGAGTTTACTCGGTAGCGAAGTTGATGATGGTCCCGCACGATCGCCCACATGTGATGGATGGCATAGTAGGCACCCTTCCGATCACAAAGCGGCCGCTTGACGCAGCGTAACGTCAGACAGGGAGAACACGTGCTTGCCGTGCATTTACGAATAGGCTCGTGAAGGTGCCTCCAGATTGGGCGTGCCGGGAGAACATCATCAAGAACCTTCTTGACATTTGTGTAGTCTACGTTCGACTGACGGTCGAGGTCGAAATACGTGGCCATGGAATATTTGGGGCATAGGAGGATGAGCGTGCAATGTGTGTCACTGCAGAAAACACGGAATGTTAAAAGAAAAACGATTGAAATCTAAGAATTCATATGTTACGGGCCGGTTGAGTGGAGGACTAACTCGAGAAAGTAAGGCACGAGGAAGTTATCCTTATCTTGGTTTGCCGAATGACGCCTTGAGGTAAGAACTCGCGACTTGCGGTCCCAGCGCTGCCCAAGATCTTGGCACGCATGTAGAAGGGGTCGACTATCACGATGTCCGGGGTCTTGTCGCGAATGATCCGCATCTCCATGCTCAGCGAAAATAGCCGAACGAAGGTGTAGTGCAGCGGATGAAGGTTCAACATAGCGTGGATGTCATCAAACCGCAGGACGATCGTACGCCCGATGGAGTTATCCACAAAGCCCTTGCCCTCTGGCACCTTGGCCATGAAAACCGGTTATGCCACATCCTTCTCTCTGAGACGCCGCTTCTCCAAAGAAAGAACACTCTCATGCAGACTCCGCATAGCACCGGTTGCAACATTGAGCATATTTGTCGGTAGCATCGCCCTACCCGCCACATGCACCCTCCTGGAGATATCCTCAGGTGAAGGTGGCCCGCCCCGAGCACCGGATCGCACTCGGTGCGGCTGGCCCGCACCCTTGTTAGTCTTTCTTTGCGTCCCTTCTTCTTCTCCTGTAATGGGACCGAGTTCTGCTCATCGACCGCCTTCTTGAGTGTGTTGGGGCTGATAATATTTCGCACCTCGCCTATCTCGAGGCTCGGTGAAGTCGGCGGAGGCGTCTCCGAGAGCTGAGCAGCGACGGCGCTGTTGCAACTTGGCTTCTCCGCGGTACCAGCTAGATCGCGCACGTCTTTTGTTGGGTTGGGTTCTTGAGAAGGAGGCCCCATGAAGTCGCCACCGTACCCATGATCGGCAAAGTACTGATCGACGTTGGCAAATGTATCGTTGTCGTCGTCGTTCTGATCCTGTGCCATATGCATGTTTGGATCCAGTGGCATAGGGATGTCCGGCACCGTTGCGGCGGTCTTGCCATGGGGCCGACTTGGCGACGGCTCGACTGGCGGTGTTGTCTTTGGGGTGGTGTCCCCCGCCCACAAACGAATCTGGCTCTTCGGCCAAAGCAGGGGCCAGCTCAGGCAGGCGCTGAGGGTCATCATGTCATCATCGTCGGCCCCGACGGGTCGAATCGGAGGTAACACCTCGTCGCAGCCTTGCAGCACCCGAACCAGTTCAACCCTAAACAAGTTGGGTGGCATCTGGGTACCGTGGAACAAGGGGTTGCCCGGTTGAACGATTTTTCCTTGGCGACATCGACCAACTCATTGTTCACGGTGCGTGAGAGTGCACGGAACGTCGGCGGCGCCCTGCGAAAACATGTAGGGCGTCGGGGATGCCTACCAAAGGCAAGGAGATGAAGTCCTCGGCGGAGAGAGGCTTAATTAGTTACCATGATGATGGCGTCGAGCTCGGCTAATGTCGAGGCACCGCCAACGGCGGGTGTGCGCTGACGGAGGGGCCGCTTGCTGCAGAGGTGCCGCGGCGTACACCCGGTGCATTAAGTTCCCGTGCGGCGTCGGAGACACCAATGCCGCCTCCGCCGGAGACACCAATGGCCCGCCATCGCATTCTGCGAGTTGCTGGCCGTGAAGCTAGGAATCGGGCGGCCACTGGCCGCCCGCAATCCACGCACTCAACCCCTGGATCAAGGTTGGCTGATTGGCGGTGATCGTCTCTCCGTGTTGTTGTTTCACTTGCTCTTGGTCATTCTCCGTAATCCGCGCCACCGTGCCTTGAGTTCTTGAACCTCGCGCTACCGCTTTCCGAGCTGGTCTTTTTCTCCTTCCGCACACCCGGTATAGTATGACCCCATTTTGTGGACAAGCCTTTGCCGGCCACACGACCGGTGACGCCGGCTTCTCGAGCTTATCCTTGTTCTTCATTACATTCAACGCCCTATTTAGAGTGGTGTCCCAAGGGTTGCTCTTAGTCGACCCAGCTACGCTTTTCGGTCGCTGCGGAAGGAATGTGAACCATTTAGAAATTTGGCTTCATTAATTAGAATGCAACCATATGGAGCTAATTACCCCGGGGTGGTATTCCTTACTGTAACAACCTCAAGCGCCTGGTCTTCGGATCCGTGGTAAGCTCCTTTGTTTTCGGGTCCTTCTTGTCTTGGGCCCCGACAAAGTTCCTGATCCGCTTGTCACCGTATGTATCGAAGAGGGGCGGTAGGCCTTGCTCGGCACGCCCCGCGTCCTCCTTGTCCCATATAGGCTCCGCCACTCTGTAATTTGGGACCGAGTGTGTGTTCCCTAAGTTCAGCTCCGCATTTCTTTCCCCCAATCGACTTGATTGAGAGTTTGCGGTGCTCGAGCAATTGATCTTGAAGTTGTTGTAGTCATCTTCGGTGATCGAAGGATTTTTCTCCTTGATCTTCTCATAACTCTCACCTTTCTCGATCATTCTCTTCACATTGCTTTTCCAAGTAGACAGGGCCTTGCTCATCTTCGTGAGGGCAGCATTGTTCACTTTATTCCCTTTGAGGCTTGTGTTTTCAAAAGCAGCGGGAACTTGTATCGTTCGTGCAGCTTCATGAAGAGGAGGTTGCGCAAATTCCCTCGGTCGGGATGCCTTAGGTTCTCGGTGTTGATCGAGACGGTGCTCGGAGAATGCACCCGAGCTGAAGCGAGTACCCTTGACTATTCGTTCGGCGCGTTGGATTCCCGTCGGAGTCCACTTGATAACTTCCTCCTTGAGGGTGCGGAGCAGTCGGCGCCGGTCCTTCCGTTGCCTCTTCATTGGCTGCCATCTGTCGTGCGCCGCCATCATCGATGGTGGCATCCTCGGCGGCACCATCGGTGGTAGCATCGGTGAGTCATCCTCGGCGGTACCATCGGTGGTCTCGGGATCGGTGGGGAAGGCGGCGTCCTCATACAAGTGAGGTTGTTCCTCCATCTCCTGGGACAGCTCCCGAATGCCTTGCCGCCTCAACCCCGGCCTCATCGTTAGGGCCATGTTTCTCTAAATAGAAACAAAGTTTGGTCAAAAAGTTGGTTATTGTAAAGAAACAAGATCATTGTCTCATCATATAGGGATTGTAGACAACGAGGCATCCTAAAAACTAAACTTTTAACATTGAGGCTTTTTCTACGCCAAGGCACCCTAAAAGCCTAACCTTTCATCATTTCGGTTTTTATCGACACCGAGGCACCTTAAAAGCCATGCATTAGTCACAAGTACGCCGGGGCACTTGATCCTACATAATTAACTACTAAGATACCCCGGCCCATGCATTAGTCACAAGTACCCCATATGTCCTATTTTTAGCAAAGTCATGCTAAAATTCACGGAAAATTTCAGCATGACCTTTGCTGAAAATAGGACATATGGAGTACCAATTTGCCGGAGCGGAAGTTAATCGACATTCCGGCAAACTCAAGGGCCTCTCGGGTACTGCAATATCATCACGACACGATGGTCGGAGAGAAAACCCAGCAAACTAGCACCACAATGTGCCTCTACTTTCATATGGATGAAAAGGCCACAATGTGCCTCTACTAGCACCACAATCTTAGTTAACTTCACGGGGACATCGGAAAGTTAACATCCGCCTGATTATTATGAGGACTTCACCGCCACTGTTTACTCAAACTTAAGTTAGTAATTAAAAATATAAAATAGGATAACCCGGTGTGAGGACTGTTGGTTGATGTCACAAAAAGTTGCTAATCTCAACATGTTCTACAGTTGTTAAAATTATCTTCTTGTATTTAGAACAAACTAACACCACAGAGTCTACCAATTCAGGTAGAAGCCATCATTCATTACAAATTTGAATATATGATATTCCGTAAAATAATCTGTCTACAAAATGAGATACATTCCGTTTGAACTACCAAAAGCTGTAACCAACGTTATTACCTAATTATGAAAAAGTGCAGTACATATAAATTATTTCATCACGAGAGGAGATAACCAAAATTTTCCAAGCAATATGATTAAGAAAATGGGATTTAGGCATCCAAATGCCACAAAAGACCAAATCACATTTTTAAACCAAGTTACACAAAGAAAATGCACCTAAGCACCAAGAGGAACTGTTACAACTCCATAAGGTATATCCAAGTCATCGCTACTCATATTCAAAAACCTAACTCCAATATAACCGTAAAGATTGTAAAACATTATATCTCCTCACGACATTTAACTGAAAGCGTAACAAAATACCATCTTCTTTTTGTTGATGCGTTGGTGTTTTAGAGTAGAGGTAAGAAAACCGGAGACCATATATGTAGTTTCTAACATATGCAAGATTACTTAAAAATTGGAGAGCCATGTCGCTTTCTCTTGGACCTAAATATAGCTAGCTGCTGGTGTTGAACAATAAACAGCCACACCACACACTAAGACAAGTAATCGAAATGACTCTCTTTGTATTGTAGTAGAAGAAGAAACAAGAGAGAGATGCAAGATAGTAGTATATATAGGTGAGTCAACCTATTATTCTAGGCAGCTGCCTTGCTAGTGATTCGTGTCGTAAATGCAATCGATCCCTCCCACTCGACCTGCGATCTTCTACAAGGAAAAAGTAGCAGCTCACCAACCACCATATAATTATACAAGGAAAAAATGCTACTTGGCACAAGTGTAAACGAGAAGCTTGAGGTAGCAGCAGATTGAAGTGATAAAGTGCAAAGGAGAAGCTTCACTAGTAAACAATTTCTGAATGTTATAAAGTGGGGAAAGTAAAATAAAATTCATGACTAGTCATGGCACTAGAAAAGAGATGAAATTTCACAAAACCAGAGCCAAGCATAGTCCGTAATGTCAAATTTTCAGTTAGTTAATTATTACAGTCCTTTGCTAAAAGAGATGATCCGTCCAAGAAATTTAATACTAGATGCATGCAAATTGTTGAGGATCTTTTAGTGAATGACTAACAACAAGTAGCCGAGCTTGCCCAAGAAAGATTAGATTCGAAGTGAATGGAGGGGAGAATAAAAGCGAGCACAACGGCAAATTAATAAATCAATAGCTAGCAGGGGAGAATAAAAGCAACACAAGCTCACAAAGAAATCAAGCACCTAATTAAATTAGTTAGCCCTATCAACCACAGTCCATACATCCATTCTGTACAATGTTTTCGACAAGGACACCATCACTCCCATCACATAGAAATCTAATTACTTGCTGCATCTATGTACTTGTTTTATGTCGATCTTCCTGATCAGATGGCTGCAAAGTTGGCCCCGAACTTAAACCAACTTTTCAACAGCAGCAGTTTTTTGTACTTCTAGGAAGTAAACCTCCCCGGACCCATCCTTTGATAGGAAAAAGAGGCCAATGGCCTACAAAAGATTCAGTTTATACAAACATAAAAATTAGAATCAACTAAGGGAAACAACAGATTTTTTACAACACTTTTTACCAAGTTTGAATACTAATCGAGGTGGTGTCTCGCTCTGCAGCCGACTCTTCAAAAACAGATCAACGCCACCACAGTGCGGAATTATACAATCATTTATCTTTTGTTTTGGTTTAACTGAAATGACTTCATGAAAATGAAATGGCAGAAATTTTCTGTGACAAGTAACAATGTAACATTCGATGTGATTTACCTTACATCCTATTCTCTTTATGTCTTGCACAGAAATTATGTTTGTTTTTTCCAGCACATGTATGTTAAAGCGAGAATGGGCTTATAGGCCATCCCTTTGATCATCCATTGTAGTAATTTCGTTAACTAAAAATGTGCCTAGCTAGCCACTTATTCCCAGTTCCCCACTAGGACAGAAATGAATATGTGCATGTAAATCATTAGGAAACTGCTGCTACTATTCTCTGCAGCTAAAAATCGATGAGCTGCAATCAGTTTTGCCAAAATCAGTACATAGAAATCTAACAACAGAGTTCAATTCAACTTTGCACCCACATGTCTGAATTTTGACTTCCACATGTCTGAATTTTGAAACAGTTGCAATATCTGAATTCAACAACAGACTAATTCAACAACAAACTAACTAATTCAACAATATCTGAATTTCAAAATTTTGACTTCCACTGAGACTAACAACAGACTAATTCAACAACAAACAGTTGCAATATATTGACTTCCACATGTCTGAATTTTGAAACTCGAACCAGGGCACCTTGGCGTGCGGAAGACGAGGTGGGGTGTGGAAGACGAGGTGGGGCGGCGAGTAGACGGGCACCTTGGCGTCTGGCCGAGGGCGATTTAACCTGGCGCCGAGGGCGGCGGGTAGACGGGCACCTCCCGGAGATCACCTCCAGCCACGTCTCCTCCACGAGCAGCTCCGGACTTGGCAAGGCGGAGGTTCTTGCGCGGGCGAGGGCGAGGTTGGTGTCACCTGCGGCGCTGCTGCTCCGGAGAGTGGGGTGGGGTCGGAGGGAGGAAGGGAGGATGGGGAGAGGAGGCGTCGGTGGTGTGGTGTGGGACAGGCGGCGCTGCTCCCATGAGAGTGGGGTGGGGTCGGAGGGAGGAAGGGGAGGATGGGGAGAGGAGGCGTCGGTGGTGTGGTGTGGACGGGCGCTGCTCCGGCGAGAGTGGGGTGGGGTCGGAGGAGGAGGAAGGGAGGATGGGGAGAGGGAGGCGTCGGTGGTGTGGTGTGGACGGGCGGCGCTGCTCCCATGAGAGTGGGGTGGGGTCGGAGGGAGGAAGGGGAGGATGGGGAGAGGGAGGCGTCGGTGGTGTGGTGTGGGACGGGCGGCGCTGCTCCGCGAGAGTGGGGTGGGGTCGGAGGGAGGAACGGGAGGATGGGGAGAGGGAGGCGTCGGTGGTGTGGTGTGGGACGGGCGGCGCTGCTCCGTGAGAGTGGGGTGGGGTCGGAGGGAGGAACAGGAGGATGGGGAGAGGAGGCGTCGGTGGGCCAGGCGGCACTGGTGTCGGGCGCGGCCGAGGGCGGCGGGCGGGCCGGGAGAGGAGAGGGAAGGGATCATGGGCGAGGGCGAGGGAGAGAGGGATCGACTGAAGGGGATCATGGGCGGCACAATACTAATGGCGCACCACCCCTCGGTGCGCCATAAGCAGACATGCTAATGGCGCACCTCACCCAGTGCGCCATTAGTATTTTTTTACTCAGAGCCAACAGGTTATCTACCACCATACCTGATACACATCAAGTCTTCTCTACTAGTTCGACCGTCACAGCTAGTTCTCACACCAGAGGTCCTGGGTTCGATTCCTGTGCTCCACAAATTTTTTATGCATTAAAAATGCTGTTTGATACTTACTTGTGTTTAAATATGTTCAAACTTGTTTAAATCATAACATTAATATTTTTTATAAGACAGTAATATTTTTTAAAAAATATCATCAAACAAGAATGCCGGTGGAGCGGGAGGTGCGGGGTCTTGAGGGTCGGGGGCGGTTGAGTAGGGAGGGTGCGGGGGTCGGCGGCGATTGAGTAGGGGAGGTGCGGGGGTCGGGCGGTTGAGTAGGGAGGTGCGGGGGTCGGTGGCGGTTGAGTAGGGAGGGTGCGGGGGTCGTGGCGGTTGAGTAGGGAGGGTGCGGGGGTCGGCGGCGGTTGAGTAGGGGCGGGGTGGGGGGGGTCGGCGGCGGGGGTTGCGTAGGGGAATCGAGGGTGCGGGCGGTGTGGGCCGGGTGGACCGGATCTGGCGTGGTGGGATAGCGATCGAGTTGGTGGGGTATCGAGATGGAGGGGGATCGAGTGTCCATGAAATTTAAAAATATTCATGATAGTTCAAAAAGTGCCCATGAAATACAATCGAGAAATGAAGTCTACGATTTAAATACAATCGATCTTAGCTAGCTATCTCTTCACAATCTTCTTGCCCTTCTTTTTCGCAAATGGGGTTCTTCTATGGAACGGACGTCCTTTAGGTAGGGTGGTCCTGCTTCTTCTTGTGGTGTATGCTGCTACTTCATCATAAATCGTCATGTTCGATCCTCGGGTCGTCAGACTTGTCGAAGTCTTGCTCATTGGCTACTCCATCCATTCCGATGATCTTCCTTTTGCCTCTCCTCACGACAACACGACCGGGCTTTGGCGGGTCGGTAATGAAGAAGCATTGGTCCACTTGGGAAGCCGATGCTCGTGGCTCATTTTTCGTGGTGATGTTTTGCGCCCGGGTCTTGGATTTGGCTTCGGGTATAACCATGGTGGTGAAATACGGTCTTCTTTTATGACGTTCTTGGCCCATCGACACGGAACATCGGACCTTCTCTCCAACAGTAGCTCAGCTCCCCAGATCTCCTCGATCCTTCCGTAGTATCTGTCCTTGTCGTTACGGTGTAGGATTCCATCGTTACCCCGGAGTTCTGATAACCATCGCCGTCATGTCCTTGGCCTCGGTGTAGAATGTGTAGCCGTTGATATCGTGACGCCTCATAGGTCATCGTTGTGCTCGGCGCCCGTGACAAGGCGAATATGAGTTGTTCTTCCGCGGAAGAATCCTGATGTAAAGGGTACGGCGTAAGCTTCCGCTTGAACCAACGCGTGAAACATGAGTTGTGCTCTTTGAGTATATCTCCGTCCGTCCTCTGTTGGCCTCGGTCATTGTACGTCTTCTTAATAAAGGTTACATCTTTGTACCACCCAAGGATCGACCACGTCTATGTGTTGTAGCGCGACTAGGTTTGCTCTTTCAAAGTCAGCGAGTCGACCCTCGAAGTCGACATGCATTTCATGGCGATCCTCACGGTAACCCCATCCAGCGAGCCTGCCGAGGTGCTGTTGACGGGCAGACCAACGGGTTCTCGATGCCTAGATAATTCGTGCGATGGGAGATGCACTCTTCGATTGAAAAGCCCCGCTATGCTTCCTTCTCGACGTGACATGTTGCGAACGTATCCTTTGATGACACCATTCATCCTTTCGAGCGGCATCATGCTATGCAGGAACGTCGGGCCCGAGTTGGATGATATCCTCCACTATATGGACCAGCAGATGCACCATAACGTCAAGAATGCGGGCGGAAGTACATCTCAAGCTCGCATAGTATCACCACGATCTCTTCCTGTAGCCTTCTAAGTTGCCTCACGCCAATCGACTTCCGAGATGACGTCGAAGAAGTTGCATAGGCCAAATAGCGTTTCACGGACGTGCGTGTCCATGATCCCACGGATTGCAACCGGAAGTATCTGCGTCATCAAGACGCGTGATGTCGTGAGACTTCATCCCGCTGAACTTCGCTTCACTGGGTCTAGGTATCCGCTTATCTTCCCCAGCGTAACCATAAGGAAGTTTTACTCCTAGGAGGCAGGTGAAAAACTGCTCGATCTCCTCGACTTAGAGTGAAGCACGCGGAGGGTAGTCATTTCCGGTCTTCTTGGCCTTTTTGCCTTTGCGACGACTTCTTCGTGGTCCTGCTTCGCCTCATCATCATCATCATCATCATCATTAGCGTGAAGCTCCTGCACGATGCCCATTGATTTCAAGTCTGCCCTTGCTTTCGCCCATCTTTGGTCCTCTCTCGCATGTTGAGCAGGGTACCAAGCGGACTCTCGCACACGTTCTTCGTGATATGCATGACATCAAGGCTGTGAGGCACACGGTGGATCTTCCAGTACGGCAAGTCCCAGAAAACAGACCTCGTTTTCCATACCTTCAGCAGCGGCTCTGGCGCCTTTTGCTTCTTTCCCGGCTCTGGCGCCTTTTGCTTCTTTCGGCAGTGGGCGGTCTTTCCAATTTTTCAACAGCTTGTCTATTTCCTCGCCGCTCCTCGTACCACGGGCTTTTTTCGGGTTCGGTTTCACCATCGAACAGATCCTTGCGTTTCCTCCACGGGTCATCGTCGCGAAGCCACCTTCGATGTCCCATGAACACGGTTTTGAAGACCCGGATCTCTATCTAGCTGGTGATACGTTGTGTCATCCATGCACCTTATGCATCCGTAAAATCCGTGGACTACCCGCCTCGCGAGATATCCGTAATCGAGATAGTCGTGCAATCGTCGTGAGCGTGCGGCTCTCATAGGGAAATATTCTTTCTCTGCGGCGTCCCACGTATTGGCTGGCGTTTTCCACAGCGTGTCAAGCTCGTCTTTCAGCAGCCCCAGATACAGATTGATGTCGTTCCCTGGTTGTTTTGGCCCTTCAATTAGCATACGCATGTGAATGTACTTCCTCTTCATGCACAACCAGAGGGGAAGGTTGTACATCCACACAAACACAGGCCAGGTGCTATGTGTGCTTCTCTGGCTGCCAAACGGATTGACTCCATCGGTGCTCGCGCCCAACACGATGTTCCTTGGATCGTTCCCAAATTCTGAGTCTTGAAGTTCAACGCTTGCCACCGCTCGCATCCTTAGGGTGACTCAACATCTTGTCTTTTTATCTATCTCCGGATCATTTCGTCATCTTCTCGCTTCTTCTCCTCCCTATCCGGCGTGCCAACGCAGGAGCTTTGCTACCTTAGGGTCCGCGAAATACCGCTGCAGACGAGGAGTGATCGGAAAGTACCACACCACTTTTCGAGGAGCTTTCTTCCTCTTCTTGTATCGAGTGACGCCAAGACACCGGACATATGGTAGACTCCGCGTGCTCGTCCCGATAAATGATGCAATTGTTCATGCACACATGGTATTTCACGTTCGGTAAATCGAGAGGACACACGATTTTCTTCGCCTCATCCAAACTGGTCGGGCACTTGTTCCCCTTGGGAAGACGTTCGTGCGTAATGACATGTTCTCGTCGAAGCATCGTCGGTCATTTTGTGTTTTACCTTCATCTCCGAGCCATGAGCGTTACTTTCAAAGCGGTATCCTCGGCCTGCATCCTTCATACAATGGAGTAACCGCGTCTAACTCAAGTTGATCCATCTTGGCTTTCTCTCGGGCGGCAGCTCTGGCGTTATCCGTGCGCTTGAGAAGCATCTCTTGAATATGAGGGTCCTGCACCCAGCCCATCGATGGTCCAGCGTAAATGCGCTCCGCCCGCATCATCATCTTCATGATCATGCCGTCGTCCCGCTTCCGGACAAGATCTTCCTCATCATCATGTCCTGCATCTTCTACATGATGATCGTATGTAAGATCACCGTCGTGATCATCTCCTTGGGATTCTTCGTCTTCTCGCCCGCCCGAGCCGCGGTGGTTGTCTTGCTGCCCTTCCTCATTTCTTGCCCGGCCCCCATGGACGACTTCGTAGTCATCTTCATCACCTTGCCACCGATAGCCATCCATGAAACCACACAAGAGCAGGTGGTCCCGCACCTGCCGGAATCCGCTCCGCAATAAGGCTCTTCACTTGCATCTTCGACACGCATATCTTATCTCCGTCTCGTTCTTTTGAAGCATCTCGCCTTCATGACCTCAAAAACCTATTCACGATGCCTTCGGTCATCATGCGGACCATGGTCGCTCAAGGGTAGAGCAAAAGCGATATTTTAGAACCAAACAAAAATTTGGCATGACTTTCCCTAAAAATAGGACCAAAAGAATGCTTAATGCCAAAATTCTACTTGAAACGGAAATGAATCAACATTCCGGCAAAATATTGGCAACTATCGCATTTCAAATACCGGTACACCTCCAAACACAAACACATATGCAACACCACAAACATATGCAACACCACGAACATACATAGATCTAGCTAGGCCATAAAAAGTGCATGTGCACATTGTTGTAGGGAGAACAACATAAATATAGCTTCCCCTTACTTACCTATTAAAACAAGGTAATTTAACCACTTAATTTGAATGAATCTATGGTGGAAATGAGGTGAAAAGAGGAGGCACCGAGACAAGGAGGAGGTGGAGAGAATGAAGTGGGGAGAAAGTGAGTGTGGGTAGGAGAGGCTGTCCAAAATATCTAGTTGCTGCCCACTTACTAATGGCGCACTAGCAACAAATGCGCCATTAGTAATCCAGGTCACTAATGGCGCACCTTCTGGCGGTGCGCCATTAGTAGTTTTGCAAAAAAAAAAATACTAATGGCGCACCCTTGGCGCGGTGTGCCATTAGTAGTTACAACTACTAATGGCGCACTTCATCCGGATGCGCCATTAGTATGTTTGGACAGGCGCACTAGTTCAAAAAAATAATAATTTTCTATACTAATGGCGCACCTTTGCAGTGCGCCATTAGTAGTTACAACTACTAATGGCGCACTTAAGAAGGATGCGCCATTAGTATGTTTGGACAGCGCACTAGTTCAAAAAAATTTGATACTAATGGCGCACCCTTTGCATGGTACGCCATTAGTAGTTTCAACTCTAATGGCGCATCAGAAGGTGGTGCGCCATTAGTATATAGTAATGGCGCACCAACTTTCTGGTGCGCCATTAGTGTCAATCCCATCTATAGCCCTTTTTCTAGTAGTGGTATGTTGTCTAGCCTCTAGTGGTGTTATGTGAACGTCGACTACATAACACTTCACCATTATTTGGGCCTAGAGGAAGGCATTGGGAAGCAATAAGTAGATGATGGGTTGCTAGAGTGACAGAAGCTTAAACCCTAGTTTATGCGTTGCTTCGTAAGGGGCTGATTTGGATCCATATGTTTCATGCTATGGTTAGGTTTACCTTAATACTTTTGTTGTAGTTGCGGATGCTTGCAATAGAGGTTAATCATAAGTGGGATGCTTGTTCAAGTAAGAACAACACCCAAGCACCGGGTCCACCCACATATCAAATCATCAAAGTACCGAACGCGAATCATATGAACGTGATGAAAACTAGCAGACGGTAATTCCCATGTGTCCTCGGAGCGCTTTTCTCTATATAAGAGTTTGTCCAGGCTTGTCCTTTGCTACAAAAAGGATTGGGCCACCTTGCTGCACTTTATTTACTTTTGTTACTTGTTGCTCGTTACAAATTATTCTATCACAAAACTATCTGTTACCACTTATTTCAAAGACTGCAGAGAGTACCTTGCTGAAAACTGCTTATCATTTCCTTCTGCTCCTCGTTGGGTTCGACACTCTTACTTATCGAAAGGACTACGATAGATCCCCTATACTTGTGGGTCATCAAGACTCTTTTCTGGCGTCGTTGCCAGAGAGTGAAGCGCCTTTGGTAGGTAGAATTTGGTAAGGAAAAATTTATATAGTGTGCTGAAATTTACTGTCACTTGTTACTATGGAAAGTAATCCTCTGAGGGGCTTGTTCGGGGTATCTTCACCCCGACCAGTAGAGAAAATTGTTGCTCCTCAACCTACTGAACCTATTGAAAATGAAAATGTTCCCTTTGAAGTTCCTTCGGGTATGTTAGAAAAACTGCTAGCTAATCCTTTTGCAGGAGATGGAACAAAGCATCCTGATGAGCACCTAATCTATGTGGATGAAGTTTGTGGATTATTTAAGCTTTGCATGTATACCCGATGATGTTGTTAAGAAGAAGGTCTTCCCTTTATCTTTGGTGGGAGATGCATCGACATGGTATAGGCTATGTGATGATACGGGATCATGGAACTACAAACGATTGAAATTGGAATTTCATCCGAAATTTTATCCTATGCATCTTGTTCATCGTGATCGCAATTATATATATAATTTTTGGCCTCGCGAAGGAGAAAGCGTCGCTCAAGCTTGGGGGAGTCTTAAATCATTGTTATATTCATGCCCCAATCATGAGCTCTCAAGAGAAATAATTCTTCAAAGATTTTATGCTCGGCTTTCTAGTAATAATCAATCCATGCTCTATACTTCTTGTGCTGGCTCTTTATGATGAAGACTATTGAATTCAAATGGAATTTATTGGATAGAATTAAATGCAACTCTGAAGATTGGGATCTCGGCGAAGGTAAGGAGTCAGGTATGACACCTATGTTTGATTGTGTTAAATCTTTTATGGATACCGATGTCTTCCGTAAATTTAGCCCTAAATATGGACTTGACTCTGAGATAGTAGCTTCTTTCTGTGAATCCTTTGCTACTTATGTTGATCTCCCCAAGGAGAAGTGGTTTAAATATCATCCTCCCATAGAAGTAAAAGTAGCTGCACCTATTAAAGTTGAAGAAAATACTATCACTTATAATGATCCTATTGTCCCTACTTCTTATGTTGAGAAACCACCTTTCCCTGTTAGGATAAAGGATCATGCTAAAGCTTCAATCAGTTAAGTAAAAGCAATATTAGAACTTATACACCTCCCGAGCAAGTTAAAGTTGAACCTAATATTGCTATTGTTAAATATCTCTTGGTTGATAATATTGATGGGCACGTTATTTATTTCTGCGGTGAAACTGCTAGAATTGCCAAACCTTGTGATAAAGATAAACATAGACCTGTGGTAGGCATGCCTGTTATTTCTGTTAAAATAGGAGATCATTGTTATCATGGCTTGTGTGATATGGGTGCTAGTGTTAGTGCAATACCTTATGACTTATACAAAGAAATTATGCATGATATTGCACCTGCTGAGATAGAAGATATTGATGTCACAATTAAACTTGCCAATAGAGATACTATTGCACCAGTGAGAATTGTAAGAGATGTTGAAGTCTTGTGTGGGAAAACTAAATACCCTACTGATTTTCTTGTTCTTGGTTCCCCACAAGATAGCTTTTGTCCCATTATATTTGGTAGACCCTTCTTGAACACAGTTAATGCTAGGATAGACTACGAAAAGAGTGTTGTTACTATTGGCTTGGGTGATATGTCTCATGAGTTTAATTTCTCTAAATTTAGTAGACAACACCGTGAAGAAGAATTGCCTAGTAAGGATGAAATTATTGGTCTTGCTTCTATTGCCGCATTCTCCTAGTGATCCTTTAGAACAATATTTCTTTGGACCATGAAAATGATATGTTTATGAACGAAAGAAGGGAAATAGATGAAGTATTCTTTAAATAGGAACCTATCCTGAAACACAATTTGCCTGTTGAAATCCTAGGGGATCCTCCTCCACCCAAGGGTGATCCCGTGTTTGAGCTCAAACCTTTACCTGATACTCTCAAATATGGTTATCTTGATGAGAAAAAGATATATCTTGTTATTATTAGTGCTAACCTTTCAGAGCATGAAGAAGAAAGACTATTGAAAACTCTGAAGAAGCACCGTGCTGCTATTGGATATACTCTTGATGATCTTAAGGGCATTAGTCCCACTCTATGTCAACATAAAATAAATTTGGAAGAAGATGCCAAACCGGTTCGTGATCATCAACGAAGGCTGAACCCTAAGATGAAAGAAGTGGTAAGAAAAGAAATACTAAAGCTCCTTGAGGCAGGTATAATTTATCCCGTTGCTGATAATCAGTGGGTAAGTCATGTCCATTTTGTCCCTAAGAAGGGAGGTATTACCGTTGTTCCTAATGATAAAGATGAATTGATTCCGCAAAGAATTATTACAGGTTATAGGATGGTAATTGATTTCCGCAAATTAAAGAAGGCTACTAAAAAGGATCATTACCCCTTACCTTTTATAGATCAAATACTAGAAAGATTATGCAAACATACACACTTTTGCTTTCTAGATGGTTATTCTGGTTTCTCTCGAATACCTGTGTCAGCCAAATGATCAATCAAAGACTACTTTTACTTGCCCTTTTGGTACTTTTGCTTATAGACGTATGCCTTTTGGTTTATGTAATGCACCTGCTACCTTTCAAAGATGCATGATGGCTATATTATCTGACTTTTGTAAAAAGATTTGTGAGGTTTTCATGGACGATTTTTCTGTCTATGGATCCTCTCTTGATGATTGCTTGAGCAACCTTGATCGAGTTTTGTAGAGATGTATAGAAACTAATCTTGTCTTGAATTAGGAAAAGTGCCACTTTATGGTTAATGAAGGTATTGTCTTGGGTCATAAAGTTTCTGAAAGAGGTATTGAAGTTGATAAAGCTAAAGTTGTTGATATTGAGAAGATGCCATGCCCCAAGGACATCAAAGGTATAAGAAGTTTCCTTGGTCACGCCAGTTTTTATAGGAGGTTCATTAAGGATTTCTCAAAAATTTCTCGACCTCTGACTAATTTATTACAAAAAGATATACCATTTGTCTTTGATGATGATTGTGTAGAAGCATTTGAAATACTTAAGAAAGCATTGATCTCTGCACCTATTGTTCAGCCACACGATTGGAATTTACCCTTTGAAATTATGTGTGATGCTAGTGATTATCTTTGTAGGTGCTGTTCTAGGGCAAAGAGTTGATAAGAAATTAAATGTTATTCAATATTATAGTAAAACTCTAGACAATGCTCAAAGAAATTATGCTACTACTGAAAAAGAATTCTTAGTAGTTGTATTTGCTTGTGATAAGTTCAAACCTTATATTGTTGATTCTAAAGTAACTATTCACACAGATCATGCTACTATTAAATATCTTATGGAAAAGAAAGATGCTAAACCTAGATTTATTAGATGGGTTCTCCTGCTACAAGAATTTGATTTGCATATTGTTGATAGAAAGGGAGCTGAGAACCCCGCTATGCATAACTTGTCTAGGTTAGAAAATGTTCTTGATGACCCACTACCTATTGATGATAGCTTTCCTGATGAGCAATTAAATGTTATAAATGCTTCCCGTAGTACTCAATGGTATGCTGATTATGCTAATTATATCGTGGCTAAATTTATACCACCTAGTTTCACATACCAGCAAAAGAAAAAGTTTTTCTATGATTTGAGACATTACTTTTGGGATGACCCACATCTTTATAAGAAGGAGTAGATGGTGTTATTAGACGTTGTGTACCTAAGCATTAACAGGAACAGATCCTACGCAAGTGTCACTCCGAGGCATATGGAGGACACCACCCTGGAGATAGAACTGCACATAAGGTATTGCAATCTGGTTTTTATTGGCCTACTCTCTTCAAGGATGCCCGTAAGTTTGTCTTATCTTGCGATGAATGCCAAAGAATTGGTAATATTAGTAGACGTCAAGAAATGCCTATGAATTATTCACTTGTTATTGAGCCATTCGATGTTTGGGGCTTTGATTATATGGGACCTTTTCCTGCCTCTTATTGGATATACACATATTTTAGTTGCTGTTGATTACGTTACTAAGTGGGTAGAAGCTATTCCAACTAGTAGTGCTGATCATAACACTTCTATTAAAATGCTTAAAGAAGTTATTTTCCCGATGTTGAGTCCCTAGATATTTAATGACTGATGGTGGTTCACATTTTATTGATGGTGTTTCCCGTAAAATGCTTGCTAAGTATGACGTTAATCATAGAATTTCATCTCCTTATCACCCATAGTCTAGTGGTCAAGTAGAATTGAGTAATAGAGAGCTCAAATTAATTTTGCAAAATACTATTAATAGATCTAGGAATAATTGGTCCAATAAACTTGATGATGCATTATGGGCCTACAAAACTGCATATAAAAATCCTATGGGTATGTCTCCGTATAAGATGGTTTATGGAAAAGCATGTCACTTACCTCTCGAACTAGAACATAAGGCTTATTGGGCTATTAAATAGCTCAATTATGATTTCAAACTTGCCGGTGAGAAGAGGTTATCTGACATTAGCTCACTTGATGAATGGAGAACCCAGGCCTACGAAAATGCCAAGTTGTTTAAAGAAAAAGTTAAAAGATGGCATGACAAAAGGATACAAAGCGTGAGTTTAATGTAGGTGATTATGTATTGCTATACAACTCTCGTTTAAGATTTTTTGCAGGAAAACTTCTCTCTAAATGGGAGAGCCCTTACGTTATCGAGGAGGTCTATCGTTCCGGTGCCATAAAATTCAACAACTTCAAAGGCACAAATCCGAAGGTGGTAAACGGTCAAAGAATTAAACATCATATCTCAGGTAATCCTATAAATGTTGAAACCAATATTATTGAAACCGTAACCCCGGAGGAATATCTAAGGACACTTTCCGGAACGTTTCAGACTCCGAAAAGGAATAGGTATGTGGTACGGTAAGTAAACCGACCCCAAAACAATTTTTATGGCAATATTTCTCCATTTTGGAATATTTAGAAAAATAGAAAAATAGAAGCAGTCCGGGAAGGACACGAGGGCTCCACAAGGGTGGAGGGCGCCCTACCCTCTGGCGCGCTTCTACCTCGTGGGCACCTCGTGTGCTCCCAGACTCCGCTTTCTTGCATGATACGTATTTTGGTCGGTAAAAATTCATTATATAATCTTCCGAAGGTTTTGACCACAGTATCACGCAATTATCCTCTGTTCTTGTTTCGAGCTGTCCTGCTGCAGATTAGAGCAACATGTCATCCCAGGATTCGGAAGGAGAAAGCTATGTGGATGATTACCTTGCAGATGCTAAGGTCTATGGAGATGTGGAGCATTGTGGTTGGACTACGGAGGAAGAAGAGGACTATGAACCTAAGAGGAAGGAGGAGACGAGCTCAGATGAAGATGAAGCCCCATTACCTCAACCTGGGGACATGCATGTGGAGTTCAAAAAGTCAAGCCTCCCTGATAGAGCAAAGAAATTTAAGATCGAGTTTATCCTTTTTCGTCTCTTGCAGGAAAACAAGCAGGAATTATGCAAAAAGATATTAAGCTTGGAGCAGGAGATTGATGACTTGAGGGATCAAAATTCTGTCCTCAAGCGCAAATTAAGGGAGAAGACTACGCCAACAACTCCACCCTCTTCACCAGCAAAGGAGACATAATCACATGGGTATGGGCACTCCCTTGGCAACCGCCAAGCTTGGGGAGATGCCCCAGATCGTATCACTATCACATTCTTATCTTTACCGTTTTTCTTAGTTCGATCCTATTAGTAGTATCTTGATCTAGTAGAATAAAGTTTTGGTATGATCTAGTTTTGAGTTTTGCTTTATGATCTCTCTATGTAATCGAGTCCGTGAGCTATATAATAAAGATTAGTGTCGAGTCAAGGGCTTGATTCTCTTGCTATGATCTTGAGTGAATAAAAGAAAAGAGAAAAGAATAAAAAGAAACAAAGAGATCATATTGATCTTATCGAGAGTAATGACTTCACATAGAAAGAGTATGATGATTAAAAATTGTTGAGAGTTGACAAGCATAGCTTTGGTCATCATTGCAATTAATAGGAAGTAATAAGGAAAGAGAGGTTTCACATATAAATATACTATCTTGGACATCTTTTATGATTGAGAGCACTCATTAAAATATGACATGCTAAAGAGTTGATGTTGGACAAGGAAGACAACATAATGGGTTATGTTTTCTTATATCTAAGATAAAGTATATTGTCATGGATCATCCAACATGTTGAGCTTGCATTTCCCCCTCATGCTAGCCAAATTCTTTGCACCAAGTAGAGATACTACTTGTGCTTCCAGAAACCCTTAAACCAGTTTTGCCATGAGAGTCCACCATATCTACCCATGGATTGAGTAAGATCTTTCAAGTAAGTTGTCATCGGTGCAAGCAATAAAAATTGCTCTCTAAATATGTATGATTGATTGGTGTGGAGGAAATAAGGTTTATATGATCTTGTGATGTGGAAGAAATAAAAGCGACGGACTGCATAATAAAGGTTCATATCACAAGTGGCAATATAAAGTGACGTTCTTTCGCATTAAGATTTTGTGCATCCAACCCTGAAAGCGCATGGCAACCTCTGCTTCCCTCTGCGAAGGGCCTATCTTCTATTATTATCTTCTACCTTATGCAAGAGTCATGGTGATCTTCACCTTTCCTTTTTACATTTTATCCTTTGGCAAGCACAGTGTTTTGGAAACATCCTGATAGATATATCCAATTGGATATAGGGGAGCATGAGTTATAATTGTTCACATTACCCTTGAGGTAAAAGGTTGGGAGGCGAAACTATAAGCCCCTATCTTTCTCTGTGCCCGAGTAAAACTCCGTAACCACAAGCATTGCGTGAGTGTTAGCAATTATGAAAGACTAAATGATAGTTGAGTATGTGGAATTGCTAGAAAGCTCTGACATAGACGCTTTCTGATGTTATATAAATTGCAATTGCTTCAATGACTAATATTATAGTTTGTTGGTTCTCAATAAATTTTATGATTCGTACTTTTGCGTTGTGAATAGATTATTAATTGAGCATAAGAAATCATATGACAATATCCATATATGTTGTTGTTATGAGAATAATCAAGATGCCCTCATGTCCGTATTTTATTTTATCGAAACCTCTACCTCTAAACATGTGGACATATTTATCGTTATCGGCTTTCGCTTGAGGACAAGCAAGGTCTAAGCTTGGGGGAGTTGATACATCCATTTTGCATCATGCTTTTATATCAATATTTATTGCATTATGGGATGTTATTACACGTTATGTCAAAATACTTATGCCTATTCTCTCTTATTTTACAAGGTTTACATAAGGAGGAGAATGCCGGTGGAATTCTAGGTCGGAAAAGGAGCAAATATTAGAGACCTATTCTGCACAACTCCAAAAGTTCTGAAACTCCACGAAAGTTATTTTTTAAATAATAAAAAATATTGAGCGGAAGAAGTACGTCAGAGGGGGGCCCACCTGGCCACGAGGGTGGTGGGCGCGCCCTACCCCTAGGGCGCGCCCCCTGCCTCGTGGGCCCCCTGTTGGCTCTCCGGTGGCCATCTTCTGCTATATGAAGTCTTTCATCGAGGAAAAAAAATCATAAGCAACCTTTCGGGACAAGACTCCGCCGCCACAAGGCGGAACCTTGGCGGAACCAATCTACGGCTCCGGCAGAGCTGTTCTGCCGGGGATACTTCCCTCCGGGAGGGGGAAATCATCGCATCATCATCACCAACGCTCCTCTCATCGGGAGAGGGCAATCTCCATCAACGTCTTCACCAGCACCATCTCCTCTCAAAACCCTAGTTCATCTCTTGTATCCAATTCTTGTCTCCAAGTCCGGGATTGGTACTAGTAGGTTGCTAGTAGTGTTGATTACTCCTTGTAGTTGATGCTAGTTGGTTTATTTGGTGGAAGATCATATGTTCGGATCCTATATGCATATTAATACCCCTCTGATTATGAACATGAATATGCTTTGTGAGTAGTTACGTTTGTTCCTGAGGACATGGGAGAAGTCTTGCTATTAGTAGTCATGTGAATTTGGTATTCATTCGATATTTTGATGAGATGTATGTCATCTAGCCTCTAGTGGTGTTATGTGAACGTCGACTACATAACACTTCACCATTATTTGGGCCTAGAGGAAGGCATTGGGAAGTAATAAGTAGATGATGGGTTGCTAGAGTGATGTAAGCTTAAACCCTAGTTTATGCGTTGCTTCGTAAGGGGCTGATTTGGATCCATATGTTTCATGCTATGGTTAGGTTTACCTTAATACTTTTGTTGTAGTTGCGGATGCTTGCAATAGAGGTTAATCATAAGTGGGATGCTTGTTCAAGTAAGAACATCACCCAAGCATCGGTCCACCCACATATCAAATTATCAAAGTACAGAACGCGAATCATATGAACGTGATGAAAACTAGCTTGACGATAATTCCCATGTGTCCTCGAGAGCGCTTTTCTCTATATAAGAGTTTGTCCAGGCTTGTCCTTTTCTACAAAAAGGATTGGGCCACCTTGCTGCACTTTATTTACTTTTGTTACTTGTTGCTCGTTACAAATTATTCTATCACAAAACTATCTGTTACCACTTATTTCAGTACCTGCAGAGAGTACCTTGCTGAAAACTGCTTATCATTTCCTTCTGCTCCTCGTTGGGTTCGTCACTCTTACTTATCGAAAGGACTACGATAGATCCCCTATACTTGTGGGTCATCAGTAGTCCCTTCACACAAGAAACAAGTGATCTTCCTAGTTGGGCATTCTTCAGTTGGGTGACTTCCTTCACAATTAGGGCATTCATCCTTGTGTTCTTTATGGGTGTGTCGCATTTCTCCACAAATCTTACATGCACAAGGCTTCTTCTCTTTAGGTTCACATGGCTTTCGGGTAAGACGGGACCTCAGTAGAATCGTCTTGAATTCATCCCAAGCATTGGTTCCATCCCATCCTTGTATGGCTTGGTGTATCTCCGCCATTTTGTAGCACCTTGAGTGATCTTTCGTAGGGTGTATGGAACCATATACTCTCCTTCAATACCATTCTCCTTCATGCGATCTACCATGTTCCGTATCCAGTGTGCTACCTCTGGTTGTGTCATGAATCTCGGAAATACTCGTCCATCTCCATTCGTCATCTTTTGGGATCCAAAGGTTTTGGGGTGATATAAGAGAGAGAGAGAGAGCTAGAGAGAGAGAGAGAGAGAGAGAGAGAGAGAGAGAGAGAGAGGGATACACACAATAGAAACAAAAGTTTTGAAAAGACAGATTTTATTTGTGGCTGTCGGAAAAACATCAAACAAATGACAGCTCACAAACGTTGCATCTAACGAAGGTATATATCAAGGGTTTGGTCTTCTAAAGGTCAATAACTCTTTAAAGTCTTCAAACTCTTCAAGTCTTGTTCATGTCTCCGATGACTACTTCCGATCGTGCTTGTCCTTCTCAAGTTCTTTTGCCAGATCAACTCTGTGAACGCGAAGTCTCTCGTGACGTCCTTTAATGTTCTTGAGTTGCGTTCCAAACTTCTGGGTTTCAACATCCTTGACATGAACCATGGTCTACTGTCCTTCATTTCTTGGCGAATCTCCGGTGTCTTGAGGTTTTGCTCCTCCAGCTTGGCTACTTCAGCTTCTGGGTCCTAAGTTCTTCACAAAATACTTTCTCGTCAAATACGGCTTTCTGCAGGTCCATCTTAAAACTCCTGATGTAATACTCCAGATCCTGGCGATACACCAGCTAAGATTAAAACTGCATCCTTTGCTGATAGGTGCTCCATCAGCCTTCTACCATCCAATCCTTACGACGAACTGCATGCTTAACTCAGCACGGTGGCAATAGCATAAGCGGGCGATAACATCATGGATATCCGTGTTTCTGCTCTTGTAATTACCATGAGCTATCATTCCATAGTTGATATCTCCTGCCTTAGGGTTTTCTTGACAAAACTTTCAGTTATGATGCTCCATGTTTCGGTATTTCTTCGATACACCTTGATCTCGGGTATTGACAGCTTCCATAGTCTGTCAAGTTCCATAAAGGTGGCCTTACTAGGTCATACTAAATCTGGAAATTCTACAGGGCTTTAAAATTCTCCTAGTCTCCGGAGTCTTCAACCGTTGTAGTTTCCATTATCATAATGTATGGTAAAATCCTCTTCATTCCAAATGGTCTTAGTTATCCGATATCTTGTACTTCTTGAAGTGGTCTCATCCGTCGAATCTTCAAGTGGTCCAACGGGAAAAGGGGTATGGTCTCACTTAAAGGGAATATTTGAATAAGCTCAGAAGTGAGGGGAGGTAAAAGATCTTTTTGAAAAGAACGTTATAGAGGAAAATCTTTCCTATGGGCTTGCCAGTTTCTAGGGGTCACGTCCTACAGTCAACATGTGCTCTGGTACCATCTTATAGCGACCCAACCTCAGACGGTCAAGTCTTTGTGCTTAAGTGTCATCCCTGGATCGGTATGCTGACACACACAATACTCGAGGATTTATAACAGAGGTAAATCACATGTATAAAGTAACGTAAAATATTACCTCAATCCAAATAGCGGAAGTAACAAGGTAGTGGATTCCCATCAACACCAACGGCAAAGTTGAGTGTAGAAATCGTAACCCTAACGTATCACTTACTCGTCGTAAGATAATTCTGCAACATGAGACATTGCAGCCACAAAGGGTCAGTACATTGAATGTACTGGCAAATTCACACCATGGGATAATGATGAATAATAGCTATCACTACATGCATATATGGCTGGTGGAAAAGCTCTATGGTTATAATGTTTTTGCGAAAATCCAATTTTTCCCTACTGCAAAAGAATATATTTTATTTAACTACAAAGTTGGTTGAAAACATTGAGAATGGTAAACCCATCTCAATCCCAATTAGAAGGTAATTAATACCCCAACAAAATTAATTTAGAGTTATGAGATCAACATGATAATCCAAGAACCAGATATTCAAGATGTCCATAACCGGGGACACGGCTAACCATGATTAGTTTGTACACTCTGCAGAGGTTTGCGCGCTTTTCCCCCCAAGACTCGATCTCCTCCGTTGGATTTCTCGCACTACATAATGTTTGAGAAACAGATGACCGAGACACAATCTTTCCAAAGAGGTCCCCTTAACCGATAGATAGGCATGTACACCCTCAATCCCCTACATCTGCTAGCCCATCATGGAAAGATTTCCCACAACTTACTCAACTATGCCAGAGCCCATAATGGCATGTGGCTGCACACGGAAGTTTGTAGCATGAATAATCTTATGATCCCTTTGAGCCTGGGTGGCAGTCCATAGGAGAATCACACATTACCCCGGGATTTCCAAAAATACAGGCAATACTGGATTCCCCAGGTGCCTCAATCCACCCAGAGGTGTATTAACGTTGTCACCTTAAGTTAACCATTAATTAAACAACCTCACATCTGTCATGGAATACTCTCAAAACCCAATCCACGTCTACGAGCATAGCATAGCAATATAAGCATAACGTAGAAGTAACTCCCAAGGTGTGAATGCAGGGCAATAGGTTCCTACCTCATCAACTACTTCCCAATACCCACATGTTATCAAGTCCTAACCATGCAAAGGTTTGAGGTGAAACTAATGCATAAAAACTGGGTATGAAAGGGATATGATCAAAGTGTGAACTTGCATGTACTGTTGATGAAGATGATTCGCACTCATAACTCCTGATAGTTCTACTCATCACACTCCGGTCAATCTATCGTAAGCAAGCAATAGTAACCACACATAAGCAATCACTCAAAGCTCGGAAAGTACGAACAAAACAATTCGAAAAGCTTCAAAACCAAGAAAATAACTCTTGCAACATAAAACAATTTCTAATAGTACCAAAATTATATGAATTTGGCCTTATCAGAGAGTTTAGGTCAAGAGCTTCAATTAGCAAAACGAATCAACTAAATCGGGGTTACGAAACTGAAGTTACGAACAAAAGAAGTTTGAATACAAATCTTTTTGAAATCAAATTTTAAAACTTTCAAAAACATGTTTAAGTTGTTTTACTCGATAGAGGGGATCATAAAGAAGAAGTGGGCGTTGGTTTCGTTGGATTTGGATAAACGAGCGAGAAGTTGTAGTCATTTGAAACAGGGGGACTAATCTGTAAATAAAAATACTATGGATAGGTCTCAGGAAGAAATTAAAAGAAAAATAAAAAAACTAAAATAGCAAACGTTCGCTACCGAACGCTAACGAACGAAAACGTTCGCTAAAACTATCTAAACGGAGAACGTTTGCTACTTAACGATCTAATAAAAATAAAACCGATATAATAATAAAAACAAACCAAAGAAAACCGGGGCGGGTTAAATAGGTTATACCGGCTCGTGTGAAAAAATCGGCGGAGACGGCGGTTAACTCCGGTGAGGCGGGGCGAGGCGGCGGTTGCGGCGAATCTCGCCGGCCGCTTCGACGGTGAGCAGAGGCGGCGGCGAGGTGGCGGCGGTGGCACACGGAGGCGACTACGCAGGCACGGCTAGCGGCGCGGGCACAGCCGAGCAGAGGCGCGAGCGGCAATGGCAGCGCCGGGCAACAAGCGAGATCTGGCGTCAGCGGTGCTGAGAGCAGGTGGCGGAACGGGTCCTAGGGCGGTGTCCTCACCTTTTAAAGGTGGAGGAGGAGGCGGTGGCGTGGGCGAGGGAAGAGGAGGCGGCGGCAATGCGGACTCCGGGGAGGAGTCCCCGTCGGGGACGGCAGGCCCAGTTCGGCGGAAGGAGTTTTTTAAAATAAACTTTTTCTCCAGAAAAACAAAAATAAGTAAAAAACAAAATAATTAAAAATATTAAATAGGCATATAATATATCAAAATTTTCAGAAAAATATTTTCTATAACGTTGACATTTTTCTAGCATCAAATAAAATCTATAGAAATTCGAACAAAGCAAAGAGTGCTACTGCTACAGTAAAACCTCATAAAATCGTTTTAAAAATACCAAAATGAATTCAATTTTTTTCCTCTCCAATTTTCTATTGTAGGGAATCATTTTACCCTAATTTCTGTATATTTATTTTTGGAGAAAAATAATTTGAATAAAAATCCAAATAACTCCAAACTGAAAATAATTTTCAAATGGACTTTAAATTTGATCCTTTTAAACTCCCAACTCATATTTCATATGTTTTGAAGAAGTCATTCTATCTTTGCTCGTGAAAATCATTAAGTTGCATAAAGTTCCTGGGTTGGAAATATTTTCCAAATGGAATTCAAATATTATCAAACACCCTTTTTCATTTAAATAAATGGAAGAAGTCATGTCATCTTCTCTCCAGGGTTTTGTGATGAAAAGTATTTGAATTCACGGAGATCATAAATGCAAAAATGAAAGTTTGGGAAAGTCCTTTTACTCCCTCTCATTTAACTTTCAAAAAGTTTCGAATTCACTCACTTTCAGTCAATCAATCACACAACAATCAAACAAACAATCAAATCTATCTATTTATTATAACATTCCAAAATTTAGAATTTTGGGATGTTACATTGATCGCTTCGGCGCTGTCACTAGGGTTTGCATGTGTTGTGAATAGACACCTCCACTCGCCGCCGACTGAGTGATCAGACCTAGCAGTCCGTCGCACGGTGTTCCTCCTGCACGCACGGATACCGTTGGAGGCGGTGCATCTGCTCCCCTCCGGCGAACTTGTACGTGGGAACCGACGACCGGCTATTCGAGGGAGATCGCACGAAGGAGAGACGATCCACGCAGACGCGCTGCCCCAATTCTTCTTCTGCTGCACAACACTGCTCGTCTAGTGGTAACGTTCTGTGATCCATCTCCCGTAGCATGTTCCTGTTTGTTCTGCGTGTAGGAAAATTTATTTTGCAGTTGACGCACCCTACTGTAGAACCCAACAAGGACAACCCACCAGGGCACGCCAGGAGGCCCTGGCGCGCCGTGGTGGGTTGTGCCCACCTCAGGTGCCCCCGGACCACCTCTTTGCTCTATAAATACCCCAATATTCCAGAAACCCTAGAGGCGTCGACGAAATATTCATCCAGACGCCGCAGTGTCCAGAACCACCAGATACAATCTAGACACCATCACGGAGGGGTTCACCACTTCCATTGGTGCCTCTCTAATGATGTGTGAGTAGTCCTGGCCATCTCAGGCCCGGTTGTCACGGCCGGTTTCTCAATAAAAATATTTATTGAACAACCGACCTAAAAAAATCCAGTATGAGGAAAATCCTCCATACCGGTAGACAATACTTTGATACAAGAGGCCAGTAGCATTAAAATATTACAGGGTCGCGCTGAAGATGCCCAACCAATTATTACAAGCACGCCAATAATTATACATAATGGCGGATATGACACAATGGTGTGGGTTGGAAATACTACTGACTCGAGATATAAGTGATTGGTGGAATAACACGATTGGGGGATAATAAGACTACTACATCGGCGGCTCATCGGCGTCGAGGTGAGGCTCGATGAATTTATTTGGGTAGCGAAGCGGATATATCACAATGACTAATCCAGGTTGCACAAGACTGACTGGATTCCTCTAGGAGTCGGACTCGCTATCGAACTCTTCATCCATGAGATCGCTTTCGACAAGATTCCGCCAAATCAACAAGCCAGGTGAGTACTTTGAAAGTACTCGCAAGATAGTTCGGACAAAAGATATAACAAATGTATGCATGAATGCAACATGATTGATTCATAATGATGTGCTATCAAATTAGTAACATAAGTAAGTAAAAAAAAGGGATCGGCGGTAGTCCGCTCGAAAACCCAAAGAAAATAAACTCAAAACCGATCGGGTGTCTGAAGCGGCGCCTCGAAGGGTGAACAAATAAGTAAAACATGCCACAGTCGGGCATCTAAGCGACACCTCATAAAGGGCTTATATTGAAAGAAAAGACATGCGTGCCACAGTCGGACGTCGGAGCGACATCACAGAAAGGGCTTATAAAAAAATTAAATAATAACAATGTCAGCGATGGACGCTGAGCGACATCACGTAAAGGGCTTATAAAAATAAATAATAACAATGCCGCAATGGACGCTTGAGCGACATCGCGAAAGGGATTATAAAAATAAATAATAACAATGCCGCAGTCGGATGTCTGAGCGACATCGCAGAAAGGGCTTACAAAAATAAATAATAACAATGCCGCAGTCGGACGTCTGAGCGACATCGCGGAAATGGCTTCTAAAAATAATAATAACAATGCCGCAGTCGGACGTCTGAGCGACATCGCAGAAAGGGCTTATAAAAATAAATAATAAAAATGCCATGATCCGGACGTCTGAGCGACATCGCAGAAAGGGCTTATAAAAATAAATAATAACAATGCCGCAGTCGGACGTCTGAGCGACATCGCATAAAGGGCTTATAATTCTTTTCACATAACTGACAAGAAATGGTGCTCACGGAAAATATTCCTCACGTGGAAATAAGCGGGTTAGTCCATTCATAGAAAATAAACATTTAATGCTCATATGGTTGTCAGGAGTTTCTGTCATCGAGACTGACACTTGACAAGATAAGGTGAACACGGTACTTGGACATGAATAAGATGAATTCAAGAATTTTGACTCTGCAGAGTTTGTACCAAAATTGTCCACATCCAACGGATTTCCGTAGTCACGAAGGACTAGTTCCGTTTACGGTATTTCGGAGGAAACACAACTAACTAGTACACAACCATCATACCTCACGTTGCCAGGAATCACCCTAGACAGCGTTCAAGAAAAACTTTGAGACGGGGAGATCACAATCTCGAATAGCATGGGATCAAATTTATTTACGCATGCTCTAAGGGGTGCCCCCATCTCGGTCCCAACCGGAAACACCCATGCCCCCTGACCGGATGAAAGTATTTAATCCAGGGCCATGGAACCCTCATCCCGGCCTCTCGATTTGGTGTGTACCAGGAAGTAGTTTGCAACTTACTAAGTCGTATCCCTCGCGGGAAACAGGTGGTAGTACGAAAGGGGAGACGGACAGGAATCTAACTGATTTATGTTGACACTGGGTCAACGGTCTGGCATAAGCCTGGCATGCTACAATACTGCCATCTTACCCATACTCATGCCAACTCATGGCCATGTAACATATTTCCAACAACTCATGGATTTTCCGAAACTCACTTGCCTCAACTCTTACGAGATAAACTATCATCGAAATGCTCATGAACATGCCATGCTACAAAAATAATGCAAACATGCCCAAACACTCATTATATCAGAAGTTCAAACATTGCTTGCCTGGTTCGGAGTAGTCGGGGTCTAGCTCGGTGAAGTTCGCGGTTCCGTCACCTGCTTCGGTATCTACGGTACACAAAACACACGCGCTAACGTAAATACCATGTGGTACAGAAAAGTAATCCAAATATTTTTTTAAATAAATATGATAAAAAACTAGACAAAATTTTTAAGAGGACAGAAAAAGAATCACTCAAAAATTCCTTTCTGTTAAAAAGTTATAAGAGTTTTGGTCCAAGGACCCATCTGTAATGAAGTTGAGAAAAACGGTTCAGAGTAGAAAGCGTATTTGCCAGAGTATGCTTTCAGAAAACGGTTCAAAAAAAAACAACAGAGAGGCTGACGGGCGGGTCCCGCCCGTCAGGTTTGAATATATGAAAGAGGCGGCAGAGCGCGACGGTGCCCGAGAGCCGCGGTGGTCGCCGGCGGCGATCCACGGCGAGGTAGGGAGATCAGAGGGTACCTCCGTGCTCAGGGCGCCATTCCGCGTTGGTGGGTGGTGGTGGTGGTCGCCGGCGAGCACCACGTCGACGGCGGCTCTTGCTCCGGCGGACGGCGGTTCGGGTGGTCGTGGGCCTCGTCGGAGAGTGCTGCGGAGGTCAAATTGAGGTGGGGTTAGCCTCCTAGTGGTGCCACGAGGCTACGAGCAGGAGTAGGGTGGTGGAGGAGTTCTCACCGAAGAGAACGTTGACGGAGCCCGAGGCGGACGGAGTTGGCCGGAGTCGAGGAAGAAGGGCCCTTCGGGGCTCTTCCAGTGGCTAGCCGGGGTCTGGTGAGGTGGTGGAGTTGTGCGAGGGCGAGAGCAAGATCGGGGGGAGCTATTTATAGATGGCCCGAGGCGGTTGTCGTGAACGGATAAGTCCGACGAGTGTTACGGCGGCGCAGGGCATTGGTCGGGGTGGTTTTGGGGTTGAATGCCGACGTGGAGGTCAACTAACTCCGTTTAGGTGCTGAACAAGCCGGGGTTTGGTTGCTTTGGGCATGCTCGACGGAACGGAGCGGTGCGGACCCGTCGGCGGCAGGGAGCACGTTCTGTGCTTGCCGGGCCACGGCGACGGTGCCGCGGTCGTGCGCTGGCATGCATGAGCCACGCGGAGCGCTAGGGAGAGCTGGGCGGCGCAGAATGGCGTTGAGTTTGGGTGGTGCCTTCATCGTCGCCCGCCACGGAGGTCCCGACGCCGCAGAAGACGCCGGAGGTTGGGGGCAGGCGCCACCGACGCCAGGAATGAGCCAAGCGCTCGTGTGGTGCTCCCGGACAGAGAGGAGGGGCTGTGAGCAACGTGCCAAGTGCACTGTCGATGCATGACTGAACTCTGACGAGGAGAAACGACACTGAACACTGAAACTTCTGAATATTTCTGAAACTGCAAGAAAACAGTGCTTGCCAGGTGTTCGACAGAATGATTTTGGCATGAGGGAGTTTCTCCTTGAGCTGATTTTTGGTGGAGGGGCCTCTCATTGCATCTAGAGACTGCCTGAAGTTTTGTGGAATTTTTGGAGCAAAGGAGATATGAATTTCACCAAATTTGACAAATCTGGTCCAAACTTGCAGAGACTGAAATTTGAAATTTTTGAAAAGAAGAGGAGTGGATCTTGATTGTTCTAGGTTGTGGGTACCAAGGACTATCCAGGGGAGTTGGTTTGAGGTCAAATCTCAAATGCATTTAGGTACTTGCTTTGCAAATCACCTAGGCTCAAAATAATGGACAGAAAAGATTTGGGAGGAGAAATAAATGAAATAAAATTCAGAAAAGGATTGAACTTGTTGAGACAGAATGTTTGGATTGCCCAAAGTGGAAGGAGAGATTTTAGGGGAGATTTTACCATGTGGTGCATGGTAAAGATCATGAGTGGTTTCAGTATTGGAGAAGATGTAAAACTCCTAGGGTTTTCTTTTTCAAAGAAAAAATTAGAGTCCAAAAGTTTTGAAATTTCGAGAAGAGGGCAATCAGAAGAAAAGTTTAAAAACCAAACACCAGAGTTGAAGGAGATGCCAAAATAAAATCCTTGCTAGAGGGAAAAAGGTTTAGAGAGAGATTTTTGGAAGGGTTTAGAAGACCTTCTTCAAATCCAACAAATTTTTTGAAGAAAACCAAAATAATATTTTTGGAGTGTCACAACATCTACCCCCTTAGGAAAAATCTAGTCCCCGAGATTCCAGCTGGTCCTCAAATAAATGTGGGTGCTCTGTCTGAAGGAAATCCTCTCTTTCCCAGGTGGCTTCACCTTCGGTGTGGTTGCTCCACTGAACTTTGAAGAACTTGATGGTTTTCTGTCGGGTTCTCCTTTCAGACTCTCCCAAGATTTTCATTGGATCCTCCCGATATGTAAGGTCTGGCTGCACGTCAATGTTTTTATGGGGTACTTGTTTCTCTGGGTTGCTTACGCACTTCCTCAATTGGGAGACGTGGAATACGTCGTGGATGTCGGATAATTCTTCTGTAAGTCTAATCGGTAGGCTACCGTGCCTCTTCGTGCCACTATGCGTAATGGTCCGATGAATCTTGGTGCTAGCTTCCCTTTAATCTTGAATCGATGCAGGCCTCTCATAGGGGATACTCGTAGGTACACAAATCACCGGGTTCAAAATTGACTCCACGATGCTTCTGATCGTAATAACTCTTTTGTCGGCTTTGGGCTGTCTTGAGTCGGTCCTTAATCACCTTGACCTTATCCTCAGCCTCTTTGAGCAGGTCTGGGCCGAAGATATGGCTGTCTCCGGTTTCCGACCAATTTAGCGGGGTACGACATCTTCGCCTTTACAGAGCTTCAAATGGTGCCATTTGCGCTGGCCTCGATAACTGTTGTTATATGCGAATTCTGCGTATGGTAAGCTCTCTTCCCAACTGGTCCCATAGGTGAGGACACATGCTCTCAAAGATATCTTCTAGAATCTGGTTTACTTTCGATCTGCCCATCCGTGCTGGGATGGTATGTGGTACTAAATGCCAGCTGAGTTCCCAGACCTTGTTGTAAGTGATCCCAAAATCGGGAGACGAATTGAGTGCCTGTATCCGAGATTATTTTCTTTGGGACTCCATGTAAGGCATTTATACGGGAAAGGTAGAGCCTAGCAAGCTTCTGAGTGGTGTGGGTTGTCTTCACGGGGATGAAGTGTGCTACTTTAGTCAGTCTATCAGTGATGACCCATATGGCATCATGTCCGTGTCGTGACCGAGGTAGTCCAATAAAATCCATTCCAATCTCGTCCCATTTCCACTCGGGTATCTTATTTGGTTGCAATAGCCTGGTCGGTTTCTGGCGCTCGGCCTTGGTGCGTTGACAAGAGTCACAACATGCAATAAACGTGGCTATGTCTCTTTTTATACCATGCCACCAAAATGTTTCTTGAAGGTCTTTGTACATTTTTGTTCCTCCAGGATGAATTGAATACGGAGCGGTGTGGCCTTTAGCCAGGATTTGCTGTTTAAGGTCATGGATATTTGGTATGCAAAGCCTATTCCCGTACCACAATATTCCTTGCTTATCGATAACGAATTCTGAGGCCTTGCCCAAATTCATCTTCCGTTTTATGCCTTCAATGCTGGGGTGTCCATGCTGAGCCTCTTTAACCTTCTCTATTAGGGTAGGCTGTAACTCTAAGTTCGACATACTGCCTTCGGTGATCACCATCAGATTGAGCTTAGCGAATTCCTGCTGGAATTTAGGTCTCAAGTTTGGCATGCTGTCATTGTCCGGACTGGGGTTCCGACTCAGAGCATCTGCTACAACATTTGCTTTGCCTAGGTGGTAGTGGATTCCAACATCATAATCCTTTACTAATTCCAACCAGCGTTGCTGCCGTAAATTGAGTTCTGGTTGTGTGAAAATATACTTGAGGCTTTTGTGGTCTGTGTATATTTCACAACGATTTCCAAGTAAGAAGTGTCTCCATTTCTTGAGTGCATGAATAACTGCTGCTAATTCTAGGTCATGAGTAGGATAATTTTCCTCATGCTTGCGAAGTTGTCTGGAAACATATGCGACAACCTTGCCTTCTTGCATTAATACGCACCCGAGGCCCTTTCGAGATGCGTCACAAAATACCTCAAAATTTTTGTATATATCTGGCACAATTAATCTTTGGTCTGTCGTGGGCTTCCTCTTCAGTTCTTGGAAACTTTTCTCGCAAGCTTCCGTCCATTCAAACTTCTTGTCTTTCTTGAGTAGTTGCGTCATTGGCTTTGCTATGGTGGAGAATCCTTCAATAAATCTTCGGTATTATCCTGCCATTCCCAAGAAACTTCAGACATCCACACGTCCGGCTGGTGGCTTCCAGCCAAGTACGGTCTTGACTTTTTCCGGGTCTACGGCGATACCTTCTTGGGTCAGTACATGGCCTAGAAAACCTACTTGCTTTAGCCAAAATTCACACTTGCTGAATTTAGCGTACAATTGATGTTTCCTGAGTTCCCCTAGTACAATTCGGAGATGTTCAGCGTGCTCTTCTGGTGTTTTGGAGTATACCAGAATATCATCGATAAATACCACAACAAACTTGTCCATAAACTTCATGAATACTTCGTTAGGTGAACAAAATATGCGGGGGCGTTTGTTAGTCCGAATGGCATTACGGTGAACTCATACAATCCGTATCTGGAGGTGAAAGCTGTCTTGGGAATATCTTCGGTTCGCACATTCCGTTGATGGTATCCCGACCTCAAGTCAATATTTGAGAACACCTTGGCCTGAGCGAGTTTAGCGCTCGATAGTCTATGCACAATCTCAGTGTTCCATCCTTCTCTTTGGCAAACAAAATTGGTGAACCCCAAGGTGAGGAACCGCTCAGAGTATACCCTTTTTCCAATAATTCCTTTATTTGTTTCTTCAGTTCTACCAATTCGGATGGTGCCATTCTGTATGGTTTCTTGTATATGGGAGCGGTTCCGGTGCTAGCTCAATGCTGAATTCTATCTCTCGGTGCGGTGGCATGCCCGGTAGCTCTTCAGAAATACATCCGAAATTCACACACCATCGAACCTTGCTCAATTCAGAAATATCCACCTTGTTCAATCTCGGTTGCCGGGATATTTTTCTTTCCTTGGCGGAAACCCCGATGGTCTTCCCGTGGTGGTGGGTGAGAATTACGGTCCTGTTGAAGCGATCAATAAAACCTTTGTTGGTGGTTAACCAATCCATCCCTAAGATGACATCCAGTCCTTTATTTTCCAACACGATAAGATTTGCGTGAGACTTCAACCCTTCAAACTCGATAACCACACCCCGCAATAATTTCGGTAACTTGCTTAATCCTGTGGGACTTGACGACCATAGATTTTTCCAAGGGAAGCATCGAAAAATTATTTTGCAAAGCAAAACTTTTCAAACGAATGAGTGAGAAGCTCGAGAATCAAACAAAACCATGGCAGGTATTGTGTTGATGTGAAACGCATCGAGTACGATATCCGGGGCATTTTGTGCTTCCTCTTTGGTCACGTGGTTCGATGACCCTTCCGTGGTTGTTACTTGGGTTGAAATTGTTGCGCTTTGGCGCCGAATTATTGCTTCCGTTGTTCGGCTTTGGGGTCGAGTTCCTTGGCTTGGGGCACTGCTTGGCATAGTGCCCTTCTTCTCCACAAGCGTAACTGGTAACGCCTGGGCGGTATGTGAAATCCTTGTCCCTTGCATGGAAATTCTTGATTGGGCGCGAGATGCTTGTCGTGGGTTTGGGTGTCCAGTTTTTCTGAACATCTGTCTTGCTGCGGTGGTTGCGGGCGTGACTAGTCTGGTCCCTGTTCCGCTTGCGGAAATCTTCTAAGCTGCGTCTCTCATTTTCCAAGGTAATGGCCTTATCCACCAGCGTCTTAAAATCTGGAAAGGTGTGTACGACCAATTGGCATTTAAGCCGGTGTCGAATCGCCTAGGAATTTCTCCATCTTTTTGTTTTCCGACATACGCTCCTCGTTGGCGTAGCGAGACAGCAGAGTAAACTGACTATTGTATTCTGACACCGTCATTGTTCTTTTCCTGAGGTCATCAAATTCTCTCTTTTTGATCCTCATAAGACTCTTAGGAATATGCGCCCCATGAAAACCTTCTTTAAATTCCTCCCATGTTATATTATTTTCGTTGGGGTGCATGTGTAGGAAATTTTCCCACCATGATGCGGCTGCTCCAGGAGATAGTGCGGAGCATAAAGCACTTTCTCAAGATCTGAACACCGGGCAATAATTAACTTTCTTTCCATGTCTCAAGCCGCCTTGACTTCAAGAGGTTTGTCGGTGTGAGGAAAAGTTTGGGGACGTGTCTTCGTAGCTCGAGATAACTTTGATTGCTGCCGATACTGTCCCACGGTGATTTCCCATATTGATGACTTGGTTCATTATTTCCTGATGTTGCTGCTGACTTTGTTCGTAAAGACGGCACATTTGGGAAAGTGTCGTTTCACCGTCTGTTGACTTGTCTCGCCCTGTGTGAAATTGTTGCACAGGGGTGAGCCATAATTTTCCTCTGTCGGAGTTGGCATGGAGCGCGTCCAAGGACGAGACATGGTTCACTCTGGGGATATATTTTGAAACACTCATAAGAAAAGAAATTGAGTCGCAAAAATCAATAAATTCAAGAAGACGGAAAAAAAATCGCAAATGCTCCAAGATTTTTCAAGAGAATAAACGTTTGCGCACGAGGAAGGACTGTTGATTACATATCTTACATGCAAACAATAATTATACAATACATCACTCAAGATATGCGTACATAATCCTGACATGTTATTTAGGCTAGTGCACTCCTCCAGATCCTACATGATGCGCAAACAAGCTACTTCTCACAGCCTATGTACATATAAACATATCTCACAAGTCGGTACATCGCATGGCGCTAAGCGTGCCATTTAGTCGGAGATGGTAAGGATTTCCCTTGGCCTGCCAAGGGTGAGGCGTAGTGAGGCTGGGGACTCAACCTCCTCTTCGGTGATAGGCTCCAGCGTGAGGTGCTGCTTGAGTTGGTGGAGCAGGTGCCTGTCTTGGGACAACTCGAACATGAGCGGGCACGAGGGGTAGTGCAGAACGAACCGGAGTAGGCGCAATGACATGGTTGAACTCCTCCGTGGTAGGCAGGCGACGAGTAGCGGTGAGAGCAGTAGGAGCAAACGATGCTGATGACGAGACGAAAGTCAGTGGAGGTGCGGCGCGCAGGAGCTCCCTCCTGTTGGCGGCACAACCATGGACTGATTCCATGCGGGCAGCTACAAAGTCGTCCACCAGGTTGTCGAAGGCTGCCTCCAAAGCCCGGAGATACTCGATGAGCATCTCAAAAGCTTCGTCCCGTTCTCCTCTGGGGCAAGAGAACGCGTAGTGGCAGGTATATGGCACGTGACATGGCAGGTAGCGGTAGCGACGAGTCTTCATTGAAGGAAGGATGTCCTTGAGACGAGCTATCGCCTCCACGGGCTGCCATCTGCAGTGCATGCTTCTCCGTGGGCATGGCTCTCCCCAAGAACCGGAAGCGGCGTAACTCAATCGCCCTCCCTTGAATTGCACCGCGGCTTGGTGCATGGTTAGACGGTCATTGACCTTGTCTTTGAGAGAGTCACGAAGGCGGGCGCTGGTAGCCCCATCGCGACCTGGACGATGAAGGAGAGAAGCTTGACGAACCCATCGGGCATGTTGGCGATCATCTGCGACTCGCAGTCGTTGCCAGCCATCTACAAAAGTAGGCAAAAATCCTGAGTAGTCAAATCATAAATTTATGCTGACTGTCAGAAATTGACTACATTTGTAAAAATAATAAACAGCTCTATTCTGCTAATAACCAATTAGCGATCGCACCTAGTGGCTTCTCTGATCGGCTGGCTCTGGGACCAAGCTTGTCACGACCGGTTTCTCAATAAAAATATTTATTGAACAACCGACCTAAAAAAATCCAGTATGAGGAAAATCCTCCATACCGGTAGACAAAACTTTGATACAAGAGGCCAGTAGCATTAAAATATTACAGGGTCGCGCTGAAGATGCCCAACCAATTATTACAAGCACGCCAATAATTATACATAATGGCGGATATGACACAATGGTGTGGGTTGGAAATACTACTGACTCGAGATATAAGTGATTGGTGGAATAACACAGTGGGGGGGATAATAAGACTACTACACTGGCGGCTCATCGAGCGTCGAGGTGAGGCTCGATGAATTTATTTGGGTAGCGGAAGCGGATATATCACAATGACTAATCCAGGGGTCGGACGAGACCGACCGATTCCTCTAGGCGTCGGACTCGCTATCGAACTCTTCATCCATGAGATCGCCTTCGTCAGCATCTGGCCAAATCAACAAGCCAGGTGAGTACTTTGCAAGTACTCGCAAGACAGTTCGGACAAAAGATATAACAAATGTATGCATGAATGCGACATGATTGATTCATAACAATGTGCTATCAAATTAGTAACATAAGTAAGTAAAAAAAAGGGATCGGCGGTAGTCCGCTCGAAAACCCAAAGAAAATAAACTCAAAACCGATCGGGTGTCTGAAGCGACGCCTCGAAGGGTGAACAAATAAGTAAAACATGCCACAGTCGGGCGTCTAAGCGACACCTCATAAAGGGCTTATATTGAAAGAAAATACAAGCGTGCCACAGTCGAACGTCGGAGCGACATCACAGAAAGGGCTTATAACAAAATTAAATAATAACAATGTCGCAGTCGGACGTCTGAGTGACATCACAGAAAGGGCTTATAAAAATAAATAATAACAATGCCGCAGTCGGACGTCTGAGCGACATCGCAGAAAGGGCTTATAAAAATAAATAATAACAATGCATGATCGGACGTCTGAGCGACATCGCATAAAGGGCTTATAATTCTTTTCACATAACTGACAAGAAATGGTGCTCATGGAAAATATTCCTCACGTGGAAATAAGCGGGTTAGTCCATTCACAGAAAATAAACATTTAATGCTCATATGGTTGTCAGGAGTTTCTGTCATCGAGACTGACACTTGACAAGATAAGGTGAACACGGTACTTGGACATGAATAAGATGAATTCAAGAATTTTGACTCTGCAGAGTTTGTACCAAAATTGTCCACAGCCAACGGATTTCCGTAGTCATGAAGTACTAGTTCCGTTTACGGTATTTCGGAGGAAATACAACTAACTAGTACACACCCATCATACCTCACGTTGCCAGGAATCACCCTAGACAGCGTTCAAGAAAAACTTTGAGACGGGGAGATCACAATCTCGAATAGCATGGGATCAAATTTATTTCTGGCGTGCTCTAAGGGTGCCCCCTCTCGGTCCCAACTGAAACACCCATGCCCCCGACCGGATGAAAGGCTTTAATCCAGGGCCATGGAACCCTCATCCCGCCTCTCGATTTGGTGTGTACCAGAAGTGGTTTGCAACTTACTAAGCCGTATCCCTTGCGGGAAAGCAATTGGTAGTACGAAAGGGGAGACGGACGGGAATCTGACTGATTTATGTTGACACTGGGTCAACGGTCTGGCATAAGCCTGGCATGCTACAACACTGCCATCTTACCCATACTCATGCCAACTCATGGCCATGTAACATATTTCCAACAACTCATGGATTTTCCGAAACTCACTTGCCTCAACTCTTACGAGATAAACTATCATCGAAATGCTCATGAACGTGCCATGCTACAAAAATAATGCAAACATGCCCAAACACTCATTATATCAAAAGTTCAAACATTGCTTGCCTGGTTCGGAGTAGTCGGGTCTAGCTTCGGTGAAGTTCGCGGTTCATCACCTCCTTGGTATCTACGGTACACAAACACACGCAGCTTAACGTAAATACCGTGGGGTACAGAAAAGTAATCCAAATAATTTTCAAAAAGATATGATAAAAACTAGACAAAATTTTGAAGAGGACAGAAAAGAATCACTCAAAAATTCCTTTCATAAAAAGTTATAAGAGTTTTGGTCCAAGGACCCATCTGTAATGAAACAGAAAACCCTCAGGGCCCTAAGCGTAAAAGTGCGTAAAAGCGGTTCGGAGTAGAAAGCGTATTTGCGAGTACGCTATCAATAAACGGTTCAAAAAAAACAACAGAGAGGCTGACGGGCGGGTCCCACCCATCAGGTTTGAATATTTGAAAGAGGCTGCAGAGCGCGACGGTGCCCGAGAGCCGCGGTCGCCGACGGCGATCCACGGCCAGGTAGGGAGATCGGAGGGTACCTCCGTGCTCAGGGCGCCATTCCACGTTGGTGGGTGGTGGTGGTGGTCGCCGTCGAGCACCACGTCGACGGCGGCTCTTGCTCCGGCGGACGGCGGTTCGGGTGGTCGTGGGCCTCGTCAGAGTCTTGCGGAGGTCAAATTGAGGTGGGGGTTAGCCTCCTAGTGGTGCCACGAGGCTACGGGCAGGAGTAGGCGGTGGAGGAGTTCTCACCGAAGAGAACATTGCCGGAGCCCGAGGCGGACGGAGTTGGCGAGTCGAGGAAGAAGGGCCCTTCGGGCTCTTCCGATTGGCTAAGCGAAGTCTGGTGAGGTGGTGGAGTTGTGCGAGGGCGAGAGCAAGCTCGGGGGGAGCTATTTATAGATGGCCCGAGGCGGGTGCCGTGAACGGATAAGTCCGGCGAGTGTTACGGCGGCGCAAGGCATTGGTCGGGGTGGTTTTGGGGTTGAATGCCGAAGTGGAGGTCAACTGACTCCGTTTAGGTGCTGAACGAGCCGGGGTTTGGTTGCTTTGGGCATGCTCGACGGAACGGAGCGGTGCGGACCCGTCGGCGGCAGGGAGCATGTTCTATGCTTGCCGGGCCACGGCGACGGTGCCGTGGTCGTCCGCTGGCATGCATGAGCCACGCGGAGCGCTATGGAGAGCTGGGCGGCGCAGAACGGCGTTGGGCTGGGGTGGTGCCTTCTGTCGCCCGCCACAGGAGGTCCCGACGCCGCAGAAGACGCCGGCGAGGTTGGGCCAGAGCGCCACCGACGCCAGGAATGAGCCAAGCGCTCGTGTGGTGCTCGAGACGAGAGGAGGGCTGTGAGCAACGTGCCAAGTGCATCGCCGACGCGTGGACTGAACTCCGACGAGGAGAAACGACACCAACACCGAAACTTCTAATATTTCTAAAGCGCAAGAAAAGCGATTAACTTGCTAGGTGTTCGACAAAATGATTTTGGCATGAGGGAGTTTCTCCTTGAGCTGATTTTTGGTGGAGGGGCCTCTCATTGCATCTAGAGACCGCCTGAATTTTTGTGGAATTTTTGGAGCAAAGGAGATATGAATTTCACCAAATTTGACAAATCTGGTCCAAACTTGCAGAGACTGAAATTTGAAATTTTTGAAAAGAAGAGGAGTGGATCTTGATTGTTCTAGGTTGTGGGTACCAAGGACTATCCAGGGGAGTTGGTTTGAGGTCAAATCTCAAATGCATTTAGGTACTTGCTTTGCAAATCGCCTAGGCTCAAAATAATGGACAGAAAAGATTTGGGAGGAGAAATAAATGAAATAAAATTCGGAAAAGGATTGAACTTGTTGAGACAGAATGTTTGGATTGCCCAAAGTGGAAGGAGAGATTTTAGGGGAGATTTTACCATGTGGTGCATGGTAAAGATCATGAGTGGTTTCAATATTGGAGAAGATGTAAAACTCCTAGGGTTTTCTTTTTAAAATAAAAAATTAGAGTCCAAAAGTTTTGAAATTTTGAGAAGAGGGCAATCAGAAGAAAATTTTAAAAACCAAACACCAGAGTTGAAGGAGATGCCAAAATAAAATCCTTTCTAGAGGGAAAAAGTTTTTGAGAGAGATTTTTGGAAGGGTTTAGAAGACCTTCTTCAAATCCAACAAATTTTTTGAAGAAAACCAAAAGAATATTTTTGGAGTGTCACACCGACCCTGTCGGCCCACCCAGGCCCGACCCTAAAATCATGGGCCTAGGCCCGATGGGCTTGCCCGTGGGCCGGGCTTGGGCCTGAGTTTTGCGCCCACCAGCATGCCGTGGACGGGCTTGGGCTTGGCATGTTGGCATTTTAAGGAAGAGTCCCGGCCCACGACCCTAAACCATAAGGGCTTTTCAGGGCTTTTTACTTGATGGGCCGGGCTTGGGCTTAAAAAGTAGGCCCGATGGTAGGGCCTGGGCCTCAGTTTTCTGTCGTGGGCATTTTTAGGCCCGGCCCGGACCATGGCCAGGTATATGCGTGAGTAGTTCTTTGTAGACCTTCGGGTCCATAGTTAGTAGCTAGTTGGCTTTTTCTCTCTCACTGGATTCTTAATACAATGGTCTCTTGGAGATCCATATGATGTAACTTTTTTGCTGTGTGTTTGCTGGGATCTGATGAACTTTGAGTTTATGATAAGTTATATATTTTTATATCCATGAAAGTTATTTGAGTTTATTTGATCTCTTATATGCATGATCTCTTATAGCCTCGTATTTCTTCTCCGATATTTGGGTTTTGTTTGGCCAACTTGATCTATTTATCTTGCAATGGGAAGAGTGAAGGAAATATGCCCTAGAGGCAATAATAAAGTTGTTATTTATATTTACTTATATCATGATAAATGTTTATTATTCATGCTAGAATTGTATTAACCGGAAACTTAGTACATGTGTGAATACATAGACAAATAGAGTGTCACTAGTATGCCTCTACTTGACTAGCTCGTTAATCAAAGATGGTTAAGTTTCCTAGCCATAGACATGAGTTGCCATATGATGAACAGGATCACATCATTAGAGAATGATGTGATTTACTTGACCCATCTGTTAGCTTAGCACTATGATCGTTTAGTTTATTGCTATTGCTTTCTTCATGACTTATACATGTTCCTATGACTATGAGATTATGCAACTCCCGAATACCGGAGGAACACTTAGTGTGCTATCAAACGTCACAACATAACTGGGTGATTATAAAGATGCTCCATAGGTGTCTCCGATGGTGTTTGTTGAGTTGGCATAGATCGAGATTAGGATTTGTCACTCCGATTGTCGGAGAGGTATCTTTGGGCCCTCTCGGTAATGCACATCACTATAAGCCTTGCAAGCAATGTGACTAATGAGTTAGTTATGGGATGATGCATTACGAAACGAGTAAAGAGACTTGCCAGTAACGAGATTGAACTAGGTATGATGATACCGACGATCGAATCTCGAGCAAGTAACATACCGATGACAAAGGGAACAACGTATGTTGTTATGCGGTTTGACCGATAAAGATCTTCATAGAATATGTAGGAGCCAATATGAGCATCCAGGTTCCGCTATTGGTTATTGACCGGAGATAAGTCTCGGTCATGTCTACATAGTTCTTGAACCCGTAGGGTCCGCACGCTTAACGTTCGATGATGATCGGTATTATGAGTTTATGTGTTTTGATGTACCGAAGGTAGTTCGGAGTCCCGGATGATATCACAGACATGACGAGGAGTCTCTAAATGGTCGAAACATAAAGATTGATATATTGGATGACTATATTCGGACACCGGAATGGTTCCGAGGTGTATCGGGCATTTACCGGAGTACCGGGGGGTTAATGGGCCTTCATGGGCCTTAGTGGAAGAGAGGAGGCGGCGGCCAAGTGGAGGCGTGTGCCCCCCAAGCCCAATCCGAACGGGGGGGGGGGCTTTCCTTCTCTCCCTCTACCCCATTCCTTCCCCTCCTAGTTTGACTAGGAAAGGGGGGAACCTACTCCTAGTAGGAGTAGGATTCCCCCCCTTGGGGCACACCCCATGAGGCCGGCCGGACCCCTCTCCCCTACTTTATATACGAGGGAGGGGGCACCCCATAGACACACAAGTTGATTTCTTAGCCGTGTGTTGTGCCCCCCCTCCACAGATTTCCACCTCGGTCATATGGTCATAGTGCTTAGGCGAAGCCCTGCGTCGGTAACTTCATCATCACCGTCAACACGCCATCGTGCTGACGAAACTCCCCCTCGGCCTCAGCAGGATCTAGAGTTTGAGGGACGTCACCAAGCTGAACGTGTACAGATCGCGAAGGTGCCGTGCATTCGGTACTTGATCGGTTGGATCGCGAAGACGTTCGACTACATCAACCGTGTTACTTAATGATACATCTCCAACGTATCTATAATTTTTGATTGTTCCATGCTATTATATTATCTGTTTTGGATGTTTAATGGGCTTTAATATGCTCTTTTATATTATTTTTGGGACTAACCTATTAACCGGAGGCCTAGTGCCAATTTCTGTTTTTTTGCCTATTTTAGAGTTCCGCGGAAATGGAATACCAAACGGAGTCCAAACGGAATGAAACCTTCGCGATGATCTTTCTTGGACCGAAAGCAATCCAGTAGACTTGGAGTTGAAGTCTGGGACTCCACAAGGCATCCACGAGGCAGGAGGGCGCGCCCGGGGGGTAGGCACCCCCACCCTCATGGGCCCCTCATAGCTCCACCGACATACTTCTTTCGCCTATATATACTCTTATTCCCTAGATTCGATCAAGGAGAGCCACGAAACCACTTCTCCACCGCCGCAACCTTCTGTACCCGTGAGATCCCATGTTGGGGCCTTTTCCGGCGATCTGCCGGAGGGGGAATCGATCACGGAGGGCTTCTACATCAACACCATTGCCTCTCCGATGAAGCCTGAGTAGTTTACCATAGACCTTCGGGTCCATAGTTATTAGCTAGATGGCTTCTTCTCTCTCTTTGATTCTCAATACAAAGTTCTCCTCAATGTTCTTGGAGATCTATTCGATGTAATACTCTTTTGAGGTGTGTCTGCCGAGATTTGATGAACTGTGGATTTATGAACAAGATTATCTATGAATATTATTTGATTCTTCTCTGAATTCTTATATGCATGATTTGATATCTTTGCAAGTCTCTTTGAATTATCTGTTTAGTTTGGCCTACTAGACTGATCTTTCTTGCAATGGGAGAAGTGCTTAGCTTTGGGTTCAATCTTGCGGTGTCCTTTCCCAGTGACAGTAGGGGCAGCAAGGCACATATTGAATTGTTACCATCGAGGACAAAAAGATGGGGTTTATATCATATTGCTTGAGTTTACCCCTCTACATCATGTCATCTTGCTTAATGTGTTACTCTGTTCTTATGAACTTAATACTCTAGGTGCATGCTGGATAGCGGTCGATGTGTGGAGTAATAGTGGTAGATGCAGAATCGTTTCGGTCTACTTGACACGGACGTGATGCCTATATTCATGATCATTGCCTTAGATATCTTCATAGCTATGCGCTTTTCTATCAATTGCTCGGCAGTAATTTGTTCACCCACCGTAATACATGCTATCTTGAGAGAAGCCACTAGTGAAACCTATGGCCCCCAGGTCTCTTTCTTATTATATTGCATCTCTTTTATTTACATCGCATCTTGTTTACTATTTTGCAATCTTTACTTTCCAATCTATACAACAAAAATACCAAAAATATTTACTTTACTATCTTTATTAGATCTCACTTTTGTGAGTGACCGTGAAGGGATTGACAACCCCTTTATCGCGTTGGTTGCAAGGTTCTTGATTGTTTGTGCAGGTACTAGGTGACTTGTGCATTGTCTCCTACTGGATTGATACCTTGGTTCTTAAAACCGAGGGAAATACCTACCCTACTTTGCTGCATCACCCTTTCCTCTTCAAGGGAAAACCAACGCATGCTCAAGAGGTAGCAAGAAGGATTTACAGCAGCATTGTCGGGAGATCTACGCCAAGTCAAGACATACCAAGTACCCATCATAAACTCTACTCCCTCGCATTACATTATTTACCATTCGCCTCTCGTTTTCCTCTCCCCCACTTCTAAAACGATTTTCGAAAACCTTTGCCTTTTCTTCGCCCCTCTTCCTTTCGTCTCTTTTCGCTTGCTTCTAGTGTTCTTGGGTGTTAGTGTGCCTGTTTGCTTTGATGGCTCTGCCAAAAGGCATTGATCCTCACCTTAGAAGGTCGGAAGAAATTGAAAACAATGTTAGAAGCTTTATGTCTTTGCAATTTGAGCATAATAATTTCTTCAGAAACGAGCTTAAAGAACAAAACAGTTTTATGGAGTACATGAATAAAGAGCTCGATGATATGTCTAAGGAATTTTATGGTTTGAAATCTCAGTTTGCTCATCTTGAAAATTTAGTAGGCCAAATTTCGGATAAGCAAGCCACCTTAGTTAATATGATGGCTGCTAAACCGGAAGATCTAGACTATAATAATGATGAATATCTAAAAGTGATTGATGTGACTCCTATTAAATTTTTGTTTTCCAATATGAATCTTGATAAAGATGGGACTGGAGATGAGTCAACTTTAGTTAAAAGGCGTCCCAATCATTCAGAGTTTTTAGATCTTGATGCAAAAACTGATAAAAGTGGGACTGAGGAGGTCAAAACTTTACATAGCAATGAACCCACTATTTTGGATTTCAAGGAATTTAATTATGATAATTTCTCTTTGATAGATTGTATTTCCTTGTTGCAATCAGTGTTATATTCTCCTCATGCTTATAATCAAAATAAAGCTTTTACTAAACATATCGTTGATGCTTTAATGCAATCCTATGAAGAAAAGCTTGAACTAGAGGTTTCTATCCCTAGAAAACTTTATGATGAGTGGGAACCTACTATTAAAATTAAGATTAAAGATTATGAATGCTATGCTTTATGTGATTTGGGTGCTAGTGTTTCCACGATTCCAAAAACTTTGTGTGATGTGCTAGGTTTCCAGGAATTTGATGATTATTCTTTAAATTTGCATCTTGCGGATTCCACCATTAAGAAACCTATGTGAATGATTAATGATGTTCTTATTGTTGTAAATAGGAATTATGTGCCCGTAGATTTCATTGTTCTTTATATAGATTGCAATCCTACATGTCCTATTATTCTTGGTAGACCTTTCCTTAGAACGGTTGGTGCAATTATTGACATGAAAGAAGGAAATATTATATTCAAATTTCCGTTAAGGAAAGGCATGGAACACTTTCCTAGGAAGAAAATTAAATTGCCTTATGAATCTATTATGAGAGCCACTTATGGATTGCATACGAAAGATGACAATACCTAGATCTATTCTTGCTTTTATGCCGAGCTAGGGGCGTTAAACGATAGCGCTTGTTGGGAGGCAACCCAATTTTATTTTTGTTCTTTGATTTTTGCTCCTTTGTAGTAATAAATAATTCATCTAGCTTATGTTTAGATGTGGTTTTATGTTTTAATTAGTGTTTGTGCCAAGTAGAACCTTTGGGAAGACTTGGGTGAAGTCTTTTCGTCTTGCTGTAAAAACAGAAACTTTTGCGCTGACGAGATTAGCTGCCATTTTTTACTAGAGAGTGATTTTAGGTTGATTCTTTTTGCAGATGATTAATAGACAAATTCCTCACGTCCACCAACTTTTTTCAGAATTTTTGGAGTTCCATAAGTATTCGAACAAGTCAGATTACTACAGACTGTTCTGTTTTTGACAGATTCTGTTTTCGTGTGTTGTTTGCTTATTTTGATGAATCTATGAATAGTATCGGGGGTATGAACCATAGAGAAGTTGGAATACAGTAGGTTTAACACCAATATAAATAAAGAATGAGTTCATTACAGTACCTTGAAGTGGTGGTTTATTTTCTTATACTAACGGAGTTCATGAGATTTTCTATTGAAGTTTTGTGTTGTGAAGTTTTCAAGTTTTTGGGTAAAGATTTGATGGATTTTGGAATAAGGAGCGGGATTAGCAGCTCAGCTTCAGTTCTTTAGAAAAAAGTGAATACTGAGTATGGATTATTTTTACTGGAACCTGAGTGGTATGCCCATCGTCATTTTACAGATCATAACGCCACAACCCCGGCTATTTGACATGCCAGGGGTCGACGGCTGAGGAAAAAGGCACTTTACAGGCTCAAAAATAGAGAGTGCGGTCTACAAAAAGTTGTTTTGGACCTCCTGTTGCACGTCTGCGTCGCCATTCTTCGGTGAAGGGGTTCCTTAATAGGAGTGGCCTTTGGGTAAATGTGCGAAGCCGAACTCTGATAGAGTCCATGAGATGACCAGCCTTGGGAGCCACCCGTGGAGAAGCATAATGAAAAAAGAAAGAGTAGTTAGAAAAATAAGAAGGAGGGAGTTTATGGGAGTACTTGTAGGCCTGTCCGTATTGTTCTTCCACCGATGCCCAGGGTATTTGAAGTGCATAGTTATGTATGCGCGGTACAAATTTCACAGGTATATGAGGCAGATGGCGGAAGCCGAACTGCTAATCCCACTCCAAAATTGGTCGGTCCTGTTGAATGGAGACTGACGGCATAATGGCCGACAAGTTATGCGTCTTACTAAGACTGCTTTGTTCTTCAGCTGAAGTAGCCGTAGTGTGATCCTCTATCCGGATGGAGCGCTTCTTATGGTCCCCTGTAGAGGTGTTTGGTTGGTGAGTCTCTTCGTCGTCGCTATCACCGGGCGCCCTCTTCCCCTTGTGTTCGGCATTAAGCTTGCCGGCCTGTTTGAAGACCCAACAGCTTCTGTTGGTGTGAGTAGCTGGCTTATCGGGGTTGCCATGAATCCGGTAGGGCGGATCCAATAACTTGTCTAAATTGGATGGTCCATCTATGTTTGCCTTGAATGGATTTTTCCGTTGACCCGATTTGGGGCCGCTGAATCTGGTGTTGACCATTGTGTCTTATGTTCTTTCGTTATCGTTGCGATGTTTGTGTTTACTGCATCGTGGCTTGCCGTTGTCGTCTCGTACTTCGGAAGTGCCCGGGTCGCTGGCGCTGTTGCTTCTACGAGCAAGCCAGTTGTCTTCTCCCGCGCAAAAGCGGGTCATCAGAGTGGTAAGGGCTGACATGGGTTTTGATTTTTCTTGACCGAGGTGGCGGGCGACCCACTCGTCCCGAACGCCGTGTTTTAAGGCCGCTAGGTCTTCCGCGTCCGGACAGTCGACGATTTGGTTCTTTTTAACTAAGAACTTAGTCCAGAGCTTCCTGGCTGACTCTCCGGGCTGTTGGACGATGTGACTTAAGTCATCGGCATCTGGTGGCCATGCATATGTACCTTGGAAGTTGTCACGGAAAGCGTCTTCCAAGTCCTCCCAGCTGCCAATAGAGTTTTCCGGCAGACTGTTTAACCAGTACCGAGCTGGTCCTTTGAGTTTTAGTGGCAGGTATTTGATGGCATGAAGGTCATCTCCGTGGGCCATATGGATGTGGAGAAGGAAATCCTCGATCCATACCGCGGGATCAGTTGTTCCGTCATATGATTCGATATTCATGGGTTTAAACCTGTCTGGGAATTCGTGCTCCATTACTTCGTCTGTGAAGCAAAGAAGATGTGCGGCGCCTCTATATTGGGCCACATTGCGACGTAGCTCCGATGGGGTCTGGCTGCGGTTCTCGGCCCGGGCATGACTAGGCTTGTCGCGTCCGAGTAGATAGTCGTCGCTGCGTGTCAGGGCACACCCTCGTGATCCATAGATCGATCTGGTATGTCCTGCTCTACTGTCCAGGTCCTACCGATGGTCATATGTATAACCCCGAGCTATTTTATCTCTGCCTTTACGGTGAGGTGGGGCGGGCTGGTGTTCGGCTTGAGTTGCCGCTTTGTCTCGACCGCGTTGTGGTCGGTTAGCCGCATTGTGTGATGATGGTATGGGCTCCGGCGCCTCATTATCGAACTGAGGTGGCAATATACGCTTCGGTTAACTTTTGGCTAGGCGATTGAGGTTGTATTCCTCGGCAGCCAGGACCCTGGTCCATCTATCGTTGAGCAGGTCTTGATCAGCTTGAAGCTGTTGCTGCTTCTTTTTCAGGCTCCTTGCAGTGGCTATTAGCTGGCGCTTAAAGCGCTCCTGCTTGAGAGGTTCCTCGGGCACGATAAAATCCTCGTTGCCAAGGCTCACCTCATACTCAGAGAGTGGAAAATAATCACAGTCCTCCGTGTCATCGTTTATGGCCTTTTCATCAGGGCTAACTTGCCCGTTTTCCTGGTCCTCCTGTTCAGAAGTTATCTCAACGGGGTCTTCATTATCTTCGTCATCGTCTGGAGTATTGTTTTCTCCCGTGCCGGTATTGCTGTCTTTTCCACGACGTGACTTAGAGCGGCGCCGCTGACGCCGGTGCGTTGGCTGTACCTCAGGAGGTTTATTCTCGACTGGATCTTCTTTGTCATCATCGTTAGTTTCTTTAGGTGTATCCACCATTATACGTCATACAAAGAAGTGGCCATCCAAATATCCGTAAATGTGGGTTTTGGCCCTGCTCCTCCTCGGCATCGTCGTCCGTTGATACGTCTCCAACGTATCTATAATTTTTGATTGTTCCATGCTATTATATTATCTGTTTTGGATGTTTAATGGGCTTTACTAAGCACTTTTATATTATTTTTTGGACTAACCTATTAACCGAAGGCCCAATGCAAATTGCTGTTTTTTTGCCTGTTTCAGTATTTCATAGAAAAGGAATATCAAACAGAGTCCAAACGGAATGAAACCTTCGGGAGATTTATTTTTGGAACAAACGTGATCCAGAGGACTTGGAGTGGACGTCAGGAAAGAAGGGAGGAGGCCACGAGGTAGGGAGGCGTGCCTGCCCCCCTGGGCGCGCCCCCACCCTCGTGGGCCCCTTGCAGCTCCACCGACGCACTTCTTCCTCCTATATATACCCATGTACCCCGAAAACATTCAGGAGCACCATGAAACCCTATTCCCACCGCCGCAACCTTCTCAACCCGTGAGATCCCATCTTGGGGCCTTTTCCGGCGCTCCGCTGGAGGGGGAATCGATCACGGAGGGCTTCTACATCAACACCATAGCCTCTCCGATGATGTGTGAGTAGTTTACCACAGACCTTCGGGTCCATAGTTATTAGCTAGATGGCTTCTTCTCTCTCTTTGGATCTCAATACAAAGTTCTACTCAATTCTCTTGGAGATCTATTCGATGTAACTCTTTTTGCGGTGTGTTTGTCGAGATCCGATGAATTGTGGGTTTATGATCAAGATTATCTATGAACAATATTTGAATCTCCTCTGAATTCTTTTATGTATGATTTGTTGTCTTTGCAAGTCTCTTTGAATTATCAGTTTGGTTTGGCCTACTAGATTGATCTTTCTTGCAATGGGAGAAGTGCTTAGCTTTTGGTTCAATCTTGCGTAGCTCGATCCCAAAGGATGTAAAGGGAAACGACACGTATTGTATTGTTGCCATCGAGGATAAAAAGATGGGGTTTATATCATATTGCTTGAGCTTATCCCTCTACATCATGTCATCTTGCCTAATGCGTTACTCCGTTCTTATGAACTTAATACTCTAGATGCATGCTGGATAGCGGTCGATGTGTGGAGTAATAGTAGTAGATGCATAATCGTTTTGGTCTACTTGCCGCGAAAGTGATGCCTATATACATGATCATGCCTAGATATTCTCATTATTATGCACTTTTGTATCAATTGCTCAACATTAATTTGTTCACCCACCGTAATACTTATGCTATCTTGAGAGAGGCCACTAGTGAAACCTATGGCCCCCGGGTCTATTTTCCATCATATAAGTTTCCAATCTATTTTTTACTTTGCATTCTTTACTTTCAGTTTATATCATAAAAATACCAAAAAATATTTATCTTATTATCTCTATCAGATCTCACTTTTGCAAGTAGCCGTGAAGGGATTGACAACCCCTTTATCGCGTTGGTTGCAAGGTTCTTATTTGTTTGTGCAGGTATAACGCGACTTGTGTGTAACCTCCTACTGGATTGATACCTTGGTTCTCAAAAACTGAGGGAAATACTTACGCTACTTTGTTGCATCACCCTTTCCTCTTCAAGGGAAAAGCCAACGCAAGCTCAAGAAGTGGCAAGAAGGATTTCTGGCGCACTTGCCGGGGAGGCTTAAGCCAAGTCAAGTCAAGATTTGATCTTCCAGCATCTAGCCATCTCTGGCGCAGTTTCCAAGTCAAGTCAAGACATACCAAGTACCCATCACAACTCTTATCCCTCGCATTACATTATTTGCCATTTGCCTCTCGTTTTCCTCTCCCTCACTTTACCCTTGTCGTTTTACTCGCCCTCTTTTCCGTTCGTCTCTTTTCACTTGCTTCTTGTTGCCTGTTTGCCATAATGGCCCTGCCTAAAAACGTTGATCCTTACCTTAAAAGGTTGGAAGAAATTGAAAACAACGTCATAAGCTTTATGACTTTGCAATTTGAGCATAATAATTTCTTTAGAAACGAGCTTAAAGAACAAAAGAGTTTTATGGCGTACATGAATAAAGAGCTTGATGATATGTCTAAGGAATTTTATGGTTTGAAATCTCAGTTTGCTCATCTAGAAAAATTAACAGACCAAATTTCGGATAAGCAGGCCACCTTAGTCAATAAGATGGCCGCCAAACCGGAAGATCTGGAAGGTAATAGGGATGAAGATCTAAAAGTTATTGATGTGTCTCCTATTAAATATTTGTTTTGCAATATGAATCTTGATAATGATGGGACTGGAGATGAGTCAACTTTAGTTAAAAGGCGTCCCAATGATTCAGAGTTTTTAGATCTTGATGCAAAAATTGGTAAAAGTGGGATTGAAGAGGTCAAAACTTTACATAGTAATGAACCCACTATTTTGGATTTCAAGGAATTTAATTATGATAATTGTTCTTTAATAGATTGTATTTCCTTGTTGCAATCCGTGTTAAATTCTCCTCATGCTTATAGTCAAAATAAAGCTTTTACCAAACATATCGTTGATGCTTTAATGCAATCTTATGAAGAAAAGCTTGAATTGGAAGTTTCTATCCCTAGAAAACTTTATGATGAGTGGGAACCTACTACTAAAATTAAAATAAAGATCGTGAGTGCTATGCTTTGTGTGATTTGGGTGCTAGTGTTTCCACGATTCCAAAAACTTTGTGTGATGTGTTAGGTTTCCGTGAATTTGATGATTGTTCTTTAAACTTGCACCTTGCGGATTCCACCATTAAGAAAACTATGAGAAGAATTAATGATGTTCTTATTGTTTCAAATAGGAATTATGTGCCCGTAGATTTCATTGTTCTTGATATAGATTGCAATCCTACATGTCCTATTATTCTTGTTAGTCCTTTCCTTAGAACGATCGGTGCAATTATTGATATGAAAGAAGAAAATATTAGATTCCAATTTCCGTTAAGGTAAGGCACGAAAAATTTTCCTAGAAAGAAAATAAAATTACCTTATGAATCTATTATGAGAGCCACTTATGGATTGCATACCAAAGATGATAATACCTAGATCTATCCCTGCCTTTATGCCTAGCTAGGGGCATTAAACGATAGCGCTTGTTGGGAGGCAACCCAATTTTATTTTTGTTTCTTGCTTTTTGGTTCTTTTTAGTAATAAATATTTGATCTAGCCTCTCGTTAGGTGTGGTTTTATGTTTTATTAGTGTTTGTGCCAAGTAGAACCAATAGGATCTTCTTGGATGATAGTTATTTGATCTTGCTGAAAAAGTCAGAAACTTTCTGCTCACGAAAACAATTGTTAAAAATCACCAGAACGTGATAAAATACTGATTCTAATTGAAGTACATCAATAAACAAATTATCTAGGTCGTACTATTTTGGTAGATTTTTTTGGAGTTACAGAAGTATATGTTTGATCCTGATTACTACAGACTGTTCTGCTTTTGACAGATTCTGCTTTTCGTGTGTTGTTTGCTTATTTTGATGAATCTATGGCTAGTATCGGAGGGTATGAACCATAGAGAAGTTGGAATACAGTAGGTTTAACACCAATATAAATAAAGAATGAGTTCATTACAGTATCTTATGGTGGTCATTTGTCTTCTTATACTAACGGAGCTCATAAGATTTTTTGTTGAGTTTTGTGTTGTGAAGTTTTCAAGTTTTGGGTAAAGATTCGATGGAATATGCAATAAGGAGTGGCAAGAGCCTAATATTGGGGATGCCCAAGGCACCCTAAGGTAAAATTCAAGGACAAACAAAAGCCTAAGCTTGGGGATGCCCCGGAAGGCATCCCCTCTGTCGTCTTCGTCTATCGGTAACTTTACTTGAGGCTATATTTTTATTCACCACATGATATGTGTTTTGCTTGGAGCGTCTTGTATGATTTGAGTCTTTGCTTTTAATTTTACCACAACCATCCTTGCTGTACACACCTTTTGGGAGAGACACACATGAATAGGAATTTATTAGAATACTCTATGTTCTTCAGTTATATGTTTTGAGCTAGAAAATTTTGCTCTAGAGCTTCACTTATATCTTTTAGAGCACGATGGTGGTTTTATTTTATAGAAATTATTGATCTCTCATGCTTCACTTATATTATTTTGAGAGTCTTTTAGAACAGCATGGTAGTTTGCTTTGGCTATAAAATTAGTCCTAATATGATGAACATCCAAGATGGGTATAATAAAAACTATCATATAAAGTGCATTGAATATTATGAGAAGTTTGATACTTGATAATTGTTTTGAGATATGAACATGGTGATATTAGAGTTATGCTAGTTGAGTAGTTGTGAATTTGAGACATACTTGTTCCAAAGTTTGTGATTCCCGTAGCATGCACGTATGGTGAACCGTTATGTGATGAAGTCGGAGCATGATTTATTTATTGATTGTCTTCCTTATGAGTGGCGGTAGGGGACGAGCGATGGTCTTTTCCTACCAATCTATCCCCCTAGGAGCATGCACGTAGTACTTCATTCCGATAACTAATAGATTTTTGCAATAAGTATATGAGTTCTTTATGACTAATGTTGAGTCCATGGATTATACGCACTCTCACCCTTCCACCATTGCTAGCCTCTCTAATACCACGCACCTTTCGCCGGTATCATACACCCACCATATACCTTCCTCAAAACAGCCACCATACCTACTATTATGACATTTCCATAGCCATTCCGAGATATATTGCCATGCAACTTACCACCGTTTCGTTTATTATGACACACTTCATCATTGTCACATTGCTTTGCATGATCATGTAGTTGACATCGTATTTGTGGCAAAGCCACCATTCATAATTCTTTCATACATGTCACTCTTGATTCATTGCATATCCCTACACATCACGGAGGCATTCACATAGAGTCATATTTTGTTCTAAGTATTGAGTTGTAATTTTTGAGTTGTAAGTAAATAGAAGTGTGATGATCATCATTATTAGAGCATTGTCCCAAGTGAGGAAAGGATGATGGAGAGTATGATTCCCCCAAAAGTCAGGATGAGACTCCACACGAAAAGAAAAAAGGGAAATAAAAAAAGAGGGCATAAAAAAGGCCCAAATAAAAAAAGAGAGAAAAAGAGAGAAGGGACAATGTGTTGGGGAACGTAGCAGAAATTCAAAATTTTCCTACGTTTCACCAAGATCTATCTATCGAGAAACTAGCAATGAGGGGAAGGAGAGTGCATCTACATACCCTTGTAGACCGCTAAGAGGAAGCGTTCAAGAGAACGGGGTTGAAGGAGTCGTACTCGTCGTGATCCAAATCACCGGAGTGCTAGTGCCGAACGGACGGCACCTCCGCGTTCAACACACGTACAGCCCGGTGACGTCTCCCATGCCTTGATCCAGCAAGGAGAGAGGGAGAGGTTGGGGAAGACTCCATCCAGCAGCAGCACGACGGTGTGGTGGTGATGGAGGAGCGTGGCAATCCTGCAGGGCTTCGCCAAGCACCGCGGGAGAGGAGGAGGACTTGGAGAGGGGGAGGGCTGCGCCAGGGGCAAGGGTGAAGCTCCCATGCACCTCCCCACTATATATAGGGGTGGAGGGGGCTGGTTTCTTGCCCTCCAAGTCCATTGGGGTGTTGGCAAAGGTGGGAGGAAAGAAATCACATCCTTTCCTTTCCCCACCGATTGTTATCCCCCCCTTTTTAGGGATCTTGATCTTATCCCTTCGGGATATGATCCTATTCCTTCTAAGGGGGGATCTTGGTGCACCTTGACCAGGGGTGTGGGGCCTTGACCCCACTACCCACGTTCATGTGGGTCCCCCCATGCAGGTGGGCCCCACTCCAGAACCTTCTAGAACCTTCCCGGTACAATACCGAAAAATCCCGAACATTTTCCGGTGGCCAAAATAGGACTTCCCATATATAAATCTTTACCTCCCACCATTCCGCAACTCCTCGTGATGTCCGGATCTCATCCGGGACTCCGAACAACATTCGGTAACCACGTATATCTATTCCCTATAACCCTAGCGCCATCGAACCTTAAGTGTGTAGACCCTACGGTTCGGGAACCATCTGAACATGACCGAGATGTTCTCCGGTCAATAACCAACAACGGATCTGGATACCCATGTTGGCTCCCACATGTTCCACGATGATCTCATCGGATGAACCAAGATGTCAAGGACTCAATCGATCCCAGTATACAATTCCCTTTGTCTAACGGTATTGTACTTGCCCGAGATTCGATCGTCGGTATACCGATACCTTGTTCAATCTCGTTACCAAGAAGTCTCTTTACTCGTTCCGTAACACATCATCCCGTGATCAACCCCTTGGTCACATTGTGCACATTATGATGATGTCCTACCGAGTGGGCCCAGAGATACCTCTCCGTTTACACAGAGTGACAAATCCCAGTCTCGATTCGTGCCAACCCAACAAACACTTTCGGAGATACCTGTAGTGTACCTTTATAACCACCCAGTTACGTTGTGACGTTTGGTACACCCAAAGCATTCCTACGGTATCCGAGAGTTGCACAATCTCATGGTCTAAGGAAAAGATACTTGACGTTAGAAAAGCTTTAGCATACGAACTACACGATCTTTGTGCTAGGCTTAGGATTGGGTCTTGTCCATCACATAATTCTCCAAATGATGTGATCCCGTTATCAACGACATCCAATGTCCATGGTCAGGAAACCGTATCCATCTGTTGATCAACGAGCTAGTCAACTAGAGGCTTACTAGGGACATGGTGTTGTCTATGTATCCACACATGTATCTGAGTTTCCTATTAATACAATTATAGCATGGATAATAAACGATTATCATGAACAAGGAAATATAATAATAACCAATTTATTATTGCCTCTAGGGCATATTTCCAACAGTCTCCCACTTGCACTAGAGTCAATAATCTAGTTCACATCGCTATGTGATCAACACTCATAGGTCACATCTCCATGTGACCAACATCCAAGAGTTTACTAGTGTCACTAAACTAGTTCACATCATCATGTGATTGAGACTCAATGAGTTCTGGGGTTTGATCATGTTTTGCTTGTGAGAGAGGTTTTAGTCAACGGGTCTGCAACATTCAGATCCGTATGTACTTCGCAAATCTCTATGTCATATTGTAAATGCTGCTTCCACGCTCCACTATACATATCCGGTTTGCTACTCAGAGTCACTCGAATAGGTGTTATAGCTTGCATCGACGTAACCCTTTACGCCGAACTCTTTATCACCTCCATAATCGAGAAACATGTCCTTATTTACTCCAAGAACAATTTTGACTGATGTCCAATGATCCATTCCTGGATCACTCTTGTACCCCATTGCCAGACTCATGGCAAGGCACACTTCCAGTGCGGTACACAACATAACATACTACAGAGCCTATGTCTGAAGCATAGGGGACGACCTTCGTCCTTTCTCTGTCTTCTGCCGTGGTCGAGATTTAACTCTTAACTTCATACCTTACAACTCAGGCAAGAACTCCTTCTTTGACTGATCCATCTTGAACACCTTCAAGATCATGTCAAGGTATGTGCTCATTTGAAAGTACCATTTAGCGTTTTTTATCTATCCTCATAGATCTTGATGCTCAATGTTCAAGCAGCTTAATTCAGGTTTTCTATTGAAAAACACTTTTCAAATAACCCTATATGCTTTCCAGAAATTCTACATCATTTCGATCAACAATATGTCATTCACATATACTTATCAAATTCTATAGTGCTCCCACTCACTTCTTTGGAAATACAAGTTTCTCACAAACTTTGTATAAACCCAAAATCTTTGATCATCTCATCAAAGCGTACATTCCAACTCTGAGATGCTTACTCCGGTCCTTAGAAGGATTCTTTGGAGCTTTGCATACTTGTTAGCATCTTTTAGGATTGACAAAACCTTCTGGTTGTATCACATACAACCTTTCCTCAAGTATAACGTCGAGGAAACAATGTTTTGACATCCTATCTGCAAGATTTCATCAATCATGCAGTAATTGCTACTCCAATTCCAACAGACTCTTAGCATCGCTACAAGTGAGAAAGCCTCACCGTAGTCAACTCCTTGAACTTGTCGGCAAACATCTTTAACGACAAGTCGAGCTTTCTTAATGGTGATACTTACCATCATTGTATGTATTCCTTTTAAAATCCATCTTTACCCAACGTCCTTACAACCATCAAGTATTTCTTCCAAAGTCATGGATCCTCTCTCGGATGTTATGGCCTTGAGCCATTCCGAATCCGGGCCCACCATCGCTTCTTCATAGCTCGAAGGTTCATTGTTGTCTAGCAACATCACCTTCAAGACAGGATTACTTGTACCACCTGTAAGTAGTACGCATCCTTGTCACCCCACGAGGTGCGGTAGTGACTTGATCCAAAACTTCATGATCACTATCATAGCTTCTACTTCAATTGGTGTAGGCGCCCACAGAACAACTTCACGTGCCCTGCTACACACTTGTTGAAGTGACGGTTCAATAACCTCATCAAGTCTCCACCATCCTCCCACTCAATTCTTTCGAGAGAAACTTTTCTCGGGAAAGGACCTAATTCTAGAAACAATCCTTTTTGCTTCCGGAACTGAGACCGGAGGTATACCCAACTTTTTTGGGTGTCCTATGAAGAAACATTTTATCCGCTTTGGGTTCGAGCTTATCAACCTGAAACTTTTTCACATAAGCGTCGCAGCCCCAAACTTTTAAGAAACGACAATTTAGGTTTCTCCAAACCATAGTTCAAACGGTGTCGTCTCAACGGAATTACGTGGTGCCCTATTAAAGTGAGTGTGGTTGTCTCTAATGCCTAACCCATGAGCGATAGTGGTAATTCGATAAGAGACATCATGGTACGCATCATATCCAATAGGGTGCAACTATGATGTTTGGACACACCATCACACTATGGTGTTCCAGGCGGTATTTATTGTGAAACAATTTCCACAATGTCTTAATTGCGTGCCAAAGCTCGCTCAGATACTCATCTCTATGATCATATCATAGACATTTTATCCTCTTGTCACGATGATCTTCAACTTCACTCTGAAATTACTTGAACCATTCAATAATTCAGACTTGTGTTTCATCAAGTAAATACACTCAAGATCTACTCAAATCATCCGTGAAGTAAGAACATAACGATATTCATTTGCATGCCTCGGACTCATTGGACTGCACACATCAAAATGTGTTACTTCCAACAAGTTGCTATCTTGTTCCATCTTACTGAAACCGAGGCTTTTCAGTCATCTTGCCCATGTGGTATGATTTGCATATCTCAAGTGATTCAAAATCAAGTGAGTCCAAACGATCCATCAACATGGAGCTTCTTCATGCGTTTTATACCAATATGACTTACATGGCAGTGCCACAAGTAAGTGGTACCATCATTACTATCTTATATCTTTTGGCATGAAAATGTGTATTACTATGATCGAGATTCAATAAACCATTCCTTTAGGTGCAAGACCATTGAATGTATTATTCAAATAAATAAAGTAACCATTATTATCCTTAAATGAATAACCGTATTGCGATAGGCATAATCCAATCATGTCTATGCTCAACACAAACACCAAATGACAATTATTCTGGTTTAATACTAATCTTGATTGTAGAGGGAGCCTGCGATCTTTGATCACATCAAACTTGGAAACACTTCCAACACATATCGTCAGCTCACCTTTAGCTAGTCTCCGTTTATTCCGTAGCCTTTTATTTTGAGTTACTAACACTTAGCAACCGAACCGGTATCTAATACCCTGGTGCTACTAGGAGTACTAGTAAAGTACACAATAACTTAATGTATATCTATACTTCTATCGACCTTGCCAGCCTTCTCATCTACCAAGTATCTAGGGTAATTCTGCTCCAAATTGGTTGTTCCCCTTATTACGTAAGCACTTAGTCTCGGTTTGGGTTCAACCTTGGGTTTCTTCATTAGAGCAGCGGTGATTTGTCGTTTCATGAAGTATCCCTTCTTGCCCTTGCCCTTCTTGAAACTAGTGGTTTCACCAACCATCAACAATTGATGCTCCTTCTTGATTCCTACTTTCGCGGTGTCAAACATCGCGAATATCTTAAGGATCATCATATTTAACCTGATTTGTTATAGTTCATCACGAAGCTCTAGTAGCTTGGTGGCAATGACTTTGGAGAAACATCACTATCTCTGGAAGATCAACTCCCACTCGATTCAAGTGATTGTTGCACTCAGACAATCTGAGCACAAGCTCAACGATTGAGCTTTTCTCCCTTAGTTTGCAGGCTAAGAAAATTGTAGGAGGTCTTATACCTCTTGATGTGGGCATGAGCCTGAAATCCCAATTTCAGCCCTCGAAACATCTCATATGTTCCGCGTCGTTTCGAAAAACGTCTTTGGTGCCTCAACTCTAAACCGTTTAATTGAACTATCACGTAGTTATCAAAACGTGTATGTCCGATGTTCGCAACATCCACAGACGACGTTTGGGGTTCAGCACACTGAGCGGTGCATTAAGGACATAAGCTTTTTTCTGTCTGCATAATCGCTACTGTCAACTTTCAACTATATTTTCTCTAGGAACATATCTAAACAGTGAAACTAAAGCGCGAGCTTACGACATAATTTGCAAAGGGTTTTTGACTATGTTCAGGATAATTAAGTTCATCTTATGAACTCCCACTCAGATAGACATCCCTCTAGTCATCTAAGTGATTACATGATCCGAGTCAACTAGGTCGTGGTCCGATCATCACGTGAGACGGACTAGTCATCATCGGTGAACATCTTCATGTTGATCGTGATTCACCATACGACTCATGCTCGACCTTTCGGTCTCTTGTGTTCCGAGGCCATGTCTGTACATGCTAGGCTCGTCAAGTCAACCTAAGTGTTTCGCGTGTGTAAATCTGGCTCACACCCGTTGTATGTGAACGTAAGAATCTATCACACCCGATCATCACGTGGTGCTTCGAAACGACGAACTTTAGCAACGGTGCACGCTTAGGGGAACACTTTCTTGAAATTTTAATGAGGGATCATCTTATTTACTACCGTCGTTCTAAGCAAATAAGATGCATAAACATGATAAACATCACATGCAATCAAATAGTGACATGATATGGCCAATATCATTTTGCTCCTGTTGATCTCCATCTTCGGGGCTCCATGATCATCATCGTCACCGGCATGACACCATGATCTCCATCATCGTGTCTTCATGAAGTTGTCTCGCCAACTATTGCTTCTACTACTATGGCTACCGGTTAGCAATAAAGTAAAGCAATTACATGGCGTTGTTCAATGACACGCAGGTCATACAATAAATAAAGACAACTCCTATGGCTCCTGCCGGTTGTCATACTCATCGACATGCAAGTCGTGATTCCTATTACAAGAACATGATCAATCTCATACATCATATATCATTCATCACATTCTTCTTGGCCATATCACATCACATAGCATACCCTGCAAAAACAAGTTAGGCGTCCTCTAATTGTTGTTTGCATGTTTTACGTGGCTGCTATGGGTTTCTAGCAAGAACGTTTCTTACCTACGCAAAACCACAACGTGATATGCCAATTGCTATTTACCCTTCATAAGGACCCTTTTCATCGAATCCGTTCCGACTAAAGTGGGAGGCGGCACCCGCTAGCCACCTTATGCACCAAGTGCATGTCACCGGTGGAACCTGTCTCACGCAAGTGTACGTGTAAGGTTGGTCCGGCCGCTTCATCCCACAATACCGTCGAAACAAGATTGGACTAGTAACGGTAAGCATATTGAACAAAATCAACGCCCACAACTACTTTGTGTTCTACTCGTGCAAAGAATCTACGCAAAGACCTGGCTCTGATACCACTGTTGGGGAACGTAGCAGAAATTCAAAATTTTCCTACGTGTCACCAAGATCTATCTATGGAGAAACTAGCAACGAGGGGAAGGAGAGTGCATCTACATACCCTTGTAGATCGCTAAGCGGAAGCGTTCAAGAGAACGGGGTTGAAGGAGTCAAGATTGCTCGTGATCCAAATCACCGGAGATCCTAGTGCCGAGCAGACGGCACCTCCGCGTTCAACACACGCGTGCAGCCAAAGGCGTCTCCCATGCCTTGATCCAGCAAGGAGAGAGGGAGAGGTTGGGAAGACTCCATCCAGCAGCACGACGGTGTGGTGGTGATGGAGGAGCGTGGCAATCCTGTAGGGCTTCGCCAAGCACCGTGGGAGAGGAGGAGGACTTGGAGAGGGGGAGGGCTGCGCCAGGGGCAAGGGTGAAGCTCCCATGCACCTCCCCACTATATATAGGGGTGGAGGGGGCTGGTTTCTTGCCCTCCAAGTCCATTGGGGCGTTAGCAAAGGTGGGAGGAAAGAAATCCCATCCTTTCTTTTCCCCACCGATTGTTATCCCCCCTTTTTAGGGATCTTGATCTTATCCCTTCGGGATATGATCTTATTCCTTCTAAGGGGGGATCTTGGTGCCTTGACCAGGGGTGTGGGGCCTTGCCCCCACTACCCACGTTCATGTGGGTCCCCCCATGCAGGTGGGCCCCACTCCAGAACCTTCTAGAACCTTCCCGGTACAATACCAAAAAATCCCGAACATTTTCCGGTGGCCAAAATAGGACTTCCCATATATAAATCTTTACCTCCGGACCATTCCAGAACTCCTCGTGACGTCCGAGATCTCATCCGGGACTCCGAACAACATTCGGTAACCACGTATATCTATTCCCTATAACCCTAGCGTCATCGAACCTTAAGTGTGTAGACCCTACGGGTTCGGGAACCATGCAGACATGACCGAGACGTTCTCCGGTCAATAACCAACAGCGGGATCTGGATACCCATGTTGGCTCCCACATGTTCCACGATGATCTCATCGGATGAACCCACGATGTCAAGGACTCAATTGATCCCGTATACAATTCCCTTTGTCTAACGGTATTGTACTTGCCCGAGATTCGATCGTCGGTATACCGATACCTTGTTCAATCTCGCTGCGGCAAGTCTCTTTACTCGTTCCATAACACATCATCCCGTGGTCAACCCCTTGGTCACATTGTGCACATTATGATGATGTCCTACCGAGTGGGCCCAGAGATACCTCTCCATTTACACAGAGTGACAAATCCCAGTCTTGATTCGTGCCAACCCAACAGACACTTTCGGAGATACCTGTAGTGCACCTTTATAGCCACCCGCTTAAGTTGTGACGTTTGGTACACCCAAAGCATTCCTACGGTATCCGGGAGTTGCACAATCTCATGGTCTAAGGAAAAGATACTTGACATTAGAAAAGCTTTAGCATACGAACTACACGATCTTTGTGCTAGGCTTAGGATTGGGTCTTGTCCATCACATCATTCTCCAAATGATGTGATCCCGTTATCAACGACATCCAATGTCCATGGTCGATAAACCATAACCATCTGTTGATCAACGAGCTAGTCAACTAGAGGCTTACTAGGGACATGGTGTTGTCTATGTATCCACACATGTATCTGAGTTTCCTATCAATACAATTATAGCATGGATAATAAACGATTATCATGAACATGGAAATATAATAATAACCAATTTATTATTGCCTCTAGGGCATATTTCCAACACAATGTTACTATCCTTTTGCCACACTTGTGCTTCAAAGGAGCACTATAATCTTCATTATAGAGAGTCTCCTATGTTGTCACTTTCATATACTAGTGGGAATTTTACATTATAGAACTTGGCTTGTAAATTCCAATGACGAGCTTCCTCGAAATGCCCTAGGTCTTCATGAGCAGGCAATCTGGATGCACACCCACTTAGTTTCTTTTGTTGAGCTTATAGCTCTAGTGCATCCGTTGCATGGCAATCCCTACTCACTCACATTGATGTCTATTAATGGGCATCTCCATAGCCCGTTGATACGCCTAGTTGATGTGAGACTATCTTCACCTTTTTGTCTTCTCCACAAACACCATTCTATTCCACATATAGTGCTATGTCCATGGCTCACGCTCATGTATTGCGTGAAGATTGAAAAAGTTTGAGAACATCAAAAGTATGAAACAATTGCTTGGCTTGTCATCGGGGTTGTGCATGATTAAATACTTTGTGTGATGAAGATAGAGCATAGCCAAACTATATGATTTTGTAGGGATAACTTTCTTTGGCCATGTTATTTTGAGAAGACATGATTGCTTTGTTAGTATGCTTGAAGTATTATTATTTTCATGTCAATATTAAACTTTTATCTTGAATCTTTCGGATCAGAACATTCATGCCACAATAAAGGAAATTACATTGAGAAATATGCTAGGTACCATTCCACATCAAAAATTATGTGTTTATCATTTACCTACTCGAGGACGAGCAGGAATTAAGCTTGGGGATGCTTGATACGTCTCCAACGTATCTATAATTTTTTATTGTTCCATGCTATTATATTATCTATTTTGGATGTTTAATGGGCTTTACTAAGCACTTTTATATTATTTTTGGGACTAACCTATTAACCGAAGGCCCAAAGGTAAATTGTTGTTTTTTGCCCATTTCAGTGTTTCACAGAAAAGGAATATCAAACGGAGTCCAAACGAAATGAAACCTTCGGGAGAGTTATTTTTGGAACAAACGTAATCCAGAGGACTTGGAGTGGATGTCAAGAAAGAAGCGAGGAGGCCACGAGGTAGGGAGGCGCGCCTGCCCCTCTGGGCGCTCCCCACCCCCGTGGGCCCCTCGCAGCTCCACCGACCTACTTCTTCCTCCTATATATACCCATGTACCCCGAAAACATCCAGGAGCACCACGAAACCCTATTTCCACCGCCGCAACCTTCTGTACCCATGAGATCCCATCTTGGGGCCTTTTTCGGCGCTCCGCTAGAGGGGGAATCGATCATGGAAGGCTTCTACATAAACACCATAGCCTCTCTGATTATGTGTGAGTAGTTTACCACAGACCTTCGGGTCCATAGTTATTAGCTAGATGGCTTCTTCTCTCTCTCTTTGGATATCAATACAAAGTTCTCCTTGATTCTCTTGGAGATCTATTCGATGTAACTCTTTTTGCGGTGTGTTTGTCGAGATCCGATGAATTATGGGTTTATGATCGAGATTACTTATGAATAATATTTGAATCTCCTCTGAATTCTTTTATGCATGATTTGTTATCTTTGCAAGTCTCTTCGAATTGTCATTTCGGTTTGGCCTACTAGATGTATCTTTCTTGCAATGGGAGAAGTGCTTAGCTTTGGGTTCAATCTTGCGTTGCTCGATCCCAGTGACAGAAAGGGAAATGACACGTATTGTATTGTTGCCATCGAGGATAAAAAGATGGGGTTTATATCATATTGCTTGAGTTTATCCCTCTACATCATGTCATCTTGCCTAATGCGTTACTCTATTCTTATGAACTTAATACTCTAGATGCATGCTGGATAGCGGTCGATGTGTGGAGTATAGTAGTAGACGCAGAATCATTTCGGTCTACTTGTGGCGGACGTGATGCCTATATACATGATCATGCCTAGATATTCTCATAACTATGCACTTTTCTATCAATTGCTAGACAGTAATTTGTTCACCCACCGTAATACTTATGCTATCTTGAGAGAGGCCACTAGTGAAACCTATGGCCCCCGGGTCTATTTTCCATCGTATAAGTTTCCAATCTATTTTTACTTTGAATTCTTTTCTTTTAGTTTATATCATAAAAATACCAAAAATATTTATCTTATTATCTTTACCAGATCTCACTTTTGCAAGTGGCCGTGAAGGGATTGACAACCCCTTTATCGCGTTGGTTGCAAGGTTCTTATTTGTTTGTGCAGGTATAAGGCGACTTGTGTGTAACCTCCTACTGGATTGATACCTTGGTTCTCAAAAATTGAGGGAAATACTTACGCTACTTTGCTGCATCACCCTTTCCTCTTCAAGGGAAAAACCAACGAAAGCTCAAGAAGTAGCATCCATACCATCGATGTCCTCGGAGCCGTAGTCAAGCATGTCGGTTAAGTCCTCGACAGTGGTTATGAAGTGAGAGGTGGGTGGGAAGCAAAATTCCCCACTATCAGCCTCCAGTTCGAACCGGATATAATTCGGCTGTGAGTCGCCCGCTAAGGATAGATTTTCTAATGAGTTTAGCATGTTGCCTAAAGACAAGTGCCGGAGGATGTCCGCGGAGCTGAATTCAACGATTGATAACTGATCGAGCTCGACGCACGTGGACGCACATGGTTCGGAACCTGTAGCCGGACACAAGTCCGAGGCTCCGGTAACACAGATTCCACTCAAGGCTGGGTCTGTGTGCAGCTCTGACGCCGCTGGGACTGCGGCATCCATGGCGGGGTTGAGCTTCCCGTCTTTGGATGGCGCGATCTGCTCCGGATCTAAGGCCAGAGCAGCTATAGGTGCTATCTCCTGGGTGTGGTCCGATGACAGATTTAAGTCATGTTCATTGTGGTGACGGGGAGCGGCTGCTGTGGTCTTGAATCCGTCGAAGATCAAGTCTCCGCAGATATCCGCGATGTAGTTCAAGCTCCCGAATCTGACCTGATGGCCAGGGGCGTAGCTATTGATCTGCTCCAGATGGCCAAGCGAGTTGGCCCGCAGTGCGAAGCCGCCAAACACGAAGATCTGTCCGGGGAGGAGGACTTCTCCTTGGATAGCATAGTTGTTGATGATTGAAGGAGCCATCAACCCTTTTGAGGACGGCACAGTGGAACTCCCAATGAAAGCACCAATGTCGGTGTCAAAACCGGCGGATCTCGGGTAGGGGGTCCCGAACTGTGCTTCTAAGGTCGATGGTAATAGGAGATAGGGGACACGATGTTTACCCAGGTTCGGGCCCTCTCTATGGAGGTAATACCCTACTTCCTACTTGATTGATCTTGATGAATATGAGTATTACAAGAGTTGACCTACCACGAGATTGTAATGGCTAAAACCCTAGAAGTCTGGCCTGTATGTCTACGATTATGATTGTCCTCTACGGACCTAACCCTCCGGTTTATATAGACACCGGAGGGATCTAGGGTTACACAAAGTCGGTTACAGAAAAAGGAAATCTTCATATTTGGTCGCCAACCTTGCTTTCCATGCCAAGGAGAGTCCCATCCGGACACGGGTAGAGTCTTCGGTCTTCGTATCCTCACAACCTAACAGTCCAGCCCACGGCTTACAGGCCGGACGCCCGAGGACCCTTAGTCCAGGACTCCCTCAGTGTCGTGGTTTTGTCACGGCAGATGTCCTAAGGAAAGGACTTAGTCGTGGAGCCATCGCGCGGGTTAGCTTAAAGGGGTTAAAGCGGACAAGGGACACAGAGAGTTTATACTGGTTCGGCCCCTTGCGGTGAACGTAAAAGCCTAATCCAGTTGTTGTGGAATTGCTAGGGTTTCAGTGACCAGGGAGCGAATACGCTTTTCCTGAGTCTCGAGTTGATGTCTGTTGTCCTAAACCGCCGCCGGGTCGTCCCCTTATATACATGGGTTGACGCCCGTCGGTTTACAGAATCCCGAGGCCGACTCATAAACGTGTCCGGCTCGGTCTCTGCTCTTTTCTATCTTACAACACAAGTTTACATATCAATGTCGGTTTATGTCTATAGGCCTTAAACTGGCCTTGGGCCCTAGGCCTTCTTAAAGCGTCACCGTCTTTGTCTTCATGGGCTTCAGATATAGTGAACCATCATGGGGTTAACCCGGCCTCTCCTGACCGGTTTACGCCCAGTAGTAATATCCCCAACATTAGGCCCCATATTGATTTGAACTGGTTCATGTCAATCCTCAATGCATCATCATCTTCACAGAAATTTTGTAAACCACCGTGACGTCACCTTCCAGGATCATGATAAGTCGCTATGACGCCATATGTTATTAAAAACTGCGCATAACCCATCTTCATTAATGGGCCTCCGACAATCGAGGCAACAGAGCTGTCACATATCCCATTTTTCGGGCTCCTCGATTCTGGCGCCTACCACTTATCCATTCACCTTATAAATAGGCCGAGGGGTCCCTTTCACTTTTCCCCCTCGCGCCTCTTCGCGTCGTCTTCTTCCTCGCGCCGACTGACCTTCGAGCTCTGCCGCCACCGTCGTCCTTCGCCTCTGCCTCAATAACGGCCGCTGCATCAACCTGATCGTACCAGAGACACGCGACGATCCTCCGCTGCTTCCTCAGCACCAGTAAGTACCTCTTCTCCTTATTCCAGATCCGCCATTAGGGTTCAGTGTTCTTCGTAGTTCTTCAAAGCTCTTGGAGCTGTTCTTCCTTGTTCCTCCCATTAGCACAAACGACTAGCTAGATCTGATACTTTTTATGTGGCCATAGCCATGGTCCTCTTTTTCCTTATTAGATCTTCTCCTTTACACAAAACTCATCTGAACTTGCCAGACTGTTTATGCACTTGAAATTAGGTCTGAATTTTTTCTAGTTTACTGTCATACCGCAGATCTGAAATTTATCACATCAATCTACGAAACTTGTTTTTCCCTCACTTAAGTACTTCAGATCTGTACCTTATATTCCAGAATTGGCAGTTTAACCTCATAGAAAAAATGATAATCCGGTAGGTACCATTAGTCCCCTGTTGAACCGGCAAGCCGCTTTATCTTTGTACTGTCCCCATTGTCAGACTCCGGTTTACCAATAACAAACCCCGGTTTAACAATATGCATACATCCTTGTATCACTTTATAGTTGTCCACTGTGAATCTTAAACCGGCAATAATCAGGTTTAAGCTTCTCATTGCAATGGCCAAGCAAGTCTATGAATGCAATCTGGGCTCCTTCCCGGTCACGGAAGATCGATTAAGCAGATGCATCGCATAGCAGGCGCTTTAGCCAAGAAAGATGTCATCCATCGAGGCCCCTGTCCCGGAAAATCCTCCTACACCCAAGGACGGAGAGGTAGTCATTTTTGTTGACCATCTGGGCCGAGGCTTTAGCCCTCCTGGTTCAAAATTCTTCCGAGATGTGCTGGCTAGTTTTCAACTTCACCCTCAGGACATCGGTCCAAATTCTGTGACCAACATCTGCCACTTCCAAGTCTTCTGTGAGGCTTATCTACAAGAGGAACCTACAGTTGAATTGTTTAGGGATTTCTCTCACTTAAACCGTTGTACAGAGTTCAGGATGGACCCAACACTGAATTGGGCGGAATGGCAGTTCAGAAAAGGAAGGAAGTCACCTTCCCTCATCCCAAGCTCCACAGTCACCCCAAAGAGTGGAACCAGACCTGGTTTTATTGCAAGGATACATCTCCAATTGATGAAAACCCCCTACCGGGTTATCGCCCTCACCGCCTTAGCAATACGCATCCTTTCCCTCAGAGGTTAATAGCAAAAGAAAGGGCCATCTATGCCCCACATCTGTCGAAGCTTAGAGCCTTTATGGCGAACAGTTTAACAGGTGTTGATTTTGCTCGTTCCTGGATCGGTTGGGCGTTTCTACCCTTAAGCCGCGCCCGGGCTTGATGTGTGAATACACGTAGAGTTTGACCGACCCTCAACGGCACATTAATATTCAACCGATGAGGCTGAAATCACTGAGGCTGTCAAGAAAATGTTGAATGAACCGGAGGCCCTCTGCGGCCAGAACGGACTAAGTCCTTTCTGCACCTTCAACAAACCGCCATCTGTAAGAATTATATAACCTCCTTGTAATAAGTTTCTTATTTCAAAATATTCTCTGAAAATTTGACTATTTCTGACAGGGTGATGATCCGTTCTGGAATAAGAAACCACAGGATAAACCGGCAAAACCGCAAGACAAACCGGCAAAGCCACTTCGTCCAAAGACCAAGGTTGTTAAATAACCTGCCAAGAAAAGGACCACTGCTTCTTCCGACGCAAATGTTGATGCCGATGTAGCCAATCCGGACTCAGAGGTAGAACTTGACTCTCTTGGTTCATTTTTCATACACCTCATTGACAATGATTATTATCAGAACGACGCTGAAGACAGTCAAGCTGATGACGTAGAGGTAATCATTCTTTCCTCTGATTCAGATCCTCTGCCAACATCCAAAATCCATCGAGCAAACCGAAAAGTAAAATTTTCTCACCCTCTTGCTTACTTGGACCCCAACTTTCTTTTGAAGACGCAGCAACATGAAGCTCGTCGCACGACCGGGCACAGCGGCCAGGTAGTTACCTCCGCCGGTTTACCGAACACTCCGGTTTGGAAACGTCGATCAGAGGTCTCTTATAATCTTGACACTTCTTGCCCCAAGGCGGGTTGTTTCCGACAGCCTCTTAATCCATCTGATTCAAATTATCAGGGCACTTCCCACTCATCTTCTGGCGAGTCGTCAGCCACAAAGCTTCCACCCCTCAAAACGGTTCCTGGGTGAGTAATACCTTTAACTTTTATTTTCACTGCCTTATGCTTGACACAATATCTTGACATTTTATATTTGTTTCTGTCAGTTCCAAGCCACGACGCAGCAAGAAGGCTCGGTTGAACAAACTGGCTGAGGATAACATGGCTGTTGAACTGGAAAAAATTCCAAATCCAGAAGAAACCGATGCCGGTGCCATGCTTGATGATCCGTCACCTCAAGACCATGACTTGTTTACTGAACAAGTAGAAATTGACACCACAGGCCATGCTGATAAACCGACCAGCCCCATCCGAACTGCTGACAAACCGGTCAGTCCAGCTAAGGAGCTGACAAACTGTCAACTCCAGCAAAGGCTGCTGATGATAAAGAAGACGATATCATGATTACTGGTAGTGGCCATACCACTCCTGGAAATCCTGTCGCTTTATCAAAACATACTGCCAAGGACGAACTTTCTGCTATTGGTAAAGGAAAATGGAACGCCGATTTGTCAAGCTACGCCCATCTCAATGCTCAAGACATTCATTCCGGCTTCTTTAACCGTCTGTATATCAGCCGCGTCTATGAAGCTGGTTTGGTCAACTTGATGAAGAAACGATATGAGGTAACATAACTATTTTTCTCTTTTGTCCAATTGCAATTTATCAACTCCAGTAGCCCCCAAGTGACGGTTTATGATTCCAATCTAAACCGGGACTTAGTAATAACTGTATATTTGCAACACGGCATCTTTTTCATTGGTGTAGCCCCCAAGGGTCGGTTTAAATTTATAAAGATGAACCGGGACTTTTAAAAACTTCCCAGATGAGCAATTAGAGCACACATACATTAGCCCCCAAGTGCCAAGAGGAATACTTGTATTGTGCTTGGGACTTTGTAGAAATTTCTGGTCCAGAGAAAATATGCATTAGCCCCCAAGTATCAGGTGCATAACTTGTTATGGGCTTGGTACTTTAAATATGTACTATCAACTCATAATATGTCTCTTCCTTACAGGCTGAGCTGAGCAGAAAAGAATCTCAAACCACCGATCTGCAAGAAAATATCAAGTCCCAGCAAGTCGAAACTTCCAAGGCAAAGGATGAGCTGACAAGCGCTTTAGCCGCTATGGAAAAGCTAAAGGAGAGTTTCAACAAGGAGCGGGCGGATTGGAACACAGAGAAATCCGCTTTGCAGAAAAGAGCCGAGGACGCAGAAGCAGCTCTCAAACCGGTGGTAGACGAGCTGACTGGTGTAAAGCGGCAAGTACATGCTATGACTGCTGTTGTGTTTGGTAAGCATCCTTGCTCTATACTTTCAACATGTCTTCCCATGTGTTTCCGGTTTACTAACATTTATAATGATGCAGGAACTCACATTAGTCGTTTGGGCTCCGATGTATAGAAGAAGCTGAAGGCTGCTTACACGCTGATAGAGCAATTGTACACCAGCGCTCAACGAATTATGTGCACTGCTTCTCACAATAAGCCACCCCCGATGGTAATCAAGGATACTTTAAATAGACTATATATGATGCCTGCCCGGGTTGAAGAGCTAAAGAGATCTACTGCAAGGGCTGGCGCTCTGACTGCACTAACCCGAGCAAAAGCATGGGTGCCTGATCTTGATCCGGCGGACGTGGCTAAAGGTTACCCAAGCTTAAAAGAAGATGGTTCAGAATTTGGCAATGACGATCTCCACGCCATAAACCGGGAAGTACGTCCACTGGCTTGTCAACTCGCTGAAGAGGCTGATCTTTCATTTTACCAGGCAAGTTACGACACCAACAACAAATGGGTTGCTGCACCGACTCCTGAGGCTCAAAACCTGATTCCTCCAATCTGTAAGCACACTTATGCCCCTGACATTGAACCGTCCACCCTTATAAGCGACGAAGTTGTGTTCCAAGCGTTAACTGGGATCGACTGGACAACTGTTGACTTCCAGCCGTTGGGTAGAGACGAAGAGGATGAACCGGTGCAAGATGATCCGCAGCCGTCAGGTCAAGCTGGTGACCAACCATAATCCGGAGGCCGGTTTAGTCTTCCACGTGCTGCAACACATATTGGAGAAAACAATTATCCTTTTGGGAACTGAAACGCCTTGTAATAGGCTAGTTAAAACACTTGGTCTGTTATGCCTTTGTGCATATTTATCTGCAACTGATGCTTACCAATCCGCCATGCTTAAGATATGATGTTCATAATCCATAGCAATTTACTCAAGCTATCCTTGTAGATAAAAAGCTCAAAGCGCCCTGGCGGTTTACCACCGGGAGGGTCATAATGCCCAAATATATATATAACCAAGGTTTATAACCAAAGTTATAAAAAGATAACCAAATATGGAAATACGTGATACCTGTGACCTTGAGTCATAATGTTGGCTGACTAAATTTGTAGTGAGGGTAACAACCCTAATCCGGAGTATCAGTAACTCCTGTTATATGATGTCGGTTTACAATAAAACCTTTCCGGGTTGTGATAGACACTGGTTTATTCAATACTGGTGACTTTGAGTTGAAACCAGACCGGGCTGATAGTCTCCGGATTATAACTGATCATGTACTGACAACTTGAAGTTGACAGCCTAACCGGGTTGATGAACACCGGTTTAAAAAACATCACAAATCTTGTCAAAAGAGAGAAAAACTTAGCAAAAAGCAAATAAAAACCCTTGTAGTCGAGGATTTTCACGGGCTGCCAGGCCCCAAATTCGAGGCTTTTCATGGGCTGCCAGGCCACCGAGTTAAACCATTTTTGCAAAGCCTTTTAAGATGGTCCTCAATCCTTAACCAAACATCATTTTAACTTGACAAGTTCAGGGTCTTATTAGAGTAACTTGTCAAAGTTCGATGTGTCATACCAGGTTTACCTGGGCGGAGTGACTTACTTAAAGAGGAAGGCTAACCCAGGGTTTTAGGTGTATACACCAGGCTTCCAAGCCATGGCTTGATAACCTGTTACAAGTGTAGATTCTTTGTTCATTTCGACAGCAAAGAATCCCCAAGTAACATTTTGAGCTGTGCTCAGTGGGTTCCTATGTTTGAGTTGTTGCTTTACAACACTCTCTTTGGTCCCGGATTGATTTGGCTTTGAGCCGATCAAGAGGTGTGACTATGGTTCGGATAAACCAAGCCCCCAAGTGATGTTGTGGCATTGCGCCGATCAAGAGGTGTAGCTATGGTTCGGATACGACCATGCCCCCAAGTGATGTTATATAAAGCTTTGATAAGCTGAATCAAGGGGTAAACCGGATGCCACTTTATAAACAGAAGTCCCATGTAACCACACATGATGTAAGAAAAAAAACAGATACCCCGCTTTAGCTAAGGTTCCGGTTTATTGTATTGATCATAATATATACATTGTCATAACTATGTACATAAGGAGAGCGCATGGCTCAAGTATAGTAGGGCCAAAGATGAGCGATATTCCACGGCCGATGGGTCTCCTCCTCCGATTTACGTGAGTCTTTGCGCTCTCGAACATCGATTAGGTAGTAGGACCCGTTATGCGATTCTGTCGACCACAAAGGGTCCTTCCCAAGGGGGATAACTTGTGCATATCCGTCGATCTTGGGCCAGTCGGAGCACCAAATCGCCTTCTTGAAAGGTTCTGGTTCTAACCCGGCGGCTGTGATAACGACGCAGATCTTGCTGATAAATCGCCGAACGGGCTGCTGCCATGTCGCGCTCCTCATCTAACAGGTCGAGAGCTTCCTGCGTGCCTTCTCGTTGTCAGCTTCAACATATGCTGCTACACGGGGTGAGTCATGACGGATGTCACTAGGGAGAACCGCCTCCGCTCCATAAACCATGAAAAAAGGCGTGTACCCCGTCGATCTGTTGGGTGTGGTATTGATGCTCCATAACACAAAAGGTAACTCCTCAACCCAACAGCCCAGCGTCCATTGCAAAGGAACCATAAGCCGGGGTTTGATGCCTCTCAAGATCTCTTGGTTGGCCCTTTCCGCTTGACCATTGGACTGGGGGTGAGCCATCGATGAATCGTCAAGCGGATGTGCTCACGTTGACAGAACTCCTGCATGGCACCCTTTGACAGATTGGTACCATTATCTGTTATAATGTTGTGTGGAAGGCCAAACCGGAAAATCACCTTTTTGATGAATTGAACCGCCGTAGCTGCATCACACTTACTGACTGGCTCTTCCTCCACCCACTTGGTGAACTTATCAATCACCACCAAAAGGTGGGTCTTCTTATCCTTGGATCTCTTAAAGGGTCCAACCATATCGAGCCCCCAAGTCGCGAACGGCCAAGTAATTGGAATCATCCTCAACTCTTGAGCCGGTACATGAGCCCGTCGTGAGAACTTTTGACAGCCATCACACCTTTTGACTAAGTCCTTGGCATCAGCATGAGCCGTCAATCGATAGAAACCGTGACGAAACATCTTGGCCACCAGCGATTTTGAACCAGCATGGTGACCACAATCCCCTTCGTGGATCTCATGCAAAATTTCACGACCTTCTTCAGGGGATACACAGCATTGAAACGCCCCTGTCACACTGCAATGATGTAACTCTCCATTGATGATTGTCATGGACTTGGACCGCCGGATAATCTACCTGGCCGAAGTTTCGTCTTCTGGTAACTCGCCCCGGTTCATATACGCCAAATATGGAACTGTCCAATCCGGAATAACATGAAGAGTCGCCACCAACTGAGCCTCCGGATCAGGAACAACCAAATCCTCTTCACCAGGGAGCTTAACGGACGGATTATGCAACACATCCAGGAAGACATTAGGTGGAACCGGTTTACGTTGGGAATCCAAGCGGCTTAAAGCATCCGCCCGCTTCATTCTTCTGCAGTCCACATGATCCACCTGATAACCTTTGAAGTGACCTGCAACAATATTCACCTCACGATGATATGCTGCCATGAGTGGGTCCTTGGAGTCCCAAGTGCCGAACACTTGTTGAGCCACCAGGTACGAGTAACCGAAGCACTTAACTCGGCTCAGGTTCATCTCCTTAGCCATTCGAAGACCATGGAGTAAGGCCTCATATTCAGCTGCATTGTTAGTGCAAGGGAACATTAAACGAAGAACATAAGAAAACTTATCACCTCGTGGGGAAGTTAATACGACTCCAGCCCCCGAGCCCTCCAATTGCCTGGACCCATCAAAATGAATAGTCCAATAAGTATGATCCGGCTTCTCTTATGGCGCCTATAGTTCTGTCCAATCATTAATGAAATCCACAAGTGCCTGAGATTTGATCGCCATCCTGGGCATATATTTTAACCCTTGAGGCCCAAACTCAATAGCCCACTTAGCAATCCGGCCAGTTGCTTCCCTGTTCTGGATTATATCCCCCAAAGGAGCAGAACTGACCACAGTGATGGGATGACCTTGGAAATATTGCTTAAGCTTCCGGCTTGCCACGAAAACTCCACACACCAGCTTCTGCCAATGTGGGTACCTTTGCTTGGACTCAATAAGTACCTCACTGATATAATAAACCGGCCGTTGAACTGGATATTCTTTGCCGGCCTCCTTGCGCTCCACCACAATAGCCACGCTAACAGCCCTGGCGTTAGCTGCCACATATAGCAACAATGGCTCTTTGTCAACCGGAGCAGCGAGAACCGACGAATTAGCCAGCTGCCACTTTAAGTCCTCAAATTCTTCATTAGTGGCGTCACTCCAGATGAAGTTATCCGTTTTCTTCAGCATCTGATACAAAGGGATGGCCTTCTCACCAAGGCGACTGATAAACCGGCTCAACGTGGAAATCCGGCCTGCCAGGCGTTGAACATCATTGATAGACTTCGGTTTGGCCAAAGAAGTGATGGCTTTGATCTTTTCCGGATTAGCTTCAATGCCCCTGTTAGACACCAAAATGCCCAAGAGCTTGCCTGCCGGTACACCAAAAACACACTTGGCTAGATTAAGCATAATTTTATAAACCCGGAGGTTATCAAAGGTCTCCTTCAAGTCATCAATCAATGTCTCCTCGTTCCTTGATTTCACCACAATATCATCTACATATGCATGAACATTGCGGCCGATCTGATTATGAAGACAATTCTGCACACATCGTTGATAAGTCGCCTCGGCACTCTTGAGCCCAAAGGGCATAGATACATAGCAGAAGGCTCCAAAGGGAGTTATGAAGGCTGTCTTCTCCTGGTCCTTAACTGCCATTTTGATCTGATGGTAACCAGAATATGCATCTAGAAAGCTCAAACGCTCGCAACCCGCCGTAGCATCAATGATTTGATCAATACGAGGGAGGGTAAAAGGATCTGCTGGACAAGCTTTGTTGAGATCTGTGTTGTCCACACACATACGCCAAGTGCCGTTCTTCTTGAGCACCAGCACTGGATTAGCCAACCACCCAGGATGAAACACTTCGATGATAAACCCAGCCGCCAAGAGCCTGGCGACTTCTTCTGCAATAGCCTTGCGTCTTTCTTCATTGAACCGGCGAAGAAATTGCTTGACCGGTTTATACTTGGGATCAACATTGAGAGTGTGCTCAGGGAATTCTCTCGGTACACCTGGCATGTCAGAAGGCTTCCACGCAAAGATGTCCCGATTCTCACGGATGGACTCGATGAGCGTGCTTTCCTATTTCGGATCCAAGTTAGCGCTGATGCTAAACTGCTTGGACGAATCGCCAGGCACGAAATCAACAAGCTCAGTCTCATCAGCCGATTTAAACTTCAGGGACGGATCATGCTCTGTAGTTGGTTTCTTCAATGAAGTCATATCTGCCGGATCAACATTGTCCTTTTAAAATTTCAACTCTTCTGTTGCACAAACCGACTCAGCATAAGTCGCATCACCTTCTTCACACTCCAAAGCGATCTTGCGGCTCCCATGCACTGTTATAGTTCCCTTGTGACCCGGCATCTTGAGCTGCAGATAGACATAACAAGGTCGTGCCATAAACTTAGCATAAGCTGGCCGTCCAAACAGGGCATGATACGGGCTTTTGATTTTCACCACTTCAAAGGTCAATGTTTCTGATCTCGAGTCATGCTCATCTCTGAAAGCCACCTCCAGAGCTATTTTACCAACAGGATATGCTGACTTACCAGGCACCACACCATGGAATACCGTATTAGATGGTTTAAGATTTTTATGTGTTAACCCCATGCGACGGAAAGTTTTGTAATAAAGGATATTGATAGTACTCCCTCCATACATGAGTACCTTAGTGAACTTATAACCTCCCACCTGAGGCGCCACCACCAATGCCATATGACCCGGATTGTCAACCCAGGGTGGACGATCCTCTCTACTCCACACGATCGCCTGCTCAGACCAGCCCAAGTAATGGGGCACCGCCGGTTCAACGGAGTTTACTGCCCTCTTATGAAGCTTCTGATCGCGCTTGCACAAGCTAGTGGTGAAGACATGATACTGCCCACTATTCAACTGCTTTGGGTTGCTCTGATAACCCAACTGCTGTTGTTGCTGCTGATTTCCCTGATGATTATAACCACCTTGGTTGCCCTGATTGCCTTGATTGTTATGTCCACCCTGATTACCGTGGAAGCCTGAACCGGAATTGCCTCCACCATAACCCGGCCCATGAGATCCGGGGCCTGAACCGCCACCCGGTCCATGATCATACCGAAAGAGATCAGAATTTTTGAACTCCTGCATGATATAACAATCCTTCCAGAGGTGCGTGGACGGTGTCTCCTTTGTTTCGTGTTTTGGGCAAGGCTGGTTCAACAGATAAGACAGGCGGTCTAGGTTAGGACTTGGCCCTCCACCACGCTGGGGCGGTTTACCCTTACGCCACTGACCCTTGTCCTGCGCGTTGGTATTAGCCACAAAATCCAGGTTGGCATGCGCTTTACGCTTACCATTATTTCCATGACCCACCGGGTTATGCTGCTGCCCCTTGGTAATGCCGCTCTTCTCTCCCTTCCCTGTCTTGTCATCGTCGGACTCGGGATCCTTGGTACTATCAGAGTTGGCATACTTCACCAGAGCAGCCATGAGAGTCCCCATGTCATTGCAGTGACGCTTGAGCCGTCCCAATTTCAACTTCAGTGGTGTAAACCGGCAATTGCCTTCCAACGTCAAAACTGTTGTATCAGCGTTGATGCGGTCTGATGAATGCAAGATTTGTGAAACCCGACGCACCCAATGGGTTGTTGATTCTCCTTCCTCCTGTACACAGGCAGCCAAGTCCACAATCGACATAGATTGCTTGCACGTGTCTTTGAAATTTTGAATAAACCGGGCTCTCAGCTCGGCCCATGACCCAATGGAGTTAGCTGGCAAGTTTTTCAACCAAGTGCGAGCCATTCCTTCCAACATCATGGTAAAGTATTTAGCACACGCCGCATCGTCCATATCCAGCATCTCCATCGCCGTCTCATAGCTTTCAACCCATGACTCGGGGGATAAATTGGCGGTGTAATTTGACACTTTTCGTGGGCCTTTGAAATCCTTGGGCAGGCGCACGTTGCGCAGCGCTGGGACGAGACACGGTACTCCCAAAGAGCTAGAAGTAACTCCTGGCTCCACCGATGTGGTTTGATGAACCGGAGTAAGTTGGCAGTCCTCGTGCTGTGCTGCTAACTTGGCCTCTCGACGAGCTCGAGTGCGACCCACCACATCCTGAGCATCACCTCCACCACCCGCCGGATTATGGCCATGGGGTGGATCACGGTTTCGCGCATTGCTTGACATGGCCGGTTCATCCATACGCCTGATGTAGCTCCGGCTTGGGCGGGGAGTAGAATGGATCCTCTCGCGACTATATGAATAAGCACATTCTTTGAACCAAAGTCTGCGAAGAAGCTCCCTAGCCCGTCGCATCTCGACTGCCACCGGAGACTCGCCTTCAATTGGGAGGGCCGCCAGCCGTGAAGCGGCAGCGACAATGTTGTCCATCGGGTTAGAGTAATGACCCGGTGGTGTTGGGATATGCTGTGTCACAATGTTGTTCTGGTGTGGTGGATCCACCAAACGTGGCTAAACCAGCGCCCCCGCTCCAGGCGCCTCCGCCCGGTTTATGACCGGTAGATTACTGGTCCCTGCTCCTGGGGTATTAAAGAGGTTCTTAGCTTCATAAACCGGCGGCAGGCGAGATCGGTACCTGCTCTTCAGGACATCGTTCGACACACTCTGATCCAGCATAAGCCGGTAAGCCTGTGCATCCAATGCGGTCCGTTCCGCAGCCATCCTGGTATCCTCAGCTGCTAAGTCGGCTTTGGCCTGGGTGATCTAATCTTTCACCTTTGCGATTTCCGCATTATGTGCATCTTGATCCGCCGGTTTAACCTCCACTATTAGCGTCGCCAAAGCGTCAAATAAATCAGATAGAACCTGAGCAGGCGGTCACACAAGGACTCCTGCCCCGGCCACTGTCGCTGCTACTGATCTGGAAATCATCGCCGCTGCGGTCGAAGAGTGGAGCGCTGGTTGTGTATCGGCCATGAAGATCGCAACCCGGTTCGGCGGATCAAAGGGGTCCGGAATACTGTCGCCATCGGAACAGCCCCCAATCCGGCCATCTTGCAACTGATATAACGACTCGGTCTTTCCGGTCAATGACTCGTTGCCGGAATAAACGACGGTTTCACCACCAGATTCTGATCTATCCTCAGATTCCCCTCCGTGGATGACTCCCAAGAAGGCACGCTTCATGACAGGCTTAACCCGGGCAGATCTCGCACGCCGAGCCGTTTCGACGAGGTCGGTGCAGATGTCCGGCTCAGGGCCCAGTTCGCTGATCTTGCCAATGAAAACGTGTATGCCACCGAAGGGGAGCCGGTACCCGTACTCGATTGAGCCGGCCTCGGGGCCCCAGCCTGCATCGTCGATGTAGAGCTTGCCACAATGACTCTTGGTCATCCAGCCCACAGCGTAGCCCTTGAGTCCTTCGAAGCTGCCCTCTAAGAACTCGAAATTGTCGTGCGATAGCCCCACGGTGGGCGCCAACTATCGTGGTTTTGTCACGGCAGATGTCCTAAGGATAGGACTTAGTCGTGGAGCCATCACGCGGGTTAGCTTAAAGGGGTTAAAGCGGACAAGGGACGCAGAGAGTTTATACTGGTTCGGCCCCTTGCGGTGAAGGTAAAAGCCTAATCTAGTTGTTGTGGAATTGCTAGGGTTTTGATGACCAGGGAGCGAATACGCTTTTCCTGAGTCTCGAGTTGTTGTCTATTGTCCTAAACCGCCGCCGGGTCATCCCCTTATATACATGGGTTGACGCTCGTCGGTTTACAGAATCCCGAGGCCAGCTCATAAACGTGTCCGGCTCGGTCTCTGCTCTTTTCTATCTTACAACACAAGTTTACATATCAATGTCGGTTTATGTCTATAGGCCTTAAACCGGCCTTGGGCCCTAGGCCTTCTCAAAGCGTCACCGTGTTTGTCTTCACGGGCTTCAGATATAATGAACCATCATGGGGTTAACCCGGCCTCTCCTTGCCGGTTTACGCCGAGTAGTAATATCCCCAACACTCAGGGATGCCCAAGGCACCCCGAGGTAAAATTAAAGAACAACCAAAAGCCTAAGCTTGGGGATGCCCCGGAAGGCATCCCCTCTTTAAATCTTAAATCTATCGGTAACTTTACTTGAGGCTATATTTTTATTCACCACATGATATGTGTTTTTCTTGGAGCGTCTTGTATGATTTGAGTCTTTGATATTTAGTTTACCACAATTATCCTTGCTGTACACACCTTTTAGGAGAGACACACATGAATCGGAATTTATTAGAATACTCTATGTGCTTCACCTATATCTTTTGAGCTAGATAATTTTACTCTATGTTCTTCACTTATATCTTTTGAGCTAGATAATTTTGCTCTAGTGCTTCACTTATATTCTTTTTAGAGCACGGTGGTGGTTTTATTTTATAGAAATTATTGATCTCTCATGCTTCACTTATATTATTTTGAGAGTCTTTTAAAAATAGCATGGTAATTTGGTCTGGCTATAAAACTAGTCCTAATATGATGGGCATCCAAGATGGGTATAATACAAACTTTCATATAAAGTGCATTGAATACTATGAAAAGTTTGATACTTCATGATTGTTTTGAGACATGAGGATGGTGATATTGGAGTCATGCTAGTAGGTTAATTGTGAATTTGAGAAATACTTGTGTTGAGGTTTGCAGGTCCCATAGCATGCACGTATGGTAACCATTGTGTAACAAATTTGAAGCATGAGGTGTTTCTTTGATTGTCTTCCTTATGAGTGGTGATCAGGGACGAGCGATGGTCTTTTCCTACCAATCTATCCCCCTAGGAGCATGCGCGTAGTGCTTGGTTTTGATGACTTGTAGATTTTTGCAATAAGTATGTGAGTTCTTTATGACTAATGTTGAGTCCATGGATTATACGCACTCTTACCCTTCCATCATTGCTAGCCTCTTCGGTACCGTGAATTGCCCTTTCTCACATTGAGAGTTGGTGCAAACTTCGCTTTCATATACTAGTGGGAATTTTCGTTATAGAACTTCTCTTGTATATTCCAGTAATGGGCTTCCTCAAAATGCCCTAGGTCTTCGTGAGCAAGCAAGTTGGATGCACACCCACTTAATTTTTTTTGTTAAGCTTTCATACATTTATATCTTTAGTGCCTCTGTTGCATGGCAATCCCTACTCACTCACATTGATATCTATTGATGGGTATCTCCATAGCCCATTAATACGCCTAGTTGATGTGAGACCATCTTCCTCCTTTTTTTTTCTCCACAACCACCATTCTATTCCACCTATAGTGCTATGTCCATGGCTCACGCTCATGTATTGCGTGAAAGTTGAAAAAGTTCGAGAATACTAAAGTATGAAACAATTGCTTGGCTTGTCATCGGGTTGTGTGTGATTTGAACATTTTGTGCGACGAAGGTGGAGCATAGAAAACTATATGATTTTGTAGGGATGAACTTTCTTTGGCCATGTTATTTTGAGAAGACATGATTACTTTGTTAGCATGCTTGAAGTATTATTATTTTTATCTCAATATTAAATTTTGTCTTGTATCTTTCGGATCTGAACATTCATGCCACAATAAATAAAATTACATTGATAATTATGTTAGTAGCATTCCACATCAAAAATTATGTTTTTAGGACGAGCAGGAATTAAGCTTGGGGATGCTTGATACGTCTCCAACGTATCTATAATTTTTGATTGTTCCATGCCATTATATTATCTGCTTCAGATGTTTAATGGGCATTAATATGCTCTTTTATATTATTTTTGGGACTAACCTATTAACCGGAGGCCCAGTGCCAATTTCCGCTTTTTGCCTATTTTAGAGTTTCGCAGAAATGGAATACCAAACGGAGTCCAAACGGAATGAAACCTTCGCGATGATCTTTCTTGGACCGAAAGCAATCCAGAAGACTTGGAGTTGAAGTCTGGGACTCTACGAGGCAGCCACGAAGCAGGAGGGCGCGCCTAGGGGGGTAGGCCTCCCCACCCTCGTGGGCCCCTCGTAGCTCCACCGACATACTTCTTTCGCCTATATATACTCTTATACCCTAGATCGATCAAGGAGAGCCATGAAACCACTTTTCCACCGCCGCACCTTCTGTACCCGTGAGATCCCATCTGGGGGCCTTTTCCGGTGATCTGCCGGAGGGGGAATCGATCACGGAGGGCTTCTACATCAACACCATTGCCTCTCTGATTAAGCGTGAGTAGTTTACCACAGACCTTCGGGTCCATAGTTATTAGCTAAATGGTGTCTTCTCTCTCTTTGATTCTCAATACAAAGTTCTCCTCAATGTTCTTGGAGATCTATTCGATGTAATACTCTTTTGCGGTGTGTTTGCCAAGATCCGATGAATTGTGGATTTATGAACAAGATTATCTATGAATATTATTTGGTTCTTCTCTGAATTTTTATATGCATGATTTTATATATTTGCAAGTCTCTTCGAATTATCGGTTTAGTTTGGCCTACTAGAATGATCTTTCTTGCAATGGGAGAAGTGCTTAGCTTTGGGTTCAATCTTGTGGTGTCCTTTCCCAGTGACAGTAGGGAAGCAAGGCACGTATTGAATTGTTGCCATCGAGGATAAAAAGATGGGGTTTATATCATATTACTTGAGTTTATCCCTCTACATCATGTCATCTTGCTTAATGTGTTACTCTGTTCTTATGAACTTAATACTCTAGATGCATGCTGGATAGCAGTCGATGTGTGGAGTAATAGTAGTAGATGCAGAATCGTTTTGGTCTACTTGACACGGACGTGATGCCTATATTCATGATCATTGCCTTAGATATCTTCATAACTATGCGCTTTTCTATCAATTGCTCGACAGTAATTTGTTCACCCACCATAATACGTGCTACCTTGAGAGAAGCCACTAGTGAAACCTATGGCCCCCGAGTCTCTTTCTTATTATATTACATCTCTTTTATTTACATTGCATCTCGTTTACTATTTTGCAATCAACAAAAATACCAAAAATATTTACTTTACTATCTTTATTAGATCTCACTTCTGCGAGTGACCATGAAGGGATTGACAACCCCTTTATCGTGTTGGTTGCAAGGTTCTTGATTGTTTGTGCAGGTACTAGGTGACTTCTGCGTTGTCTCCTACTGGATTGATACCTTGGTTCTCAAAACTGAGGGAGATACTTACACTACTTTGTTACGTCACCCTTTCCTCTTCAAGGGAAAACCAATGCATGCTCAAGAGGTAGCACTTAAAGCTTCCACTTTCGGTCTACGAGGGTACGTGGACACACTTTCCTCGCTTGTTGTTATGCTTCTCCTAGATAGATCTTGCGTGATCGTAGGAATTTTTTTAAATACTACGTTCCCCAACAGTGGCATCCGAGCCAGGTCTACGCGTAGATGTTATATGCACGAGTAGAAAACAAATAGTTGTGGGAGATAATAGTCATACTGCTTACCAGCATGTCATACTTTGATTCGGCGGTATTGTTTGATGAAGTGGCCCAGACCGACATTTCATGACCGTGTTCATGAGACTGGTTCTACCGCCGTGCTTCGCACACAGGTGGCTAGTGGGTGTCTGTTTCTCCAACTTTAGTTGATCGAGTGTGACTACGCCCAGTCCTTGTTGAAGGTTAAAACATCACACTTGATGAAAAATCATTGTGGTTAGGTAAGAACGGTTCTTGCTAGAAGCCCGTAGCAGCCACGTAAAACTTGCAAAAACAAAGTAGAGGATGTCTAACTTGTTTTTGTAGGGCTTGTTGTGATGTGATATGGTCAAGACGTGATGATATATAATTTGTTGTATGAGATGATCATGTTTTGTAACAGTTATCGGCAACTGGCAGGAGCCATATGGTTCTTGCTTTATTTTATGAAATGCAATCGCCATGTAATTGCTTTACTTTATCACTAAGCCGTAGCGATAGTCGTAGAAGCAATAGTTGGCAAGATGACAATGATGCTTCGATGGAGATCAAGGTGTCAAGCCGGTGACGATGGTGATCATGACGGTGCTTTGGAGATGGAGATGAAAGGCACAAGATGATGGTGGCCATATCATATCACTTATTTGATTGCATGTGATGTTCATCTTTTATGCATCTTATTTTGCTTAGTACAGCGGTAGCATTATAAGATGATCTCTCACTAAATTTCAAGGTACAAGTGTTCTCCTTGAGTATGCACCGTTGCTACAGTTCATCATGCCGAGACACCACGTGATGATCGGGTGTGTGTCGGTGTACTAGAGTAGGGGTACCCTAGTATCCCGTGCACTGCCTGCAGACGATTCTTGACACCCAGCGGCAGGGGTTTGCCTCGTCACCGCCAAGATCCTCCGTGGCTCCTTTGGAGCCATTCAAGAACAAAGTATTTGATTAAGAAGACAAAGGCCCGGCAAGAGGAGCTTGCCGAAGGCCACTCAAGGCATGCAGAAGACAAGGCCCCGGCAAGAGGAGCTTGCCGGGAAGGCTCGAGCGCCGACAAGCCTCCCGGACGCGACAAGGATTCGGCAGCGGCAAAGGCGCTTTGCCGGCAAGCAACCTCTCTCCATCTCCGCTCCAGCTCATCCAGCAGCGTGTCGCCATGGGACCATTCCATGCGCTGCGGCGTGTCGAGAGGCTGTGCAGCCAGCGGAGAGCAGCGACAAGCAGCGCCGACAAGCTTGCCATCGTGGTGGCGGTGGCCTTTTGACGGTCTCTGTCGCCTTTGTTTGGGCGACAACGACGGGCATTTATTGCTTTTGTCCCTTGCCGTCGAGTTAGGTATTTTGCATCGTACCTTTGCTCGAGTAGGTGTACCAACTCCTGTTTTTACATTTGTACCCTTGCCTATGTTGCCACAGCCGGAGACCCTTGAGCATATAAAAGGAGGCCCATGCTTAGCGTAGAGGGGGTTCGAGGTTGGTTCATTCGACTCACTAGGGACCAGATACGCTCACGCTAGGTTTTGTAGCTCGCATCGCTCCCTAGCAAGAACACAATACATCAAACAAGCAGCAGAGGAGTGTTATCTCTCCGAGAGCTCCGCTGGGTAAACTGCTCGTGTGCCTCGCCTCGATCCGCTCTTCGTGCGATCTCCGCCCCCTCCGAACCACAAAGGGCCTGGTCCGCCCGGCCCCATAGGTGTTCGTGGGTGCGATCCGCCTCCCGACATCTTTGGCGCGCCCGGTAGAAGTGCGTCGAGGCCGTGTGAATCTGATCCGGCGTTCACGCGCGAGCAGCGTCCTCAACATCTTCCTCAACATGCCACCGAAGAAGAAGGCTTCGGGCAGCAGATCCGTCCGCGTCGTACCCACCCTCACCGCAGCAAACGGGTGGTGGGGCAGACGCCGGCGGAGGAACGGGCGCCGACGAAGGTGTTCGCGACGTTGCCAAGTCAAGGACAAGGCCCGCAAACCTCGGCGTCGCACATCCCCGCGCCCATCTCAGAGACGGGACCAACAACGTCATGGCGTTCACAATGCCATACGTTCGTTGGATCGAGACCCTCAAGACCAGCATGCGCGCCAACATGCTGGCACGAGTGAGATACGGTCGCCTGGACGGGGTGTTGCTCCTTCTAACGTAGTTAGAAGTCCGAGCATATCCCGCTCCTCGCACCGTTCGCCAATGCCACCCACTACTCCAGCAGAAGCTCTGGCGAGAGCTCAACTGCTCCTCGACTACCCTCCAACGGCCAACAAGGTCGATGAGTGGAGGGCCACTATCCAGAGCCTCATCAGCTTTGCCAACGGCGACGCTCCGCGGCAACCAACGCCATCATTGCCGCGGCGAGACGACAAGGCACGAGCGGTGGCGGCGAGACCGCTTGAGGTGCGACCACCATGCACTCTCCGCCACGAAGGCCAAGATCACCGACTCAGTGGATCCACCTCGACAGCGACTCCACCGCGTCATCGGATCCGCGAGCTCGCCGCGATCAGCGCCAAGTTCTTCATGAGCGACAACAAGAGGACGCTCGAACTCGCATCGAGCGCTGGAGATAAGCGCGACGTCAGTCCGACAAGCGCGTTGGGCCTTCTGTTGACATGCACGCGCCGGAGGAGCCAGGCGACTTGTCGTACGCGGTAGGTTGCCCTGCGTTCACTCGCGAGCTGCGGCAAGTCCAGTGGCCCAGCCAGAAAAACTTCAAACCAGACGTGCCGGAGAAGTATGATGGCAGGACGCATCCGTCGGAGTTCCTCAGCATCTACACCATCGCGGTGCAGGCTGTGGGGGGACGGGACGACAAGATCCTCGCCAACTACTTCCCGCTCGTTCTCAAGCCCAACGTCATATCTTGGCTCATGCACTTGCCGGACAGCTCCATATCCTCTTGGGCAGATTTGTGCCATCAGTTTGTTGGCGCCTTCACAGGTGGCCACAAACCTCATGGCCAGGAGAGTGACCTTCAACTGCTCGCCCAGAAGGAAGGAGAGTCCCTGCGCAAGTTCATTCAGAGATTCAGCCGTGTGCACTACAACATCCTGAGATGTCCACCCCCGCCGGTGATCGGCGTGTTTCATCGAATGTGCGGAACCGCAGGATGAGGGAGGAGATGGCGATGTGCAAAGTCAAGGACGTCGATGAGTTGTACGCCTTGGCCGACAAGTGTGCACGCTACGGAGGAAGGAGGAGACTCCTGTGAGAGAATGCGGAAGCAGGATCTCGGCAAGGAGGAGGCCGCCCGGCAAAGAAGGGCCAGCCGAGGCAACAGGAAGAAGAAAGGTAGAGAAGTGCTAGCTGTTGAGCAGTCCGGCAATGGAGGTGGCGACAAGAACGCCAAGGCTGGTGGCTCCGGCAAGGAGGTTGCCGCTGACGCCAACCACCAGTCGGTGGCGGCCGCCAACAAGCAGGACGGCTCCGGCAAGCAGTACTACAAGATCCACCGCACCAAGGGCCACGACCTCCAGAGCTGCAAGAAGGTCGAGCAGCTTGTCGAACAGTAGAGGGCTGAGTACGAGCGGCGCGACAAAGAGAAGGCCCACGAAGGTGCTGGGGGAGCGAGCAAGAAACGTCCCGGCCGGGGAGGACGCCGCGGCAAGACCAAGCAACGGCAAGGAGACAGACCTCCCCGCGGCCGCGACAAGGATGAAGATGATGACGACGACGAAGATATGGAAGACGCAGCGGCGCCCGATGAGCAGGAGTTTGAGAAAGCCACAGAGGTCCTCTGTGTTGACGGAGGTGCTTCCCTGCATACCTCCCACCGCCAACTCAAGCAATGGATGCGGGAGGTCAATGCAGCGGAACCATCCGTAGAGTCACGCAAGCCTCTGAAGTGGTCCAGCACGCCTATCATCTTTGATATTGAGGACCACCCTGATCGCATAACTGCGGTCGGGTGCTTGCCGATGTTGGTCTCACCAACCATCCGCAACCTCAAGGTCACCAAAATGCTAGTTGACGATGGGGCCGGCTTGAATCTGATCTCCTCCGCGGTGCTCCAGAAGCTTCAAATCCTGACAATGAAGCTCGAAGAGACCGGCACCTTCCAAGGAATCAATCCGGGAAGGAGCAAGCGAAGGGAAGATTACGTTGCGGTAACATTTGGCGTGAGCTGAACTTTAGGACTGAGAGGGTCACATTCGACGTTGCCGATTTCCCATTGCCTTACAATGGGATACTTGGCCGTCCAGCACTCGCCAAGTTCAAGGCAGCCTCTCACTACGCCTACAACTTACTCAAGATGCCAGGCCCGATAAGCGTCATCTCTGTCCATGGCGACAAGAAGGATGCCCTTATCCGTGCCGACAAGATCTACCGGGATGCAGCAGCGACAGATTGCCAAACACTTGCCGCTGAAGCTCCCGGGGGGAAGAAGACAAAGTCCAAGTCCGGCAAGAGCTCTGATGCTCACTCCGGCAAACGCACCTCTTCGGAGTGCTGCGCTACCGTCGAGGACGCACCATCGAGCTCCACCGGAAAGTGCACGAAGATGGTAGCTCCGCCAAAGACCAAGAAGGTGCCCGCCAAGGAGGACGGCATGGTGGTACCTTTACCATCGGTGCCTCTCTCGACCCTAAATAGGAAGGCGTGCTCGTTGCTTTCTGCGGCGAATGTCGGCGTGTTTGCATGGCAACCGTCGACATCCCCGTGTTCACTGTGAAAGTGATTGAGCACCGCCGCCGCTTGTCCTCATGCACGGCCCGTCAAGCAAAAAGTCGAGGAAGCAAGCGTTGGAGCGCCAAGAATTCATAGCGTAAGAGATCAAGAACCGGAAGCGGCGGGCCTTGTCGAGGAGTGCTCCATACTACGTGGTTGGCCAATCCACAGTAGTCGTATGCGCCAAGGCAAATGGAAAATGGAGACTTTGTATTGACTTCACGGATGCTAATAAAGCTTGTCCCAAAGATCCATTTCCCTTGCCGCGCATTGACCAAATTGTTGACTCCACGGCTGGATGTGATTTGCTTTCGTTTCTTGATGCATACTCGAGATACCATCGGATCTTCATGGCTGAAGAAGATGAGGAGAAGACCGCATTCATTACACCATGTGGCACATCTTTGTTTCATACGGATGCCTTTCGGTTTGAAGAATGCTGGTTCAACATTTGCAAGGGTAGTCCATGACGCTTTTGAGCCGCAAATGCACAGTAAATGTAAAGCCTACATGGATGACATAGTAGTCAAAAGCAAGGACAAAGCAACTCTGGTTCAAGATTTGGGCGAGACCTTTGCAAATCTGCGCAAGATCAACCTCAAGCTCAACCCCGAGAAGTGCGTGTTTGGAGTCCCTTCCGCAAGCTTCTCGGGTTTTTTCGTGTCTCAACGAGGGATTGAAGCTAATCCCGACAAGATCAAGGCCATTGAGCTGATTGAAGCACCAAAGCGCGTCAAGGATGTACGAAGACTTGCGGTTGCGTAGCTGCTCTCAAAGAGGTTTATTTCTAGGTCTCATCGAGCGCCTGCCGCTTTTTCAAGATTTTGAAAAAGGCAGGTCCAATGAAATGGACTCGAAGCGGAGGCTGCGCTGCAGGACTTAAAGAGATACCTGTCCTCCACTCCAACACTTGTCGCACCTAAACCACAAGAGAAGTTGCTGCTATATATAGCAGCAACCAATCAAGTGGTTAGTGCTGGCGTTAATAGCGGAGAGGCAAGCGGATGACGAGCCGGCAACCACGGCAAGCACATCCAGCGACAAGCGAGGGGCTTCACGACAAGCTCTGGTCCCGACAAGAACGAATCCGCATGCGACGCATGACCGGATCACGAGAAAAGGATGGTGCAGCGCCCAGTCTACTTTGTCAGTTCCCTTCTACAGAGGGCTAGGTCAAGGTACTCTGGTGTGCAAAAATTGCTTTTCGGCCTCCTCATGGCCTCGGGAAAGCTGCGCCATTACTTCCAAGCACATGAGATCACAGTTGTCACTCTTTCCGCTGAAGAGGATCTTGTAGAATCCGAAGCAACAGGCGGGATTGTCGAGTGGGCATTGGAACCGTCAAGCTTTGGTCTCAAGTTTGAAAGCACATCAACTATCCAAAGCGAGGCGTTGGCAGAATTCATAGCAGAATGGACGCCAACGCCAGATGAAGAGATTCCGGAGACGAGCATTCCCGCCAAGGAAGCAAGCAAAGAGTGGCTGATGTACTTTGATGGTGCCTTCTCGCTGCAAGGCGCTGGTGCCGGCGTGCTGCTTATTGCACCCACCGGATAGCACCTCAAGTACGTAGTCCAGATGCACTTTCCCAAGGAGCAAGCAACAAACAATACTGCAGAGTATGAAAGTTTGCTTGCCGGTCTCAGGATCGCAGTGGACCTTGGGATCAAAAAGCTTATTGTCAAGGGTGACTCGCAACTTGTCGTCCGCCAAGTGAACAAAGATTACCAGAGTCCGTTGATGGAAGCCTACATTGATGAAGTGAGGAAGCTAGAAGAGCACTTTGACGGCCTGCAAATGGAACATGTTCCAAGAGCTCAGAATGATATTGCTGACGGCCTGTCAAAGTGCGCTGCACTTAAGTTGCCTATGGAACCAGGATTTTCGTGCTCAAGCTGACTCAATAACCGTAACACCATCAATCGGACAAAGCAAGAAGAGGAAGTTGATCTCTGGTGACTACTTTCCGCAGAGCTTCCTCGAAGCCGTCGTTGCGAAGGTCCCCAAGATCAACACCAACAAGGCCGAGGGGCGATCTGCTCCGGCAAGCCCGTGGTTTGTTTCGTTGAAGCGACGCTTCCGACAAGTTTTGCTCCGCAAGCTTGCCGGGAGCGTCAAGCTCGGCAGAGCCGCGAGTTCTTGTCGTAGAAGCTGATGTTCCCAAGCAGCAGCAGATGTGCCTTTGGTCCTTGTTGTCGAGCCGCAAGCTCCAACATGGGCACAAAGAGATTGTCCATTTCCTTCAGACAGAGAACTTCACGAAGAGCGAGAAGAAGTGGAAAGAGTAGCCCGGCGATCAGTATGTACCAGTTTTGTCGACAACATACTGCATGTAAGAAGACTCAATGGTGTGAAATTGAAGTGTATTCCCAGGGAAGATGGACAGAAGCTTTTGGCAGAGATACACGGAGGCATATGTGGTCACCACATTGGCGCGAGAGCACTTGCTGGCAAAGCTTTCCGGCAAGGTTTCTTCTGGCCAACAGCCCTCCAGGATGCAACTGCACAAGTAACCAAGTGTGAAGCCTGCCAGTTCCATTCCAAATAGATACACCGACCAGCTCAGGCTCTCCAGACAATCCCTTTATCCTGGCCATTTTCGGTCTGGGGGCTCGACATCCTCGGCCCCTTCCCCGAAGCCGTCGGGGCTTTGAATACTTGTACGCCGCCATCGACAAGTTCACAAAGTGGCCGGAAGTGGAAGCGGTGAGGAAGGTGACAAAGACGGTCGGCGATCAAGTTCTTCAGGTCAACTGTTTGCCGTTTCGGAATCCCTAACAGGATCATCACCGACAACGGCACACAATTTACGAGTCGCACCTTCATCCAGTACGTCCAAGATCTTGGCGCCAAGGTCTGCTTTGCTTCCGCTGCTCACCCGAGAAGCAACGGTCAAGCAGAGAGGGCAAATGCTGAAGTGCTGCGCGGGCTCAAGACCAGAACTTTCGACAGGCTGCACAAGTGCGGAAGAAACTGGATTGAGGAGCTGCCGGTGGTTCTTTGGTCGATCAGAACGACGCCAAATCGAGCCACCGCCGCATACACCTTTGCTCTAGTCTATGGAGCAGAGGCGGTTCTCCCCATGGAACTCAGATACGGATCGCCTCGAGTGCTCGCTTATGATGAGCTTGAGCAAGAGCAGCTGCGACAAGATGACGCTGCTCCTTGAGGAGGATCGTCTTCAAAGCCGTCAGGCGAGCTGCTCGCTACCAGCAAGCTTTGCGTCGCTACCATAGCCGCAAAGTTAGTGCCAGAAGTCTCGAGGAAGGCGACCTTGTTCTTCGGCGCGTTCAGACCGCCAAGAATTCAAACAAGTTGACGCCAAAGTGGGAAGGCCCTTATCGGGTGAAACGAGTCACTAGGCCTGGCGCTGTCCGCCTTGAGACCGAAGATGGCATCCCGGTGAGCAACTCCTGGAACATTGAGCATCTTCGTAAGTTTTACCCATAGGGCGCGGTTGCCGGAACCCGTTCCGGCAACCACCTTTTGTACAAGTCTTGCCGCTGTTGCATGTAATCCTTTGTACAAAGCCGGGCGCAGATCCCGTGCGTTAGTAAAGCTCATGTGTTGCGCACGACTTGTCAAATTCATGCTTTCATCATTTTATTGCATGTTTTGACTAACACTTTGTGCAGCAACCACACCCGGTAAGCAAAATTGAGCCGCTAGGCTCCATAACTTTATTTCCTCTTCTTTCTCTTTTCTCAAAGAAAGGAAGGCTACCTCGCGCACAAGTTAACCAGGGAGGAAGGAGAAGATAATACTATGGACCAGGCACCGCTCGAGGAAGTTTCGCTTCATCAGGAAGCAAGAGACAGAAAAGCTAAGTTCCCAAAGTTTGAGCAATCAATTTTTAAATTTTTAAGTTATCTTCCTCGAACGATAGTACTTTGTATGGAAAACACATGCAGAGGAACCAACTCGCAGGCTAGTCGCGCCCTTACTTTGTTTCGAGTCCGCTCAACAACTTAAGTGAGCTGCGGCTAGTCGCGACAAGGTTGCTTGTCAGAGGCGGCACTGCCAGCAGGCTGCTGACGTTCCGCACTCAGCGCTCGCGGCAAAAGTTCCCGCACCGACAAGTCCCCCAAATGCGTAAGGCAGAAACGTACAAAGGAAGGAATCAAGTAGAGGAAATAACGTTGCATTGATCGCCTAAGATAGAGTATATTACAAAATAACTTGTCGCTGATCTAACAAAGTGTTCTAAACATGATCGGCGGCGACAAGGAAAGGTAAAATTGGCGACCTAGTCTACGCGGTCGCCATCAATCCGCTTGATCTTGTTCACCTTGTCCACAATGGGTGCGACAAGGGCTTTGAAGCTCCTCCACGTTGGCATCCGCGGCAAGGATCTGAGGACGCCGTTAAGGTTGAGGCCCGGATTGCGGAAGGCCACCTTTATCAACACCTCCTCGAGGGCTCCTGCATAGATCCGGGCGTGATTCCTCGGCCAGCTGCTTTGGGACCTCTTCCCGAGTCGCTGGAGACCCGTCACCACGCCTTTGAAGAATAAACTGAGTTTGGCGCTGGGTTGGAGATGCTCGTCGGGAGGAGTATGCAAGGTCCGTCATCCCCAGCTCCATCAGCTCGTTGTGGATGTCGGCGGCGGTGTCCACAAGACCTTCATCCGGTGCTCCACGCTCTCCCTCAAGGCGCTCACAGGTGGAGGCAGCATTCGCTAGCAGCTCCTCCTTGGCCTTGATCGTCTCCAACAAGCCCACCTCCCGCCTCCTGGCGCCGTCCAATGTCTGCGTCGGAGTGGTCAACAGCTCAAGATCCGCTTTGGAATCCTTGGCGGCCGAGCTCCTTGCCCCTATCGGCCGAGACGACTCTGCAGCTCGCCAAGAGTGTAGGCGTCCTTCTCACGCTCATGCTTGAGCGGCAAGCTCTTCGCCGCTCTTCTTGAGGCTGGCCTCCACTGTGCCACCTTTGCCTTCAACTCTTCCTTGGCGGCCTCGGCTGCAGCAGCATCCTTCTTCCTTAAGCGCCCCGCCATGTGACTCCTCGCGCGGCAAGGTCTTCTTCGTGGCTGTCGAGTTGACCTTCCGCTGCGCCACTCGCTTCTGCTGCGGAGAGCTTCTCGGCAGCCGGCCACTGCTCCTCCTCGGCTGCGGCCTTCTCAAGGATGAAGGCCGTGGCGCTCTGCAAGTTGCCCCAGCGCTTACGCTACGTCATGGAGAGTTTCTTGGTTGGCGCCTGAGCTCTTTCACAGTGCTTCTCCATGTCCGCTCCTGCCCTCGCGACAAGTGCTTCCTGACTCCAACTTGGCTTGCCGGGCGCGGTAGAGCGACAACAGCTTCTTCAAGAATGCTCCTCCTCAGAACTTCATTTATTCTTTGCGGCGCGTCCACCAGCGTCGGCCCAAGCAGCGAGTAGCTTCGCCGTCGAAGGTCTCTCCCTCGACCGTGACACTGGAGCTCGGTTCCTGTGGAGTTTGATGAAGACACCGCCGCCTTCACGTAGGCGCCGGTGGGGCTCCTCGGAGGCCAGCGCCGCAGCAGCGGCGGGAGTCGGCTGTCGGTGTAGCGCTGGCGCTCCTGCGGCCTCGGGGCCGTCGGTCACGATCGCCCGACCCTCGCCCGGCTTACGCCATCGGCAGCCTCGGTGGCCTTCTCGCCAACAGGCTCGCCGGCGACGGCCTCTTCTTCCACAGCAACGACCTCCTCTTCCACGACGGTGGCCTCGTCGGTGTTGCCGCGCGCTTCCTCCTCGACGGCAGCCTCGACCTCCATTGGCTCTGCGTCAGACGAAGAAAGAGCAGTCAAGCAAATATTCAAAAAGAGAAACAAAAGAAAACAATCCCAAGGGAGATTTTCGTATAAGGAAATTACCTGCAACGGGATCCGCAGCCATGGCCTCGACCACTGGAGGGTCATCAAGCGCCGCCCCTTGCCGGGTAGCCTCCCTTGCCGGAGTGGCCTCCCTTGTCGGAGGGCGCTCCTTGCCGGAAGATTCCTCCCTTGGCGGCGTAGTGGCGGCAGCAGAGGATTTCGAGGCGGCTTCCGAGCCCTCCCGATGAGGGTGCTCTGCTCCTACACAAGCAAACAATCAGGTATCAACGAAGAAGGAGCACCCCTACACACCTAATAGTAAGGAGAAACCGCACACTTACTTTGGGGGGGCTGTCTTTGGCGGCTGCTCGAGGAAGGGTTGCCGGGTCCGGCAAGGGGGTCTCGGACGCGTCCCCTGTTGCCATGGGAGAATCGTCCTCAACGACGACCGTCGGGATCTTGGCCCTCTTCGACGCTCTCTGGGCTAGCGTCCTGAAAAGGGAAGAGTTCAGAACGAAGCAAATCAGGTTCAAGATGAAGCAATAAAATTGAAGAAATACAAACACAATCTCAAGAGCTTACTCTTCATCTTCCTCCTCGGAGCTGAGCGCGGAGAAGTCAAACTCTGGCTCGCCTCCGGTGCGACGAGGCGGGGGAGTGGGCTCTCTTGGCCGCTTGGCGGAGGCGTCGGCGGTGGCCTGAGAAGACCTCGCCCCAGTTGTCGCAGCAGTGTGAGGCGCTCCCGCGGCAACATCGCTTGCCGCGGTAGAGCGCGTCGCGCGGCCGCCGCTTGTGGGCGATCTGCCGCCCGACTTCGTCTCCGCCTTGCAGACGACTCTTCGGCGGAACCGGGGCTCCGGCTGGCGGCAAGTCATTTGGGTGGCGGAGAAGAAAGCGCCTCGCCGGGTCCACTCGACCCGCCTCGGGCTCGACAAGCTCGTCCATGTCGGGCGATCTCCCTTCGCCGCAAGGCTTGCCGACTTCGCGGCGTCCGCCTCCTCCACGGTATACCGAAGGCTCCAGCGGCAGCTGCTGCCGCCTCCTCCACCCTAGTGGCACACGCCATCTCCTCGTCGGTAGTGTCGCGAGTGAGCCTTTTCGCTGCGTCGGAGCGGATCGGCACTTCTTCCAAGTCGTCGAAGAACTGCCGCACGACCTCGTCGGGGCTCTGCCAGGTTGGAACGATCCCATGGGAATCGCACAACGGCATCATGGCGCGGATGCGGTCGAGCGCCGACTTGTTGCACAATGGGACGACCCCGCTCGGCAACCTAAACCACTCGGGGTGATCGGGGTCGTTCTTCAACAGCTCTAGCAGCATCGCATCCAACTCCAAGACGGTGAAATTCCAGTTCAGGCCCGGGCGCAACCTCATAATGTCTGTCGCATTTTGGAACTCCCAAGCAGGCCTCCTCCTCTCCTGCAAGGGAAGCGGCGCGGCGAAGGAAGTCTGCGCCAACTGCGCCTACGGTTAGTCCGGCAAGCCTGAGGCGCAAAATCCGGGTCACAGCTATCTTCAACCTAGCATCCTCCGGCGCCAAGTTACTCCAATCTCTGCCGCGCACTATTGGGGTTTGGCGCACGGCAGTGAAGGGCTGCGGGTTCTCCTCTACGACCCAACACCAATTGGCTCTCCACTCCTCCCACTTGTTGCGGAACTCTCCTTCCAGATAGGCTTCTTTCTTGCCGATCCTGGAGACCCAAGCTATCCCTCCGGCAAGTGGCTCTCCTCTCTCGACGCGGGGCACGAAGAAGTGGCGGAAGAGTGCCACATTTGGGTGGACTCCGACAAAGTTTTCGCAAAGGTGCGCGAAAACCGCCATGGTCAAGACAGCGTTGGGGTGAAATCAAGGAGGCGGAGGCCATTTGTGTTCATGATATCGCAGAAGAACTGGAAAAGGCGGGCAAAGCCCGCAATAGAAAAAGGGCAAAGAAGGGTACCCGGTTGGGGCCAAATCAGAAGCGGAGGCGGAGTACCTTCGTGCAGCGGATGCGCACGTGTCTCCGTCGACCAAAAGAGATAGAAGACATCCCGCAGCTCCCTCTTGCGCCGAGCTAGGGGAGATGGCCCGCTCCTTGCAGCGCCCGCGAGTCAGCGCCTCGGCCGACTGACGCCCTTCTCCTTGTCGGCTTTGAGCCATGGCGAGGGCGGCGGAGGAGGCCGACGGCGGTGAGCGCGCTTGTGGCGAAGGGCGGGCGCCGCTCTCTTCGCACTGGAGAAGAAGGGGGGAGCGGGGGTGGTTTTCTTGACAAGACAACAATGGCGGAGTGGACGGCCTGCCCCTGTTTCCTCCGCTTATAAAGAGGGGGAGGGGGCGGAGGTTCCGCTTTTCCTAATAAAGAAACCCCCACGACCACGCCCACGATCTCTCGTGACGACGCCACGCTCGGTCTTGGCGCCCGTTAGTGGGGGTCCTGGTGGGTCCGGGCGAAGTTGCGACGTGATCAAGGCCGCGTGTGACCGTGCACTATTTTGGGCCTGGCCCGACAGCCGGCACCGTGTAATGCACAGCCCGGGGCTCCTGCCGGTGTACTAGAGTAGGGGTACCCTAGTATCCCGTGACTGCACGGACAGTTGCAGCACTCATGGCAGGGTTTGCCTCACACCGCCAAGATCCTCCGTGGCTCCTTTGGAGCCATTCAAGAACAAAGTATTTGATTAAGAAGACAAGGCCCCGCAAGAGGAGCTTGCCGGAAGGCCACTCAAGGCATGCACGAAGACAAGGCCCGGCAAGAGGAGCTTGCCGGAAGGCTCAGGCGCGACAAGCCTCCGAACACGACAAGGATTCGGCCGCGGCAAGGCACTTGCCGCTGCAAGCAACCTCTCTCCATCTCCGCTCCAGCTCATCCCGCAACGTGTCGCCATGGGACCATTCCATGCGCGGCGTGTCGAGAGGTTGTGCAGCCAGCGGAGAGCAGCGATAAGCGGGCGCCGACAAGCTTGCCATCGTGGCGGCGGTGGCGCACTGACGGTCTGTCGCCTTTGTTTGGGCGACAATCGACGGGCATTTATTGCTTTTGTCCCTTGCCGTCGAGTTAGGTATTTTGCAGCCTAATCGCTCGAGTAGATGTACCAACTCCTGTTTTTACATTTGTACCCTCGCCTATGTTGCCACCTGTCGGAGACCCCTTGAGCATATAAAAGGAGGCCCATGCGCAACGTAGAGGGGGTTCGAGGTTCGGTTCATTCGACTCACTAGGGACCAGATACGCTCACGCTAGGTTTTGTAGCTCGACGCTCCCTAGCAAGAACACAATACATCAAACAAGCAGCAGTAGGAGTGTTATCTCTCCGGAGAACTCCGAAGCTGGGTAAACTGCTCGTGTGCCTCGCCTCGATCCGCTCTTCGTGCGATCTCCGCCCCCCTCCGAACCACAAAGGGGCCTGGTCCGCTGGCCCCATAGGTGTTCGTGGGTACGATCCGCCTCCCCGACAGTGTGATAAGATCTACGTTCACATACAACGGGTGCAAGCCATTTTTGCACACGCAGAATACTCGGGTTAAACTTGACGAGCCTAGCATATGCAGATATAGCCTCGGAACACTGAGACCGAAAGGTCGAGCGTGAATCATATAGTAGATATGATCAACATAGTGATGTTCACCATTGAAAACTACTCCATCTCACGTGATGATCGGACATGGTTTAGTTGATATGGATCACGTGATCACTTAGATTAGAGGGATGTCTATCTAAGTGGGAATTCTTAAGTAATATGATTAATTGAACTTTAATTAATCATGAACTTAGTACCTGATAGTATTTTTCATGTCTATGTTGTTGTAGATAAATGGACCGTGCTACTGTTCCATTGAATTTTAATGCATTCCTAGAGAAAGCTAAGTTGAATGATGATGGTAGCAACTACACGGACTGGGTCCGTAACTTGAGGATTAGCCTCATTGCTGCACAGAAGAATTACGTCCTGGAAGCACCGCTAGTTGCCAAACCCGCTGCAGGAGCAACTCCAGATGTCATGAACACCTGGCAGAGCAAACCTGATGACTACTCGATAGTTCAGTGTGCCATGCTTTACGGCTTAGGACCGAGACTTCAATGACATTTTGAACGTCATGGAGCATATGAGATGTTCTAGGAGTTGGAGTTAATATTTCAAGCAAATGCCCGGATTGAGAGATATGAAGTCTCCAATAAGTTCTACAGCTGCAAAATGGAGGAGAATAGTTCTGTCAGTGAGCATATACTCAGAATGTCTGGGTACCACAATCACTTTGCTCAGTTGGGAGTTAATCTTCCGGTTAATAGTGTCATTGACAGAGTTCTTCAATCACTGCCACCAAGCTACAAAAGCTTCGTGATGAACTATAATATGCAAGGGATGGATAAGACAATTCCCGAGGTCTTCGCAATGCTAAAGGCTGCGGAGGTAGAAATCAAGAAGGAGCATCAAGTGTTGATGGTCAATAAGACCACTAGTTTCAAGAAAAAGGGCAAAGGGAAGAAGGGGAACTTCAAGAAAAACGACAAGCAAGTTGCTGCTTGATACGTCTCTAACGTATCTATAATTTTTTATCGTTCCATGCTATTATATTATCTGTTTTGGATGTTTAATGGGCTTTAATATGCTCTTTTATATTATTTTTGGGACTAACCTATTAACCGGAGGCCCAGTGCCAGTTGCTGTTTTTTGCCTATTTCAGTATTTCACCGAAAAGGAGTATCAAATGGAATCCAAACGGAACGAAACCTTCGTGAGAATCTTTCTTGGGACAAATGCAATCCAGGAGACTTGGAGTGAAAGTCAGAGATGCAACAAGGTGGCCACGAGGCAGGAGGGCGCGCCCAGGGGGGTAGGCGTGCCCCCACCCTCGTGGGCCCCTCGTAGCTCCACCGACGTACTTCTTTCGCCTATATATACCCTTATACCCTAAAAACATCCAGGGGAGCCACGAAACCACTTTTCCATCGCAGCAACCTTCTGTACCCATGAGATCCCATCTTGGGGCCTTTCCGGCGCTCCGCCGAAGGGGGAATCGATTACGGAGGGCTTCTACATCAACACCATAGCCTCTTCGATGATGTGTGAGTAGTTTACCAAAGACCTTCGGGTCCATAGTTATTAGCTAGATGGCTTCTTCTCTCTCTTTGGTTCTCAATACAAAGTTCTCCTCGATGTTCTTGGAGATCTATTTGATGTAATACTTTTTGTGGTGTATTTGCCGAGATCCTATGAATTGTGGGTTTATGATCAAGATTATCTATGAACAATATTTGATTCTTCACTGAATTCTTTTATGCATGATTTGATATCTTTGCAAGTCTCTTCAAATTATTGGTTTAGTTTGGCCTACAAGATTGGGAGAAGTGCTTAGCTTTGGGTTCAATATTGCGGTGTCCTTTCCCAGTGACAACAGGGGCAGCAAGGCACGTATTGTATTGTTGCCATCGAGGATAAAAAGATGGGGTTTATATCATATTGCTTGATTTTATCCCTCTACATCATGTCATCTTGCCTAATGCGCTACTCTGTTGTTATGAACTTAATACACTAGATGCATGCTGGATACACTACAAAAAAAAAGACACATCCGTGACATTTTGGGCCGAACAATTTTTTTCTGTCATACTTATGACACTTCTATGACGATAATTGTGACAACACCCGATATCATCATAGATGTGGTGGGCTTCTACTTCTATGAAAAAAATCTTGACAGAAAATGGGCTTTTCGTCCTGGGCGGGCCGGAGACGCAAATGCATGACATTCTTTGGGCTGTCCATGACGGAAAATATAGTGGTAGAAGCGAGGGCGAGGAAAATTTCGGGGAGTTCCTGGTTACGGTGGGTGTTCGGGGGCCGAGCGACGCGCGTTTCTCTCATACACGTGACGCTGCTGCAGGTGCGTAGGCGTTGGGCTCTAATCGAACCCGGCGAGGTGTTGGGCTCTAATCAACCAAGCGATTGCACTGCAGTTACGCTGCATCGAAATCGAGTGATCGATCGATGGCTGTTAACTGAACCCGATCGAGCGATTCCTTCGCTACTGCTGCTAACTGAAGCCGGTCGATGCTGCCTATGGATGAATAGTGAGTGCTGCTTGGGAGGTTTGGATGAACAATTCCCAGTGGGGGTGGATGAACAGGACCCCGTGGTGTTGCCTCTGGATGAACAGGACCCCGATCGATCGAGCCGGTTGGGGTTGGATGAACAGGACCCCGTGGAGGGCTGGATGAACAGGACCACCCCGTGGAGGGATGGATGAACAGTAGACGGTGGAGGGCTGGATGAACAATAGCTCATGGAGGGGTGGTTGAACAGGAGCCCGTGGAGAGGGTTGGTTGAACAGTAGCCGGTGGAGTAGTGTGTAGTGGAGGCTGGATGAATAGGAGCCCGTGGATGAACAATCGCAGGTGGAGTCTAGAGGAGGTCGACGGTGGATGAACAGTAGCCCGTGGAGGCTAGAGGGGGTCGATGGTGGAGATGAACAGTATCCCGTGGAGTCCCGTTTTGCGGTGCGCCACACCCCTCCCAATGAACAGGACCCCGTGCTTGACCGTAGAAGGCCGCAACACAAGTCCGCTTCCTCCGCTTTGGCGGCACGCCACACCCTCCCGATGAACAGGACCCCTGCTTTGACCGTAGCGCCCAACACAAGTCCGCTTCTCTGCTTTTACAAGATGCCACACCCCTCCCGATCAACAGGACCCCGTTTCGACCATAGGAGGTCCAACACAAGTCTGTTTCCTCTGTTTTGCGGTACGCCAGACCCCTCCCGATGAACAGGATCCCGTTTCGAACATGGCCGGTCGAACACAAGGCCGTTTCCTCCGTTCTGCAATACGCCAGGCCTAGTTTCCATTGGCTGTTCCGTCCAAGCCCTCCCGATGAACACGACGATGCATTTCGTACCGGCCCATCCGGTTGGCTCCCCATGAACACGACGACGACGTTGTTTATCCATTCCGACCCAGCAATGTACATGAGCCCTGGCCGTACGTATGCACGAGTAGACGTTCGAGACCCTGCCCGTATGTACGTACGTGGCCGTATTTTCTTTCTTGCACACTGGCCGCAGTACCTACGTGTACATGCTACGTGCGCGCCTCTACTACGACACGTGCGCACCTCTACATGGACCAGTATGTACGCACACGTTCGCGACCAGAATGACAGCGCTACGTACGCTTCGACCAGGTGGGTCCCGACTGTCAGGCACTTCCTTGCGTGCGAAGATGTAGCTGGTGGGTTACAACAGTCAAGGGGGCGAATCGTTTTTTTTTTGCCTGGACGCACTTCCTTGCGTGCGAAGATGTAGCTGGTGGGTCTCAGCAGTCACGGGGGAATGTTTTTTCACGAAATATGGTGGCCCGTCCGGTGGGTCCCCGCTGTCAGGTGGAGGAATAATTATTTTGCGCGTAATAAGGAGGCCCTTCCTTGTGGCTGCCGTGGACCCAGCTCTCAGCCTCTCCACGTACAGTACTCTTCCGATGGAAGTCGGTCGTTGACCACATTGACCGCGCCGCGCCGAGAGCACCACGGCGGTGGACGACGGCGAGGCCTAGGAAGGGGATGACACGGAGCCGGGGAAGACACGGCAGTGGATACCCATGCGGAGAGGAGTACGAGGGTTCACTGGTTTGGCTGCGGTGTGAGGCTGCTATTGCCGCAGAATAACAGGGGGTGTGGGTGAGTGGAGGGATGGCCTGGCCAGCGGTGGGAGTAGTAGGGGGCGGTGAGGCCTTCGCGGCAAAGCCGCCACGGGAGGCAGGCGGCGGCACGACCAACGCTGCTTTGGGCGGCTGGAGCAAGAAGACCATAGGTTGAAGAAGCACGACGGCCGTTGGATGGACATCGTACGGTCACTGGAGCTAGAATCGTTTATATTGACTAAGTTGACAAAGCCCTTGGTACGCGTCAACTTAGTAGGCCCACAGGTCAGCTTCCGAAACGTTGCGCCCCAGACGTCAGGGGGAGGAATCATTTTTTGGGCGGGTGAAGCTAGAATATCCGAGATTGAAGAAGAAGCACGGCATCCGTTGGATGGACATCCAACGGCCATCGCCGCTAGAACTGCGTGTGTTGACTATAAGTTGACCAAGCCTTGCATACGCTGGCGTCAACTCTTTTTTTTAGGGGACGTCAACTTAGTAAGGCCACAAGTGTGCGGCAGAGAACTTATAGCCCATTTGAGATTTGTAAGAATGTGCAGCCAATTTTTGAATTCTAATGGAATTTACTACAGCCCATTTACAGTTTGTTAAAAGTACATCCCATTTCAACCAACCATTCAAAACAGAATTCATTAAAATTTCCCACATTTTGATGGGATCCAAAATATTTTTATCCCAAAATTTCTAGTCAGATTAAATACAATTTCAATATAAATTTATATTACGTAAAAATCCAACGAAACATTGCGCTCGCAACAATTAATGAAATTAAAATTTTCAATATCCAAAAATAATATTTTATAAAGTAATTACCTGTTTTGGTGCATTTTCTTATAGTTACTGCCCAGTTTTTATAATTACATCCCATTTATTATTTCTTAAAGTCCATTTTCTTGTTAAGCCTAATGCATCCCTCCTAGGAAAGATTTGCAGCCCAGCGAGGCGGAGAATAACAACTTGACCTTTCCTGGGTATTCCTAAAGAAGTATCGTTGGGCTAGCCATTTTCAGCTTGAAAATTAATAGTATCTAGGCTGGATATCTGGCCTGGGCTAGACGGGCCACAGCCCGCCCAGTTAATAGCTGCAATGATGTTTTCGTTGTTGTTCAGAGGAGAAAAAATTAATATCTGGGCTAAACATCGCTCAAGAAAAACTCTGCAATGCTCACACCTCAAAACACACAAATACTGCTCGAGCTGCTTGGTCCCAACTGTCGGCCGCTTCTTGTGCAATTCTCTCGTTTATTGACTACATAGGTTGACAATGGTGTGGGACCGTGATGTCAGGAAACCAGGAGGAAGCAAAAAAATTATAGTTTTATATACTAATAAGGAGGCACTTGCGTACATGCGGCTGGTGGGTCCCCACTGTCATCCTCTCCAAGTAAAATCATCTCCTCATCCTCATGTCCATTGACCATTTTGACAACGCGATACGGCGGTGCCACGGCGAGCACCACAACTCGAAGGAAGACGGAGAGGGCCTCGCGGGCCCTACAGATGGTCTGATACAGCGCCCGCTACTCATTCGGGAAGCCAGGATCATAGGGCCACATGTGCGCGATGGCATTGTCGTTCGCTTGTTCATCGGTGCTCGTTGAGGAGACGGAGGTTGCAGCACATGTCCTCCTACGCTGGTAGCTCTTCTGCCATTATGGCGTCGAAGTGCGGCCACACCTGCTCTATGGTGAACATGGCATGAACCGGCTTGGACAGTGGCGCTGGCTCCTGGTCGGAAGTTACGTCCATCGTCTGATTGTCGTTGCTCGGCTCGGCGAGCTAGCTGGCGAGCCAGCACGTCCGGCTGCTGGACCGACCTGCTGCCAAGCACGAGTCTGGCTACCCTGGCCCACCCAAACCGCCTCCGTCGCCCCCGCACGCGCTTTCCGCCCAAAACGGTCAGTGCCGCCCGCTTCCCGGTGCAGGAGATTGCTCCGCCTTCAAATGACACAAGTGTCGTCCGTCCATCCTTCTGCCGCCCACATTAATGGTACGCGGTTGCCGAGGCGGCTACTCCGGCGCCACACGTCCGTCCCTCCGCCGCCCACCATTGCTATATAAACTGCTGCGCTGGCCATAGCCGCAGTCATCCGCATCCGTTCCCTTTCTCCTGTTCACACCACTACTGCCCTCCGTGGCTTCCTCGTGTTCCAGCGCTCTTCGGGACGGGTCAACGACGGACCACAAGGAGATGGTAGCCATTGCTGCCGACTGGCTGGCCGGCAGGCGGCCGGAGGACGACGACGTCCCAATGGAGAACATGGTAGTCGATGATCCGGCGCCAACCCCCTCCTTTGCGCCATCCTTTCCGGTGCATTGCACCATGACCATCGGCGAGGCCCATGCCCAATATATGGATACGGTGAGGCAGAAGCTTGAGGAGCAGTTTCGGGAGGCGCAGGCCGACGCCGCCTACAACCACCATCTCCTCCAGGAGCACCTACAGGCGGAGGAGCAGATCGCCGCATAGCGGGCGGAGCAGGAGGTGCTGCTCGACTCGTACCGCTCCGCCCACGAGGGCCGCCTCGAGCGCTGGCGGAACCGCATGGGGGTGGCGGAGGCTGCGGCCGCCTACAAAGAGGGCGATGAAGTGGGCGAGGCGTTGTTTGGCGAGACCGAGGACGAGGCAGAGGACAATGCCGGCTCCGACGAGTCCCCACTCCACTGGCGTCGACGAGGCCCTGCTCCGCCGAGGCCCCGAGGCGCCAACAACGAGGCAGAGGACACTGATGGCTCCGCCGAGGCCCCACCCTGCCGGCAACGAGGGGGAGGATTTCCCCCGCTCCGCTGAGGCACCGCCCGCCGGCAACGAGACAGTGGACATTGCCGGCTCTGCCGAGGCACCGCCCGGCTGCCAACAAGGCCGCGCCACACAGAAAACGAGGAAGAGTAGAACACGGTAGGTCGCCGCCGCTCGGGTCCAAGTAAGGCCACCGCTGCTACCCTCCGGTTGCCGGGTAATCGAGCTGTACATCATGGAGCAATTCTATGATTATAGGATGACTGAAGAGCGCTCCGTGATTGAGCAAGCTCATGAGATACAGTCATTTGCTAGAGAACTCGAGCACTTCAGTTGTATGCTACCGGACAAGTTTGTTGCCGGAGGTATCATCACTAAGCTTCCTCCTTCGTGGATCTCATTGGCACTCTTGATGTGGAAGAAAGGACACACGTGCTCGAGGAATTGAGGGAGGATCTAGTGCCAATCTGGTACAGAACAAGAACTTCTAGCCCCACAAGTTCAAGAACAAGGGCAAGTTTGTGGGAAGAACAAGGATGTGCAACACACGAACTTCAAGAAGAAGAATGACAAGAATAAAGGTGTTTGTCATGTGGGGATCCTGATCATTGGGCTCCTAGTTGCCCTAATTGCTATGACAAGCTAGGCGGGTTGACCACTGATGGCCGGTTAGCTTCTTGGCGGTGACGTGGAGTCGGAGAGCTATGTTGGAGAAGGACGCGGCTTCTACTTAACTGCTGGTGCAGTTGGCTGACTGACACGTGGGCCCAACAGGCATCTAGGCCACATGTCAGTTACTCAACTGCACCTGCAGTTAAGTCACTGATGCTTCTGTTTGGCTTAGCGGACACAGGTGGGTAGCTTTGGTTAATTAAATATACCTCCAGCGCACCCCTTTTTAGTTGAAGAATGTATGAAATGTAATGAAATCTGGCATGTTTAAATACGACCGTGTATGAATGAATTTATTTCGGTTAGTTCGAATTCTTGTATCACTGGCATTGGATGAACATGCAAAACAATACGTACTAGCATTATTCCCAGGGTGATCACCTCGTTTGCAGCAGTTTCACATGTACTCCCTCCGGTCCTTTCTAGTCTGCATACAAGTTTTGTCTGCAGACAAAGTATATCTACTTTGACCAATCTTATAGAAAAAAGTATGCACTTTCACAATGTGTGAAGTAAAAGGAAATGTATGAGTACAAAGAGTTTGAGCAGCTTTTTAGTGTTCCCATACATTGCAATCGCACACACAAGCCTGGCAATTCATAGAGAACATTCAAAACAATCGATGATTATGCATCTCAGCGATTCACATGTCAGAGCCAATATTTACTTCACAACTAAAGAAAAAATGGATCGACGTTGCTGACAGCAAAGGGCATCCCATTCGAAAATATCAAACGCATGTCTTCTTGCTAAAATCAATGAGCAAAATTTGACAAGGTTGTCCCATTCCAAAATATCAAATGCCTACGGTTGTGGAATGGGCAGGGTTTGCCAACAGTTCGGACATTGACATGGCACCTCGTGCTAAATAAACCAGCTGTTCTTCTTGTGCAGTTCCACCAAAATCAATCAAATTCGCGCGACACCTCCTTACTTGTGGTGGAAATGAATGATTCGATGTATTCATGAACATTTTGTGCAGTTCCCATTGAAATCAAGCTGAGCACCCCTGTTTGCACAAATACAAAAAAAGTGATTAGTATAAAGCAAACTGTACTATGAAATGATAGTTTAAACATGCACCTACATGGTCCATGTAGAGCACACTTTTAGAAAAATGGAACTCACTGGAAGGAATCCTAGAACAACATTGTACTCGCGCATCACAGCAAGAAAATGTAGATTTGTCAGTCCTTCTGAGCTGAAGTTAGTTTGGTCTTGTGGGGGGTAATGTAATCATCCTTCAACTGCTCCTTCTGATGAGAAGATAGACAGGGCTTCTTCATCCTGGCATAATCGGAACTAGTCACTTCAATGCATCCATATTCTTCTTCAGAGGAGGATGATCCTGTTGTGCAAAGACAAGAGGACAACTAAATGCTAGCATCCCTGTTTGCTCAAAAAAAGGAAAGGAAATATTTAAAACAGCACAGATGAAGCACTTCTCAAGGACAATACCACTTTTTGATGACAGTATCTAAATAATAGCACAACACCAATAGAGATGACAAAGCTCAATCATATGGATGAAATAAGTGGGCGATTACCAACCTTTGTTAGGAGGCTTATTGTGTAGAGCATACAGATGAAGCACTTCTCCGGAACCATCTGTTGCTATCTACTGTGGTGGCCATGCTTACTATATACTCCTCGATTAGTTTAATGTTTCCAACATCTTCTTGTGCAGTTCCACTAAAATATATGGTATCTTCAAAGAAGATCCCTGTTTGCACAAGTAGATATAATTATGTATTACATTAAGAGTGGCATCAAATTAGTGGCAAAACAGTTGCTCGTTCCAGCCATAGCAATAAATTAAGATGCAAAACTATATCATTACTTGTGTCATCACAGTTCCAGTTCTTCATTACAGCTTTGGGAGTTGATTTTTGTTTTTCTTTCGCTTGTTCTTCCCCTTCATCACTTGGTTCAATAACAGACAAGCTTCGCCTTCAATGTAAGATTTGGCATGTCAATTAGGTTGCACAAGTATAGCACTAAACAATGACATTAATTTTCTGATGAAAGTGGCAAAATATAGACCAACAGTTGTGAAATATCCTTATCTTACCTCAATGGGATATTACGGTGCACATACAGATTGGAAGTCTTGTCTCCATTTGTGCAGTTCACTAAAATCAAGCAACATTACCGTACAAGTAGCACAACATATGAAAGAACACCGCAGAATCATGTGAAAGAAGGCTAGTACTAACCTCTCATGACGCAAAATTCAAACAACTCACAAGAAGAAGATCTGAACCAAATTTGCCAACATGGATAGGAAGTAAGATCTCCTATTGTGTAGTTCCACTAAGATCAAGCAATCAAGCAACGTTGTTAGTGTGACATTTTGGTTGAACTACACAAAACACTCTTAAAACAAAAGTGTTTTGTGTAGTGCAACAAAAGGTCACAATGGCAACGAGGTGAAGTAGATAACCCTGTTTACACAGAGGTGCAAAGGAAGCAACTAGTGGTCAATAACGGTGAATGACACAGAAGCCAACAAAAAGAAGCATCTACCCTATCTAAATGGGAAAGAAAGCAAGACAGTAGCATTTCTCAAACGGTGGCATTGATTAATATTAATAGAGAGATTATATTAACAATAAAATTTGTTAAATATGTAATTTGCTTTTTACTATGGCATTGCATCAATTTTCCAGTGGCATTATTAGAGGGCGTTTGTATACAGGGACATTTTGGTGGAGGGACTATAAAAACTCTGTGTAAGTCCCATCTAAACCAAACAGGAGGGACTTTTAGGGACTAAAAGTGGGCATTTGGGACTAAAGAAAGAAGACCCCGAGGGAGAGTCTTTTTGGGACTTTTTCCAACAGTTGCCCACCTCGCCACGCATGGCACCTTGTCTCTGTTAGTTCATTACTAGGGGTAACATGGTCTTTTAGCATGTCATTTAATAACCTCTAGTCCATGTTTAGTCCACGGAACCAAGCAGGTAGGGACTAGGGAGTTTTTAACCAAACAGGGCCTTAGATTAACAACAGCTAAAGAGTTGCATCGATGTTGGATGCACCAGCACCATGTGCATCTACCGATGTACTGGGGTGATGCACTGTCTGTTGCAACAAAGAACAGACAACCAAGGAGCGTATTTATGTTGGTCCCAGTTTTGTTATCTTTAGACACCTTTCCCTATGTGAGCGCAGCAAATCTAGTCCTGCTCAAACTCTACAGCCTTGTCCCAAAAAAACAAAAGATCAGTTCGTTAAAGATGTGCGTACTGCGTTTGTCATTGTTTTCCCTTTTCGACCAACGTAGGTGCTGGATAGCCAGTCTGTACTAGTACTTTCCCCCCTTCCTTTCCTCTTTGAACCACATCCTAGATTTATGCTATACAACTTTCCCCATTACTTTCCCCCATTCCTTTCCTCTTTGAACCACGTCTTAGATTCATTCGATACAACTTTCCCCACTACTTTCCCCCTTCCTTTCCTTTTTGAACCACGTCCTAGATTCATGCTATACAACTTTTCCCACTACTTTCCCCATTCCTTTCCTCTTTGAACCACGTCCTAGATTCATGGTATACAACTTTCCCCACTACTTTCCTGTTTGATCCAACACCTAGATTCGAGTGCAGAAGTGGAAAAATCCCACATGCAGCTAGAGCAATGCATGTGGAATAAGTAAATTATACCTTAAGGTTCTTGGGGTGTGGTTCGGTGGGCGACCGCAGGCCGTTCGGCCCACACTACATACAGCGGCAAAGAAGAAGGGGTCGGAGGCCCTCCCGAGCCGCCGCTGGGTGAAAGTGAACAGTTGCGCTGGTAGTGGATTCCCACCCTAGCCAACGACGACAGCATTAAGCCTCCTTCCCTTCCCAGCGGACGGATCCTAACGGCTCTTTGACCAGCAGTGAGGGGAGAGAGAGGCCAACAAAGTCTTTTTTGTATATGGAGAGGGTGAGAGAGTGTGAAGAGAGCAACTACAAGCAGACCAGCAGTGAGGTGAGAGAGAGAGGCCAACGAAGTCCTGTTTAGATCTGGCGAGGGTGAGAGAGTGTGAAGAGAGCAACTACAAGCGCTGAGGCTCTAGCATGTATATATATACTGGAGAATGTGAAGAGTGCAAACCCTAGAAAACAAGCGCCGAGGCTGCAGCTGATCATATAGCTCCGCATCCATCCATTTTGAGCATTCAAAGTATCCTCCTGGCATGAATTATGCTCAAGTGTAGTTATCGAACCAGAGACCTCAAGTTTCATGAGCGAACAGGCTAACCAGCTACACAACCCTCCCGTTATGTTCAACGAGAGGAAAATAACCTTTTATACATTCCTGCATTCGTGTGACAAGCATGCCGTGTTTTTTTGTGTGTGGGAGTCATTGGGATTTAAATCATAATCATGTCATGTGGCTTTGGTGGTAAGACTATCCACAATGGTGCAGAAATAATGCAGCCTTAGTCACCATACCTCTCTCCACATAGTACGTTGGGTCCCACCAGTCAGAGGGTGAAACAAACAAATTAATAAGAAAAATTAAAAGCGCCAAATGTGTATCTTACCTCACACATCTCGCTCTTTGCTGGGAACACTGTCCAATTGATCCCTCTGTTCGCTCCCATACTATTTTAAGTGAATCCTTATTATAGCATGCACACAATTTTGGGCACTTGTATTCGACCTAAGTCAGTGTGCCACCGTATCTCGTACGACTACCTCCGTCTAGGTGTAATAAGTCACGTTAGAAGGTGCTGCGGGACCAAGGTGCAAGCAGATTGGAGGAGAAGGTGAAACTTGATCGGTCATTCCTCCAATCAAAGCCCTGATTTCTGTCTCTAAACGCAACAATTAATCCAAACAAGTAAGAGATGCCGTTTTAGCTACCATGCAGGGCCACGTATTAACTCACATGCAAGTCGACTTTGATTTCTTGACCGATCAGCAGCGTAGTTGCGCTCCATGCATTGGGTTTCTGGGGGAGATAACAAGGCAGAGTAAGGAGCGTTTGGTTACATTGCTTAGGCTGGTCATAGTGGTGAGTAACTTGGACTAGTTACATGCATATGTTACTAGTCTATGTTACTACTACGCGAAGTTTGCCATCGGAAGCGAGCCGATCTGGCTCTCCTGAGCTAGCAAGGTTTTTCTAGCCCACCCAAGCTAGCTCGCCCACAAAAGCTAACATATTTTAACAGTTCCAAACGCCTAACCTTGCCCGGCTGTGCTATAAGTTGTTCTTGCTAAGGATCCAAACGCTCCCTAAGTAACAACGCTCGCTAGCAACGAGGCCAGGAGGGGATTGAGATGCGAAGTTAATGGACGACGCCTAAACATTTTGGGAATATCTAATTTCCGTAAGATGACTTAACACCTAGACGGAGGGAGTACTACTCCTCAGTCCAGGTTTGATGGAATATTAGTCACCTCTACGCTTCTTGTACGTACTCCATTTGTATCTCACTTCCTGTGGCTTCGCACTCGCATGATTTTCCTATTCTATGAACCTGTGTGTGTGTGTGTGTGCGTGTGTGTGTGTGCGTGTGTTTAACAGCATGTGTGTGTTAGAGAAAGCGACAGATCGACCTACTCCTACAGAGAGATGGTGTGTAGTGTACAATTTTAGCCGTGAGAGTCGGTGCATCCTCTCGTTTCCGGGCGTCCGTTAGGGATAGGCGGACAGCTGCCACGCCTACTCCTGACCAGCCTGGCCCACCCAAAGCCCCTCCCTTGCCCGCGCGCGCTTCCCACCCAAAACGGTCAACGCCGCTCCATAGAATAGGTGCCGCATTCATGCCCGGGCAGAGCGGACGCGACCTCTCACTGGCGCCTGTGTTGAAGGGAGAAGCAGATTCAAGAGTGATGGTTGCTTTGTTCGTCCAACTTACTGATGGGTCTATGTGATTTGACGGCTCATTGGTCATTATTACTGAGGTGGTAGGACTGCTGGATGTCCCACGCTTCAGGCGAAAGGACGTACTACTAGATTACAATTTTCTCCATTCTTACGGCGGAGGAGTGCAAGAGCAGTGAAAACACGCGGGCTCAGTGATTACATGTCCCACCTCACACTATCACCATATTTTCTGGACACCATGCGACACCTAACTCTTTACATAGTACTCCCTCTGTTCCTAAATGTAAGTCTTTGTAGAGATTCCACTAGGTGGACTACATACAGAACAAAATGAATGAATCTACACTTAAAATTCATCTATATACATTTGTATGTGGTTCATGGTGAAATCTCTACAAAGACTTATATTTAGGAACGGAGGAACTACTAGTATAGTACGTACTGTAATTTATCAGCGAGATAGTACAATGCTATGAAGCTTCCAGCTTCTGTTACATGTATCTTGCGTCCAAGGTTGCCCGCTGCAACATTTCATCAAATACAAAGGAGACTAACATGCATGCTATTGCATCTCAATGATTGACAGATCATAGAAAATATGTACTCCCTCCGTTCCAAAATAAGTGTCTCAACTTTATGCAGGGGGTGTTTGTTTCCAGGGACGTTTTAGTGTAGGGACTAGAAAAAGTCCCTCTTAGAGAGTTTTAACCAAACAGGAGGGACTACTAGGGACTAAAACTTGCTTTGGACTTAATGAAGAAGACTCTCAAGGAGAGTCTTTTTTGGGACTTTTCCAACTATGCCCCTCCCTGCACCCATTGCCCCGCCGCCCCATGGTGTTGTTTGGTTGTTATTTTTTTATATACTGGGGGTAACATGGTCATTCAATAACCTCTAGGGAGAGACTAGGGACTTTTTAGTCCCTAAAAACAAACAGGGAGGGACTTTTTAAGGAGTAGGGACTTTTTAGTTGGGACTAGAAAAAGTCCTAGGACTTATGAACCAAACAGGGCCTCAATATGGACTACATACAGAGCAAAATGAGTGAATCTACACTCTGAAATACGTCTATATACATCAGCGTTTGGAGTATGTACTAGTAGTTCATATTGAAATCTACTAAAGGACATATATATTCCAAACAATATGATAATCTATCTAACCAAGGTAGTAGGGACGAGGAGTAAACGGAGGGAGTAGTAAAATTTTCTCCTCATCCCGCGAGCCACCACGCGCGTGGGCGAGGGAGCGGGCGTAAGGCGTACAGTGCTACTACTAGTAAGCAAGCTTCACCTCATCCTGTGAGCCACCGCGCCCGTGGGCGGGGGAGACGGTGTACTAAGCAAGATTCTCCTTGTTCTGCGAGTTGACGGGACACATCAAAAGTACTCCAATGTATAGATCCTTGCCTCTAAGGTAGGCCCCACATGATTTGCCTCTCTTTTAACATAACGCATCAAGTCGCAATTTGTTTGTTCACCCGTGGTAGACGATCGTCCCTCCATCTAGTGGACAACCAGTACACGTGTCAAATTACCACGTGGGCTGCCTTTTCATACAGAAATGAGCTCCACCGTGTACCCGCGCGAGTATGGTTGGGAAAGAGACGGGAGTACGTGCGTCGTGCATGCACCTCTTCTCTTCGTGCACGTCCCCCACCTACGTGGGTGTGTGTGAGAGATACAAACCTAGACAAATGGCTTGTGCGTTCGTGAGTGTTTTTTGTTTGGGGGGGAGGTTGATTTCGTGAATGTATTTGTGGGAATATGTGTCGATGACATCTCAAACAAAATTTTGCATGCAATGTGTGTGAAATGGAGGCCTATCCATATCATATATAGAGGGTCGGGCGATCCACGAGAAGAGAGGGAGGGGTCATAGGTATCAATCTGATCGAAGAGAGGATCAAGTGGGTGGAGTGCGAGATCGATGAAGAGAGCCATCGAAATTGTGTGTGTGTGCAAGTCAAAGATATAGGGCGACCGACCTACCGGAACGCCAGAGGGCACATGTCAAGTTTGTGTGTGGCGGGGAGACATGACTAGAGCGCCTGATGTATCGGTGTGTGTGTGGGGGAGGGGGTGGGGAGGGGTAGGCGGAGGCCTAACTATAGAGGTAGAACAACTCGTATATGTGTTGAGAAGGAGAGCCCATCTATGTCTTGAGGGAGATCGGTCGACATCCATACATAACTGTAGGACGGGAAATAGGATGGCACAGAGATAGAGAGAGGAGAGAGAGAGGGAGGGAGAGGGGTAGAGTGCTGGATGGGTGATGGAGTTGCTTATCGAAGATGGTGGGAGAGGCCTACTAGACAAACTGAGGGTGGAGCTGCAATATTATCAATAAGAGTGGGGATGTGTTTCTGTGTGTGCCTGTTCGTGATAGATCTGTCGAGACGCATCCATGGATGATGAAGGGGAACCATGTGTTTGGTAAGCAAACCTAACTAGATCGGTAGATCAATTGTTGTTTGTCGGAGGAAGGGAGAGACATAACTAATGAGGTAGATCGGTCGACGCGTGGGGAAAAACGAGTTATAAGGACCTAGCTAGCTATATGTATAGCGGGAGATCGTTCGATTGTACCTCCATTTGTTAGAGGCAAATAAGGCCCGGCGAGACGGATAGACAGAGAGAATGGAGCTAGGAGGTGGTGCGAGAGGCCTAGCTACTAGCTAGATAGGGGGAGGAATGTGCGGTTGTGAGATCGATGAAAAGAGAGGCGAGAGTTTACACATGTGTGGGACCGTATGAGAGACACGAGGCAAGGACACATAGAGGAGATTGAAGGTGCGTGTGTATGTTGTAGGCAGACATCATTGGAGAGGTTTATCGATCGGTGTGTGTCGGAAAGGAGTTGTGGAGACTGTGGGAGAACGACCTAAAGAAAAAAAACGAATGTGCGCGATGGATAGAATGCTGAGGGAGGGGGAGGGCGAGGAGGGCGTGTGCATGCACAAGAGAAAGTTAGTGGTGGCTACAAAGGTTAGAGGATTGTGTGGGTGTAAGAGACTAACAAAGATCATAATTTGATATGAAAGTGGATTCATATATTTGAATAGGAGATCATAGTGTTTTAAACATATGCATGCATGAATATAGCGGTGATACGTGTGTTGTGGTTTTGAACATGTTATACCATAATGTGATAATGCATGGCGTTTGCAACTCACAGCTAAATGTCGAACAATCTAAACCATACTATACATCGAACAATCTCACATTTTATTTGAATTTGTGATCATGTGTGGTGTTTGCAGCTTACAACTAAATATTGAACAATCTAAACAATACTATATATCGAACATTCTCACATTTTATTTGAATTTGTGGTAATGTGTGGTGTTTGCAACTCACATCTAAATACTTGTAGGCGTAGGGGGCGGGGCACCATACATAATGTGATAAACACATTATACATATGAGACATGGTTTAGATTATGAAGATATAGCTAGAGCTTGAAATGTACTATGATTTGAAATCAACATAAAGTGGATTCAAAAAATCGATTTCGAGTTCACATAGTACAGATAGTTCATATGTAACTCGAGAGTAATCATGTGGTGTGCTGTGAAGATAATTACACAAACGATGGTTTAACTAGACAATAATGATGATTGTAGATCTTATTAAACACAGAGAAACGAATTCAAATGCTTTGACTTCACAACAATCATTATTGTAGATCTTATTCAAATAGAGAAACGAATTCAAATTTAGTTCATAGTGAAGCGGTAGTATATACGTTTGGAATGCACTAAAACGTTCATTTGTGTAGTAGGTTGCATGCATTATACACGCAGCGAAATATTTTAATTGAACATAACATGAATTCAAAGTTTTGAATGACATTTGTAGTGCGAATTGATTTGGTACAGTACATGTTAGGCTTGTCCGAAAATTTCAACCCGCGCCTTGTTAGCCCTAAATATTTAAGATATATCTTTGTCTCGTTGTGCTCCGACAACACCCTCCATCTCAACCTGCACCTTGCTATTCCAAAATTACAACGCGCACAAAAACTCCCACCTCCTGTAAAATCCCGACACGCAAAATGCCCGTGATACCCCTGAACCGAAAGAACCGCCTCAAATCGGTGGGGGTACTTTCGTAACTTACCCCACATTTCGGACAAGCGCGTCCCTAAGCCATGGTTCCCCACTCCCATCCCATCTGCCCACCCATTCGTACACCGAGGCCGGGAAAACCCGCGAAGCCCCACACCCTCCTCCGTCCGCCACCCAGCCGGAGCCTCTTCCCTGATGATGTCGTCCACAGCAACACCTCGACGTCCCTCATCCACCGTACCGGATGAGGATCCGTCGTCGATCTGGTCGTCCCGTCGGTTCAGCCACCCCGTCCTCCACCTCCAAGGAGCTGCCCCGATGTTCCCCTTTTCTTTCGCACCACCTCCATTCCCACACCACCGTCTTCACCTGTACCACCGGAAGAGCATCATCATCACCGTTTCCTCACATGAAGCTGCGGCCTAATCGGCGCCACCAAAGAGGTTGTACACTAATCGCCGCATTTTCTAATTAATTCGATCTCACGGTGCTGCCGGCGCTCGGTCCCGAGCCGACACGGCGCGGCTCCATCCACGGCGGCGTCGCCGGCCGCTTCCTCCACGGAGTCGCTCCCTCGGCGGCGACGTCCACATCGATTAGAGTTCTTTGCTGCTTTAGCTCTCGCTTCCTTTGCTTTCTGCTCTTGCTCTCTGTCCCTGCCTTATCTGCTCTTGCTCTTGCTCGCGCTCTGCTCTCGCTCTTGCTCTTGCTTGCGATGCTGCTCCAATTTAGCTACACTTGATCGACTGAATCGACTTTTGGGTCACCGATTTTCGGGGGGGCTCACGGAGTTAAGGAAGAACCAGCCGCAGCTGGGAGGGGGCTCGCCGGAGAGGTACCCCACTATCTATCTTAGGGTTTAGGGTGGGGACGGTGGTTGCCGGCGGTGGTGGGGCAGTAGCGTGGGGATCAACGGAGAAAAAGCTCGGCACGGGGGGGGGGAAGAGGGATGGCCGGGGCGGCGGCAGACCGACGTGGGGGGGGTGTTTTCGGGGCGGCGCGGGGCGGCTGTTTGGCCGGTGGTGGCTGGCGGCTCAGGGGGGTGGAGGTTGAAGATGAACTGCAGGCCCTTGATTTCATATCCAACGGCTGAAAAATCGACTAACCAGAGATGAAAAAGTCAGTCGACTGACGTGTAGCCTCACCTCTAGTGCGTTCAGTTTCGACAGTAAAATTCAGTTTCGACAGCAAAATTCAGTTTAGGCAGTTAAGTTCAGTTTCGACAGTTAATTTCAGAGATGAGCGACTGATGTATTTTACATCTAGCACTTTGTGGTTATGTATTTTACGTCATCTATTGGAGATGCTATTAGAATTCCACTCAGGTTAACGTTGTCTCTCTTGTCCCGCTTCACCTCGGCGTCAGACAGCTCACCGGAGCTGCTCCAACGACGAAACCCTCCATCACAGCGGAGCAGTACCTCGGGCTCCATCTCCAGATGCCTAAGATCTTCTTCCCCTCCTCCTACAGCCAAGTCAGCCGGAGCATCCTCACCGGCCAACCCGATCACGCTGAGATCGGCATGGCTTCGCCAAAGAGGTTGTACACTTGTTGCATCTCTTTTTTACTCTACATGTTATATATATTGTCCACTGAGCACATGGAGTAACGGGAAATACGATTATTTTATCCTAGTATATGACAAGAAGTGAGGTACCAGGCAACTTAGCTATCCGTGATGGACTCTCATGAACGCCATCATTATTTATCCCTGCGCGTTTGAGCTGTGCATTTGTCGATGGCCCTAGGAGCTGAGCTAGTAGGGCAGTGGCCTGGGTCCAAAGTAATAGAAGTAGCACAAAAACATTTTTTAGTGTAGGCTTTTCCTTGCTCAAGCCTACCTACTAGAATCGCCAGTGCTTGAAAGGAAAAGTGAATGAAAAACATAGGAATTGGAAAGTTTCCTATGGTACTACTTTTCATGAATTTGGTGCAAAGGAATGGAGCAAAGGAAAACTGTAGGATTTGTTCCTTTAGTGTCTCCTTGAAAGAAAAACCGTAGGAATTTTAATTTCCACTTGTCCTCCTTTTCAAATTCATATTCATGAAGCACAAGACTAAGAGATAGTAGCATAATAGCATTATAACCGTACATTTTCTTGTGATTTGACTTAATCTCACCATGCTTCTTTGCATCCTGTGTTCTTCCAATTATTGTGAACCAAACATCCAGATTGGCAGAATCCTGTGTTTTTAAATTCTCTGTTTTGCACGTGCATTCCTATCCTATTCCTGTCTATTTCCTATCCCTGCATTGTTAGAATCCTCAAATTCAAACAAGCCCTTACTCAATTACTTCTGTTACAGATATGTGTCAAAGAAAACCTTGTGTGGTTTGTCCTGCTCCTGCGGTGTTGTGTTCCACCCCAGCTCAGCTGCTCCAATGACGGAAGGGTTCACCACAGCAGGGATCCGCTCTCCAGACTGTCTTTCGCCGCCTCAGATCTTCTTCCTCGCAGTCGGCAGCCACGACAACTGCATTACCATCATCAACTGAGCAGATGACCTTGAGGACTACAGGTCCGCAAGAGAGGTCGCACTCTTTCGTGTACGCCACGTTATGCATCGCTTAATATGATGACATGCTACTTTATCGTCGTGTTCACCTATTAGACTCCAAGTCAGGTCCAAACTTATGCTGAAACTTGAGTTTTTAAATGGTTTTGGGGTACATATTGGGGCAGCAATAAGTACTATCTGTCTACTATCTGGTTAATCTCGGGTGTCTACTGTGAGTTTCATGTTGGGTGCAAACAAACATTAAAGGAGCCATTATCTGTATTTTTTAACTAAAGCTATTATCTGCCTGCTATCATTGGTTTTGGGTCTATCCACGCTTGCTACCATCACTCCGGATTTCTGCATGCACTCCTTACATAATCTCACTATGTTTTATTCCTATGCATGTCAGTTATTGTACACAATGGAACTGAACATGTAGAGCAAAAGAGATGAGCCTTGCGTGGCAATAAAATTTCATGCAGACGTTGCTCCATGGGCGGCGCAAAGGCAGCCCCCCTCCACCCCTTTCGGATCGTAATCAAGAGGAAGATAACTGTTACGAGGGGATTCGTAAGCGAAGACCACTCCTATTTACCCCATGAGGTCTTCGCTCTAACTTGGCATGATGATGTTGGTAATATCATGCATATGGTGCTTTGCATTGCCTACTGTATGCATCAAAGATGTCATCTGCTTAGTTTAGACATGCTTTGTGTCAATGCCATCTGTTTAGTTTCTTTTATCGTATATGTGAATCATGCAATGCCATCTTGTTTAGCCAGGCATCATACATGTGAATTTTGCAATGCCACCCTGGTTAGCCAGTCATCTTATATGTGAATTATATCATGACATCATTTTTTATTACGTGTTAAATTTGTCAACAATTTTAGTACATTCAATTACTCTTCCTGTGCATCAGCCATTCGGCACGGTCATGGAAAAATATGGAGTGGAAACAAGGTCTTTGATGACCCACAAGTATAGGGGATCTATCATAGTCCTTTCGATAATTAAGAGTGTTGAACCCAACGAGGAGCAGAAGGAAATGATAAGCCGTTTTCAGCAAGGTATTCTCTGCAAGCACTGAAATAATAGGTAACAGATAGTTTTGTGATAAGATAATTTGTAGCGAGAAACAAGTAACAAAAGTAAATAAAGTGCAGCAAGGTGGCCCAATCCTTTTTGTAGCAAAGGACAAGCCTGGACAAACTCTTATATAGAGAAAAGCGCTCCCGAGGACACATGGGGATTATCGTCAAGCTAGTTTTCATCACGTTCATATGATTCACGTTCTGT